>OZ010631.1:21642678-23043591 GCA_963932165.1 Pimpla rufipes
AGTGTCATAAAAGACCTCTCGACAGCGGCCCCGACGAACGCGACGAGGGTCTCCCGTGCTCCGCACGTCCGATCGATTTTCCGATGACACTAAATCCTCGCAAAAAGTAGATTAAGAAGCAGCGGGACACCGGGGTAGCTCGTTCTAATGGAGGCTAATCTATCGCCCTAAATACCGCCGACCCGAGTCCGGATCGCGAGCGACGTCTTTAAACCGAATTTCGAGTTACACGCCGCAGTGTCTGCATTATTGAGGCTGCCCGGAAATTTTCAGGGACTGAATATTTCAAGTCACTACGAATTGATGGATTCTCCCGTTTTCATTTTAACGGTTTTCTGTTAACTGATATCGAACAAAAAATCGGCTTTTCTCTCGTTAGAAATCGTAGATCTGGTTGTGGACAAAAATCGCCAAAATAGCGAATTATCATAGCAATTTTTTTTAACTTGATATAAAATCTGGTTGCGGCCCAAAAATCGCCAAAATAGCGAATTATCATAGCGATTTTTTAGAACTTGATAAAAAATCTGGTTGCGGCCCAAAAAATCGAAAGAATTGCGAATCACCGGCGGCGACTTTCCAGCTAAATTCTTCCTCTTCCTTCGCTCCCTCCGGCTCGACAATAGCCAGATTTACGATATTTTCCGTTCATTCGGTCTGTCATTCCCGCTCGAGTCGTCGAGTCGCCCCTCGAGTCTCTCTCGCGGCGCTTCGCAGCTTCCAGGAAGGGAGACGACGAGTTTTCGTTTCGGCGTTGCGTTCGGACGGGCATAAAGACAGGAAAAACGGCCTCCTCACGGCTTCGTCGTCATCGTCGTCCTCGGCAACTTTTCCCAAGACGCTCGTTCGCCGTTTAACCCGCGGAGGCTTCGTCGTGACATCCAACGAATCTCCTCGTCTTTCTCGTGACACGCGCACTTTCTGGAAATAAAAATACGCAACAGCCGGTCGGGTGGGCCCCGCACGCATTAAAACACGCAACCCTTCCACTTGGTTCTCCGTGTTTTTTTTTTCTCCTCCTCCTTCCTTCCTTCCATTACGTCTTCGTGGAGCCCGCGACAACTCGTGACTCTCCGTGTGTTTCGGGTCGCGAGCAGCTTCGGCAACGAGCACAGCGCGTTGCGCCCTACGTGTCCCAACCTCGCCTCGTCTCTCGATGGTCCCTCGACCCCGGCTCCCCTCCCCATCCCACCCGGGTTACACCAATATCCACCGAAGACGGTGGAGAGCGGAAAAGGAGAGTGGAGACGGAGCGACGAGGAAGGCGAAGGCGAAGGCGACTCCGGATGAGGTCGGGAGGTTTCTCGGTGTTGAGAGAGAAAGGTGGAGAAGTGTCGGAGACGCGTGGAACGACTACTGCGTGCCGCCTTCGCTCCCGCCGCCAGTCGCCACTGTGTGTGCTCTCCATTTGCACTGCTCGTTTTCCGTAAATAGCTAATGGCTCGGGGTTCGCTTGGCTCTCTCCTCGTAGGTGTCGTATTTCCCCGGCTAGGAAACCCCTGAACCCAAACCGAGGGACCTTTGGACTCTGTGTGTTCGCTTCCCCCCCCCCCCCCCTCCCTCATCCCTCCACTGCTCTCGCTCCTCCTCGCCGCATTTTTCCCCACATTTTTTTCCTCTCGTCATTTTTCCACGTGCGATCCACTCACGTCGATCGCGTGTTCGCATCGTGTCTCCTTCTCTTTCTGGTTCGGACGAGATCGCGAGGCCGCTACGGCCGAGGCGGAGTCACCCGGGTCTCACGGGTCACCCGCATCTGTTCGCCCCGAAATTGACGCGGATTCGACACGTACGGAATCATTACCGAGCGGCCGCTACGGCTGCTGCTGCTGCTGCTGCTGGGTGGACTAAATTCGATTCCATGACTAATTTCGGGATTACCCTGCGGCGGGGATGGTCAACGCATTCGCACGGTGCCGTGAGAAATGCCTGATAATCAGGGGGTTATCGCCTCCCCCCCCCCCCCCCCCCACCCCCCAGCAATGATCATTAATTGACGAAGAATTTTTCGTGGTCGGCGTTTTTTTCTCGAGGGTTGAGACACGAAATTGTGATCCAATTTTTAACCATTTATCTCGAAATGCCTGAAAAATGCGTGAAGTATCTGAAATTGACAAAATTGTGATTTTTCTTTTTAGCATTTTTTCGCCTTTGTCTCGCTTCACAAATGCCTTAATAATAAGGGTGCTAGGGTGTCAAATAATTCCCAGGAGGAACAAAAAATCCCAGTTTTCTTCATCTTCGAGCGATCGGTGGAAAAGGGGGGAAAAAAACGTCGAAGAAAATACGACGCGCGATTTCACCTGGATAAGAACTGGGGCAGATGCTCTTTTTTAAAGGCCGCAGAGAAGAAAGGTGGCCGGGGCGGGGAGGGGCGAGGGAGGGAAAGGGGGAGGGGATATAGGGTAGGAAATCTGGAGCGGAATCGAGGAGCGAGAAGAATGGGATGAAACTAACAGTGTGGAGGATATGATATCGCTCGAGAATATCGCTCGGTACAGATTCGAAGAGGGAGATAAGGCGCGGGATTCGAGATAGAAAAATACATGATACGTATAGGCGATGGGTGGGCAAAATGGGACGCATAAGCGAAAAATGGTATTACGACGACGACCAAAGGGCATTTTTATCGCTTTTCACCCAAAAATGCGACTCCAATCATCAATTTTGAGCGTCGGCAAAAAAAAAAAAAAAACTGCGGCGCAAAATGAGACAGACGAATTTGGGAATTCGTCAATTCGTATTTTTTTAACTGGCTGATACTCAACATCATCGGTAATGATTATATATAAAAATAAAGATGTTATAAAAAATGTTGATATTTTTTTTAAATGACTTTTTAAATGACTTTTTAAAAGCCAGATTGTTTGAAACGCGGCAAATGGTTGAAAAACGTTATATTCCGTTTAGTTGCGTTGAAACGTGTTGTATAGGCACGATATTCCCGAAATGAGGGTTTGTCTCATTTTGCCCCGCGAAATAATCGAAACTGAAAAAAACGCGGTCCCGATTTTCCCGCTTGTCCCATTTTGTCCCGCGAAATAATCGAAACTGAAAAAAACGCTGTCCCGTTTTGCCCCACAAAATAATCGAAAGTGAAAAAAAAGATGCTGTCCCATTTTGCCCGCCCATCCCCTATACGTACGGGATATACGGAGCCTCCGACGAAGAGTCCACCGGCTCTTTCACTCCGGGGCGCAGTGCGAATTATCGCGAGCGGTGGACACACGGCGAGCGAGAGTTGCGAGCGGCGAGAAGCGGGAGGGAGGGACGAGAAGCTGGAAAATACGCAGCAAGAAAAGAACGAGAAGGCCAGGTGCTCCGCCCGGGATCAAAGAGATCGTGAACGGCGATTCAGAGGGAATCCGTGTGCGTCGGACGGGCGCAGCGCAACCCGTCCACGGCCGCCGCGAGATTCAACCCTCCGCGGCGACCATTTGAATCGCGGCCGCCGATGTAGCACAATAGCTCGGCTGACGTAAGAGAAGAAAAAGGATTCGAGAAGAAGAGCGAGACAAAAAAAACAAACTCGGGAATCAAAGAAAGTATTACGGTGATCTGGCCGATGATAATCTTTATACCGTCTGCGACACGAAGGAAAAACTGTCATCGACCCTTCGGGTATTTTTTCTTTTTTTTTTTCAACTGCTACGAGCGACCATGGGAAATTCGGTTTTTCACACGAGCTTCTTGCACGTGGGAAGGAAAATTCTGAAAAATACGAAAAAGAAAATTACGGAAAATACGATACTAAAAATTACGGGAAATATGACTTTAAAAAATTATAGAAAATACGACTTAAAAATTATGGAAAATACGACTTAACAATTATGGAAAATATTTACTTAACAATTATGGACTTAAAAATGATGGAAACCACGAAACAAAAAATTACGGAAAATACAAAACAAACAATTACGGAAAATATGAAACAAAAGTTGCGGAAAATACGACATAAAATGACCTAAAACACGAAGTCATAAAAGGGAACTAATGGGAGATGAAGAAAGGCCTAAACAATTAGGATTAGTTCCGAGAAGCAAGAAAAAATTATTGTCTCCCTGATTGTTGAACGGTGGTTTTTCTTCAGTTTGCAAATCTCCCGCAAATGGAACGAGATGTTATTCCCGATGAATGGCTTGTCAAACGGGAGTCGGGGTAAATCCCTCGAAGAGATAACGTCCCTTTCCGATCGTTTGGCTTTTCATGCGCCGCGTCTTGAGCGCCTTGAATGGCGCGGAGCTCGGTGCACCGACATGGAGCGCAGGTCGCATGCGGATGCAGCCGACCGGAGGCCTCATGTAAATTCCCAAGTGCATTATTGGTTCTGCGAAATGTGACGAAAGGCCGAAGGGAGCGAGGCGAGGGAGAAGGAGAGGGAGTCTCGTTGCGTACTTTCCTTTGATTAGCGTAATGAACGGGCCAATTAGCGAGCCGACGGCGCGGCGAGGAGCGAGAGGAGCGGCAGAGAAAGGAACGAGAGAGGCATGGATCAAAACGTCGGGCGCGCAAACGTACACAGCAGCGCCGTTGCGGAACCGAGTTCCAGTCATCCTGTCGGTTGGAAAGAGAGATGAAAAGGGCAAAGAGAGCAAAGAGCGCTGTGGAAAAGTCTCTCTCTTTCTCTCTCTATATCTCTATATCTACATATGTTTACTTATAAGGAATATAGAGCGAGAAAGCAAAAAAAAAAAAATCCCAATATTTTCATAGTCCGTTCTTACATGTGGCTCCAAGTCGTAAATATTCACTTCGCGATATTTTAGTAATTATTATAAAAAAAAAACTGTTACAAAAAAGAGATGAAAAGGGCAAAGAAAACAGAGAGCATTGTGGAAAACGCTCTCTGTCTATATACATAAATTTACTAGAAAAATATCGAGCGAGAAAAAAATGTACCTAATATTGTCATAGTCCTTTCTTACATGTGGCCCTAAGATGCAAATATTCACTGAGTATTATTGAGTAATTGCAAAATTCTCGAGGCAATATTTTAGTATATTATTATAAGAAAGAATTCGTACAGAAAAAAATAAAGATGAAAGGGCAAAGAGAGCAAAAGAGCGCTGTGGAAAACTCTCCTTCTCTATATCTATATCTACATATGTTTACTCGAGGAATATACAGCAAGAAAGAAAAAAAAAATGCTCGCAATATTATCATATAGTCTGTTCTTACATGTGACCCCAAGTCGCAAATATTGACTGAGTATTATGGAGCAATTGCAAAACTCTCGAGGCGATTTTTTACTATATTATAACAAAAAAAAATCCTTACAAAAAAGAGAGACGAAAGGGCAAAGAAAGAAGAGGGCGCTGTGGAAAACTCTTTCTGTTTATATTATAAGTTTACTAGAAAAATATTGAGCAAGAAAGAAAAAAAAAAGAATGTTCCCAATATTGTCATATAATTAGTCAATATTGTCATCCGTTCTTACATTTTTACCCAAATATTCACTGGGTATTATTGAGCAATTGCAAAATTCTCGAGGCAATATTTTCGCGTATTATAACAAAACAAAAAAATCCTTATCTTCATACAGATTCAAGGAAGAAAGCGCGAAACGCCGACAATAAGTCGAACCTCCACGGAGAGTTTAATTTTCCACAAGAGTCGCGGTGGAATAACAATTCCGCTTCAGTTGTATAAATGCGCGGGGCGTTCGTACCGCGCGCGTCTCGGCTATAAAGGAAAGAAATGGTACACGCGAACGGAAGGAAGGGAATCTCGGAGGGTTTGGAGCGGCGGCGGCGAAGCGAACCAAAGTATCGCCACGGGACTCACGGAATTAACTGTGATTCTTGACGCTTTATTAATAGAAAGCGCTGTACGTGCGCTTCCGATTGTCGGGAATAACGGTGAGCGCCGCGCGATTCGCCGACGAGCGTAGAGACGGGAAGCTCGTGAAGCGCTGAGCCCTTGTCAATCGCACACGAAATATCCTTCGTCTCCGGAGATTCGACGCGCGGCGCTCGCGGCTCATTTTTACCCGCATGGAGGGGAAAAAAACGTGAAACAGAAAGCGGAAGTCGCTCGGGCCCGACGTTTTTGTTCCTCCGGAAGTCGCTGATTGCTTGTTTTACGGCACCGACGATTAGTCGGTGTCTTCAAATTGCCCTTTGTGCCCGACACTTGTCCCGGCTCGCGATACGAGGCTGCAGTCGTGGCGGCTGCTGTGCGTTTTTATTTTTTTGGGCTTGAGGGTGATAAAAAATGTTTCAAAAGGTACTAAAAAAAAAGAAATTCTCGGGTCTTTCTTAGTCACTAACTTTTACGATACCATTGATGTGACGTACTGACTTAAAATTTTTCTTTTGAGTTGAGTCCGATTAAAAAAATATTTCAACAGTTATTTAAAAAATATTTCAAAAGTCATTTAAAAAATATTTCAAAAGTTATTTAAAAAATATTTCAAAAGTTATTTAAAAATATTTCAAAAGTTATTTAAAAAATATTTCAAAAGTTATTAAAAAAATATTTCAATTGTTATTTAACAAATATTTTCTCCGTGTCTTATTTAATAACTACTTTTTCTAATATAATTGAAAGGTGTTGACTTTTGATTGATCGAAAGAATAATTTATCAGCAGTCGAAAACAGAGCTAAGTGAATTCGTGAAGAGCGAGATTCGTGACGAATCGCGAGAAAGGCGAGGAGGGTGAAGGCTGCAAAGCGCAGAGGGGAAAGCAAACGACACTTGATTTCTTCGTCAAGCGCGTCTTAACCGAGTAACCGCAATAACAGCGCAAACGTGTGAACGAGTCTTTAATCCATCGAAAAATCGTCGCGCCGTTTTTCATTCCCTTTAACGCAGACGTTTTTATTATTTTCCACGTGTATCTCGGCGACAATTGCGAGAGCTCCGAGGGTCCGCCGCACCAATTTCTCGCGCGACAAGACGAATCGTCACGGCTACCGGCTGACACGCCGTTTCGTCTTTTTTCAGTCTCCGGAAAAGTGCGGCGGCTCATCGCGTCTCCTCGCGAGATGACAGACACACTGCGCCGTTAATTTTAACGGACGATAACGGACTGCGTGGGCAACGAAGCAAAACAGTAGCAAAACGGAGAGAGAGAGAGAAAAAAAAGAGCATGGCGTTGGCGGGAAGTAAAACAGAGGAGAAGTGGGCAGGGAAATTGGAAGAGGAAATAACGTGTTATGACGCTATAGAATTTATATTTTTTGCACAAAAAGCGATGCAAAGTGGAAGCACATTCCTTTCTCTCTCTTTCTCTCTCATTACATTTTCCATTTTCACAAAGACGCTGGAAACACGTTGATCGCTTTGGCTGCACGACCGAAAATGAAAAGTTGACAGAACGAAATATCAGCGAGGAAAGTACTCAGTGTTTTTCTCTCAAAAAGCTTACATTTTGCAAAAGAACACGAAGGTGTTCAACATTTTCTAGAAACTCGTTGAACTGTGCTCAGTATACCAGTGCGATGTGATATACTAAGAGTCAAAGCTGTAAACGCTGGGGGAATTGGAAACGCTGGAAAAAAAAATTTAGCGAAACAACGGAATTTCAGTGAAGAAAATACTTTGCATTTAACTCTCACAAAGCTTCCAAATTTGAAAAGAACACGAAGGTGTTCGACCTTCTAAAAATGTTCTAGAAACTCGCCGAACTGTGCTCAATATACCAGTGCGATGTGATCCACGGAGGGTCGAAGAGCCGTAAGCGCTGGAAAAATTGGAAACGCTGGAAAATATACTTAACGAATGCACCCCTATAAATAACAACGGAGACGGGGGATCAGGGTGGCATGGGATATTGCATGGATAAAGTCTAGTCGCGGGGTGAAGCAGTGCGAGCCAGCGGCGGCAGCAGTTACCTAACGTCGAAAGGGATCTAAAGGGTTTTCCTTAAGATGTCACTGTCAGAAAGCAGACTGCTGTCTATCGACCGGAAGAAAGGTGAGGAAGAAGCACGGAGAGGAGCAAATAAGAAGGGAAAAAGGAAGAAGGAGGAGGAGGAGGAAGATGAAGAAGAAGAAGAGGAATGGAAGAGGATGCAGTGGGTCCTATATGGGAAGGATATACGCCGAGCCTTGGCAAAAACCAATCGCCGTGACAAAGTTAGAGTTCGATTGGGCGGTGGAGGGACCCTCGTTTCACTACCCTTAGCCCTCTGGAATTTCCTCCTCAGCCTCCCCTCGCCGCCCCCACCCATTCTCATCCTTATCCTTTCATCCTCCCCGAGTTCCTGTCCTAGCAAACGCCGGATCTTCGCTTCGCGCTGAGGGAAGAAGGAAATAGGTACCTGTACATAGTTATATACACACAGACACACATAGAGACATATATCGTGGATGTAGGTGGTACATGTAGTAGATTGAACGACGATAGATAGGGAACTAGTGAGGGGATAAGAGAAGAAGGAGAAGGAGGGAGGGTTGAGGGTTGAGGGTGGAGGGTAGACGAGCGGCGGAGGACATAGATGGGTGAGATAGAACACGGTATAACGGATGTCGAAGAACAGTAATGGTCGTGGGAGTGGTATATAGAAGGACCCGGAGCGTCTCTCGGTGCCCGCGCGTCAAGGGGCTTGAGAGGCGTTCACGTCAGAAGTGAACGTGAATAGTGTACATCGCGAGAGGCAGCGGAGGAGGCGAAAAGCAGAGAGAGCGAGAGACGAGGAATTCCGCGTGATTGAGGAAAATCCAGTGGCGCGTCTATTATGGTATGAAGCACGCGCGCGCCAGATTTTCGAGTGAAAGTGAAGCGCGGCCACTCGAATCCTCGATCGGTTGCACAACGATTTCCCGTCTTATCCTACGGCTAATCATTTGGTTCAGGGGGTTAAGGAATGATCGGTCGATTTTTCCTAGTTGTCTCGGTTTTATGAGATCAAAAGGATCATTTTTAAATTAAGATAATTTTGAATGAAAATCATTTTTAAATGAAGATAATTTTGAATGAAAATCATTTTTAAATGAAGATAATTTTGAAATGAAGATCATTTTTAATTAAAACCATTTTTAATTTGAGAGGTTGTTAATAATTGGGTAGGACGATATTCTCGTCGGTGGAATCATTTGGCTTCGGTGTCTCTTTTGACTAAACGAGTTTCGACGTTTTTTTTTAGACCGCAGCTGACACACGTTCGTTACGTAATTTTTTAAAGCCACGTGGAAGTTTTTTACCCTCCCGGGCGTTGCGCCTGTTGTAATTTCGACTTTAATTGAGGTTTGCTCTGCGCATCCGCGCTCGTCACGAACGGAATAAGATCCTCATACATACGAAATCCGCGCGGTGGTTTATTCTGGGTTACGCGAGGCGGAATATTCAGAACGGCTGGTTTCGGGAAATGGCTTTTAACGTGCTCCACTTGTGCAAAAGTGGTTGGACCGAATTCTTCGCCCTCACAACACGGGAAAGTCGATAAGACGCCGGTGTCGTCGAAATGAGTCCTAAAAGCGGCGCCTTTTACAGCGACACAAGACGTTCCTGCTATCCCAGCTCCATTTACCATATTTTCCATTTACCATTTTTCAATTTTCGTTTTCCCAAATTCACCAACAGTTGCATCTACAGGATCGAAATCCCGCTGCCTTCAGCTGGATTTCGATCCCACGACCATCAAAACCTAAAGCGACGAATTTCGTTATCGACCGTCGGTCACCCGATTCCCCCGGAACGACCCGATATGAAGGATTAGCCCGGTAATTCACCGTTGCCTACCTACTTGGCCATGAATACAAACTCGCAGTGCCACCCGAAAGTTTGCCCGTATCGGTTGTGTTGTATAAAATCGTGGCTGAATTGGTGCCATTTGGATTTTAACCCCACGCGAGATGTGACTTTCACCAAAAGAGTCGGAGGATGAGGAAGAGAACCAGCAGCAGCAACAGCAGGAGGAGGAAGTGACTTGCCAGAAGCGCACCATCGAATTTCACGACTATCGAATTTCGGGCTGGCATCACCACCACCGCGCCAACCGGCAAGAGGATAGGAGGAGGACCACGTAGCCCTCCGAATCGAGGTAGTTGAGCTGGGAAAACGAGTTTTCCGCGTCGTACACTGGTCGACGCCGCCGCGGCGGCGGCGGCGGCGGCGGCCACGCGTTCCGTCGAGAGTGGAGAGTTGAGTGGAGTGTGCACACTGTGTGTGTCCCGCGCGAGCGCTATATCTATTTATAGGGGAGTTCGGACGGTCCGGTGTAGCTTCGGACAACAGAAACGACGGATCCGGTCCGATGATGAAAGAGGTGGGCGAGCTTCGAGCGCGCGCGCGCGCGCGTCGCGGCATCCACCTCGCCAACCAGCCGGGCCCAACCAACCGACCGACCGGACCAGAGCCACCCCGCCACCCACTCACCCCTTTAACTCCCTATCGTCCGGTACAACACAGTCCGTGCGCTTTCCAGGATCACCCGGCGCTGGAGGGTGGGTTTTCCAGCGAGAGTCAGAGTCGTTCACAATGCCCTGGACAATACGACGGAGGATTGGGAGGTGGTGGAAGGGGGCTGCAGGGTGGAGGGAGGGGAGAGGGAAGCAGCGAAGGGGGTAGGAGGAGGAGGTTGAGGAAAGAGACGGAGGGAGAGCGCGCGGACGGCCTGCCCGAACTCGGGCGAGCACAAAGACCGACAATAGATTGTTAAAAAGGAAACCAAGTAAATACGAGAGTGAGGGGGTTGGAGAGGGTGGAGGAGTGAGAGGGTCGAACCCCGGGACGGCCGGGCGAGAAAGGCGAGAGGAGAGCGAGAGAGAGAGAGAGAGGGAGAGAAGCGGGCGGGGAGGGTGAGAAGCTCTCTATCTCTACCCCGCAGCACGCGTACACGGGAATTACATTAATGAAACTCCACTAATGCTGGAACAATGGCCAAAGTTCATTGGTCTACCTTTTCTATCGTATCCCCTATACACAGAGCGCGTGGGCTGCTGCAGCCCGCGCGCTGCAGCCCCAGACGGTATGTTTCCATGTAGATACAGCAGGTGAAGGTATTACCCCGTAGCGCTTCAATTTCGTATTCAATTTAGTTATACCCCGCGAATCCCGTTGCAATACTGCAGTCGCGTTACTCCGCGCGCCGCATGGTTATCGCCGCGCATTTTCCATCAGAGTCCCTCTCGTTCCTCCCAAACGTCCCAAACCGCTTGATAATAAGACACCTTCAACTCGTATTAACTATACTGTCGACTGGTTTGGCTCTGGTCTTGATCGCGGCTGTCGCATCGAGAGCTTCGTCACCTTTTCCCGTTTCCTTGGACAGCGTCGACGCGCGCGAGCGGAAGACAAATGTCTTTGGTGGGCTGACGGTTGCCGCGCTTCTGGATGAAAAATTTGCGAGGGTTTTTTTCCACTGCAGTGCGAAAAAACTCGACAGTGACGAGCAAGAAGAGATGGGGACGAATGTCTCCTGCTCCGGGTGCCTGAATGACAGTTTCACGGCTTGAGTTAGATTAGATTAGATTAGATTGGTTCGTTGCAACTAGGACTAACTAGTTCTGTAGGCAATCCCGTTACCGGGGACAAAAATACCAATGAGGTAGTAGAGCATCTCGTTGAGTTGAGTTTTCGAAGGCTACGGTCATTGTGGATTCAACGATTCAACCATAGAGTTGGCGCTTCAACCAAGACCCAGGACGATTTTCAGATATCAGACATCATTGCCTGGCGCCTGGAAAACTCTTTCCCACCAATGAGGAAAATACCAATAAGCGCCTCATCGAGTAAAGTTAACGAAGGCTACGGTCATTGCGGATTCAACGATACAACGCTAGAGTTGGCGCTTCAACCAAGACGCAGGACGTTTTTCACACATCAGACATCATTGCCTGGCGCCTGGATAACTCTTTTCCACCAATGAGGAAAATACCAATAAGCGCCTCATTGAGTCGATTTAACGAAGGCAACGGTCATTGCAGATTCAACGATTCAACGCCAGAGTCGGCGTTTCAACCAAGACGCAGGACGTTTTTCAGACATCAGAGAGGCATCATTCAGTCACCCGGCGCCTGGAAAACTCTTTTCCACCCCAATCGCGTCTCCCCCCGCAAACACGCATTAAGTGCCAACGAAAATACCGCGGCAACGTAATTTCACGTCACTCCGGCGGATTAAAAGTTGCCGCGAGTGTTTCGACCGTTGCAATTAGGCGATAATACAAATTACGCCGCGACGATTCCAGAGACAGTGCGAGTCTCGCATTCGAGGCACCGACGGCAGCGGCGTCGGTTATTATCATTATCGTGGCTATTGGAAAAAGTTGCCTCTTCCTCGGCACTGGGAAACTCAAACAGCGTCATAGCGCCCGGCCGGGCATTTAATTTTAGTGCAAATAAATAAAGAAGACATTGGCAGTGGGTACAAGTTATACGCCTCGCCCGGTGACGACGACGCCGCCACTCGCGAGGGGGGGCGGCCGGGGGTGGTTTGCCGAGTCTTCGCTCCTCCGCACCCTCAAACGGCGCTTGATTACTCGAAAGAGTGAAGGAACGAGACACCCAAGTCGCGGAATGAAGACGAGGGAGCCGAGAAGATGGAGAGCGATGGACGGGAGGGAGGAAGGGAACGACGTTTCCTCCCTCCTTCCCTTCGGACGGAGGGAGTGGAAGAGCCAGGGAGAGGGAGAGGAAGAGAGAGAGAGAGAGAGAGAGAGAGAGAGACAGGGAGAGACGTCGTTCCAACAAGCCGCCATGGTGTAGCTCTTCTCCGGCTGCCGGCTGCAGCTCTCGGCAAACGACTAGACCGAAACGACTTTATCGTTACTAACCGACGCGCTCTATCTTTCCCCGGGGCTAATGGACGGAAAAGCTGACTGATGCTGGCCAGCACCGAGGCAGCGCCGGCACCGGGCGCCGTCGCGCACCTTGCCACGAGCATCGGTATCGCGCGCCACGAGGGTATTTAGGGCGCAGGGGCTTTACGAACGGAATTCGCTTATCGCCGTCGTCCACCGTGGCCGACGCACACGCTGGGGGGCGCTGCGGCCGCCGACGCCGAACGTTTATGTCCTTTATCGGCATTTCGGCGGAGACTAATTGACTTGGCCTCCCATCCCCCCCTCCCCCTCCTGTCCCCCCATCCACCCTGCTGCCCGCTGTCCAGGCTCAGTCGCGGTCCACAACCGATCGAAACTCGCCACTGTCCAGGAGGCGCCGCAGAAACCTGACGCGGTGTCTGCCGGGCGGATCAGCCGCGGCGAAATATTCCGGTAATTGCCGGAAGGGGTCGCCACGCTCGGGGGTCGAGAGACGCCGCGGCGCGGTTAACAGGTTCGTCACGGGGACGGCGTTGCGACGATCGACGTCGGAGGCGACGCGCGTCTTATGAATTTTACGGTTTAACGACGCCGTTACGGCGCTCGGACGAACGAGCAGCAGCCGGTATCCTCCCCCCCCCCCCCCCTCCTCCCTCCTCTCTCTACCCCGATGGCCCTAACGTCTTTATTATCGGTATTTCGGCTCCCCCCCCCCTCCGCCCACCGCGAGAGCCGAGCGACTAATTGACTATCGATCCGGGTGTACCGAAATAACAATCGGGCGAATCGAGCGCCGCGAGGAGGACGAATCGATGTAACTTGATCGAGCTTCGGGCTCTCGGGTTCCTCGTTGCGATTTTTGTGTTTCATACCGGAGTCGATAAATCAGAATTAGCCGTTATCGATACTAATCGCGTTTCGCGGAGTTTTCGGGAACGACGGAAAATTCGCTGCTCGGTGTCGATATTGCCGGAAAATCCGAGGGGGCGGTGATAGAGCGACTCGAAGGACCCGAAGGTCTGCGGGTTTGACGACCGTGTCGACCGCGGTCGCGGGAATTGCGGAAGGAGCTGCGGGTAATAAGGCGACGCTTATTGGGATTAGCGCGTTTATTTCGGTTTTTATAAGCTTCGTTTTTCCGGACGCCCGGCTGTAATTGGCTGATGGATCGCCAGGGGGTTCCTGGCTGCCGAGGCCGTGGTTATATATCCAACCCGAAAACGACCCCGGGCGACGATCGTAACGGGTCAAAGCGGCCGCGTTGATCGCCGGCTTCGCGTGACTTTTACGACAGTCGTTCGGTAATCAGGAGCTTCGCAACTTCGGTCGCTGCGTTAGACGGTAAACAGCGACGTCTTCATTGGGAATTTCGTAGTTTCCATCAAAGATCGTCACTGTCCGGCTGTGAGTCAAAAGATCGGTCAACAGTGTCCGCTCTGTTTGTCGAGCGGCGACACAATCGGGATTGTCGACACGACTCCGACTCAGTGACTCTTCGCCCCTCGATATCTGGCGTTTTGTGTGGACTGGGAAAAGGGATTTGTTGATTCAACAAATCCGACGATCACGGGCTGTCAAGAAAATTGTTTAGTCAGCTCAACAAGATATTTTTTTTCACTTTGATCATTGATTGGTCTGTTGAACCGAGAAATTGTTAAAGAAACAAAAAATATAATTGCTTCAACTATAAACATTTATTTGACAGCCGATGACCGCTGAATTTAGTTGACCCAACTTTTCTATCTTTTTTTTTTACTGAATAATATTTTTTTTGTTTGGGCAATAAATACCCAGAAATTTTCGTAAGGCCAACAAGTAACCTTACGAAGATGGTTACTTCGTAAGTATACATTTCTTCGTAAGGTTATTTTACTTTACTTTACTTTTCTTTTCATTTTTTATGTTCTTCTTTACTTCACTTTCCTTTACTTCACTTATTGTAAAGGCTCCTAAGATCACAATCGCGTTTCCTCCGCGTTTATCGTCTCGCTGCGCCGCGAACCGATCTGCAATATATTTTCACCACAGACGAAGTATAGTTGGCCGCATCGGACCTCAAAACGTATCGCCGCGCGAGGCGGACGATAAATTCGACGCTCACACACTCGATCCTTCGAAAAAAGCAAACAAGGGCGCAAAAAAAAAAAACTTCTGCTTCCCGACCTGCTGTATTTTTGATTACGTTCGAAACAAATGGGCCGGGAAGGCGAAGGTAGATATAGATCGGTACGTTTCCACCTACCGATAGCTGAGCATCTTGTCTGCCTCGACGCTCGGCGGTCTTACACCACCCGGGCCACACATACAGCCCATATATATTTATATATAGGCGCGCATATACATATATAGCCTGTGATGCTTGCTAGGAACGCATCAGCACTGCCGAGGCAATTTTCGCACGTCGAACTTTCGATACAAGTTCGCGGATTGCTGGTATGGACGGCGCGAGCGAGCGGGAGGAACCGGCGGGGCGGAGGGGGGGGGGCGGGAAGGGGGGCTCGTGGGGCATGTGGGACGCAGGGGCGCTCGCTGCTCTGCTTGCCAGCGTTCAACGAGCCCACCGCCCACCCCACGTCGGATTTTGAGAAACGCCCTCCATTATTCATGGCGGAGTTCGCGTGCGCTGGATTACCCTTCCCTCTTTTTGCTCTCGTTCGCCTTCTCGCGTTCTCACTCGCTCCTCTCCCTCTCGCTCTCTCTCTCTCTCTCTCTCTCGACAGGAGCAGCCCGGAGGGGCGCGCGAGGCTCTGTGCCTCGCTACATCCAAGTCCGAGACTGCTTTTCGTCCCCCCAACCCCCCCCCCTGGCCCCCTGGCCCCCTTTCACCCTCCACCTCCCCCCCCCCTTCACCCCCCGCGTGAGCGCGAGTCGCGAGCGTGACTGCTCCTGAGTACGCCGAGCCACGTCAACGAAACAACGTTGCGGAAAATTGTTTTTTTCCCCCCCGGAACGCAACGGGTGAAAATCTCGGGCAGGGGGGGGGGGGGGGGTGGGAGGGAGGGGGGGCGTGATGTCGCGCATTTTTTTTTCGCGCTCCTCTCGTCCCTTGTGCCACCGGTTCGCGATGGCTCGAAGACGCGTAATCAATCGACGTGAGCGAAAAATATCGCCAACCGATCGTTCAACGAGTATCGCCCGTTGCGGGGTTTTTACAAGTTACGTCGATCAACGCGTTACGATGGTTTTGCCGGTGGAATATGTGTAGGGTCACAGCAGGGAGAGGCTATTTTTTGGAGCACAGGAGAAGAATTTTTTTTTCGGAGCACCGAAGATCGGATTGATGTTTAGTTGCTAATTTTCGTTTTTTTTTTTAAATCCGATTAATCAAAGGTGAGTGGCAGCTTTTTTATTTCTTTATTCGGAAGATGGGAGAAAAATAAATGAAGAAATAAAAAAAAAGAGTAGGGAGACTATTCATCGGAGGAGATGACAAACAATATTTTTTTCGGAGTTCCGAAGCTCGGTTCGATATTTCATTGGCCAATTTTCTTTTTTTATCCGATCGACTGCAGAGAGTAGCAGCTTTTTATATTTTTTTATTTCGCCGATGCGACCAAAAATGAAAAAGGCGGTTTATAAAAATAAAAGTAACAAGATCACCTATTCGTCGTCGCGCACGACAAAAACATTTTTTTTTCCTTTCCCCCAAAGCTCGGTTCGACATTCCGTTGATAATGTTCTTTTTTTCAAATCCGGTTGATCGCGCAGAGAGTGGATGTAGCATTTTTTACTTTGCAGATACGAAAAAAAGAAAAAAAATGAGAAAGGGGGTTTAAAAAAAAGCGAAGGCAACGACCCCCCACGGCGGGAAGCGCGACGCATGCATACATCGAGGCGCGGCGGCGGCGGCGGCGGCGGCGGCGGCTGCAGCGTGCGGAACTTTGAATCGGGGAAATATTGTAAGGGCGAGGCGCGGCGAGCCCGCGCGCCGGAAGCCAATTTTCCAGAGGGGCGCGTCCGCCTTTCCTCCGCACACTCGCGCGCGACTCCCGCGTGTAGCCCGCGAACACGAGCCGTACGTACACGCGGGAGGCCGACTCGAACGTACTTGTGCGCGCGTTACGTCGTTTCGATAATTGGCAGTATGAATGGATACATGTGCCGCATAGAAATGCATCTCGTATACGCGCGGCTCTCTCGCCCATTGTGCTCCAACGGTTGCCCGCTCAATGCGTGTATAATCGAGTGGATGTGTGCTGTGGACTCGGCGGCCCCGGCTGTGTGCGCGCGGGCCCGATTCTGACTACGCGTTACACACGGATATTCCAAACGTACTCGGACACTCCGAGGGAGACACAGGCGGATTCTGTGTGCAGAGTGAGAGAGGGAGCTGGCTGAATATACGGCACATTTCAAAACACACGCAAATCCACAATTTCACATCCAGTTCACTACATGGCCGGTTTGAGATGTGCTCTGCCTATGGGAAATTCGACGTCGACTGATTGGCGTTCTATTTGGCGGTTTGTATAGAGATGATTAATTTTTGTAAATGGAGCAAATTCAGGAGAAAAAATGTGAATTCTCTTTGCTTAATAAAATATACCGTGATAATGTGGAGTATCTCGTGCGTCATGAAACTACGTTTTTGCCATCGTCAGTTCTCTCTGAGAAAAATTCAGGACCCTCAAACTGTGTCAGCCCAAAACGAAAAATAAAAAATTCCTCGACTTCCCAACGCAAACATCGAAAATCTCCGTCTCACATTTGGCGCAAAAAAACCTTTTTTTACCCTCTTCAGTCCTAACTTCAAAAAATTGCGAACATTCTTCTTGTGTCAGCCCGAAATCAAAAATAAAAAATAAAAAATGTCTCACTCTTCCAAACCAAACATCGAAAATCTCGAGTGTCTCACATTCGGAATAAAAAGACCTTTTTTAACATCGTCAGTTCTCACTTCGAAAAATTCATCAGTCCGAAACCAGAAATAAAAAATTCCTCACCCACCGAAACCAAACATGAAAAATCTCCGTCTCACATTTGGCGCGAAACGACCGATGTCCCGCGCGTTCGTATTACAGCTACGTGTGTTCCGCGCTCGTTCTACAGTGCATACCGTGGTAATGCGTGGGCGGGTACGGATCCTCCGCTGGCTCGTCGACACAGACACGGCCGCCGCGCGCACACATCGTCGCCGCATTGTGCGAAACTGGTCCGTTCCGTCGCCTCCTGCACAATTTGATTTCTCGATGCTCGCGTCTGGTCATTAGCGAGTCCAGCTGCGTGCAGTACGAACTACGACAGCTCGGGCATCCGCCAGTCGCTCCGAAATACACCGACACGACGACGCGACGAGAGAGAGAGAGAGAGAGAGACAGGCGGCAAGTTTGTGGGGACTGCGAGGCACGTTCTATTCACGCAGACAGGGTTGAAACAGTTTACGCGTGTGGTCCGACGATGAGAGGGTGCTGTAACGAGAGGGTGCTGTAGCCTTTCGTCATTCGCCGGCCGAGTGAGTGGAATAAATAGACAGATAGGAGTGGGGAAACTCGAAAAAGAGCTCGGGGGCTGAGGGGAACCGAGGGGAGGACGAGGGGGTGAAGCTAGAGGGGGGTTGGAGGGGGGCTTTAAAGGGTGAAATTAAAGCGAGACAGAGAGAGTTCAGTCAGCAGAATGCAAATTCCGAGGCGGCCCCGTTCGTTTGACTGTGGAATTTGATCGAGACACCAGACAGTAGAGGTTACGAATAAAAATGGAGTTTCGCTAATGGGCGATAGACGAGATAGCGGATAGCGAGCAGAGAGCGGAGCCTATGGCGTCTATCGTCGACGGGACAAAAGGATGATAAATTGAAAAGTGAAAATAATAGCGCCCGCGCATTCTCGCCGGGCGCGCATTATTTTAATTAATCGAATACGCTCGTTTATTAAATGAATATTTATGAAATAATAGATTCCGGTTATTTTATATCAGCCGCCTCCGCCCCGCCCAGTGGAAAACGTGTTAATGTGGCAGCGCGGGCGGAATATGGAGAGCGCGCGATGGGCGGTCGGAACGTAACGGTAATACCGGGGCTGATAAATAAATACGTAAAATATTTTTCGACCTTTTATTTATTCATATGGGGTTGTTTTAAAAACACAAGGCGGAGCGACGCTTTGAGCGCGCGATCGTTGCGCACACCGGGCGCGACTTGTTTTACGAATTAATGGTTCTTCTCGCCTGGTAAATCACTGGTTTTAATGTGGAAAAAAGTGACAAATATGAGATGTGCCAGATCGTAAAATTGTGGGAGGGCCGAGAATAACCGACAGGATTGACAAGATTGACAGGGCCGGAGTTACTGGAATTATCGAAAAGACTGAAATAACCGAAATAACCGAAAATACGGGAATCATGGAGTGAACAAAATATGGACGGTCTGTTATCGAGTCGAGATAAAAAATCTCGGGCTTCGCGTGTAGCTTTCTCGTTAATTAAAACTTTTCCCACAACCATCGCGCGTTTGCAGCAAAAATGCAGCAAAAACTGGAGTTACAAAATGGCAATTAAAAAACGAAGCAAAAACAGGAGTTAAAGAAATGACAACTAAAAATGAAGCAAAAACTGGAGTTAAAAAAATTACAATTAAAATTGAAACAAAAACTGGCGTTAAAAAATTACAACTAAAAAATGAAGCAAAAACTGGCGCTAAAAAAATTACTATTAAAAATGAAATAAAAACTGGCGTTAAAAATGACAATTAAGGAATGAAGCAAAATCTGGCGCTAGAAAAATTACAATTAAGGAATGAAGCAAAAACCGGCGCTAGAAAAATTACAATTAAGGAATGAAGCAAAAACCGGCGCTAAAAAATTGACAATCCGGCTCCCCGAAAAAAAGTGACCGCGACCGTCGGACAGGGCGCAGCTCGCGCGTGGGCGAGGACAAATTATTTGATAAATACAAACGACGCACCGGCATCTCCACTGCACAATGGAGCGAGAATATCCTGCGATACTTTAAGCCTATATTCGTGAATTATTCCGGCCTCGGGAAAGAATGAAAAACGGAAGCGAGGCAGATAAGAGGAGGAATAGAAAATGGTGAAAGAGCGAACGGGGGGGGAGAGAGAGACTTTCGAAGATTTAGATAGGAAACTCGCAGTCGATTCTTCGGGTCTTGCTCCGCGTGCGCGCGGCATACATAATACAGAGTGGAGACTCATGCTACACGCTCCGTGCAGTTCTTCCACACATAAAATCCGATCTACGGTTCGAACTCCGAAAGCGGATTACCGGGGAGGTTGGCCGGGCAGGCCTGTTTCGTTGTGCTGCGCCCGCCGCGCTGCTATCTTCCTTCGATCGCGGCGGCGGCGGAACCGAAGATCTCGTTATACGAGCACCTACTTTCTTATGCTTTCAAACTGCGCGACGCGCGCGCATACCGAGAAAACCGACTGCGCGCCCTCCGCCACAGCAAACTACCTCTACAGTCGCGCCTCTCGTAAATTAAGGAAAAATCTGCCTGCCGAAAACGGGGGCCTTAGTTCTATATTAATGAACTATTAATATGGAACTGAGTCTCGAATATTGATACGTTGTCAAAATACGGAACTGACTATAGAAAATCGAACATTTCTCTGCGAGTTAGTGGAAAAATAATTTTTTTTAATTCTACACCGAATTCCAGGAGATGGTGAGGTAAAATGGGCCCTCTAAGCAAAAAATGACTTTAGGACAAAACCCAAAGTGTTTTTTTATTTCTTTTTCGCCCAAAAACTCGATATCGATCATTCATTTTGAGGGTCGACGAAAACAAATTTCATGGGGGTAAAAGGGGTAAAATGGGCCCTCATAAAAATCCGGCACTACAGAATTTGTTGATTATCCGGGTCTTTTACTGAAATATGACACAAAAACACATTTCAGTAGCAAGTTTTTGACCAAGCGTATTTTGTGAAGATTTATATTTTGAGTCAACCGAAAGTTGGGTGCAGTGCCAAGAATGCGACAACTGATCGCATTGTTCGTGCGTTAGAGTGAAAAAAGATGATATGGTGTACGCGTGTGATCACTGCGGAAAATAAAACAATACTAGGCTAATCACACGCGCTGGCGCGCGTGCCTGAAAAGCTTTTCGCCAAAATTGACTTCAGAAATATTTTTTTCAAAAGATCGACTTGTAACATATACCATTATTCTCAAGTCGTATACCCCTAAAAACACTGGTTACTAACCTGTTTTAATTGATTTTGAAAAAAATATTTTTTTTGGGATTTTTTTTCTGTCAGAAATCGTAGATCTGGCTCCGGACCAAAAATCGCCAAAATCGTTAAAACGTCGGAAATTTTTATTTCAAAATATCACCTATAATAGGTTAATAAATTTTGCGCTGCTGCACTCTTATAAAGTTTTAAAAGATTACGGTTGTTGCCCCGCCTCTCCTCTTATCCAACATTTTTCAAATTTGACACCAAACTGATGTTGTTTATCACGGACTTTCCTGGCAACCAATCACAGCTCTAATAGTTTGCTAACAATGCTTTCCGTTACTCATGAACTTTTTAAAAGAGGGATAAGAAAAAAGGGCGATTTTGCGAGGGGAGCCCATTTTACCCCACAGGCCCATTTTACTCTACCATCTCCTAATAATTACGAGAAAACAATCCAGACAGGTTCTAAATTTCCACGCTATTTGGCACTGAGTACACAAATTCTGGCAGTAATTGCTACAGTCTAAACGTTGCAATTTCTGTGATTCATCGCTCATTCACTTTTCGTCCACCCGACATTTTCTTTAACGTAAAATTAATTTATCACAAAATTACTTCGGCACATCGACTCGAATTAAGGTCGTCATTTGCACTCGCGAATTCTTCGGTCGCTGCACAGCAGTGACAGCGATATGGAGAACCCGACGAGAACAAGTGGAGAGAAAAAGTGGCACGAAACGATATTCGAGCCGAAAATAGTTAATACACGGTAAACCGACGTTTATTGTGCCTCGCGCGCACCGAAATTTCTACGACCCAATGGCATTATACTCGAGCGAACTATTTCCGGGGGGAACACGCGCTCGCGCGGCTTAACCACTCGCGCCTCGCGTCCATTTTCCGCGCGCTCTCCGCGACGAGTGTCACAGTTGCGAGAACAATTTCATTTGCTTATCAAACTTAATCCCGGGCTGAAATTTAATCAGCCCGCGGAATCCGGGGCCGCGCGTATCAGCCGAAGCCTGACGTTAATCTGCGACCGAAAAATGCCGCTGAATTTCCCGGCGACATCACCAGAGGCGACGTGACCACCGTTTTTGACCCGCTCGGCTTTTCTCATCCCCGAGAAATAGCGCCAAATTCGAATTTTTTTCGTGTAAAAAAAAATGTAAAATTATCACGGGAAAAAAATTAATTTTGATGATAAAATCCCTCTTCAAAATATCAGTTCGTAAAATATCTCGCGTTTTTTATACACATAATTATTGTTGTCGGGTTATTCGTTCTGTCATTCACTGCCGGATTGCTAACCAACGAACTCGTTGCTAACCAACGAACTCGTTGCTAACCAACGAACTCGTTGCTAACCAACGAACTCGTTGCTAACCAACGAACTCGTTGCTAACCAACGAACTCGTTGCTAACCAACGAACTCGTTGCTAACCAACGAACAGTTTTAGAAGTGTTATTGTATTTTTACAATTCGCGAACGTGCGAGATTTCAAACGTTCGTTCAGGTTATTTCGGAAAGGATGTCCTTGGTAAAGCGTACGGGCTATTATTATTATATATTCCCAGAGAAAGAAATCGTTTTTCACGTTTCCTCGCCGAATTTTTTTATTCGTCGAATAGGGTTTTCAGACTTTACGGAATCGAATTGTTTTTAGCAAAAAACGCAAGAGGTGTGTATAGGAAAATTTGCGATTTTTGAGGGTACGACTTTGCAGTTCTGTGAAAAATTCAGAATTCAAGATATCGCCTTCTTCCTTACGGCATTCTCTTCGTTATTGAATTTGTTTTCGAACGAAGGAAGAATATTCAGGTTTGCTCGATCCAAAAAGGAGTAACCTAGATTTTAGTGAAGTGACGAAATTTCGAAAAATGCGCGAAAATATATTTATTTTTTTATTTTTGAACACTGTACATCGTATTTCTGCCCCTACACAACGAAATCGCCATTAATTTTTTTTTTTCTATACGCGATAGATTTCACGAAAATAAAAAATAAAAACTTGATTATTTTCAATCTTTTCATATATTTTTTTTTGCATCAACTGTATAATCTCGCCCGCTATGGGCCAGTGAAATGAAATAAAAAAACGTTTGTTACGTCGATAAAATAAAACAATATTCCTCCGTGTCACAGATTCGAAGGTTCCTCGACCGCAGATCGAACATTATCGCCGCGCGTCCGTCGACGAGTGCGAGCGCAGAGCGTCAGAGCCGACGGAAAATAATATTTCCGACGATCCAGAAATTGTTATACGCGGCTTAACCGTCGTTTATTGTACAGCGCGGATTCCCCCGGAGCCAATAGCAGCCCCACACACAGTGCGCGCTATACACTCCATAGCCGCGTGTATTTCCACGTTGAATACCCGGCTGAGCCGTTTACGCAGTCCATTTTCCGCTCTGCGATGAATGTCACAGCGCCATTGTAGCTCTTAATACACGTGCAGCCTTCCTGGTCGCTTCCGCCATGGCAGCAGCAGCAGCAGCAGCAGCAGCAGCTCCGTGCAGGAACGCCGGTAACTTAAGCCGGTGTTCAGTGACCAAGAGATAAGGTTTAGGGAGCCATGGAAAAGGAATAAGGGCGAAGGCCCTGGGCGAAGGCATAAGGCGACTCCGAACGCGACACTACTGACGCATTCCGTGCCACCCGAGAGAGGCAGCAGCGACGACGCGTTTTGTGTCATTGCGAATATTATTACGATATTAGGGTCCCGGCGAACATCGGATTAACGGACCGAACAGTCAGCTTTGGAGATGGGTCTTGGCACTTGGCCCTCGACGGTGGCGCACGGGGCATCCGAATGAACTGTCCAACGGGTGAATATAAACCCCCTCCTTACCCCCGACACCCCCCTTCCTCCTCCCCCCCCCCCCCCGCACTGACTGGCTTTCTCGCTCGCCAACACCAACGGGATTTCGCCGTCTCTAACGGAAGTTGGGGCAAAATGGGACAGCGGGGCAAAACGGGACAGCGATTTTTTTGCAGTTTCAATTTTTTTACGGGGCAAAATGGGCCAAACGACACATTTCAACGTAACTAATCGAAATATCACGTGTTTTTACCATTTTGAGCGATTCAAGCAATCTGGCTTTTAAAAATTCGCTTTACAAAAATATTTAATTAAAAAATATATATAATCATTACTGATGATGTTGAGTGTCATCCAGTAAAAAAAACCGCATTTTCTTTTTTTGCCGACGCCCAAAATTAATGATTGGTATCGAATCATTAATTTTTTGTGCTTTGCTTTGCTTTAGGTACTAATTGCTTTTCGGGTGAAAAGCCATAGAAACACACTTTGGTGATCGTGATAAAATATTTCGCTTGTCCCATTTTGACCACCAATTCCCTACATACAGAGCGCAGTGACTGGTTGGCTGTTGGCTCGAGAGCCGAGGAGCCGAGGATCCGAGGCTACTGTTACGTCTCTCGAAAGGTTAGGCCGAGCCGCGCGGCTCGTCGTCTCTCGTGCTGCGGATCAATGGGGGATACGAGACTCCTAAGCCTCCCCTTCCGCCTTTCTTTAACGTCTTCCGGCCTCCGTTTCCGTCCTGCTCGCCTCTCGCGCTCCGTCGCGCTTCGCCCGTTCGCTCCTCGCGGCTTATTCCGCGATCCTCGGCGCCATCTTCCGTCGTCGGGTGCGAAGTTTCCCCCGAAAACTCGGGCGGCTCAATCTCGGGAACACGAGGGGGGGCTCGAAAATGTTTTTTTAATTAACTCGACGGCCTCTCTTTGCTCTCAGTTTAATTCGGCTGCGTCTGGATAAACCGGCGTTCGGGCAAGATCGCGATTGCACGAGGGCGCAACCCAAAGGGTGGCTGATAAGTACGTGCCATATCGGCCGGGCGCGAGTCGCGAGTCGTGCAGCTCGTTCAGCTCGCCGCTTGTACGATGTGTATCCAGAGCCATTGGACACCGCCTCCTCCGTACCTGCGGTACGCATTGCCGACTGTATTGAATCGCCTGTGATAAGATTTTAATTGTCTCGCAGGATTCCGCTGGCCAAGCCGGCCGCCGGGTTTCGCGATGAAATGCAAATAAAGCGAATGACCACCGGAAAGTGGAAAAAGGCACTAAAAACTTTTATAGCCACCAGGAGTATTTTCCGCTACTTAGGCCTCTTTCCTTTTCATCTTCTTGGAGTCTTTGGAGTCTCAAAAACATCAGAAAAAATGTTTGTTTAAAAAGACACGAATATTCGTGACAAATATTTTTTTTAAATTAATGTAGGTATTAATTAATTTATTTCGCTAATTTATTAATTTATTTATTTATTTCAAAAATGTATTCATTAATTAATTAACTAATTTTATTTATTAATTTATTAATTTTCACTAGATTTTATCACGGGGAATCTTATCGATAATTACAGAAGGTATAAAAGAAAAATTGCAACATTTTGGCTCGTCGAATTTGTTTTTTTTTCTCGGTGCCAGATTTTTATGGGGTTAGAAATTTATCATGGTGGATAGAAATTGGTGGGGGAGAGAATTGCCGATGGAAGGAGAAAGAGATAGAGTGAGGGGGGAGGTGAAGGGGCGGAGAGGAAGGGAAAGTTTTTGCCGCCGAAGGGGCAGTCGATTTCACGGTGGAGCGGTAACGTAGCGCCTTGTAATCTCGCAACGCCAATTGCCGGATTGCACAGAGAGCCATTACACGCGTCTGCGTACCCACTCGCTGCCCTGTCTTTCCATCCCTCGCCAGCTCTTTCCGCCTCTTTCCTTCGCTTCCACCTCCGTGGGCTCCTCTTCGCCCGTTGTGCCCTCCGCTTAGCCGCGATAAAGGAACGACGAGCGCCGCGACTCACCGCAACCGCTGTGGATCTTTCGCTCCTCGTGTACTTATTATCCTTCCTGGTGTTTTGCCCCCGCATACCGCGTTCTGCTGCTTCTATGATGTTCGGAAAATGTTTCTTCCGCTCAGTTTTCCTCAACACCGGAAAATGTTGCGCGATTGCGAAAAAGAATCGTAATACGAAGCCTGAAAAAAAAAAAATATATATATATATGTTTGCCCATTTAAATTCATAGTTTCGTCATACGAGCCTCGATAGAAATCCCAGAGATCGATTGGCAATTTTTTTTCGCTTCCGTTGGGAATTCGATTGTCCGAAGAAATTTGTATTTCCGATACCGGACTCTGATTTTTGTTTTGCGCCGAAAAGTCCTGAGCAACATGTATCGCTAGACGTTTTAAGCGAGGAGAGATCGGCGGACTCCGTCCAGTCCCTTCGGGCTGCAATTGCGACTACTTTTTATGTGGTACCTATGGCGAGTGAGCCAGCACCTGCCAAAGAGGAATTGCGAGCTGCAGGTGTTCTCAACCCGGTGAAGTTTCTCTTCTCCGCTTCAACTTCAACGAGTCGAGACTTTCTAAATGATACGTTTTTTTTTAAATGCCACATTTTTGCAATTGTTCATTATCGCCTCCGTTATTTTCTTTTTGTAGTTCAAAGTCCCGCTGGTCTCGAGCCTTTTCAAGTGATCCATGCTTTTTTTCACAATGCAACATTTTTGCGTTCGCCACTCGTTGCCTCTATATTATTTTCCGCGTTCAACCAGTTCCATAAAAAGTGTGTCCACCTGTAACGAGACCAAAGTCTTCGTCCTTGAGAAAAGGATGGAGGCACTGCCCTGCCTTGAAAGCATTGGAGAAAAAAAAACCCGACCCGTATGTCGTCCAACATCCGGACGATGAAAACGTGACGGTGTTATTAACCGGTATCTCCATCACTTAAGAAGAAAAAAGAAAGCTCAATTGTACAAAAAAAAATAGAAACAAAAAGTATGAAAAATTCAAAGCCCTCTATTTTTTCCTCATTCAAATAACCCAGAGTCTGCGGGGCTCCTCGGAATCCCCGCGCCGGCTGTACACCCGGCAATTTCAAGTTGCAGATAAAAAATCGGCAAACTCGGCCTACGCGGTCTGCGTCGCCTCGCGCGCGAAGCAGTTCGAAGGGAATCCCGCTTTCTCTCCCTTGAAATTTGCAAGTAGCTCGTATACATAATAGAGGCGAATATATATAGTTCTTTATGTAATCAGTTGCGGAAGTAAAGAGCGTCTTCACGGCCGGACAAAAGTTCGGGACGCCCTGGCGCAACAGCAAAACAAGGAGGAAGATGAAAAAAGGAGGAGGAGAGGAGCGAAGAGAAGAGAAAAGAAAAAAGTGGCATAAAGAAAGCGTGGAGGGGGACGAGGAAAGGAAAGGGAGAAGGGTGGGGAAGGGAGGAGGAGGGGGGGGGGGAATAACCGTGGAAATTATAGCGAGGCTGCTGAGCTTCGCAGCAGCCGCGCGCGTCTCGAGAAAGAACTCACGTAGCGCCCCGTTCACCCGTTACGGCCGTTACCTTTACGATCTTTTTTTATCGTTTCATCGCGCCCCATTCGCGCCACGTACGGGCGAGAGGAGCTCGCGCGAGCCTCCGCCGCGAGGAATCCTGCGATCCACCCGCGACCTAAACGCGCGTGCTGCCTGGCTGAAACTGGACGCCCGGCCTCCTCGGGTCGCTTTCTGCGGGAAAAGACAGAGAGGGAAGGAGAAGACAAGACGCCAGCGACGCATTGAAAGTTTCGTTTCGCGCTTGGGGAACGAAGGGAGAAAGAGAGAGAGAGAGAGAAGAGAGAGAGAGAGAGAGGCAAAGTAAGACTGCTGATCCTATGTACTACATGCCCTACGTATACATATATGTGTCTATGTACAGGACGTATGTATGTAATGTATACATATAAGTAAATGGTACACAATCCATGGGGCACGACCAGGGCACTCGCGAACGACGGGAAACAGCGCGAGAGAGATAGACAGATAGATAGATGGAGAGAGGAAGAGAAGGAGAGAGCGAGAGTCTCGCGGCTAATCGGTGATTACGTTTTACGACGGGTTCCTCATATTTTTACGAGGCACCTTTTCCAACCGGGATAGTATATACCGCGCAACTCCCCCGCCGCGGATCCTCTCGAGCCACTCGCGGGCCTCTCCCGGCCGCCGATCGACGCGGCATCAATATTGCCGCTTCGCTTCCTTGTGTACACCATTTATAGAAAAAGCAACATAAAACGCGCCCCCGGCGAGTTCGATGTTTTCATTTTTTTTTCCCCCGACGTTCATGCCCGGAATGCTTTATTTCATTGATTTTGGCGGCGTTTTTATCTTTATGGAAATAGATTACGACCCCCCACCCCCTTCTACCCCCTCGTGACCGGGAACGACTGATTTACCAAGTTGCAGACTGTTTGTTTCCTTCTGGAATGAAGTTTTGTTTATTAAAAAAATGATTTGCAGGAATTTGCAGGAATTGCAGGAATCAGCTGCTAAACTGGATCGGAAACAATCGAGCCATCGCAAAGATTACGATTGCAGTCCGAAACTCATTTTGAAAACAAATTTCAAAAAATTGAATTGAAATCATATTAAAAATAACGTGAACCTCAGAACTATTTCATGGATCGGCTGCGGATCACCGCGCGAAAAATAGAAAACACATCCCGCAATTTTGTAGCTTTGACACGTTTTTATCATTCGTATTCATATTCGGGGGTCGTAATCTATCAGAAAATAGATTACGACCTCCTCCCCCCTTCCCTCCCCCTTTCCACCCTCGTGAAGGGAACGTTTGATTTATTAAGTGAGCTGCAGATTTATTTTTTTCCTTCTGGAATGAAGTTTTATTTATTTAAAGTATTATTTGCACCGAAATTCTGGTCTAATGAGGTACTAAATTGAGTCGGCAATAATAAAGCCATCGAATATTTACGACTGTAGCCCAAAAATTAATGTGAATTTTTTTTATTGAAATGACGTTGATAAAAAAAATGTGCAGCTCAGAACTCTTTCAAGGGTCGCCTGCGGACCACCGCGCAAAAGATAGAAAACACATCCCGCAGTTTTGTAGCTTTGACATTGCGCCGGGAAAAAGTGCCAACGAAGCCGCGCGGCAATATCGCCGCCACTCGCGTTGCATGTAATATCGGAGTACAGCGTAAACGCGTGTAATATCAGGCGTGCAAAAAAGAAGAGAAAGAAAAAAAAATAGTAAGCACGCAAAACGATCTCACCTGGGTCATAAAAAAATTCATCCTCTGTCCCGGCGCTAAAAAAATCTCGCAAACGCTGCAGCACAGCAGCCCCGGCAATAGGAAGGCGGTAGCGGCATCAGCAATACCCGTAAGAATGGGACGGAAAATACGCGCTGTGCTCCATAGTCGCAGACAACGGACGACGCGGCGCGTAGGTACGTCGCTTACGCGCGTGGATCACGCGTCGTGTGTGCGTCGCGCAACGTCGACCCTCGTCGAAACGAGCTATATACGCTCTTGCGATCCCCTCGACCGCTCTTCACACCCTCGAGTTTCTTTATTTTTTCACGGCTGTTGGCTACGCGCGCGCCCGAGTCAGCCGCATAAGGGTGGAGAAGACGCTCTCGCGAATGGGGAAAGAAGGCGAGATCGAGAGATCGAGAGCCGCCGCCGCCGCGGGGTGGAAAAATCTCGAGGATTCGTCGCGGTTGGTCTCGTGTGATCGAACGACCGAGACACGCGAGGATAATACTCGGCTCTCCTGCGTTTCTCCCAGCTATATGTCATGCATGCCGCGGCATATGTGGAGGTACAGTGTTTATATACTTTATACACATTGTTGTAGGGGATGGGTGGGCAAAATGGGACGCATAAGCGAAAAATGGTTCTACGACGATGATCGAAGTGTATTTCTATCGCTTTTCACCCAAAAACTCGGTTCCAATCATGAATTTTGAGCGCCGACGAAAGAAAAAAAAATGCGGGGCAAAATGGGGCAACCCCCAAATTCGGCAATTCGTATTTTCTCAACTGAATGATACTCAACACCATCAGTAATTACTATATTTAAAAAAAAATGTCGCAAACAAAATTAAGTATTTTTTTGAACAGACTTTTTAAAAGCCACATTACTTGAATCATTCAAAATAGTTTAAAATACATTGCATAGACGTGATATTTCCGAAATGGGAAATTTGTCCCATATTTTGCCCCGCAAAATAATCGAAACTAAAAAAAAATCGCTGTCCCGTTTTGCCCCGCTGTCCCATTTTGCCCCACCTTCCCCTATATCGTCGTCCATTTCTTTTCCGGTGTCGCCCTCGCGCACACCGCACGTCGAGCGGCCACTATAACAGTAACAATATGAAATATATTGCATTATCGCTGCAGAGGACCGCGGGGGGTGGGCGGTGGGGCGGAGGGGGAGGGTGATATCGCGTTCGATCTCTGCAAGTGATACGACGCGGCCGGCAGACGGATTATTCGGAGGTCCCCGGGGGCTGATCAAGCCCGTTGGGTGTTCCGCTGCGGCTTCTCGCCGGGTCGTGCATATATTGCGAGCTATCGTGCGGTGTATATAGCGCTATATATAGCGCGCACGGGTAATGCACGGTATGTATAGTGCGGTCGGCCGGCATGATGGACTGGCTCGCGGGGGGTTGCACTCCGCTCGCCCGCAGCCTCGGACGTAAGGAGAACGAGTATACGCGGAGACGATGTATTCCGTACCTATGGTGGCACCTATAATGTGCAGTATGAATATATATATATATGCGCGTATCGTGACTCATCGAAGCTCGAGCGGACCGAGTTCTTATACGAGAGCAGTCATTCATCCCGAGTCGTGACTCGGCAATCATTCCTCTCCCCTCGGGCATATCTCATCGTGCGCGCGAGACCCGCGTACGCACGTTTGCTCGCTCCATCGGACCTTCCACGTTTTCCCGGCGGGCGAAAAAGGATTCGCTTTCTCTTCTTTTTTGCGAAAACGTGTGATGATACATTTTCCTTCGACGTGTGAAATTCCGAGACGGGGGATGAATTTTTCGTCGGGTGGATTTGATGTCTGCGACCTGATAGACCCTTCATAGCGTTACATCTGGCATCTGGATAGAAAATTCATAGCGTTACATCTGGCCCAAGTCGGGCCCTGGTAGGGCCACCGTGGCTCTGATCAGGGCCTTATCAAGATTTTTCATTTGCAAAATCAGACCCAAGTCTGGCCCTGGTCGGGACTAGGCAGGCTCATCGTTGCCCTGTTCATGGATGGCCTAACCAGGGCCGGGTGTAATGCCACGAATTTCCACCAGGATTCCCATGGATTTTTCACCAGAGAAGTAAATAAACATCGTTCGCGAAGATACAGAGGGTGATAATTAATTCACGTTACGTATTCCTGGCGGCTTAATTTAGCGAGCATGGAATTTCACGGTAAATTGCGGGGTCGCTTGAGACGGAACGCCTCGTAGCTACGATCGGGGCATGTATACATTCTGGTGGATACACCGCGAGGCCTATGTACAGATAGCGCGCGGAGCGCCAGATAGCGAGTAGGTATATATGGTTCGTACATGAATATGAATATGATTAGAAGTAGCTCGATAGGGTGGCAGCCTGACGCCGTGGCGAATCAATTGGTCGCGTATTCGCGCACTCGCGCCGCGTTAATAAACCCTCTTTTCTCCCTATTTTCCCAGCCGCGCCATAGAAATTTCGGTGCGCCTGCAGTTATAACACACGTTTTTTTATTTGTCGTTATTATTATTATTATTATTATTATTCCCTCATCCAGTCCCCATTTTCCTCAGTGCCGCATATGTCGCTCTCTATCTCGGGAAAATTTATGTGCTCCGCGGGTTAATATTTTACGCTCGTAAAAATTGTTCCTTCTTCTTTTTTTTTCGCCACGCAGCGGTTTTCGTTCGCCAGTCAATATTTCGCCCCGCGCGGTTGGGAAGAAAAGAAGAAAAAAAAAGAACGTCACTCGATACGTTTTTTAAATAACCCCATTTTTCGGGTGATCCCGAGCCGGGGGGTCACACTCGCTGAACTCGATTTCCCACCTCGCGAGCGTAAAAAAAAATCGAGAGAGAATCGAACGAAAAATTCACGGTCCGTCTGCAGCCAAAGTCCAATCGAAGTTACCGGTAATAAGATATGCAAAAAGCCCCCGGGTCGTATATTTCGGCGCGGAGGAAAAATCTCGCTGAAATATCTTTCCTATTTCAAGGGTGAATTAGCCCGGAAGAGAGCCGGGCGGCCAAAATGGCTTCTTCACCCTTGAGGGTCGAACAATCGCAGCTGGTCAAATGCCCGTGGCCGATAGCGGTGACTATTGGTGGAAAACGCGTCGCCCTCCCGCGAGGGGTGCAGCGCGAGTCCACGAAGCAAGGGTGGAGAAACAGGGAGCGAGCGAGCGAGAGAGAGAGAGAGAGAGAGAGAGAGAGAGAGAGAGAGAGAGAGAGAGAGAGAGAGAGAGAGAGAGAGAGAGAGGGGCGCAAGGGAGGAAAACTCAAGCGTGAAAAATCTCCTCGAGATTGGACATTCTCCGGTGCTCTATCTGGCTGGAGTGGAAAGGCGCCCCGGCTGCTTTTCGCTTTTCCTCGGCGTGGATGTTGCGCTCGCAGCTTTCGCGCGCGCGGGGGGCTGTGATCGATGAGCCCTCGGGGCCCGCGGGGGCTGTTGTCGACACAACCCCCGCGTGCACACGCGGTATTCGTCCCAATAAGAAGAAGTTAATGACGTTGCAACGAACGAGAATTATCTGCCGGATTGCTGGGCCGGGGGAGGAGAGGGGGCAGAATAGTGAGAAGGGTGGTTTCGATATCCTCGCTGTCTCTTTTCATCCCTCGCGCGATTCGCGATCGAGAGGGGGGAACAATGAGCTGGAGGCGCGAGAACAAAAAAAAAAGAAGCAGCAGCAGCAGCGGCAGCAGCGGCGAAGAAGACGAGAAGACGAGGGACTGCAGACGGGGGGATGTTCATCACACCCTCTCTTTATCATCCCTTTCCTCTTTCCCCTTTCCGCCGTCGACTCCCCGAGCGGCTAATGGGATATCGAAAGTTATCCGTGTGTGGTAACGTAGAACAATTACGGCGGTGGAAGTCAGGGAGTGAAAGATAGAAATAGCGGAAAAGAGGAAAAGAGGAGAAGGAGGTGGAGGTGGAGGGAAAAAAAATAGCCGGGAAGAGCGAAAAGATGGGGAGCGAGAAAATACGTGTTTAACGCCGCGGAGAGTAAGCGAGGTGTTAACGATCGAATACAAATTCCTTCGCGAATTCCCGATGTTATTCCACACCCCGGGCGAGGAAATGGTCGAACGACGAGCTGCGAGCGAGGAAAAAGAAAAAAAAAGGTTGGGAGAAACTCGAGTGGCGCTACACACTGCTGATTAGCTCGACAAACCCTTCGGGACTCGTGAATGGCGTCGTGGGACGATCCGACCGGAATCGAGATTTTTACATGAGGCGAGAAAAAAAAAAATATTTCGATGGTTCGATGTCGTTTGGGTCTTCCACGTGATTTTCGTGATTTCGGGCTTGATGTCCTTGGTGGAAAATTTGTGGTCTAGGTCGAGCCTTGATGGGGCCCATGGCGGCCCTGCCAGGGCCTGGGTAAGCATGTTACTTTGTAATTTTTAAATTGTCTTTGTAATAATAGTAACATGGCATAATTATAATATAATGTGCATATTTTTCGACGGTTGCAAGGAATATTTATTCTCTATAAAATTTCATGGTAATTTTCCAGAGGAAATGGACAAATGCGATTAATGCATTATGAATGTAATGGAGAACCGTGAAATTCCATTTTTTCGCGGTTGCTCGCAAGTATTTTTTTATTGAAAACGAGGTATCTATGCAGCTATATTTAAAAGTTCACACGTCATTTTATCATCGCCACAGGTTATTATTATTAAATCACACCTACAAAACAAACAGTACCGTAACGTTTATTTCTCAAAGTAATGAGGATTTATAACTCGCTGTTGTGACCTCGTTTGCACCTCACGTACAGACAGCTCGTACTCCATAATTTATCCAGCAGTCGCCTCGTCGAGGTTGCCGGAATTTCTAATAATTATTGCGCGGACAGGTTTGGTATTGACGTATTGTGCAGTTCTGTCTGAAATTAATTTTCCTTTTGAAATCTCATTTCAGGCGGCATCGACGCTGTTATCGCGTTATCGCGCTGTCGAGCTGCGGAACAAAAGCCCTCATGGTAAATTCGAGGAGGTTGAACGCTGCGCTCGAACGGTCGATTTCGACGTACGAGCTGCGTTTGTCAATTCTCCAAATTTTCGAGGCCGTCCCGATGCATCCGAAACACGTTCGACACCAGAGAAAAAAAGTGCAGAATTTCCAAGATGATGTGCTTTTTTTTCGCACACCGAGATCCGGCTTGAACAACGCCGGCTCGGCCAACTCGCATCCGGGGTCCAACCGACCCGCGAGCCACACACTCCATTCTCGTCCCGGGAGGCAGAGCGAACGAGGCAGCCCGAGGAACATGTGGGGATCGAACGAGTAAACCCTCGGCGTAGTTGGATGTACTATATACGAGCGCACAGTGGAGCTGCGAAAGGGGTCGAAAAAGTTACTCGTTAACGGAAGAAAAAGTGACTGTAGGAGCTTGAATTCCCGGCTACGTGCGCGCTACACATAGGTGCGGTGCCTATGTACTACAAGCGCACAGTGGAAACGAAGAACGTGAAGGAAGGGTTGCCGGATATATAGCGAGTTTCGTAATTCACGGTGGGAGAGAGAGAGGGAGAATTAAAGAAATAGAGGGACAGAAAGAGCGAGGGGCAGAGAGCGGGGGGAAAAAGAACGGGAATTTGGTAGAGTGAGTCTAACTCGGAGAGAAGGAATGCGAAGTTATCTCGCCAATTTTCTACCGGACCGGCAATTAGTGCCAGTGGGCCGACGTTGGATCCGGTACATGTGCACCCCCGGAGCGCAGGGCCAGATATCCCGTGCGCAGGTGTATGTAACGTCGTTTCCATGTATACGTACGCCGTACGGATGACCTTTGTGTGGGCGGTGGGCAAAATGGGACGCGCAAGTGAAAAATAATTATACGACGATGACCAAAGTGTATTTCTATTGCTTTTTACCCAAAAATTCGATTCCAATCGTTAATTTTGAGCATCGGCAAAAAGAAAAAAAAATGTGGGGCAAGATGGGCAATAGCCCAAATTCGGCAATTCGTGCTTTTTTCAACCGGGTGATACTCAACATCATCAGTAATGATTATATTAAAAAAATATAAATATGTTTTTAAAGAGACTTTTAAAGCCTCTTGAAACACTGATTGCCTTTGCTTGAAACACTGAGAATGGTTGAAAAATATTATATTCCGTTTAGTTGCGTTGAAATGTGTCTTATATGTCCTATTCCCGAAATGGCTGTGTGTCCCATTTTGCCAAGCAAAATGATAAAAACTGGAAAAAACGCTGTCCCGTTTTGCCCTCTTGTCCCATTTTGCCCGCCCGTCTCCTAAATACGAGTTGCCTGTGTACAGCTGCAAATAAATATAAGAGCACGTTGCACACGTCCGTGGAAATGCATGCAATTCGTGCGTTTGTGGGCGTACGAAGCGTACATACGGACGCGCGTACCTGTGCACAGCTGTGTATAAATGTTCCTACATATCTACAGGTGCGTGCCGGTGTATATAAACGGTCCTACATTCATACACACTACACAAACGTTCCCCCATTTGCACACACGCGTATAAGTGCATGCAATATACCTTCGTGTGTGGGTGGAACGTACGACGCTGTGCACGCTCTGGTTTCTACGCCTGGCATATCCAACTGGCTCGCCGTCCCGGGTTATCGCGAATATCCCTGGGATCCCCGATGTGGAGCAAAGATAAAGAAATAACGTAGGACAACCGGCATACCGGGGTATAATACGTCCGGGTGTAGGTAAGGTGTACACGGACGTACGGTCCCTGGCTGCTTTGGCCCTGGTAGCCCCGGCGCGGTATGTATATGCATATCCTCAAAGGTCAGGACGATGCAACGCCGGAAACTCGCGGCTGTTTCTAAGGACGCTCGGAGGGTGGTACACAGTACATTGAAGCGAGCCGGGAAACCCGGGGCTTGTTGGACCCTTTTAAAAATTATTTTTCACGGTTATTTTACCCACTGATGTTTTGATGCGGCATTCTCAAATTTTTCGAATCTTTTTTCCATCGTGTTTTTCGACGGGACGAAAAATCTTGAGGATTAATTTTTAATCCTCAGAAAGTCAAGAGTGACTTAAAGTCAAGAGTGTTAGCTAAAGTGGGAATATGGTCCTACGTGGAAAATCGTATATGGAATATTCTGCATATTCGCGTGAACACACCTATATATAGATACATACACATAGACGAGTTATATGTGTATATAGTGTATATAGAATTGGTGAGGAAAATACGCAAATCCCACAGGCATGTACCTAACCAAGTCTGTGCACATACCGCCATATACATATATAGGTACTAGAGATGTCTATATATACAGACAGCGACATGTAACTATTCGATGCCACAAATTTGGAGGAGCTTACGCGTTAGGGTCGTACACGACAGTCCCGTGCTCTCTCGGTCCCGGCCGCCGCTTATGTCGACGAACTACGCGCGGGTATAATCAGCTTTGGACGTGTGAGAATGCGCCCTGCGCCGGGGCTAGTCGGGCACTCGCGCGTACATCCTGCACCCGCAGCCCCGGTGATTCCGCTACAAGTTCGACAAGAGTCGAGAGCCGGACGAGTGCGGAGCGGGACAGGACGCCGCAGCAGGAATTAGGAGTACGTAACACATTCGACGATACGCGGTCTTCTTGTGACCCGCACTGACCCTGGGAAAATCAACCCCAGTAGAAAATCTGTAGCGTTACATTCGGCCGTGGTCAGTCTCCCTGGTTAGGGTCACGTTCGCCCGGCTAGGACCTGACCAGGGCTTGACCAGGACCGAATGTAACGCTATAGATTTTCTGCTAGGGTTGATTCGGTCCTGGTCAGGCCCTGGCTAGGGTCTCGTTCGCCCGGCTAGGACTTCATCAGGGTCTGACCAGGACCGAATGTAACCCTACAGATTTTCTACTAGGGTTGATTTGGCCCTGGTCAGGCCCTGGTTAGGGTCATCTTCGCCCGGCTAGGACCTGACCAGGGTCTGACCAGGACCGAATGTAACCCTACAGATTTTCTACTAGGGTTGATTTGGCCCTGGTTAGGGTCATCTTTGCCCGGTTAGGACCTGACCAGGGCCTAACCAGGACCGAATGTAACGCTATAAATTTTCTGCCAGGGCACAATAACTCCACCGTGCTACTTTTGCACCCACTAAATAAATTATCACATCTAATTATCTATTGAAATGGCATTTCGGTTGCCACAAAAAAGAAGTAAAAAATCCCCAATCGCCACGTTTCGACGTCACACGCGAATCCCTCGTTAATCATGATATCCACCGTACGTCATAACGTTCGCTCTGATTAATTCGCGAGTGGCCGCGCGGGGCGGGAACACGTGAACCGCGCCCGGGCCTGGTCCGGGCCGGGCCGGGACCGAGGTGCCATTGTGCCGAGCGGAAAACGTACGGTACAGCTGGGAAACGCGGTGTAAAACGTCGTGTACGGGTAGTTATGCGTTTTACCGTGTCTCCAGCGTGTACGAGAAGCTGCCGAGACTGGTGGTGGTGGTGGTGATGGTGGTGGAACGGTGGAAAGCAGCGGAGGTCGGCGTTGCCCCCTCCGCCCCGCGGGGCGAAAGGGCAGGAGAAAGCAAGGTTTGGGTTGGCAGCTGCCCCAGCGATAACAATACCCTCGGTACTCGTATAGCAGCGACCGCCCGGCAGTCCGCGGTGTACTGTACTGCACTGTGGCGCCCCCGGTGAACATATCTACATAAACATAGACATGTGTACGTATGCGGCTCTCTGTACGTATAAAATATATATATATAAACACACGGGCAAATATATATATATGCACATCCTGAAATCTCCAGTTGCCTCGGGGCAATTTGTGCTCGAGTTTCGCGCGCGTTAATCGTACCTGTGACATTTTTTTTTTTTTTTTTCGTTTTTTTTTCGCTCCCCCCTTTTTTTCGCCACTTTTTACGTATCCACGTTGTGCGCGCGCGCGCGCGCGCGAGCCCGTTGGTTCCGCCGGACAGTTTTGTTGGACAGTCAGGGCCCCTGGCGACTGGTCGTATCGACAAACCGGAATACACACTGTCACTGCAGGGTCGCCGCCGCTGTCTCCCGCTCTACTCTCACCCTTGTTTTTACGCGCGCTCGCGCGCGCGCGCGCGAGCTGGTATCATGCTTTGGAGGTGAAACATATTTTTCGTTCGACATTAATAAAACAATGTGGCCTGCCGACTCGACGGGCGCAATCCCGGCTTCGCGGCGCGGTAAAAAATCGAAGGGGGGGAAGAGGGTGAAGGGGGGGGGGGGAGGGGGTTTTAGCGCGAGGGAGACACGCCGGACGACAACGAAATTGGCTGTGATCGCGGGTCCGGAATTGGGTGACCCCGATATTTTAAATATTTCTATCCGTCCGAGCGTGATTTACGATTTACGCTAGCGTGATACGCGATATGCGCGCGCGGGACGAGCGATATACGTTTTTTCTCGACGAATTTTCGCCGCTTTTTTTCCGTGCTCCGGTTTGTCCGAGACGCGACTCGGTAAATGCGCTGCTTTTTTTCCTGGCTCCGAAAACGCGACGTTGCTATTATCGTTGTTTTGTAGCCCTATAAAGATAAATTATGTTGAGGAATAATTTTTGAAGCGAGGGTAATTATCTCGAGGTGCCAATAGATGGGGCGGGTGGGCGAAATAGGATGCATAACCGAAAAATGGTTTTATGAGGATAACCAAAGTCTATTTTTATGGATTTTCACTAAAAAATTGGGGTCCAATCATTAATTTTGAGCGTCGGTAAAAAGAAAACAACAAATGCGGTGCAAAATGAGACAAACTCCGAAATTCGGCAGTTCATGTTTTTTTTAACTGGGTGATACTCAACATCAGAATATCAGATTATATCTAAAAAAAATGTTATCAAAAAAATTAAATATTTTTTGAAAGCCAGATTGTTTGAAACACTTAGAATTATAAAAAAACGCGATATTCCCGAAATGGGGGTTTGTCCCATTTTGTCCGACAAAATTATGTAAACTAAAAAACAACGCTGTCCCGTTTTGCCTGCCTGTTCCATTTTGCCCGCCCATCCCCCGAAGGCAGATTTATCAAATTCACAAGGAAAAAGAAAGAGAAGAAAAAGATGTACACATTTGATTCGTAAAAAGAGCAAATTTTATCGTCACGCGTTAAGACACCGGTAGTCGTATCAGGCAGTGCGTCGTCGATAATACGCACGGGAGATGCATTTTTCCGTCGTCCCTTCTCCATCTCCGCTTTTACACGAATCGTTACACCCCCCCGCGTGTACGTAAATTCCAGTGAAAAGCTCACTCGGCGAGGCACTATCCCGGGCTTTTTATTATTATTCCGCTCCCACGAATATACACACAGTATCTTATAATAGCACGGCGCGCAGTATGTATAAAGTGTACGTATCATCGAGCAGGCGCGAGCTCGCCCCGGGCTCTTCCTTCATCCATTATCCTTTGTGAATGTTTGATTTATAACGCAGCGAAGAAGAGCGTGATATCGCGGAGAAGCTCTCGTGCTCGCGCTCGCCTCGCGCTGCTCCTCTCTTCCTCCTCTTTTTCCCCGCGTCCTATCCTCTTACTTTTCCGTCTCGTTTCCCACATCCGCGCGCTCATCGCTCGTTGATCTTCTCCAGCACGTAGTACAACCTGCATATTTATAGTATATCTTTGCCAATGTGATCAACTCCTCGAATTACAATTTTTGCAGCGCTGCAGCGAGAGAGCGAGAGGGACAGACGAGCTAAAAATAGACCTTCGTACGAACAATAAAAAAAGAACACAGAGGATAAAATATTTGAAGCGTTTGTTTTTTAATATCCGCTCGCATCACCGCGAGTCTCGTGTGCTCCACGCGCAGTCGGCGATTCGCGGCACCGCGGAGGATAAATTAGGGACTGTTGCGTTTGTGCCGAAATTAAATTTCGAGAAATAAAATAGAGTAAAATAAATAAACAAAACGTGCAAATTGCATCGCGCGCGGGGGCAGCGAATATCAACCTCGGTGTCGTTTATTTATCGCCGGTTATTTTTATTCTATTTTTGTTTTCGTGCTCAAATATTAGATATCGGCGCGAATACACTGGCAAATTTATCCGTCGCGTTTGCAGTGCGAGCCAGTGGGGGAAAAAATAGAATCAATGCGCAATGTGCGCGTAATCTGAAAAATAAAAACAGCAACACCGCGGTCCAATTTGGCGTGTATAGAATTTATTTAACACAATTCAGTGGGTTTAGACATTTTCGGTGACGCCAGACTCGTTCCAGAGATCGGTAACAAAAAAGAAGAAAAAAAAGAAAATATAAAAACGGCAACAACGCGACCCAATTTGCCGTGTGCAGAATTTATTTAACACAGTTTAGCGGGTTTGGAAATTCCCGGTGCGGCCAGACTCGTCTCAGAGATCGGTAAGGAATAAAAAAAATAAAAAAATAAAATAAAACGCTGCTTCTCGATTTCAATCTGGCGAATGCATCGAGAGGCTAGAGGAACGAAACGGAGTGACGGGAAGTCGTTCTTGGTCGTTGACTGTGTCGCGACTGGTGGCGCTTCAACGCGGGGGCAAAACCGCGACAAATATCGCTCTCCGTTTGTCGCGGCTTAATAAATAACCGCCGCGGGGAGGACCCGCGGGCGCGAGTCCCATGTATTATTCAGGGGGTCTCCGGTCTCTCGGCCGGGACGAGAAATACCCGGGATGGAGTGGCGCGCGGCGGTATCGTGTCTTCCCTGAAATATTAATCAGCGACTTTCATTGGCGCGATTCGCTGACTCCGGGCGCGCGCGGCGCGAGCGATTCTTGGCGAGGAAGGCGGGAGGGAGAAGGGGGCGAAGGGGGGAGGGGGAGGGGGGACTCTGGGCTACAATTTCCGGTAACTTATATAAATTCGATAAAGCCACTGCTCAAACCGGCGGGTGGTTCCTGCCGGCTATGATATCTCTAACCCCCTGCCCCCTTCCCCCTGTCCCCCCTTCTATTTCTGTTGACGATAGTCCAACTTCTCCGATAATTACCCACACAAATATATACAGGCAATTCCACGAGCAGCCTGCGGGGCTGCGGGTGTCTCGTGAATATTTATGCCGCGGGAAAAAAAAATTGTTAATAAAAATATCGGCCGGTGACTCGAGGCTCGCTTCGCGCTTTAAGAACCGCGTAGCACCGAATATCCGGCGAGCTGCGAGAAATAAACTTTGCGTTTTTTTTACTTCGACAGATGGAACTAGATGATTTTTTTTTTTTTTCAATTTTGTTATGCATTTTGGGGTATTGTCAAATTTTTCGTATAATAATAAAATTCTGGATCATGGATCATCCAACCTGAGCGTCGGATTTTGTGTCGTGAATATTTATAAAAAAACAATAATAATATAAATATCAGTTGGTAATTTAAACCCGGAATTATTGCTTCGTGCCTTAAGAACTGCTTATAGTGGTACCGAATATCCGGCCACGAGTGAGAAACGCACTTCGCGTTATTAGAACTCGGCAGCCCGAGATTTTTTGTCTGAAAAATCCGTTGCATCTCCTCCGTCTCCTGCGGTACGTTCAACGTTTTCCGTTCGCGCTTTTTTCCTCCCGTCACGCGCGGCCCCCGTGGCTGACAGGCGCGGACAGGATGCCCCTGGCAACACGCGTTATTGGCGTGCCGTACGCATGATACGAGCCGCGCGTGTGGATCGTAAATATAAATACCTGGCGGACGAGGGGGGGACGAGCGAAGGGGGAGGAGGCGAAGGTGCGAAGCGATGTGTCGGAAACAAAGTGTAGGCAATCTGCAGCACCGCCGCTACTCCCCCCCCCCCTCCCCCTCGCGCTCCCGCCGCCCGATACTTTTTAAAGGGGAGCCGCATGCAGATGTTTCAACTTTTCACATCCGTTGAGCAATTTGCGCGAAAATTGCTTTCCACACTTTTACACCTCGAGCTTATTTCATCTTAAAATCTCTGTCAATGTTCCGCGCTAATCCAATTTGCCGGCAAAAAGCTGCCGGTTTGCGAGCGAAAATTTTTGCACTACTGGTACTGGGGAATATTATGGCGGATTTTTTTTTTTAAGTACACTGTTCTTGGTGAGTATCTCGTCCTGAGTCGAGGTAAAAAGATTTTGCGTGATAATAGCGTTATTGCCACTCATGGAATTTCACGTGGAATCAGTAGGGTAAACAATACAATTAAAAAAAAAAATTTAAGAATTTTTTTTTTTTTGCAAAATCATGGAGAGCAAACGGAAATCTGTTTCCTTCTTTGCAAAAATCATCAACAGAAGCGCGGAAGAAACAAAAAATTATGAGTTAAAACAGCAGAAGAAAGATAACAACAATTTTTAAATGCGCTCCCTTATTTGCAAAAGCATCGAGAAAAGTGCAGAGAAAGCAAAAAATCATCAACACTAAAAAACACAAGAAAAATTAAAAAATGAAAAAATCCGATTCCCTCTTTTCAAAATCACCGAGAGAAGGTCAGAAAAAGCGAAAAACCATAAATTAAAACAACACAAGATAAATAAATTAAAACAACACAAGATAAAAAAATAAAAACTCCGTTTCCTTCTTTGCAAAATCATCGAGAGATTCGCGCACGAGCCTGCGGGACGAGCTTAAGGTTCATCAACGTGAAGCACACGCAGAAGCGCAGGAGAAGCAAAATGCAAGAGCGCGGCGTGCGGATAATACGTAATTAGAGATCGTTGCAGTCGGTGGTTTACGGTCGACCACGATTCTGCGGTCGGCGAGACGCTGCAGTAGGAGGCGGCGGCGGGCAGGTAGGCCACCCTGCTCGCTCGCTCCGTTGCTTTTTCTTACCGGCCGTTTCCGCTATCGAGGCAAATTAGTTTCGCGAACGGGGCGGCTTACGAGAGCTAGAAAGAGAGGTAATAAGATATTGAACGACGGGGACGGCGGTGGTTATGCACCGACTGCATATATTGTACAATAAGGACCCGGCCGGGCCCTCCGTTCGAGGGCTCTATTTACGCTTCCGAGTCAATTTTGTTTCCCCCCTCTTTTTCCTCCTCGATAAAACCCCAAAAGCTGACGTTACGATTTTTCCCGCGATCGCAATAAAAAAATAGTAATACACCCCGTTCATTGTATTTGAAAATCCCAACTCGATGCATATTGCACGATTCGCGAGATAATTCGAGGATTTCCCGTCTTACTTTGCAATCTGGTGAAAAAAATGTAGCATCTTATTTTTATCAATAACGCGTAAAATTGTGGAAACTGATTTTTACCAATACAGGAAAAAAAGGCAGAAACTGGTTTACACCAATATTGCAAAAATCTGTTTCACTGTATTGGACAACAATAATGATTTATGCATATTACAATATTTACGAGGTAATTCGTGGATCGCCGATTTTATTTTGTAATCTGATGAAAAAGAAATTCGAATCTGATTTTCACGAACATTGCAAAAAATTTCGAAACTGATTTTCACCAATACCGCACAAAATGATAAAAATTTGTTTACACCAATATTGCAAAAATCTGTTTCACTGCATTAGTAAAAAAAAAAGTGACGAATATTCAATAGCCGCTGACTTCGTCACCATTTCCAACTTATTCGCACCTCTTCATGCCCCGCAATAAAAACATGTCACCCAGCGAGCCTGAATGCAGCTCGTCGAGGAAAATCTCGGCAGACGTGTGTTGCGCGGGCATTGAAAATCAGAAAATTCGAATTTATTGCCACGTCGGATTCCCGGGAGAGTTTAACACACTCGCGCGGCCAATCCCAGTGTGTCGCGCTGTTTATTCTATAGGCGATATATTTTACGTTCTGCTCTCTTGGTCGGCGGTCGGTAGACCCGTCGCGCATAAAGGCTCGAATTCTCCGTCTAGTCACCGGGATGATGGAGTGCCGTGTTTATTGCGTCCTATTTGCTCCTCCGCTATCAACTCGCTCGCTGCTCCGCGGGTCGCAATAGCGCGCGGCGGCCTCTTTCTATTTTACAGCCTCGCTCTCGGTCCCCGCTCGGTCTCTATGTACGCTGAGCCAGCAGCATCTCATCCCAGCAGAAACTAATTACAACGAAACGTACCAACGTGCAGCGAGAGTCGGGCCGGCCCCTCCGGTCCCGTCGCTCTTCAGCGCAAATGTTTTCGTTCTTGCGCGCCGAACGCATTAACCAGGCCGTAGATCCGCGCGTTCGCATTGTTTAATACAAAACGCCACCTACGCCGCGGCAAAATGCCAGCCGCGCAATTACAACTGTTGCGCCCTGCGACGACCTTTTTGCACCCCCCCTCGGTAGCGCGGGGGAAAAATTTAATCTTCGAAGACACTCGCGAAACGAGCGCGAAAAATCCCGTCGATTTCAGCGGGCAAATTATTTTTCCCGCAATTTTTCCGTCACGCCGTGGCGCGACGATTTGTTATTGCAACCCCGGAGTCGCGGACTGCGAGGCGGTTAATAACGAACCAATTATACACCGACGACGGATATGTTTATAAGCGGAATAAGCACAACAATGGAAAGTGGATTGCAATTGCGTCAACGCGGGAGCGTCGCGGGCGAATGGAAAATGCAGCGTTGCGCGCGGGGCTCGCGGCGCAAAATATTTGCTCCAAGTGGAGACCAACCGCGAGACCTCGTTGGTCTTTTTTTTTCTCAGCGAGAAAAAAACGCGAGCGTCGGCGGACGCGCGCGGCAAGATTTGTTTTATTTAAATTATCGCGGGCGCGCTCCGATACGGAGAAACAAAAGTTAACAAATCCTCGCGCGGCCGGGTTTTATAAACTCGGCCGCGCGCATACCGTGTTTTTATCGTCGTGACGACGAATTTATACCCGCTGAACGGAGACGACCAGCCGAAGTGAAACATTATCGAGGTCGACATTCCCGGCTCCGGTCTCCCGAGTTTTTGCGCTCGCCCGATCGGGTTCTACCGGCCTCAAGCTTAATCTCGCATTGCCCCCTCCCTCTCCCCGTTTGTGTTTCTGTGTATTTATAACATTGGGGATGGGTGGGCGAAATGGAACGCATAAGCGAAAAATGCTTTTATGACGATGACCAAAGTGTATTTCTATTGTTTTTCACCCAAAAATTCGATTCCATTCACCAATTGCGGTCAAAAACCAATTATAAAAAAAATCAATTACAAAAACCTCCAAACCCCCAAACTCGGCAATTCGTGGTTTTTTTTAACTGGGTGATACTCAACATCATCAGTAACAATATTTTTTAAAAAGATGTTATCAAGAAAATGAAATATTTTGTAAGTGACTTTTAAAAAGCCAGATTGCTTTGAAACACTGAAAATGGTTGAAAAACATTATATTCAGCTTAGTTTCGTCGAAATGTGCTATATAGCCGCGATATTCCCGAAATGGAGGTTTCTCCCATTTTGCCGCCAAAAATAATCAAAACTAAAAAAAACACTGTCCCGTTTTGCCCTCTTGTCCCACTCGCCCCACCTTCCCCCACAACGCGCACGTTGTGATCACGACACGACGTTATGAGAACGAGAGCATCGACGTCAACGAGATCTCAATCGTGGAAAGCAGGAGCAGGGTTGAAGCCCGGAATTACCCAGACTGACAACCAAGACGGTTTTATCTCATGAAACCGGAACCAAAAGTAAAAAATAAAAAAACAAACATAGCTCGAATTCTGACAGAAAAACAGCAACAATCCCGACGAATCTCGACGTGGCAAAAAAAAAAAAGAAAAAAGAAATTGCTGCAAATCAATCGAGTATAATGCTGAATGGGAATTGAAATCACCGCCACTGCATCAGTTCCGAACACTGGGAGCTTTGGCGCCGTGAGGCTCAAATGTGGATTTAAAGCGGAGCTGGACGTCCGACAGATGCGACTGTCGAGCGGCGATTTTAATCGCTCGCGTTTTATCAGCCACTCGTTTTCCACAATAAATTCATTCTGTCGGTCGCGGCGCGCGCGACCATCGGTCTCTGCCTCGGTGACTGAACTCCGGGCGCGCTCGACTCGGTTCGAGTTGAGCGAATAAGTGAGTCTTAGGTCTCGTAGGCGCCACGAAGTTTAGTTGCGGTTAGTCGGTGATCTTTCCTCGCTCCTTATTCACTCTTGGTTTCTATCTCGCGCGCTTTCTCATCGCGCCGGGTCCATCGCCGAGATAAACAATCGAGGGCATTGTGCTCGGTCTCGGTGCGGTTCGCTCCCGGCCGCCCCCGGTCCCCCCCGGGTCCCCCGGGGGGACGAGGAGATTCCTCAACGTCTCGGCCGGCCCCCTCGTGCATCTTCGCGCCGGGCCGGCCCGGGAGACCGAGTGCCCGACGATGCAAAACCCGTGGACAGTGCCCGGGTTGTGCGCAGTCCGGCTGCTGCTGCAACTCCCGATGCCTCCGACGTTTTCCACGCTCGCCGAGCGAGCGAGAAGACAAAGTGCGCCAAATCACCGCCGCACCGCAGACCCCGAGACGCTTGCATTTGGTTCACTCGGCCTCGGGATGAATCGACTTTTGTTCACCCAATTTCGTCATTGGACCTTGAAAATCCGGTTTCTCTCGGCTTTTTTTCTGCTTCTATGGAAAACGTTTTGTTATCGGCTTTTTTGATTTGATAAAAAAACAATTTTTTATTCTTGCCTTTTCTGCTTTTATAAAAACAGTTTTTTATGCCTTTTTTGCTTTTATAAAAACAGTTTTTTATGCCTTTTTTGCTTTTATAAAAACTATTTTTTTGCCTTTTTTGCTTTTATAAAAACAAATTTTGTCGTGTCTTTTTTGCTTTTAGAAAGAACAATTTTTCTTGGCTTTTTTGCTCTCACAAACAACAATTTTTTTCTTGACATCTTTGCTTTCACAAGCAAAGATGTCAAGTTTATTATTTTTGTTTATTTTTCGTCGCGGAAGCAACGAGAAAACAGATTCGTCGGTTCGATCGAACCGACGAATCTGTTTTCTCGCCAGGATATCCGACGTGAGAAAATAGTTTGCAGAAAAAGAGACGAGAAACTTTGTTGCTCCTCCGTTTTCCCCGCGTTTCTAATATCCAACTTTGGCTCCGCCTTCCGTTTCTCGCCGAACTCGAGTGTATTCTGCGCCGGCTACAATGGTCCCGGGCAATTCACTCGCGGAATCAAGTGAGCTGCGTTGAAATAAGAGTGTCGACGTTTCGTTCCTCGAAAACGGTTCGGCGCGGAGTCGGCGAGCAGCTCGCTAGCTGGTCCTTTCCCTTCGACCTCTTTCATCGCTGCTCGCGCGCCCCGAGCTTCGCCCCCCCTTTCTCAATGTAATCCAAACAGCGGGAGCTATCCCGGAGTTAATTAGTTCGTCGAGCGAAGCGACTACCCCACCGGCGTCGCCGTCTATGTCGAGGCGGAAAATAATAAGTGCAATAATATCGCGAACTTGGCGAGAAGAAAATGGACTGCGGAGCGACGGGAAGGGCGAAGGAGAGAAAATTGAGGGAAAAGGAGGAGCGCCGAGAGGAAGAATGGCGAGGCGAAATCCAGCTCGCCGTGACAAAGCAGCTTTGCAGCGCGCATCCAGCATCCAGCGCGCGCTCTATTGCTGCTCTGCATGGGAGGAAACAGCGGAACAAAACCAGTGATACGACGGAAACGACGAGTATTAGGTACGAGCGAAATTGAAGGGTTTGGAATATAAGAATTTTTCATTACGCCGACGTCAGGCTTTGACGCATCTGGCGAGCTGTCAATTAGCTTTACGGAGTCACCCGGTGCTATCGATGGACTTTTGAGCAACTTCTTCCTTCAGCCGGATTTTACTCAATGAAAAACCATAGTGGGTGTTACGTTCTGGCTATTTTTCCTCAGGCCCATTATCCGTAAATAACGTAATTAAAAAATAAATTATTTACCAATAGTTTAATAAAATTATTCGTAAATTAATCAAAATATATTCTCAAACATTTTTTTTTTTTTCGCTCGTATATTCAAAATACGTGGTGAATTGTCTCGCGATTTTCTTTTTTGCGCGCTGCAAATCGTCTTGAGACATATTTCCAGCCACTTCGGCGAATATTCGGCAACAACCACGGCGAAGTCTCGTAACCCCCGCGGTTTCATGACCCTCCGGGTCCCTCGACGCGCAGCCACGGCCGGGAGTAAAAACGGAAACTGGAGGCAGGGAGTAAGTGTTATGGCGACCCCTATCACTGTGGCGTGACTGGGAGCTGACGTAGGGCCGGGTTAAACGGATTACCGGATTACGGCTCGGCGAAATTGTGTATTGGCGTAACAAAAAAAAAAAAGAAAAAAAAGAAGAAGGGAGACGGAGAAAAGCCGAAAAAATGCAAATTCCCGAAATTTGCAAGTTCGCCGACGCGACGTTTCGCCAGAGCAATTGTCGACTTTGAATTTACCATTTCAATTTCGGCACACCCAGATCGAATAATCGTTGCTCGTTGTTACCCAACTTTCGTCAATATTTCATTTAAAATAATCAGTGCCAAATAATAATTTGGTTTCATGTTACTTAGTGACTAAAAAATCAGTGCCAAACAATAATATGGTTTGACTTTTTTGGTGACTAGAAAGTCAGTAGCAAATAATAATTTGGTTTGACTTTTTTAGTAACTAGAAAATCAATGCCGGATGTTCATTCGGTTGGATCTTTTTGATGACTAAAAAACCCGAACCAAATAATAATTTCCTGTGATTTTATTTGCTGACTAAAAAATCATTACCAGATAATAATTTGCCTGCTTCGGCGGATTCGTCACGAGCCCGAACCTTCAGGAGGTCGAAAAAAAGATATACCTCAAGAAAACCGCGAGGCTCGCCAGCCCTAGCGAAAGCTTTCGTAGCGCATAGGGTCGGGGCCCGTCAATTTCCGGTTCGAGGCCAGCGACTGGGACAAACTAAGTTATATCATGAAGGAGCGAGGAAAAAGAAGAGACGAAGAAAAAGAGAAAAGGAAAAAAATAATACAGAATCGTATGATGAAGAGAGTACAGAGAGTATGGAGGGTGCTACGCTCCGGTTGCGAGATCTCCGCGAGCACTCGTGGCAATTCGGTTTAATTAATCCTCTCTCGCCGGTGCTCGCTGTCGTCGAGTCGAGAGATGAGAGCGCGAGGGTTGGCGATGATGCTCTCTCTTTCTTTCCCTCTGTCCCCCCCCCCCCCCCCACTCTGCCATACCCCGTAAACCTCCCCCCACCTCACCCCACCACCCGCTTTCGACCTCTATATCTTTCCCTCTCGTGCAATAAATGCGCGAGAGCGCCACTCTCGGCTCTGAAGTCATCTCTCAATTAACCAACAACAATGCTCGCTTAATCGTCTTACGTGTTACAATTAGCGCGTCTTCTCGGCTCTGACGGTTACACCACGCCGTGAATTCCTCTCGCTGCTTCGACCGCGAATTCGTTGGACACGACCAAGAATACATCGAAATAAAGTGTAAAAAAAATTAAAAACTAATGTGTAAAAAATTAAAAATTATAAAATAAAAAAAACGATATCTTGATTTCTGAGTTTTTCACCGAATTTTAAAGTCGAATCCTCAAAAATCGCAAATGCTCCAATACACGTTGCGTTTTTTGCAAAAAAGAACAAAAAAAATCGATTCAGTACAGTTCGGAAACCCTATCTGATGGAAAATCTCCGGCTGATTCCGAAAAACGCAGTTATTTGCCCAAAGAATCGAAAGTTCGATAAGAAAAACGCGAAAATTAATTTTTTTCTGCATAAATAGTAATTTACAGATTTTTTGAATACGGACTTACGATTTTTTGATTTTTCATATTTTTTTTGTGTTTTTTAATTTTTGTAGTCTATTGTTTTCCGGTTGTGTGTTAAGGCATTTTGTGAAACTGTGGCTTGCAGAGGTTCGGTGCTCTCAGAGGGGATACGCAGTCCCAGGGCACGAAATAAACTCATCTCCCTCTTAGTGCTCACGCGGGCGATTACCTCGAAGAGATTGCCGCGCAAAGCTTGTCCTCGTGCGCTCACGCGCGCGCGTTCACTCGGCGTGCAAGCATTAATCGCTTCATATCTATATATATATACATATATAACACAGTAGATAAACATATATAGGTATGTACATAGCCGTACAAATACATATTAATTAATGTAGCCCCCACCGCGGCGACGGACCGCAAGAAGATATTCCTGGAAAGCGCTTTGACGAACTTGAACCGAGGTCACGTCGCGTGCGACCACAGCGTCCGCGTGCGGAGCTATTTTTGCCCCGGGCTCCTCAATGGCGAACCCTCGGCCGCGCCGATTAACGCGTCGCATCCGTGCCGCGAACTGCAGTTTTCCACAACTGCAACCGCCCGAAATCTCCGCGTGTTCCTCGCTACAAACTCCGCTCTTCCCATCGACTTCGAAGACCCAGAACGAAAGAAGAAAAAAATCATTTTTCTGCAATTCCCGGAGGAAATTGTAAAAAATCAGTAATTTCCGCGTGGAACGACATGAAAAAAAAAAAAAAAAAATTATCATCTGCCGTTTCAAATTCCGAATATTTTTTATCCCGAAGTTCCGAACAAAGTTCTGAATTCTGTAATATTATTTCACAGTGAAAAAATCATTTTTCCACAATCGCCGGAGGAAATTTTAAAAAAATCAGCAATTTCCCATGAAACGAGACGAAAAAACGAGAAGAGACGAAAAAAAAAAAAATCGTCATCCTCAACGCTCAAAGAAAGATGCGCAGGTCTTGATTGTCGCGGCTGTATCTCGCGCTGCGAAACCCAACCCAGTGCGAGCCTCAGCTTTCCGCTCCCTTTGTGCCTTCTCACTACCCTTCGAATTTTTTCCTTTTTTTCCAAAGCGTAATAAAGGACGATCAGCGCGAGAGCGCGGAGATTGGGACGAACTAGCGGAGGGTGAAGGGGAGGAGTAGGGGGGGGGGGGGGGTGGCCACGCTGTTATTCTTCGTTTCGCTTTGCCACAATTCCCGGGCGCCTGTGTAGGCGGCTCGGGGCCGTCTCCCGTGTGGCCCGGATCTCGCGAATAAGTGGTGCGAGCTCGCGGTCGAACGATCCAATTAAGATATCGTTGGCGTCGGAGAGCCGCGCGCGCGTTGAGTCTCGAAGATTTTGCCGACGCAGGCATCCCGCGAGCTCGCGAAGCGAGCTCGCGCGATGCCTGCGAGGGAGACGAGGCGAGAAGGAGGCCTAATGGGAAATCCTCCTCGCTCCTCGAGCACCCCCGCTCTTTTCTTCCCCTCCTCCCTTCGGCTTCCATCTCAATTCTCGCCCTCTCCCCTCTCCCTTCCTTCCAAGGGCTCCAAGTCCTTCGCACTTCGAGCCCTTGGATTCCCGATCCTCCTCCTTGGTCCTCTCGCGTTTCGCTCTCTTTTCCAAAGTTAACGCCACTTGACTCCCCCCGTCCTTCCTTCCTTCTCCTCTCCCTCCTCCTTCTCTCTCTCTCTCTCACTCTCAACCTCCCACTTGGCGCTCAGCGCGTTCACTTACGCCCTAGGGATTACGGCGCGCGCGCGTGAGATTCAAAGTTACAAATGATTTATCTTCTAATTGCATGACCGTTCCCTCCGTCTCACGCGGCTTTCCCGTTCTCGCTCTCTCTCGGAGCCCTAAAACCCTCGAGCCCTCTGCCATCGCCACCGCCGCCACCGCCGCCGCGTCTTCGAGACCCACGGCGCTTTCGTGGCGTCGGCGGTGCCGTAATCAAAACGCTCGACGCTCGTTAATCATACGACGAGCTTCTTCCCCCTCCCTTCCCGTCCCTTCGCTTCCCTTCCCCGCGCTGCTGTTCGTCAAGGTGTTTCTGCGTGCGCGTTTTCCCCCCCTCTCCATACATCCCCGTCTTTGTTTTCGGGGGAGTCGCGCTTGGATTCGCGAAAATGAGGCTGTTACAACCCCCGGCGAATCTCGCCATCTCGGCCTCAACTCGGTTTAATCTATGCATAGATTTAGTCGCGCAGTTACAGGCGAATCGCATTTCGGCAGGGCCGAATGGCGTCCTTGAATCCCAATGGATTTTCGCTCGTCTATGCGGCTCCATAGACTCTCGGGTAGAACAGCCGTAGCGTTAAATCCGGCCCAAGTCGGGCCCAACTCGGGCCCTGGCAAGGCCAATGCGGCCCCGACCAGGGCCTGACCAGGGCCGCTGTAATGCGAAAGATTTTCTGCCTGGGCTCTGATACCGCTATAATGATGCGTGGAGGCTTCAGGAAAATGTGAACGTACGAGCGGGGCGCGTTGAAAAGACTCGCGGATTATCAATTCAGCGATACGTTTTTTTTTTATTTTTTATTTTTATTGTATAGCGTATTTATTGTGCGCGCGCGTTAATTTATATGGACTCACGCGTCAACGCCATTTTTCAAGCCCGCGCGACACTTCATTACCTCGACTTTTCCGTAACACAGAGCTTCGCCCGTCTGCATTTTCTCCCTTTTCCTCCCCCCACCCCCACCGCCCCTCTCGAGCCCCTTTTTCCGCTCCCTCGTCTTTCCTCCGTATTCCTGCACGACCCTCTCCCTCTTTCTCCTCCTCCCCCTCTTCCTCCTCATCCCTTCCTCCTCATCCCTTCCTCCTTCTCCTCCTCCTCCTCTCCATGCTCGCCTCTCAGTGAAACGTGCGGCGTCTGGCGTTTCTTTTTCCTGTGAAAACCAGAGCGTCGAGACCAGAAGCAGCACCGGCACCGGCAGCACCAGCAGCAGCAGCAGCAGCAGCATATTCAAAACGTTCCGCGAGCGTTAATTAATCATCGGTACCCCTTTCTCCCTCTGTTGCCATTTCCCACTGCGTCGTACTTTCTTCTCGTTCCGCGTCTCTCCCTCTCTCGCTCAGCCTCCCTCCCGCCCCGTCGGGTTGATATATTACGAGCTGATATGTAATCAGCAGTAGTGTAATACAGTCGTATGTAGCATAATGTATCGGCTGGCCCCACATGTTATACCTATATTGGCGTCTGGTACATTTATCTCATTCGTAACGGTTGGTAATATCGCTGATTAACGAGTAACGCCAGATTGAGTCTCAAGAATAAATCCGCGCTGCGAAAATAACGCCGACGCCGACTGAATAATTAAAAAATATTGTTACTGTAATGCGGTAGGACTTTTTTTTCGTCGCGGATTTACTCGCGTTTGCAAATTATCAAATATTTTTCGCGATATTTGTGGATCGAGAGACTCGAGACGCGAGACGACGACGACGCGTCGTGGATTTTATATATCATCGAGAGAACAAGTTTTCTTGATTCAATCAAATTTCCTTGAAATCTCAACCTACGAAACATTTCTTTGACGTCAATGAAATAATATCGTTAAGTTAATATTATATTCTCTTTGAATCATCTCGTCAACCAAATTATAGGTTGTGCCGACCAAGTTCTTGGTTATACGTACCATAGTACTTAGATATGGTAACCAATAATTTGGATGGTTTAATCAATTGATATTTTTTCTGTTGATTTGACTTGACTTGACCATAATAGCAGACAAGCTTGCGAGAGAAGCACCAATACGACTTAAGAGGCAGCGATACATCGGTGAGAATTTCTTCGCCCAATGGTAAACGCCTGTAGGGCTGTCTCTTTCGCACCTAACCTCACTTTTTTGTTTTTCGGTTTTCCTGAGCAAACGGCTTGGAGTTTAGAGGAGCCAGAATCTTAGCCCATCTCTGCAGTACTTCCGCACATTCTATGAAAATTTTAGCTCTATCTGCCGAGTAGTTTAGGAGAAAATATGTTTGAAAATGTTGAGGCGGGGACAGTTCCATTGCCTCTTAACGCAACCTTCTCTTTGAAATAAAATATACTACATTGAAATCAATGAAAAACATTCAATCCAGTCATTTCTTTGGAATTAAGGAAACTTCTTCGCCCAGCTCGAGTCGCAGACTCAGCGAACATTCCTGGGTAATGGATCGAGTTCTGAATTGTAACTGGTTTCGTTGGGTTGACGAAAAAAAGGTACGTCCTCAGGTGTCCCGAATACCACCTCGCCACATGCGATTTCCCATAAGTGTTTCTCGCTCCCGGGTCTGTCGTCTCCCCCCACTGTAGCCAGCGGCAAGGCTCAAATTTTATTCCACCGTAAACTCGCGAGAAGTGTAATAAAATTCCTCTGTATTCATCATCCCCGGGTAGGCCAATCGCGAGTTTCGAGGATTCGGGAAGGATTCACCGTGAATCCATTTGCAGATAAAAAACCTGCATTTCCCTCTCCCCCCAAAAAAAGGACTATAAAATTGTGCAGAAAGAAATAGCGGGATATTGGAAATTCCGGTGAAAATCGTTCGTCGACGACGTTAGGAGAAAAAAAATGGGCAATCGATTCTCAGGTCAATCATCGGGGGCGGATCGAACAACTCGGGAGATACAAATATGTAGGGTAAACCGGGGCGATAAAATTTGTTGCGCGGAGATATGCCAGATGGGTGGGCGGGAAAACTCGTCAAATTTAGTATCGGCGGGGGGGGGGGGGAAAGAGATCGCGGCACGAGGCGAGCCGATAGCCCGAAAATTTCCGAGATGTATCGGCGCGGCGCGAGTTTATAGAACACCGGGGGTCGCGCGGCAGAGACGGAAAAGGCTATCGGTATCGATTGCGCGTATAACGCTGCACGAACCTCGATCGAGTTCCGGAGTCGCCGCGCGCGCGCTCGGGATGAAGCAATTTTGGTGTCACTCGCGCTGTACTCGATTTTCTCAAACGGGACACGGAAATAGGCGCGCATGTTGCGAATTTGCGCGCCGCGGCTTCGACAACCAGAGATCACAATGCGCCGTAACTGATCGGAATACAGGGGAGCCTCCGCCGTGTACCGCAAACACGGCGCCTGGAAACCAAATTTTCGAAGCAATGCGACGACTAAATATTCGACGAGGCAATAATTTTTTTTTCGTATCCACTTCGCGTGTTATTTAAAAAATGATAATTCACACTTTTATTGATGATAAAAGTGTAAAAATCATTTTTTTTCAAATCCATTTCGCGTGTCATTTAAAAAATGACATTTTACGCTTTTATCGATGATAAAAGTGTAAAAATCTTTTTTTTCCATATCCACTTCGCGCGTCATTGAAAAAATGACAATTTACGCTTTTATCGTTGCTAAAAGTGTAAAAATCTTTTTTTTTCCATATCCACTTCGCGTGGCATTTAAAAGATTATATTTTATACTTTCATCGACGACAATACGCCGTCTCGTTGCGTCCGGTTATCGAGAAGCGAGCGAATCAAATTTACCGGGAAAACCGCGCGCGCGACGAACTCGCGATCGTCGCGAAATGTTGACGACCTCGGCGGCGGCCGCAAATGGCGCGATACTTAAGGCATTCCGTGCCCGCGTTTTCTTGCAAGGATTGCGGGTACGGCAGGTGCGGATAGGTGCTGCATGATACTCGCGCTCCACTCGCGTCTCGTGTGTGAGTCGTTGCGGCAGGTGCGCGCGGCGGCTAACATGAGCCGGGATGAGCAATGTATCCACTTTCCTGCCGACGCACAACGAGCCTTCTGTACCCACCACCGCGCCTGATATAGACACACTGCGCTCGCGTTCCCACATCTCGAGCAACTATGAGTGTACGATAAAATATGACACTTCTTTCAGGGCCTTCGATCACTATATTGGTGACATAGAAGGACCTGACTATTCTAGAGCATTTGATCCATTCGATATTATTATTTTTATAGATATTCTTATTATTATTGTTATTATTATCGGTGATAGAAGGCCCTGGTGACTGTTCTGGAGCACTTCGTCTATTCTATATTATTATTATTATTATTACTATTTTAATTAATTTATTCTGGATTTTCGGACCTGCGACTAAAAAAATACGTGAAAAATTCAATTCAATCGATCATATTGACATTATTATTATTGTTGTTATTATTATTGGTGATAGAAGGCCCTGGCGACTGTTCTGGAGCCCTTGGTCTATTCGATATTTTTATTATTATTATTATTTTTATTCATTTATTCTGGATATAAAAATACGTGAAAAATTCAAAAATAGCGCTACGGAAACACCCCAAGCGTCATTCTCGTCGCTCCTCAATTCCGAACACCCTTGCACAGGGCGACTTCCGTGCGACGATAAGAAAAAAAAAATTACGCGCGTTCAAGTGAAGCTAAACATCGTAAAAACGTGTCGCAATATTGACCTTCTGTATCAGCAGCTCGCGAGACTCTCGCGGAGTCTGAGTGACGCGAAGATTTGGCGGCTCAAGACGCTCGCTTATCAGCCCACAGCTCTTAGCGAAGCACCCCATCAGCCCCGTCGATGTGGGACTGCCGCGCGCGCGCTCGCCCCGGGGGCTTTTCCGGTGTTCGCGGGATATCGCAGAAGGGATGACGATAATAATACGTCAATGACTATGCAGGCTGCGTATGAGACGCAGTAATAACACGTGTGTTTTACTCACTCTCCGGGCCGGGAGGCGGGAAGGAGAGAAGGAGAAGTTGCAGGTGTGAACGCGCGAAGACGCCGAGAGGTTTTCCCCCCTCGGTCGGCGCGCATATCGCTCGCTATATACGCGGGGCATAAAGCCCGGGGCCACCGGCAATCGGTACGTAAGTAGGTACTGATGGTGTGTACAGTGCACGTATAGAGTATCCTTCACACAGCTCGGGCGTCTGGTATAATGCAGACCCCGGTGGAGGGGGGGATGGAGGGGTAGTCGACTTTGGTTGGATGAGGATGAGACTAGATCAAACACAGGAAGCGCACGAAGGGGGGGGGGGGAGGGGTGCAAAGGGAGAGGGGTTGAAGCAGGGGGTGAAGCAGCATCGAGAGTCTCGATCGCATCCTCGTCATCCCTGTTGTCTCTACGGATAATATATTCCACGTAATAGAACGATAACTCTCGATATAGTGCGGCCCATAAACCTTAGTATATTTATTGGCGTATTATATTAGCGCGCTCGCTACACACATAACCCCCGACGCTGCCCCCAAGCCGGTTCGAACTTTCGATATCAATTTTTCATAATTCACCGGTAATTTTCCTCGCTCGTTTCCTCGTCGTAATTTTCCGTCATTGACACTTTGTCTTTTGCACGTTTTGTTATTTTCACTCTGATGGTTTCGGATAATTTCTTCTTGGATAATTTCGTGTTCTGATAGTGACCGAAGGTTACAGTTGTTTTCACTGGACCACCCATCGGAAATTTCGTTGCCAATAATTGACCCGAGCTTATTTTCGTTCGACGATCTTTCGACGAGAGTCTCTCGCCTTTTTCGGTACCGTTTGTGAAACGCTGCGGAGAAAATAGTTCGGGCTTGAGAAAAAGCGCGAAATAATACCGTAAACTTTTGGCATCAGTTTGTTATAACTGGTCGCTAATTTAGCGTCATAATTCCGTCACATTTTATTATTTTCTCTCGGATAGCCCGGAATATAATCTCACATTCTGACATAGCGACTGAAGACTGCGGCTTTATTTTCACCGAGCGCCAACATCACCGGTTTCGTCGTCGATAATTGACCCGAGCTTTTTCGTTCGCCGATTTTTCGACGAGAAACGCTGCGGGGTAGAAAAATAATTCGCGCTCAAGAAAAAGCGAGGAACAAAACCTGGAAATGCAGCGAGGCGCTTGATCAACGCGATCGCGAGTTCGCGTGGCTTCGACGAGAAATTATTGGGGAATACAATAGTGCATCGCGGGGCCGCCGCAGTCGCGGGGGCCGCGCGTCTATTCACAAATGGAATTCCGTATATAAAATGTTAACAACGGCCGCGCGCGGCTCTCAGCATTCGTTATTTACCGGGGCGCGGACTATTATTAACGGGTCCGAAATTGGAGAACGAGGTCAGCGCGGATTCGGTTCTCCGGCTTTTGCACGATGTCGACTGCTCGCAATCGAGCTCGATTCAAAGGACTCCCGAAGGATTTTGCCGCATTTCAATCCGGCTTATTATTTACTTCGCCACAATGCGAGACGATAATTTGTTTGGCTAATTATCGACGCCACAATGACACACGGACGCATAATGGGCGCCGCGTGGTCGTGAGTATATCAAATTTCGATTCTGCACTCACGTTAAATCGGAGCCGCGCGGCGAACGCTCGACTTTTGGCACGTTGAACTGGAGGCAATCGGTTTTTTTTTCATCGTACATACCTGGAACAATGAGAGACAAATTATTATTTCCGATGCGACACGAGACAGGCGATTATTTTTTTATTTTTTCAAATCGTTGTCAGTTATTATATTCAATATTAAGCCGACTACGTTAACCGAAAAAAGTAAATAATCTGATTTTCTTTTGTCAATAAAATACGAGGCAAGCGACTAATTTTTATTCCTCAAATAGCGTTGTCAGTTATAACATTCATAATGAAGCCGACTGCGTAAACAGACAAAAAATATCAACTACACTTTTAATCTGAATTCTGTCAATAAATAATCTGATTTTTAAAAATAAAATACGAGGCAGGCGATTTATTATTACTTCCCAAATCGCGACGTGAGTTCTTATATTTTATTAAAACCCGCAAAAAATAAAAAAATATAAATCTCCCTCCTACTCCAACCTCGGCGAACCGACGCAAAAAAAAAACGAAAAAAAATCGATACAAAAATGAAACCTAAAAAAAAGCAAAACCTTCGTCAGCGAAACAAAGTCGCGTAAATTGAACACTTGTTGTGTCCAACCCGGGAGGGTCCCGGATTTTTTGACACGCCAGCATTTTCACTCGGGACGGCGAGGAAGCGGGGAGGGCGCGATGTCGGGGGGGACATATCCAAAGTTTAATTTTCATGATCGCAACCCGAGTAGAGCCTGTTAATTAAATGAGCTTCTGCGGAGAGAGGGAGAGAGAGAGAGAGAGCGCAGGTAGGCGAATCGATGGAAACAATTAATTTATTAGTCGGCCGAGCGAGCACTAAGAGCGGATTCATCACTGGCGCCGCGCGCGCTCTCCACTTCCCGTCGAGCTTCGCCGTTTGGGGTCCGCGCTCTGCCGCCGCCGCTGCCGTGCGGTGCGGGTGTTGGTGTTGCAACGTTCGCAGAGTACGTGGCGCGCGGCGGATGCTGCATATCGCGCGCCGCCACTGTGTTCGCTGGCCCTTGACTTTGCTCTTACCCCCCCCCCCCCTCTTCCCACCGCCTCCGCCTCCTCCTCATCCTCCTCTTCACCCCACCCCTCGCCCTAGCCCGAGCCCACCCCAGCTTCTACTCGGCTTGCGGCGTATATTGAAATATAATTAGGGGTGGTTTAATAAGCGACGGTCTGTGGCTTGCTTGCTTCGCTTCTCTCGTGGCGTGTGTATACTATATATAATACGTTGTAGCAGCAACCTCGTCCATTTCTCCTCACCCCGCAAAACCCTCTCATCCTTATTATGCTATCTGCGCTGCTTTGAGCTTCTTCGAAATCCGCGCATCAGCCTGTTAAATTGGATAACGCGTTTCGAAGAAGAGAAAAAATACGTCTGAGAAGTAAATGGTATTTTTTATATGCGTTTCTCGATGAGACCTCGACTTTTCTTGATCTGAGGTTTTAATTCTCATCCTTATTATTATGCTATCTGCGCTGCTTTGACCTTCTTGAAAATACGTGCGTCAGCCTGTTAGAATGGAAAACGCGTTTCGTAGAAAAAGATGCGTCTCAGAAATAGCTGGTATTTTACATATGTACTTTTTTATGACACCTCAATATTTCTTGATTTGAGGTTTTAGTTTTTATCCTCGTAAAATCTTATAATCAATCTTATAATCAATCTTATAATTATTGTGCTATCTGCGCTGCGTTGAACTTCTTCGAATTCCGCGCATCAGTCTGTTACATTGGATCAAAATTCAATGTAACAGCACTCAAAAAAGAAACAAAAAATGCGTCTGAGAAGTAACTGGTATTTTTATGTATTTCGCTATGAGACCTCAACATCTTTTTATTTGAGGTTTCACAGCAACGACAGCCAAAATCCAAGTATCAGTTAACATTTTTTTTACGTATTACATAGCGTTAAAATACAAAAAACATATTAATATTTTTATCTATTTTTCCATAAAACTTCAGAACTCCTGGATTTCGCGACAAAATGCATTCTCTCACACGAGAAGCTGGTGGTCTCGATCTCTCCTACAGGCGAAAAAGAGCTGCACGTATTCGTCTATTCACACAAACAATGTATCGCCGCATCGCTTTTCGACCTTTGGGGGTAAAAAGTGACGCAGCGAAACATTCGCAATTCGCGCGAAATGACTGCGTAAAGAACGGCGTGGGGCAGATTTGGCGCTAATCTCGATTATGCGATACGATAAACGCCGGGAAATCGAGCAACGTGGAAAGAGTTACCGTGCTGCGACCGCGCGGCCGGCGCGGTGGGCGGGGGTCGGTGGGGTCGGTGTGGCGCTCGGCATACCGGCGGGATTCAACTGGTAACGCGACGCCCTCGGTAATTAACTTCATTAATAACGCGAACGCTAATATCGCGCCGGAGGGCTGAGGCAGAGCGAGCGAGGGGACCGAGGCGGCGCGCGCGGCGCGGCGTGCGGTATATACAGCGCAATTGTCGCGCAGGCCGGGGAAATTAGCGTCCGGGATTTTCCAGCGCTGGCTGTAACGGCCCGATGATACAGTGCGCGGCTGTACCGGGCTGCGTTCGCCGGAAATATGGGCAAATGTAACGATTATCGAGGGATTCTGCCTCGCGTTCTAATACCGCGGCGCGCGCTCTCGCATTACCCGATATTTATATCTCATGAAATTCGAATGCGTCGACGAATCCACTCGATGTCGCGCGGCGCGAAAATACCCGACGCCCTCCGCTGTCTGCTCGTAAAAAATTCATCGGTCGCGCGAGAAAAATCGGACACGTGACGTCAAATCCTCGGATCCGTGATAATAGGGAACACGGGGCAAAATGGAACTCGCGAGCGAAAAATGGTTTTATGACGACACCCAAAGTGTGTCTTGGCTACTTTGCACCCGTAAACTCGATTCCAATCGTCGATTTTCAAGGTCGGCAAAAAAGAAAATTCTGGGGCATAATGGGACGCTCCCTAAATACGAAAAAAAAAAAGAATTGGGAAGTCGCACTTTTCCGTATATCTTCAGTATCATTGAATTGTGTTCTAGAAACGCGACTTTCCAAAAATTTCGGCGCGTCCCATTTTGCTCCGTAGAATAATCGAAAATGAAGAAAAAAAAAACGGTCCCATTTTGCCCTTATGTATCTCATTATGCGCCAGTGTTCCATTTTGCCCCGGTGTCCCATTTTGCCCCGTACTCCCCTATAGATCAGCCACATCCGTGGACCGAGCGAGCCACATCGACAACAATTATCAACTCGCAGCTGTCGATAACCCGAGAACTCGAAGACCGAAAGTTGGTCAGCAGTGAGTTTTAATTCTCCAGGCAAAAATTCTCAGTCCCACTCATCCCGACAGTCAAACAAACTGCAATCGCACGTGGACGTGCTACTCGTCGTCGACGAATTATTTCCGGATACCGCGACTCGCGCTTCTCGCGCGAATATATCACTCGCAGTTTATACTTAACGAGAGAGCCGCTATGTCGTCGCGCACGCATCTGTATTTATGCATGTAGCGCGCGTGGAGTACATGAAGGCTCGGGCAGTAGCACTATGTGGACATAATTACAGAGTGGCGCGCCAGTTGAGCCGGCACAGAGGGCGCCGTGCGCAGGGTAGAAATTCGGCGAGCCGGCCCCGGCCGTGTTACTCACCGTGAGCGTTTGCCCTGCCGATTTCTACCCGGGCTATTATTAGCAGGCGGCAGTGGTTCGTCGCCATTATTACTGTAGCCTCGCTATCAATCAACGATTACCCTGTAACGCTTGATTTAACGTGTGTTAACGACCACCCTGCTGCGTCGCTGCTGCTGCTGCTGCTGCCGCCGTCGACGTCGCTGCTTTCGCGTTACCGGTATGGCCAATGCGAGCCTGATGTGCGATATGCGCGTCGGCTTTAGCGCGATCATGTAATTCTATACGGTCCGTCCCGGCGCATCGCACACTGAACACCCGTGGACACTTCAACAGCGAGGGAGCGCGTTGATGACCCAACTTGATCGAGTCGCGAATGATATTTGCACTCGCGCCGCATCGGAAAACGCGAACTCGCCACTGTGACGCGCGCGCGTGGCGCGGCTCGCGACCTACAATCGAGGGAATAAAAAAATGCGATAATTCGAAAATTCACCGCGTGTGAGAAAAAAAAGAGGTGGAAAATGGTCGAGTGGATTTGGGGGCAAAAGTGGGAGTTGTTGAAATCGCGTTTTCTACAATCGAGTGAGTAATTTGAAAAAAGTGGTTTACGACATTTCAAAAAATGCTCCACTACGTTGAAAAAAAGGAAAATGCGAAATGGCTGAATTTAACGAGAAGTGGATTTTTTCACGTCACCATTCGGGTGACTATAGGGAAGTTGTTTTCGCGATTTTTGGAGTGACCCAACAAAATGTTACTCGACTAACGAATTTTTCGGCACACCTAACATTTTCTGGACTCACCTAAAAATCGCGAAAAAAATGCGAGAGCCGATTTGTTCCCCGGGGGAATAAAGTTGGAAATTACATTCGCGACTGAATTAACGAAACGTTTAATGCGAAATGAGGCCGACGGCAGGAATTACGTGAAACGCGGGTGGCGGCCGTGAAATATGTTATGTCGAGTCAATATATTATTCCTCACTCTTTTCCGAGCGGGTTTTCCATCAATCACGGTCCGCGCGGTAGGCTGACAGGCAATCGAAATCGCGAGAGAGCATCGGCGCCGTTTAGTCTCGCTTCTGCTCCCGGTCGGACCGAGCGAGCTCCGCGGGTTGACGTCACTTCCCGGATAATCACGGTGCCCCGGGGACAATCGAATAATTTCCCAGGCCTGTATAACGCGCGAAGCAGGCGGCAGCGGCGCGGCTATCAACGAATGCTGCCGGCCTGCCTGGCGTTCAGCCGGCGGCTCCGCGGCTCTGATAAGCCGCTCGCCTCGCCGAGTCGAACCGCAGGAAGCCAACGATGCAGGCAGTCAGCTCGCGCGCTCGCGCCACTCATTCATTTGCACATTAATTAAAAACAAATTTAGATCGCCGGTGCGCGGCCGGGGCCTCCGGACGCGATCCTCGCCCACTGTCTCGCGATACATTCACGGATATAGACAGCTGTGTGTATTAAATATACATATAGGGGACACGGGGGCAAAATGGGACGCGTAAGCGAAATATGGTTTTACGACGATGACCAAAGTGAATTTTTATCGCTTTTCACCCGAAAATTCGTTTCCAATCATCAATTTTGAGCATCGGAAAAAAAGAGAGAATGCTGGGCAAAATGGGCCAAACCCCAAAATTCGGCAATTCGTGTTTTTTTCAACTGGTTGATATTCAACATTATCAGTAATGATCCCTCTTTTAAAAATTTCACGAGTAACGGAAAACATTGTTAGCAAACTATTCGAGCTGTGATTGGTTGCCACAAAAGTCCGTTTTAAACAAAATTAGTTTGATGTCAAATGTGACATGAGACAACGGGTGCGGCAGTGCCCGTAACCTTTTAAAGCTTTATAAGTGCGCAGCAGCGCAAAATTGATTAGCTTATTATAGGTGAAATTTTTAAAGAAAAATGTCCGAGGTCGATTTTGGCGATTTTTGTTCCGGAGTCGGATCTGTGATTTCTGACAAAAAAATCGTCGCCAAAAATTATTTTTTTCGAAATCGGTTTAAAAAGGTTGTTAACCAGTGTTTTTAGGGGTAGAATGTGCGACTTGAGAACGATGGTATAGGTTAAAAGTCGATATTTTGAAAAGAAAAATTTTCGAGGTCGATTTTCTTTTCCTATTTATATTTTAAAAAACGAAGTTATAAAAAAATGAAATATTTTTTTAAAGTGACTTTTTAAAACCCAGATTGCTTGAAAAACGTTATATTTCGCATAGTTGCGTTGAAGTGTGTCGTACAGACCGCGATACTCCTGAAATGGGGGTTTGTCCCATTTTGCCCCCAAAAATAATCGAAACAAAAAAAAAAACGCTGTCTCATTTTGCCCGCCCATCCCCTTCCTACACTTTCAAAACTTTTTCTCTCGGAGCCTAACTGTCAAATTTTGCAACTCGAAAGCAGACGAAGGTGCTCCCAATGCTACCAAGTTTTTAGAGGGTAAAAAATAAAATAATAATAATATTATACGCGACGTGGGTGGGAGTGGATTACATGTAAAAGCGAGTGAACCCGAAATGCCTCGCGGGTGCCGCGCGGCACAAAACCGAACGCGATCGCTGCGCCGTCGACCACGCTTTTAACGTGAATCTATTCGCTCTCCATGCCGCGCCTACGCGGCCGCCCACCTCTCCGCGGAATTACCTACTCAATAAAGTATTCGGGAAACTGAAGCGGAAAACTGTTTGAACGAGATATGCAGTATTGAACTATCGACGTTTTCTTTTTTTCATTTCATTTCAAGGGATACAGTCGTGATATCTTGTTGGGGACTGCGGTAATTCATGAAATATTTAAGGCTATCGATCACGAACCTATTTTTCTCGATTATTTGCGGAACGCGGTGTATAACCCGCGAGAAATCGCGGAGAGCTCGGCGAACAGAGACGGAAACACGATATTGCGCCACCGTAATACATCAACCACGTTTCTCGATTTTTTCTAGAAAATTACCTTGCCATTTTATTGAGAATAAATATTGATTGCAGCCATTAAAAATGTACATATTATATTATTTTATTTTATTAAAACAAAATATATTCTTCAAAATAAATAAAATTATATGTTGTATTAAAATCAAATAAAATGAAAACAAATATTACAATTACTCCAGGTCGGTATTGTTAATTAATAATTTCAGCACCAATTGTACTATTAACTTTATTCCTAAAAAATTTACGGATAATTAAGAGTCTGGAGTTAGAGTTGAGTTTGCAAAACTCGGCTTGAAGCTGAAAAAAATGTGTAATCTGTGTCACTCTCAGGTGGTCCAGGTTACCCCGCATCGCAAAAAACTTGTAGTCCACTCATTCGGTGGCGGTTTATTTTTTTTTATCATGTAGATAATTATTTCGTGCTCGCCGAAGCGGCTGTTTCGCCTGTGCCAACTCGCGTGGGGCGCGATGCGGGTATCCGGGAGGCGAGCGAGCTGCATTTCTACATTATTCGAGCGCAGGAGCAAAGGAAACGCGGGAGGTTTTTCTCCGAGAAAGCTGCGGACAAGGAAGTGGAGGAGGAAGATAAAAAGCTGAAAGCGAGCCGGGCGGCGCGAGTGGACACTGGGTACATACACCTGCATGCTGCATGCTTTATGCAACAGGACTTATAGCCCCGAGTTGACGGTTATAACGCTCGAACGCGAACTCGACGACGGGTTCAGCTTAAAATAGCCGGGGGTTCTCCTTTTCCAACTGGGCGCAAGATAAAATTGTCCGGAACTTTTTAACGCTGTCGATCGCGGCGTATTAAAGTGTAGAGAATTTTACGTATCGAGCAAGTGGAAAGTGTCGGTGGTTGCAAAAAATATGTGGACCACCGCGATGTTGAGTTCCACTTTTTCTGGGTCAAAGAAATTTTACGTATCGAACTTTGGCCCACATCTTTTTTTTATAAGAAAAATGTAGAACAAACTTCTTCCCACATTTTTTTATTTGGTCTACATATTTTTATTTTTATTTTTATTTTGTGGACCACTATGATCATATGTTGAGTTCTACCTTATGGGGGTGGAAGACCAAATCGACGACGTAAAATATTGCACACTCAGAGAAACCGCGCAAATTCTGGTAACTAAAAAGTGACAACTACATTTTTCGTTCACATTATTTTTATAGTTTACGGTAATTACTTAATGGATATGATAACCGCGACATGGTAACCGTAACATGAAAGATAAGCGATAAGCGAAAAGTGTTACAATGTTTCATCACATAACACAGAAATAAATTTAACGAAACGGTTCGGGTAAATTGTACGCCATAAAAAGTGTTATTATTAACACTTGTGACGTGATTTTTTTAAATCTCGGTCACAAGATCTAGTTACCGGTTAATTTCCGGTTGTCCGTGATATTTTTTTTATTTTCGCGTTCGCGCTTCCGCTCACGAAAAATACGTCACACTCTGTAATAAGTAACACTAGGAAACGTCCACAACAGCAGCGTTTGACACCGTATATTTTTAACAGTGTACAAAATAATTGTCACTTTATGGTTGTCACTTTACCAATACTAAATTTTTCTCTGCGTGTCCCGCGAGTCGTAAGAGAGATAAAGTTTCCCTCGACTATCGGGCCGAATATCGTCGTTCATAGGGAGGACAGTGGACAGCTATATCCATACGTCGTCGCGGCCGAGATGAAAGGCGAGGTGGCGCGAAGACTCCGCCGCGGTTGTCCGGTGATCGCGTCGCTGAAATACGGTGTCGCCGCGGTGTCTCTCTGCTTTGGCCGCGAGGTGGAGAAATAAAATCCGAGCCGGTTGCTGCGTCAGGAAAAGGGCTATTAATAAAGGTGCTTTGGCCTTAGGTTTTGTTTGGATCCAAAACGACGAAAAGGAAGTATCACCGTCAAACGTTTCTCCGTCTTTGTCGCTTCAGCTTTTGATCTCTCCGGTCGCATCGTCGACTAATTATTTCGCGCCGGGAAAATTACTGCGTCGTCGAACGACAACGAAGGAGACGGGAGTTACATTCAAATTCGTGTGAGCTCATTAGGATTTCACAAGAAATGAAAACAAACAAAAAAGTTCGCCAAGTTAATTACAAAATTATCATTGGGATTTCCTGAATACAAAAGTTTGCCATGCTAATTACGAAATTATCCTCAGGGTTTCACGAAAAGAAAAAAAGAAAAGTTTGCCATGTTAATTACGAAACCATCATCAGGGTTTCACGGAAAGGAAAAAAAAACAGTTTGACATGTTAATAACGAAATTATCATCAGGATTCCATGATAAGAAAAAAAGAAAAGTTTGCCATATTAATTACGAAACCATCATCAGAGTTTCACGGAAAGGAAAGAAAATAGTTTTCCATTTTAATTACGAAATCATCATCACGGTTTCACGGAAAGGAAAGAAAATAGTTTTCCATGTTAATTACGAAATCATCATCAGGATTTCACGAAAAGTAAAAAAAGTTTGCATTGTTAATTACAAAATCATCATTAGGATTTCACAGGAAAAAAGAAGACAAAAAAAAGTTCGCCGCGTTAATTACGAAATCATCGAAACGATGTCGCGATCGCTGGAAACGCGCCAAAACAACATTGTCGAAAATCGCATTAACGAAGCCGAGACGAGTCGTATAATGGAAGCGAGTACGAATGTTCGATTTAATGCGGCGGGTACGAAATTTTACGGCGGATCGATCGCGCGCGGCGTTCGGTCCGCCCGGCGGTATATATGCTGATTGCGATATCGGCGGACGCGCCGCATCAATATTCAGATTCCGGCTGCGCGACAGACGGGCGGATATTTCGAGATTGAATGAGACGGGGCTACCGAGCAATTTAATTGAGTCTTTAACGCGCCCGGCAACCTCGTCACGGCCGCGCACACGCGGCGCGGATCTATTATCCCAATTATCGCGCGCGGTTTATATTCGCAAGTGGCCGTAGCGGACGTGGAGTCGATCGTGGAGCGAGCGAGACGCGAGGACCTCGTGTCGCGCGTGCCAAACACGCGTTGCGCGCGGGAGTGACAGTTCGATTCCGCGTCAACCTATTTCGACTTTCTTTTTTTTTCTTTTCCTCTTCTCCCCCACACCCCCCACCCCTCCACCCCCACTGTATTCCAGCTTAATTAGAACGGAGGCTTTCGGAAAATCGACCTTTGCCGGCTAAATGGATTTTTGTCGAAGGGGGTGAGGAAGATTAGATTAAAAAAAAGAAGAAGAAAAAAAAACGACGAAAATGTTCCCTTCGCACTCGCGACACCTCGGCGAATAAGACACAGCGAGTGCGGCCCGAAATTAATCCGGATTACGAGCGAGGCTGAATTTCGCGCAATTTCGGTGCAAATAGCTCAACAGATGCGGGAACTCGGCGCCCGTCTCGCCCTCGGACGATTTTTTTTATCCGCCATAAAAAAAGCGCGCGACAGGGAGGCGAATTGAAGAAATTTCTCCGTCTTCGGTGAGTCGAGCGCGGGGTGGAGGGGAGGGGGGGGGGGGGTAGGTATCGGGAGTATTCGTCATCTCTCGCGTTCTCCGTCCCCGGCAATAATATAATAATGATGATAATAACACAATCCCATTTAATCGATGATCGCTATTAACGAGATCCATTGAGCAAAGCGAACCCTCGAGGCTTCCATCGTCTGGCTTTGTGACTTTGAGGGATAAGTATTCCCGCATCTCGTTCCCCTGGCATCCACCACCACCACCGGCAACCAGCAGCCGCGGCAGCGGCGACGACTCGCGGGTGGTTCGTCGTCCCGTCTCGCCTCCCTCGTCGCACCGGGAGAGGAATCGAGGATTCCCAATAGAAGCTCAGGAAGTTGAGGCTCCGTTACTGACGAGGTTAAAGGGAAAAGCGACCCGGACGCGGGGGATGTGATTCTCCGCGTTCGTTTCGAGAGATCGCTCGCTCGGTTGCCCTTCGAATCACGTCCTATAACCCGGAGAGCCGCGCGAGAGCGAGCGAAAAGAACGAGCCCCGAGCTGACTCGGCGCGTTCCTCCTCTGATTCGACGCTCGCGAGACGTAACCGGGACTTTCTTCTTCCTCCTCCTCTTCCTGGCCTTTTCCTCCTTCTCTTCTTTCTCTGCTTCTTCTTCTTCTCCTCCCTTTTCATCTTCCCTTGATCTGTACGTCTGTACGTCTGTCTGTAGGTTATGCAGGGGATGGGCGGACAAAATGAGACAAGGGGGCAAAATGGGACAGCGTTTTTTTTGCTTTGATTATTTTGCGGGGCAAAATGGGACAACCCCGATTTCGGGAATATCGCGACTATACGACACATTTCAACGCAACAAGCGGAATATGAAGTTTTTCAACTGTTTTCAGTTTTTCGAGCAATCGGGCTTTTAAAAACTCGCTTTAAAAAAATATTAACTTTTTTATAACATCTTTTTTTAAATATAATCATTACTGATGATGTTGTCTATCACCCAGCTAAAAAAAAACACGAATTGACGAATTTGGGGGTGTAGCCATTTTGTCCCGCATTTATATTTTTTTCGCACGCTCAAAATTGATGACTGGAATCGAATTTTTTGATGAAAAGTGATAGAAATGCACTTTGGTCATCGTCGTAAAACCATTTTTCGCTTATGCGTCCCATTTTGCCCACCTACCCCCTACATACACATATCGCATCGTCCTTTCATCTCCCCGAGCTCCGCCGTCCACCCCCTCGACCTACACACTCCACGAATCTCCCACCCACTGTCACACATCTCTCCGTCGGCCTCTCGTCGTTCGACCCTCGGTCCTCGTCGCTGTCCTTTTCTTCCTCAACTACACATCCCACGGGATACGCGTAATCCTCTCGATCATTTCGCGACGATATAAAAAGAGTACTTATGTCGGTTCAATTACGGCGGCCGAGCGGTAAGCCATTCCTCGTCCTCGTCCAGGACAAATTTCGTCCTCGATTTCGCCTCCTCCGTCTACTCTATTTCTCGTTACCTTCTTTCCTCCCCCTCTTCATCTCTCATTTTCTCGTCTTATTTTTCCCTCACCTTCATCTTTCCCTCGCACTCGGTCCGCACTTAATTATTTATCATCCCCGTTATCAGCCCCGGCGATGTCGTCGCTATTATTATTTCGCTCTTACCGATGTTGGGTTTGCGAAAAAAAGAAAAAAAAAAGAAAAAGATAAAAACGTTCGCAACTCGTTCGCAGAGCAAATTGGCCCGAGGGTAAAATTGGCCCATCGACCCTTAACGAGGCGCAACACCCGAAACCGTGGCGGAATTGGATTACGGACAGCGAGAGTTGAAGAGGACGGGGGGCAGGGAGGGGAGGGGGAGGGATGGATGTTCTCGCTGTGACTGACAAAGGTTCGAGTCTGGCGAGTCTGGCGCGGGGGTTGGAGTCTCTCGAGTCTCGGTTAAATATGAATTACTATTGTTATTGTCGCTCAAATGGTTTTAATGAAATTGCGTTATAGGCCGGTGCTTTTTGCGTGTAATTAAAAATCTTGGCGAGAGGGTAGGAGGGAGGAGGGCGAGGCTGCGGGCCAGACTGTGGTCAGCGCTGTAGCGGGCATCGTCGCTGCCGCCGTCGTCGTCATACGGCGAGAAGGTGTTGGACCGGGTGCTCTCGCCCGTCTACGTGAAGTAATATTTTGTTTGAAGGTCGCTCGAGCGTTACCTCCACATGAGTGTTTATATGTACACACAATATATACGTATAGAGGAACACACGGGGCAAAATGGGACGCTGGGGCAGAATGGAACGATCATTTTTTTCATTTTTCGTGGCAAGTCATTTTCTCATCTTATATATATTTTGGAAAGTTGTTTATCTGTTTGTCTGTTTGTCTGTCCCAGCACCCTTAATTAACGTCTACCCTAAATAAAAAGCCTTGCCCACCCTTAATTCAAGTCTGTCCCAAAATACAAAATTTGTATTTACGTTAACCTGCCCATACGCGCGCTTTGCACGCTTACCCAGTTGTCATATCACTGAAATCGAGGGTACCTTTTTTTGGCTCGATCGAACCTGGATTTTCTTCCTTCGTTCCAGAAAAAACTCTATAACGAAGAGAATACCGTAAGGCGGAATGCGATATCTTGATTTTTAAATTTTTTACGGAATGTTAGTCTGACTTAAACATCCTGTAAAAAATTCAGAGATCAAGATATCGCGTTCCACTTTGCGGCATTCTCTTCGTTATACAGTTTTCTCTCGAACGCAAAAAGAAAACCCAGGTTTGGTCGATCGAAAAAAGTAACCTCGATTTAAGCGAAGTGACGAAATTTCGAAAAAAAGTGAAAAATCATTTTTTGCATTTTTCTCATTGAATTTTATGTTTTCCGGACAAACAACGGTACTTTTCGGAATCAGCGGGAAGTTTCCCATCGGATAGGGTCTTCAAACTTTACGAAAACGAACATTTTGTTTTCTCGATTTCGTAAAGTTTGGACGTTCATTTTACGTTGATATCCTTAACGATCTAATTTTGATTCGAACATATAGCGAGCGCGCAAAACGCGCAAACTACTACATCGTGCTAGTTTAGGATAATTGTGCGGGGCAAAATGGGACGCCACATTTTTGGACCGACATACACAACGCAATCAAGGCTGATGACGTCCAGTAGCATTAGAGATTGGGGAGCGTCCCATTTTGCTCCAGATTTGTTTTCTTTCCGCCGACGCTCGAAATCGATAATTGGAATCGAGTTTTTGAATGAAAAGCGGTAAAAATGCACTTCGGGTGCCGTCATAAAATCATTTTTTTCGCTTGTAAGTCCCATCTTGCCCCGCGTTCGCCAGTTATACATTTTTGTATGTGCTCGGCCACTCGCACACGCTCGCGCGGCGCACATCCACGGATTCTCCTCGGTCGCGTACACCGCCGACTATGTACACGCAGACGAGTCACTTTTCTCTCGGTCCCCGTCGTTTGTTTTTCGCGCCGGAAATTAAAACTCCTTTTTACGCTCGCGTGGCTGCGGTCGCAGCGCCGAGAGAGAAAGAGAGAGAGAGAGCGAGAGAGAAGCTATAAGCACGGCGCTGGCGTCTCTGCCCCAACGCGGGGGCGACACTCTAAAACAAAAACTCTTCGTTGTATTTTTTTTTGCCTTTCTTCTTCCCTTTTCTTTCTTTTTTTTTGTTTTCTTTCATTTGTTTTAACGCTGCGCGGTACTCCCTCGCTCGGCGTCTCTCCGCTTCCTTAAACGTACTTAATACGTTGCGGACCGGAGGCCGATAAAACAAAAAAATTACGTTTTATTTTTCATTTTTTCGCAGCGGAAGAAATTTTCGCAACTGCACCGAAAGAAAAAAGAACCGTCGCCGCGAGTCGTGCGGAGACGACTGATTTCGGGCCTCAAGCTGCGCGCCCTGGAAAATTTCAGATCGATAATCGCGCGCGCTATTACGCGGCGAGCGCGCCATCTGCGAGGGTTACCAATTTCCTCCGCATTTGAAAGCTATTTCCACCGCAGAAATGGCGAATTCGCGGCGGCAGCGGCGTTAGTGGCCACTATGGAAGGGCGAGGTGGGTTAGGTACTTGGGGAGGGGGGTGGGGGAGGGAACGCAGGGTTAGCATCCATCCTTCGATCATCATACGCGTTCGTATCGGCGATGATATAGGCAGGTTGAAATTCTCAGGTGCTAATCCCGCGTCGGATATGCAACGAGAGCGGCGCTGCAGCAGCCTCTGTCAGCTCAGGAAACTAATGGCCGATAGCCTTCCGCACCGGTGGTGGATTCGAATCCGGTTGCGCGCGGCTTCCACGACCGCGGCCACCGCCGCCGCCGCTGCCGCCGTCGCTGCCATAACGTCGAATCCGCGCGGACGGAACGAGAGAGTTTCGGCTGTGGGGGCTCTCAAAGCGATCGTAAACCATCGACGGCCGAGCACCGCGCCTCGAACCTTCGCCCCGTCGCCTCGCTCGTCGTCTTCCACCCATCCGGCTCGACCCGCCGCGTCCGCCATTTTACGCGTTCGTTTCTGACGCAATCGAACCGCAGCGCACGAAATGGTCGCTGCGCTTCGACGTTTCGTCGGCGATTATTTTTTCAGGCGCAGTGAAAAAACAATGAAGAGAAATTCGCGAAACTGAAATCCAGGAAGCTGATGGATGAATGAATGATGATTCGAAATAAACCGGACACGACCGACAACAAAATACGTGAACATTTATGTGGTGCGCGTATTTATAGGACACGATTGAACAGATCGATGTATTGATTTTTAATCAATACATCGGAATTAAGGGGAGGCGAAACCCCCGTGAGTGCGAGAGAGATAGAAAATTAATTTCTGAACAAGAATACATTAGAAATAGACACTCGTTAGGAAAAATAAAAGTCTCACATAATTCAGAATCGAAAGAGAAATTATGTGATACATTTCTTTTTTACGGAAACGTTAGGCGTCATCGGAATAATTGTTGCATTACAGTTTTTATTACCGACTGAGTAGGTTTCACCTCGCCTTACAGAAAGAGACGTTTTTATTAGATCAGAGACGAAACTGAAGTGGCAAATAATTAATATCAGACTATTCGTGATTGGTAATACAAATATCGAATACGTATTCCATAATACGACGTCACGAAACTTCAAGGCGCAATCGACGCGTCGAAGGTTTAGTCCTTCAACGAAGGTCGTGAGTGTCTGAAAGTTCTGTAATCTGGAAAGAGCCTTGCGCACTCGTTGCGCAATGCGAAGCGCACTTTCGCCGTGGAAACTTTTTGTTTCTCCTTTATCTCCGTCTCTTGTTTCCCGCACCGAACCCCGAGAGCGGCCCGCGTGACCCGGGCCGGCGTGGTAGCTCGGCTAGAATTAAGGTATAATTACATTATAATACGGTTACCTAGGCCGTGCCGGATCGGGAGAGCGATAGGCGAGGAGAAAGGGGGGTCGACGGGAGATTGCGCCTGGCTGCGATGGTCGTCGGCGTCGTCGGCGTCGTCGTTGTTCGAGACTCTCGGCGTCTGCAGGCGGCGGGAGAAGCGAGATAGAATAAACGACGACGCTTGGAAATTCAAACCGTTGGTTCATTACCCGGCCGATGCAAAACGAGCAACAGCGACGTCGGTGGCGACGCCGGTGGCGCTGGTGTCCCGACGTCGTCGCCGACGGCAACGCGCGCGCGGGGTGGAAACGCGGCGCGAGCCCGGCGAGGGCGAGCGTAGCCCAGGGAAAATCCGGCTTGGTAAGCCGGAACCGTCTTCGAACTTTGGACGCTTCGCGGACGAGACGATACGGAGGACCAACACGGGTCGGGGGATTATCAAATGATAATTACTTTTGCGGCTCAATCAAACTCGCGTCGAACTTGATTCCGACGCCGCGCGGCGGCTTTGGCCGAGCTATTTACGCGCCAATCGCTGTTTCGAATTATCGCGGTACGACGGTCTAATTTGCTTCTGGTTAAGACACCACTTTTTGACGAGACAAATTGCATTCCTATTTTTTATTATTTTTTATGGTAAAGCTGGAGGAAGGGTTGAAGCCCAACGAACGAGACCCTGGTGTTTGGTCCACCCGATGGAAGGCGGAGAACGAAAAGGGAAGACAGAAAATGCAATCAAATTTGCTTTCGTGAATACACCACTTTTTAGCAACACAAATTATGTGCCCATTTTTTAAATGGTAAACAAAGCTGAAGAAAGGGCCGAAGCCAAACAAACGAGACCCTTCTGGTTGATCCACCCGATGGGAAGCGGAGCAGAAAAAGGGAGCACAGAGAATGCAATGAAACATATTTCCGTGAAAAGACCATTTTTTAACAACACTAATGTTGCTCCTATTTTTTCTGCATGGCAAACAAAACTGAAGGACGTGTTGAAACACTTCCCAACGGACGACCCACCCGATGTGAAGCGGAGCGGCTCAATCTAGTTTCCGTGAAGACACCACTTTTTAACAACACAAATGCTGCTCCCATTTCTCCTATACAAGGCAAACAAAGCTGCAAGAAGGGTTGAAACCCAACGGACGAGATCCTCCCGGCTGATCCACATCCACCGGATGGGAAGCGATGCGGGGAAAGGGACTCCAGAGAATGCCGTCTGGAAAGCCAACAGCGTCAAGTGTACCAACATATATTGTAAAACAGGAGGCAGTCGATAAGCTGATGGGTGCACGTGTCCTTTCTGTACATATAGCCATAGCCGATCCTGGGCAGAGAGAGAGTATACAAAGTTGTAGATGGCACGGGCGGAGGGGGGGGGGGGGGCAAAGAGGGTGGGGTGGAGGGTGGGTTTGCTCGGCGCTCGGAGCGGCCGGGCAAGCTTCGTCGCTTCATGATGTATAAAACGCTGACAGGCACCCCCGGGCCATTCGCTCTGCCACGTATCCGCCGTGCGCGCCGCTCGAGAAATACATGTGTACACGTAGCGGCGGCGAGTCCCGTTCCTCTGTGCCTCTTGGTCACTCATTCTATGCTTTACTAGCTTCCTCTGTCTCCCCGCACTGGTGGACGCGCCGGGCCGGCCCGCTCGGCTCTCGGTCCAAGCGCGCACAGGCCAAACGTAGATCAAAGAGGCCATTCATCGCGTCTCTCCCTCTGTACACGTATACGCTACGTGGGCTCCGCCGCTGTAAGCCACCATGGCAACCGACCACCCATACCCCCGCGCTCACCCCCGCCGCACCCCTTCTTGTATCAACATTATTACTTCATCCCGCGACGTGTTCTTGTAGTACCAACATCTCTCCCTCCGTCCTTGTCTTTCGGCTTTTTGCCCGTATTGCCCCGTTACATATGTCGCTTGTTTTCGCGGCGCACACGAGACGACCAAGTGCATCGGGCTCTCCCATTGTCCAATTAATCGGGACAGACGGCGATGCCGGGCAACGAGGCCGGTTTTATTAACAATTAGTTACAGGTTCAGCGTGCTGTTTTTTTTTTACGAATAATTGCAAATAATGGTAACAGGGCTGAAGGACCAAGGTCGATGGCCTATTGGCAATATACAACTACAAAAAAACAATGTAATATTCATATATGTAAAAATGTAATTTGTCTTGTATTGTTAATGAATATACTCCCTGGTTGAATTTCTGTAGCGTTACATCAGGTCCAAATCAATCCCGGCTAGGGCCCTAGCCAGGCCAAAGGCGTCCTGACCAGAGCTGAATGTAACGCCAGACACTTTTGACTACGGCTATACTACTCCTACTACTAATGGTAACAATGATAACGACAAATCCATACATTCTTCTGGATAAGGCGCCGCACGATGTACCGCAGAACGGACGAGTTGTTAATAATAATTGGACAAGCAGACGCGCGCAGCCCGGAGAAAAAACAGTTTGTAGAGCCGGGAACAAAGCCGCGTGTCCGCTAATTCCCATCCCCGCGCCGCCCTCCCGCGGCGTCCCGACGCTGACGTTTTTCCATCCGACCCTTTCGCCTGTCAATCAAAGCACCAGCAGCAGCGGCAGCAGCAGCGGCGCGCGGTGTCAGCCACGGTACATCTCCAATTAAAAGTCATTTAAGTCGAATTCCCCGTCACTCCGTGAATCCCTGCGGCCGGACCACAGCCGCGCGACCCGTAACAGCCTGTTTCGTGGATCACGCCCGATCCTCCCGGCGATTCACACTCGCGCATCGTGACGTATGGCGTTTTGGTCGTTGGTGATTGGTGTCGCGCTTGGCGTAGGAACGCCGGGCGTTTCTTGATGCTCGAGCGGGGCGGCCCGTATGGACGCCTATGGTTATACGTGATCGGGACGCGAGACCGTCGGGTTTACTCTTCTCGTGTTGGCCCCGCGCGCGCGCGAGCGACCGGTGTGTAGTATCATCAACGCAGGCCGGACTCCCGCTGGTCTCCCGCTGCTTCCATCAAAGCGCCGAATTAATCAACCGAAGGACCAAGTGACGCAATAACTCGTGTACGCGATGATGATGATGACGACGACGACGACGACGACGATGACTGTGATGATAGCGATGATGATGATGACGACGACGACGACGGTGATGTTGATGATGATGATGATGATGAGACATCGTACGATAACGACGGAAGCCTCCTCCCCGTCCATGTTGCACATGGCCCGACAGTGAAGCCACTGGTGCTCCGCTGCCGCTGTTGCCGCTGATGTTGGATTTCGATAGACGCCAAAGAGATGCTTCCCATTGGTAATGCGGCCCGGGCACCCTGCACGTGCGCCACGATACCACGTTGGCCGCGGCTCGCCATGGAGGCTGCGGAACGCTCCGGCGGATCCCTCTTCCTATATGCTCGGCGCAATCGATTCTCGCGTATGAGCGCTTCGGTAGAAGAGCATGAATGAGCCGGGTATTCAAAAGCTTACTGATCATCGGTAATGGCCAACGGCACGAACATATCGCGTTTCGACGCCGGGGCCCGAACTCCCACGCGCGCGCGCGCGCGCGATCATAAACGAGAGTGCAGAGGACACTCGGACTAATTATTCCGGTGTGCGCGCCGCGCCTCGCGCGGGAATTCCATGATGGAACCGCGAATACGAGATCGAATTGCGACAACGTCTGTTTTCGCAATTAACTTCGGTGAGAAGGTGTAATCTGTGGAAATGGGCGAAGGCCCGTCTGTGCACAATCCGCGCACGCGGATGTAACCTTTGATTTTCAATCACGAAGCGGGCAAGAGAATATCGCCGGCGGGGGGGTCTTTGTTATATGTTTAGTGCACCAGGAAGCAGGAACGAATTGGCGCAATGAAATCAGCAGTGTGTCATAACGTCCGCGCGCAGCGACGGAACGTCGGCCGCCACGGTACTTTGAGTCTTGAGCGATAATTTTCACCGCGACGGATATCACACACGGCCGCACGGCGGAAATTGGCTGGCGACGCGTGGATCGACTAGACGAGCGGTGGCTAGCCCGAGGGCCGGATTGCGAGGGCGTAGCGCAGGTGGATATTGATGGTCGCAATGAAGGCACGATGAAGGCATTAGAATGGCCGGCGTTGGAAGCTTCCTTGGACTCGACCCTACGTTGGCTACTCTGTCTACCCAAACCCGGTTATTAGCCGCTTCCATGTCCTTGACATTGACTTCGCTCGTGTTTGACCTCAGCTATCACAAACTCCTCGTATCATGTCCAGCCTTGTTTCAGATCACCGAGAGCCTCGACAAGCTGCGGGACGGCCGAGAATGCCGATCCCGTCGTGATTTTTCCATCCATCTCGTCTGTCTCCCCGTCGCAACTATGTCCGTTATTATCTTCGGCCGTGTACAACGCTAACCGCATCCAGCGAGGGGTTGTGTTGCGGAGAGAGAGATGAGAGAGGGAGAGAGAGAGAGAGAGCGAGCATTAGCGCCGGGGCCGATGTAGCTCCTGGGACGGCTCCCCAATCAAGCGTGAAGCATCGATAGTCCGGGCAATAGTCGGCCGAAGCACCCGAGCAACGAGCCAGCGGCCAGTGTTCGACTGGACGGTGTGGGACGGGTTGCGACGGGCTGGGGGGGGGGGGACGAAACTAAACTCAGATCACGACTAACGCCGGGGTACGACATAGCGCTGTGGAGTACAACGGCCCGCTTTGTAATGAAGCCCGCACACATTGTGTTGGCTCGGGCATCGGGCCTGATACCCGTTTGGTCCCGTACAAATCCGTCGCACAGCCAAGACCACGCGCGGTCCCTGACCACTTGGTGTCGCTCCCCGGCCGTCGTGTCTCCTGCACCGGATCGTACGTCGGGTGTGCTATGACGTGCCCGAAGCCGCCCGAATTCGCCGTTTCGATCAATATTACACCCTGCAAAGTGGTCGTTGCGTATAATTTTCGACGCCAATCAACACGACGACCGCGACAAGGCAAACGGCGCAATTTCCGGCATATGAATATCCGCCGCATATATGAACGAAGAAACGCGGCGCGATGCAATCCAGCGGAAGCTCCATCGACGCTCTCCAGGCCGTGTGATTCATCGGTGGGAAATAAAGCGCGAGCGCATTTTCCGTCAATCGAGCCGGATGAGCCGATGAAATGCCTACCGGTGAAATTAGCGGCGTCCGAGCGGTTCGAGCGCAAGCGGGAGAGATGGATTATGTTGCATGGACGAAGCGACCATTACCGATATACCGGAGGCCGGTCGCCCCGACGTTGTCGGATGTTGAGCAAGGAGTGCTCGAGTTTATTGCGGCGTCACGCTCGACGTGATCCTCGGGCCGCTTCTCCCACGCGAACGCGATCGCTCCACCTGATCCATGGGAAGACAGCCGAGATGTGTGTTCCGTCCTCCTCCGGCTTGTCCACTTTTTTCGCTCTCTCTCTCTCTCTGTCGGTCGCACGTGCCACAGTCGACCGCCCGCGGGATCAGAAATTACCACCCGCTTCATGATGTCCCTCGATCGAGAATCGAGCGAAGCGACGTGTGCGAGGAGAGAGCCAAGAGTGAAAGATGCGAACGATCGAGCGAGCGACCAACTCAACCGAGCGTGACCCTTAACGCGGTGTAGTCGTCCGTGACCCTCCCCCTCCCGGCAATCGATGCATACGATGCAACGGCAACGGCAGCAGCAGCAGCCAACATCACTACCACCAGGAGGTGCAGCGCAAATCAGCAACAGAACTGGGCAAGAATACACCAATCATAGGACACAGCCGAATATGTGCGGGACTCGTCGGGCTATACGTAGTTTAGTCCAAAATTGTTTGGCTCTATCTGCCTCGTTTTAGCCTCGCACACGCGACGCCGGGATGACTGTTCGGTCTGTCCCCTTCGAGCGCGCGTCGCGGCGCGGCCACCACCAAATCGATTTTGTCCGGTTGCGTGTGTGCCACACCGTAACGACGCGAAACGAAGCGTGAGTGTGTAGCGGGCGAGCAAGCGGTGCGTTCAGCCGTTCATTGTCACTCGGTGTGTGCTTCGCCCTGATTCGTCAGTGATTGTGGTGTATATAGGCGCGGCGCGGCCCCGGCGGTCAGAAATTGATGCACAGTCTTGCGCCAACTTGACACTGCGCAAAACCCGGGGAATTAATTGCGATCGGGGACTCGCGTGACTCCGGGTTTTCCTTGCGCGAAGGTGGAGTCGAAAACGTGAGGAAAGAGAACGACACACAAAGACAGCCCAATGTGGTGTCGGTATTTTTCATTAACATATCAGATGAAATCCGATCGCGTGGCTCCGGGTTTTCCTTGCGCGAAGGTGGAGTCGAAAAAGAGAGAAAAGAGAGTAACAACACGAAAAGACAACACAATGTGGTGTGGGCATTTTTTTTTCTCCAACATCAGATGAAACCCGATCGCACGACCCGATCGAGTATTCATTAGAATGTCGATAAGGTGAACGAACCTCCGCAAATCACGAATCATTATCGAATATATATTTATAAGATGCTCAGATGCGTTCCTTCCGTCGATTATGCCGCATTGTGGCCGCGGCCGACACAAAGCCCCGGGTTATGCGTAAAACGTTTTACATTTTGATATCGATTGTATGCAAATTTTTCGCTCGTACTCACGTTGTTAACGTCTCCCGGAGGATAATGCGCTTCGTGGAAACGGGGCTACTCGGCTCGGGGGTTTTTTGTCGCGCGGCCTTCGCGTCTTTTTGTGCTGGACGGATTTTTGTTTTTTTTTTTTTTTTCGTAGAGACTCGCGTAGCTCACAGCTCCGGGCGATGAAATTGATTTCCCAGGCTGTCTTTGCGCTTTGCAGGGGGTTGCCAATTTAACTATCGGTTCCTACGTGACTCGCCCCTCGCCCCTCCGCTACGGGTAACTTATGCCTCAACTTCTTGCTCGCGCCGGGCGAGCGACGCGGGAGAACGTTTGAACTGGGCGAGGGGCGCCAGCGGCGCGCTAGCCAGACCCGAGAGATTGCACCATTACTCGACCCGGGACAATCAGTGCGAGACAAACGTGAGGAATACTGATGGGAGCCGAGTGTACCATTCGATAGTCGAAAGCAAAAAAAAAAAAGAAAAAAAAAGCGAAAGAAAGAAGGAACAAGAAAGGACGAAGATGCGAACAGTGCCCGAAGAGAGGATGAAGAAAGTTTCTTGGGGCTGTTGCAAATTAGCATCCACAAAAGAACGGGAGGGAAAAAAAAGAGCCGTATGAATGAGAAGTGTTCGACGAAGTAACTTTCAATTGGTTTATACCCAAAGCCAATTGAGGCTGTCGCGCGCTCGTCTCGTCCGGTTTGTTCACTGAGAAAAAAGGAAGCTAATTCGGGAAGCCGAGGGACAGCGAGAAAACTATTCGTGAAAAGAACCGAGACGGAAAGCACTCGTTAATTGGATCCTGGCAAATATCACCGGACGTCTCTTCGCGAGGCCCGAGGAGCCGCACCGAGAACTCGTTAAGAAGTATCGGGACACTTGATTATTTGTGCCGCACGGAAACGGATCGCTGTTTACTCTAATGCACCATTGATGTATTTATGACGAGACGCCGAGATCGCGAGAGGACAATGAAATTGAAATTCCGTTTGTCGTTCTCACTCGCTGACAGGTGGGCGTTTTTCAGTTCGCCAGGTTCTTCTACGCGAATGTTATATTTATCGAACACGCGGAATGGGTCACGGCAACGTGATCACCAGTCCCTCTGTGCATATTCGCAGCGCAGGAAATACCGGGCGACATAGCCGAGGCAAAGCGTAGGAGGCTTAAAGGGAGGTTGTAAAGGGAGGCGACTCGCGCAAGACCGAAAAACCGAGGAAAGCCCAAGAAATCCCGGTGGTCTCGGTTGCGGAGTTTATCAAAAGACGACTCGCTGATTTATTAACGGAGTTTTGATCCCGCGTAGCGAGCCCAACGGGTCGGCCCACCCGGCGTTTTTACATCTCCAATTAACACTCTTTTGTTCTGCGAGAAAAGTCCCTTTCTTCGTCCGTCGAAGGGCGAAAATAAAGGGAATCCACCGGCAGCGGCGAAAATTCGAGATTGACGAACTTTGATGACGGCTTGAATCAGGATTTTTCAACCCTTCGACGATGCTAAAAAAAACGTTCATAGCGTCAGCATTGTTCGCCCCTTCCAAGGCTCCATAACCATTATCGTGTAAAACAAATTTTTCTGATTTTCCTTTTCTCTCGAAATCCACCGAAAACCCCGCGAGAGTCGAATTCCCATTGGGGACGCGTTGAAATCCAGACGAAGTACGGAAAACCAGCGCTGAAATGGGCCAAACAACTCACAGCGCCAGCTGCACCGTAAACCATATCACGCGACTGGATTGGAAATCGAGGCGAAATATCGAAAACTGCCGACATTGATGGGAACGGAAACCGAGCTGAGTCTTGCAAGACCAGCGCGTGGCCGCTATGACTACAGGTGTCGGTAAAGACGGTTCCAGCTGTACCGACGTCATGCAGTCGCTCTATACCTAAGTATACAACGAGGATGCGAAATGAAGCCGACCATAAACGGTGACTTTGACGGATTCAGGGGCGGTGTGGCTTGTAATGAGCGTTATCGACTGGCAGCGATAAGGAAGAGGCTCGAGTGCGTTGCGGGTGCACATTAGCCATAGCCGCTACACCCTCCGTAGCTATTGGTATATGCATCAACAGGATGGTTAACAAATGGGCCGCTGATAGCGTTCCCGCATTGTGAATCTTCGGCCAAGCCTCCCAGCGTTTTTATTCAACAGGATTCCGATCTTCCACGTGTCAAAGCTACCGACTCCCAGTTGATCAATGGTACCGTTTTATGGTTTCTCGTGGTAAAAAACAGCGGAAGATTTCTGGATATATTGTAACCAATATTGAGATCAAGGATTACAGGAACACAGTACACGACAATTGACAAACGAATGTACGACCGACTTCACAGAACGCTTGACAGACGACAGTCTTGACTAGACTTTGACAACGAATAACCGACATGCGATTCAAAACGATTGGGATAAATAGAAGCGTTTGTAATTAATAATATCCGTCCCACAAAAAAAGACCCGTGTCGTCGTTTAGCTCGGCCGTTACAACACCGTCGATATACAAAAAGGCTGGGATATCGCGAGGAGGGAAGTAAAGATCCGGGAGTATAAAGAGAACCGTCGGACGGTTGAAGCAATTTCACTTACGAGGCCACCACCGGCAACCGGCAACCCCTCGAGCCCGCGCCCGCCGCTCCCGTCGCTGCCCCCCCCCCCACCCCCCGCCCGGGACTAAGAAGGCCGGGGGCTGAGAAAGAGAGGAGGGGCCCGGCCGCACTCTAAGAGGAATCTAATTCCAAATCAATTTCTGTCGGCCGATGAATATTACAACGAGCCGATGAAATAAATAAGGGATCGACGTCGACGAGCGCAGCTCTCGGGTTGGTCTTCGATGAACGGACCGACGTACAGTCGGGCTGAGCGCAGTCGAACCCTCCGGGCCTTCGCTCGGGTTTCTCGTTAGCCTCCCGAATCCACCGTGTACAACCGGGAGAATATTCTATATAATGTACAGTCGAACTTATTATCAGTTAACCTCACCGTAGTTTACCGTCCCCTCCTACCTTTTCCTCCTCCTCCTACCCTCACCGTAAGCACAATCGCTTTAAGTAATAAGATTTCTCCTCTGTCACTTAATTCTCCCTCTTTCACGTTTCTTGGCACATCTGCGGCTAATAATTTCTACACGGAAAAAAATAATCGGTTGGCACAACCAAGAAATTAGTCGGCACAACCATTCGTTTATTCTGATTTTCCTGCATCTCGCAGTTCGGTTGTGTCAACCAAAACGGATGGTTGCACGAACCAAGTTTCGTTGGTAAATAGCTATTAGTTGCGGCAACTAACCGAATAGTTGACACAACTATTCGAGTAAGGAGCTCAAGTATTCGAATGCTTGTCTCAACCAATCGCATTATTCATTTTCGAAGTAGAATTTCACTGCTAGTTGAATGAATATCGGAAATTACCGCAAATCGTTCGGTGTACGTCATAATTACAGCTTTAATCGTACCGTTATTAGGTTATGTTTGTACATAACCTAATAAAAAATAAAAAATAGAAAATATATTCTGCACAAAACTGAAATCTAAATTCAGTAAAAAATAACAAAACTGCCATTCAGCCATCAGTGTGAGAAGTTCTTCAAATAGTTAGCGTAAAGTCAGTGTTAGAAGTTCTTCAAATAGTTAGCGTAAAGTCAGTGTTAGAAGTTCACAAATAGTCAGCGTAAAGTCTCTAAGAGATTCTTCGAATAGACGATGTAAAGTTTGTGAGATTTGACTTTACGCTCACTATTTGAAGAACCCCTTACAGACTTTACGTTGACTGTTCGAAGAACAGTCCCTTACAGACTTTACGCTAACTATTTGAAGAATTTCTCACACTGACTTTACGCTAACTATTTGAAGAACTTCTCACAGACTTTACAAAACTAATATGTAAGCAAAAACTAAGGCGACAATGAATAATTGCGACAATAAAGACAATATTATTCCTACATCACATATTATCGCCGCAATCTGTATTACCGGCAATCTCCGCGAAAGTGCGGTTATACCGGCATGTTTACATTCGATTGTAAATCGAAGACGAGAAACTCATTGGCAATATTTTTAACATTAATAAACGTCTACTTACTTATTAATTGTAATGTAGAATTACTTGTATGGTCGCTGAATTTTTTAATAATGAGCTTTTTATTGAAATGCGCACTTGTTGCAACTCGATTGTGACCGTAAAGATTCGAATAGTTGCCACAACGATTCGACGCGATTGTAGCAACTGACGTATTAGTTGCTGCAAGTAATCGCAAGAAACCGATATACAGCAACGTGAACAATTAGTTGCCACAACCAAACTTTTTTTTCCGTGTATTCAGAACATTTTTATCGTCTTCACGTTTCTCTTTCCATTCCGCGCAACTGATTCCCAGCATCGAATCACCGATGCCTTCAGCCTTTCCTGGTCAAGATTTTCCAGGCTCTTTTTTCACACGTACATCCAGTTTGACAGGTCTCAAGCCTGATGGAGACCTCGTCCCTCGTGCTTTTCTCTGATCATTCCAACTTTCCCCTCGTCTCTTTAAGGGTTGACATCCTCGCGCGTGTCTTTCCTCCCTTTTCATTCACCTCCCGCCGTCATCCTTTCTTTTTGTCCCATGCCGGCTGGATTTTCTCGACTTTTCTCTCTCCTCCTCCTTCTTCCGGGGCGAGATATACGCGCGCCGCCCCCGTGGCACCTCGTCTTATGTAGATTCTTCACCTCTCAACTTTGACTTAATGGTTTTCCGACGCGCGTTTGTTGAGCGCCATGTCGAAGTATATTTAAATTATGGGCGAGCCTGCGGCTCTAAGTTTTTAATCCCCGCGCGTCGCCGCGCGGCAACTTTCTCGACGTTTCGAATCCCGTTTAAGGTCGTTTCCGCGGGGAAATATCTCGGCGATTTTTCCCCGCGTCTTTTGACAAAATTAACGGGATTAAAATCACCATTGGCGGCACAGCCGCGCGGTTCGTACATATAGTACGCTACTCTTAAAGGGGCCGAGTCATTCGACAAGGGCACAAAACGAGCGACCAATTCTTGTCTTTCGATCGGAGACAACACGTTGTTTATTCACATCTCTAAATAGCGCGTAATAAATAAATTTACTTTAACGATCGGTGAGACGTTGTCGCAGACTCTCTCTTTCTCTCTCTAAACGACTCATTCAGCAACTTTTTTTTCAGATTTTTTTACTCACGCAAGAAAAAGCCTCCCATTTTCATTGCCTGGATCGATCATCTTCGTCATTTTATTCTGCTTTACATACCTGAAACAGAGAGGCAGAGAAATAATTAATTAAATGCGACGCAATTACTACTCAACGCTTTTTTCTTTTAATTTTTGTTCGTTTTTTGGAAGCCTGCGTTATTCTTATTATCCGATTTATTTCCCGATTTCTTTATATAAATGTTTATTGTTTGAATGGTTGCGTGTGTTGTGGAGTGTGCTTCTGCATTTTCGTACTCTGTTTGATATTATTAGATAGGCGTATTTGTATTGATGCCTGTATTTTCAAGTTTTCTTTTTGCTTATATTATTATTTTCTGATATCATTTTGTGTATTGACTACTGTATTTTTTTTGGCACGGTGCTTTCGGGTGACGCAGTCCCTGAAGACTGGGCTAGAAATAAATTTCACTGTGTCTATCTATCTACACGGAGACAAGTTTTTGGCAATTTTGCCTATATTTAGTGTGGCAATTGCTGTTTGGGATGAATCCCTATATTTTTTACAGATCATTCCCAAAGAATTCTGTCCGTATCTAGTGAAAATCCAATCTATAACACTTTTTGCAATAAATCCGTGCAATTGATACCGCAGTTACGCTGCGAGCGTCGCGTTTCGAGGAACTCGGAAAGGAGGCATTTCGAGGAGGAATTTCGTACGGGAAGTTCGACTGTAAACGACAATCCGCGAACGTCGCTCCGACGCGTGCGCCCGTGTTCAACTAGCTCGATAAATCGAAGCCCTTAATCACGCCGCGGAGCGGTCAACTACGGTGCTGGTTGTGCCGGTGCCGGGGGTCCGCCGAATCGGAACGAGCGGGAGCGAGCGAGCGAGCGAGCGCGAGTGGAAGCTACTGCATCAGAGGCTTCGACGTCCCGGCTCACCCTCGGTAGGTAGCTCGGTGCCCCGCGAGCTTCCCTTTTATATTTATTAGAAGCACCCCGGGCGCACTGTTAATCTGTCGGACCTCCAGCGCCAGATATAAATTGAGCTCAGTACGGTGATAATTCAGAGACACGAGACTGGACTACCCGAGAGCCCAGACTATGCTCGAATTCTCGCCCATTTCTCGTTCCGCGCGGCGCGGCCCCTCCAGCCTTTCCGCGAAAAGGTAGAGAGAGACTTACGTACGGCGCGCGTTGCCCCCGCCCGCGCGCCCGGCCGCCGTGTGTACACGGGGAAGACCTCGGGGGAAGAAATTACGATGCGATAGTCGACGGTAAAAATTGATTTCTGTTTCCAGACACGTTCCCGCGATTCTCGATACTTTTTTCCCGCGCGCGCGAGCCGCGCTCTCCCGGGCGTCGTGCGGGTTTAATAATAAACCGCGCCGTAGTTTTTCGGCCCCCCGCGCGAACTGAATTCCGAGCGCGGATAACGCGATAACGTCATTCGATCATTTCTTCCTGATAAGCCGATTAATCGAGTCTCACCGCGGGGACACGCGCGGCGAGAACGAAATTTTTGGCCCTGCGCTTTTCTCGAGAATCGCGTGAGAAGCGGATTTTTTTACTCGTGTAAGGTGATTCTTGTCGATCAACCGTCAGGGCCACTGGGGACCGGAGTTGTGAATTGAATCTTAAGACAAATTGGAAAATTCAAGAAAAAAAATGTTCGCGTTTTGCTCATCGGATTTTCGATTTTTCGGGCAAACAGCGATGTTTTTCGGAATCAGTGCAAAATTTTCCATCGGATAGGGTTATCAAACTTTACGCAATCGAATTATTTTTTTCGCAAAAAACGCAAGGGGTATGGAAAAATTTGCGATTTTTTAGGGTTCGGCTCTGCCAGTTTCGACCGATAAAAAAAAGTACCCTCGATTTTAGCGAAGTAACGAAATTTCGAAAAAGTGCGAAAACACTTTTTCATTTTTTTTTAACATCTCATTTCGACGTACTTTTGCCCGTAGGCAACGAATTCGCCATTAGTTTCTTTCTAAACGCGATAGTTTTCACGAAAAACAAAAAAAAAACTTGATTATTTCCGACCCTTTCGCATATATGTTTTGTGCATCAATGGAACGTACGGTACTACTGAAAGATAAAAAAGTGGGGCTGCAATACGGTTCACGTCGGGGTCGTTTGAGCGTCATTTGACGTTTGACTCTCAACAAGGGTAACTTTGCATCCCCCAGGCTGGCGTATGGAGGTAAAACAGCGAAACACAGTGAGAGCCATCGAGAGAGACACATTTCTCTACTCTTACGCGACTGATACTAACGTAGAAGAGCGGTAGCGACGAGAAGAGCTATTTTCCAACTGCGAGGGCTGTATATGTAAATGGCGAGCGGGCGAGCGGGCGGCCGACTGTCGGGTGGCGATGGTGGTGGTGGTCGTGGTGGTGGTGGTGGTGGTGGTGGGAGGTGGAGGATTCCGTGATGTTTCGTTCGTCCGTGAAGACCAGGCTGTGTGCGGATGAGACGAAGCGCGCGAGCGAGCGAGCGAGCCGCGAGGGGGGGGGGGGGGGGGGGGGGGAGGAAGGGAGGCGAACTCGCGTGAGCTCCGTTTCTCGTTCGTTCCCTCCGTCACTGATAGGAATACTGTCGGGCTGTGTGGATTTGCATTTTTGGCGAATTTACAATTTGATTAGAAAGCCGGGCGCGCTCAGGCGCATTTCTCCTCGACGCGCGGCGGCGGCGGCAGCGGCGGCGGCGGCGGCGTCGGCGGCGGCCCAGCCACTACTACCACCCCTATATCTCGCCCCCTATCTCCGCGCGAGATAGTCGGATTGAGAAATGGGAATCGTCGACGATTCCTGTCGGGTAAATCTACAGGGAGACAGAACCGACGAGAGCGCGGAGAAGGCAAAAGTGCGCGGGAGTGACGTACGGAAGGAAGGAAAAAAAGCGGGAGGAAAGAAAAAAAAAAGTGAAACGAACGCCAGTGAGGATCAATGTATTTATGCTAAAGCGGATGCCCCAGTCGTTGACACATTCCCGGCAGCTGCTGTTTTGAGTCGACGGATTGACGTTTGGCACGTGCCATTTTTTGCACTAGGTCGCAAAAAAAGGCTCGCGGATAATCGGAATTCGTGACTTAGTCACAATTTTGTTTGCGCGCGAAAACAAACGTCAGTATATTTGTGGTAAAGCAGAAGTCCCAATCGTTGACATATTCCCTATACAGCTGCTGATTTTGAGTCGTCAGATTGGCATTTAGCACGTGTCATTTTTTACACTAGGCCGCAAAAAAAACGATGGAGGCTTTGTGGACAATCGGAATTCGTGATTTGGTCGCAATTTTTTTGCACACGGAAAAAAAAGTTAGTGTATTAATGGTAAAAAGCGGATGTTCCACTGTTTGACACATTATCGGTATCCGCTGTCCAAATTTCAGATAGACGTCGTCAAATTGGCCTGCGCCGTTTCTACTCACCCAATCTGAATTGGTGGTCCGCAGTCAATTTTTGGCATAAAACGCGACCGGGTGTTTTACGATTGTTTCGCACTTGTTTTTCGAGCTGTCGCGATTCGCTCGGGTAGGTATAGAATATTTGCAGTGGTTTACGTGTCGAGATATCCATAGACATTACGCCCACAGGGTGAGCGTGAAACGGAAAGAGAAAGAGAGAGAGATAATAAACGTTTGTATTTTAATTATTCGCGGTGCAGCGGATGAGATTTCGGATTCCACCGACACGTCGGATGCGCGGCCTGAGCTCTCGGCCGCTATACCTATGGATTATTCGGTATTTTATCCGGAAGTCTGAGGAGGAACGACGAGTTGGTTCTGCTTGCCGGCGATAATGCGAAGCTCGGCGGTGCCGCTGCTTTATGTCCACGGAAAGTTTCGCGTCCCAGTTTTCGACTTCGCCATTTGAGCCGCGCGCGACGCGGCTACGACGTCTCGCGCCTTCCACCGGACCCCGCAGCGCAGCCACCGTCACCGTGTCCGCGGGCTCTTCCTTTTTCTTTTGGTCCACTACAGTCGTGAAAGTGGAATAAAAAAAAACGACGAAGAAAAGACAACGAGAGCGACGAAGGGAAGAAGCGAGATCGCCGAGACCGAGGTTTGGCTTTCGAGATATTTTTACGGCTGGATATTATAGAAGAAATATGGAAGCGATGGAAACGCGCGACGGGGGAGCCGAGACACTCGTGACGGGAGGGGGAGGAAAACTCCGCGGCTAAAAAGCGCCAGTTTCATCTGGTAATGTGCGACATCTCGTCCCGTCGTCTCTTCGTCCTTTTTCTCGGTCGCCTCGCGAGGGAAAACTTGGGAAATCGTCCCGCGCTCTGCGCTCCTCGTCGAACGCTCGCTCGGGCACTCGACGCGAGTACATCGACCGTGGAACCAGTGAGATTGAACCAATGAAGAAAATAACAATAACCCGGAGAAAAATGAGAGGAACGAGAGAGCGACGACTCTTCGGAAAAATTGATTTTATAGCCGGTAATTGGAATCCAAAGTGACGTTTGATCTCCTGTTTCCGGCTCACCCACTTTTCGCTCGACAAGCCGGGAATCAGAGTTGTAAGTTCCCATTAGTTTAAAACATAGTACATTACTCCACGAGGGCGAAAAAGTGTTTCGCACGAGAGATGTACGAAATTTTATATCACAAGGTGCGGAAATGGCGGTTTTGCGCACCCGAAGCGGGCGGAAAAGCGGCCATTTCTGCACGCAGTGATATAATAAACGTCACAGTACGTTTTAGTTTGTAGGTTGTGATTTAATAATAATAACCTGCGCCGATTATAAAATGATGTGTGAACTTTTGAACAGCTGCACGGATACGGGATTTTTAATAAAAAGTTGTGTGCAATTGCGCAAAAAAAAACGGACGAACACGGTTCTCCATTACATTTGTAATACGTTAACCGCAAGTCTAAATTTTTTCGGGAAAATTATCGTAAAATGTTATTCACGACGAATATGCGTTTGCAGCTATTGAAAAATGTACACGTTATATTACGATTACTCCGTGTTACGATTAAAGTAGTCCTTGCGCCTGGTGTCGAGTTCGCATTAGTTTTCGAAAATTGAGAGACAATTGCAACCATTTCTCGATAATATAAAAATCTGAAAAAAATCATGGAAATTAAGGGCACTGAAAAGATTAATTTTGCATAATAATAATTCGAAAATGTTATTAACAAATTGATGAAAAAAAACATTGTTTAACAAATATTTCGATGACCCAAGTTTTTTTGTGGATGAAAATGATTCCTTCGTTTTTCTGAATACGTATGAATTTTTTCAGATTGTAGAGTTCACTTTGAATTTTCACATATTTTCCCTATAAAAACACACGAATTTCAAAGTGAACTCTAAAATCTGAAAAAATTCATACGTATTCAGAAAAATGAACGAATCATTTTCATTAAAAAAAAAAGTTGGGTCATCGACTAATTTGTTAAACAATATTTTTTTCATCAATTTGTTAATAACATTTTAGAATTATTATTATACAAAATTAATCTTTTCAGTACCTTTAATGTGCATGAATTATTTCCGATTTTTATACCATCGAGAAATGTTCGTAATTCTCTCTCAAATTACTCGAATTTATGCGAAATGAATATCGGTCGCAAGGACTACCTTAATAATGAATAATCACAACGCCAAATCGTACCGTCAATTTTATTTCTGAGCGATTTAGGGTTTTACAACTCAGCCGGGAATATTGCAATCCAAATTTCGGCGAACGCAAGAGGTGCGCAAAAAAGTCGGTTAATTTTATGGAAGGAGTGAAAATCTATAAAAAGAACTATCAATCGAACGACTTGAACGATTTCAGAGAATGTTTAAAAGAATATATTGTATCAGTAGTGAAATAAGTGGCATTGGTATGTAAGAGAAATATGTAATACAATGTAATACTAGAGCTGAGAAAGCTCATAAATATCAATCAGTCAATCGCGTTTCGCGATTGTGTTTGGGAAGAAAAAGCAGCGAGCGGAGAGGAAACCCGTCTTTGAGATCTCGGGGCTCGCGGAGCGGCGGATTGATGGGCATCAATCGGCCGCGAGACGTACGTAGCCTCTCGGCAGAAGTAAAATTGGCAAGTCGAGTCGGACGAGCTCCTCCCCCGAGTCCTCTTGACCCACATCCACTCGAGCGGACGTCCTCGGGAAATCAGGAGCGAATCGGAGCGCCGAAAAATACAGTCAAGTTGGCCGAGGAATTCCGACGAAAGTTCTGCGCGTGTTTTTATTTTTTTTCTCCTATTTTTTTTCTCTTTACCAAAGTGTATTCATGACTTTTATGTAAACTAGACTGAAGTTTGTGCAAATTAATTTCTTTTTTTTCCGCCCTCTTTCCATTATTTTTTTGTTTTTTAATTCTGTGTACGGAGGCGGTTGAAACCGAGAGAGAGAATTAAAACATGCCGAGAGTATAATCCGGGCGACTCTCTCAGGGCTGGACTGGAGATTCCGAGGAATTTTATCCGCAGACAGCGCGTGTTGGCTTTCCCACCAGTCGGCGAATATATCATCCCGGCGCGGTGGAGAAGACAACAGGACCTAATCTACGCCCGGAGCCCGGAGAACGCGCGACGGACGGGACGTGCTACGTGCTGATGTCGCAGCGCGTCAACTTCGAAAAAGTTGCACGCTTTGTTTATTCGTCAAAGCGTCTCGTGCGGGAAGTCGGAACGCGGGGGACGCTCCACCCGGCCGGGCATCTCGTGACCTTTGATCGCGCGGCCCGCGGCTGATATCTCGCTCGCCGCGCGGTGATATATGGAGAACGCGCTGCGACTCCCGGGGACGCCGCAAAACCGCACCGAGGCGCCGACGTTATTTCCATATCGGGGTTGCCAACCTTCCGTAAATTCGGTGCGACGGCGACGGCGACGGCGATTCGAGTGCCGCGAGCGGGGGTGGAAAATACTGCGGGGAAAACGACTCAGTTTGAGGAAATTCGAGAGCTTCATATTTTTTTCTACGAGATGCTTTTGGCCTTCACCATCGTTTTTTAGTCGTGCATTCTATCCCCAAAAATATGGAAAACCGTGTTTATGTGTTTTTGAAAAAAATAATTTTGTTCACGTTTTTTGAATTCCAGAAATCACAGATTTTGTGTCCCGTGAATTTGTCACGGGAGGAGGAGGATTTGATTTAATATTAAAATTTCATGGGGCTTCGATAATTTTTGTAAGAAAAAAATCGCAAAATGCGCGAGGGTAAAACAACTTTCCAAACTTGAGAAAATGTTGAGACCTTCATATTTTCTTCGACGAGATACTTTTGGCCATCACCATCGTATTTTTAGTTGCGTATTCTACCCCCAAACACACCTCAAATCTTTTTTACATGATTATAAAAAAAAAAAAAAATTTTCCACATTTTTTGTTGCCAACAATCGTAGATTCTGCGTGACTCATACATTTTTCACGGGAGGACGCGAATTTTAATTAATTTTAAAATCCTGTGGGGCTTCGATAATTCCGGTAAGAAAAAAATCGTAAAACTCGTGCGTTGCTCCTAGAAATTTCCGCGACATTAATAAGCAACAAATTGTCGATAATAACCCGGAGCGCGGAGCGAATATTCCGGCGCGGGAGCGCCGACGTTTTAATTAAACCCGTTTATATTTCCGTGACGCGCGCATCTCGCGTCCGCGGGAATCGGTGACGAAGTGCGATAATGCGGCGGGGTTCTCGTCAGTCCCGCGGCGATTTCCCCGAACGAGATGCGAGAAATAAGCGCGTCGCGCGGGGGAGAAGCAGGAAGTCGTGGGTATCGTCGGGCGGAAGCTGCGCGACGGTATCTCGCGATTCGGTGGAGGATGGAGGGCGCCGGGTTGGGTCGCGTTGAGACGGCAGGAAAAAACAGTCTGGACGCGGCTGGATGGTCCTCGCGTCGCGCCATTTGCGGAAACGTCGCGGCGAGAATCGACTTCCGGCCTGATTAATTAGTGGCTCGTTCGTCGCGCGCCGCGAGGCGCGCGACGAACGAGGCGGGTAATAAATGTGGCGACGAGTAGCGAGCAGCGCGCGGCTTTTGCCGATAGCAGCGAGACGGAAGCGGGTGGGGGACACGGGCGATCCGGTCCCTTCGATCCACTCGCGGACGACGAGCTGCTATACATTTCCAGAATTTAAACTGCAAGCTCTAAGTCGCTCTTCTCGCTCTCTTCGTCTCTCTTCGCTCTTCGTCTTCTCCCCGGGGGGAAACTCACTCAATTCCGCGGTCGCTCGTTGCCCACCCCCCCTCCAACCCTTTTCCACCCTTCGCGGCGCGGCCGCTCCCCGCTCGTTTGTCCCTTTCGCTGCCCCCGCGCGCTCTTTATCTTTCTGATTTGTCTCCTCGTCTCTGCTACCCGACCGGTTCGTCTATATACCACGTGCGCCACGAGTTGTTCGACGATCAACACAAAGAGTCTCTCGACGCGGCGAGTACTTTAATTACCGCTCTCCGTCCACGACGACGACGACGACGTTTTCCTCGTTTTTCCCCTTTTATACATGTTTGCCGAGCCCCCGCGGCTACTTTCGCGAATTGGCGATCAAGAATTTCCAGAGTTACCGCTGGGCGCGTCTTGACAGTCGTCCTGAAGTAAAAATACGGGAGCACTCGTTTTCCTCCCTGGTTATTTGATCCCTGGTCAACTGATCCCCCAAATTAATCCAGGGTAAATTGGTCCCAATGTCAACTGACCTCAGCTAAATTGGTCCCAATGTCAACTATCCCAACTAAATTGGTCCCAATGTCAACTGATCCCAGGGAAATTGATCCCATGATCCCACATATGACTAGGATCCTGCGCCGAATTTACTTTATTTTACGTTATTTTACTTTACTTGCCTCATCTTTATTTATTTTTTATGTAAATGGAAATTAAATTGTATAGTAGGCTAATCACACGCGCTAGCGCGCGTGCCTCAAAAACTTGCCACAATCAATCTCGGAAATTTTTTCCTTTCAAAATATCGACTTTTAACCTATACCATCATTCTCAAGTCGTATATTCTACCCCCGAAAACACTGGTTATTAACCTTTTTTAATCGATTTTGAAAAAAATATTTTTTGGCGACGAAAAAAATATTTTTTCTGACAGAAATCGTAGATCTGGCTCCCGACCGAAAATCGACCCCAATTTTTTTTCTTTTCAAAATATCGACTTTTAACCTATACCATCATTCTCAAGTCGTATATTCTACCCCCGAAAACACTGGTTATTAACCTTTTTTAATCGATTTTGAAAAAAATATTTTTTGGCGACGAAAAAAATATTTTTTCTGACAGAAATCGTAGATCTGGCTCCCGACCGAAAATCGACCCCAATTTTTTTTCTTTTCAAAATATCGACTTTTAACCTATACCATCATTCTCAAGTCGTATATTCTACCCCCGAAAACACTGGTTATTAACCTTTTTTAATCGATTTTGAAAAAAATATTTTTTGGCGACGAAAAAAATATTTTTTCTGACTGAAATCGTAGATCTGGCTCCCGACCGAAAATCGACCACAATTTTTTTTCTTTTCAAAATATCGACTTTTAACCTATACCATCGTTCTCAAGTCGTATATTCTACCCCCGAAAACACTGGTTATTAACCTTTTTTAATCGATTTTGAAAAAAATATTTTTTGGCGACGAAAAAAATCTTTTTTCTGACAGAAATCGTAGATCTGGCTTCCGACCGAAAATCGACCCCAATTTTTTTTCTTTTCAAAATATCGACTTTTAACCTATACCATCATTCTCAAGTCGTATATTCTACCCCCGAAAACACTGGTTATTAACCTTTTTTAATCGATTTTGAAAAAAATATTTTTTGGCGACGAAAAAAATATTTTTTCTGACAGAAATCGTAGATCTGGCTCCCGACCGAAAATCGACCCCAATTTTTTTTTCTTTTCAAAATATCGACTTTTAACCTATACCATCATTCTCAAGTCGTATATTCTACCCCCGAAAACACTGGTTATTAACCTTTTTTAATCGATTTTGAAAAAAATATTTTTTGGCGACGAAAAAAATATTTTTTCTGACAGAAATCGTAGATCTGGCTCCCGACCGAAAATCGACCCAATTTTTTTTCTTTTCAAAATATCGACTTTTAACCTATACCATCATTCTCAAGTCGTATATTCTACCCCCGAAAACACTGGTTATTAACCTTTTTTAATCGATTTTGAAAAAAATATTTTTTGGCGACGAAAAAAATATTTTTTCTGACAGAAATCGTAGATCTGGCTCCCGACCGAAAATCGACCCAATTTTTTTTCTTTTCAAAATATCGACTTTTAACCTATACCATCATTCTCAAGTCGTATATTCTACCCCCGAAAACACTGGTTATTAACCGTTTTTAATCAATTTTGAAAAAAATATTTTTTGGTGACGAAGAAAATATTTTTTCTGACAGAAATCGTAGATCTGGCTCCCGACCGAAAATCGACCCCAATTTTTTTTCTTTTCAAAATATCGACTTTTAACCTATACCATCATTCTCAAGTCGTATATTCTACCCCCGAAAACACTGGTTATTAACCGTTTTTAATCAATTTTGAAAAAAATATTTTTTGGTGACGAAGAAAATATTTTTTCTGACAGAAATCGTAGATCTGGCTCCCGACCGAAAATCGACCACAATTTTTTTTCTTTTCAAAATATCGACTTTTAACCTATACCATCGTTCTCAAGTCGTATATTCTACCCCCGAAAACAATGGTTATTAACCTTTTTTAATCGATTTTGAAAAAAATATTTTTTGGCGACGAAAAAAATATTTTTTCTGACAGAAATCGTAGATCCGGCTCCCGACCGAAAATCGACCCCAATTTTTTTTCTTTCAAAATATCGACTTTTAACCTATACCATCATTCTCAAGTCGTATATTCTACCCCCGAAAACACTGGTTATTAACCTTTTTTAATCGATTTTGAAAAAAATATTTTTTGGCGACGAAAAAAATATTTTTTCTGACAGAAATCGTAGATCTGGCTCCCGACCGAAAATCGACCCAATTTTTTTTCTTTTCAAAATATCGACTTTTAACCTATACCATCATTCTCAAGTCGTATATTCTACCCCCGAAAACACTGGTTATTAACCGTTTTTAATCAATTTTGAAAAAAATATTTTTTGGTGACGAAGAAAATATGTTTTCTGACAGAAATCGTAGATCTGGCTCCCGACCGAAAATCGACCCCAATTTTTTTTCTTTTCAAAATATCGACTTTTAACCTATACCATCGTTCTCAAGTCGTATATTCTACCCCCGAAAACACTGGTTATTAACCTTTTTTAATCGATTTTGAAAAAAATATTTTTTGGCGACGAAAAAAATATTTTTTCTGACAGAAATCGTAGATCTGGCTCCCGACCGAAAATCGACCCCAATTTTTTTTCTTTTCAAAATATCGACTTTTAACCTATACCATCATTCTCAAGTCGTATATTCTACCCCCGAAAACACTGGTTATTAACCTTTTTTAATCGATTTTGAAAAAAATATTTTTTGGCGACGAAAAAAATATTTTTTCTGACAGAAATCGTAGATCTGGCTCCCGACCGAAAATCGACCCAATTTTTTTTCTTTTCAAAATATCGACTTTTAACCTATACCATCATTCTCAAGTCGTATATTCTACCCCCGAAAACACTGGTTATTAACCGTTTTTAATCAATTTTGAAAAAAATATTTTTTGGTGACGAAGAAAATATTTTTTCTGACAGAAATCGTAGATCTGGCTCCCGACCGAAAATCGACCCCAATTTTTTTTCTTTTCAAAATATCGACTTTTAACCTATACCATCGTTCTCAAGTCGTATATTCTACCCCCGAAAACACTGGTTATTAACCTTTTTTAATCGATTTTGAAAAAAATATTTTTTGGCGACGAAAAAAATATTTTTTCTGACAGAAATCGTAGATCTGGCTCCCGACCGAAAATCGACCCCAATTTTTTTTCTTTTCAAAATATCGACTTTTAACCTATACCATCATTCTCAAGTCGTATATTCTACCCCCGAAAACACTGGTTATTAACCTTTTTTAATCGATTTTGAAAAAAATATTTTTTGGCGACGAAAAAAATATTTTTTCTGACAGAAATCGTAGATCTGTCTCCCGACCGAAAATCGACCCAATTTTTTTTCTTTTCAAAATATCGACTTTTAACCTATACCATCATTCTCAAGTCGTATATTCTACCCCCGAAAACACTGGTTATTAACCGTTTTTAATCAATTTTGAAAAAAATATTTTTTGGTGACGAAGAAAATATTTTTTCTGTCAGAAATCGTAGATCCGGCTCCGGACCGAATATCGCCAAAATCGGACTCGGCATTTTCTTTTTTTAATATCACCTATAATAGGCTAATACATTTTGTGCTGCTGCGCTCTTATAAAGCTTTAAAAGGTTACGGGTGCTGCCGTGTCTGTCCTTACCAAATTTTTCAAATTGGACACCAAACTGATTTTGTTTATTACGGACTTTCCTGGCAACCAATCACAGCTCGAATAGAATGACAACAATGGTCACGTTGGTGCGAATTACGCACCTTTTAATAGAAGAAAAATTTCGGCGATTGGTTCTTTTCTGGAATCTTTTTCGACCGGGACTAATTTGGCTTGGGATCGGTTTAGTGGGGATAATTTTGTTATGGGGGGGGGGGGGGGGGGGGTATTTGTTAGGGACCAAATTTTGGAGATCATGTGACGGGTATCAATTTTTTCGGGATAAAGTCACATGAACCCAAAAATCCGGATTCCAGATTGTTCTGATGACAATTCTGAAATGATATTTCTCCGCGAATTTTCTGAGAAAGAAAACACGCGGTAATATCGATCTCGGTGGCCGCTTTCGAAACTCGTGGATCAGGAATTTCCACAGTTACCACCGGGAGCGTATTGACAGCCGCCCTGAAATAAAGATCCAGATTCCAAGCGGTCGCGAAGACGATTCCAAAATAACATTTCTCCTCAAATTTTCTGACGATTGAAACGCGCCGCGTGATCTCGTTTTCATCGGGCGCTTTCGAAAATCGCACATCAAGAATTTCCAAAGTCACACCGGTTGCGTCTTAACAGTCGCCCCGCGACTCAAACCCGATGAATCCAGATTCCGCCTGTTGGCGTGCAGGCGCAGGTGTCACACGGCGTTTCGATGACAATTCTAAAATTACGCCTCTCCGGCGAATTCTAACAATAGAAAACCGCGCTCACGCGGCGTTCTCGATCCAGGCGCAATTGCCGAGCATCGATCGGTCATATATTCCCGGTGAGTTATTTCCGGCGGCGTATTAGGTGCTGCATGACGCAGGCACCAAGAATCATCATACGTGTAGGCGGGAGGTCGACTGAGTCGGTGCATCTTTTTCCGGATGCATCGAAATGCAGTTGGGTGGGAAAAATATATTCCGACAATTGTAAATTGGAGAGAAGCCGAGCCGGAGGCCTCGTTCTCAGTCGCGGCACGACATCAGCCAGCGGCAGTAGCGGCGGCGGCGGCAGACACACAAAGCACACCTGCTGTCACCGGCGGAGCAGGTAATTCCTACCTATTGGTATATAGGTGCAGCGAGGTGTGGGGGCCGATGGGGGTGGGTTGGGTGGGACATGGAGCTTGTGTACGGGCGGCGAGGTCAAGGTAGTCCATTATCGTAAGGCCTGGCAGTTTGTGGACGTTTCGAAGGGTGGAGGCACGACGGGCCCGGCCCGAGCGGCGTGCTGGCCGGGGTGGTGATAACGATGCTTCCAGCTTATACGCTAAGATAATCCAGGATAGATGTACATCGATGTGCCTCCCCCACCCTCCACGCCCGCCAAAGCTCTGCCGCTGGTTTTCGTCGTGTTGGCGCAATAGGCGGATTCGCATGCAGCGTGATAATGCGCCTGCTGCATAGCAACGTGAGCGGGGCGAGATGGCACAGGGGTATCTATCGAAATACCCTAAGGACATTCTCATGGACATTTGATTTCCCAGCCTCGTGGCTACGATCCGACTGGGCTACGATATCGTTGAGCCTGCAAAAGACGCGGCCTATTAACGTGAATTAATATACTCGCTCGTTTATTCACCTGTTCGTTTGCGCTCGTTCGTGTCCTGCCTGACATCTAGTCGATCGAGGATTCGAGTGACTCGAAAATCTAGCGTGAGACGATAATAAATGCCCTGGTGGAAAAGCTTCAGCGTTACATCCGGTCCAAGTGAGGCTACGGCTCAGGCCTGGTAAGACCACTGTAGCCCTCGCCAGGGCCTGACCAGTTCCCGACCATCGTCAGATATAACGCCACGGAATTTCTACCCGGGTGTTTCGTCGATGATACGAAACTTCCCAACTAAAATTAAGTTAAATTTTCACGGTATCGAGGAATCGTGCCATTCGACCCCGCCGCCAGCGTCGAGTCCATAACGCTCGCGGTTTAATACCCACGAACGCCGGGCGCCGCGGTGTCGTCGTGGTGGATTCGGTTTACACAAAGTAACGTATTTGTATACGTAATTTACGTGCGCGAGACCCGCACGTTGTCGTCGTCGTCGAATCGTCGGGGGACGCGTGCTCAAGTCACATTCGTCAGTGCCAATATAAGGGCGAATAGCGGAGCGCGTGTCCCCCTCCCCCTCCCCCCTTCAGCGTCCTCCGCCGTCTTCTGATATACTCATCCAGGTGACGCTGCGGAGCCCTCCAACACGCGCGATTTAACCCAACTCGCGCTGTATAGATATAGGCGGACACGCGACATGTATCTATATATATGCGGGTTCGGAACTCGCTCGGCTTTGGAGCGGCCACAGTGGCTGCCCCGGCGCTAGATAGGATCTGGCGGGGCCAGCGGGAGACTTACGTTTACGTACGCTGGCTTTGAATTAACCGGCGAGGATTCTCAAAGGCGACCGACCCGCTCCACTCGGCTTTGGCTGTGCAGCTCCTCGACTGTGGAGCGCGCGGTGATCTATGGACGTGCACCGAGCGTCTTGTGTGCCTTTGTTTTTCGCCGCGCGCAAGTGCGCGTGCGCGGCGAAAGTTCGCGGACTTCCGGCGCGCGAATCGAAGGGGAATTTCGCGGTGCGCGCGGCCCGCGACGGAACACGGAGCTCCCGTTTGTCTGCATTCTTCCCGGCCGCGCAAGCATAATGACAACTTATAGGCGAACGACACGCGACGTCGGAGTTTTCGATACGCGAATTATGCCGAATACTCCGTTAATTCCACAAATTAAATTTTGCAACACGATATAACTAAATTTAATTTTATTACTAAAAATAAAACATGGTAAAAAAAAATTAAAAACCGTAAATAATCAAGTTTTTTCACCATTTTTCGTGAAAACTATTATGCGTTTAGAAAAAATTAATGGTGAATTCTAAAGGTGTTAAAAATACTAATAATAATAATAAAAAGGGTTTCCGCACTTTTCATGAAATTTCATCATTTCACTAAAATCGAGGTTACTTTGTTTGAATCGGTCGAACTTGGATTTTCTTCTTTTGTTCGAGACAAAATTCAATAACGAAGAGAATACTGCAAGGAGGAACGCGATATCTTGGTTTCCGAATTTTTCACAGAATCTTAAAGTCGTACCCTCAAAAATGATACATTTTTCCGAACATACCCCTTGCGTTTTTTGTGATGTTTTTCGATTTCGTAAAGTTTCAAAACCCTATCTGATGGATAATTTCCCGTTGATTCCGAAAAGCATCGTAGTTTGCTCGATGAAGCGAAAATTCAATTAGAAAAACGCGAGAAATGATCTTTCTTCTCTGCAAAAACAATGGTTTGCTCGAACCCCTTCCCGAAGTAACCCTAACAACCCTTGAAATCTAGCACGCCCGAGAACTGCAAAAATACAATAACACAACTAAAACTGCTCGTTGGTTAGCAACGAGTTGCAGGCAACCCGACACTGATTTTTTGAAGAGGGATAAAATAATGACGAGAACAATTAAACCAACAATCAGTGGCATTGAGTTTCGGGAAAAACCAAAACGGAATACGACTAATTATCAGGATTTTATTCATTTTCGTTATTACAACCAAAAAAATTCAGCATATTTTTCGCGAAACAAAAACCACGTTTTTTCTTCATTGAAATTGATGGCTCGATCCCAATCGGACGAAAATTGTGTTTCACACACATCGACAGTCATTCGTCGCGTACATTCGCGCGTGGTAATCGAGACGGTGCGTTACGAGCGGGCTCCCTGCTCTGTGCCCCCTCCCCCACACGGCCCCGGGTCGGTGGAGGTGGTGGAGGTGGTGGAGGGGGGGGGGCAAATGATGGATGAAGTTTCGCGTTCGCCCAGTCTGTGTGTGTGTGTGTCGCGTTACCGTAGCCATTAAGCAGCGAATAATTGCGACCAACACGCAGCTAGCGTGCGGCAATGCGCGATTTCTGGGACATATCCGATTTCTCGTGTTGTGCCCGGGCGATATGGGAAATCGCAACTTCTGTTTCAACAGTTTGATACGAGGCGTATAATACGCGTAAACCCGGGCCGGGCTGCGCGGCGGGCAATCTAGCCACGGGATATTTCCATGAATTGGCCGTTACGCTTTAGAGATTTGCCATTTTCGTTAGATAGTATCGAGTTCGCTGATATAATGGGCAGCAGCTACGTCCGGGCCGCGGCGATGGGGGTATTACAAAAGGGGGGCGGGGGGGTGTGGGGTGTAGCGCGAGGAGGGTAAGTCAAGTCGCTGGGGATATCTAAAACGGTAACGAGATTCGCTGCGAAGGCACCGGCAGTCGCTACAGTGGCTGCCGCTGCGGCTGTGGTGTATTATAAGGATCCGCGCGGGAGATACGAGAGAGACGATGCTCATTCGGCGCGGGGAGTCCGCGCGCTCGGCGTGGGCGATACGATATTTTGCGGCGCGGTGGTAGAGCGCCAGCGAGATATTATTCGACAGTGAGTGGGGCAAAAAGAAACGAGAGGGAATGAGAGGGAAAAGCGCGGCAATCGTGCCAATCGACCGGAAGAAGCGCGAGCTGTTCTTGATAATAACGACGCGCAGCGTGGACCATACGGGCGGCTCTCTCGCTCCGGTTAATGCCAGGCCACACAGATAGACGTCCCACCGCCGCCGCAGCGCTGGCGGCGCCAGGAGTCAGCCGCCTATTTCCCGTCGAGGCAGATGCAGCGTCGCGCATTATTTATTCCCCACTTTTTCCTCGCACATACCTGCGGGTCGCATATATTATATCGGCTTGTGTTTAATATTATATGTATTTCGTACATATGGGCGCGCGAGCGTATATTTGCATAACGCTGCGACGCGACCTCGACGTATAGCGAGCGAGTCGAGGTGATCACAGGTGATATTCAAATTTCGAATTTCGAGTCGAGTGCAGTGGGTGTTCGGATAGTAGTACATTTGACGCTAATTAATTGAATTGCAATACCATATATATTATAATAAAGAGTACGAAGGAAGGTATTCGTCTGTCGCGAAGATTCGCCCCGTGAGTCGAGTGACACCTAGCGGAGAACCCAGTGGGAAATCTCCCTGACAACACCAAACAGTTCATTTGTCAGCATTTGGTACATTAAAGTCCACTAACTGGGTTTCCATTTTTAGGTTTATGATGTCGAATAAAGCATTCGTTGTTGGGTCCTAATCTTAGTATTGCGCCGGCAAAAGTTATAGACCGCCCATTCAAAAGCGTACTTTTTGATTCCTATATGAGACGTATACCTTGACGTCCATCCGGTGTTATCAGGGTCTATGGTGTTACATAGGGCCCAAGTAGAGCCCGACTTGGGCCCTGATAAAGCCATGGTGGTCCTGATCAGGGTCCGACCAGGGCCCGATTTTACGCCACAAATTTCCCCCTACTAGAAAGTCATGTACCGTTAAATCCGGGCCAAGTCGGGCCCGACTCAGGCCCTGGCAAGGCCACCCTGGGCCAGATCAGGCCCCGATTTAACGTCACGAAATTTCAATCAGGAAATGCTTCGCTTCAACCTGTGCTGTAGCTGTATTTGCTGTGCTCGCTGGTTGAACGAAAACGACGGGGTATACACGGGAACCGTAAAACAAAGAGAAAAGGGATATACGGGATTGAGGGGAAAAAACGTATATATTGTCTTGATTCGAGTGCGAAAGGGTGTAAGGTCGCAATGAAAAGAGGGTAATACGATCCTCGCGCGCACAGACGTATAGAGTGGTGGAGCGTCGGATAGGAGAGAATGAAGCGTGTGGTGTAGGTGGAAAGCGCGCCGCTCTTGCCTGCCTCGTAGGTGGCCTCCCAGGCTGCACAGATAGTAAGAGGTTATGTAGTCTGGGGGTTTGACTGTACTATCGAGCTCCCCAACCTCGCCTATACCGCCGGCATACCATACATATACTTATGTAGCCGACGGTCGGAGGTCGGCGAATGGGGCACCGAGAGAGAGAGCCCCGCTCGCCTCCTCCGCGATCAATTGTGTTGCGGAACTGTACAGAGCGAACTGCCATTGTCGGGCGAAAGTTTAGAATTATACATTGGAGGAAACTTGGCGAAATGGAAGGAAGGAAGGAAGGGACGGGGGGGAACGGAGGAGGCTGCGGGAGGCGGAGTACTTAGCGCGCCGAAGGAACGAGCGCGGAGGAAGGAAGGAAACAGAATTGTGGCCTCCGCAAAGTCGGAAACGAATTCCGCTCTCACTCGTTTCTCCACTTTTGCCGCGCCGCCCGCGCGCTATGCCTCATTCGACCGCAAATTGTGCTCGTATATTGCTTTTCACGTGTCTCCACATGGGACCCGCCGGCCGTGTCCTCGCCTGTAGGGTGTAATGACTCGCGGGAATGTCACCGCCGAGTTTCGGCAATCGCGCGGGTTCAGCATGAACTTTCGAGAAATCGCACTCCGCCTCTTTGCGCATTTGTCTTGCACTCGAGTCTTTTGCATTAATTTTTTTTTTCTTTTTTGGTACGAGCTTTTTCTTCTTTTCGTTGTACTTGGAATCGCCAGGGAACAAAAGCTTGTGGAGTCAATTTGGTTGATTGCTTTCGTGTTAAGTCCTGGGAAGGTTTGACAAATGGGAACTGCAGCTGCAGCTACCGCTGCAAGTGAACTGTTGCCAGGCTCGAGGAGCCCGTGAAATAAAAAGTTTTTCTAGAAGACTCTTCGCGACGATCTTCAAAGGTATTGCAGATGCAACATTGGAAGGGGACGTTTAAATAATTTTTAGCGATTTTTAACGTGTTTTTAAGATGTCTCTTGCGACAATGAGTCTAGGTATTTTGCTAGATTTTTTTGCCGATCCTGCAATGAGAGTTTACAGTGCCCCGAATGTACAGGATGCGACATTAGGAAGGGACGAGACGTTTAAATAATTGCGGAGCTTCCGGATAAATTTCGGGTCGAATTGCGCATTCTTTTTGCGCGAGTGTCAACAGGGAACGCGTAATTCGACTGACGACTGCGGGTCCGCCAAGCACGTTGCGGCCCAGGTGCAGGATAAGCAGGACAGCGCATACGTAATTGCCTCTTAATAGATCCACAGCATTTTCAGCTTGTACAAACATCGGCGTCATCCAGCGCGGGCGGAAACGGCGAGCACCCGGGTTGCGCTGCCTCAGGACCGGAGCTTTCATCTCAATTTCAAGCTCTATTTATACACGGAGTGCTACATATTTAGTGTGCCAGCGCGCGGCGCGGTAGCAACGTGGGAAACCGGCGGGCTGCAGTCACACTGGTGGCGGTCACCGCGGTGGATTTGCATACGACACACTGCCGGACGCGATGCGCAAATTCGCCGCTGATACACTGGAAATCATGGCTACACCGTTCGACCGAGTGGATATTCCCTGTGGAGTGAGGCGGGAGGAAAAAAAAATTATTACAAATTTCGCGCGCAATTTCACGCCTATTCACGGGTTAACACATTTTTTTGCAGGCTCCAAAGGGTCGTTAACCTGGCATAGGGTCAACTCGAAACGATTCAGCGTGACCGAGACTTCTCGGTTGCTTCGCACGTAGTTCCACAGAAAATCAGCCTCGTTGCCCCTCGCAGCTTCAGGTAATCTTCAGTTCCGTGCAATAAAAGAAATTCCCATCGCACCTCGTTTTCCTTCCACTCGACACCCTCGCTTATCTACATAATTTCGCCTCAACAAATTTTTTTTTATGTGTCAAGGCTTTTCAACTACCAGCTGCCGCCTCTCATAGGGTCAACTCAAAACGATTCAACAGGACCAATCACTCGGGTGACGCCTATTTTGTTCACTCACAGTTTAACGTTTTTTCAGTTTCTTTTTGCAGGTTTCAAAGCATCAAGCATCCATCCCAGGGGCGTTAAACCTTCATAGGATCAAAAACGATCCAGCATGACCGAGAATTCTCGGTTGCTTCGCTCGTAGCCCCACAGAAAATCAGCCTCTTTGCCATTCGTAGCTTCAAGTAATCTTCAGTTCCGCCCAATAAAAAAACTGCCATCGCACTTCGTGTTCCTTCCTCTCAACGTCCTCGCTTATCTGCATAATTTCGCCTTAACAATTTATTTCTTGCTGGTACTGAAGCATCCCAACCTACTGCCTCTCATAGGGCCAATTTAAAACGATTCAACATGACCAATCGCTCGGGTGCCGCCTATTTTGTTCACTCACAGTTTAACGTTTTTTCAGTTTCTTTTTGCATGTTTCAAAGCATCAAGTATCCATCCCAGAGGCGTTAAACCTTCATAGGATCAAAAACGATCCAGCATGACCGAGAATTCTCGGTTGCTTCGCTCGTAGATCCACAGAAAATCAGCCTCCTTGCCATTCGCAGCTTCATGTAATCTTCAGTTCCGCCCAATAAAAAAACTGCCATCGCACTTCATGTTCCTTCAGCTCAACGCCCTCGCTTATCTGCATAATTTCGTCTTAACAATTTTTTTCTTGCTGGTACTGAAGCGTCCCAACCTACTGCCTCTCATAGGGTCAACTTAAAACGATTCAACATGACCAATCACTCGGGCGCCGCCCATTTTGTTCACTTACAGTTCAACTTCTTTTTCAGTTTCTTTTTGCAGGTTTCAAAGCATCAAGCATATTCATCCCAGGGGCGTTAAACCTTCATAAGCTCAAAAATGATTCAGTATGACCGAGACTTCTCGGTTGCTCCTCGCGAGGCTCCACAGAAAATCAGCCTCCTTGCCCCTCGCAGCTTCAGGTAATCTTCAGTTACGCCCAATAAAATAAAAACTGCCATCGCACCTCGTGTTCCTTCCACTCGACGCCCTCGCTTATCTACATAATTGCGCGTGTACCATCGTCGAAATATCTCCTCGCGCTGTCCCGGCGCTCGTCGTATTTCCTCGCGAATTGGTACACTTAAGCTGTCATAATATTTCGCGCAGTCTTTTAATATACCAAGTGTCATGAGCGGAGCTTCCGGGCCGCGTTGCCCGAAAGGTCGCGGCGCGATGAAATTTCGAGACAAATAAAGCGCCAGACAATTTCGACGTGTCGGCCGCTCGCAGCGAGATAACACGTACTCCCCGGTATTAAAGTTTGTGTATATCGAAAAGAATTCCCCCTGCGGGAGACAACGGGCGAATGTAGGAACAGTGGAGGCTCCCCCGCGCAGCGAGGGAGAGGGGAGAAAAAAGGAAGGAAGGAAAGAAGAAGACAAAAAAAAAAAGAAAAAAAGAGGCAGAAGCAGAAACGGATAAAGATCGCGAGGAGCGGCGATGGCGCCGCGCCCAGGGAGCACCGAATCTCTTTGAGATAAAGGTCAGCCCGCTCCTCGCACTCGGGTGAACAGCGAACAGGGCGCGACGAACGAAGACGCAGCACGGCTATACCTATTATACATCTGAGTCGCGCGAGAGGCAAGAGGATTGGGGGCGAGGAAGGCGAGGGGGATGAGGAGGGGGGGGGGGGGGTGCGAACGGAATAAAACTAAAGGCCATTAATCAGGCCTTGCCGAGTTGTCTCGGGGTACGAAAATAAGGCCGCGGGAGGGAGAAAGAAAGAAAGAGAGAGAGAGAGATGGTGCGAAATAAAGATCTCTTTTTCCCAGCCGCTTTAAATCATGAGTTTATTTCGCGCCGAGAGCAAACAGGGGATGGGGAGAAGGAAAAGTGCGGGCTGGGGACTGGAGAGGGTCGCGAGCGCGAGCCGGGAGAGGATGCGGCTTGTGGCAGACACCCCGGCGGCGAGCGAGGCCTCTCCGCGATTTAGTGGTCAACGTGCGGCGTTGCTGGTGACTCGAGGAACGGGCCGAAGAAAAGTCGGATGTTTAGGCTCTCGAGGCACCTCTCGAGGACGGGCCATTCTTTTCGGTAATTCGTTTCTGATGATGGTTCGCGAGCGAGGAGCATTTTTCGCGACCACGTAATTGTTTGTGGAGTTGCTAAAAAATCGGCTCGACTCCTGGATCGGCTTGATTTATATCCAGGAACCACTTGGGTGTTTTATTTCAACCCGGGTTGCGAAACAGTCGGTAGCATCGACGTCATTAAATTTCCAATGCCCTTTTTCCCTTTTTTAAATTTTATTTTCGAAATTTTATTATTTTTCGAAAAAAAAAAACAAACAAAAATCGGCTCGACTCCTGGATCCACTAGATTTATATTCAGGAACCACTTGGGTCTTATTTCAGCCCGGATTACGAAAAGGTCAGTAGCATCGACGTCATTAAGTTTCCAACGCCCTTTTTCTCGTTTTCAAATTTTATTTTCGTATCTGATGATGGTTCGCGAGCGAGAAGCATTTTTCGCGACCACGTAATTGTTTGTGGAGTTGCGAAAAATCGGCTCGACTCCTGGATCGGCTTGATTTATATCCAGGAACCACTTGGGTGTTTTATTTCAACCGGGGTTGCGAAACAGTCGGTAGCATCGACGTCATTAAATTTCCAATGCCCTTTTTCCCTTTATACATTTTATTTTCGTATCCGATGATGGTTCTCGGTCTAGAATTGTGTTTCGAAAAAAAAAAAAAAAAAAAAACAAACAGCTCGACTCATGGATCCACTAGATTTATACTCAGGAACCACTTGGGTTTTATTTCAGCCCGGATTACGGAAAGGTCAGTAGCATCGACGTCATTAAGTTTCCAACGCCCTTTTTCTCGTTTCCAACATTTTATTTTCGTATCTGACGATGGTTCTCGGTGTCGTATGATGTGTCGTAACCCCACAATTATTTGTGTCTCATATCCAGGAACTTCTCGTGTCCAATTTCAACCTGCGTTACAAAAAGATCGGCGGTACCGACGTCATTGATTTTCCCGCCCTTTTTTCCTTTTCTTCTTCTCACTTTCCTCCTCCCTGTCCCCGTTGAATCCTGTCACCGGGGTGCCCGGTGATATTGTCAATTTTCAGGACGCCGACCTCCCGCGCGCGCGAAGCATTCGAGTATTAATGCGCCAGCACGGTTACCCCGTTTCCCGAGCCACGTCAAGTCGTGGAGCCTATGGCTGACTCGGGGCATTAGGCGCGCACGGGGGGCCGCCGAGCCCGGCGAGGACATCCAAAAGCATGGAGCGGCATGGAGCACGCCTGGAGGTGCAGAGAGGAGAAACAGCTGAGAACGAGGTCGCCCCGAGTGGATATATAGGCAGGGCACGTATCTTCCGCTCCGTGCGGAGCTCAACCCCGGGAGAGACGCGCGCGTCGCGCACCCCGCGCGGGCGTTCTGGTTTCACGGTGACGACAGTTCGCGAACTGGGCCGCGTCGACCGACCGGGCTCTCCGGCTGCGAGCTACGCGGACTGCGAGATGAGGAGGAAGAGGCATCGCTCGCTCGCTCGCTCGCTCGCGAACGAGTAACACGGCTTCCAAGAGCAATGGGCGATGCAACGTGAGAGCGGAGCTGTGCGGGATCATAGCCAGAGAGGGAGGGGAGGAATGTACTCTGTACCTGGGTGCAGATATGGAAAGAGGTGAGAGGGTGAAGAGCGCCCGGCTACACACAGAGCGCAGTTTTACCAGCGGCATCAGCAGCGAACGACCCCGAGCGCGCGCCAGGTGTCTCGAACTTCCGGGATCGACCTGAATTTGAGTTTGAGTGACTCGGCGCGCGCGTTACGCGAGCTCCTTGAGCGCGCGCGCGCGCGGACGCTCTTGTCGTCTTACTCTTGGTCGCGAGGGCTCAGCATCAGCAGCAGCGGCAGCGGCTGAGCTTCTTGTGTATCTGTCGTTATGCCGAGCTTCTTACGTCGAGATGGATAGGATACGTCCAGAGAAAAAGAGAATTTTGTTATTTAGTTCATAATATTTAATGATGTTAAATCCTGTAAGGATCATTCCTAGGAGAAAATCTGTAGTCTTGGACACAGTCCAAGTTAGGCCCGGCTAGGGCCCTAACCGGCCCTGACCAAGGTCTGACCAGAATCAAAAGAGAGCCTGACCAAGATCTGACCAGAATCAAAAGAGAGCCTGACCAAGGTCTGACCAGAATCAAAAGAGAGCCTGACCAAGATCTGACCAAAATCAAAAGAGAGCCTGACCAAGGTCTGACCAGAATCAAAAGAGAGCCTGACCAAGATCTGACCAGAATCAAAAGAGAGCCTGACCATGGTCTGACCAGAATCAAAAGAGAGCCTGACCAAGGCCTGGCCAAGGCCTGTCCAGGGCCTGACCAAGGCCTGACCAAGGCCCGACCAGGGCCTGACCAGGGCCCGACCAGAACAGAATGTAATGCCACAGACTTTCTACCGGGAATCAACTGCGGTGGTTTTTGCGTAAGCCGATGGAGTCTAGAGAAGCGATACAAGAGAGCTAGATGGAGCGATAGAAAAATACAGACAGAGAGAATGGGTAATTTATTTCGAACAGAGAGAGCAAGACAGACAGACATACCTTCACGCATCTCGCGCATACAGGAACGCGGGGTGTTTACACAATAGATTTTAGATTGGAACGCGGTATACATAGTCGGCTATGGTGCAGGTGTGGGATACGCGGGCGTGCACCGGAGAAACGTCAACCGGAGACGCTGCCGCCGCAGCAGCAGCGCGCGCGGGCGTCTCGGTCGGCGTGTATCGGCGAAACAATTAGTAGACAATCCACTCGCTCGCGCGAGGATCTTAACCGCTCCGCCGTTACGGTTATGTCTCATTTGTCGGTCGGTTTGCACACCTGTGTTAGGCGCGTCCCAGCTCGCGCGCTGCTACGCGTTAATCAATATCGTTTAGCTCCGTTGGCTGCGCCGCGAGTCGTCAGTCAAACGCGATATCCGCAGCTCGCGGCCCTGAATCTCGACGAAGGCCTGAAAAATTCAGCACAGTTCGCAATTTTTGTACCATCGATTTGAGCAGCGCTGAGTCGTCGTCATCGGCACTCAGACCCCCGTAAGCCCCCCGTTGAGTTGGCGTCAAGCGCGGCGACGAAACCAGGGCGACGCGATTTAATTCCGCTCGCCAAGTTTCGCGCGCAATTGCGCGAGGACAATTTTCGAGAGGCGGCACAAGCGACGTAACACGCTGTTTCGTCGCGTGTATGTCGTGTGAGAAAACGCTCTAATGCTCGAGGCGAGGAGCGCGACTACTGCGAGTGGGTGGTTAGGCGAGAGAGAGTGAGTAAAGTGAGAGGCGTGAGAGGAAGAGAGAGAGAGAGAGAGAGAGAGAAGCGGGTTCGCGATGGGGCGTACCCACCGGGGACACAATTAGTCACAATCTACCTTAGTTATGACTTATTCGCGGTAGGTGCGCGGCGCACAAATTACTTAACTTGGTCAGCTCGGCGAAGCCGAGCGCGAGCGACGAGCGTGCGGAAGTTGTTACGGCGCGCGCGGTGAAGTAAGAGTAAGAGGAAGCGAGAGGAGCGAGCGGATGGAGCGAAGAAGGTGGAAGGCGGTGGCGAGGGGAGCCGCAGTTACCGTCGGAACTTCGCGGATACCTACACCCAACTCCCATACAGGCCATGGGTATTACAGACTCCTCCACGGCCATACGTACCAACCCACGATACTTCGCATGCGGCGGTACACGCTGTACATTCTCGTTACGCGCGCAGCGAGAGAGGCCGAGAGTCGCCCGTACACGTCGGCGCTCTCGTTGTCGACGTCGTTTTCCCCGAGAGTTTGCGGGCGCAACGTGTGCGCGCACAAACGAGGAGCGCAGTTCGCGTCTCTTGTTAAAGCTCAACCGGGATTTCGGATTCAAGACGCGGCTGTCCTTTTTTTTTTCCTGTCCCTTCGTTACGCCGTACGTGCGAATTTACACCCTAGGGATATTTACGGGCCTTTCCACGGAGGACGACGCGGCACGCGTTTTGGTGGCATTGAAATCGAGTGTCACGCGGGGATTGAAACGTTTTTGGAAACGAAGGTGTTTCGAAGTTTGTCCGATTTTTCCTCACTTTCTGGACCACGATTAAGGCGGGTTTTAATGAAAAAAATGCTCGTCATTCGTGAAATTTCGTCGACAAAAATGACAGCCTGACTGCCCGAAGATGCCTCAATGTTTCTCAATTTCTTTCCAAATTTCTGGTCCACAATTAAGGCGGGTTTTAACGAAAAAAAAAAAATAAATGCATCCATCGCAGTCACATCGGCAGTCAAAGACTTAACAACCATGCATTTCAAGCGCCGCCGTTTCCGCGTGACAATCTCCGACTTCGAAAGCGGCTAAACACAGACGCCGGCGGACATTAGAAAAAAAAAGTGAAACAGGGCCAGCCGAGACGACGTACAAATTGCGCGACACGCGCGGGCGATGCGTGGCAGGGAGAAATCGAGAAGCGAGAGATAATCTCTGGCGCGGCGTTTCCGCGGGGGGCGGCGCAACTGTGCAGTATTTACACGGGTACCCGAGTGTGCGTGCATTATGCAGAACGGTGGGACGCGGAGCTTGCGTGACCGAGGCTTCCCCAGTGAATTACGGTCCGTGTGTCCGGCCGGCGAGCGCGCGCGCGCGCGCGCCGCGCTTACACATAGTTATGAAGTATAAAGCGCGCGGTAGGTAGGGGGTGGGGGAAAAGGGACCGGAGTGGCGAGCGCCAACCCGTTAGTTCTCGTTTCTTTTTTCTCACGAGTCACTAGACTATACGACTTCTCTCGAGCGATTAAGTTAAGTAGCCCGGGGGTCTTATCTCTTTGCGCGGCCGCTCGGTGGAAAAAAAGAGCCGAGTCCTGGCCTCGGCGGCCTACGTGGCTGCCGCCCGCTCCACACTCTCCTCGTATCTCTCACTCGTTTCCATCCCCTGCACTATTTTATGGTTCTGGGTCCTACGTACGTCGCCGGGACGAGACCTGGTGGCCGCTTTCGTCGCCGTCGCGTTGACTTCCATCGTAGGCACCTCTGAGTAGGGTCGCCCTGGTGAGAAGCTTCTGTACCGCGATGAGCGTCACGACGAAAAGTGGCAGAAGGGAAGGCGAAGAAGAAGAAGAAGAAGAAGAAGAAGACAAAAAAAAAGATCAACGTAGTAAACGAGGAGGTCGGTGGAACGAAAGTGTCGAGGCTCTAAAAGCGCTCGAGGTATTAAGCGCTACGTACAGCATGTAAGGTAAATAAGTAAGAAAAGTAATTGCTCCACTATGTCCGAGATAAGGAATTCGTTACTCCGGGAGTCGCGAGCGGCACGCTGGGAATTACAGCGGTTATTGCTTTTCGCTGTGTGTCGAATCGAAAGAAACGAGAGGAGCGAGGAGGTGGGGGAAAAAGGGGGGAAAAAGGTGGGAAGGTCGGGCGATTCGTGTTTCGGACAGGACATCATTGGGCGAACGTCAGAACTGAGCGGAAGAGGAAATGAAGAGGGAAAGCCGGCGCTGCGCAGCGGCGTCGCCCGGCGAGCATTTTGGGTCGAGCAAAGCTTATTGCGGAGAGGCGGCGGCACAATTGACGTCGCTTGTACGTCGAGTTCACTCGGGTCTGGCCGTGCGGCGCGCGGAAGTTAGCCGGACCTGAAGGGTGGCCCGCGCATTAGAGGTAATTGTCGGTGAAGTCACGTCACCCGGCGGCTCGGTCAGCCGAGTCTCTCTCGGTGCAGCGGTGGCGGCGGCGGCGGCGGCGGCCACCCTTGTGCGCCACGAGCTCCCCAGGTACAACCCTTGATTAACACCAGCAACCTCGTGAGCCGCTCGTCCGCCCTCTCACGTTTCACTCGGGCAACCTGTGGACCAGGTCGACCCGACCACGGCCCCTGGCGACCGTCTCCGAAAATCTTCGTGGAGACTCCGGCTCGGTCGGGAAGCAGCGTCCGGCTTTCCTGATTCCAGGTAAAAGTGCGGCCAGGTTTGGGGGTCCCGAATAGCAGCTATAGATGGTGGAGCCTTTTCCACCTTAGCCACTGTCGATCACACCAACAAAGAATTTGCAGCCTTTGCGAGTTTAAGGACAGTTTGGAGATGCAGTTTTTCTCAGATTTGGTATATATAAAAAAGGGGAATAGTGACCGGCGTAGCTTGGAGTCGTTATCGAAGATTCGACGCTTCCTTGAACCACAGTCGATCATATGAGCGAGAATTTTATAGTCTGAATTTCCACGCTTGACGACAGTTCGACAATACAGTTTTTCAGGTCAGAAATGAAGAAAGAATAAAAGCGAGCAAAGGGCGATTCATAGTCTGAAATCGTCATTGAGGACTCGAATCTTCCAAGGAAGAGTGCAGCGACAATCACATCAGCGAGCAATTTGCAGTCCTTCCAAGTTTATCGTTGGTTCGGCAATGCAGTTTTTTTCAGGTTAGAAATGAAGAAAAATAAAACAGGGGAATAGCGTCCGGCGTAGCTTGGAGTCGTCATCGAAGACTCGACGCTTCCTCGAGCCACAGCCAATCATACGAGCCAGCACTTTATAGCCTGAATTTCCAAGTTTGACGACAGTTCGACAATACAGCTTTTCAGCTCGGAAATGAAGGAAAAATAAAAAGGGTCAAGTGTCCGGCGTAGCCCGGAGTCGTCATCGAAGACTCGTCGCTTCCTCGAGTCACAGTCAATCACATCAGCCAGCACTTTATAGTCGAAATCTCCAAGTTCAACGATAGCCCCGCAATACAGTTCTTTCTAGGTCAGAAATGAAGGAAAAATAAAAGCGGGCGAAGGGCGATTCACATTCTGGAATCGTCATCGGGGACTCGAAGCTTCCCGGGAAGATTGCAGCGGCGCGATCCGAAGGTCCGGCGAAGCTTTGCGAAGCTTTCGCCCCGAAGATTTCCGTCCGCGCGAGCCATACGTCAGCCGCTTTATCGTCATACGTCAAGGGGCAGCCGATCCGCGGCTTCCACGAGCGGCTGACGGAGTTTCATGGTGATATTTCGAATTTTACGACATCATCGAAGAGCCCATATTCCACTCGAACTCGCCCGGGACGTCGGCCCTTCGCCCTCTCACCCGCCTCGCTTATACCACGTCCGCCGCTTCCTTCTTCTTCTTGCGTCTTTCTATTTCGCGGGGGGCGACGCGCGGCGCGCGTTTCCCTCGTAGATCCTCGGCGCGGCGAGGCCATATCCACGTACAGGGGGCTCGTGTAACCGGGCCACGTTAATATACGAGCCGCTCGGCGGTGACTCGCTCTCGCTCTCTCTCTCTCTCTCTCTTTCCCTCCCTCTCGCGGCTCCCGGAGCGCGAGTTTGCCTTTTTATCACTGCTGGCTTCGCCGCTACCAGAAGCGAAGATGAAACGCGAGGAAGGCGCGCAGAACGCGAGAGACGGGGAAAGAACGAGCTCCACTCGTCGAGGACGACGACGCTGAATCGCCGAGCGTCGCACTTCTCATCGTTCCTACACGTCCACCGGTGGCTCCAGACCTCAAGCCCGAGCACGCGTCGTTGGACGCGCGCACCGCGGATATATACGACGATGCACCACGACGAAGCGCCGCAGTCCTCGCTCTCGGCACACCGGGCTCGCCGTACGTCTGAGAAAAGGCGCTGACTTTGCACGAGAAAAGTCTTTCTATATATCTCGTTCTCGCCGCGTGGATCCCGCACACCGATGCTGCCTACCGACAATGCTGCTATTCTTGGAATTTCCGCGTCATGCAATATGGATTTTTTTTCTGGTTTTTTTGGGGGGGGGGGGGGGGGGGGTTCTGTCGAGGGGATCAAGTGACTCATTTTTTTGGCCTGGAGAACAGGAGAAGTGGTGCTATTTAATCATTTGTGATCGACTGGGTGACAACATTTCATTGACTCGATATATAGATTTTTCTTTTGGTTCTGTCAAGGTGGAAACAAGAGACTCATTTGTGATTGGCCTGGAGAACAGAAGAAGTGGTGCTGTTTAATCATTTGTGATCCACTGAGTGACAAAATTTCATTAAATTTCTATATACATTTTTTTTAGTTCTGTCAGGGTTCAATCAAGTGACTCATTTTTTTGGCCTGGGGAACAGGCGAAATGGTAGAATTTAATAATTTGTGATCGACTATGTTACAAAATTTCACTGACTCTCGATATAGAATTTGTTTTTAGTTCTATCAAGGTGAAATGAAGTCTCATTTTTTTGGTCTGGAGAACAGGAGGAATGGTACCATTTAATAATTTGTGATCAACTGTAATTAAATTTCGCTGGCTCTCTATATAGATTTTTTTTTTAGTTCTGTCAAGGTGGAATGAAGTGACAAATTTTTTTAATCCCAAAAGAACAGAAACGATGCAACCAATTTGCGATCAACATGTCACAGGGCGACGCAATTCTATTCACTCTTCGCGAGTAATTTTTATCGGGTCAGAAAAATGTAGCGCTCGCTTTTGCGCGCCGGTAAATAATTTACAGAATCAATGACGCGTTTTTTAAATTGCGTCAACCCGCCGGTGGAAGCTTCGTTCGCTCCGGAACGACACATCGTTCTCTTCCGGCGAAATATAATTATATACAAAATATGCAGGGGTGAAAATATATTCGCGGGTCGAAAATATACTACGTGCGCCCGGTAAGTGCGGATTCGTCGGACGTAACGAGATTCGAGGGTCCCCGGGAAAATGTGCACCGGGGGTTTCGAAGCGCTGCGGGCACTATTTTCGGGACTCGGTCACACCGAGCGGATCGATCGCCGTGCGCGCATAGTGATTTCGGGGTCAATCGGCAGTGCACACGCTCGGCGTCCCACCGCACACGAGGACATTATTAATGCAGGCCAATCCCGCTCGAGACGCCCAACGAATTGCCCCGATAAAATATTATTTCCGTACATTTTTCGCGGGCCGCGATTATACCGTCCTATGGGCTGCGCGCAGCACATGTAGCCCATGTGTGTGGACTATTTTTCGTTACGACGCGCAGCGCGCGTTACTCGTCCCACCGCCACGAGAAAATTTGATTTCACGGACGAAGAATTTTCATCGGCCATGACGATTACTCACGTTTCCCCTCGAGTGAGCATTTTCGTGAGCACCAGCTTCGCGCGTTATTTCACGATTTTATGTCGGACATCGTCAGCCGTATCACCTTTGGTTAAACTAATTTTCAAAAGTCGATGGACGTCTTAATTACACCGGGTGTGCTGCAAATATTACACAGGCGGATATCCACTTCCATCTTTGTATAGGGAAACGCGGGGGAAAATGTGGCGCTGGGGCAACATGGTACTACAGTAATTTTCTTTTCGTTTCGGCTGTTTTTACGGGGCAAAATGAGACGACCCAACACATATGGAGAATCGCACTTCTAGAAGACTATCTAATGGAACTATTGAAAGTACACGAACAACTGAATTCTTCCTTTCTTCAAGCAATACAATCAGGCGTCCGCTGAACAATAATGCACTTGATATTTTTTAAAGTGAATCATACATTGCCGATTTTGGGAAAACCCACAATTTTTTCTTCCTTCCGATGCTCCAAATCGACGACCGAAATCGACTTTTTGGGGGAAAAGTATCCATCGGATCGAAAAAAAAAACTGAAAGCTCACATGTAGTTTTTTTCGCTCTTTTTCACTCTTCCTGAGGCAACTGGAACTCACATGCAAATTTAAAATGATTTAAAATTACGAAAAATACACCGGTGTTGAATTTAGCTCCCTATTTAAAAAATATTCTAAAAACATGAGTTCTGAAATTCTATATACTTTATATTAATAATTCCGTTGATTTCGGACCCAAAAAGTGGTTTTGAAATACACGGGGGGCTAACTTCCGAAATAAGTAAAAATACACATTGGGTACCGTCGCAAACCTTTTTTTCGCCTGTGGGTCCACATTTTGCCCCGTGTTTCCCCGTATAATAACATCAAATTTAATTATCGACGGATCAATAAAGGCGAATAAATTTGTATTGCGAAAAAAAAGTGTCCATGTAATATCGCGCGAATGATATTGCACCCCGCGCACCGCGATTCGGAAGTAAATATAGGTACTTGGCACAAGATTCCATCGAGAAGGCGCGCTCGCGCGACTCTTGATTCGGATGGAGCAAACTCGCCGCGGGTATACGCGAAGAATAGTATATTATCTGCTCGCGTGACTCGGGAGTTGGCACAGCCGGTGACCTCACTACCGGGAAATGAATTCATTTTTATTATCTGCCCCCTCTCCCTCTATATTGCCGCCCGAATGTTTTATCGCCCCGACTCTATTAAACGCGCGACGGAGAAGGGGGAGAATGATTTCGCGCTACCGGGAATGTGTAGAGGAAACGAAAGGTTATCGCCGCGCGCGCGTTCGACTTATCTCCCTCGCTCTCCGTGGCGGATACGTCGCATTTTTATTTTCCATCTTGAGCTTGTACAATAATAAATTATATCACTGCTGCGGTTTGCATCGTAAACGCGGTTGGGGTCGACGATAATTGCGATAATTACGTCGGATTCATAGACGTCGCTTCATGAACGATTCCACGACTTTCTATTTTGGAATGTGGATCATCATGCACGAGAAAAAATACTTGTGAGTAGATATACGTCGACGTTATTTATATATAACCACTTGGTGAACCTCTAGTGCTACAAAAAAACGATTAGTCGCGGTTATCAATTTTTGGTGGCAGTCCTAAACGAGTCGTCGGTCGACACAGCCCATAATTAGCAGTCGCTACTAATCTGCCTTTTCTAAGCTGACATTAATTTGGAAATACCGCGGATAGCTTTGATGATGGGGTTTTCAAACTCCCTGTTGATATTCGGCGATAATCGCGTTAATTCATGACCGTCTCTTTACAAACGATTCCGCAATTTTCTATTTTGGAATGTGGATCATCGGGCACGAGGAAAAAAAATGGTAAACAGATCAACCGCTCGGTGAACCGCCGCGAAAAAAAAACGATTAGTCGCGGTTATCGGCTCTCGTTGGCAGCTCTAAACAACTCATCGGTCGGTACAGTCGACAATTAGCAGTCGCGACTAATCCCTCCCTCCCTCTAAGCCGACGTTAATTCGCGAGTTCAGACAGAAGACGAAGAATGAGACTCGAGCGGGAGGACTAAGTGCGGACCTTTGATAATAAGGAATGAGATTCTCGAACTCTTTGTTGATTAAAGCGAATTTGCGATGACGCCCGGTTTCGTCTTCCCTCGCATTTTCTATCAGACTCGATCTCCTTATTTCTCTTTCTGACGGCGCGCGCGCGCGGTAATCCGCTTATTGACGGGTTTCGCAGACTCTCCGGTTTCGCCGGCTACGGGGCTCCAATTTAAATTTATTTACATTTGTCCCTTTTCAGAGCTCGGCTCACTGCACTATAACCGAGTCTCGGTCGTTTTCAGGCTCCCGGTATTGATTTCATCCTCCGCCGCCCACCTGCTCTGTCCTTTTCGCTTCTTTTTTTCCCTCTCCCTCTCGCTCTCTCGTCTTTGCTGTTAATGGTTTTATCCGATAGATGAAATTCGTCAATTTTCCGGCTCGCATCCAACCGCGTTAGAATTAAGGGTCGCGGCCGGGAATTACGTCACCGCGGGTGCATTTTGGCCGATGCCAGGTGGCTGCGAATCACCGATACTCGGACACGCGAATCGTTCGCCCCGCATGCGGATTATCTGCATCTGTCAAATTGATGTAATGAGTTGCAAATCCAGATTTTTATCTTTGTTTATGCCAGTAATTTTCCTAGTTACTCACTAATTTTTTAAAGAGGAATTGAAGTTGGAAACCCAAAGAGAAAATCCCCCTTCAAAAAATCAGTGCTGATATAAGTATTGTTGTCGTGCTATTCGTTTTTTGATTGGCTGTGGGGTTGCTTGCAACTTGTTGCCAACCAACGAGTAGGTTCAATCGTGTTATTGTATTTCGACGGTTCGGAGGACGTGCGAGGTTTCAAGGTTTGTTAACGTTATTTCGCGAAGGGTGTTCGGGCGAACCGTATAACCTAATATTTGCATATTTCCAGAGGTAAAAAATGATTTTTTTCGTTTTTTCGTCGAATTTTCGATCTATCGGGCAAACAACGGTGCTTTTTTGAATCAGCGAAAAATTTGCCGTCGGATAGGGTTTTCAAACCTTACGGTATCGAACAGAAAAAAATTCGCGAAAAACAGAAGTCGACTTTCGGCTTTAAAATTCGGTAAAAAATGCAGAAATCAAGATATCGCTTTCCGCCTTGCGGCATTCTCTTCGTTATAAGATTTTCTCTCGAATTTCTCTTCGTTATAAGATTTAATCTCTATTTTAGTCAAATGACAACTGGGTAATTGCGCGAATGGAAATGAGTAAATAAATAAAAATCGATCGTTGTAACGACAACAATTATTACACCAACATCATTGTATCTGAGACCTAACAAGAAACCAAAGATACTTTTTCATTAGCGATATTATTATTTAAATCCGCTTAACAATGTAATGCTGCATTATTGAAATAATAGACTCCCCATTAACGCCTCATACATCCGTAATTTAACGTATACAGCGCATTCGCTGGTTCCCTCCCCCCTCTCTTTCCCTCTCCTTTTCCCTCCCGTTCTCCACTCTGGCATGAATACGAAGCACAAAAAAGCGGATATAAAACCGTAAATATAGCCGGAGCAGGAGGAACATCGTCCGCCACTGGGGTAGGAAAATGCGGCGCATTGAAATTCTAGATAAGCCAGGTACGTGAGAACTTGTTTCATTTATATTTAAAAGTATATTATACCAGATCGATACGCCCTCCGGGTGGCGGTTGGCTATTGGATATTCAGTGTACGAAGGTACAGCCGGCATGACGGGTTGGCCGGTGGGGAAAATGCGCGAGAAGCGCGAGAGCCGCTGCTGTCGTGCGGAGGATTCGCGCGCGGCGGGCCGGCTGAGCAAAGTAGGTCGAGACTATTTTGGCTGAGCTAACTTGGCGGATACGTTTCGACGAATTTTAGGCGGAATAAAGTAAAGCTTCGTGACTACTCGCGAAAGTAGCGCCAACGCTGCACGGCTACAGAGGCTCGAGATCCTCGAACCGGCGAGCAGGTGTTCGTGAGCGCAGCCTTCGAGCTCCGCCACCCTCGCCGCGATACACTCGACGATCGCCGCGAAAGCTTTTCACGAACTGATATACCAATTGCGACGTTCGAACTCTCGATAAGCCGCCCCAACCCCGACCGACAATGCGCCGAACCATTGTCGAACATTTCTCCGCAAAAAACCTCCGCTAACTGTTGGCAATTTTCCTTTTCTTCCCTTTTCTCGTTGACTTTTAAAGTGGGTTCGCCGAAAAAAGGAGTTGAGTCGCAGAAATTTCGACGAGCACAATTTTTTTTCTTCTGCTCAATATTAGGGCCGGATTTTTCGTGAACAAAATGACACTCGAGGATTCGAAAAAGATTCGAAAGACTAGCAAATTTCAATCATCCATTTTTTTTCGTGCCCAACACATTAAGAGGACACATTTTTCGAGAAATAAATGACATTCGGAGATTCGAAAAACATTCGAAAGACTCGCGAATTTCAATCTGACATTTTTTTCGTGCTCGGTTCAGGATATTAAGAGGACACATTTTTCGAGAAATAAATGACACTTGCAGATTCGAAAGAGGCAATGAGGTTAAGGGCCCGGGCACCCCCGAATCAACAGCAAAAGAGGGAAAGTACGAAGCAGCCGCCCTTGCATACATATATATATATCTATATATAGGCATAGGAATATATATGTATCCTTCCCTCGGTACTTCATTCCCCATTCGAGCCCTCCCGACGCATTTTCACTTCCACTCTCTTCTCACTTCCTCGTATCCCGCGCTCCTCGCTCCTCCACGCGAAACGTAACGACTACGTGCTGACGCGCGATAATAAATTCTGCCGGTTCGTTTTACCGTCCGCGTTGTTCCTTACTCTCGCCCTCGTCGTCCTTGGAGATATAACCGTGCGTTTCGAGGGAATTATTACTCTCCCTTTCCTCGCTCCTTTCATCCACGTCCTCTTCTTTTTTTTTCTCCCGCTTTCACCGCGTGTTACTTCTCGATTAGGCCACCGTAATGATTTTGACGTTTAGCGCGAGTAACAACGCTCGAGACATTACGAAATAAATCGACATAATCACGAAATCCCCAGTAATTCCGCTGTCTCAAAAACGTCGCATCGAATTCGATATATTTTTGACAATAAAGATCGCGTCCTATGCTGTGAAAAATGAAGTAAAAAATTGAAACTCACATCGAGATGATAAAATTTCCCTTCTCATTTCTGATGGTAAATAATTTGAAGAAATAAATCGACATAATCGCGAAAATCCCAATAATTTCGCTCTCTCAAACACGTCACATCGACTTCGATATATTTTTAACAATAGAGATCGTGTTCCCCGCTGTCAAAAGTGGAGTAAAAAAATTTGAACTCACATCGAGATGATAAAATTTTCTTTCTCATTTCTGATGGTAACTCGAGTAAGTACGGCGGGAAAAAAAGGAGGAAAGAGCGTGGGATGACGGGAGGGAGGTAGGAGAAAAAAGGCGGATTCTTGTATCGAAAAGCGATGAGGCGAGGGCCGGAAAAGGGTGAAGCGCATTGTCGTGCTCGGGCCGGGCTGGCATTGAACGTTTACGCGAACTTGGCTTCCTCTTTCGTCAAAGGAGCCCGCGGAGCGGGTGGTGCGCGACCTCCGCGCGCACGGCGGGCGCAACGGAGCCCCCGATATCGAATTTTCATTTCGTGTCTGCGAGTGTCTGGCCTGTTCTCCCGGTATCAGCGCGCTCGCGCGCGGCCCCTCGGGGCCTGCGTTTTTTATTCCTCGAAGAATATGAAGAGCGCGGCGCGGGCGCTGCGGCTGGAAAAAGATGGGAGGAGGAGAAAAGCCGCGGAGAGCGAGAGAAAGAGGAGCGGGAAAAAAAAAGAGGAGAAAAAAAGCGAAAGAAAAAAAAATACAGCGATGGTACCAAAAAAGATGGATAGAGTGAAAGAAGAAGCGGATTTCTGCGCAGCAACTGCGAGGCTCCCGAGGAACGAGAGCGGGCGAAGAGCGCTGAGAAGGAGGAAGAAAGGGAAAAAACATATAAGGGATGGCGGCGAGGAGAGCGAGGGTCGAGGGGCTCGGGGGGAGGGGGGGGGGCGACCGAGCCTGGGGGCATTGGAATACCTTTCCCCCTTTTGCCTTCTTCCTCCTCCTTCCCCATATTTTTCCAACTCGCCTCGAGTACAGCGAGAGAGGCAACTCTGGGGGAGAGGCGAAGGGCGGGAAGGGAGGGGGGAGGGTTGCCCGCGCCTTCCGGGGCTCGCAACCCTCCGCGCCGCCGCCCTCCGCGCGCGCCCTCGCCGTATCTACAATGCGCCGCCGCAGTCTCGTAAAAAAAAGGAGAGAAAATAAAATGAGCAAACACCGCATTTGCACGCAAAGTCCCGCAACCATTTCCGAAGCTGTAGATACATCTTTACTGCCGAGAGAAGCCGCTCGCCCTAAGTGGCGACTTGTATATTTCGATCTAGAATAAACAGGCTTTACGTGCGTCGCGCGATAGACGCGGCTCTCTCGCGTTGGGGAGAAACGCGAGAAAAATCATTCCAGATAATTGGATTTTTTTAAATGTTTAAAAAAATTTCCACGAGAACCAATTTTGGAAATTTGTGTCCCCGAAAAAATAAGGGGACCATTTTTTTCCAAAAACGAAACGTCAGAAAAAAATCCAGTCGTCCCAGTTCGGGGAGTCGAAAAAACCTGCTAACTGAGCACAGTTGTAAATCCTTAATCTTTTGGAAATAAAGTTAACGGTACAATTGGTTCTGCAACTATTAATTAATAATTATAATATAATGTGTACATTTTTTAATCGGTGGAATGGATATTTATTCTCGATAAAATTTCGTGCTCATTTTCCTGAAAAAATGTGAGATCCGTGGTTGATGCATTACGAATGTGATGCAGGACGGTGCTCTTCCATTTTCGTTACAATTGCTCACTATTTTTAATTGAAAATGAGGTACCTATGCAGTTTTTTAAAAGTCCACATATCATTTTAGAATCGTCGCAGGTTATTATTATTAAATTACACCAACAAAACAAACCATACTGTAACATTTATTTCTTAAACTAACGAGGATTTGCAACTCTGTAACTGACACATCGACCCAAATCCAGGCTGCCAGATGGAGAAGCAAGCCATACACTCGCCGACTGGCTGGACATTTGTCCCTATTTTTCGGCTGCTAAAACCGGGACGGTTATGTTCACGACGCGCTCCGAGAGCGCAAAAAGCTGAGCGCGCGAGAGTGTAAATATTTTCCACGGCTTCAGAAGCATAGCTAAAAAAGAAATTATTTATATGCTCGGAGAGGAAAAGCGAGAGAGAGAGAGAGAAAGAGAGACGAAGAGGGTGCGAAAGTTTTTGTGTATCTTGGCGCGGGGGTCCCCAGGGTGGGCGAGAGGACGGCGGCTGCGGGAGACGCGTGCAGCGCCGGAGAAAAGAATAGATAAGAGAGCGCGGCGAGAGAAAAGAAGGGAAAGGAAAGGCGAGAGAAAACAAAAGATGCTTTGCGGAAGCGAATTGTGTACATACAGCGTAGGTGGGTGAGGTACATAATGGGTGCGCGGATCCCGAGTTTTTGTCCCCGCGCTCGCTTCCGCTTCCACTTCGCGCGCGATGGCGAAGATCCACCCGCGCTAATTCTTGATTGCGAAATTTACGCTCCCGAGACGGAAATAAATAACGCTCGCTTCTTTGAAATATAATTTAGATAGGACGCCGGGGCCCGCGGTAAGGCGACCCCCCCGGAGCCGCCGCGCGTCCCGCGCGCTGCTCAGGCTGTCTGGATACCGAGATATAGCGGGGGAAAACGCGCGCGGCGTCGAGGGTTCAAGTGGCAAGGAAGGTGGAGGGGGAGGTGCACCTCTCCTTCCTCCTTACCTCGTACCTATAGGTAGGGGTGGGCAAAATGGGACGCATAAGCGAAAAATTATTTTACGACGATGACCAAAGTTAATTTTGGGCGTCGGTGGAAAAAAAGCGAAATGGGACACCCCCCAAATTCGGCAACACGTGTTTTTTTTTAATTGGGTGATACTCAACATCATCAGTAATGATTACATGTATAAAAAAAGATGATATACAAAAATTAAATATTTTTTTAAGTGACTTTTAAAAATCCAGATTGCTTGAAACAGTCAAAATGGTTGAAAAAAAAACGTTGTATTCCGATTTGTTGCGTTGAAATGTGTCGTACGGACGCGATATACCCAAAATGGGGGTTTACCCCATTTTACCCCGCAATATACTCGAAACTGAAAAAAACGCTGTCCCGTTTTGCCTGCTTGTCCCATTTTGCCCGCCCATTCCCTACGAGGGAAGTATAGAGTAAGAGAAAAGAGAGAAAGAGAGAAGGAGAGAAAGAGAGAAGGAGGGTGGGTTGGGGTGGGGCGCGCAACATCGGACGGAAGAAATGAGAGAGCTAGGCCGGGCACGGCGTTTATTCCGCTTAACACTATTTGCGAAAACTCATTTCTGAAACTGCTTGCTTGCCTGCTTGCTTGCTTGCTTGCTCGCTTGCTTGCTTGCTTGCTTGCTTGCTTGCTTGCTCGTGTGCAAGAAGGAGCTCAATAAAGGAGTGCTGATGCCGGGGGTGTGGGCAGCGCAAGGATTGCTGCCCTTTTCTTCGTTCCGTCTCGTTCGTTAGAGGGAGGAAGAAAAAGCCGAAGAAAAGGAGCTGCACCTCGCTGCTCTCCAGCCTGCCACGGGCCTCGATGCAGTGGCTTCTTCTCGTTTTTTCCCTTTATTTTTTCTCCCGCTTCCCTTTTTCCCGGATCCCGCGAAATAAAGACATCGCAAGGATGTGTACGCAAAACTCGGCTTTAAATACGAATTCGTAATCCTAACTCGGTGCCTCGGTCCTCCAGTGCTTAACGGCGAAGGCTGGAAAAATTCGCGACGTTTTCACGCGGCGCGAAATATTTGTATTTCCTTAATCGCAAGGAAAAAAGCAAAAAAAACACGTTTTTTCACGTCTTATCTTAAGACGTGAATGGTGATTTTTATTTATGCTTCCTTCGTCAGACGGCCGCATTAATAAAACCAGACGCATTTGTCGCTCAACGACATAAGAAACGAAATAAAATAAATAAATAAAGAACCGAGAAAAAGAAAAGGAATAAGCAAAGTCCGATTCGCAGACTGCGCGTAGAGTGCACGGAGGTCGCTCTCGACGAGCGAACGCGGTGGGCATGGCAAAATAGTTGTGCAAAAAAAAAAAGAAGCTTATAAAAAGAGGGAAAACAAAAAAGCAACAAAAAAAAAAGAAAAAATGGCAAAAAGCGCGGGTGCAAAAAAGTGCGGTGGGTTAAAAGGGGCGGGGAGGACGGTGGGGCCGAGGGGGTTGGGGGCAGGGTGAAAGGGTGAAGTCTCGAGTACCTAAGTTGCCTCGTCCGCGCGCTACCACACTGACTCGACCACCGCCGCCAATCCTCTTCCCAAGGGTTGTTCCGCCCTCGCCGGCAACTTTCTTCTTTCGCTCCGTCCCACTCGCTCTCTCGCTGCTTCGCGATTTTTCATGCATTTTTTTCTCTCTCGCTCTCTCTCTGAATTTTTTTTTATTCCCGTCCCTTTCGTTTCCCTTCGACTGGTTTCCCCGGGCTGCGCCTTCCACCCTCGAGCCGAGCGCCGAGCTGAACCACCGCGCGGTTTTTCCTCTCCCTCCCTCCCGGCCTCTTTTGCCGCGCGTTCCGCGCGCGGCAACCAAGAGACTGGCAACCCCACGATTTCCGCAACGAGTTCTCGCTAATTAATTACCGAGAGTGCGCAACGGCGTCGGCGGCGGCTGCGGCGGCGGCGGTGAACGTGTATATGGGAAAGGAGCTCGCGGGGTGGCGCAAAGGGCTTGACACCGGCGCGGAAATCGCTAATTGGTATTTACCGTTCGTCGATTTCAGCGCAATCGGTGCGGCCGGCGCGAGCGCGCGCGCGCGACTCCGCGGCCCGATATCGCCTATCTCGCCCGCGGGAAGTTGGCACCACGATATCCCATATTCCACGATACACGCGCGATATGCACGCGTAGCGCGCGCCACTTCGTTTGCGCTAATGCAGTGTTTATCCACGGTGTTTACCTGCGTTTAGTTGATCTAAGCTCCGGCGTTACGGAGCGCTAAATATTCCGTTAACGAGGCCTGATATTACTCCCCCCTTTCACCCTTCTCGTCGCGTTGCGTATGGAGGCCGCGACCTCCGTGGCTGATACACGTAACTCACCTGAAACAAGAAACAAACCATATATTAGTATTGCATATCTCGTTGTAATTATCGCATAGACGATGGAATAATTAGCATAACGGTTAACGAATACGACGCACTGATCGACTCTTTGCTCGGTGGAAAATCCATGGCGTTACATTCGGCCCTGGTCAGGAACTGATGAGGGCAACGATGGCCCTACCAAGGCCTGACCAGGGCCCGATGTGACACTACGAATTTTCCGCCAGGATTGTAAAAATTTGAAATTATCTCTATACAGTGGAACCCCGATTAACCGGGATGCTCAGGAGCGAAGAATTCCCCGATCGGCATCCCGTTTAATCCGAACTAAAGAGCAAAAGTGCATAAATCAATAATGACTAACGATGTACCTTTATTTTGACTGGTTACAATGAGATTTGGCGCAAGTTACACTTAATTGTTGGGTAGTATAAACAAGTATACAAAGTTTTCAGTGTTTTTTTTTTTAATAACGTTAAGTAAACTAGGCTCTTTATTCGAAGTACTCAGTGACTTTCGTTTGTTTCTTGCACTTCTTTCACTTCTCATGATGACCGGTTGATCCGATCCCGGTTAATTGGGGTCTCTATTGTATTTATAATTTTTTTTCTTATTTTAATATTTTGGTTCTTTGACCTACTCACACCGCATGATTAAATAAATAAATAAATAAATAATGATTGAAACTTCCAACGAATACAAAGCAACAAGAGCTACACACATCCCGCATAACCACTATAAAAGATATCTACCGGTATAATTAGCGCAAAAAAACGAGAAAGAAAAAACCCGCGAGCTGATATAAAATGCCCGTCACGAACACTGAATAATTTATTAACGATATCTTAGCGTTGAGGGAATCAACGGGAGGCCCCTATCGGTGCCCGATGGTGTGGAACAGTCCGAATAATCGAAACTCGCCCCCCCCCCCCCCTCAACCCTCCCGTTCACGTGAATGCACGTGGGGCGCGCGCGGTGCGAGCGAGCATTTCGCAGAATTCGCGATTCGATTAATTCTATTGTCGCACGTTCCTACCACCCCCACCACCATCGCCGCCCTCGATATAGTTTTCCTTCTTTGTTTTCCTTTCGCTTTTTTTCTTTTTTTTTTCGTCCCTCCTTTTTCTTCCTTTTTTCATCCCTCGCGTGTTTTTTCCCCGTTATTCTCTCCTTTTTTTCCCTATTGAAACCGGTCAGGATTTTGGGGGGGGGGGGGGGGAGGGGGGCTCGATTCTCGCGCGGGGGGCCTCGATTCGCGAGTCCGCCAAACAGAGCCGAATTCACTCACATCCATCTCGCTCCGCGCGCGCGAGTTTCCACTCTGGAATACTATGCGCGCGATGTGCTGTGTGTTTCCACGCGCAAAAACACACATTCGGCTGGCTACAAAAGCGATGCCGCCGCGCTCGAGTTACAACGGGGGACGAGGGGGGTCGCGGAGGGGGGCGGCGGGGGGCACTTGCATGGAGACCGACTGAGGGAAAGGAGACGAGCGACGAGGAATAATTGAAAGGCACCCTGTCACCAGGGCCAAAGGCCCGTGCCAAGTGCAAATTGAGCCGCAGCACCGGTGCAAACGGGCCGCGTATAGTTTGTTTGCAAAGCCACAGCCGGGTTGTGTCCTCCCCCCCCCTTCCCCCCTCCCGCCGATGCCGTTCTCACTATTCCGTTTTTACTGTAGCACCCCCCCCCCCCTCTCTGCACCACCCCGGGTCTCATTCTCTCTATGATACAACCAGACGGCCCGAAAGAATGGAGCTTTCCGAGCGAGCGCGCACGGCCTTCGTGTACGCAGGATGCGTACACAAAACGCGCGCGCACACACATGCGATGTGGATACTCTGTCGCGCACACGAGGCGCGCTCGACGTGCCGCACGCTACTTTCGTAGGGTCAGATGCGTCGGCCGATGTCGTTAATTCGCATTTATATCCGGCAGTTTTCTGGCGCCAAAATCGCACTGCACAGAGGAATAAAAGTGTATAAAAAATTAGCAAGATTGTTTTTTGTGCATATTTTTATTTTTTTATTTTTTGTTTTTTTTTTCTTAATTTTAACACAGAAATACATTTTCAAAAATATGGAAAGCGCGTGGCAAAAGTGTCCGAAATAAAGCCATCGCATTTGTTACTGATTATTATACACTCTTTTTGCTTTTTTTGCCCGAAAGCGATAAAATTGCGCTGCTCAGAAGAATAAAAATGTATTTAAAAATGAGCAAGAATGCCTTTTTGCTCCTTGTTTATTAAAAAAAAAAAATTCTTTATTTTAATACAGAAATAAATTTCCAGAAATGTAGAAAACTTCTGGCGAAAGTGCCCGAAATAAAATTATCGCATTTGGCGCTTGGTACGCTTTTTTTGCCCGGAAGCGATAAAATCGCACTGCTTAAAGAAATGAATATGAAATTGAGAACAAAACAATTTTTACTTTAACAAACAAATAAATAAAAAATGTAGAAAAAAATAAACAAGAAAGGTCTCTCTAAAGTGTCGAAACTAAACAACTACGTCTCGCGAATGTCGGCCGTATTATTCCAATGAAAGTAACAACGCGCTTTCGCCTTGTCGTTAACGTTCCGCTTGTTGTTGTCAAAACAACAGGCAGCATTTTCTATTTTCGTTGTTGCTGCTGTTGTTGCCGTTCGCTCTGTAGCTGTTTCTCTCGTGGAAACAAGATACGCCCGGTGGAAGCCGATGCGCCCCGATAGTAAAACTAAAGCTGCGAAACTATGGAAAGCCGCAATCGAGCCTGCGGGTGCTGTGTGCGGGTTTTGTTTCAGCGTGCGCGGCGCGCGCTATGGGTTGAAAAGATGGTGGAGGGGGACGAGGGGGGCAAAGGGGGGGGGGGGGGGGGGTTGAGCTTGTACCATTGAAAGCTCCGGACGGCGCGACGCCGCTCTATCTGCCTCTCTCTCACACTCTCTGGCTCGTATCCCGCGCGCTTGTTCGTTTTGCCGTTCATTATTGGCCGGGGCAATTAAGCGGAATCTCCTCGGTAGGGATGGGAATTATTCTGCGTGGATTCCGTCCTGCGTTATCGCGCCCTCGCGGTGATGCGGTGCGTCGTCTCTCGTTACGAGTTCTACGAGGCTTTTCTCCTTCCCTCCACCCCCCCCCCCCCCTTCCCGCCACCCTCCTGCCCCCCCCCCCCCTTGTTTCTCGTGCTTTTCTTCTCACTCTACAATGGAGAGCAGAGACGCCGGCCCAGACCCGGCTGTATACGCGGCGCTTATTATTTTCATATTTCCTGTCTGCCCGCCCGTCTGCCACTTTTTTCATCCCCCTTCCCCCTCCCCCCCCCAGGGCTCTATTTCGCATTCCACACGATTCTCACGTGTAAATCACCAAATTTGTGACACCTAATTTTCGCCCTCGCGAGAAAATATGCCACCCCGTCTCCCGCGCGTAATTTTTTTAACAATTATTTTCATATATCAGCTCTGCCTTTTTTTCATCCCCCGCTCAGTCTCTCGCAGGCCTCTCGATTCTCGCATGTAAACCACCAAATTTGTTACACCATAGGTGCCCCTGGTGAGAAAATTTCCCGCTACTCCCTGTGTAATTTTTTAAATTGCTTTCACATGTTATCTCTGCTTTTTTTCACCCCCTGCTCCGTCTCTCTCGCAAGCCTCTCGATTCTCTCGTGTAAATCACCGAATTCCTTACACCAAATTTTTCCCGCGCGCGAAAATGTCCCACCTTCCGCGTGTAATTTATTTTTATTTTTATTATTTTTACTTATCAGCTGTGCTTTTTTCATCCCCCGCTCATTCTCTCGCAGACCTCTCGATTCTCTCGTGTAAACCGCCGAATTTGTTACACCAAATTTCGCCCTCGCGGGTAAATTTCCCGCGCCCGCGCGTAATTTGTTTCACGATAGCCGCGCGCGGTATTCGCCCGCCGACAATGCCTCCCGCGCCCCCCAGATTAATAGCCCGTATCGGGGTATTTAGCGCGCGGGGGGAGCGCCGAATTAGCGCGCTCCACGGTTAATTAGACGGCAAATATGTTTTGGCTTTGGGATTATATAAATTATAACCGCGACGGCGCGGTGTAATTAAATCACTTTTGGGCCGGTGCCGCGAAATTTTACGTCGGCTGCCAAACCCGCGTCGTGCCAAACGCGGTTAGACCGGGCTAACACTCGATAAACCAAAAGCCATGCGAGAAAAATGTCTGCGAGTGTGTAATTAAAAGTTGGAAGCGCAATTTTCCCCGGCGGTGTATAAAATGGCCCCCGCAGCCGGGTGGACCAGAGACACGGAGCGACCCGTCGCCGGGGGCCATTTGATTGCATCACCGCGTGGCAAGTGGCAATGTGGCGCCCGCAGGAGCATCAAAAATTCGCGCGATAGTCTCGCAGACGGCGTCGTCGTTCCTCAGACGCGGCGAGAGCGCGGCTGGTTGCAGCCGTGGCGCCCATCCCTCTCGGCCAGGCCGCGCACTACAGGGACTACAAATGCCGCGTGCAACGCGCGGCCACCATAAAGGTCACAGACGCAAGGAAATTTATGTACACGTTGGCGCCGTTCCGCAAAGCCGCCAACTGCACACCGAACGCAGCAGCAGCAGCAGGAGCCGCTCTATCCGTTTTGTTGGCATTGCTGACGCTGATGTTGCAGCGGCCGCGTTATCCGGGATTCTAATTAAAAAATTAACGTTAATTATACTGGTCGCTGAGCTCGGTACACACGAGGAGGCGAGAGGCGGGAGACGGCGGCGCCCCGGTGGTGGTGGCGGTGGTGGTGGTCGAGGTTTGAGGGCTCCGCGGCTCGCAGCTCGGCCTGGATCCGGAAAGGCGTCGAGCCGTGAGAGCCGCAGCGCGAATGCTTTTTAATCAGGGAACATTCGTACACACAGAGAAACGCGGAGACGAACACGCCGGACGCGGGAACGAGAAACGCGCGCCGCGCGCGCCGCGCTGGCTGTCGGAAACGTGAGAAAATCTCCGACGCTCTTTTGAGTTTTTTCCCTTGTGCGCGGCACCGCGCCGGTACTTCAGATCCGCACCGCCGCGTACGCGGAGCCCGCAGTTGTGTCAACGGCGGCGATATTAATTATTTTTCATTCGAATCTCGCGGCGCCTTTGTGGAAGACGCGATTATTTCGCGAGGCGCGCGTGTGTAGCTGTCGCGTTGTGTTTCCACGAAAAACGTGTCGTTATGGATTCAGGTGAATTTATAATTTGTAGTCCGGTAATCGGTGTTGGAAATCCGTTATTTTTGTAATTTTAAATAAGGTTGACGGTGCAATTGGTTTTGTAATTATCAATTAATAAAAGTAACATATGCAGTAATTATAATGTAAAATGTGTACATTTTTTAATGACTGTGTCGAATATTTATTCTCGATAAAAGTCCATGGTGATTTCCCTGGAAAAATGAATTAAACCCGGTTGATGTACTGCGAAAATAATGGAGGATCAGCTCTTTCATTTTTTTCATAATTACTCCCAATTGTTTATCGAAAATGAGGCATTTACGCCACTAATCAAACGTTTACATGTCATTTTATAGCCGCCGCAGGTTATTATTATTAAACGCCTACAAAATAAACCGTGCTGCAATATTTATTTCTTAAATTAACGAAGATTTACGACTCTATAATTGATTGTGACGAGGAGCCAGAAAAAATGTCGGTTTTGAGGAATAAATCTCGGCGAAGAATTCGTTTTTTTCTGATTACAATGTTATTTCGGCTTCGACACACTCGGTGGGTGATGAGAAAACTCTATTCCCGTCGGAAATTCAAGGGCGTTTTAACTCAACGAGTGCGCTCGTCGACCTGTGCGGCTCTCCTCGACCCCGGTAACCCGATCTCGACGACGACGACGTCGGCGACGGCGACGGCGACGAGGACGACGACGAGAGAATTGCCTCTCGCCCATCCGAGCCCCGACCGAGTGGACCGATCGATACGCCGGGCGGCTAGTTAACAGGGTTAACTACCCTGCGTCGCGAGCTGTCTACATAGCTACCGACGTGCCGCGCACGGGGAACACGTATTAACGTGCACATCAACGCGCGTATCTTTACAATATCCGCGCGCGGGGTCTCGAGAGATGAGGTCACCGCACGCGTGTCCTGAAAATTACATCACGCTGCGATAATTAACGCGGGACCTGTAATCTGATTTTCCATTCCGTCTATGCGCTACACGAAACAGAATCGCAATTTTTTAGCTTCGCATATTTCGCGTCAGCATTTTTAAATCGAGTTTGTCATTGTTTCAAGCAACTTTTTCGTGCACATAACATTTTTTCCGTGCAGTTAAGATTTTTTGTGGTGCAGCTTCTTTTTCATCCAGCAGATTTTCTTTCCGTGCAGCTAAGATTTTTCAACCTGCTATATCGCAAAATAGAATCCTATTTTTCAGCTTCAGCTCTCTAGTTATCTTTTTAAAATCAAATCTTCAGTTGTCACAATCAAAGTATATTTTTTCCTGCTATTTCCAGCAACCGCCAGATATTTCTTTCTGTCCGTAACGCAAATGAACGTAACATTTGTCTTCGGACCGTTGAAACCCGTTGAAAAACCCGTCAAGATTTGAATCAACTTCGTCTCGAGGCTGCACGCACATTGTGACAGCAAAGCGCAGGTTCTCACGCACGCGGGGCCGGACCGGGGAAAGTCAGGCTGGAACTGACGTGGAAAACGCGCAGCAAGGGCCAGGAGGGACTGAGCGAGCGGCTCCCCAGCCGGAGCGTGCGGCTCGCCCCAAATGATTAGGGGATCGAAAACTGATTAGGCTGATTCCGCGCAAACCGCCGCGGCCGAAGGCCATGAAAGAGTCGTCCGAATATCCCGCACCCGCGTCGCATTGTCGGGCATAAGCGGGACTATTCATTTGGCGCTTATTATCCGGCCGGATCACGTGCGCCCGATAGTCATCTATAATTTGGCCGCGCCACAGCCGAGCTGGATCCTCCTATATCCAGCATTACCGGAACACAGCCAGTCCTCTGTATCCCACTGGTTGTGTAGACAGTATAACCGACTCCTATTTCATCACTTCGCGTACTTCATCCCTTCGATTGTATTCGCGCGTCTCCGGTGGCAAAGCAACCCCGGGAAATCGAAAGAAAACAAAATCGACTTTTCTTCCATCGGGCTCTGCGCGCCGCCCTCGTGTCTTTGCCGCGGATCGAACTTGTTTTCCGCTTTCGTTTTGCACGCGGTTTTGTCGTGAGTCTTTCTGGGGGGGGGGCAAAAAATGTATGTGACACGAATGTCAGTCGTCATTTGACAATTTTTCCCGGGCGAAACACAAGCAAAAATAATTATTTTGGAAATGTTTCCTGGCGACGGATTCGCGCTTAGACGCTCGTTTGATGTTTGTTTTTGTACGACAAGATGGAATTTTTCGAAGCAAATATTTGAATCGAAACCCGCGCCAGGCGCTCCATAAACAAAAATTGAATTTTGTCTCTTCAGCCTGCGACCGACCGGGCAATAAAAACTAAACAAATAATCCCTGAAAGCATCGTGGAATGTGTCGGCCGATTTGACGTGTTGATGTAATAAAAAGGACGAGTTGCGTTCGCGTTTTCGGGTTTGCCCAAAAGTGAACGAAAACACGGTTCACTCTGGCGCGTCACTTCAGCATCGCTGAGTCCATCGTTTGGGGCAAAGATCGAAGGGTGCCGCGAGTTATTCCTAGAGAACATTTTCTTTTTGTTACAGAGATGGAACGAGATGAGTTACAGAATCGTCTTCAATCAATTAATTGAACAAAACACGCCAGAAATAAGAACAAAAAAATCAGAATTTTTGCGCCAAATGAGAAAAAGTCTCCACCAGGGCGCGCTGTATTAGAGGGAGGGGGGTACAGACAACATTGGTGTTACAACAGAAATAAGACGTTACCCATCTTGTTTACAAAAATAAATACGACAATCTGTTCCTTATGTCATTTGTTATAATGTAATATCCGAAAAACATGAATTTTATAAGGAACTAGTCTAAGAACACGCGCTGGCGCGCGTGCCTGAAAAGCTTGCCAAAATGGACCTCAGAAATTTGTTCAAAAGAACAACAAAAAAAAATTAAAAAAATTAAAAAAAAATATTTTATTATTATTATTTTATTATTTTTATTTTTAATTTTAAAATTTTTTATTTTTTTATTTTTAAAATTTTATTTAAAAAATAAAATATCGACCATTAACCTATACCATCATTCTCAAGTCGTACATTCTACCCCCGAAAACACTGGTTATTAACCTTTTTTAATCGATTTTGAAAAAAAAATTTTTAGGCGACGAAACAAAAATTTTTTCTGACAGAAATCGTAGATCAGGCTCCCGACCGAAAATCGACCCCAATTTTTTTTCTTTTCAAAATATCGACTTTTAACCTATACCATCATTCTCAAGTCGTATATTCTACCCCCGAAAACACTGGTTATTAACCTTTTTTAATCAATTTTGAAAAAAATATTTTTTGGCGACGAAAAAAATATTTTTTCTGACAGAAATCGTAGATCTGGCTCCCGACCGAAAATCGACCCCAATTTTTTTTCTTTTCAAAATATCGACTTTTAACCTATACCATCATTCTCAAGTCGTATATTCTACCCCCGAAAACACTGGTTATTAACCTTTTTTAATCAATTTTGAAAAAAATATTTTTTGGCGACGAAAAAAATATTTTTTCTGACAGAAATCGTAGATCTGGCTCCCGACCGAAAATCGACCCCAATTTTTTTTCTTTTCAAAATATCGACTTTTAACCTGTACCATCATTCTCAAGTCGTATATTCTACCCCCGAAAACACTGGTTATTAACCTTTTTTAATCAATTTTGAAAAAAATATTTTTTGGCGACGAAAAAAATATTTTTTCTGACAGAAATCGTAGATCTGGCTCCCGACCGAAAATCGACCCCAATTTTTTTTCTTTTCAAAATATCGACTTTTAACCTATACCATCATTCTCAAGTCGTATATTCTACCCCCGAAAACACTGGTTATTAACCTTTTTTAATCAATTTTGAAAAAAATATTTTTTGGCGACGAAAAAAATATTTTTTCTGACAGAAATCGTAGATCTGGCTCCCGACCGAAAATCGACCCCAATTTTTTTTCTTTTCAAAATATCGACTTTTAACCTGTACCATCATTCTCAAGTCGTATATTCTACCCCCGAAAACACTGGTTATTAACCTTTTTTAATCAATTTTGAAAAAAATATTTTTTGGCGACGAAAAAAATATTTTTTCTGACAGAAATCGTAGATCTGGCTCCCGACCGAAAATCGACCCCAATTTTTTTTCTTTTCAAAATATCGACTTTTAACCTATACCATCATTCTCAAGTCGTATATTCTACCCCCGAAAACACTGGTTATTAACCTTTTTTAATCAATTTTGAAAAAAATATTTTTTGGCGACGAAAAAAATATTTTTTCTGACAGAAATCGTAGATCTGGCTCCCGACCGAAAATCGACCCCAATTTTTTTTCTTTTCAAAATATCGACTTTTAACCTATACCATCATTCTCAAGTCGTATATTCTACCCCCGAAAACACTGGTTATTAACCTTTTTTAATCAATTTTGAAAAAAATATTTTTTGGCGACGAAAAAAATATTTTTTCTGACAGAAATCGTAGATCTGGCTCCCGACCGAAAATCGACCCCAATTTTTTTTCTTTTCAAAATATCGACTTTTAACCTGTACCATCATTCTCAAGTCGTATATTCTACCCCCGAAAACACTGGTTATTAACCTTTTTTAATCAATTTTGAAAAAAATATTTTTTGGCGACGAAAAAAATATTTTTTCTGACAGAAATCGTAGATCTGGCTCCCGACCGAAAATCGACCCCAATTTTTTTTCTTTTCAAAATATCGACTTTTAACCTATACCATCATTCTCAAGTCGTATATTCTACCCTCGAAAACACTGGTTATTAACCTTTTTTAATCAATTTTGAAAAAAATATTTTTTGGCGACGAAAAAAATATTTTTTCTGACAGAAATCGTAGATCTGGCTCCCGACCGAAAATCGACCCCAATTTTTTTTCTTTTCAAAATATCGACTTTTAACCTATACCATCATTCTCAAGTCGTATATTCTACCCCCGAAAACACTGGTTATTAACCTTTTTTAATCAATTTTGAAAAAAATATTTTTTGGCGACGAAAAAAATATTTTTTCTGACAGAAATCGTAGATCTGGCTCCCGACCGAAAATCGACCCCAATTTTTTTTCTTTTCAAAATATCGACTTTTAACCTATACCATCATTCTCAAGTCGTATATTCTACCCCCGAAAACACTGGTTATTAACCTTTTTTAATCAATTTTGAAAAAAATATTTTTTGGCGACGAAAAAAATATTTTTTCTGACAGAAATCGTAGATCTGGCTCCCGACCGAAAATCGACCCCAATTTTTTTTCTTTTCAAAATATCGACTTTTAACCTATACCATCATTCTCAAGTCGTATATTCTACCCCCGAAAACACTGGTTATTAACCTTTTTTAATCAATTTTGAAAAAAATATTTTTTGGCGACGAAAAAAATATTTTTTCTGACAGAAATCGTAGATCTGGCTCCCGACCGAAAATCGACCCCAATTTTTTTTCTTTTCAAAATATCGACTTTTAACCTGTACCATCATTCTCAAGTCGTATATTCTACCCCCGAAAACACTGGTTATTAACCTTTTTTAATCAATTTTGAAAAAAATATTTTTTGGCGACGAAAAAAATATTTTTTCTGACAGAAATCGTAGATCTGGCTCCCGACCGAAAATCGACCCCAATTTTTTTTCTTTTCAAAATATCGACTTTTAACCTATACCATCATTCTCAAGTCGTATATTCTACCCTCGAAAACACTGGTTATTAACCTTTTTTAATCAATTTTGAAAAAAATATTTTTTGGCGACGAAAAAAATATTTTTTCTGACAGAAATCGTAGATCTGGCTCCCGACCGAAAATCGACCCCAATTTTTTTTCTTTTCAAAATATCGACTTTTAACCTATACCATCATTCTCAAGTCGTATATTCTACCCCCGAAAACACTGGTTATTAACCTTTTTTAATCAATTTTGAAAAAAATATTTTTTGGCGACGAAAAAAATATTTTTTCTGACAGAAATCGTAGATCTGGCTCCCGACCGAAAATCGACCCCAATTTTTTTTCTTTTCAAAATATCGACTTTTAACCTATACCATCATTCTCAAGTCGTATATTCTACCCCCGAAAACACTGGTTATTAACCTTTTTTAATCAATTTTGAAAAAAATATTTTTTGGCGACGAAAAAAATATTTTTTCTGACAGAAATCGTAGATCTGGCTCCCGACCGAAAATCGACCCCAATTTTTTTTCTTTTCAAAATATCGACTTTTAACCTGTACCATCATTCTCAAGTCGTATATTCTACCCCCGAAAACACTGGTTATTAACCTTTTTTAATCAATTTTGAAAAAAATATTTTTTGGCGACGAAAAAAATATTTTTTCTGACAGAAATCGTAGATCTGGCTCCCGACCGAAAATCGACCCCAATTTTTTTTCTTTTCAAAATATCGACTTTTAACCTATACCATCATTCTCAAGTCGTATATTCTACCCCCGAAAACACTGGTTATTAACCTTTTTTAATCAATTTTGAAAAAAATATTTTTTGGCGACGAAAAAAATATTTTTTCTGACAGAAATCGTAGATCTGGCTCCCGACCGAAAATCGACCCCAATTTTTTTTCTTTTCAAAATATCGACTTTTAACCTATACCATCATTCTCAAGTCGTATATTCTACCCCCGAAAACACTGGTTATTAACCTTTTTTAATCAATTTTGAAAAAAATATTTTTTGGCGACGAAAAAAATATTTTTTCTGACAGAAATCGTAGATCTGGCTCCCGACCGAAAATCGACCCCAATTTTTTTTCTTTTCAAAATATCGACTTTTAACCTGTACCATCATTCTCAAGTCGTATATTCTACCCCCGAAAACACTGGTTATTAACCTTTTTTAATCAATTTTGAAAAAAATATTTTTTGGCGACGAAAAAAATATTTTTTCTGACAGAAATCGTAGATCTGGCTCCCGACCGAAAATCGACCCCAATTTTTTTTCTTTTCAAAATATCGACTTTTAACCTATACCATCATTCTCAAGTCGTATATTCTACCCTCGAAAACACTGGTTATTAACCTTTTTTAATCAATTTTGAAAAAAATATTTTTTGGCGACGAAAAAAATATTTATTCTGACAGAAATCGTAGATCTGGCTCCCGACCGAAAATCGACCCCAATTTTTTTTCTTTTCAAAATATCGACTTTTAACCTATACCATCATTCTCAAGTCGTATATTCTACCCCCGAAAACACTGGTTATTAACCTTTTTTAATCAATTTTGAAAAAAATATTTTTTGGCGACGAAAAAAATATTTTTTCTGACAGAAATCGTAGATCTGGCTCCCGACCGAAAATCGACCCCAATTTTTTTTCTTTTCAAAATATCGACTTTTAACCTATACCATCATTCTCAAGTCGTATATTCTACCCCCGAAAACACTGGTTATTAACCTTTTTTAATCAATTTTGAAAAAAATATTTTTTGGCGACGAAAAAAATATTTTTTCTGACAGAAATCGTAGATCTGGCTCCCGACCGAAAATCGACCCCAATTTTTTTTCTTTTCAAAATATCGACTTTTAACCTGTACCATCATTCTCAAGTCGTATATTCTACCCCCGAAAACACTGGTTATTAACCTTTTTTAATCAATTTTGAAAAAAATATTTTTTGGCGACGAAAAAAATATTTATTCTGACAGAAATCGTAGATCTGGCTCCCGACCGAAAATCGACCCCAATTTTTTTTCTTTTCAAAATATCGACTTTTAACCTATACCATCATTCTCAAGTCGTATATTCTACCCTCGAAAACACTGGTTATTAACCTTTTTTAATCGATTTTAAAAAAATATTTTTTGGCGACGAAAAAAATATTTATTCTGACAGAAATCGTAGATCTGGCTCCCGACCGAAAATCGACCCCAATTTTTTTTCTTTTCAAAATATCGACTTTTAACCTATACCATCATTCTCAAGTCGTATATTCTACCCCCGAAAACACTGGTTATTAACCTTTTTTAATCAATTTTGAAAAAAATATTTTTTGGCGACGAAAAAAATATTTTTTCTGACAGAAATCGTAGATCTGGCTCCCGACCGAAAATCGACCCGAATTTTTTTTCTTTTCAAAATATCGACTTTTAACCTATACCATCATTCTCAAGTCGTATATTCTACCCCCGAAAACACTGGTTATTAACCTTTTTTAATCAATTTTGAAAAAAATATTTTTTGGCGACGAAAAAAATATTTATTCTGACAGAAATCGTAGATCTGGCTCCCGACCGAAAATCGACCCCAATTTTTTTTCTTTTCAAAATATCGGCTTTTAACCTATACCATCATTCTCAAGTCGTATATTCTACCCTCGAAAACACTGGTTATTAACCTTTTTTAATCAATTTTGAAAAAAATATTTTTTGGCGACGAAAAAAATATTTATTCTGACAGAAATCGTAGATCTGGCTCCCGACCGAAAATCGACCCCAATTTTTTTTCTTTTCAAAATATCGACTTTTAACCTATACCATCATTCTCAAGTCGTATATTCTACCCCCGAAAACACTGGTTATTAACCTTTTTTAATCGATTTTGAAAAAAATATTTTTTGGTGACGAAATTTTTTTTTTTTTTTTACAAAAATCGTAGATCCGGCTCCCGACCGAAAATCGACCCCAATTTTTTTTCTTTTCAAAATATCGACTTTTAACCTATACCATCATTCTCAAGTCGTATGTTCTACCCCCGAAAACACTGGTTACCGATAATTTTTACTCGATTTTGAAAAAAAAAAACAATTTTTGCGACGATTTTTTTTTTTTTTTCAGAAATCATAGATCAGAAATCATAGAACTTTTTAAGGGAAGATCATAAGTTAGCCTACATCATGATGACGACACAATGACGTTTGTACCCGCTTGCAACTGTAGAGCACCTAGCGGTGAACGATACGAAGCAACTTGACGAAAAAGGCTAACTGTACTTGTCATACGATGGCAAAAGTATCGATCCGTCGATGTGACGCACCGATTTTTTTAAGGATGGTTAAACCCGCGTATTCAGCAGGGTCTGATTTTTCGCTCAGCCCTCGGTGAAGGTCCAACCAGGCTGTCGTCCCCTCCTGTTGCACTCGACACTGACCGACCACCATGCAGACGAGTCACAATTAGGCCGATCCCGTGTGCCGCGTAATCCCGCGGCGCACGCGCCGAGCCAGACACAAAAAGCGTTCCCAGGTCCGGCGAACAATGGCCAGCAGCAGCGGCGGCGGCGGCGGCGGCAGCAGCAGCGGTTGAGCGACGAAAGCTCGCGGATATTCCGTACAATGACAGAGCGCCGGGGGAGCGGGAGGCGGACATAGAGCCGCGGGGAAAGTGAATAAGATCCGGCGAAAGTGCGCGCGAGATAGAATCTGGTTTATGACGAACTACCCGGCGCAGCTGGGGCCCTCGCTGAAATGACTGCGTGGCCTCTTTGGGAGTCGAGCTCGCCCGAATGGGCTGTAAAAAAACTCGCGCAAAGTGGAGCCCTGCGCATTGCTTCCTCGTTATTTTTCACCTCTCGCAGCGCGAGTCGCTTCCATCACCGGGAATGTTGATGGACTTTGGCCTCGTTGCAGCGCGAGCTTCGCGAGAGCTGGGAAAATAATGAGGACGGAACGCGTTGAGGGTTCTGTACCTTGCAGGATTCTTGACATACACTTTGAGCCTTCGGGATGTCAGCTAGAAATTAGAGACAGACGTCGAAGTATCGGCGAACGAGGAACGAGCCGTAGGAACCATATTGCGTTATTGTGGCCATTCTGGTTCTGCCGAATAATCCGCCCGGTCGTGCGAATAACAGTCGCGCCATTTGTCAAAGCTGTTCAGGCTGTTGAAATTAGACGCTTCGCTGAGCCTCGATCTCGACTCAACATCAGCGGCAACGCGTGCCAGCTGCAACGAGAGTTGGAGGTATCTAAGCCCAGCCTGCGATTTCCTAAAGGGCCGCAAACTCTGATAACGCCGGATTGATGTCTTGTGTAGTTCTCTAGTAGTATTCTAAAAGTATACTTTTGAATGAGCGGTCCAACTTTTGCAGGCGCAATGCTAAGTTTGTTACTCAATAACGATTGCTTCTATGGACATCATAAGCTGGAAAACGGAAACCTAGGTGGACGACTTTAGTGTATTAAATACTCAGACATAAGCCCTTTGGTCCCTGATTAAGCCGGGATGGAAAGTCTAGTGTAGTTGTCATGTAGGATTAAGAAAGTACGCTTTCCAATGAGCGGTTCAACTTTTTCAGACGCAATGGTAAGATTATCATTCAATAACGAATTTTTTGTTGAACATCACAAATCTCGAAATGGAAACCTAGGTAGAGGACTTCAGTGAACTAAATGCTCACAAATGAACCCTTCGATGTTGCCTGGGAATGATAGCAGATATTAATTTGATCGCACATGTCGAGTCGTGCGGATAGTTTGCGATGAATTTAAAAATAAAGGCCAGAGCGGTCGGAGGGATGATAAAAAAGCTCTTTAGCGATAGTCAGCTATCGCCGACGATACCCACGACGTGAGTGATCAAAAACTGGCGAGGTTTTTAATTAATTCCACGGGGATTCGGTGCGCTGCGTATTCCCCAGAGGGTCGGGTCTTTGTCGAAGACCAAAGATTGTCGAAGGGAATTATCCGGCATCGCGGGCAAAAACCGAGGGAGCATAAATGAACGACGCTGCCACTGTCGTTACGGCCACAGCAGGCTGGCCGTGATTCCCCGTGGTAAAATTGTATACATAAAAAGACACTAAATTGCACGCATTTTTTGTTGTTGATCTTATCATTCTGCATGGCTTACGGCAATTTGTTAAACCAAACAGAAGGTCGTGAAACGTTAATTGTGATAAGACGTTGACTTTTTTAATACAGATTTTATGAGGCCTTGTCTAAAGCCACGTCTGTTCTTAGTGAAAATGATGTAAAACTATTTCTAGCCTTCAGAATCTTTCAACGTTCCTTCCATTTTTTTCCTCTGAAAATGTTGCCTGACTATCAAAGCCGAGTGGCAGACTACTTGAAGCTAAAAAGTAACACAGCTTTGCCATTTTTGAAGACTAAAATAAAAAGTAAAGTGAACGATGAAAAAATGTTGCAATATTTTTCGTACGAAAACTTTGAAAAGTCTGAAAAGGGCGCCACAAGATCCTGCTGGCCGGATGATGCGAAAAAACATATTTTTTCCATTTTTTTCTTGTCAATCACACAGAAACTGTAGATCGCGAGGTATTTCGCGATGCAAAAAGAGCTACTTCGTGTACTTATTATAACGAAGCGCAGGAGTATTCCCGGCGACCTCATTCATCATCGAGGACCCATTGAAATCTTTTGAAAATCTCTCTCGAATCGATATTGCAACGCGAGCCGCCCGGCCGCGGGATTCGCGTGTACATCGGTCGGGACGCGATGCTTATTGCGTTATATCGTTGCCGCGCGGTGCGGCGCGCGATGAAAGCCCCGCGAGATTGCGGGAGTCATAGTGCAGGAAAAGTGAAATATCTGTAATATAATTCGAGGGAAAAGGGAGATCGGCTGAAAAGGGCTTTTCTTCGAGGAAATATAATAACGAGAGCTGCGCACAAGAGGGCCGGGCGGCTGCTGCAGCAGCGGCAGCGACCGCGAGAGCGGGAATTGAAAATTAATCTCAATGAAATTCGAGGGTGGCAGAGTCTTCCTCGCTTGGGCACCGCGCGCTTTTCCTTCGGAAAAACCCGTGAGGAACGGGGGCGAATCAAAAAGAGTGAAAAATAACGGCTGCGTGTGCGCGCGACAGAGCGACGGCGGACTCACTTTTTTATGCTAAGAAGCCCGAGGATGCCCGGGGGGAAATTTTGGCACCGAGGAAAAGCCATTCCCGCGGGTTTTACGATCGACGCGAAGCGAGAGGATCGCTATCGTTAAAATCAGTATTTCGCGCTCCTCGTACCCGGGGATCATCGAGCATTCGAATAGGACAGAGGGAACTGGAATTGGCTGGAACGTGGATTGAGAAAAAAAAAAGTGCTTGAGACACACCGAACGAAGTAAAAATGCAGTGATTCTTGACTGCGATGAACCCCCAAACCATAATATGTAGTACGAAGTGATTTTTTAAACACAAAAATATTTTAAGTTCACGAGGGAGGCAATCACCATTTTAGAATTATCTAAGGACAAAACAAAAAAGTACAATTTGAATTGAAGAAACATATGATTACGCTGCGAGTCAGCCAAATTCAGTTCAGCTCATTTGGTCTATTCCGTCCAAAGTTACCATCTCATACGCACATCCGGGTAGGATCAAGAAGTCTGCACGTTAAAAAATACTTAATAATGACATTTCTGTATTCTGTTACACGAAGAGTATGTATTACACCACGTTTAAAAAATGTGTTGCAAAAATGATGATAAATTCAGATTATAGTAACATTTTCCCATAAAAAGGTAATTTCGGCGAAAGCAGACCAAATCTAATAGACACTTTTGTGCATTTTTGCAAAACGTGTGTTCCTAAAAGAAAGCTCCAGCAGGAAAATAAACTAAAAATAGAGGGAAACTGAGTAAAAATAAAGATTCAAATTATTTCGCCAGCGAGCAAAGTGCGCGACGTTATTATTTTTAAGCACCAGATAAATCGGGCGAAGATCGTTATTTGTCGGTATTAATATTTTTGCTCCTTTTGCGCCCGAAGCCTCCGCCTCGGTCCTTAATGGTCCAAAGACTGTGGGATAAATCGCACGAGGCCGCTAGAGGCCGCGCGCACGTCGCGTTGCCTCGCTGTTGATGGCACGAGGGGGATGTGGCGCGCGGCTCGTAAAGGGAAAATCCGTCGACTATGGGGACGATCCCCGGGACACTCGTAGATATAGCTGACAGATAAGAGGAGGGTGGCGCAGCCTCCGGTACCGCAAACCGCGCGCGGAATACATTCGCATTTTCCACGTTTTCCGTCCCTCTCCCGCGGCGCCTCTCGCGCGCCGTCCGTCCGTCTCGCTCTCCCTCGGCCTGCGTTTGATTTATTTAATTTCGAGCATCGATTCCCGCGCGCCTCACACAGACGCCGAGCGCGCCGTATATGCTCGATCGAACGCCTCGATAACCACGAATCAGGTAGCCGTCGATCATACCGCGAATGATGTCCGCGCGCCGTATATACGCAACGCACTCTCTGCACGGGAGACATCATCAAACTGTCGGCGAATATGAGTAATCGAACTCTTCTGTTCATCCAGCATCGCTAGAGCCGCCCCGGCCGCCCGGTCAGTCAGTCAGTTATTGTACGTACATCAAACGGGGAAGGATATTAAATTGCCTGTGATGGGGCTTCGTTATAACCGACGTGCGTTGCTTTTTTTCAACCATTGTTTCTTAAATCTGGCTTTAGGCACTTTTTTATTCATTTCATTTTTTGTTCAAATTTAAGCCAGTTATTTTGTGTTATATAGAAATGTTGTCAACGCTAGCCGAGCCTTCTTTTAGCCTAAAAAGCAATTATAAAACCTTATGAGAAGGATATTAAATTGTTTTTTCAACCATTGTTTCTTAATTCTGGCTTTAGGCACTTTTTTATTTATCTAATATTTTTTCAAATTTAAGGCAGTTATTTTTTGTTGTAATAAGAAATAAATGTTGCTCACGCTTCAAGGCTTCTTTAGTCTGAAAAAGCGATTTTAATAAATTATGAGAAGGATGTTAAATTTTTTTTCGAAATATTGTTTCTTAATCCGAGTTTTAGCCTGTTTTTATTTCATTTTTTGTTAGCCCCGAAAAAGCGAGCACAAAAAATTGACGAGTCAGAGATAGAGACAGAAATGAAAGAAAAAAAAAACAATTATAACAGAAGAGGAAAGTCACTCGGACCGTCGGACGGAGCGGCCGGAAGGGTTGAACCGATTATCCGCGCCTCGGGTAAATTCCGATGCGCATCTATTTTCGAATGGGCTGATTACGATGGTATCGGGAGGCCTCATTGATCCGAGTCGCTCCGACGTGCGCCGAGATACACGCTTAGTTTTGTTGAGGCGCGAGCGATTCGGCTATATCTCGCTGATGGAATTATCCCACCCCATCTCGGCGCCATTTTCTCGAGCTATTTCGCCGGGTCGAGCGCGAGGAGGGCGCCGGGTTTAGAGGACGGCACGGCTGCGTCGAGCTGTATAAAAATCTATTCCATCCCTTTTCCGATCTATCCCGGCGCTCCGTCCATTTTCCCCGTCCCTCCTTGAAGCGGCCCCCACGGCCGTAAATCTCCACATTCCAAATTTGTCCCTTCGGACACACTCGGACCGCGGCCGAAAGTGCGCGGGCTGATTTTTCGGTATTTCGGTCACGTCTGCTTTTTCCCGCTCATTCGCCCTTTTTTCCCGCTGCGGGTCGAGCAACCCGGCCGAAACTAAGTAATTTTGCGACATTGATTGAAAGTCCCGATCCGAAACGCGCGAGGCATCGGGAGTATCGACCGAGCTGAGTGGATCGTCAAAAAGCCAAATAACTTGCGTCAACGATGAAAATCGAAAATGTTTTTTCCGCCACCCCGACAGCTCGACGCAATTTTAAGAACAATGCGAAAATCTGGCATGAAAAAAGCAACAAAAAAAAGAAATGTTTTCGCGTTCTCCACGCGAGCGAAAATATCGTCGAGGTTTCGAAAAAGAGCAAAAGCGCCACGTCCGCGGAAACCTCCCCCTAAATCACTCCAATATTAAACCGATATTTTTTTGCTCGCCTGCCCAGTGTTTCCACCGCGATTTGTTACTTTTAAAGCGCGCAATTGCGACGGGTGCGCTTTAAAAGTAACAAAATCTCTCATAAAATCTCGGATAAAATAAAATAAAAGCGGCATTATGGGTGCTATACCTATATCCATTTATATATAGCACGACGGGTATCGTATATCGAGAGGTGGAGTAGGGAGGGGAAGGAGGGAAGGAGGGGAGGAGTGAAAAAGCGTGGGAGGTCGAGCCGAAAAATTCGTCGGTCAACCATGGCGAGCAAGGGTGAGTTGAGCACTGCTCACGAGCCTGACGATCTGTTCCCGGCAACAGCGGCCGAGCGTTCTCGTGCATCCCCCCAGAAAATTCGTCCCGTTTCGCCGGCAGAAGCCAGAGAGGATGATGGAGGAAGCGCAGCAGAGAAAGCTCCCCGGCCGCACGTACAAAGGGGCTGCACAATTTCTTTTTTTTTCCCTCCCTGCCTCTTTTTTTTAGTTCGCTCTTTCTCACCTTTCCATTTCTCTCGTTCCGCATTCTCGTCCAGCTCGTTGTCCCTCGAGCTGCTTCCGTGCGCGCAACCGGGGGGTAAATTCTTCTGGAAGACCGCGAGCGCCGGTATAGCCGACGGGGTCGCGCGCTATCAAAGTAATTCCCGGGGTCGAGAGAGAGAGGGCGAGAGGAGCGAGAGAGGGATGGAGAGATAGGGAGAGAGAGAGAGAGAGGGGCGAAGCGAAGCGGAGTGAATAAGAGAACAAAACTTAAAAGGAAGAGGTGATCCAGGTGTTAATGAAGGCAGCGTCACCGGCATCGAGACCAGGAGCTCAAAGGCCAACCCCCACTGACACCGCGCTCGACGCGACTCGCCGAGGCAACAAAATAAAAGACGACGAAAAAGTAAGAAAACAACAATAAAAAAAAGAAAAATATTTTCTTCGTCTTTTGTGCACCGCCGTTCTCGCGTTGTCCTCGCGTTTCTCCATTATTTCCCACTTTCGTGCGACGCCATAAAGAGGAGGCGGAAGTGGAGAGAAAAAACGTCGACCGCAAAGGAACGACTAAACTGTCTTAGAATTTTTTTTGTACCTCTGACCTCGGCTTGAACGATTACTGTTGGCTTTGGCTTTGGAAGACATTTCTGTTATTTATCTTCAGCTATGTACTTACTTTCCAACGTTGATGAACGTCAGGCATATTTTTGGTAAAACATTGCGTCTCGATTGGTATTTAAGACGCCTTTTTTGTACGATAATCTTCAAATTGCGAATTGCTGCAATTTGGAAGACATTCTTACGTGTTATCTTCAACTGTGTAAAAACGTTGATGATCCCGGGGCCCATTTTTCAGCAAAATATTGCGTGCCAATTCGATCTAAAGACCACACGTTTTTTTACGATGACCGTCAAATTGTGGGAGCACCCATATTCCTACTGGGTTATTTGATCCCCGATCAAGGGATCCCCTAAATTAATTTCTGGTAAATTGGGCCCAATGTCAACGGGTCCCAGTTACATTTACTTTATTTTGCTTTACTGTACTTTACTTTACTTTACTCTTTAATTAATTTAATTTTGTATTTTGTATTTTTATTTATGGATTAGTCTTTATTTTATGTTATTTTCCCCTTACAATCATACAAATTTTAATTTAGATATTTTATTTTTGTTCGGGTTGTTTGGGATTGATTTGCTTGGGACCTCTTTCAACCGGCACCGCAATTGGGTTTGGGATTGGTTTGTTCGGGATGATTTTGATATGGCGGGTGATTGTTAATTAAGGACCATCTTGTGGGGTTCAATTGATGGAGATACATTTTTTCGGGATAAAGTCTCATGAACCCCCAAATTGCTGATTGCTTTAAACACCACACCGCGGTTTGAATGATTATTATTTACTTAGCCTTTGGAAGACGTTCTAACGCGTTATCGTCAACTATGTAAAAACTTTGACAAACCTCGGCCCATTTTTCAGCAAAGCATCGCGTGCCAATTCGCACTAAAGACCACACGTTTTTTTTTTTTTTTTACGATGATCCCCAAATTGCAGAGTGCTCGCATGCCAGGGGGAAAACACAGAGACTACTCGCACGTAGGACATTCGTAAACCAGGAATTCCCGGTGCACACAGAGGCGGCTACGTGTTTGAAAAAAAGTATGAGGTGTGGCTCTCGCGTTACCGACGATAACCCGTTGTCTCGCGTATCGAGGGTGTAACAACACGTTTCCACTCCAGCAACACGTTTCCCCCGGCCGACCTACGTATGTATTCCATTTGTATTATTTTCCTTCGCGTATTCCGCTCGGCTCCCAAAGAGACCTCTGCGCCCGAGTCTCTCGCACGTCGGTCTCGATTTACAGATGTGTTGGACGAGAATACGAACGGCACAGGGCGGGTGGATGCGGCTCGAGAGGCGGCAATACGAGAAACGGCAGCTTGAAGCCTAAAGCATTGGGAGGCTGCGATGTGAACACGTGGAAAGCATAACATCTCGTTAGAGCTCTCACGGTGGAAACTTGCCGTGAGTTTCCTCGCGCCCTCTGCCCCCCCCCCCCCCCCCCCCTCTTCACCCCGCCGCCCTCGTTTCCTTGTCTGTCGATATTCCAGTTTTCTCGGCTTACTCTGTGTATCTATCTCGTTCGCTCGTTGTTCAACCCACTGAAACTTGGCCGACTGTGTGTGCCGCGCGTTGCGCGCACATTCGCGAACCCCGCCAGAAGTGGCGAGGGAAATCTCGTGAACGGCCGGGGCTCCTGTGTGCTCTTCCAGTAACCCACACTCGGCTGCGCCGAGAGTTTGCCGCTACGCGTTAAACTCTCGACGGTCACCGTGTGCGGATCGCAGAATCGCCCGGCCGTATCAGGAATGGCAAACCAAACTGCACGCAACTCGGCTCTGCTGTATTGTGCGCTACTCGCGCGGGTGAACCGGAACCGGAGGTACCGGTAGAAAAAACAAATTAGCGATGTTGTTAATTTTTTTTATATAATTTATTTATATCTATTATATTTGTTAGCATTTATTTATACTTATTTATATTTATTTATATTTATTTAAATTTATTCATTTAATTCTCCTGAAGCCAAAGGAACACTGAGAGAAAAATCTGGCATTGGTAGCTATAAAGTGACAGCCAAAAAGTGACAATTAGCGACGGTTACCATGTCGCAGTTATTATATCTACTAAGTAATTATCGCAAAACCATAAAAATGATAGCACGAACGAAAAATTGATAGTCGTCACTTTCTAATTACCAGAATTCACACGATTTCTCTGAGTGAAGTGTAATCATTTCCTGCGACTTCGTTGGGACGTAGGCAGTGAATTAAAAAAAGGATAAAGATTACAGCCTCCGTATTTTTGTGGTACACACAAATCATCCTCAGCCTCCCGGAATTATCTCGACGCTCAAGGAATTTTTATTAATCCAACAATTCTGTTGCGCGAAGTAAAAAAGAAGATCACAGCCTCCACATTTTTGTGGGAATACACAAATCATTCTCCGCCTCGCGGAACAATTTCGACGGTTGATTAAGGAATTTCAATTAAATTTTCGTGTCACCGAGAGATCGAGCGGCGCTCTTGGACCTCCGCGAGTTCATAATTATGAGTTATCAGCTGACGTTTCTTGTTACACGAGGGGAGAGAGAGAAAAAAACGCGTGTCTAGTATATCATATGCTATCCCGTTTGTACGTTTAAAGCGAGCTCTTTGGTGTACCATTATTACCGACCGCTTTGCCCGCGTAAGCGCCGTACGACGAGCAGCCCGAGCGCGATGGAATAAGTATGCGTGCGGCCCGGGAGCGTCATAAATCGTCGGCGAGTTCCCTCTGTTAACGAGAGAGAGAGAGCGAGAGAGAAGGGGGACAGCGGCAGTTTGGCTCGAGTTCTACAAAAAAGATTCTTCAACGTATACCGGACGTCGTGGAGATAGAGAAGCCGAGTCGAGCCGCCAATTAACACGTGCCTGAAGGTAATTAACCTCGTGTCCCACGACTCCGGCTCGATGGACTATGCTTTTTTTTCGAATTTATTTCCCTCGATTCCTCGTCTCGTCGAGAAATCGCGTGGCGACGGCGCGACGAGTCCATTTTTCTAATTCAATTGGTTGATGCAAAACAAAAGAGAAAAGTAATCAAGGTTTTTTGAGTTTTTCGTGAGAACTGTCGCATGTAGAAAAAAACGAATGACGAATTCGTTGTGTACGAGCAAAAATACATCGAAATTAATTGTGAACAAAAAGTGTTTTCACACTTATTTTTATTTCATCACTCCACTGAAATTGAGGTTATTATTAATTTTTTTTTTCATCGATCCAACCTGGACAACAATACTTATATCCAAAAAGCGAGAATCTAAATTATAATTTTTTTAAAATTCGAGACGCTAAGAAAACCATATTGGTCGAATTTCCGCGGAAATCACCCGGAGACAATTCGTATTGCATTTACGTTTAAATCGCGATTGCGCTATTCACTTGAAGAACCCTGAAACTCTACCCGCACCCGGCGCGCAGTTACGCGAACTATAAATTCACCGTGGGCACCATTACCCCGCTGGCTGCGCGGCGTATTACACGCGAAGGAATCCGGAAGTTGTTCCAATCGATGCCGACTCGTCCCTGGGCGATCGATACGCCCGTTAAGAACGCGCGCGTTTGTTCCGAATAAATGGGCGAAATATTGCAGCAAACTGTCCATAAAAATCGTAAAACCGCGGGCGCCATTAGGCGGTACTGTTGCTCGGTAATAGTCCGGCGGCGGAAGCAGAAGCTCCGATGTTTCGTTATCTCTCGACTCGTCGAGATCCCCAGAATAAAGCCACTTGGGATTCAATCGGCGAGTTTACTCGCTCGCCCCTCGACCACCCCCGTTGGATGGGCTTAAGACGAGATAAATTGCGAAACAATTGTGCCACCCGTTATTTTAATCAGATTCATTCGACACATGGACATGCGTATCATAGTAGGGGATGGTGGGGTAAAATGAGCCTGCAGTGGGGTAAAATGGCTCCCCCCTCGCAAAATCTTTCTTTTTTCTTATATTGCTTTATTTTCCGCGGTAATCACATGTGTACACCATATCATCTTTTTCTACTTCAGCTGGCACGAACAGTGCGACCAGTTCTCACACTTTTGGCACTGCACCCAACTTTCGGTTGATCAAAAATCTACTACTGAAATGTGTTTTTATATCACATGTTAGCAAAAGACCTAAACAATTAACACTCATGACGGTCGATAGCATTTTATGCACTAACTCATACAGTGCCGGATTTTGAGGGGAGCCCATTGTACCCCACAATTTCTTTTTTTGCCGGCTCTCAAAAATAATGATTGATATCGAGTTTTTGGGTGAAAAGCATTGAAAAAAACACTTTGATTTTTGTCATGAAGTCATTTTTTGCTTAGGAGGCCCATGTTACCCCACCATCCCCTATATGTATGGGTGGCAGTATAGATGGCCGATAAAACAGAAATACGCTTTTGAATATCATTATTACAGTCGGAGGACTCGTCGAACATAGTTTGGCAAAAGTCGTTCATGGTCGAGTGCGCACGTGCGTGTTCGGGGGTGCCCCGCGAGCGCCGGGTATATAAAGTAGCATGGTGACCTCTCTAATCCCTGATAAGAAAGATTACGGACACGCGGGCTTTTACGGTCGAGGGTCCTGGCTTTCATCCGGAGAAAGAACGCCGCGCGCGGCGGGGAAGGTCTACGGGAACTTCACGGACTGGCTTTTCGCGTTCATCCCCAAAACGACGGAAACGGCGCGGGGTTCACGAGCGCGCGAATGGAGAAGAACCCTCTCGACTTTCCGCTATATCGAGAGAGAAGTCCGCTGTCATTACGATCGTCGCTGATGGAAGACAGTGCTCGTCCCCGATAACAATGGCTCCTCGATGCGCTCGATAATATCGACAGCCAGATGTCTGATTGAATTGAGATCGGATCGGATCGGGGTGCACCGATATGCGTTTCTATTTCGGTGGGAAACGGGCGACTCCCGTCGGATTTCGTGCGCGCCCGCGTTTATGCGCGAGTCACTGGCCGAAAGATCGTTTTGTATCGGCTCGATGTGTCGCTGCGAATCCACGTCGTTTCGGTGAGCTGGGGAGTCGCTCTGAAAATCCCAAAATCGACCCCTCGAACATTCAATTTTGTTTTCTCACAATTTTTTACGTCCAACCGATACCATCGTTTTCGAGTCACCTTTTCTACCCGCGAAAACACTTTTTCAGTTGATTCAAAAAAAAAAAGAAAAGTTCTACATCTTTTCGTTGGAATTAATAAAACCAGGTACAATCGAAAAATACAGATTCATCACCCGCAATCCTATCTCCGTCTTCCCTTTTTCAACAAAATTCCGCGCCAATTTTCCCCAGATTTCGTGCCACGGAAGTTCGTATTAAAGTTATGGGATTATAATAAAAATGTCGTTTATATCGCGCGAGACCGAAGAGGCGGTCCCTCCGGGTTGTAAAAAAGCGGCGGCGTCGTCGTAGCGAGAGGAAGACAAGAAGGGCTCGCGCTCGTTCGCGTGAGCGGGCGAGGAGAACGGAGCGAAAAAAAAGGGAAAAAAAAACAAAAATAAAAATAAATGAACGGCAGAGTGTTTATCAGGACGCGTTTAGCTTAATCTAAGCTCCCGGAGGCACTTGCGTAATTAGGGTCGCCTCCGCACGAGCTCGCCTCGTTCGCTCGCTCGCGCTACACAGTTTCCACGCATCCTTGTTCAGCTCTCTCTCTCGCTCTCTTTCTCTCTCGCTCTCTCTCACCCAACGAGCGAGCATGGTTTTAAGGACGGTGATGTCCAAAGCAGAGTACCATACCGGCCGGGGCTAGGACGATCTCTCTCCCTCTCCCTCTCCCGCCCTCGCTCACTCTCCCCGCTCGTCGTGCGTATATAGTGTGTCTCGGGCGCGTGTATACGAGCGGCTCGCTAATTTCCCACTCCGCTCGTGCAAGCGAACGACGATGTGAACCGTGCCAGACCAGACCAGAGACCGGGCTTGGTTTAGTGCCACACTATATACTGTATACACTGCGCGCTATGCTAAAGTAGACAGTATATGCCGAGAGCGCGCGAGAGCCTCTAATTTAGATTGGACGCGCGGGCGGGAGGGGGGTGGGGGTGAGGGGACGGAGGGGGGCGAGCGAGGGACGCGCACGAATTTCTCTCCCAGATCACGATCCTACGTCCCAGCTAGCTTTATCCCCCTGCTCCTCCTGCTACTGCCGCTGCTGCTGCGTCAAATCACCCCCCCCCCCCCCTATTCTCGACTGCCCCCGTGTACCACTACTACGTACACCAAAGTCATCTTTCCGGCGTCCCCTCGACCGAGCCGCGCGACATCCTCAACGAACCGTCCAAGAATGTATAATTATTTGCACGCTCGTGTTAAAGGGAAACAATTATACGACTCCGGCGCGCGGACCTGCACGCCCGCCTTCTTCGAGATCGTTTAATTACTTTTGCGCCTCGTGTTTGCGATGCGCGCCCGTTGCTACGTTAATTCCGGGCCGTGGGAGACGCGTTAGTTTCCATGTGACGTCACTCACGACGGATGAGCTCGAATTGTGTGTGGAAATATTGAAATGGGTACAAATAAATCCTGGTGGAAAATTTATGGCGTTACACTCTGCCCTGTTCGGGCCCTAGTCGGGCCCTGGTTGGTCCTCTTTCGAGCCCTGCTTGGGTCGTGGTGGGGTCCCGGCTAAGTCGTGATTGTGACCACATTGTCCCGGCGAGTGCCCGACGAGGGCCCGACTTGGGTCCGATGTAACGCTACAGTTTTTCTACCAGTGACAGAGAATCACCCTGTGGTGTCCATTTCCCTGGCGAATTTCTTCCGATAAACGAGACCGTTTGCCACAAATTCCATGGTATTTTTGTGAACGCAGGGACGAAAAAAAAAAAAAATTAACGAATTCCCGCGCGATCGTGGGGGGTTTATCGATAAGTCCGCCCCAAGTGGCGACGAGCCGCGTCGGAAAAGCTTATTTTCAAAATACCGTGATGGGATTAGCCCGTACGCCATTGTCCGCGCAGAGCCCGGTATAATTTCACCCCTCGTTTCGTTTTGTCGTCCGAAGTCCCCCATACCTTCCCCCATGATGGTCCACATTGCTGACTTGACGGAGAGAAAAAACGAAACGAGTAGCACGCGTGTAGTTCACACCGCACGCCAGGTGTCGGTTTGCCCTCTCGTACGCGCGCGACACACACGCGTCGCCCGACATGTGTAGATGTATTTAATGCGACAATGACGCGTGCGCTCGCGTTTTTTTTACAACGCTAATACACGCGCGTGCGTTACCCCTGGCCGCGTGCCACGTGCCACGGGACGACAGACTGCTCGCTGCTTATTTCGTTTTCGCGAGTCACGTGTCATCGCCGCTCGCACACAGACACACACACGGAGATCAGGTCGACCGGCCTTGTAAATACGGTGTTCATGATATCCTCGCTGACGGTTACGGGGATTAGAGTGACGAGAGCGTCAGGGGGGTCCGGCGTTATGATATCAGAGCCCGGCACAAGTTGCGATTTTGTATTTACATTTCTATTCATTATCGTTGCATTATATTCCGGGTCTGTATTTTCAGGGGGGACACGGAAAATACGCTGCCAATCCGGGGGACGAGATTGATTACATAATTTCTTCGCCATTAGAATCCGATGGAAGGAAAATAAAAAAAAAACACGAACACTCGCGAGGGCTCGGCGAGAAAATTGCAGAAATCTGCAAACGTCGATATCTCGTTTTGCAGCTTTGCAGTCGCCGTTTCGATGAAAGCTGACGGCAAGAAAATTCAGGGGGAAAAAGCGTCAGGTCTTGTTCGGCATCGATGTTTTTCCCAATCGTCGTGCACGTAGCGCGGTTTCAGGCTCGGGGAACAATAAATCATACGTACATCCCTGTCGGCCTTTTTCAACCGGCATTTTCGCGCAACACTTTTTCCCGCAAGAAACCCCCTCCCCCCCTCTCTCCCCCCGTTTTCTTTATCACTTCCGTTCACTCCTTCGACGGACACCACGACGCGCAGACTCACACACTATTGTCGATGAGGGTGGCGGAGGAGGAAGAGAGAGAGAGAAAAAAAAGCGACTGAAATTTTTGTAGGTGGGTTGAGAGAGAGAGAGAGAGAGAGCCAGGCCCGATGCCCGAGGGGTTGCTGGCTGGGAGATAAGGTGCTACCGCCTCGCGCTCGACCTCAAGTAAGCACGACTGCTCTCGAGCTGGCCACTTAAAAATCCCATTAAACCGATCGACATGACGCTGTGCCCTGGCCCAAGCTTGCGCGAGCCTCGGGGCGAGAGGGCAAAAAAGAGTGGAGGAAAAAAAAAATCCCGGGGAGAAAGAGAAAAAAAAAAGCGGGAGGCGAACTTATACGAGAACGATATCGGAGCGGCAGGCGCAGACGGTGTTAACCGGTCGAAGGTTATCCTGGGTCCTTCCCAGCGCCCGGCCAGCCAGCCCCCTTTTCCTCACCCCGGCAGGGACTCTGGCCCCTTTGTGGCCGACGTGCTGCACGACCGCAAAGGTCACGATAGACGAAATAACGTATAGCGCGCCGCAGTGAGCCTCGTTGCTTCGAGTCCGAGTCTATTTTTCGCCGGGCTTAACCGAGAGCGACCGAGAGGTTTCCTTAGTTATGGCTTTCGGGCTTTTCACTCGGAGTCGCGTCGATAGCGACGAGAAAACTCGAGACGATAATACGATACATCGTGATTATTGGTCTGGGTTGGTAAACAGCTGTCCGAGAGGCTTAGGGGTCGTAAATATCGCTTCTCATTTAGATAGGTCGACATGTAATTGATTGTATTTTTTTTTCTCGCTATCAGTGCCGAGAAAAAAAAGAAGGTGACTTTTTTATGGGCAAGTTGAAAGTATTGATATTTGGTGTCTTAAAATGACTGTTTTTTAGTTTGTTTTTTATTTTCTACTTTACTTTACTTTCTTTTTCTTTTTTTTCTCGTGCCACTCGTGAAATAATGTATCAAAAAATTGCTCATTCGCGCGGTGTGCCCATCGTTTTGTTTTGCGTTTTTTTTTTCTTTTTTCGATTCCCTTTTTGTCCCATTAAAACACGAAGCGCGCTCGTAAATCAAATAAAATTCGAAGATCGGGGGGGAACATCTAGAAGCGGTTGAGGCTCTCTTGCGGCGTGACATAAATCGAAACCCATCGAGTGGATTCAACCGCGAATTCGAGTCTCTCCTCCCCACGCACGAAACAGCCCCCCGCGCGCGCTCTGGCATTTGCATCGACGACAAAAATGAGAATTTACGAAGTTACTCGCGCGGCGCCCGGGATTCTTCCGCACTTGCCGCTCGCTCCCCCTGCCGCTCGTGCGCGGGTACAGCGCACGGGGGTACAGTGCGGCGGCCCGTATGGCTCCCACGGGAGACCCACGAGCGCGCGGTGGGGGGGAGGGGGGGGGGGGCAGCCAGCGATAGTTCAAGATTTATCGCACTCCCGGTGAGCGTATTGAGAGTCGAGTGCAAAAGGGATTATCCCATCACGTGTACTACATTCCCATATTCGTGCATTTCGCAAAAAAACACATAAAAAAACACCCCCCACCCCCACCCGGAAAAACCTAAATACATTCGTCAAAACTACCGCGCGATCCAAAAAGCATTTTTTCGTCGATTCAACTTGCCCAACATTTAACGCGCAATTTTTTTCCCGTCCACCCTCGCCGCGGAAAAGTTAATAACTTAAAACACGAACAATGGAATAAATAACGCGGGCTACTTTTTGCGCTCGCTTTAATTCCTCGCCGGTATACGCGGCAGACGTCGCGCGCTCGCGAGATATTTTTATTTTTACGTTATCTCGCGCTCTCCACCGCATCATCCCCTTTTTATGTCTGGCCGTCCCGCGCGTTTTGCATTTCACGAGCTCGACTCTCGCTCTTCCGCCCCGGCACTTAATACTATGTGACTAAATTTCGTAAGTCCATGTGCCGGCGAACACACGGGGAGCTCGCAGTCGCGTCGTACGCGAGGCAGCTTCGGGCGTGGGGCGATCACCGGGGCGCAATGACACAGGACTTTAATTGTCCCTCGTGGTCCGTAAATAATTGACACTGCTAAAAAAATCCCCGAAACCCACGATTCCCACCTAAGACTCCTCGCAGCGATGGCAAATGGACCGCAAATGGTCCTCACAAGTCGCGCCCACGATTTATCAAAGCGAGGCACAACCGTGCCACTTCGCCCCGATAACCCTCATAACTCCCCTGCAATTGTACGCGAACATCCTGCAGCTACGTTTTTTCCCTTGTCGTCGATGTTGCGCCACGAATATTCCTGTTGAGGATTTAGCATAATTCCGCCGGCCGACACTGCTTGTCACAGACACACACGCGTGACTCACTCCGGCACCTACGTATAAAACGCGTACGAAACTTGTGTGACGCGTGTGTGCGTGAATATATAGTCATAGGCATGTACCACGCGGACCTGAACACAATGAGCGCGCTACACTTTATCCCTTTTACGTTTTTGGCTCATTTCTGTCTTCCACTGTCTTCCACGCTCACCCCGCACCCCCGTTAGCCGCACTTTCGCCTCGCTTTATCTCACTTCCAGAAATAACCCGCGTCGTCCTTTCCTCCTTTCTCGCTGTTTCGGCCTCCCGCGTGTCCCTTTTCCTCGCGTATAGCCAGTTACGCGAACGCAACGGGGAACGCAGCGCCCGCCAGTCGTCATAGCAACTCGGGCCGCGCTCATCCCGCTCAACCCGCGCTCATCCCGCGCTCACCCCGCTCTCACCCCGCTCTCACCAGTCACCCAGCGCCCGTATATCCGCGCCCATCTTCTCGCCGACACACGTATTATCCAACCGTTCACCTCCAACTTACGCGCGTCTTTTCCTCCCCATCGATCCCGCTCTCTGGTGACCATTGGCTCTTTATTGTTGTCATTATCTCCCGTCTCTCAACATTCTTTCTATTGGCCTCGTTCATCCGCGACGCTCATTAACGACTTTCAGCCCCCCCCCCGCCCCCCGCGTCACTCCTTCTCCTCAAGCGGCTCGGACGTGCCTCGTGACTTGACCCTTAAGAACTTCCTCTCCCGTTTTCCCAACCCAATCCCAATCCCGTTTTCTCGTTCAACAGGAACTCACTCTATGTCCTAGTTGTATTTCCGTTCCATCGTTTTTCGCTCCCCCCCCCCCCCCCCCCCGCTCTTTATCTATCGTTCTCGCACCGTTAGAAAAGTTACCGAGGCGTCGAAAGAAGGCGAACACGGCGCAATCACGTTATACACCCAACCATGCGGCGCGTCGAGCGAACTTTCGCGTCAAGTTCACGACTCGCGACTTCCGCCCCGGCAGCAAACTACCCGGCGCGCAGTTTCCAAATAGATTCTCGCTGCCCGAGCGACAATGGCGAACCCTTCGGCGAATAAATCGGCCTTCGTGAATAATTGAACCCTCGGACACATCGGCGGCGGCGGCGGCGGCGTCTATTAATACACCAACTTCCCGCGCGAGTTCGCAACGGGGCCACCGGGGTTATATTTGCTGCAACACGCGGGACTCTATAGGCTCGAACGCGCGCGGGGGTTCCGAAAGTTGTAAGATTTCATAGTCGCCATTCTCGGGTGCGGAACTTTGTTTCCCCCGCGGCCCGGGGGTTTCGCTCTGTAATTCCCCGCGCCGGCCCGGCCCCGGCCAGACCCTCGTTTTCCAGGCCGCCCCCCCCCCCCTTGCACACAACTCCGAGCGCGCGCTAAATAAACGGATAATTACGAAGGAACGCGGGTAATCGAGGCCCACATTAGACGCGAGCCGGAGGCCCGCGCGAGGCGAGTCTCGACGACGACGTCCCAAAAGCAATATGATACTATATAACAGCACCTAAAGTACGGTGGATGTGTGGGTGCGGGACGAGCCGCGCGCAATTATCAACTTAGTTAGGAGAGCCGAGCAACGGCGGACTTGGCTTTTGCCTAGCACTACTGCGATATACGTATACATAAATAAATATATATATATATAAAGCACACACGAAGGAGTCAGTGGTAGTTATGCCACAGGGTGCTACAAGGATATGCGGTATTCAACCCTCCCGTCCCAGCCGACTGTACAGCCGCGTACAGAGAGAGAGAGAGAGAAAGCAGCCTGTACGTCACCCCAACGAATTGGTCCTGAATTCGGTTGCCGCCTGCGCCAAACTATCATCCCCCTCCCTCCCCGCTCACCGCCGGCGCGAAATCGGCTGAGAGGGCAGCGCGCGAGAAGTGCGCGCGAGCGATATACACACACGACTGCGAAATTCCTGCGGCCTCGCGCGCGCGTTCGTCGACTGTAACCGAATTTACGGGAACGACTGCGAGAGCCGCGCTGCGAGGCCGTCCCGCTCTCCTCCTCGGTTCGCCGGCTCCCGGAGTATATCCGCGCCTTATGCGAGCTCAGCAGCGTCTCGCGTCTCCCTCGGAGTTCGGACGCGAATCGCGCGCGAGCGAGCGAGTCGAGCGGAGTCGCTCCCTTCGGCCATAGAGGCCGCCCGACACGCTTGGAAACGCCGCTGGCGCCGACTCGTATTATTGGCGAGTTCCTCCTCTCCTCTCTGCATGCACCGAACGCGGTGAGAGAGAAGGAGCGAGAGGGTAGCCCGCCAGCCACCAACCACCATCACCCACACACCACCCGCGCGCGAACCTTCTCTCCTGCTCGCTTCCTTCCACCTTGTTTCTCGGAAGTTCTCTGCTGATTCGCAGTTTCCCCAAAATTACAACCCGAGTTATAATGCGCCGTCCGAGTATAACGCGCAAGACCGCCTGACAGCAGTTTTATCCCCGGCTGCGTTCATCGCTTTGCTTTCCCAGTGGAGCGAGCGACAGGTGTACGATGCACCCGGGGCGCAACTCGGATATTTTCGCTATTGACACTCGTGGAAAATCTGTGGCGTTATATTCGGGAGCTGGTCATGCCCTGGTTACACCCAGAGAGGTCAGGAGCTGGTCAGGCCCTCGTCACACCCAGAGAAATCTTTCTGGTGGGATCTATTCGAAACAAATAAAATTTATTTGAATTAAATATATTTTATTTGATCCAAATAAATCCTATTAGGCCGGCCATTAAATAAATATCTATTTAATAAAATCTATCTATTTCATTCAAATAAAAATTTATTTCAATGAAATAAATTTTATTTGATCCAAATAAATCCTATTAGACCGGTAATTAAATAAATATCTGTTTAATTGCCAGCCTAATAGGATTTATTTGGTTCAAATAAAAATAATTTCGTTCAAATAATTTTTTATTTCATACAAATAAATTGTATTTGTTTCGAATAGATCCCATCAGAACGATTTCTCTGGGTGCAGGCTCTGGTCAGGCTATGGTCATGCCTTGGTCAGGCCCTGGTCAGACCCAAATTGCCCCGATATAACGCTTCACATTTTCCACTAGAAAACGTGCGACGATAAAAATGTATTTTTATTCCTGCAGATGGAGAAGATCGAGAATTTGGAGAAATTCCATCGGCCACGGGATTTATATCGAAACGTCGGTACCCGGTGTACACGGGCAATTGGGCGAGCGCACACGCGAGGCTGCTGCAGCGTGCACGTAAAAATAGACCCCGCGCGCGCGGGCGCGGCAGCAGAAGCCGCAGACGCAGGAAGAAAATACACTGCCAATGGCGATCTGCCAGTGGCGCGAGTGAATGGCAATTAATGATTTCCCATTTACTGGCCATTGAACACGCCGTCGGCCGGCCATTGGCAAACCGCCACTCGCGGCAGACGACTGTTTTGCCTGCACGGCCGACGTGTGGTACGCTCCTTTGGGAAGCCTCGAGGCTCAAGACTAGCGCGCCGCATTTCGACATGCGCGATATTTCTTATCGGCAATAAATGTGCTATCAATATGCCAATAGCGTATAGCGACGTATACGTGCTGCGTTCGAATGGACCGCAAAAAAATATTTAAAAAAAATTCGTTCTACGTATTATATGGAGGATCCTCGAAAATTTCGCAAAGTTATTATTGATAAAAAGTGAATCCCGTACCCCGTGCAATTTTCCATCAATTTCTCAGTCACACAAGTTGACATTTTTCCACAGCCCGCAAGTCGGTCGGCGTGGCTCACGAGCGAGAGAAAAATATGATCACCGCCGGCAAAGGCGACCCAGGGGACGAGAAAAAGGACGTCCGACGTAATCATAATTTAATCTTTCATTGCGCGGAAAACGAGTTTCTTTTATCCCCGGTTGCGTTTCGTGTGCGTTAAACGCGAGAGAAAATTTCCCAAGTGTCAAACCGCGTCGGTGGCACCGGGATGGTGAGGGGAGGGGGGGGGGGGGGGGACGGGGGCGATGGAGGTTGAAACTGCAGTGAACCCGGCAGGTGCGACGATGCCGGCAGTATTTTTGGATCGATGACCCGCGGAATACGCGGTTTTGCGCTATGATCCCTCGAGAAAAGCTGGGAAGAGTAAAAGGTTCAAAGCTGACGAGCGGCGGCTGAGAGCGAGACAGAAGGCGGAAGAGAGGAGCCCGCACAGTCCCATATAAGAGAGATCGATTCGAAACGAGGGGTAACATCACAATCCGTTCTCGGCTCTAGAGACTCACGGGGAGAGCGCGAGAGTTCGGCGCGGGCGAGAGACAGAGAGAGAGAGAGAAAGACGAGAGAGACGAGCGACCACGCGATAGTCTATAGCACGATCGTATCGATCTCTCGCCGGGGTCGCATTATCGAGGGTGCATTAGCATCGCGCGCCGCGCGCGGACGGCAAAAGCGGCGCGGCAAACCTTAGCCAGTTGTTGCGGAGAGAGCGACGTTCATATTTCATTAGGTGAGAGGGTTGTCTCGCCCCCTCCCCCCCTCCCCTCCCCCTGTCCGCCCCTCCACGCTACTCTGCTAATGCGCTATTCCTTTTCTAGCGAACACGCCGAGTTCGCCTTTTCCCCCTCTATCGTCACCTGTCTTTTTCCTCACTTTTTGCCATTGGCACGTCTCTCTCTTTGGATTACAACTCACAGTGATATCGCTCGTAATAGCCCCTCGTGAATTTTCCATTCCATAAAGCGAATTCTTGAGATCCACCCGACGGCCGCAAACGCGACTCGGATTTGTCAAGTGCAACCCGCGGTTTCGAGGTCTCGTTCTGCGGGAAATTTCCGGCTTTCCACGATTTTCCAAATATTTTTCCGCAGATTTAAACATGTTTACCATGGAAAAAGTCTGAAGATCGCGAAAAATCGATAAAGGCAATTATTTCACGACCCTGGTAGAAATTTTCCGGCGGTACGTCCGACGTTAGTCGGGCCCTGGTCGAGGCTACGTTGACCCTGCCAAGGCCTAACCAGGGCCCGATTCGGCAATTCGTTATTGACACTTGTAGAAAATCTGTAGCGTTACATTCGGCATTGGGCTCTGGTCAGGCCTTGGTCAGGCCCTGGTCAGGCCTTGATCAGGCCCTGGTTAGGCCTTGATCAGGCCCTGGTCAGGCCTTGATCAGGCCCTGGTTAGGCCATGGTCGGGCCCTGGTCAGGCCCTGACTTGCCACAGATTTCCCACCAGGGCGACGTCGCGTCGCCGCCGGGACCCGCGAACTCGATATATTAACTGACCACGGACACTTTAATAATCCTCACCCGCGTCTGGAGAGTCTATTTCCTCGAGGAGTTTCGGGCTACGTGTGAGTTGGCGCCACACGTGCCGTCGCGATCAATCTTGACGCTCGCGCGACTTCTGCGTGTCACGATGGGCGAGCGCGGGTCCCGCACCTCCGGGACTCGCGTGCGATTTTTGTCCTTTTCTCGCGTCTCCTCCGCCACGGCCGCTGGTAGCAAAACACTTCGCCAGTTGAGAAAACGGAAGGAGAAGAAGAGAAAAAAAAACACACACACACACACATACACACATACAGAGAGACCCACGAGGCAGTTCATAGTTTTTGAGACCGCGGCGACGACTCGTCCGTTGTGCCACTACACGGAGCTCGTTGACTTTCCGTCTCTTTCTTTGTTCTTTCCTCCACGCTCCCCGACCCCTCCCCTCGTTCCCCGCTGTTCTCTTTCTCTCGCAGCGGCTGCGCCATTCCACGTGAGAGAGCGTGAGACACGCCGGGATGGAGTCGTGGCACGGCGAGTGGAACCTCTGCCGGCGAGGTTTGCATTATTTATGAAGCCGCTACAGCCCTGATGAGAGAATCGCGGCCGACTTCCAACCCTCTCGCCGCCCTCCATCCCCCTCCGACGTTGCTCGCTATGTCCCTCGCCGCGCGCGCCGCTACTTTCCGCCGCAGGACGCTTCTGCACAACCCGAAATAAACTACCAGAACCTTTTATCAAACGTCGTGTGCGCTCCATGTTTGCCGTACATTTTGCCACCGCCGCCGCCGCGCGTACGTGCGCGGCAAGAGCAACGCTCGCGTCGCCGGGAATTTCAGATGTGTCGGACTTTCGATTAATTTTGTTATCCCCCTGGAACTCGGCCTCCCGGTCCCTCGCTGTCCGGCATGAGTCGCCGCAAGTCCGAAAATTGGACGTGTAATGATCAGTCGATTCAAATTCGAACGTTCGAACCGTCTTGTATCGTCAGTAGTTGGGAATAAAAATTTCGACTCCGACTACTGCTATATTTTTGTCTATTTATCAGTTATATCCGGAAATACCTGACCTGTGATGAAGTAATATTTTTAAATGCGCGTGCACCAAAATAACTGTCAATTTCTTGTTTATATAAATGACTAGCGGGTTCGTAGTGTCTCGCGCGCTTCGCTCGATATATGGTCGAATCAAAATTAGATCGTTAAGGAAATTAACGTAAAATTAACGTCCATACTTTACGAAATCGAGAAATTTTGTTTTTTTCGATTTCGTAAAGTTTGAAGACCCTATCCGATGAGAAATTTCCCGCTGATTCCGAAAAGCACCGTTGTTTGCCAGAAAAACGTACAATTCGATGAGAAAAACGCATAAAATGATTTTTCACTTTTTTCCTAATCTTGTCACTTTGCTAAAATTGAGGTTATCTTTTTTTCGATCGACCAAACCTGGGTTTTCTTTTTGCGTTCGAGAGAAAACTCTATAACGAAGAGAATGCCGTAAAGCGGAACGCGATATCTTGATTTCTGGATTTTTTACAGGATGTTAAAGTCAGACCCTCAAAAATCGCAAATTTTTGGAAGAGGTACCCCTTTCGTTTTTGCAGTTTTTGGGGGGTCTGACTTTAAAATTCTGTAAAAAATGTTAAAATCAAGGTATTGAATTTTGCCTTGTGACATTCTCGTCGTTATAGAGTTTTCTCTGAAACGCAAAAAGAAAATCCAGGTTTAGTCGATCGAAAAAAAGTAAGCTCGATTTTAGTGATGTGACAACTGGGTAAGCGTGCGGGCAGGTTAACATGAATACAAATTTCTAATTTTGGGACAGACTTGAATTAAGGGGGGTCAAGGCTTTATTATTTAGGGCCGACTTTAATTAAGGAGGCTAGGTCAGACAAACAGACAAACAGACAAACAACTTTCCAAAATATATATAAGATAAAGATAAACATATTTTATTCATAGGATTAATCGTCATAAGGAAATCGAGGTCACGAGTGATACGTCACTGGGATCTAAGTGGAGCTCCGGCATGAAACATGAACAAACGTGAAACGGCGGTGCAACAATGTGGCGCGACCGCGGAATGAAGTGGAAGTGTCGGGTATGTCTTGCTAGCAGATCATAGGCCGGTCTGCACGCCTCAGCATGCATGAATATACAGCTGGGGTTGGGGAGGAGGGAGCGGGGGGGGCTGCACAGCCGGCCGGCAAACCTAATTCCACGTGAGGGATTTGCGATTCGCTAATCCCGGGGTTGCCGAGAACTCGGTCATTATTCGATGTCGCGTGATCCCGGGGGGTCGTTGGCGGGGCGTATCGAGCCCCGAGGCCTCCGTCGTTTACCGAGCGGCGATGCCCCCCCTCCCCCCCCCCCCCCCCCCTCGGCTGCTCTACACCGTCGGTTGCATATCGTGCGCCGCCTAAACTGGGCTGCGCACACATAAAACACGTCCAGCCGACACGGCATCCCGCTCGTCGTCGATACGTGCCCGGCACGTCGCACCTCTCGTCCCGATAACGGCGCAGCGAGGGCGCCCGACGGAATAGCGGCTGACGTCGATCGTTGAAGACGCTCGGCGTCCGGTGATCGACATTCATTGTCGATTAGTCGTTCCACACGCCAATCGCACTGTCACCGTTGCATTGTGGATTGCATTTCCCTTTCCGTGAATACGAACTAATTTCTTCGTCCGCCAGATCAAACAGCAGATGCACAGTGAAACCTCAGGAATCCGATTGGTTTGTCTTATCAGGCTTCGATGCCTCAATTACGCCCATCTTTTCGCCCATCGAGTGCCCAACGAAATAGGCTCAAGTCTTTGAAGACGCTCGTCGCATTTGGAGACGACCAAGTCGACTAGTCGTTCCATACGTCAACAACAACCCAGTCAGCAATCGCATCGCGACTTTTACATCCGTATCCGAATACGGATTAATTTCTTCGTGTCCGCCAGACCAAGCAGCAGCCACTGAACTCCCGAGAATCCGATTGGCTTCCCTTATCGTGCCGCGACGTCTCAAGTTCGTGCGAGTCCGTGCCCGAGAAAACGATTTCCGCGGAAACGGAAAACTTTTCCTCGCACAAAGATGTAAACCGCGCCGCGATAAGGACGAACGATCGGGACACGTCGAGGCTACGGCCGGAGGCAAATGGGCTCTCCCCACCGACTGATAAGCGCTAATCCCCGCGATCGGATTATCCCGCTCGCTGTAGCTCGCGCTGGGTCCGGTCATCAATTCCTAATCGCGCGCCCGGATAAGGTTAAAGCGGTCCCCGTCAGACCGGGGCGACTCAGACGCCTCGCGTCTTGACTGCGTCGCCGAGGCAAATTCGAGGGGTCTGCGAGAACGAGCTATTGTAATTCTTATGATGACAGGACAGCGGAGGTGGGGGGGGGGGGGGGGGGGGGGCAAAGGGCCAGAGAGACAAGAACCTCACCGACATGTAGAGTGCGCCACATATATATATACATATATCTATAAATCTATATATATATATATTTAATACATTATATCGCGTAGGACTGTTCGAAGCGCTGCGACGGGGAAACGAGGAAAGGGAGGGGGATGGGGGGCATATCGATCTTGCGAGAACGAGAGCACGCGCTGACTATTCAGACGGCGCTGGTTCTGGTGTTTTACTGGTTCTGCGGTTCTGCCTTGGCCTGGCGGTGCTGCTGCTCCTGGCTCTACACACGAGGCCAGGCAGAGAGACGTACACGGCGATCACGACGACGCCGACGACGACGACGACGACGACGATGGCGACTCTCGACGCGCGCTGTTGGCCACTGAACCGGTGAGTTATACCACAGCCGGCGTGTTCTCTGCTCTCTGCCACGGTAGAGTAACCTGCTGCTCTCGTCCCCCGCCTACAGCGGCTGAGCGGCACGGCGAACGAGCACAGAGCGCTAACCCCTGAGAGTGAGCGCCGCGCAGACCCCCCGTGTGTGCTTGCGAAAACACCGATATCGTTATTTATGTATCGGGCCAGGCAGCGCGCGCCGCACATACGCAACACAGCTCGCTCGGTTCTCTCCTCCGGTTCTCTGCGTCGGGCTCTCTGTGTACGCGCGCCCCCCGCGTATGTCGCGGTATACGCGGAACGTGTGTATCGCTATCGAGGAACCGTCCGCGAATGTGCGGCCCGCTCGACTCGCAACTCCCGCTCGCGCTCGTTATACAGTTGTCCGGGCGCCGCGATACACGCGCCCCCCGTGGACCCAGAGAGAAACATCGGCTGCGATCGGAGCGCGCGGGCTTTCGAGCTATCCGCGGGACTGTTGCTGTTATTCACGACAGACGTACGGACGGTTGTTGCACGACGTCGCGGGGCTTCGGGAATTTTATTTTTCGCTAGGAGCGGAATAACACGCGGGTAAAAGACGCGGATCGGGGGTTTAAGAAACACTCGCGACTCGGGTGCTGCCTGCCTATTTTTATCTATAATCGGGTGTTTTTGAGTTTTTCGTGAAAACTATCGCGTTTAGGGAAAAACTAATGGCGAATTCGTAGTCTACGGGCAAAAATACATAGAAATAAGGTGTTAGGAAAAATTAAAAATTTTGTCGGATCAGTAAAATCGGGTCAGTAAAATTATTTTTTTTTAATCGTTCGAATCTGGAGTTTTTTCTTTCGTTCGAGAGAAAACTCAGTAACGATCAATTTCGTATAGTTTGAAAACCATGTCCGATGGCAAATTCCCCGCTAATTCCGAAAGCACAGTTTCTTTCCCTAAAAATAGAAAATTCTTCGAGAAAAATGCGAATTTTTTTTTCTCTCCCAATATAACAGTATCGTTCGTAACAATGGCTAAATCTGCTCCCTCGTATTGTTCAATATATCCAATTCTCAGTCAACGATACATTATACATTTTGCACCGTTGCCCCCGTGCTGCTCGCAAAGTGCTATTCCATCTCCAAGTCGCTCGGTCGAATTGCCTCAGACCTTGAAGCGCGAGAAAAAGTGGCTCCGTTCGGGGGAAGTGTGGAGGGGCGGTCGTGTGACAATCGTCAAGAGCGCGAGTACACAGCGAAACCAGGCGGTGCAGTGCATTATTGCGTGTGAATATATACGCGCGGTGCGACAAGCTCACCGCAAACTTGACGGGCGAATGAATCGAAAAGAAATCCTTTTACGGCCACTTGACTCGCTCGTCGTCGCCTTTCACCCGCGCCTCCACATCCACCCTCGACGTGCACCGCCGCTCTGACATTCCATCCGGCAACGCGCGCGCTCTATTTGCAGAAGAATTGGGCTTTTGTGTGTGCGCGCGGACGGTGCGGAGCCAACACTGTACCAGGGGCGCAGGGGGGGGGGGGGGTGACCAGGGGGTAAAACTTGCGGATCGATAAAGCGCAGCAATACTTACGGTGTCATATCTAGCAATTCAAATAGCCGACCCGGTCACGAACCGCGCTTTTTCCATAGACAATCAAAAGCTAATTATAGTCCTTCGTCGAGTTTCGTTGTAATTCAAGATTCATACAGACTTTACCAAGTTTTTCTTGTTGCTCCCCCACCCCGCCTGAATCGCAGTCTTATATAGCTCGGCTGTGTGTACGCGATTATAAGCCACAAAGTTTATGTTCCGTAATAAAAGCCTTTGTCCTAAAGTGTTGGATATAGTCGCGTGTCGCTGTGCCACGACACGCGACGCGATCGCGGCGCGCGCAGTTGAGTTTTCACTGTACCCCGGCTCCGGCCCCCCTTTGCCACCCCCCCCCCCCCCCCCCCACCGGGGTTTGCAGTATCCGCGCGGTGCGGCCCTCGTTACGGAACGCAGCGCTTCGTTCGCCGTCCCGCGGGACAAACTTCGCCCCCGGGACTGCTGAGTCGATGCTTTCTTTGCGGGTCTCTCAATAGCCACCGGTTTCCCTGTTAGTTCGCACTCGACGCGCTCGCCTGCACAGCCACGCGAAGGGCAGTGATTAGTGGTGATTCCATTTTTCCATTTCCATCCCCCTCATCCGCATACTCCACCCTCTTCTCTCTTTCTGGTCTCTGGCTTTCTCTCTCTCTCTTGGTTCCGACGGGCCCGAAGGACGGAACGAGAAAGCGAGGGAATCCTTGTGCCGCCCAACGAGTTCTCATTATTATAAAGTCACTAACGAACCGAGGAGCGCGGCGCGCACCCTCAGAGTTTCCTCTCCTCCTTCCTCGCTCTCGCTCCGTCCCGCCGCCGCACGTCGTGCCTTTTTCTCGTCTCTCTCACGCTTTCCGCTTCCCTTTGGCCGACGAAGCAAATCGATTACCTCTCGCAATCGATAAAGCGAGATTGAGCCAATTACCAGCAGAATAGCGCGAGCGGTGGCGAGCGAACGACAACCGTTCCCTGTGGTGGTACAAACACTCTCGCCGACTCTCCCGTCCGGCAATCAGGCTCTGCCCTCCTTCGACTGAGTTCAAACTTTTTTATTCTTCCATCGTTTTTTCTTTTTTTTTAATAATCAAAAATACGTTTTTCGCCCCGTATTCGAGGGTCTTGTCCTACTTACCACCCCGCCGAGGTATCGGAAATAATTTCCGCGACCGGATTGAGTGATCGAAGCGGCTTTCCACTATTTCAGGAATATTTCGTGTTACGAATCGAGATAACGGAACGTGATTTTTATGTTTATTTCGGGATCTTGTTCGATTAATGGTTGAAATCACGATTTCGAAGTATCTCGCGAGTTATTTATATTTATAAAATGACGGATCTAAACAATAGCAAAAACACATATTTCACAGGGTAAAACTTCTTATATGCCACCAGTTATGGCAATTAACAATTGCAGTATTTAACTTATACTTAAACACGAAATGAAAAAAAAATAATATATTCAATACGTGATTGGTTTGTGGTTAATTGAAGACTAATTAATAGATTTAATGAAGGTAAGCAAGAAAGCTCAAGTGAGTGTAACGTGGGAGGTGGGATAATTAGCGGCCGTCGAAGTTACTGTAAAATGGTGAAAGAATAAAGACGCAAGTCTTCGCAATAATTCGCATGAGGAATTCGATTAGCAGAAATAAAGGTAAATAACTGACACGCTCGAAAACTCCGCATCGGATGATTTACAGAGGATATTAAACCGGGATTGAGACGCGGGAGTAGCAGAAGGACAAATTATTAATAATATTTAGATAATTAAATGTAAAGGCGGAAAAACGGCCGGCACGTAACATTTCGGATTAACCGCCGACGAGTCTCGCGGGGTTTTAATCTGCGAACTGAACGCGGCGCGAGATAAGAAAAATCCGCGAGTTGGAAAGTTGTCGAATGAATTAGAAAGTGGAGTATAGCGCGCGGGATGGGAGAATCCACGCGCCGTGTGTACCGTCGCTATTCTCAGTCGTATCCTTTACCACGACGATAAGCTCGAAATCCCACGGAAGCTTGAATAGCGCGCCAGAGCTAGGTAGGTTTTCTCCGGGTCGCCGCGATGGAGTGAGTGAAATAGAGTCGTTCACGAGCTCGAGCTCGCTAACTCTCGCGTCTACCTACTACCCGGTACCTCGGAGCGGCTACCGCTGGCTGCTTCGACTGGTGCTGCGCTGCCGCGCTGTTGGGAAAACTTTTAATGCCTCCCGATGCCTCCCCCTTTGCGGGACATCGATTCACCACACGGGAGCGGGCAGTACTCTCGCGGTGACGCGCTACAGAGAGCTCTTGCGGCGTCACATCGAGGACACCGCTGCACAGCCAACTCTCGCTCCCTCCCACCCTCTTCCCGCGCTTTCGTTTTGTCTCTTTCGGCTCTCCGACAATTCCCGCGCATTCCGTCCGCGTCCCGGCTATCGCGTTACATTGATCATAATACCGCTGATAAATTGTGTTACAAGCAATTAACGGTGACACACGACCCGCGATATTTCCCGAATTATGTTTTAACCCCGGAAACGCCGTTAAATTAACTATCGCTCGAGTTTGACGGTAATTCGTGTGCTTTATGCAATTTTGGAAATAAAACGCCGGTGAGTTTGCGTAAATGTCGAATATTTCGCGATGTCGAGCATCGATCAGGGGTTTCCCATGCATACATTTTCCGTCGGGCTGTTTCGCTTGCGAGAAACGCGTCCGCCGTTTCGCCACCTAGCGGCGGCCGCCGCAAGCGTCTCGGGCCGACGTTGAGATCGGAAATCTTGCGGGGTCGCGTTGCAAGAGCGAATCGCTGAATAACAAGCTGAGCGCGGGGAGCAGGCGAAACGTCGATACCCGAAGTTTCGCTGAATCGACTTATTTATCGTTGAATAAATCAACCTTCGATTGGAAATCCCTTAATTTTTCATTCCGCGCAGATACCCTCGTCACGATACTGCGCGTCGCGGGGGGAGGGGGGGGGGATAGAGACTCATGGCGTGGGCGAAAAGCGATTGCCCCCCGCCGATTGGTACCGGAGTTGAATAATGCAATTACTCATAAAACTTTTGCCATGTATACCCACTGCGTGTACGGCTATGCGAAGCAAAGCCGTGCCAACAGAGAGTACATTGAGTGTCGGGAAAAAAAACGGCGTGTGTGTATATGTAACGGTGGAGATGCACAGTGTATATTGTGGTAAAGGATTAAAAAAAATATTGGATCAGCCGTCACCTAACGAATACTGTAGCGCGCGCGCGCGATGGTCGCGTGTACTATATACTCATACACATATATATATATACGGCACAGTATGTTCTTTGTAGCGGGATGGCACTCAGCCCATGAATATGTAGGTCCAAGAAGAAATTATTCCTGCTACGTACACCGAAACCAGTACAGATCAACACTCTGTCCCCTTTCACTTTATTCAAGTCCCCTTTTTTCTTTCAATCACTTTCCAACCGGAATTGCTTCTGTTTTATTCACCGAAATATCTGCATCCCACCGGCACCGTAGTTACGTCGGGCAATCACGTGCGAGGGACAGCGATTGCGAGTCAACGGACAAATTGTTCCAAGTCGTTCACCTCGATTCAGAGACTGTCGGTAAAGTAGAGAGCTAGCTGGCCGGCCCCTCGGCGATCGACGGGCGAGTGAACGCCCGCAATGACACTGAGGACGACAGCTACGGCCCAAGAAGAAATTATTCCTGCTACGTGCACCGAAACCAGTACAGATCAACACTCTGTCCCCTTTCACTTTATTCAAGACCCCTTTTTTCTTTCAATCACTTTCCAACCGGAATTGCTTGTGTTTTATTCACCGAAATATCTGCATCCCACCGGCACCGTATAGTTACGTCGAGCAATCATATTCGAGGGACAGCGATTGCGAGTCAACGGACAAATTGTTCCAAGTCGTTCGCCTTGATTCAGAGACTGTCGGTAAAGTAGAGAGTTAGCTGGCCGACCCCTCGGCGATCGACGGGCAAGCGAACACCCGGGATGACACTGATGACGACAGCTATGGTCCTCATTCGCGTCGGCCCGTCATTATACCTATATCGTCGCGTCGTCAAATTAGTTCCGCGTGAAAGTAAGATTAGCGAATTTTACTCTGGCATTATAGCGCACGAAACTCTCACTCGCTCTCTCTCTCTCTCTCTCCGGCGGTCCGCGACGACCGCCCGCGGTTATTTTCGGTTAGTTACGCATTACTCGGTGAAATATTAATTCTCGTTCTACCGCGTGGAATGAGAAATTGCGAAGGTTTGAGAGTTCCTATATACTTCGCGTTTCCAACCCTCTCGCGCGCGAACCGTCGAACAACCCCTCTTCGAACTTCCGGGAAACGGGAGAAAGAGGAACGGGCGGTGTGCGAGGGAGACGCGAGCAAGGGGGAAGAACAGCTTTGGTTGGGAATCGGGACTCAAGTTACCCTGCAAAGCTTCGGGCGCCGCGCACCTCTTAGAAGCCTGAAGTACCTATGCATAGCGAAGCGCACCAGCGCCTGAACTAGCCTAGAGTGAGGAAGCGTTCTGAAGTAGCGCTGGAAGGGGGCTAAGGGGGGCAGCCCTGCAGCTCCCGTGGAATTTCAGTATTGTGGAGGAAGTCCTATTAGGGCGTATAATAATTTCCACGTAGACTCGAAAACCCTCGATATATCCGCAAACCATAATTCGCGCGACACACTACACTATAGTAACCTACTTTTTCACAGGTCCACCCAACAAACACCCTTTCTTACGTCACCACAACATGGCAGCTACATTTATTGTCACACATGAGACATTCCAAGTCAGTCGAGCCATAGAAAAAGTTTACAGCCAGCACCACAAACTCCCAGTGACGAACCGAATTGCTTCGGAAATTTTCGGCACTTCAATCCCTCCCGCAGCTCGTTCGTCAGCAGCGCGATATTTTTATTTTCGCGACACACGTCCGCCGAATTCTGATCCGCGTATATTTCGAGCGTCATTCGGGTTGCTCGCGCTACTTATTCTTGAATTATTCAGCAATCGATAGGACACACCGTTTTCACACGAGCGCGCTCGTCGAGGATTTTTGCACGCGAATAAAAGGACGCGCGCGGCTTAACCTCAACCGAGGCTGCTCGGAGGGTCGAAATTTCGACTCGGGATTGCGTGCTCGTACATGGCGTACGCCATATACAACCCGCGTGCACATGGAGACTCGCACATAGGTGCAGGCGTATCACCGAGGCCTGTGTATCCGTGGCGGCCGACAATATACACGTAAAGCCCACTACAGGATGTGTATGTGTGGCGCCGCATGAGCCGAAATGGTGACCGCGACACCGTATAGTCTACTGTAGCGTCAGCTAAACCCTACTAATGCTCGTAATGTATAGCCGTGGCGTAACCCGCGCTGCCATGTACCGCACTATATAGGATGCTATCTAGCGCGGCCCCTGTGAGCTGCAAGGTGTACAATCCCGCAGTGTGGAGGGAGAGGGGGAGGGGGACGGGGGGGGGGGGCGATGGCGGAACCAGCGGGCCAGACGATATATAGAAAGAGAGCTTGGGCGAGGGCGAGCGATACGCACGAGTGTAACCGCGCGAGAGAACGGAAGAGTGTGAGTGGGGTGGAGGGAGAGGGTGGCAGACACACAGCCCAACAGTTGAACGTTATCGAGCTATCTCGACGAATTTAACGAATCGCTGATTAATTACAACGAGCTATAACCGTACCGTCCGTCCCGTTGAGATTTTTATCTGGCCGCGCGCGCGCTCGCTCGCTCGCTCACTCGCTCACTCGCCCGTCCGTTCTTGCACTCGCTCACTCGCCCGTCCATTCTTGCATTCGCTTACTCGCTCGCTCGCTCGCGCGCGCCCCCTAGGTACGCGCGGCAGCCGCGCGACCGCGCGCGCGCTCGAAACCTCAACTGGTACCAGCCCGTTTCGACACCGACGCCAACTCTCCTCTCTCTGTGATGCGGTATTTCGAGTTATGCTTGCTGCCGGTTATGCACGCCCGTTAAACACCCAACGACTAACCTGAGGCTTTGACGATGCGTAACGATGCGTGACTCATCACGCTGAGGTGGCCACGCGCGGGGGCCGCGCTCCCCGAGCGGGCTCCACGCGAAATTATATCCTCCGAGTGGTAGAAAACGTTGTGGAACGCGTCGCGGTCTCGTCGTCTCGTGATCCGTGACGGGGGGTGGAAAAAAACACGTACCGAGGCTAGTTTCGCCTGGTGGCATCGAACTATAACTCGAGGTGCAGACGGGGTTGCAGCGTGACTCGGGTTAACCCTGGAATACACAGGGTTAAGCCAGATCTACGCAGTGTTGAGGATGATGTGTACACGGGGTTGAGCCTCGAACTGCACAGGATTAAGCCTGAAATACGCGGAGTTAAACCTGGGATATGCCAGGGTTAATCCTGCGCTATGCGAGACGATTAACCTTGCGTCGTATCTGCGCGCGGGGGGTAAACCTAAAGTTCACCGAGTTGATGCTCAGATAGGTAGAATTAAATACACCCTTAACTGCGCAAACGGAATCCACGAGAAGCTGCAGTTGTGGCTGTAATTTTCGTGAGAGAGTTGGGTGGATTTATTGATATACAAATTCGTTAGTTATGGCAGCAATTGTTGATACTTCTCAACGAATATTTTTGTTCGGATTATCGTTTTCGTTTCTCCATTTCCTCCAATACATCAAACATGTCGGTCAGAACGTCAGTATCAATGTCGAAAGGTCCGCAGGGTTTTCCCCCATTGCGAGTAAAGGTCATTAGGTTATGTTGTAGGTTGGCTGTCACGTATCACGAGTGGTTCGCCCCTCGATGAAAAGTTTCATCAATGATAAATTAGTTTTCGTGTTTTATCGTAGTTAGTCGTAGGTCAGATGGGATCGGGGCTTTTGTGTGTCGGGGCCCGGCACGAGCATTGAATAATTATAGACGTCGGTGTTTTCTTGCGCCCCAATGTGCCATTACGAATTCTTGACTCCGATGTCCCCCCCGGCTTGACGTGTGTACAGGGATAATTGAGTAATCAAATGTAATCTAGTAAATATAGGGTATTTAAGTGTCGAGTTCTCACGTAATTCGAGGGAATGCGTCTATATACTTAAGAGGGCTCGGTCGGTACAGTCCGGTCAAAGGAAATACAGACGTTTCGAAAATCTTCGTCTGAGCTTCCAGGGTCGATCGATATCTGCTACGTGGCCATCAGAATAAAATGAACGTGTTCGATACGAGTGATAATTATTTGGTTCAGACGTCAAAAATGATTTTTCCAAATAAACCAATTCCGCCCTATCGCGTAATTATCCGAGCACGGACGTTCGGTTACATAAATAAGTTCGCCGTGTTGGCGGTATTTCCGGTGGCGGTGATTCCGAGGGGAGTTTCATTCTCACTTTTGCCTCCTCCTCCGCCGCCTCTCGCCCCGCTTCGCGGAAAGTAATGAGAGTCTTCTGGGGGGGCTTTCCGGACTTCGTTACAAATCACTGTAAGCACGGTCGGAGGATTAAAGAGAACCACAACGAGCGCAACACGCCCGCCAACCTCGAGAATCGGATCACCGGCGTTTTGGGCAACGCTTTTGGGTTTCCCCGAAATTACCTCGCTGTTCCTCTTCACAGTCCAGCGTTTCGCTGTTAAAAAAAACCCTTTTCAATTTTTCCGTACGAAAAAAAAACATATTCCCTGGTAAATCTTTTTCTCTACAATCCGCACGACTGAATAAAAGTAGCAATTTAATAGTGATGGACCGCGAGAATAGTTGTGGAATCGGAAACCCACATTCAACTTTCCCAACAAAAAATGACTGATAAAATAAACAAATAATTCTCTACTCTAATAAAAAAGATATAAAATTATGATTCTCCAGTAAATCACTTTTTCCCCAATTGCCCGAACTAAAATCAGCAATTTAAAAGCTTCGGGTCGCGAGAATATCCGCCAAATCGTACAGCGCAAAGTTTAAACAATCCCGGGGTTAATCGGACCACCCCCTTCAATTTTTCTGCTCAACAAAAACTCACTCTAACAAAATAAAATAAAAATTCTGTAGTCTAATAAAAAAAAAGTTAAACTATGAATATCCGGTAAATCCTTTTTCCCACAATTTCCCAGCACAAAATCAGCAATTTAAAAGCTTCAGGTCGCGAGAATAGCCGCCAAATCGGACAGCGCAACGTTTAAACGATCCCGGGGTTAACGCGAGGCGCGAGTGGCGAGAAGTCCTCCGGGAGCGAAAGAGGCGCAGCGTCTGTCGGCGATAGCGCGCTCTCTCCCTCTCTCTCTCCCCCTGCCCGGATATATCGTCAGTGCACGCGAATACACACCGCTCGGTTCGATAAATCAACGCGCGTACCCGAATCCATAGCCGCGCGAGCGTTGCTCTGCCGAGCCTCGGCGCTCCCGTGGTTTCGTTATGAGTCCTCGGTGGACGCAGTGTTGTTGCACGGCGCGAGCGAGACGCCCGATATAAGCCGGCGTGATAGACACACGCGGTGCGAGAGCGAGCGGCGAAATAGGGACGTGGGGGAGGTGGAGAGGGGGGAAAATAGGGCGAGAGAGCGCCATCCGAATTATTGAAGCTCGCACCGAGAGCCGGTGCACCGGGACATCCGGTTCGTGCGGGCGGCGGTGTGGATTGCTGGCGTTTGATGTTAGCCCTGCGGGTCTCCGACCCAGGCGTGCAACGAATACGCACAGTTCTGCTCTCGGGGACGTGAGGGTGGCCAGGGGGGCCAGAGGGGGGGAGGGGGGTCGGTTGCCTCTCTGACTGTGCCTCGCGTTTCTGCCTCCGGCGGCATCAGCACGCGTCCGCCCGCAAACGAATATAGGGTCGTCCAATATTTCGTAATCAAAGCTAACACCGAACCGCCGCTATTATACACAACGCCGCGATGCCTCTATATACATCGACCTACCCCGTGTTTGCATAACATTGCGCCCCTCGATCCACCCCCCCCTCCACCCTGCACCGCGGAATCCCTTCGTCCCCGACACTTCGGCGATAAAGAGAAACGAAATCACCGCGCCCGCGTCAGGAGTCACCGAGACTTTGACGCCTGTCTCGCAGCTGTCGTGGGTGGAGGGGGGATTACGGCACGTGAGTTGCGAGGGGAGCGCACAGGCCGCGCGAAGCGTCCGAGGCGACGGAAGGAAAATACCTGACCTGATTCTTAACAGGCGGTGTCGCTTCTCACACCACCTCGAAATTTTGAAAGCAATTTTCTGCCAAATAACGACACAGACTGGGCTTGCATTTTGAGAGTATACGCGGGAGGATGGCACAATTGGGTCGAGCTTTTAGCTTCCCGTAACTAAAAGCCGTTTTGTCAGGATGACCGAAAAACGAAAAAAGTGAGGTTAGGCGTTCAACATTGTGTGAAGAAATGCCCACCGGTGTATCACTACTCCCTAAAGTTTAATTAACCGCAAGATTTGCCTAGAATTGCGTAGAAATAGAGGCGAATGCCCAGAGATTTTCGGAAAATTGCCGGAAAAGCTAATTTGCAATTTGAGGCTGGTCAGCCGGGCAGTTCTGGAACGTTGGAGCCCGCGGGTCGGTCAGTCCCCCACCCCGTTGGAAGTTATCGTTTCGGGCCCTCACGCACTTGGTGAAATTTACCGTTGTCATAAAACGATGTAGGAAACGGGTGGTGGGCGGGGGTGGGGCGAGTCGAGCGAAATTGAGAAGAGTCGCGAGGGGGTGAGTGAGGGCTGGAGAGAGAGGCGAGAGCGATGTCCCGTGTCCGGGACCGAAAAGCGGACGCGGCGCATAGTCATCCCCCAGGTCCATTTCTAGTTGATGCCCTCGACGCGGCACCCCTAAAACAATATCTCGGCCGAGTGGAACGACGACGCCGCCGCCGCCGCCGACGACGACGACGACGACGACAACGATAACGGCCTGGGGTATAGTTGCCACGGGGTCTATGGCGGATGAGAGCTGCACGCGGGGGAAAACCGAGGATAAACTATGGCTGTTATACGGTGGACCGCGTCATCGAGGGAAAACGCGGAGGAACCAAGTGGAAAGTCCAAAAGGAGGAAAACAAGGGACAGGGAGGGGCAATAAATCTGAGAAGTTATTTATATACCGTCGCCCGAGGGATGAGGAGAGGCGAGGGGGGGGGGGGGGGGCAACTATCACCCTATGCCATAATTCTAAAGTAAGCTTTATCGATAATGTTTTAATATCAACGTGTTGTACTTTACAAGGGCCGACGTCGTCGTATCGTGTTCCAGTCTAACCGGCCGCAGTGTGTCTCAACTGTCCAGTTTCCAGTCCAGTTTCCGGCAGTAAAGTCCAACTAAAAAGCGGGAAGGGGACGACAGAACTGCGTGGGCAAAGTACGAAAGAGAATATGGCAAATGCTTCTTCTTCTTCTTCTTCTTCTTCTTCTTCTTCACCTTCGTCTTCTTCCTCCTCTTCGCAATGCTTTTACTGCCGCCCCAACTGCTGGCTGCCACGACTACTGGGTGCCGCTGGATTTCTATGTATCGATCCAGGGTCCCAGCTTGTCCCGGGCCGAAACCGAGATTGACTGGGCGTCGCGACGCCCTCTCTTCCTATTCACCGCTCCGCAGGAGTAGTAGGCACCTTGCGTCCTCGGTGCGGAAGGCGGAGGAGGGGAGCGACGCGAATAAAGGGGTGCGATATGAATTGAGCCTCTCGTCTGCTTTCCTGGTTCAACCATCACTTATTTCCCGGGTCCTTTAACTATTCAATGGTTTTGCGGTTTACGTCTTTTTCCACGTCTTGTCGTCGCTGTCGTCTATACGAGGGTCGATCCGTTCATTGCAGTTTGACGAATGTGCAATGTGACTTGTGAGAGGTCAGGAGAGGCAGACTGACAGACTGACTGACAGACAAACAGACAGACAGACAAACAGACAGACAAACAGGCAGACAGTCAGACAGACAGACTGACAGACAGACAGACAGACATAAAAACAGACAGACAGACATAAAGGCAGACTGGCTGACTAACTGACTAACTGACTGACTTACTGACTGACTGACTGACTGAGTGACTGAATAACAGACAGACGGGTAGACAATCTGGCGAAGCTACAGAATAACTTACGACAGGTCAGGAGAGATCGACAAACAGACAAACAGACAGACTAACAGACTGACAGACAAACAGATAGATAGGCAGACAGCCAGACAGACAGACAGACAAACAGACAGACTAACAGACTGACAGACAAACAGATAGATAGGCAGACAGCCAGACAGACAGACAGACGCACAAATATATGTCGAAACTCTTGTTTCATAGAGACGAAGCTCGATCCCTTAATTGTCACTGTACAGTTTGGCGAACCCACAGAATAACTTATGACAGATCAGGAGAGCCAGCCAGACATACGGACAGATAGCCAGACATATATACAGACAAACAGCCACAGAAACTCCCGTGTGCACAGAGCCGGCGCGAATAAGATCAAATAAGGACGGGTCGTAGATGTAGCAAAGAGTTTCCCGTCGTTGTGGATTAACCGAGCTGTCAACGATATTAAACTCGGAAAGAAACGTCGACGCGCGCGAGGCGTGCGAGCTACACGCGTACACGCTGGCATTATGGTAATGGGGGGTGAATGGGGGCTGGATGTGTTGGCGCGAGTTGCCAAGTCCACGACGGACAAAGTGGGGAGGGCTGGTTGCGGAATGGAAAAACGAAGAAAAAAAAAGGAAGAAAACAACAGCGAGGGAAAAAAATTGACGCCGAGGGGCGGGAGATTCTGATGCGCGGCCGAGAGACAGTGGCGAGGGGTGGCGGAGCGTGTGGCAGCGACGGCGGCTACGACGCGGCGTTCCCAATGACGGTGGACTCAATGCGCCCGCGGAGAGCGCGAGTGAAAGGAAAGAGGTGGAACGAGCTAGAAGAAGTGGAAGCACCGACAGGGAAAGAGCTGAGGAACGAAGCAGTGAGAAGGAGAAATAGAGAGAGAGAGAGAAATTGCTGCTGCTGCCTGGAGTGAAAGAAAGAAACGCGTGTAGCGAGACAGCGCGAAGGGGATAGAAATAGAAAACAGAAAGAGTTCCACCGCTGCTTCTGCCGCTTCTGCCGCTGTTGCTGCTTGTGTACGGCGGCGGTGCGCGCGTTCTTCGCGCACAGTTTCACGCCAGCCACCTCGCTATTATACTGATTACATTTTCTAATGCGCGCGTCTCCCTCGCCCCGCTTCTCTCACTCTCTCACTTTCACTCGTAGCTTTCTCTCGTTCCGCGTCGTCTGCGCATTCCAGGCGGATAAAAAAAAGGTACAGAATGAGACGGAGAATAAAAACGAATCGGCGGAAAAATTCTCGATTTCAGGCTTTACGATGTGCTTTTTTTTCGCTTTTTTCTCTGTCTCTAGATTTTCGTTCCATTGAAGTGCGCGAAGGCGCGTTGGATTCCTTGTCCGCGGAGTCATCCGCGCTACGATCCTCGCTCGGTCTTTGGTAACGTCGCACCCGGCGCCGAGGTGGAATGTCGAGCCGGTGCTCGGTTTTTGCTTTGGCGAATTCACTTTCCGAGGACGAAACAAACGATGAAACGTCGTATTGATTTTACGTCGTATTGATTGAACTCATTTGCTGGGGCTGCCTTATTAATCGAAACGGGGAATCGATAGCGGGTTCGAGCCGGAACGGAGCGGGTCACGTTTGTCGTATTTATTACCGCAGGGAATATCGAAATCAGAGTCGCTCGATTCGAGACTATTATCAACCACCAGACGCTATTTATTTTCACCGCGATTCATATTCTCAATGCCGAGGGAAGATCGACCTTTCGCAACCCTTTACGCCATCCAGGTGTAAAAGGTTATAATTGAATGAACACTTATTTTTACACCGGTGTTTCAAATACCGTTCTCCGGCTCCTAGACTCGGTGATCGAACGTAAATAGTTTCTCTTGCACCTATTAAATAGTGCAACACGTTCGCGCCTGCCTCGGGTAGAAATTCTATGGCGTTATAGCTGACGCTAATCAGGAAACGATCAGGCCCAGGGCCACAGTGGCCTGACCAGGGCCGGATCAGGGCCTCACTTGGGCCGAATATAAGAGTAAAGATTGTCTACCAGGGTGGTAAGTTGACGAATAATTATGCATCCAATTTTCATCCTGCTCATCAGGTTGCATTTTCCTACCCTTTTAAATCCTTCTGTCCAACGAGAAAAGATACATTTTTATTCAACCCGCTTTCGCCGCACGTACCGAGTTTTTCACTCGGCCGCGTTATTAACGCGTGCCGCCGTTTTGAAATATTTATCCGCGGCTTCGCGCGGCATTTCGAAGAATCCCTCGCAGCGTCTCGCACAATTCAACCAACGTGCAACTAGCGCGACGATCCTACTCATCCCTGGCGCCTCGCATTATCAACTCGCTGCCGTTAAGCGAGGCTCGGAGTGTCAGTAAGTCATGCAACGATTTAGCGGCGTAAAAACGAGGCGCACGGATGACTCGAGGGCCTCGCTGCAAAAAGCTGTAATTTCGCCGCCGCGAGAACTCGGTCACGGTTAGATCATTTTGCATAAATACATCGGTAGCGCGATATTTCTCCCTATTTACGTTCGCATCGCCCGCTACGTGCGTTGTGTACGTCGTGTGTTGTGCACAGCGCCGGCCCCGCGTTTCGCGTCGCGTTCCCAACGTTGCATTAAACATGCGGCTAACAGCTTGGTGCGAGAGACGGAATAAACACGCGAGGCGCGCGCGGAGCTTTTCCGTCGCGAAAATTTTCGCGGCAATATCCCGCGAGCGCCGCTCGCGGTTTATTGTTCCTCGCGCGGTGAAAAGGAGCGAGAGCGCGCGAGGGAGCCCCGGGGGCCGCGGGCGCGCGGCGGCTCTGAAAGCTTTTTGCACGCGCGCGGGAGCTAAAAATAGTTTACACTCTTGAGAAGTGGTTCGCGTCCCCGTCAATCCGGGAATAGAATTTCCCGCGGCCGCGAGACGTAATCCCCGTGTAGTACGAGCGTCGCAGGAGCGACGAACAGCCCCGAACAGTGTGCGTTGCGAGCAAGAATCACGTCCGAGTCGGACCACCGGGAATCTCGAGTGCGGCCGCGAATACGTCGAAGCTCCGGTCGAGCGACGACGTATTTATAATGGAGAAAGCTGGAATCAGGAAGAGAACGAAATGCAGATAATAAACAGCGGGAGCGCCTAAAAAATCGCGAAAAATAGTTTACCATCCCTGGCAAAAAATCTGTAGCGTTAAATCCGACCCAAGTTGGATTTAACGCTCGGGCCCTGGCGGGGCCAATGCAGTCCTGATCAGGGTCTGACCAGGGATGTAACGCTACAGACTTTCTACCAGGGGTCTCGAGAACTGGTTTCGGTCACCAGTCAGGCCCAGATCGGGTCCTAGCAAAGCCTGACCAGGGATGTAACGCTACAGACTTTCTACCAGGGGACTCGAGAACTGGTTTGGGTCCCAAGTTAGGCCCAGATCGGTTCCTAGCAGGGCCTGACCAGGGATGTAACGCTACAGACTTTCTACCAGGGGTCTCGAGAACTGGTTTCGGTCACCAGTCAGGCCCAGATCGGGTCCTAGCAAAGCCTGACCAGGGATGTAACGCTACAGACTTTCTACCAGGGGCCTCGAGAACTGGTTCGGGCCCCAAGTCAGGCCCAGATCGGGTCCTAGTAGGGCCTGACCAGGGATGTAACGCTACAGATTTTCTACCAGGGGTCTCGACAATTGGTTCGGGTCCCAAGTCAGGCCCAGCTCGGGCTCCAGCAGGGCCTGACCAGGGCCACAGTTTTCTACCAGGAGCCAATGGTTCTCGTCCCTGTGAATACGGGAACAGAATTAGCTGCAGCGACGAGACGTAATCCCCATGCCGCACGAAGGACGTATGACCCAATGTGCGTTGCGAACAAGTATCACGTCCGATTCGGACCACCACGAACATATCTCGAGTGCCTGACTGCGGATAGGTCGACTCGCGGCTGCGGCCGCGCGCGCGATGACGCAACAACGGAGCGGCAGCCCAGCTGGAATCAGGAAGCGAGCGAAACAGACGAGATATAATGAACAGCAGGAGCGCGCGGGGCGCATAAACACCGAGTGGTTCAAAAGTCAATAACTCGTCGGGGCACTTTCGAGTCCTCCCGGCGTAGCGCGGACGAGCGGTACGCCGCTCGGCGCACATGTGCAAACACAGAGCGCACTAATACCGCATTTAAGGGCCATTAAAAAGCGAATGGACGTTTATACTTTCAGCCGGCGCATTGTTGCGCCGCATATCGCGCGGGCGTACGGATTATCCGTGTTTGTGTACGTTTTTATGCCTCTTCGATATATATATCGAACGCGAACACACGAAAGCGAATCTCCCACATCTGTCTAGACCGTTTTACTCGCACCGCGAACGTCATTCGAAATTAGTCATCGCGCGCTCATCGCGCGGTTATTACACGCTCGAGTCCGCACCGGAAACGCGGGTCGCGCGCGGCCCCCTCCGATAATTCGGGACTGATTAAACGAACGGTCTGCGTTGACTCGTAAATCGATTTGGAAAAATGTGTCTTCCAATTATCGCTGTGCTAATTATTTGCGCTCGCGGATGTCGACGTGCCGTGTAGGTACCTATGTAAATATAAATATAAATTTATTATGTTTATGTATGTGGGTTATATAGGTAATACGTGGGCGAGGCAGCTATATAGGTTGACGTCAGTTCCAGTATTTTTAATGGCGGACACGCGGGACGGTCGACGACCAAAGACGATTCATGGGCGCATTCGTCGAGCCATCAAGTGCCGCATTGATTGCCGCGGAGTGTATCCCGTCGCTGGCTCTGTGGCCTCGCGCTGTGGACGCGCGGACGTCAGGCCAGCGCGCGCCCGAGAAGCTCGTTTCGGAGCGCGAGCTATTAGCTTTTGATGCGACGATCCACCGCCGTCGCGTGTATACGATCGTTCTCGGGCCCGAGTGCAATTGAACGCTTCGCGAATTCAGACCGCGGGGCGGAAGTCGGGCAAGATTTATCGCATTTTTTTTTTCTTCTTCTGCGAAAGCGGAAATGTTTAATACCGAAAATAATGCGAAAATACTGCTGGAGAAGAAAATGAGTAATAATAATCAATACCGAAAATCCCTCTTTGAAAAATCAGTGGTTGAAATATCTCGCATTTTCGATGTAAGTATTGTTGTCGGGTTATTCGTTCTCTGATTGGCTGTCGGGTTGCCTGCAATTCGTTGCTAACCAACGAGCATTTGCAGCCGTGTAATTGTATTTTGACGGTTCGGAGGGCGTGCGAGGTTTGAAGGTTTGTTAAGGTTACTAGCTTATACGCGCGCTTTGCACGCTTACCCAGTTGTCATGTTACTAAAATCAAGGTTACTGTTTTTTGGCCCGATAGAACCTGGATTTTCTGCCTTCGTTCGAGATAAAACTCTATAACGAAGAGAATCCGCAAAGCGGAACGCGATATCTTGATTTCTGAATTTTTTACAGAACTAGGCTAATCACACGCGCTGGCGCGCGTGCCTGAAAATCTTTTCGCCAAAATTGACCTCAGAAATTGTTTTTTTCTTCAAAATATCGACTTGTAACCTATACCATCGTTCTCAAGTCGCATATTCTACCCCCGAAAACACTGGTCATTAACCTTTTTTAATCGATTTTGAAAAAAATATTTTTTTAGCGCCGAAAAAAATATTTTTTCTGTCAGAAATCGTAGATCCGGCTCCGGACCGAAAATCGCCAAAATTGACCCCAATTTTATTTCTTTTCAAAATATCCTAACCTATACCGATTGAATTTTCTATTTTTCGGGTAAACAAAGGTGCTTTTCAGAATCAGCGAGAAATTTTCCATCGGATAAGGTTTTCAAACTTTACGAAATAAAAAAAAATCGCAAAAAAAGCAAAGGGGTACGTATGGAAAAATTTGCGACTGTTAACAATTCGAAATCCGGGGAAAAATTCCGATCAGAACTGCCAAAATAATCACGTGAGTCGTTACATCCACTGACACTGATTGACGGTCGCCACGACTTCCCTAAGTGCGCCAATTGCGCTTGCAGGTGTGCAACGAGGCATCGTGACGGCTCACGAGAGAAGCGGAAGAGCTCGCTCTCGAGTCATGACTCGTCTCCGCCACGTTTCACCCACCACTTTGCGCTCACGTCCGAATTCCGTATAATCCTCTCATCTCCATTACGCATTCCCCGGGCTCTCGGCGTGGAGAAGGGCAGCGAGACGGTCGCTGAGGGCAACGTGAGACATCTCGCAGCTCGTCGTACGTCGTCGCCACGGTGGCCGAGCTCGCTCGCGACCCTCGGAATCCCACGTGACGTCGTGCCTAATCCTAATGCCGGTGTCTCGGCTACAAATATTCGCGGAACATCCGACAGCGTCGAAATTTCGCTCGCCGAGCTTCCGTCTGTCTGTCGAAAAACGGGTCGACACGACGGGTCGGCCTTAATTCTTTGTGCACCGCGAGATTCACGGAGACCCAAAAAGACACCATAAGAGAGGCGGGACACGCGTAATTATTTTCGCGCTGCAACTATTTTCGCAGCTGCGCGAGCTGCGCCGTCGTCAGCCGGGTCGCCGCGTTCCCCTCGGGTGCGGGACGCGCGGCGTCATCGCCGCCGGCGACGGCGGCGACACGTGCGACCGACACGCAGCTCGCGCGCGCGCGACGCTCGCTCAAACGTGGCTTCGCCGTGCAGGCGACGCGCGACTCACACGCACGTTGGGCGCACCGGCAACGCGCGCTCGCTGTGTCTCTGTGTCTCTCTGTGCGCGCCGCGCCGGTGCCATTTCTGCTCCGGGGGAGCAGAACACACACGAAGCTGTCGCGCGGCGGCAGAGAGCGAGAGAGAGAGAGAGAACGAGGCGAAGGAGGGACGGAAAGAGAGATTTGAAGGGCGGGGGGGACGAGAAGGAAGGAAAGAAAGAGTTGGGGGCCGTGGAACGGGAATATACAAGTCGCATTTGTTTCCATTAAAATACCAGGCGCCGGGAGCAGCAGCAGCAGCGACGGCAGCAGCAGCAGCGTGTGGCATCCCTTCGAGAAAACGACGTTTGTTTGCCTTCGACGAGAACGAGCGGCCGCGTCTCCTCACTCCGGCTCCTGCCGCACGGTATTCGCCCCGCTGGGGGCGAATACGGAGCCTCTCTCGCGGGGACGGGTGAACCGTGGGCGCCGGTTACAATGCTAACCGAGCGGCTCACAAAGGCACGAGACCCGGGGAAAGTTCGCGGCAACGGGACGCAGATTCGCGCGAAATATTCGCGCAACCGCGAAGAGGATCAACGCTCGTTTCGTGCCCTCGAGGCTGCTTCCGCTGTCGCCGCGAGTACTCGCGGCGTGACCGGCCGGTCGCGTGGAGAGAAATAATCAGGGTGTAATAACAACAAATCGATCCTTGTATTAACGAATTTTTCGTTGTCGCCGCAAAATTTTCAGCTACACGGAAAACAATATCATTGATTTGCAATTGTAGTAAATTCAATGTCATTTCTAACTCCTACAATTTCGTGTGATGTTGAAATGATAATTCCATAAAATAGGCAAAAGAATGTTTTAGTGTTTCAATGTTACATCGGATAGTGACAATAATATCTTGCTCTTTTATTTCTTGTTTTAATCTGTATTTTTTATTTTTTAGTGTTAACAATAGATTGCATTTAATTAGTGCATTATTTTATTTATCTTGTATATGGTATTATTTTTTGCTTGATCAGAGTAATTCAGAGTCACTTGTGCTTTCGCAGTGTTGCTAGGGTGGTTTTGGTGATGTGACTTAAGCCATTCGTCTGTAATTGGGCGTTAGCCCCTTTATTATGAATAAAAAAATAAATACAATTTATTGAAAACATTGTTTTTGGCAGACCGCAAGCGAAGGTTTTATTAAATCTGAATGATACTTTTTTCCCCCGTATACCACGGAAAAATTTTCAGCTACTACAGCAACAATTTCGTCATCACTCCGTTGATATTTTCCTCTGTGCGATTCTGCGCGATTCGATCGCATTGAGACTCGGCATCGAGTTCGGTCGTCGTTATAATTAAAGAGCAGCGGTCGAAGCCTCGAATTAACCGATTATAGTTATAACAAAATAACGCGAGCGCGCTCCTAATTCGCGATAGTTTGCGAATCACACGGCGACGAGAAACCGCGAGATTATAATTGGCAACGGCAAATCGGATAACATTTGGACGGCGTGGAGCGGAGTCGGGCGCGACGATCGGAGGAAGCCGAATATCGCGGAGCCGCCGCGCTGCATCATTGATCCAAATCACACGGCTATCTATCCCTCGCGTAAACCGGGGTTATTAATGCCAAAAACGATGAGGATAGTCGATTCCGAATAAGCCTCGTCCGCCGCGAGATCCGCTGCAGTATCGTTTCACGCTCTCGTGATGCATCGCGCGCGCGGCCGCCGCGCGCTGCAGCACTCAGCGGCTTTGGAGTTTCGAGGTCGCGGGCCGCGCGTTCCAGCGTACGGCGCGGCCAAAATGCTCGCAGCCGACGGGCGCGCGCGGCGCGCGCCCGCCGCTGCTGCGATAGGCGCACCAACAAGCGGCGGCCGCGGCAGTGAGAATACCGGATATACTGCGGGCGCGGCGCGAGCGCCCCGCGATATATCGACGCGGCATGCGGCTCCGGAGTATGGCGAAAAAAAGCAAAAATTCGGATGTCAGTCTCAAAACTGCCGGACAATTTTGTAAACAATTTTTTCTGTTTTTTTCGATGTTTTTTTTGGGGAAAAATATGACATTTAACAAAAATAAAGGCAAGGAAGATAAAAACGACTGGTGTATTGGCAATATTGGATTTTTTTTCTCGAGGATGTTTGATTTTTCAGTCAGTATCAAAACTTTGGAATGTTGAAATTATATTTATATATTTTTTTAACAATAGCCCTCGACGTTATTTAAAAAAAAAGAGTGTCGACAAAAATAAAGACAATGATAAAAATGAAAATTACTCGTAAATCGGAGATATTGCATTTTTTTCCCCGTTTGGCTTTTTGTTTGATCAATTCACCGCGCACGGTTCGGTACGTAGACCGTACGTACGGGTAACGACGGCGCGGTGTCTGTACGCATATAGAGGTGCGCGTTACGTACCCACCGGCGTACATCCACGTGTATGGTTATTTAGGCGCTGCCGGCTTTTCGAGGCACGTTCGTTTCGACAAGTGCATCGTACGTGCGACGCCTCAGCCAGCCAGCCACCCAGCGAGCCTGCCAGCGACGCATTACGGCACTGCCGACGGGATTCGAAATATATGCGGAACGCATACACCTCATTTTGTATTATACGCAGCGGCTGAGCGGGGCGAGGTGGCACAAATTTTACCGAGCTTCGGGCGGCAACGCGAGACACACACAATTCCTTCCCTCTGGTTTTTAACCAGCCGCGCGCTGGCTGCGTGCCAGACTGAACAAAAAAAAATTGTACGGATAACCCTGCGTTTTATTATTTTTTCACTATTTCCAAAGCCAACGACCGGCGACACCGACGTCGACGACCAGCGATTGGCTGCGAATATGAACAGGCAATATAAAAAACTTGCCTAACCCCGAATCAGAATTGTAAATCCGTAAATCTTTTAGAAATAAAGTTGATACATTAGGTTTTGTAATTATTCATTAATAATAGTAACACGAAGTAATTATAATATAACGTGTACATTTTTTTATGGCCGCAAAGAATATTTATTCTGAATAAAATGACACGATAATTTTTCTGAAAAAATGGAGAAATCCTCTTCCATTTTTTGCATATGCTCGCAATTTTTTTTTATCGGAAATGTATCTACGCAACTACCCAAAAGTTTCACGCGTCATTCTGTAATAGCAGCAGGTCATTATTATAAAATGACGCCTACAAAACAAACCGTAAATTTATTTTTTAAACAGAGAAAAATATCAACAGACTGATAACAAAATGTTTGCTGTGGTAGCTGCAAGTTTTGCTGTAGCAACAAAAAATTCGTTAATACAACTATCGATTTGTTATCACTCCCTGATTATTTCTCTCCATGAACTACCGAGTATTTATAACTCTTTAGTAGATACGAAGCGGCAACATCGAAAAATCGAGCAACTTCGAGCACCGTCCATAAATCCGTCCGCGCGTTTCGGGAGTTCCAGCTGTTATTTTCATTTCAATCTTCCCCGCCCATTTCTACGAGGGCTTAATCGACCCGGCTCGCGGGAAATATGCTTTATTCATTACGGAATTGTATCGATAATAAAACGACAATGAAACACGGGGTGCGCGCGCGCGCGCGCTGCACACTTAGAAAATCGTAAATGGCAATAAATTATTCAGTTTTCCGCGCGGCCGGGGGAGGAATTGGATTTCGCGAAAGTTTTGCCGGCGTTGCGCGCGAGAGGGAAAGCAAGAGGGAAAGAAGGATATTGAAATGCGTTCGAGTTATCGACGTCCGCGACGAGCGAGACCGTCGACGCTTGACCCTCGACGGCCAACCCTCGAGATCGCGGGACCCCCGCGCCGCCGCCGCCGCTGCACCATCACAACAACGAAGACGGCGGCGCGGAGCATCGAACAGCGGAAGTTTGCCGTCGAGTTCGAGAATCTGAGCTCGGGAATCGATAAGGCTGCCGCTGCAGCCGCTGCTGCTCCTGTTGCTACTAATACACTGAGAAAAAAAATATATAATTCCATGTATTATATCATTTATTTGAAAACACACGACTGCTATTCACTAATATTCTGTAAAAATGCCGATATATTTTAGTGAACGTACTATAATAAAATTAAAAAACCGAAATATTTTATTGATCGTACTATAATTCAAATAAAAAATACCGAAATATTTTATTGAACGTACTATAATACAAATATAAAAATGCCGAAATATTTTATCGAACGTACCATAATTCAAATGAACATCCTTCTGAAAATTAGCAACACAATGATTATGATCTCATTGACTCAATCAGGATATTTAATAAATTCAATTATATATTTTTCTCAGTGCACTGGAACTGGTATGCGGCTCTTGGCTCCCGGCTTTACCGCACTCTCTGTTTTTTTCTACCTCTCCGAGCGATACAAAAAACTGTCGCAACGCACGATTTGTTACTGTTGAGCGCGACTGTAAAACGCGCGGGTGAAAAAAAAATAAAAAATAAAATAATGCGATTCCTCCGGTGCTGTTTAGAGTGATAAACGATGTCGAGAGAGGTCGCAGCGAGGCTGAAAATGAAAAACGGTTTTCTCGCCGCATTTTTCTGGTCCGCTGCCAGAGGATTTTCGGTTTTCAACACTGCGCGAAACGTTCGGGTGAGGAAAAACGTGTCGCTGTGCGTCGGGAGATCGACGGGGCGGAGGAAAGATTTTTTTTTGGTTGACGGACACGGAGATCCGATAATTTACAATCGCCAGGGAGGAATTATCGTCGCGGCACGAAAATCGCTCGTTCGGCGGAAAAATGTTGCCACGTTGACGGGACTCGAGACACAAAACATTTCCACGGGGCTCGACAGATCGACGTCCAGTCCCAGGAAATAAAAAACTCATTTTTAACGAAATTCCCCAACGCTGAATATCCAATTTGTCGAAACGAAAAAAATGTGGAAGAATATTTAGGGCAAATTAAAGGGGAAGTCGCTTGCGAGAAAAACACAGACGTGACAGCGGGAGCAAAAAAAATAATAACAAGCCTCCCGGATGGCGTTTCGGTCGTCCAACAACGCAGCATCACCGATTTCGCGATCGTGACGAGGCGGCGGGACGCAAAACTCGACGTTGCGTCTTCGGTAAAATGACAGACGTGACGAGTTAAAGCGCAAATCCGCGGTGGGCGTGGTGGGGAGGGTTGACGGGGGGGCCTCGCCGCGACGAGGCTCCAGGGTGGGTCTCGTGCTTGGCTCCCGTCGCGTCTCGAGCAGCCTCGACGTTCGTCGTCAACCAAATCCCATTCATCTCTCATCACCAAAAATGCAGCAGAAAAAAATCAAAGTGAAAAAGTAAAACAACAAATCGAAGTGAAAAATAAAAAAAAGTAAAAGCATAAAAAAAATCACCGATGTGAACATGTTAACAAAAATTTACGTAAAAGCGTTAAAAAATCACCGATGTGAACAAGTTAAAAAAAATTCAAAGTGAAAAAGTTTTTAAAAAATCACCAAAGTGAAACTGTAAAAAAAAAAATTACCAGAGTATAAAATAAAAATAAAAAATTGAGGCTTACCTGGTTGGTACATTTGTCCTCTATTACTATAGTCGCCCTGTCTGCCGTTATCATTGCACAAAACACTGTCACGAGTCACCATCAATGCACCATCGTAGCGATCGTAGCAATAATCATCGAACAGTAACAAATCCACTCGTAACTCAGCGACACGAAGTTACGCAGAACCGAATGCGGATTCTGCCTATTACAATAGTCCCACGGAGACGTGACGTAAAAAGACAGTGAGAGGTCAAGCTGGATGCTCGGATATCCAGGAAAAATGCGGACGAGCGACACACGCGAGGAATTCCAAAAGTGTGCCCGAGGGCCAGAGAGTCAGCGACGATATCTCGTGTATCAGCGGGTACTGAGTGACAGTAATCCTTCACTTTGCTCGTTGAACTTCACAGGTGGTGGTGAGAGAGAGATAGATAGATAGAGAAAGAGAGAGAGAGAGAGAGAGAGAGAGAGAGAGAGAGAGAGAGAGAGAAAGACGGCTAGGGAGAGAGACAGAGACAGAGACAGAGACAGAAGGCAGCCGACAGGCTCGTGATGGACACTGATTGAACGTCGTGGACAGAGGAGCCGGTGGCACCGACGGTATCACCAGCGACGAAGGCGGTACGCGTGTGTCTCGCCGTGCGTCAGGAAGTGCTGCTCGCGAGCCATGCCCGATCGGACGACATCGAGTTGGGTCTTCGCCCAGCGGGTGGCCAGTGGCTTCGATCAAACTAAAATCGAAGTTGACTAAACACCGCGAATATCGAGGACAGAGAGAGAGAGAGATAGATAGATAGATATACAGAAAGCCAGAAAGTCAGAAAGCCAGAAGGCCAGATATCGAGAAGATAGATAGACTCCCAAAGTGAGATCCGATCAAAGTAGCTTTAAGGAAAAAATTCGTCAAAAAAATGCCTCAACAAAACAGGGTCATCAAATTCGCATCAACCGTTCATAATTCCCGTTTCGTGTCTCCGGGGGTGTCGCGCGCGCGAGAGAGCGACGCGTGCGAATCGCCACACCGCGAGTCTCGCCAGCCGGTTTTTTTTTCAGTAGCACAGAGGGAGCGAGACGAGGAGGAAGCGGCCGTTACTCACGGCACGAGGATCGCGAATATTAATATATATTTTTATTTATTTCTTCAAATTAATTCTCGTCGCGTTTTTCAGCCTCTACTCCTCATTCAATCTCGGCCCGACCGCCCGTTGCATACGACACGGCGGCTGCGTCGCGCGACGTCATCAACGTTAAGGTCCTTCCGGCTCTGCTTGTTTTTGTTTTTCGTTTTTTTTTTCGCAAATTAAATGAGTGACCCGGCGCTCGTGGAGCCCGACGACGAGGATCGAGCGACTCGCGCGGCGCGCGGTTGCTTTATCGTTTGGCGTGCGGCGTGTGCGTGTTGCGACGGGGCGCGCGGACGCTCGCGGCACGAGATCAGGCAGTGGACTGATCTCGGGTCCTAGTTCGACCCGAGTAGCGGCGGCCGCGGGGCGGCGGCGCGCAGGCGCCGCGGGCGCGCGGACGAGACGACGACCCTGCGCGCCGCCGTCGCCATCGCTTGCGCTCCGGTCTACCACCCTCGCACCGGCTCTCGACACCGACGTCGAGCGTCGACGTCGAAACCGCCGCCGCCGCCGCTGCACCCCACCCGGCCGGTCCCCCTTCCTCCCTCCCCCCCCTCCCTCCCCCCCTCCCGTCGCCCCCCAACCCTCCCCCCTGACCCCCGGTCGCTCGCTCCGCGACCGCCCGTGTTTCATCCCCTAAATCGGCACTCTGCACCCCCGAGAGCCTCTACCCTAACGACGCGAGCGTACAGCGTGCACCGGGGTGGCGAGGGAGGGGGGGGGGGGGCTGAGGGCTGAGGGGAGGTCGAGGAACGCCGCGGCTCGCCGGCCCTACACTCGGGCCGGGGCGATAGAAGGCTCTGTCGCTCGCGCGTCCCGTCCCATCAAGGGGCCTCGTGCTTTTGCGATTTGTGTTACCTCGGGATGGATGCGAGAGGGATGGATGGATGGATGGTTGGTTGGTCATCGTGCTGGACGGCTGTACAGCCGGCGAGCGACTCCCTTGTACGCGACTCTCTGCGGGGAGAAGGGAGAGGTCCTTGAGGTGACAGAATGAATTCGGCGTGGAATGCACATACGGAGGAAGCGCGGCGCGAATGGGCGGCGGGTGTTGAGCAACAAAGTTACAGATTGCGCGGACCGATAAACCGTAGACCATGGCGAGCGAGTTTCGCAGGGCTTATTCCTCGGTCGCGGGAGTTAACTTTGATTTGGAATCCGACGTTGCGCGCTCGCGGGACTCGCGCGACAATGAGGCGCGCGCGGTGACACACGAGGCGGATTAATTGCTTGGAATTGATGGAGGAGCGTGGGGGTGAATTATTCGAATCCGCGGGCGCGGATGATTACCGCGAGTTTTATGTGTGTCCGTGTGGAAGGAGGTTTCAGATGCAGCCACCAGGGGATGAAGGGACCGGCGTGTCCTGAGGAGTGCGGAATGATACGTCTCGAAGTTTCGTCGGGTTGCGTGAAAAGAGTGCACTGTTAAAAATATTTCGCATAAGTTTCCATTACGGGTACAAAAAGCCCTATTACATAACCTGGTATATTAAATTTGACATGGAAGTAAGACACTGTTAAAAATGTGGTGTGTAAAACACTACACCACGAGGGAGTCTATATAAGTCTACACCAATCACGGTGATAACGAGCGGTGTTAAGCGAAAAGTCTTACAATGTATCGTCACTTTACACAGGACTAAATTTAACGAAACGACTGGTGTAAATTTTACACCATAAAAAGTGTTACTCTTAACACTATAATAAGTAACACTAGGAAAAAGTCCACACCAGCAGCGTTTGACAACGTATGTTTATAACAGTGTAGATAGATATATAGATGTATTATTTATAGATATGTAAAATTATAATTTTACATTTCTATAAGAATCAGGACACTTAATATGAAAGTTAGGAAATTGAGAGAAAAGAATGTGGATTTTTACAGAGGTGAATTTAGTTTAATATGTCAGCTGATGAATCAGATTTCCAGTGAAGTAAATTCTCAAACGTTTTAACAGTAGGATAGAAATCCCCAAGTTCGAAAGGACAGAATAATTTGTATTGTTAAAACGAAACAAAATTGTCACGACAATCTTACAAACTTGTATGGATACTTTCGAGGCATCATCATGAAAATACAGGAAAGCAACAATGTGAAATAAATTATAGTGAAAATGGCTTCAACTGGTACAGTGACCACACCCAGTGTATCTGCCCTACATGCGTTGCGTTTGAGAAAAACTGGATGCACGAATAGGTCACGCGTCCAGTTTTTTTGCGGACGAAAAATTCGCCGTCGGCGCTGCGGCCGAGTTAGGCAGTGACACTCGAGACCAATTGGCGAGATGCATTATCTTCCTGGAAAAATGTAGCACGTAGACGCACGAGGAGACACAAAACAGTCGCGGACGTTCGGTCCGCACCCAGACGTTTGCACAGCGTACACACGTATTTGGTGAGAGAGACTATGCGAGACAGAGAGAGAGAGAGATAGAGAGAGAAACAAGAGGCAGGGGGAGAGAGCCACCAGGCCGGCGTACGGCCAAGTAGTCGCCCGGGGATACGGGACACTCGTGGAGACGACGAGCGTGGGGAAGGTTCGAGGGGGTGAGGGTGGCGAGGGGGTTGAAGGAGGGGACAGAGCAGAGAAGAGAAATGGAGAAGGGGGACTATCCGGGCGGACCGCCGTAATCCTTAATTGGTTCGCGCGATTCATTCGGTCCATTCATCGTGACTAACTGCCCGACGTGGTGAGCGTGCGCTGGGTCGCAAGAAAACGTGGTTTCCTCTCGCGCGCGCCGAACCGCGCGCGGCGCGGTCGAGTCCCTATCTCTCGCGACAGGCAGCGCGGCGGCTCGCGCGAGAGAACGAAGCGAGGGTCTCGTGTGCGCCGCGTTCTTCGTATACCCACCGCGTGTATCCACCGGAGAGACAGTGGGCGAGCGATAGCGCGATCTGAGAGGTGAGTAAAACAAGCGAAACGAACGAGCGACCGGGGCAGAACCGAAGAATGTCGTGCTGACAGAACCTTTGGCGTCGTTATACCACTCGGGGATCTGATAAACAGGCGTGTTTGACTGCGGAGACCTGTGGCCCCCTGGTATAATCGGAAGCGTCTCAGGTGTCATCGATGTCCAGCGGGACACAGCGTACCAGGTTTATACGTCCCTCGGTCAGTCTTGCTCACTCTTACTCACTCGCGATCATCTTGCGCACTCTAGCTCACCTCGCTCATCTCGCTCACTCTTTCTCATTCTCGCTCACTCTGGCTCAGTCTCGCTGACTCTCACCTACTCTCGCTCACCTCGCTCATCTCGCTCACTCTCGCTCACCTCGCTCATCTCGCTCACTCTCGCTCACTTCGCTCACTCTCGCTTAATCTCACTCAGTCTCGTTCAGTCTCACTCATTCTCGCTCACCTCGCTCATCTTGCTCACTCTCGCTCAGTCTCTCTCAGTGTCGCTTACTCTCGCTCATCTCGCTCACCTCGGTCACTTTTACTCACTCTCACTCATCTCGGTCACCTCACTCACTCTTGCTCACCTCGCTCACTCTTACTCACCTCGCTCACTCTTGCTCACCTCGCTCACTCACTCAGATCACGAGCCGTGATTGCACCGTGTCATTGTGTTCATGTCCTATTCACGCGCGCGACATTCCCACTCGTGCACTCGTGCACATGAGCCTCAGGCAACTCGACCGTTTTCGACCCCCATCCTGGTCATAATGATTATTGTAATGAGCCTCACGCAGTTGAACCTCGCGTGACTTATCGGATCAATTTAATTGGGTCCTGAAGACCCGAACCGGCGAAATCGATTAGATATGCATTTTGGGGTTGCAACCGGTGTATCAATTATCAAGGGTCTCTGAAATTGGATCTGCAGCTACATCATTATCCAAATGTCTCGGGTGAAATCTCACTTAATGTAAATATCACTTTTCCTGCCTTTGACCGCTTCAGCCGCAGCAGCTGCCGGAGACTCGTCGCGACCGGAGCGCCCGGGTCATCCGTCCGGGCCGTCTGGAAACACGATACAGCGCTCGAGTACGCGAATACAGACTAAGTGGCGGGGAGAGAGAAAAAAAAACAACCACAGATGACGCGACAGAGAGAGTCGTATGTTTTTCGGCGGCCGTGTTGTTGATTTTTCAATCAAGCGGAAAACCGGGTACATATCGCCGCGAGACTCCGCACGAACAACATCCGCATGACATCCGATCGTTGGCGAGTAACAAGATCGTCGTCGAGCACTTTCGCGCACTGGGGCAAAACTGGAGCGCGCGGGGAAAAACGCGGCGGAGTCGGAAGGCGATAAGATGACTCGGTGCAAAAGTTCCTTCACAGATATTTTCCCGTGACATAACGTTTGTGCTCTTACACGCCAAGTTTCACCCGACGTTTATTCCGCAATCATGCTCCACTCTTGGCAAATATTACCGGGCATGTTTATTATTTTTATACATTTTTTCGACTTGCCCATTTTGTAGCTTGGCAAGTGGTACCGTGTGTTTTATTCTTACTTTTTCTAACTCATACACTTACTTCTTGGCGATTTCGACTGTGTTTTATTTTGTATTTAAGTTGCACATTTTCGACCTTCGCTGATCCGGCGAAAAAAAGTTCAGACCGGCGACTCAATTGAAGTTGACGACTGAGGATCAACGGAATCTCGGTTGGGATCGGAAAACCGAAGACATCGATCGGCTTGAATTTTCCGGCCCCCTATTTACGTCGGCTCCGGGGCGGAAAAAACCGCGAGAGGCTTCGTAGGATCTCCTAATCACAGCCTGTCGAGCGCGATGACGCGTTACATGACAAGTAGCACGGATTGCCGAGGAAATAACACGGGGGAGAAATGGGCGTTAACCCACAATCCCGAAACGCTGTACCTGTCACCCTGGAATCCGAGTCGAAAGCGTTCGACGTGCGAGCCGAGCGCGAAGCACCAGGCGTTCCGGACGCTGGAAGACAACGACAGAAACAAATTGACACATCGAGACGAAAAAAAACATCTTAAATCATCGTGACAGTCCGACCGATACTGTTTAACAATCAATTCGTTACATCGCAGCCAGCGATCGATAGCCAATCGTCGCTCTTTTCCCCCTTCTATGAAATTTGTGAATGGATATTTGATATTCGGCAGCGGCCGAGTGATCGATCACCGCCCGGCGGATTCGCTAATGAGCGCAATTCTAAAGAGCTTTGTATATCTGCAGTTCCGATGTATCGACGAAATATATTGCCGGGGCGGCCGCGCGAAAAATCCGGCGATTGTTGTCGAACTTTGACCCGTGGCGACTCGTTTCAACGCTGTTCGAATAGGTCCGATTCGGACACATCGAATCGCCATCAGCGCGGCAACAAAATAAAGTGGCAGCAGCGACGGTCGATATAGATTGAGCCGGTCGACAGGGAGGATCGAAGAGCAGCAGGGAAGACAAACGAATGCACAGAGTTGATGACAGATAAAAGTATAGCAAGAAAGGAGGAAGCTACGCAGGAGTTAAGAGGAGAATAAGGGAAAGGCTGCCGCGCGCCGGGTGCAGCTATCCGGAAAGTCTCGGAAAAAAATCTATATACCCACCAGCTATGTTTTATCGAGAGAGAGGAGCAAAGGGGGCGAGTGATAGTAGGCCGCGCGGAAGAGGGAGGAGAGATAGAAGAAGCGTGAAAGGGAGACAAAAAATCGGAGAGAAGAGCCACGTCAAACGTGGGACGAGAGGGAGACGCGGCGAAGGAGAGAAAGCAAGAAGCACATATCAATGGCAGTGGCGGCGGGAAGATCTAAGATCCGCGGACGCGAGATCGCGGGAGGGTGAATAATAACGTTTGAAATTCGAGACGCGGAATAAAACGATGTCGCGAGCGGAAGGGCGGCGCGCGGGAACGGACAAAGGAAGAGAGGAAAGTCAGAGAGACGGGCGGGAATCGAGGGAACCGGAAGAATCGAGGCGAATGTGGAATGAAAAGAGGATGGAGAACGTAAGTGAGGCGGTGGCGGCGGTGGGGCAGGACGGACGCGAGCGTAGGCATTCCGCGGGGGGGTACGCGGATATATATTAGATATCTGTATACATATATAGGCATTCTGTGTGCGATTGATGCTGAGGAAGGTTGATGCCTGCTGCACTCGCTGCATAGGCCAAACGATCTGGCGAGATTCGCGAGGTTCCCTTCCGCCTCCCGAAGGTGCGTTTGACGATGATAATAACAAGTGGAATATCTAATAAGGGCCACAAATGCGACAGGAGGGAGGGGGGAAAGGCTGCAGGTGGGTTCGGCGGGGAGAGGCCTGGAACGCTGGGGAAATGGGGGAGATGAAAAGAACGAAGATTCGAGTGATCCCGATGAAACCGCGCGTGGAAAACCTGGTACCTTTGGGTTTAGGTATGTGGGAGACAAGGCGATGGGGAATAAGTTGAGGACGAATGTAAATATTCAGGCTCCAAGGAGATCAATAGTTTCGAGGGCATAAGAAGCTCAGTGTGGTAGACTAAATTGTGGGAATGAAGACTTTACGTACTGGCGATTTTTCCATCCTCATACGTTTTCTGAATTCACTTCTGAAGTTCGATCCGACACTCGGACGAAAATCGGGTCAAGGTTGGTCGGTTCGGACTGTTTGAAGACTGTTTGAAGATTCCGCGCGTCACTTGCGGAAAACACAAGCCCGGGGGGGACGGCACGGCGTCCTAATCCGACTCCGACAAGGACTAATCCGCCTTCTCCGTGTCAGATATATTCGAGAGACTTACGCACTCTCGACCCCATCAGTTCGTTCCCTCCAGCAGAGTCGGACTATCGTGCGGCTCATCCTTCGGCGAGTCATCCAGCCATCCTCTGTGTGCGAATCTTCCAGCCTTTCAGTCATCCAGCCTTCCCGCCATCCAGCCATCCAGCCATCCAGCCTTCCAGCATTCAACCATCCAGCCTTCCAGCATTCAACCATCCAGCCTTCCAGCTTTCAGCCATCCAGCCTTCCAGCTTTCAGCCATCCAGTCTTCTAGCTTTCAGCCATCCAGCCTTCCAGCTTTCAGCCATCCAGTGTTCCAGCCTTCCAGTCATCCAGCCTTCCAACTAGACAGCCTTCCAGCCATCCAGCCATCTAACCTTCCAGCCATCCAGCCATCTAACCTTCCAGCCATCCAGCCACCTACCCATCCAGCCATCTAACCTTCCAGCCATCCAGTCACCTACCCTTCCAGCCTTCCAGTCATCCATTCATTCAGCCATCCAGCCTTCCAGTCAGCCAACACGGGGAGTACGAACGTGGGGCTCGAGAGCGCCAACGGCAAACACCCCGTTTTCGCGATCTCCTCCGTCGTGCACCGCGGAAGAGCCTCGCGGAAATCTAGAGCCCTCGCGCAGTTATATCAGTACCGATAAGTCCGCGCGGCTGGCGACTATGGATATAGGTATTGATATAGGTAGAGGCGGGTCTCGCGTCGCGGAAAACTCACTGCGCGCCGCGGCGCACTTACCGAAATGAAACCGCGCGCGAGGCACGCGGAGAGATCGATATACATTATCTCGCACGAGTTACTCTCTCATCTCTATCTCTTCTTTTCTCGTATTCGGTCGTATGAACCTCCAAAGGAAAAACGTTCCATCACATTCTGCGAATCGGGTGAAGCGCGCGCGTGGTTTCCGAATGTGTGCAGCTTCCGAGCGGAATAAAAAGAGCGCGGAGAGAGCGAGGGAGAGAAAAAGAAATAAAGTGGCAAATGGTAAAAGCAAAGGGAAGAATAATGGATGACAAAAATACGAGATGAATAAAATACACGGGATACACAGTTCGATAGATTGCGGGGGAGACCGACGAACGAGACGTTTTCGCGTGTGCGCAAAAAATAGACGATACTTTTTGCGTCCCGAAATGATCAGTAGTTTTTCGGGTTTTTTTTTTTGCGAGGTACCTGAGAAATCGATGACAGTCGGAGCTTAATTATTTTGTTATCATTTCTAATTAGTAATTTTTTTATACGTACCAAGTGTAGTCGAAATCGATATCGATCGAAGATTTTTTTATTCGATACGAGTGAACCAATCAAACATTTGGTCACGACCGATTTGGTTGTATTAGACATTTCGATGCGATTCTCAACCACCATCCGCAATGACGTAAATCGCCGCGTACCATCAAGACTCTCGTCATGGACGTCACCGCGATATTTTTTCCGTTGACGCGTTGTCTCCGCACCGAAAGGACACGCGAGAGCCGAGTCGAGGAAAGATATACGAGGGGAGGAAAAAAATATGCGAATAAAAGCCGAGGTGGCGGCGGAAGAGGATGAGAATATGTCTCGGAGCGCGAAATCTCGCTCGCGGGTCGCGCGCGGCGAGGAGCGAGGGACATGCGTGCTTTTTAAGATGAATGGATCGAGAGGCGGCGGGACACGGAGAAGATAGAGGTGAAGAGGAATGACGAGAGACTCGCGCTCTCCAATCTTAGGGCGCGCTGCGCGTGGCTATGACGTGCACTTCCGAACGTGTCCTCGTCGACGTGTATTCACCATTTTCATCTTACAGACCGCGCGCGAGAGTTTCGCGCCTGAGAAATCCGGAGGAACATTCCGAGACCGAGAGATACGTCTGTCCCTCGAAAAATACGTCGAGTGGCCCTCGTCGTGCGTCGCCGTCGTGTGGTTTCGAGTAATCCGTCGTTTTGACGCATCGCACATTTTTTTTACATCTTTCGTCTTCAAAATTCACAAATCTGCCTTCAGGTCCAAAAGATCTGTAACCCTCTATTTTTGTCAACACTTTTCTCGATGCTTTGGATTATTCTGAATGTTGTGAAAATCGGGACCGAGTTTTCTTTTTCACGAAAATAGCTTCGTCCGTGAGGAAGGAAAACGCTTAAGACTATTTTCTTATTAGGGGATCGTTGCACAGGTCTTAATCGAGGATCTCATTGATTTATCGAAATATTCACCGCGATAGTCATTTTACTTTTTAATGCTGAGAAAAAGTGTCATGTTCGACCTCGTTAGAAATCCTTTTCAGCGCATTCTGAATCGATCTAGTTAGTCGCCTCGAGCGTATTTTCCCTATCATTTTTCATTGATTTCGGCTTTCCACAGCTTGAACTTTACTTTACTTTAACACCATTTTTTTCTCCTCGACGTACCGAGTTGTCGATAAGACGATCAGAGCCGAGATGTTTTATTTGACAAGGAAGAAATTGATAAAGATCGCGAGACACGCGGCCGGGCGGACGTGGGGCTGACGGTTCCTCGCGGCGAGGCGCGAGGCACGAGTCGATGTAACCGAAGGATCGGGGAGAATTAGCCGGGATATTGTCAAGCTTGCTTTTATTTTGTTACGTGACTTTCTCGGAGAATTGGAATTTCCGTCTGTGTGTCTGTCCCGCGTCCTCTGTGTGCGAAGCGGCGGACGCGGACAGGCGAACAAACACAAATTCACCGACGCCCCAAACGCTCGGGGATTGTGTGCGAGTCGCGTGGTACCGGCAACGAGAGAGCGTGTTATTGTCGACCGGCATCGCCTCGGGTTTCGCGGGCGTCGGGATTCGTCTGAAAAAGCGGAAGGCAGCGAGCGGGAATGATAAAGAAAAACAATCCCATCCGCGCCGAGCGGACGAGAGAGGGACGAGGCGTCGTTGTAATTCGCGCGAAGCTATATATGATGCGCGTGTTATCGTGTGTATCGAAGGTGCGATTTATCGTCTCCGCTGTTCTGCGGATTCCCGGTTTGATTTGTTTTCCCCTCAATCTACCCCCTCAAATTGTATCTGGGAGGCGAGAGTAATTGACGGCGAATTTGCCGAGCGTAACTGCGGCGCCAGGACGAAGCAGCGTATTACCGAGTAACGCGTGGAAAAAGGTCTTGATGTGTGTGGCTCTTGATACGGGAAAAGCCAAGAGGGTCCATCATCCGAGAGACTCGGGATTAATCATCCCTTCTGCCCCTAGCTCTCGATCCTTCTCGAGATTCTCTATCTGTATCTCGCGATATCCACGAATGTGTTGACCTCCTCGAGGTCATCCTGGCATTTGTCCTCCAAACGCCATATTTCAGGGTCTTCAATTTTTCCGGGTCTTCTTGGAGTTCCTAATTTGGCAGCTCAAATGCTGTATTTCAGCGCCTTTAATAAACCACCTCAATCTGTATCGCAGGATCCACGGCTGCGTTGACCTCTTCCGGGTCTTCTTGACGCTAATAATTTGTCGTCCAATTCTGTATTTTAATGTCTTTAATGAACTTTAATGACCTGAATCTGTACCTTCCGATTCACGACTGCGATGATCTCTTCCGGGTCATTCGGCTGCTCATAATTTGACCTCAATTTCTGTATCTCAGCGCCTTTAATAAACCACCTCAATCTGTATCGTAGGATCCACGACTGCGTTGACCTCTTCCGGGTCTTCTTGACGCTAATAATTTGTCTTCCAATTCTGTATTTTAATGTCTTTAATGAACTTTAATGACCTGAATCTGTACCTTCCGATTCACGACTGCGATGATCTCTTCCGGGTCATTCGGCTGCTCATAATTTGACCTCAATCTCTTTATGTCAGCGCCTTTAATAAACCACCTCAATCTGTATCGCAGGATCCACGACTGCGTTGACCTCTTCCGGGCCTTCTTGACGCTAATCATTTGTCTTCCAATTCTGTATTTCAGTATCTTTAATAAACCACCCGGATCTGTATCCTACGATCCACGACTGCGTTGACCCCTTCCAGGTCACCCGGGTGCTCATCCTTTGTACTCCAACTTCGTACTCCAGTGTCTTAACGAACCAAAGAGCCATCCGACCTATAATATCACGGGACGTTGGCGCAGCAGTGTTAATAGTCGAATCGTCCAATCGGGCGCCGCCCTCAGTTCCACATCGGTTATGACCGGGCTAACTATCGGCCGGGTCGGCGTGCCAAGGTGTCCGAGCCAGTTGGAAAGTAACCGACGACGGCCACCAATCGCGCAAGCCACATGGTTATGACACACTGGGGGGGGGGGGGGGGGGTCCCGCCAGGTGAAAACCTGAAACCATGTCGGATAGCCGTTATCGATTTTCGCGAGGGCCCCGCTAGACAGAGGGTAAGGCGCAACAGAGAGCCTCGCCTCTCGAAAGGCACACTTTACTATCCGTTTTCTTACGAGTCCATGCCGGAAATCCGGTGGAGTATAGCTCGAAGGAGATTGAACTTTCTGGAAAGGAAGAGAGTGGCAGAGGCAGAGCGGCGGCAGAGAGGAGCAGCAGTGCCAGGGGCAACCCCTCTGGGCCCTTCGAATTCCTTTGCGCATCTACATCTTCGCCAACTCCCTTCGCTCTCCCTCCCTCCCTCCCTCCCCGCCTGCCGCTCCCTCGTCTCATCGTCGTCGTCGTCGTCGTGTGCTATTCCGCAGTGCGAATCCAAGTGGACGACGCCGACGCCGTCGAGGAATATAAAACGATGAGTGTATAGTATAGGGTACATGCTGGGACTGTTCGCCGGGGTTCGGAGGGAGGGAGGGAGGGAGATTGCCGAGGGAGGAGGAGGAGATGGAGAGGGAGGAGGAGGAGCAGGAGGCTCGAGAAATAGAGATCTCTCTTACTTCGGATCCTCGACAAGTTTTCTGCAATCGGTTCGTTTGATGCGGATTCCCTTTCGAACCCCTCCTCTCCCTCCTCTCCCACCTCCGCGCCCCACCCTGCCGCCCCGGTTCCCCGTTCGTCCCTTTCTTCTATCTTCTCAGACGGTTCCTCGCTGCTGTGCCGCTCCGCACTCTTCTCAACAGCGAATCTCTCTCTCCCCCCCCCTCCTCCCACCGCCCCTCCCTCCTCCCATATCAAATTCGAAGATGTTCGTAAAGTTGAGGCACCCTCGACCGTCGGAGGTGCGCAACGTAGACGCAGACGGCGAGCGACGGGGGCCGGGAGGGGAAAACTGAACTGCTATCCGGCAACCTGGCGGGCTCAGCCAACTTTTCGAAAGGGAAAGACAAAAAGCGACAAGAGGGGCGGCGGGGGAGGACAGAGAAGGTTCGAGCTTGAGGGGGAGGGCGGGGGGGGGGGGAGGATAACGAAAGAGCGGGAGTTTGAGAAATCTTGAGCAGAAGGAGATGTACTATGAGTTAGACTGTGTGAAACTCGGTGGAAACTCGAATGTTTATCGCGGCTCGGTCGGGGATCGATTTGCACTCGTTTCCTTCGCGTCTCTCGCACCCGCGCGGGTTTCTTCCGCCACCCGCGCGCCCGCCTATCCGTTCCTCCCGTCGTCTCCCGCCTTCTGTCGCTTCCGTCGTTGCGCGGCTGCTTCTCACTTTTTTCCGGAGACGGAGTGGAAAAAAAAACGAATAAAAGAGCAAAAAAGTTGTGTAACCGCGGAATGACTAATTAAACCCATAATTAGTCTAATTGAAGGGCGGGAAAAAGGGGATAACTGCTCCGAGTTCAACACCCGATGGCGATGGACTCGCGAGGTAAACCTGACGCGAACCAGCGGCAGCTTCGGCATTTTTCCGTTTCGTCCTGGAAAATCACTACGTTTATTTTTATTCTTCCTCGTGGCTTAAATTTGCGATACAGGAAAAATTGTAGCAGGCGGCGAAGCGCCGATTCCGGTTTCGCGTCGATGGGGCACACAACGCGCAATCGTAGATGGAAATAGTGCGGCGGAGTGCGGATGAATAAGAATACGCGGAGGGTAAGAAGCGAGACTGCGGTGAAGGTGGAGGATGAGAGGAGCATTTGATATTCCGATGAGCCAGGCGCGCCCTTTTGCATCCACGCTCAATGTTATCACTCGCCCGCGTGAGCTGCGCGTGTGTAGCGCGTGAACTGCGCGTGTATCGCGCGACTTTAGGGCGCTCGTTGGACTCTCGGCGGACTCGCGTACAGCCGGAATAAAACGTTAAATCCACGCGCGTAGCACGCGGCGCGCATCATCCACGAGGCAAATAAATATTTGCTCATAACCGGGGAAAACCAAATCGGCGGATAGAGGAGTCGACCGCGAGCGTATAAACACGGAGAATAATGGGATAGTCAAGGCGCGTTTCTATGCCGCGCGGCAAGACACTATCCGGACGGCCGCGGCGCGCGCGTTAGTCTGGCTCTCGGCGCTCTCACTTTCTCACGTTCCATCAATTCGTCCGCCTATCTCGTTCACCCCGAGAGACCACGGCGTCGCGGCTCTCTCGCTCGATGTGTACTCTGCGCGCCGCAGCCGCCTCGGTCCTCCGCGTATCCCGCTGGAATATCCGCCGGGACGTCTAAAGTCGAGCGAAGCGATATATAATTCCGACTATCGCGATCCGATATCTCCCCGCGACTATCATAATATTTGTCAAAAGATGCGCGCGCGCCCGTTTGTCGTAATTCCGCCAAAAGTTCCGGGTAGTCGCGCCGGTTTCTTATCAATTCCTCTCCGACGAGAAATGCGGAGCGACGAATTAATTGACCCGTCGTAAGAAAAACGAAATTATTCGTCGATTCTCGTGTATGTCGCAGCGAGAGACGCCCTGGTCGTCGAGTGCATCGCCCCGCCGCTATATACTCCGCAATCCACATAGTTTTCGCTGGACGCGAGCCAGCAAATTGGGCCTCGAAAACAAAACAAAAAAAACTTTCGCCAATCACCCGAGAAAGTTGACGGAAATTTCTCAGAGTCCAACAAGTAAACACGATGGTGTGTATTTTTATTAATTTTTTTACATATTTTTTTAACGTGGTAGCGACCGTACCAGGAGACTGAGGAGAAATTACCATAATGGTGTGAGAAAAATTGGTCAGTTCGGGTCAGTCCCGTTCGGAATGCCGCGTAGGCTCCCAATTACCGGAATTGTATAGACAGGACGAGAGGAATGACGATAAAAGTGCACGTTGGCCTTCTGCCGAAGGAGCAGAAAGACCGTCAATGACCGTCGATGGTCCCGCTCGAACAATGGTCCTGATTGTCGAGAACAAATCACGGCCTTCGGTCAACTCTGCCGTATGCCGGAAGAGAGGCAGGGGACGGAGGGGAGGGTGAGGGGGGGGGGCGGGTAGTTGGAAGCGGGGGGCCCCCTCGGCTGTCGGTACTCGCCATTGAATATCTTGGTGGGGGCGCTGCTGTTGCCGAGGGGGTTTATTGTTACGGGTTGCGGTATGCGGTACCTTCACACTATGTGCCCGAACATCGACCGCGGTCGTCGGCCCATCCTGCAGTGTAATACACGTTACATATATTACACCGTTCGTAATACAGCTGAGGTACGGCATAAATTCACGACTGGTGAACCGCGGTATTTATCACCTCGAAGAAATGAGGACCTTTGTGCGAGCCGCACCGCAGGTGTCGTTTAGAGGGACGGTTGATCGGTGACTCTTTCACTTTTATTTTGCTGATTTTTTTCGCGCAATTAAATCTTAATAAAATGGCGAAATTAATTCGTTTCGTTTTTCGTCGTGTTCAATTCAATTAAATGAGATCATTAATTCCGCACCTGCGGAAGCTGTGACGATTTCAGCGACTCTTTAACTTTTATTACCGATTTTTTCGCGCACAATTAAATATAACAAAACAAAATGACGACGTTAATTAAATTCGTTTTGTTTTTATCTCGTGACTTTTGCACGACTCGCGATTGCCTCGATAATCCCAGTGCCCATTAATTCCGCAGTCGGCAGGAGCTGTTCAGCCGTTGCGATTTTAGTCCTCGCGGTATTGGGGGACGATCGGTAATGCGGCAGATTCGCCTCGCGTGACTCCAGCGCGGCACGGAGATGAATAATTCATGCGTCGAGCCGCTCGCTGCTCTCCATTCTCTCTCGGTGTCCCCGGCGCAATGCTCACGCGCGCGCGCGCGCGAGGCAGAGAGTGAAACAACAAAATTGAGAAATAGAATAAGAGCGATAGAATGTACGATTTCACCGTTGCGTGGATTCCCGTCTATGTTTGCTCGGTAATCCCGTGCGCGCCGTCCGTGCGGGGCGACTTCGCCGGAGCCGGGCGAGGCCCGGGCCAGCGCAGCCGGAGACGAGCGAGCGAGCCGGCTAGCTGGCTCCCTCGGCTCTCGAGCCTCAAGGGTGCCGCGTATCCTCTTCTTCCTTCTTATTCCTCTTCCTCTTCCACCCCCTCCTCCTACGCCGCCACTCGTGCTCCGCGCTTCGCTCTACCCAATTCGCATATATTTTTCAAGTGGTCTCGCGTCGCCACGTCCATACCACGCGATTCCTCGGCAATCTTTATCGCGACGCTGTCTTCCCGGGTGTCGCCGAATAAAAAAAACATATCGGCCGACCGTAATTCTCGAGTAAAACGTATTCGCACGACCCACTTGCGACTCACGAGCCACGGGGACACCGGGCGCCACTATTTTTCGCACCGGCTAAAGTTTACGCGACACGGCGAACTTTTCCTTTATTCCTGTTATTCCAAAAATTCTCATCGTCGCAAAAATTGCTAATTTTCTATGTGGATCACCAGTCAGGCGAACTGAGAAATTTTGCGGAAAATTTGACGGGGACGAGATCCCCTCGCAAAAAAGGAGAACGAATTCTACCCTGGTAGAAAATTTGTAGCGTTACATTCGGCCCAGGTCAGGCCTGTTCAGGTCCTGATCTAAGCTATGTTGGCCCGGTTAGGGCCTGACCAGGGCCTGACCAGGGTCGCGTGAAACGCCACAGATTAAAAAAAAATTAAATCTGTAGCGTTCTATTCGGCCCAGGTTAGGCTTTGGTCAGACCCTGATCCGGACTATGTTGGCCCGGTTAGGGCCTGACCAGGGTCGAATTTAACGTCACAGATTTTCCACCAGGAAAGAACCGTTTATCAAAGGCTTAGAGAACGATTTTTCCGAGATGATATTTGAACTCCTGCCGAGAGAATGAAAAAAGCATTTAAGTCGTGCAGCCTTGAAACAAGAAGGACGAAGAACCTCAAAGGGTTGGAGGGTTGGACGATTCGCGTGCGAGATGATATTTTAACTTTCGCCGGAGCTCGGCGAATGAAAAAAGCATTTAGGGTGTACATAGCCGGATCAATCCGGAAGGTACCTGCGCCGGGTCTACCGGAGTCTCCCACGAATTTCAAAGATTTTGTTTGCCCTCCCTGTGCATACAGAGGAAACGTCGCGCGCGCGTTCCCGCTTCCTCGGCGCTCCGGCCCTATCCGATTCTTCCTTCTCCTCGTCGTCCTCCTCGTTTTTCCGCCTTTTTTTCCCCACCGTTCTCGACTCTCTTTCCCTCTCCGAGTCTCTGTGTGTGTCTTTGTGCCGCGTCTTTGGTCTCGTTTCGTGCATCGTTGTTTCGTCCCCGGACCACGTCAAATCACAGACGGCACTCTCATCTCCGTCCTGAAAGCGCTACTGTCAGGCTAAGCCAACTCGTCGCGCTCTTCCCGCGCGACTCCGGGCTGCATTGTCTGAAGAGCAATTTTCCAATTCTTACCGGAGGGAGGAACATCGGGCCGCCCAGGAGTCTCAACCTCACTTTCCTCTCGGTTCTTCCTGGTTTCTTACTTTCCCCTTTTACCGCCTCTTCGTCTCGGCCGCAGCCCGACTGTCAACTCTCCACTTTCCTCCATTCTTCGGTATCGGAACGGCAAGACGGATACCAAAGGATGAAGACGCGCGGTGTTCCGGCGCGCGCAAACCGATTGCCAAAGTTTTTGCGGAACTCGAATAACGCGGCGATCGCACGAGGCAAGATATATTTGTGCGCGGCAAGATGTGGTTATATATCTGTAGCTAGGCGAGGGAAAGCGGTGTCTGTGCTGTATATATTATATACACGCGCCGGGGGATCAAAGAGCTTTAACAGTTTTGCGAAGACCGTGCTGCCTATTGGTTCGCGTATAGGAGATCGGGGCGTGATGGCACAATCGAGCTGCAAGGAAGAGTCGACGCGACTGCGATAGACCCGCGCATACAGCCGAGTAGGTACCTACCGTGGCTGCGTCCATGTGCATGAGCCATATATCGGCTATGAAAACTCGGTGGGAGCGCGTCGGGAGCGATCCCGCCCGGCCCCATTTGCAATAATTCAACCATTTCGGCCGAACAGCTTCTATTTTTCTCTCCGGCTTCCGCCCTATCTCCGCGTGGCCGGCGATACGTATGGAATTGTTGCGTGCGGACGGGCGGCGTGTGGCAATTTCCAAAAGTTCCTCGCGACTTCTTATCGCACTTTGGCGTCTCCTCTTTTCTCCCGCAATATCGCGACGGCGGAGGGCGAAAGGGCGATAATGGAGATATCCTGAGGGTGATTTCCGAAGTTGTAGATGGGATTCTCAGGTAGAGCTGACTCGTTGAGTCCCCTCCCTGTGGTCCAATGCCCAACGGTTTCCGCCCGCCCTTCGAAATGAGAATTCCATCTTTATCCGCGGTGGGCAATATGTGACGGTGTATTTGTGGGGCTTTGCCGCGCGCGTGGAAGGGTTCGTTTACCTTTGCGGCTTATTGTGCGGCGCGTCCTTTTCCCGCGACAACCGCGAGCCAACGGGCGCCAATCTTTACGTAACGTTTGAGGATTTCGCAGCCCGCGCGACACGTCCCGGCGAGATTAGGGATGTCACGTTTCAATTTGGACGAGGGACAGAGCTCGGGCGTGTAAGCTCACTACCCACCCCGCGACTCGCCTCGGCGTGATGTCTCCGCGAGCAGCGCGCGGATGCTGCTTCCGCTGGTGGCACGAGCGGCGGTGATTCCACGCTTCGAGCTTCGAGGAAGGTTGTGTTGGATATGTTGCGTGGAGTAACGGCAGATCCCCCTTGAAAAGGGTTTCCCACTGTGTGTCCTGCGCTCACTCGAAAAACTGTAAGTTACATCTTGCCGGATTTTCCTCGTCATTCCTGCCTCAAAAAAAAAGAAAGAAATGCGGAACCGAATTGTAAGTTGTGACTCATTTCTAAAAAAAATGCAGAACTGAACAATCACTTTTCGAAAAAGCAGTAAATGAAATATCTCGCATTTTCAGGCTAATCTTATATATATTATGGAAAGTTGTTTGTCTGTTTGTCTGTTTGTCTGATTAATTTTAATTAAAGTCTGCCTTAAATAATAAAGCCTTGCCCCCCCCCCCCCCCGCCCCCCCATAAATTCAAGTCTGCCCCAAAATTTGGAATTTGTATTTATGTTAACCTGCACATTCGCGCGCTACGCGCGCTTACCCAGTTGTCATATCACTAAAATCGAGGTTACTTTTTTGTGGCTCGATTGATCCTGGATTTTCTTCCTTCGTTCGAGATAAAACTCTATATCGAAGAGAATGCAGCATGTCGGAACGCGAAATCTTGATTGCTGAATTTTTCTCACAATTGTAAAGCCGGAAGTTGAGTTGCAGTATTCGCGAATAAAAATGTTGGATTTCGCAAAGTTCGAAAACCCTATTTGATGGGAAATTTTCCGCTGGTTCCGAAAACCACCGTTGCTTGCCCGAAAAAGAGAAAATTCGACGAGAAAAACGCAACAAATTATTTTTTTCTTTTTTCAAAATTTCGTCACTTCGCTAAAATCGAGGTTACTTTTGTTTCGAACGACCCAACCTGGATTTTCTTTTTGCGTTCCAGAGAAAACTCTATAGCGAAGAGAATTCCGCAAGGCGAAATGGGATATCTTGATTTTTTATTTTTTTAAAGAATGTTAAAGTCAGACCCCCAAAAATCGCAAAAAAACGAAAGGGGTACCGATTCATCTCCCGCTCACTTTTTGATTTGTCCATCTGTTGAATGAAACAACAACGAATTATTGTAATTTATTATCAAGCCACTTTTACTTTTTTTTCTAAACGCGATAGTTTTCACGAAAAACTCAAAAAACTTGATTTTTTTCGATTTTTTAATATATTTTTTGCACCAACTGGGGAAGCGCGCATACGGGCTAGTAATTAAAAAAACTGTCATATAAAAATGGCAAAACTGTAAGATGAGAAAATTCGTTTGCATATCAAAACCTTCGAACAAAAACTTGGCACCGCAGAGACCTTGATTTATCCTCGTATCATGGCTTATTGTGTATTCCACAAATCCGCACGGGGCTCGTATCAATTTTCGCGCGCGCATCGCTCGTAAGTACAGCCGCGATGGGAAAAGAAACGCGGGAAACCGATGTATATCCGTGAGAATTACAGGCGAGCTCTGTCACGAACGATCCATCAAACTCGCGACGCGCGTTGAAAAGCCCGGCGCGCGTTCCACCATCTCGAGGAGCCACAGCACCGACGCCGCCCGCCGCCCGCGCGCGGATGACATCATAATTTATTCGTTCTATTTGTCTGACGCTTCTCGGGCGTCCCGTTCGCGCACTGTATACAGCCGGGAGGAACAACGACGCGCGTGCGAGGTTGAATCATATCTTAGCTCGTCGCCGCGCGGAGACAAATTGCGAGGGAACAATTTTGAGATTGCCCAAAGAGAAATACGCGAAGGAACACGAAGGAATTGCCAAATACTAACAAGGGAAAGTTGCGGCAAGCTTCCGGGACTATCTCGCCTCTTCGCTTTTACCCCGCAGCCCTTTTTCTCGTCTTCCCCGCCTCACCCGTCTCCCGTCGCCCGTCTGGCAAGCGGCTCGACTAGGCCGCGGTAATCACCATTATTAGTGATGAGAACAAAAAGTCCGATCGTCGATGTTTGCATCTGGGACTCCGGGAATGCAACGAAAATCTCTCGACTTCAGCCCCAGAGATTCTCGGTGTCGTAAATTAACGTTTTAACACTCACAAATATCTCCCAAAATTCTGTACCCCACAATTATTATTATTCGACCCATCCACGCAATTAAAGTGCCACAAAAATAGTTTATTCCCCCGCATTACGTTTCAAATCGTCGAAATTTTCCGCCCTGGCGGTGTATTTAATATCGACGTTCGCGGCGTCGTCATCCGCCGAAATCGGGTTTCGTCCCGCAACTCCATCAATAATAAAGAACCGGCGTCATTTTGTTTGATTACGCTTTTCCCCGAATTCACCGACATATAATCGACTGGGAGGGGTGGGAGGGCCGGGGTTGTCTTTTTTTTTCGACCGCGCGCCCGCGAATGTTCAAAGGACTTTTGATGAAATACACAGCCGAACCAGCCGAATGCGGCACAGAGAGAGCCCCGCGCGCGGCGCACAGCTGTAAACTTGATTACTTATAGCAGCCAATTTGCCCCATAACTATAGACGAGCGTGTGCAGTGTGCGCGCCCGGCGTTGTGTGTGTATAGATACATCGGTAACCGGTTGCGCTGCATAATACAAAACCGTCGAGTGTGTCGGGGCCGGCTATACCTGTATCAACTATGTTGCGCGCGCGGCACATCACAGTACGTAGCGCGTCAGGTACTACACGTACACGCGGGTACCATACCCACTCGTACGTAAATTTTGGCAGGCACCGAAGGGGATATTGGGACCGCGTTTCTCTGCCCTGTATATTTTAGCGTAGGTCTGTGAATAATCAGCAATCAGCAGTGGCTGGCTCTGCGGCAACAGGGACCAGGGAGTAGAGGGGGCAGGGGCGGGGGCGGGGGGACGGGGAGGGGCACGAGGGTGCAGGGTACGGCGGAAGCGCGAACGGTGGGCAACAAACTGCGGCGCTCTCGCGCGCGTGTGTACACACGCCGAGGCCGGGAATGATGCAAATTCCGGTATCGAATCTCTAACTTGCCCGTCCTGGTGTGCGTCGAGCTCTGCTGATCCCACGAGCTGCCGCCGCTGCTGCAGCTCCTGCTGCCGCTGCTGCTGCGCCCTGCTACCACCACCAACAGCACCGACATCCCGACCCACCTGCACCACCATCACCCAAACCACCCCCCGCCTCCTCTTTAACTAACGAGAACTCGCGAGCACAAAATTCTATGTACTATCGTTTATCCGCGCCTCAAATGGAATAATCTGAGGTACGAAAATTACATGGAAAACGTGGTGTTTCTTGTTTTTTTTTTTCGTTGGTGTTTATGGCGGGGAAATATATATTTGTCGACGGGAGGTGTGCGAAACGAATTATTGGAGTCTATTAAATATCTGATTCTCGAAGCGAAATGTTTGTTTGTCGTTTTTTGTCGATAGTTGGTGTCAAATATTTCATTTGTTCCGCTTGAATAATTTATGGTTTGTTGTTATTTCTTTTTCGATGGGGTGTTTGTTGTTGTATAATATTTGTATCAGGAAAGGATTACGAAACAGAATTATTTTAGTGTCATGAAAATGGTTTTACGATCATTTTTTTATAATGAGCAGAAGTTGGTTTTGTCGTTTGATCGAACGAAGAGAAAAAAATCAATAACCTCGTTTGATCGATCGATCGATTGGAAATTCTGTTTAGCCCCAACCCGGTGTCCCAAAGTCACGTCGCGCAAAGTTAATCCGCGGGGCTGTGCAGACACATTGCGGTTTTTGATTCCCGGTTTGATTTTTTCATAATCCCCTCTCGCCGCGCGAGCGGGTCGGTGATTCTGGTTGCGATTCTCGGTTTGGAAAAGCGCCGGGGAGTGCGGCGGACTGACGAATCATGAGGGAGACATTGCAAAGGGGACACAGTATAAACGCAAAAGCAAACACACCGGGGCAGAGACACTAATTCGCAGTAGTCTGCTCGCTCCGATAAATCGCTAGAACGTATTTTCCGAAGCCGGGTGATGCGGCGACGACGGCGGCGACGGCGACGAGAACTCGGCTGACGCGGGAGCAGGTAACGAGAAGCGCAAACGTTCGGGACACCAGGGCGACGACGAGGAGTAAGTACATACAGGCCATGGCGGCGGGAGCTTGACTCGGCAATCCTTGATGTTCTCGCTATATAATCCGGAGAAACTCCGGCTAAAGCTCAGATTCATTCGATTAGTACACTCGTCCCGGCTCTTTAGCCAACCGGCGGGCTATACGTGCGCTGCGCGGTCTCGTGAAAACGCGCCCATATGTTTTTTTCTTCGTTAACGAGCGGTAAATGACGAAAAATTGATTTCTCGAGTGCGTCAAATTTGATGCCGTATCCTTCGAACATTTATGGAGGTTGAATGCCGTGAAACAGAGAACGTAGTCTCATGAAAACGTGCTCATATATTTTTTTCTTTGTTAACGAACGATGAATGACGAAATATTGATTCCCTCGAGCGCGTCAAAGTTGACGCTGCATCCCTCGAACATTTGTGAAGGATAAATACCAAAAGACGAGGAACGCAGCTCGTGTTGAAAGGAATTGAACCCTGCAAATATTGGTCGCGGTATTCCCGACATATTTTATGCAACGTGTCGCTTTTAACGCGCGCCGCGCTGCAAATATTACTCATTCCGAATTTCTGATACGCGTTGTAAATATATTTTCGCGCGCGCGACTCGCTGATTTTACAACGCGGCCGCGTTTGATTCACGAGGCCGACCCAGATGCTTCCCGGGTGGAAAAAGCATCGTTGCAACGTGACGCAGTAATATTTCTCCGTGTGTTATGCGCTATATGCATTATCGAGGCGGGGCGCGAGGAGCGAGAGGCGCCGCAGCCGTCGATAGAGGACCCTCAGACCTGAAAAAAAAAAAAAAAAAAAAAAAAAAATATATCCACGTTGATCGTGTCGACTGGTGGTCGCCGGATAAAACACGAGTGAGAAACCGAAGGACAGGAGAGATACAGATGAATCAGGGACCCGGGGAAAGGGGTTGGGGGACCCTAAAAGAGGCTCGCGCGCGGTCGAGGGATCGTTTCTCATGGTCGTGAGGAGAGTTCACGGGCCAGGTACCAACGTACGTAATTGACAGGCCGGCGCGGTGCTCGTGCCCTCTCGGCCCATCCCGGACAATAATTGGTGATGTTATCTGGGGCTCGCTCGCGCTTGTTCGGGGCCCCCTTCAGACATACAGATATAGGGCACGTGTGTGTCATCCACGGGGTGTTCCGTCTCAGATTTAATACGTCTCGTTTGAGCCGCAACCTTAATAATAAAGCATAGAGTTAATTTGAATCGGACTGGTTTGAACAGGTATTGGCAAAGGTTACTGTCGTCCGCTTGTGGCGATCTTGCAGTCCGTATTATGACTTGATCAAACCGTGTCTATCATCCACAGGACGCTCCGTCTCGGATATAATTTGTCGCGTTTAAGCCTCCTTTGTCAACTCGTTCAAACCAGTCCGAATCAACTTAACTCTATGATTCTATAATGTCGCTGTCGTTCTCACGTGACAATTTCGAGGTCCTGGTGACTCCCTCGAATCACGGCTGACAGTCCCGAGTGCCCTCCCCCTCCCCTCCCCCCCACGAAAAATCGGCAAATGAATTCCCGCCAAATCGGCGATATTCAATTAATTACCGCCGAAAAATGTTCGCCCGCGACGAAAAGTTCAAGCGCGCGATTAACTACTTAGGATTTCGGTCGGGGAGGATTTTCGCATTAAGGATTAAATTGAATTCCGCGGTGGATCTCATGCGAGGATTAAACGAGGATTTTTCAACTGGAGGTACTATATATACGTGTCTCTCTCGCTCTCTCTCTCTGTCGTCTCTCTATCTCTGACACGCGAGCCCGCAGTCGGTGTGCGGTTCGAAGGGCGTCGGGGAGAATGGGAGAGCACGCGGCGCGCGGGCGGTGAGGAAAGTGCTTGGGGGTTTGCGGGTGGGGAGAAGGGGGGGGGGAGCGGACGGACGGAAAAAGGAGGATGCTGGAGGAGGAGACGACGAGAGAGCGAGAGAGAGATCCAAGTGGGACGGAGAGTGGCTATCTTCGCGACGCATTCCTGCCATCCGGGGGGTTGGGGGAAGGGGGGGGGGGAATGCGAGGGAGTAAGCGAGACAGAGAAGGAGAATCCACCGACGGTTTTATGGTCTCGCGGAAGTAAAGGCCCGGCTTCCGACAGTAATCCGAAGTTTTGATGTACTCGCTTTAAGACGCTTGCCGCAGTTGCCGCTACGAGAAGTTATTTCGCTCGTCAGCGAGCGAGCGCCCTCTGGTTTTCTGCCCACTCGCTTCGTCTCTCTGTCGCCTCGCTCCGACTCATCGGCTCTCGCTTTCTCCCGCGCGGCAACCGCGCACTCGTTACTTCATCCTCTCGCTGATGCTGTAAGCATTACACGACCGACGCTCGGGATCTTCGATTAATTATTTTGCCTCGCCAGGTATTACGCCATGAGGAGTATAGAATGAGACCTGGGGAAGGAGCGATGACCGAGTTTCGTCTGACCGGGTCACTTTTTTCGCAATCATTTTGCTTCCTAGAGGAAGCTTTGTTTTCATGTTTTATTAATTGAGGTTTTTATGTTAGTACACTTAGAACGGTCTGAAACTGAAACGTCGTGAAAAACGGTTCAGAACATTTTTCTGGATGTATGTATTTATGTGCATGTGTATGATGAAAAGCCTAAAATTCATATTACGATAGCTTGTAAACTGTTCGACCGAATCAGATCAAATTTAAACGACATGCTCAGTATACTGGCTAATCTTCAATTGGCTTAAATGTTATAAAAATCATTTAACGCATTTCATTTTTATAAGAATTTCGACATTCTGAAGAAAGTACGTAAACGCTCTAGCTCGAACGAATTTTTAGCTATGGGGCTGAAACCTCGTATTAAAATTGAACAAAAGGTGATGCGACGTTTGGTATCTTTTGTTCTTTTTGTAATTGAAAGATTATTTGATCCCTGGGTAATACGTCTTTTATCGCGTCATTTAACGTTAATGTAAAGACATTCGCGGGGGCGGGCACAGGAGGGAAGGGGTTGAGTAAAGTAAGAAAAAGTGTTCAAAGCGATCGTGGCGAATATGGCACGCGGGGCCACTAAAGGGTTAACGATGATGCACCACACGCCGAGTTCTCGACGCGACGATGGGAAAGTGCGGGAGACCCTGGAGACAAAATGAGACGGGAGTCTTATTAATATTTATGTAATTTTTCCTTGGTTCCTCGCGACTCAGTCAGGGATAGAAAATACGAAAAAAATTATCCATCGACGGTATTTTGAAGAAATAGTATATCGAATGGTTTTTTCGTCGAGCTTCGCGCCCTGCTTATGTCTTGGTGCATCTCAGCTCCGAGCTAAGGAATAAAAAAAAATAGGAGCTGTAACTACGAGCACGAAATATATTTCTTCCCCCCACCCCCAGGCGCGCCGGGTGTTCCTCCCGATTTCCAACAGGTATTCTCGAGCGTGCGCCTCGATATTGAAAACCTTGTTTATCGCGGCGGAGAGGAAGAAAATTGAGGGGGCAAAAAGAACCCGGTGGAAAATGACGGAAAAATTGATTTATAAATAGCAGAGGGACGAACAAAAAACGTAAAAACGAAGCCGCTGATGCCGCTACTGCGCAATATTCATTCCTGAGCCGGCGGCGTTCGAAAAACACTGTGCAGCCCCCGCCTGGATCACCCCGATTATCCGGAAACGGGTTATTTTCCAAGCGAAGATTGGTCGACTTGTGTGTCGTTAACTCGATCGCTGTACTCGCAGCGCCCACCGGTAACTTCCGTTCGAGAAGAGGAGGCAACACGGGCCGGGCTTGTAAATTGCGGGAGGAGGACCGTTTACGCCTTTCTCTCTTTTTTTCTTCCACTATTTTCCCCCCTCTGCCCCCCAATTCCTCTTCCCTCCCCCATCGACACTTTTCTTCAGCCCTACTTTCACTCGCACCTCAGAGAGGGAGTCTGGCGTCGTCGTCGCCGTCGTCGTCGTCGTCGTCGTCGTCGTCGTCGTCTGCAGCTTCGCATCGTCTCGGACGCAGCTGCCGGGTTCTCACGTGTCGCGGAGTGGTGGGTGGGACGCGCTATGTGTATAGCGCGTTATATCGTCGCGCGCGCGGAGGCTGCGGGGGCCCCGCGCGGTTCGTGTGTGAGGAAGAAGAAGCGGGAAGAAGTGGCGCGAGGGCGGCTCGAGTGGCGTGGAAAGAGCAACATGAGAGCGAAGCTGCGGGGGGGGGGGGCGAAGAAGGAGGAAGGGAAGGCGAAGGGGTCGAGGGGGGGACGGGGGACCACGAGAGAAAAACGGGGGCTGCCGGGGAGGACGGAAAATTGAAATGGCGAAAGCGGATCACCGAATCGAACCTCCGCTATCTCGACGCGTCGGATAAAAGGAGACGCTAAGTACGACGACGAGGCGCGAGGGGCCCGAGGGGGGCGAAAGGTGCGAAAAGGACGAGCGCTGCTGCTGCGGCTGCTGGAGTACAGCGAGGCCTGTGGGGATGTCTGTGCGGACTCTCACGCTAATCCATATACTTTGCGCGCCCTGCGCCCTGCGCCCTACACACCCTGCACCCTACATCCTGGCTACATCCTGACTCTCCAGTTCCTATCGCTCGCGGATTCCGCCTTCCCTTTTTAGAACTCGCTCTCGCCCTCGCTCTTCGCACCGCACGTCTCGCCCTCGCTCGGCCCCTTGACGAATAAACGCTCCTCGCAAACAACGAAAAAGTGTGAATTAATTATTCAGGCCTTGAGATACCTCGAGGTACCTCGAGGAGGGGAGAAACTCGGGGGGAGCTGGAAATCAGATCAGCTTTCCTAGGGCTATCGCTATTGATCAGTCATGATTAATTAACGAGGATTACGACACTCTACGAGCGCGGAGTGGGACGACGGGGATTTCGGCGCGACTATCTGCATAATGATTCGCGTTTCACTTCTGATCTTGGTTGACTAGATTTTCGTCCTGGTGACACGAGATCGGATGTATATGGAAGACACGAATCATTTTTGTCTCATATGGGACTGCGGATTCACCGAGAAAAATGGAAGCGCGTTTAACGTCGGTGAAACTATTGAAAAAAGTGCGGCGACTAATTGCAATTGGTTCGATATTTTCCTTGCGAGGCATTTAAAGAATTTGAATTAGGTCAGGCGCGAGAAGCGAGGAGCCGGCGAATCTCTATTTTCTCGGCGAGAGAAACGCGCGCGGCAACTTTGGCGCTAGTCGATGCGACACGTCTGAAACTGCTGCGGGATGGCGAGGAGGGAGGGAGCGCGTTACGGCGCGAGCTTCGGGAGCTCCGAGCGGGAGAAAACTCGCCGCGCACCGCGTTTAATTACTCGAGTACAGGACGTACGCCTCGGTGTAATTGGCTGGGATTCAAATGTACGGGTGCAACGCGCGCGCTATGCTCGGTCTTATATTATTCGCCCCCGGTGAGCGCGCGACGCGGGGGACGGAAAATTTTCGTCGCGATTGCGCGATTTGCTCGCGAGTCGCAGCTTTTCCGGAATATCTCGGGTGTGCTAAAAATCCTGTTCCACGTTGAGTCTCGTGAACGTGCAAGCAAAATTTTCCCGCCGCCGTGGCTCACGAAAAACTAAGAAAAACTTAGTATTTTTTTGTCGCAGTTTTTTTTACAGATAGAAAATATTTTCCAACGCTTCTTTTTTGCGCGACTCTCGGCCGCCCTTCGACCGGGGTCGAAAACACATCGACGCTCGTTAGCGTCCGACGCCTCCTCGGCCGCGCGCTCGCTCGAAGACGTTGCGGCCATCGTCGCGATCCCATCCGCTTTGACGGATAAGCCGCGGTTTGAAAAAAACAACCGCGTGCCACGACGCGGCGACTTTTGCCGTCGAGCGTAATTGCGAGGGAGGAAACGAGACGCGAAGGTACGACCTGCGTCTCGCGGCGTATAGCATCGCGCACTGGAGAGCTCGGCGGGCGCGTTTCTCATTAAAATAAAGTTTTGCGTTTCGGCGAGTCTTCCTGCGCGCGGCTGGATGCCCGAGTGGCGGGCGCGACGGCGGCGCCGCCCTTCAAAGACGCGAGGCTCAAGTATCAGGCGGCTGCGGCACACGGCGACTTGCACCCTCTCCGACGGCGGAAAATCACAACCTGTAAGAGGGCCGCGCGCGCGGAAACGCGATGAACGCGCGCGCGCGCGCGCACTCGACGTCTGTTTGTGTTCTTAACGACGCGGCTGCCGCGCTAACCCCGATAACATTTTCCTGCCGAGGGTGCGCGGTGCGCTCGACGCACCGTCGAACTTCCGCGCACACCGGGCGTATTACGTAAATGTTGCGTCAGTTGTGAAATTTTCCGCAAAACTGTTTCCGCACCGGCATCGACTTCGCTCTTGCCTTCGTCGCGACAGCGAAATTTCCACCTTGGTGGAAAATCAGGAGCGTTATATACGGCCCGGTCAGGAACGGGTCGGGCCCTGGCCGGGCCAGTGTCGTCTTGGTCAGTGCCTGACCAGGGTCATCGATTTCTCTCTTGCCTTCGATAAGGCAGAGACATTTCCACTTTAGTGGAAAATCTGTGGCGTTAAATTCGGCCCAGTCCGGAATTGGTCGAGCCCTGGCCGGGCCAGAGTGACCCTGGTCAGGGCTTGGCCAGCATCGAATTCAACCTGACAGATCTTTCGCCTGGTAACAGCTGGGTAATTTACACGACAAATAAAAACTCAGTCGAAGGCTCCAGGAATTCGTCGTTGAAAAAATGCACGGGTCGGATTTAACGAAACTGCGCGGCGAATAATCGTGTGCTATTGGCGTCAATGTTGCGCTGATTTTTTTCGCGTTATTCCGACTCATCTGTCTCGGATAGGCGTCTCGTCTTTGTCATCCGCTCGCCTGTGCGGGGATTCTCTCATTTGTGACTCACCGGTCGCGAATCCGACGCGCGCGGGTTCCGCCTTTTCACATCTACCGCAACAGGCCGCATGTATCGAGTGTGTACCAGACGAGATAGACACCCCCGGGGCTCCCGTTTCTAGGTTTTCTTTTTCAACGGTGTCTTTTTTTTAACCTTTTTCTTCTTTTTCACCCACTCTCTTTCATTCTTTTTCTCACTTTCCGCTTTGCCGATACGACGGGCAAGCGAGCGGCGCGCGAAGGGGGGCAAAGAGGGGGCGAACGCCAGGGATCGCGGAGTTCATCAGACGCGAGACCGTATCAGAAAATGATGATGCAGCCCGGGTGATGAAAAATAGCGGGTTCGAGTGAAGTCACCGGAATGAAATGCATGGATTGGTTTAGCCTCCGGGAGTGTACGTACCCCCCTCCCCCCATCATCCTCTCGTTCGCCCCCCTCGTGAGTCGAGACTCCCGCGCGGCGTTCGCGCGCCGCGCTCGCTATTCCCGCTTCTCCGTCACGGATCTCACTCTGGCATAGACAGCGGCGTGATGGATTACTGGCGTCGACGCGGTTCCCTCCTTGGCAAACTCTGCCTACTCCTTCGTCGAGCCCGGCCCGGGTCCCCAGCCCATGCCCCGCCGTACGCGTACCCCGTTCCTCTTTTTTCCTCTCGCGGCTCCTCGTCATCCATCCTGCTCCGCCTCTTGATATACCATCATCCGCCTGTTTTCAGTCTCGTACAATCCCCCTGCGTTACTTTTTCCCACCGTCGTCCGGGGCTGCCTGTGAATGTAACGGAAAAAGAGGGAGCGAACAACGATAATAAATTCGACGGGTTTTTAGCGTACTGATTTTTCGTAAATTAAAACGCGGGATGATCTCATTCGCGAACCGCGTTGGTCGTGCAGGACCAGATTTGTAAATCCCTAAATTTTTCAGATATACAGTTGACGGTCTAATTTTTTTGTGATAATTAATTCATGGTAACAGCATGGAGTAATTACAGTATAATGTGTACAACTTTTTAATGTCTGCTAACAATGTTTATTATTATTAAAAAGCATCTGCAAAGCAGACCATAGCGTAACATTTATTTCTCAAAGAAACGGTGATTCCCAACTCTGGACCACGACTGCGTTTTCGTGAATTCGCCGAACTCGCGAGAGAGACCCGTAAGAATGCCTTAAGACAGCGATATCTCGTGCAAATACGACGTACTATTTACGCTCTGACGACGACCACGAGGACGAGGACGACGACGACGACGACGACGACGACGACGACGACGAGGGACTAAAAGACACGTTCGATACACAGCAAAGAATACACAACGTGGGACGGAACCAGGAAGCAGCGCCGCGGAAAACTGCGTCGAGGAATTTCCACGAAGAATGGGACCACTTGCCGTCGCCGCGACGTACCAGACAACAATCCCCCTCGCTTTTTCGCTCGCACACCGCGACGTACGACTGCACACAGGTATAAATATACACAGACGTGTAGATATATATTCGCGTTTGGTGGGCAGCTTTTGAGGTTGACTCTCGCGATTTCCGAGGGAACACCGAGCGCAGTCACACCGCGTCTACGTATGCGGCGCGCGCGTCGCACACACGCGCGCTGCGCCGGTTAGGTAGGAACCTGTATCCACACTCCGCGTGTTCTGTTTGTGAATGTGGCTTTTGGGTGGCTCGCCTGCGCAGTGGTGTAAGAAAGCACGTGTGTTCGGGGGATCTCGCTGAGGGAAAGAAAGGGCCGGGCCCCGCGCCACACAGCCTCCAGTTATTTACCTTTCGCTGCTTACAGGTCAAAGGCACGTACGACACTGCAGTGGATACACGCTGCGTGTATGCGGGAATACGGTACATGTATTCCTACACGGGGATATGCGGGCATCTATCGCTCGGGGTGAAACGATATTTTTTTCTTCTCTTTTTCTTCTTTCTTTCAGGCGGACATTTGTCACGCTGCGCAAAATCCACAACCGGTGGGACGTGCAAGTCGAAGTGGCGCAATTCGGGACACCTTGGGCTCGCCCTTCGACTGCACGATATTCATCGCGCTGGATATAAAGAGACGCCAGGTTGGGGGGAATTAAATTTGGTGATTCGATGACCCTGGCGGTGATTTGACAACCCTGGCCTGCCTCAATTATTTAGGGCGTTTGTTTTTCTTTTTTTTCTTCAAAATATCGACTTTTTACCTATACCATCGTTCTTATGTTACGTCTCACGTAACCCACCACATCTGCCAATTAATTAAACGTAACATTATTTAACCGACAAGACAAGACACCGGGGGTTCATGTCCTGAGTTTACCGGAAGATGTTGCCAGCCCGAGCTCCCGCCTCTATTACTCGCGCCTTTGTCGACCGCGCCGCGGTCCACCCGTTTCCGTACCAAGCATATACAAAGGGTCACAACCCACGATAGAACGCGAACTCCTTTTTTGGAAAACCGGGTGCTAGGCGGTAGCCCCAAAATAGCTACATCCCACTAGAATAATTTTTCCTATTTCAGGCTAGAAAAATTAGTATAAAAGCATAGACAGTCGTCTACTAGAGTCAGTTATTCTACGACCGCCAAAACACGAACACTACGCCAAGCAACATTTCTAACTGCGTTACCGAGAGCCAAAAAGGCTCCCGTCTTAAATCTGTCGATCCAAAATGTAAAACCTGATTTAAACATAATTGATAAAATTATATTCACGAAGAAACATGGAAGTAAAAATCATTGGAGTTAAATTTTTATTTCTGCATGGTGAAAATCTGTTTCGACACAGCGTTCGTCTCTCGACTCTGCGTCATCAACATCTTATCGGTAGTTCCACGGCGCGGTCTTCGTCCCCGAAGTAAAGGGTCAACGCCTTGACTTCACAAGAGAGACTACAATTACGTGTTCCAGTAAACGTGAACGTATTCTTCCAGAGTACGTTCGGACGCAAAACTTAAGTTGCATTTTCTACCCTTGAATACATTTTTTAGTTGATTAAAAAAAAATAACTTCCATATTTTTTGACAGAATTCATAAAACCGTAGAACATTTTTTTTTTTTTTTTTTCTAGATATCGACTTTTAACATATACCATCTTTTTCAACTCATAGTTTCTACCCCCGAAAACGCTATTTGGGTTGATTTTGAAAAAAAAAAAAAATCGATTTTTTGGTCAGAAATTATAAAACCGGGCCCAGACGAAAAATGCCAAATCGACTCTTGAGAGGATGATTTAGGAGTTAGGTGAGTCAACGATGCCACGTACGCCGTTCATGTCTGAGCTCCTCGCGCGATCGGGTCAAAATAAATTGTCAAATAAAGCAGAGATGTTGATTACACGTCCGAGGGGCGTGCGCGCACGTTTACGAGGAGGGAAACCCTCTCACGCACTCCATTACTCCATAGATAACCATTATCGCCCGGGGGTTATGGTGTATACCGGCGGTGCTCTATGTTTATCGCGAATGCCCGAAGTTTTATACGATAGGACATGTAACACATACAGTATGCTTGATATAATGCGTATTATACGCCGAGCCGGTATATCTGTATTTAGCCCCGGGAATTGCGTGACCATTCGCGTTTTGCCACCCCTCGCGACACGGAGGAGGCTATGGTTAGTACAGGTGTATCTCTATCATTATTCTTTCACCTCTTTACCTCTTTACGGTGCCGGAGACTTTGCTATTCACGACGTTTTGTCAGTGTCAGATTTTTTTCCGCCAAAAAAGATACTTAAAAATGTTTACTCGAGATAAGCAGCAGTCACATTAGTCACAAGATATGTATTTTCGAAAATTAAATTACGGTGTGACGAAGGTAAAACAAATCAAACGAGGTTATACGAGGTTTTTTTTTCTTTTTCAATCTCCACCTTTTACGTGGTGTAGGGGATGGTGGGGTAAAATGGGCCCCCTTTTTTATCATCCCTCTTTTAAAAAGTTTATGAGTAACGCAAAGCATTGTTAGCATGCTAGTAGAGCTGTGATTGGTTGCCAGGAAAGTCCGTGATAAACAAAATCAGTTTGGTGTCAAATTTGAAAAATTTCATAAGAGGACAGGCGGGGCAGGACCCGTAACCTTTTAAATCTTTACCAGAGCGCAGCAGCGCAAAATTGATTAACCTATTATAGGTGATATTTTGAAATAAAAATTTCCGACGTCGATTTTGGCAATTTTCGGTCGGGAGCCGGATCTACGATTTCTGATAGAAAAAATATTTTTTTCGTCGCCAAAAAATATTTTTTTCAAAATCGATTAAAAAAGGTTAATAACCAGTGTTTTCGGGGGTAGAATATACGATTTGAGAATGATGGTATAGGTTAAAAGTCGATATTTTGAAAAGAAAAAAAAATTGGAGACGATTTTCGGTCGGGAGCCAGATCTACGATTTCTGACAGAAAAAATATTTTTTCCGACGCCAAAATAATATTTTTTTCAAAATCGGTTAAAAAAGGTTAACAACCAGTATTTTCGGGGGTAGAATATGCGACTTGAGAATGATGGTATAGGTTAAAAGTCGATATTTTGAAAAGAAAAAAATTGGAAGCGGTTTTCGGTCGGGAGCCGGATCTACGATTTCTGACAGAAAAAATATTTTTTTCGTCGCCAAAAAAATATTTTTTTCAAATTCAGTTAAAAAAGGTTAATAACCAGTGTTTTCGGGGGTAGCATACGCGACTTGAGAATGATGGTATAGGTTAAAAGTCGATATTTTGAAAAGAAAAAAAATTGGGGTCGATTTTGGCGATTTTCGGTCCGGAGACGGACCTACGATGTTTTTGAGTCACACTTTCATAAAAGACCCAAATAATCAACACTCATGGCGGTCGGTATCATTTTGTCTACTAATTTTGTGTACTATTCATTGTGTGTAATATAGTGCCGGATTTTAAGGGGGGGGGGGGACATTTCGCCCCGCGACATTTTCTTTGCAGACGCGCAAAATCCATGACTGATATCAAGTTTTTGGGTGAAAACCAATAAAAAAAACACTTTGGTTTTTGTCATAAAGTCATTTCTTACCTAGGGGGCCCATTTTACCCCAGCATTCCCTACTTCCTGATCCAAATTTATCGTTCTCCAGGCCGAGCGAGGGAAATTTTGAGATGAATACATTTGTATCGTGAAATTGATAAATCTGACACCGAGCGGTGTCGCCGGTCCGCGGACACTGGCGAATAAATCCGCTTTGATGTTATAGATGCTCGACTCTGAGCCCGGGTTATCCGTGCCCGTAGAGCCGGAGCGTTTTACGTCAAGGGTGGCCCGTGGACTAAGAACGCGATGGTTGGAAAGTGGCGGACGGGAGAAGCTTTTTGAGAAGCCTAGCGCGAAAAATAAGTGCTCGGAATAAATGATGATACCCCGTGCGCCTCTCCAGATTTTTCGTCGATCCGCTTCAGCCGGGATCGGGCTTTGTTATCGAAAACCCCGCGCGTCGGGATGAACCTCTCAAACCTCTCGCGCGAGAGCGAAAATCTCTGCGCATTTTTTTTTATCACTTAAGAGAACTTCCGAGTCGTTGACGTAAAAGGGTTTCCACGCAGATTTTGTTGAAAAAAAGAGGACGGCAAAAAGAGAAGGTCGGGAGGACCCTTATAAAATACAGATTATCGTGACTCCGGCGTTTTATATCCATCGAAACGGACGAAAAGGACGAGAACGACTGGGGGAAAGGAGTGAAATTTTTTCTCTGATGAATATTAATAGTTGAAACAGCTGATTCGGCCGGAACGCCTCAGCGATGAGCGTAAAAAGAACCGCGCGAGCCGAAAATTTCGCAAATGCGAATAAATTCGAATGATGAATATTCCGATAAACGAATTCTATACTGAATATTTGATGTAAAAGAGGCGTTGTGGGTGGGCGTCGAGCGGGGCAGCGGCTGAAATTGGATTTCGAAACAGCGGACGGTCTCGCTGCGGCGATAAAGGCGAATAAGTTTACAAAAATTTCGAGACGTCTCTCAACTGCGGAAACATTGCTTTATCAAACAACAACGATATTTCGTTGAAACAATCGGAAAAACCCGCCTCATGAAGTACGAAATCATTAAATTAAAATGGTCGCATTTGCAACTAGCAAAAAAAGTTGCAAGTCCAATTTTGCTTCCTCACTCAATCACATTTTTCCCAAAGCCACCTGAGAACGAATCTGATTGACCAATCGCCAACTCGTTCGTTTTTCCCACGCTACAGAATTAGAAAAATGTCCTCCTAGCGTCACATAGATCGTACAGCAAAATAATTCCTCGCAGGTGCTGCGACCTCGTTTGTTCCAGTGACTCCGTCGCCTCCGGTCCAAATGTGGAGCACAAATGTCGCCTTATTCAGCGTTCCACAATTCTCAACGTACCAAAACAAAAGTCACAGAGTGATAGCGATGAGTCAAATAAGAAATAAAAATCGCAGCTGCATCGTCGTTGTACCAAATGGCGAACCCGATGGCCGCACGTAGTCATAGCCATGTGAGTCATAGCCAGAGTCATAGCTCGTTCTCAGGTACAATTTCAGTTGAAATCCGTGCAGCACGAGCGCCATCGTCCTCGTTGCCTCGAGGCCCTCGAGCCAAGATCCCCGACGAGCGATACACCGCGGTGTACGCGAGCTCGTCTAATAATAACAGCGGCATAGCAAGCAGCATCCCGAGCAATTAGTCCAACGTAATGGAACGCTCCATGCGTCGAGAACAATATATCACCCGACGGCAGATGCATCTCAGCCTCCTCCATCCCTGGCCTTCTCGCTCCACGTCTTTCTTTTTCCTTCTCTGCCTTCTCGCTCTCACCCACCGATTCCCTCTCCCTCGTTCCGACAATTAATATTTACTAACGATCTCCCCGCACGAGTTACATTTTTCGCGGCATATTTATCTCATTGATTGTGAACACGTCCCGACCGTGACAAGAAGATTTATCGTTCTGCATCCCCGTCCCCGTGTCTGGCTCCGCGAAGACGAGTCTCGGCCTCGCGTTCTCGGAAATTCAAAGTGCTTCCGATGTTGATGATAGCGCGAACATAATGAGACTTCTCGGGCGAGCCATTAAAATGTCATCCCACAATCGGTCCGGACGAGATTGATGTCTGGCTTCTTCGTTTTTTCGTCTCGCCTCGAGTTGGATTTTTGTGGAATTGCAATTTAAGAAACGTTACCGGTGTCCTCGGCTTTGATTTATCGAACGAATCACTGATGAGTATCGGCAAGAGTGACGGAGTTCTGGATCGAAATTTTTGATCGAAACTCGACGTGAATCGAGGCGAAGCCGGAAATTGACCCAGTTTAAATAATTAAATTTTGGCTCGAGCTGTTTTAACGTTTCGAGTTGGATTTTTGTGGAATTGCAATTTAAGAAACGTTACCGGTGTCCTCGGCTTTGATTTATCGAACGAATCGTTGATGAGTATCGGCAGGAGTGACGGAGTTCTGGATCGAAATTTTTGATCGACACTCGATGCGAAGTGAGACAAAGCCGGAAATTGACCCAGTTTAATTAATTAAATTTTGGCTCGAGCTGTTTTAACATTTCATTTTCGGAACTTTCGGTTTCTGTTGATTCCTCAACTGCTCCTCAACACCGGTCGATTCCTCGTCCGTGTGGGACACTCAGGTTGAACGCGGGTATCGAACAGGCAGCCCGGTGGAAAAATCAATTAGAGAAACAATCCATCGGGGACGGCTTCGAGCACTCGAGGGCCAAGCGACCCAGCCCGGAACCCGATCCCTTATTAAATATCATTATAATTTCTTCCCTCGGACACAATGATAAAAAAAACTTTTCCTGCGGATTCCATCGTCTTCTCTGTCGGGTTTCGCGATTACTCTGTCCCCATTCTCGGGAATAAGAAATAATTATGCCTTTTCTTGAGGATCGAGCCGGATATGAAAGGAGGCGAATAACGATTAATAACTTCGGAAAACATCGCACAATCGGTCGCTCCCATCGGCCTCCTCGTCGTCGTCGTCGAAGTCGTCGTATTGAAACGAATGTAACGAAATAGTTAACAGAGCCAATTATATCGATTCAAGCACCACTCGCGATATCCATTGTGGGGCGCCGCGGGCTCAGCGAGTATCAAACTCTTTATCAAAAGTCTCAATTTTCCCATCAATTCTCTTGTTGCACCCACTCAGTCACGAAAGTCGTTTATGCTCCCCTTTATCCCGGGCCCCGTATATTCCACCTTCGTTCTATTTCACTCAATGGGGCAATACAGCCGCGCTCGCATTCGTCGTGCGCCACAAACTCCGACACACACAGACGGAAAATACACAATCCAGCGAGCTCGAACGCCTGTAGATCCCGCCTCGCGCGACGCAGGCGGCAGGTAGGGGAACATGGGGCGAAATGGGACGCGTAAGTGAAAAATGGTTTTTCGACGATACGCAAAGTACATTTTTGCAGCCTTTCAGCAAAAATCTCGATTCGAATCATCAATTTTGAGCGTCGGCAAAAAAAGAAAAATGCGGGGCAAAATGGGACAAATCTCAAATTCGGGAATTCGTGTTTTCTTTAACTGGGCGATACTCAACATCATCAGCAATATTTAAAAAAAGATGTTATAAACAAATATTTTTAAAGTTCTTTTTTAAACGCCAGATTTTTTGAAACACTCAAAATGGTTGAAAAAAGTTATATTCCGCTTAGTTGTGTTGAAATTTGTCGTCGACGCGATAATACCGAAATGAGGGTTGGTCCCATTTTCCTCCCTCAAACCCTACTTAAAAATATAAAAATGAGTTCACTTTTCCCTACATTGTCAATGGTTCCGTTAAATTGTGTTCCGGAAACGCGATTTACCAAAAATGGAAATCGGTGCGTCCCATTTTGCCCCCCTTGAAAAAATCCTACATGAAAAAACTGGCTGTGCCATTCCGCCCCGGCGTACCATTTTCCCCCATATTCCCCCGCATGGTCGACGACTATACGACGACGACGACGACAATTCCGCGTTATGTGCCTGCGCGACTATCCATACACACTTAAAAGTATATATTCCCCGGGTCCCAAATGCGAGCGCGCTCGAGCCTCGTCGTCGTCGTCGTCGTTGCGCGTCCCTCAACTTTTATGGAAAAGCTGGAAAATCCGCGAGCTCGCGGTTTATGCTACTTTCGCGCAATAAAGACGACAACGACGACGTTTTCCAGTAACAGAGACGTATAGCGGGGGGGGGGGGGGGGGGAGGGGGGACGCTGTATATACGCGCGTTTACCATTCTTCCGTGGGACCGCGCGCGCGGATTCTTCACGTGTTTGAGGAGGAAGTGCGACTGCATCGCTCGGGACACACGGTACATTTTGCACGCGCCCGGTGTTGCGCCTTCCCGTATCTCGGTGCCACGATTTTGCGCTGATATTTTCCTCGACACCATCCGAAGTGAATCTCCACTCCGCCCCCCTCTCCCCTCCATCTCCTTACCTCTACCCGCTCCCCTCCCGCTTTTCCGCTCGCGTCTCACTTTTCTTACCGCATTCTTTTCCCGTATTACGCCGCTTTCCCTCTCCACGCGCGCGGCCCGGAAATTCCGCTTTTTGCATGGAAAAGTGCCACCTCGGTGTCTCTGCGCTGCGGAACGGGGGTTCTGCGTTCCGCACTGTCCCGAGTACCGCGAGTTCAGCGGGTGCGGCGTGCCGGCGCTTTTCCGGGCTCCACCGCCGCGCGGGGCTCTAATGATAGGGTGACACCGGGACAGACGGGACGCACCCACTTCCGGGCTTTTTCGGCTGTCACGACTCTCTTTCGGTTCCACATTATCATCATTATTATCCCGAAACGCCGTTTTAATTATTTACTTTTTTTTTAGACAAGAATCAGTTTTCGTCCACATGCCAGGTTGTCGCGAATAACTTGACTCTAGTTTTCCGATTTTACGCGATTTAAAGAAAAAAATTTACATCATTCCTAAGACATAAAAAAGATCCAAGAGGCTTCGAACCTGAGGATCAAATAAATTCACCTGGCCGTTGAGAAAAAAATGCACTTCGGTCCTGAGCCACAAAAAAATCTAAGAGGCTTTGAACTTCAGGAGCAAATAAATTTGCCCGGCTATTAAAAAAAATGCACTTCGGTCCTGAGAGACAAAAAAAAATATCCAAGAGGCTTCGAGCTTGAGGAGCAAATAAATTCGCCCGGCTCGCCGTCTCACCCGGACCAACCCTACAAGATGCACCGAGGTGTCGGTTACTCCCGAGGGTGGAAGGGTGGAAGAGGGACGAGGGGAGCAGGACGGGAAGGCTTTACCGTACTTGCCGCTGGTTTTCGCCGTGGCGCAGCGAAACTACCGAAAGCGGCTAATGCGCGCCTACGCGCGGCGTTGCACATATTCCGAAATAGAGGGAGAGCGTGGGGTGCGGCACACGCGGATCAGCCGGGCGCAGGGCGAGAGCGCTACGTACTACGTACTGGCCATTCGGTAATCCGGTACGTTTATACGAGCACTCGTAAAACCCCGGCGGAGTAAACGACATTGGATTACGTGACGTCTTATGAGAGCGGCGGCCGCCTAGTCGTTCTCGGTGCTGCAGCTGCAGCTGCAGCAACGCGCGGGGTGGAGATACCGCGGCAACAGTCGAAAAGAAGAGGTAGGTCGGGCGGTGAGCATCAGCGCAGCCTCCGACCGCCCCGCGCTCGGACGCCGAGTACCGCGAGGTATACGCGGAATCCGCGAGTGCGCCGCGCGTACTTTGCGGTAAATGCATTATTAACAGTTTCTTAGTTTAGGGTTCAGGGGGGGGGGGGGGCGTAAACACGAGAGAGAGGAAAAGTGAGACGTGTGAGAGAGGAAAAGAGCGGCGAAAGAGAGAAAAGAGAAACGAGAGAGATAAAGTGAGACGAGGGAGAGAAAAATAGAAACGACAGAGAGGAAAAGTGAGACGAGAGAGAGAGAGGAAAACAGAGACGAGGGAGAGAGAGAAAAAGTGAAACGAGGGAAAAGCGTAAACACGAGAGAGACAGAGAAAGAGAGGAGAAGCGAGACGAGGGAAAAGCGTAAACACGAGAGAGGAAAATAAGAGGAGACGCGCGGCGGGAAGCGGAGATGGAGATGGAGACGGCGATGGAGATGGAGCCACCGTTAAATTCAGTAGGTTCAACAGGCCGCGCACGCTCGCCGCACGGCAAAGCGCAAAGAAATTCCGGATTTAGAGAATTTTCCACGGGAAGATCCGGGCGAATCTCTCGCTGGCTTCGCCGCTACATCGGACTCGCTTTCTCTCTCTCGCTCCCGCCTCCTCTTTGCGTCCCGTGTGTACTCCATTCTTGTGTAATTAAATTACCCCCGTTGCTTTTTTTTTCTCCCCGCGCGCGCCGGTCTCACCGCGGCTTCTCTCTGTTATTATTAAGAAAATAAACGCGCGCGCACCGCGACTCGTAATGGCCGAGCAAATAGGCTTGGCCGGTAATAATGGGGCTGGTCCGCGTGCGGCCGCGTGAATAAAACACTAATGGATAATGCAAAGGCAGAGCGAAACACTGCACCAGATATATAAATATTTATGAACGCCTGGCATTCCGCCTCGGCGCGGCCGGACGTGGCGTCCAATGACGCGCTCATTTGTCATTTTCATAATTTATTTTTTCTTCAATCTTCACGCTTCGCTTCGCTCTCGAGATTTCGTCGGACGCGACTTAAAGTTTGGAATTGATTAACGAAAATTTCAGGCACTGTTAAAGTACAGTTTGACATTTTCGTAATTTTTGTTTCAATCTTTTCACTTCGTGTCGCTCTCGAGATTTTGTCAGTCGCGACTTAAACTTTGTATTTCGATTGACAAAAATTAAATTTGCTGATCGCAATACAGGTTCAGATTTTTTTAACTGTCTGAAAGAAAAAAAGACATCTTGACAATATTGGACTCACTGACCATTTCAATCATTATTTTCTTTAATCTTTTCACTTCGCTTCGCTCTCGATATTTCGTCAGTCGCGACTTAAACCTTGAATTTCGACTGACAAAAATTCTATTCGCTGGTAGCAATACGGTTTGACATTTTTTCAAAGCGCCTGAAAAAAAAAGTAAAAAAGGGCATCTTGACCATAGTGGACTCATTATAATTAACTCTACGTCGTCGGGTACAGTAGGTCTCGGCAGGTATACAGTACGTTTCGTCGTAAAGCACCGAATTTGTGTGTCAAGTGAGACTTGCATAATGCATTAACTATGTATGCAAGATGTTTTTCCTTTCAGCATGTAGTACGTGCTTGATGCCCCCGGGCCCTGGTCTGCGCGTCCCGCACTCATCCCCGTAACACGGTGGCCCGCGTCGGCGCTGGAGTGGGCGAGGGTGGCCACCCCCGCCGCTCGTCTAGTCGCCGAGTCTATTCAGGGGGAGAGGCGCGAGCGCGCGCGCGCGCCTTGAAAATTTTACTTCGCCGTAACGAGAAGCCCGCGACAAGATGAGGTCAGCACAACCATCAGTTTTTGTTCGTACGCCAGAAGTGAGAGAAGCGAGGGGAGAAAGCGAGAGAGGCGGCAGCGGCTCTTGGCACAGCAGCAGCAGCAGCAGCAGCAGCAGCTCTTTCCATAGGTACAGCGAGCGCGCAGCTTCTCGCCTGGCGTCGCGCGACCTCCCGGCAACAGCGCGCGGCTCTTTCTCTCGGATTTCTTTATTCCCGGTTCTTCTCCCCTCTCTCTCTCTCGTTATCCGCGTGGCGTGGCTGACAATTATCTCGGAAAAATCGTCACGTTTCTTGCCCAGCGGCGCTTCCGTCCGGCTCGGTCCCTGCATTCGCTATTCTCTTCCACTCCCCCTCCGTGAAAGGGAAAAGAAAAATAGAGGAAAAAAAGGGGGAAGAGGCAAAAAAAGGGAGACGAAGACGCGCGCGGGGGAAGAAGGTCGAGTGAACGCGGAGTGGAGAGGCGGAGAGTGGAAGCTTCATTATTTAATTTCTTGTCTCCTGATTCCGCGACGGGTATAACTGTACGTCGCTGCATGTATATTCGTTTTTTTTTGTTTTGTTTTTTTTTTGCAGTTAATTGCGTACAGCCGGATGCAATTTTCGCTTGATGAATCGCGCAGCGCGGCAGGTGAAAATCAAGAAGCTTTCGCTTGGGATTTGGCTGCGTGCGAAGGGCAGTCAAGTCTACGAATCTTTCTGGTCCCTCGTGTTTCATCTCACCTCGGTTCTATTGCTCGATTTTTTTCTACAGACGCGGTTTCTTAGCACATTTGATATTCCACTTGAAAATCCAAAATGATTTAATTGTATTTCGCGTCATTGGAGGAACATCATTGGCGTTAATCGTTGGTCCACAATCTGGCCGTGATCGGGGCCTGACCTAGGTCGATTGTAACGCCACAGATTTTCAACCTGGGGTTTACCGCATTCAATATGTCCTACCTGAAAAATCCAATACATGTAAACCGACCCGAGTCAACTCTGATCGTTCCAATACATCGATCAAATCGTCCAGTTCCAAAATGTTCAACCAAAGGCGATGATCCTCCTGACATTTACCCAGAAGACTGAAGGTTGGACGATTTTACTTATGATGGAATTTCGAATAGTTTCAGTTTTCTCAAATATTCTTAGGAAAAACGCCGAGATGCGGGTTTTTTTATAAGTCGATTCCCAGATTTCGCAGACGAAGACTTCAGCTGGGACCCTCTGGTCCCTCTGAGACTTTTGCTCGTCTTGACGCGTAGAATTTGTTACCAAGATAACAAAAACGTTGACCTAGAGTTTCAAGGTCAAGATAAATTTAGCGGCACCATGTTTAAGGTTTAAGGGTGATCTTTGTCGGACACGAGCTGGAAATTCCATTGGCAAAGTGGCGACCAAACATTTCTTTCCATCCTGCACAAAAGCTCTCGGGGTATATACACGTGGCCCTCAAAGTCCCGAAGGGTGACGGACGGACGGGCCGGGGTTTGCCGTGCGCAAAGGTCAAGTTCGAGTAACCCCTCGGAAGACAAGGAGGAGGACGCCGACACGGGAGGTGGCGCGTCGTTTCGCCGCGGTATCGCCTTTGCAGGCCGCGAGCGAGTCCATCCAGCGGCTCGGAGCCCCCGCGCGCGTTCAGCAGGGTCGCCTCTCGTTCCCTCGTTCCGCCTTACGCTCCATCCGACTCCCTCGCTCGTTTCGCCCGCGAAGCGTGTCTCTCGTCGCTCTCGTGAAGCCGCCGCGCGCGCCCTGTGTATCAAACGCTTCTTTGACGGTTTAGAACACGCCAAGTTCCGTGCAACCAGGTTGCGCGCGCGACGTCGTCGTCACTAAAGACCGCGACGTCGAAGACGCGAAGGACGCGGGAGAGGACGATGCGAAAGCCAAAGGCTTCCCGGGAACGTCTCCAAGGGTGAGCTTAAGCACGCGGAAGTAACACCCTTTAAGTGTGGTATACATACCATAGCGAAGATTCCCGGGCTTCCGTGAAACGTGCGCCCGCCCCCCCCCCCCCGCCCCCCGTGCCCCATTTGAAAGGGACGCTTTCAGGCGTAACACCGCGCAGGCTCTTCGCGGGATTCCGGAATGTCGCGCGCGCGCGGCTTCCCCCAACTTCGGCCGGCTATGGATCTCCAGATATTCGTCAGGGCCCCGTCCCCCTTCCCCCCTCCCTCCCTTCGTCCCCCTTCCTAGGGGGCCCTCAATTTCCAGCTTTAACATACACGGAAAAAAAAGTTTGGTTGTGCCAACTAATCATTCACATTGCTGTATCTCAGTTTTTTGCGATTAGTTGCAGCAACTTACACATTTATTGCCGAAATCACTTCGAATGGTTGTAGTAACTATTCACGATTTGTTCTACATAACCTAAAAACGATATTATTAAAGTTACGATTGTGCCGCTCAAGGCGCGAGTCGCATCTGTACATAACGTAAAGACGATATTATTAAAGCTTTTATTGTGCCGTTCGTAAAGCGATTCGCGTTGATTTGTCATAAGGATAGTACAAGTAGTGCAATTCTATTTCGAAAAGCAATGACACGGTTGGTATGGACAAGTAAGCGGAACTTGTGCTCCTGTCTACTCGTATAGTTGTATCAACCATTCGTTTGGTTGCCGCAACTAACAGGGCTTCTACCAACGAAACTTTGTTCGTGCAACCAATTCCTTTTGGTTGTCACAACTAATCCGAGTTGTAAGGGAATTAGAAAAATGCATTGGTTGTGCCAAGTAATTTCTTGGTTGTGTCAACTAATTATTTTTTTCCGTGTACAGGCACAAATTAAAAAATAAGGTGGCATATTTTATTTATTTGGAAGTTGGACCGATTATGGATCTCCAGATATCCGTGAAGGCTCCATTCCTCTCCCCCTCCCACCCTCCCTTCGCTGCCCTTCTTAGGGGGGCTCCAATTTCCAGCTCTAACGAATAGGCACAAATAAAAAAATAACGTGACATCTTTATTTTTATTATTTTAAGTTGAATTGGCTATGGTTTACATATTCATCATGCCCCCCCTCCCCAGATAGGCCTCAATTTTCAGCTCCAAGAAATAAGCAAAAAATATTCTGCATGCAAACCACAAAAAGAAAAAGAAAACCGCAAACGCGACGCATAATTTCCAACTGGTAATATATTTCCGGTGCATTTAATTCACCGCGGGCGAATCGTTCGGTTTCACTCGCGTCGCATCCGCTTCATTGGAATAAAAGGAAGACGCTGTTTCCGCAGGTGTCTCTCTCTCTCTCCTTCTCGTTTTGGCCGCGCCGCAACTCGCGGTCCTCTCGTACCGAGAAATATAATTTAACGAGGCGTTAGTTTCGGATCTGGCTTCGAGATACCCAGCGGAATCCCAGCGAGATTGAGGAAGCTTCGAACGGCATTACCAGACACCGTTGCGCTCCAGACGAATCGAATCGACCTTATATCTCCCTAATAGGGAATAAAAGTCTCCCCGCTGCACGCGGCATCCACATACGCAGATCCGCGCTGCGCACACGGAGAGCCACGACGAATAGGCGAGACCGTTCGATACACAGACCACGATTCAACTATCCACGCGCGCCGCTTTTTTGGCAGGATTCCCAGAGGGTCCTCGCTCGACGTCTAGACGGTCGCCGCCTCGCCTTTACGATAAATAGTCAGCGTTTGAACGAGCGACGAATCTACATAGATTTTTCCCCCTCTCTCGCTCTCTCGCTTTCTTTTTTTCCCCCCCCCCCCATTGTAGCACACGGTGGATTCACGGCGCGTGGATTTGCGTCGCGAAAAGAGAAAAAAAAATCGAATCAGAGCTAAAACGTCTGGGAAATATCGTCGCGGATCCACGGCAAGCGGGTTCTGGTTCGAGAGGAGCCGCGCGACGTAGGTCGTTCGTCCATATAGGTGCCACGACGTCCGCACGACCACCACGATCGCCGCGGTGAGGCACACAACTCGTCGCTCGAGCGACCGGACGGCGCGCGGCGAGGTAGCCGCGCGTGGTATACGTAGGGCCGAGTCGTAAATCATGGCGTATCACGAGCATGAGCCGCGATAGGCGTGCCCACACCTATCTATCATCCGGGCAAAGGGCGAACGCTGATCCTTATATACCTCTCTGCCTTCGCGTCTGAGCGGCCGCGAGGCTCGAAACGAAAGTTTCCACCACCCCGTGCGCCCAGGATACGCCGTATATATCCCGCGGCGGCTTCGAGCCTCGACAACGGGGCGCAGTGACGAGCGGCAACGACGACGGCAACAGCGACGCAGCGACGGCCTGGAAAGTGTAGCGCGCTCGCAACACACGGGGGAAAGGGGGAAGGGGGCGAGCGCGCGAGCGCGCGTGCGACTAATTGCACGGTATTAATCGAGAGGGACACCTTTGGCTTTCGAGATAAAACCCCCCTATCTCTGATTCCGGGGTTATTTATTATATTATAATAGTCACTTATCTCCCGCGATAAATTACGACCGACTAAAAAAAAAGCATTACAGAGCATCGAATTCGAGAAATAAATATCCGTGGTAGAAAGTCCGATTCTGGTCGGGCCCTGGTCAGGCCCTGGTCAGGGGCGGGGTGGCCCGGCCAGTGCCCGACCAGGGCCCAACCAGAATCGAATTTAACGCTGCAGCCTTTCGACTGGGGTATATTTCATCCAACCCTTCGTGTATAATTAACGCAACACCGCGCGCTGCATTTTACATTCGCTCGCGCGTTCGGTTGTATCGATCACCCAGGGCGAATCGTTCTTTCGCAATTAATCTCGTAATACGTACAAATTAAGCGCCGCGCGCCGCCTGCACGCGGCGCGCTCTGTATATGCATATCGGACGCAGGTAGGCGCGCATTCCCGTCTCTCGCGCGCTCTCGCCGGGCACCCGGAACGTTTTGTTCGATACAATCTAGCCAGTCATCATTAATAGCTTCCCCGCAATCGGCCCGGCCGTGGGAGACTCGGCCGCCGCGAACGTCTCTGCGCTGCTATTCCCGCGCGCACCTACGGCAGATGGGAATCGATTATATCTCGATAACTGCGCGAACCTCTGGCATCGTCATTCCACATCTCGCTTGGTCCTTCTCCAGTCCTATGTATCCTACTTTATATAATGTGCCTATGTAATCGATAGACGCTTCGATTTCCACTGTCTCTCTCTCTCTCTTCACGGATGCACCACACAGTCATAGCTTCGATCAGAAACCCTCGCTATGTGTTCCTATAATGACGTTCGATCGCGGCCAGACCCAGTTGTTGAGACCCACCCCCCTCCCCCCTCTCGGGGGAAGGGGGGGACACCGCGGAGACCGGCCGGAGGACTCGCTCGCCTCTCTCTTCTTGTGGTCTGTCGTGTGCCATCGCGTTCAGCTTATACCCCGCACACACGCGGCGTATCCCGCGCGCGCCCAAATGCGAGGAATCATGCGAGACATCGAACATAACGTGCTAGCACGTTAACCAAGCATTGGCACGTGCCGGTAACCATGTGTTGTGCATATATATCCCGCGCTGTATACACAATGGTCTCGCGGGCCCGCGAAGTCCATTCGACGTTTCGCGTCAAGCGGCCCGCCACTTCCTGTCCTCCCGAAGGGAAGGAAAATCGATTTCTAATCAATTTTTTTTTATTCCGGCTCTACGATATCAATAACGACAAATCGCCAGCAGCTGTTTTTTCCGCCGTTCCTGGGGCGGTAAATCGGTGTCGTGCAATCGGAGTTGTAAATCCTCATCCCTCTTAAAAAAATCAGGGGGTAAAATATTTATTATGTTTGCAGAGAGAAAAAAACATTTTTCGGGCAAACAACGGTGCTTTTCGGAATCAGCGGTAAATTTTCCATCCGACAGCGTTTTCAAACTTTACAAAATCAAAAACAAATTCGCAAAAAATGCAAGGGGTATCTATAGAAAATGTGCGATTTTTGAGGATTCGGATTTAAAATTCTGTTAACGATTCAAATAGGGTGAATCGACCAGTGAATAGACAGTGACCCACAGTGTAAATTGACACTTTCCACAAAATCACGTGCATAAAAAACGTCCATTCACTGGGTTCTGTCGTCTGCTTAACTGTCCATTCACTGGCCGATTCACCCTATCAAGAAACGTGTTCCGCTTTGCGGCATTCTCTTCGGTATTGAGTTTTCTCTCGAACGAAAGAAGAAAACCAAGGTTCGATCGACCAAAAAAAAAAAAACGAAACCTCACCTTTAGTGAAGTGACGAAATTCCAAAAAACGTACGAAAACTCTTACATATTTTTTTTACACCTTATTTCGATGTATTTTTGCCCGTACACAACGAATTCGCCATTAGTTCTTTTCTAAAGACGATATTTTTCACGGAAAATAAAAAAAACTTGACTATATTCCATTTTTATTTCAACAACTGGTATTTCCAAAAGTTTAAAGAATTTTCACCTGAGCTTGCAATCCATTTGACAATCGACGGTTTGTTATTTCATGTGTGTCGTTTTGGATATTAACGAAGCAATTGTAGGGTTGAAGGGAAACGAAGGAAATTGGCCAGTTGAGTCGAAATGCCTCGTGTTTAGGATCCGGCGTACCTATGGACAGAACACGGAACGGCGGGCATGCGCTTTATGTGCAGCAGGCAGCCTATAGATAGGCGCTATACGTACCGGACGCGACCATAGAATACGTATCATCTCTGTACCTAATACCAGAAGCATATCAGAACACGCGTGACGCTTGACGCGTCACGCAGAGGGCGCGTGGGACGGGCGAATGTGCGTGCGCGTGACGACTGTCACGAGCAGGTGTCAGTCCCGCCGTTCCGCCGTTCCGCCGTCGCCGCGCGCGGCGCCCACCATGACCTTCTGCAGGCTCCGGCTTCGCTCGCCCCGCTTCAGCCCCGCCGCCCTCTTCGTGTAGTCGTTTGATTTCAGGAGGTTGACGTATTTCCGAAAACTAAATGGGGTCTGTCCCGCATCCGGACGCTCTGTGCCGATCCATTATGTATTTACGACCCGCGCGAGCGTCAATTTAACGCTTTAATACGAGAAGTAAACGTTTTCGTCTTCGCTGCAGCCGCTCCGGGCCGGAAATCGAACTTTTCCAATTTTCCCCCCGCGACAAGTTCGACAATAAGCGACACACAACTTGTTTTTTTCGGGAGCACCGCGAGAAATTTCATTTTTTGTAACGCAACGAAAGTGCAAAATCTTGGGATGCGGTCATTGGCAGAAAATCTTTGGTGTTACATGCGGCCCTGGTCGGGCCCTGGTCAGGGCTACGTTGGTCCTTCTAGGGCCCGAGCTGGGCCTGACTTGGGCCGCATTTAACGCTACAGATTTTTTACTAGGGACGAGTCGAGGTTCGAAAAATCGTGCCGTTAAATTCGCGGGGAGCACGAGAAACCATACTGACTACGTTGGGCGCAAAGCCCAACGCAGGCAACATTTATTCGCCGAACGAAGCGAGTTTCGCGGATCGAGCCAAAGTTTGATGGCTCTCTGATTCCGCCGTATTCGTAATTCCCCGCCAGAGCGATGTAGATATTTTTGTTTGTCTGATGTTCGGGAATTAAGTTTCGGTAAACAGTCTTATCGATGTCGGCTGACTGGCTGGCTGGCTGTATGACGACGGGAAGTTTCCCTTTCTGGGGAAAACGGGAGCGCAGCGGCTCTCGCCTCGTTCGCCCCGCTCGCTGACGTGCACGCGATATTCCTCACTCTCTTTCACACATCCCGCGAGCTCTGTCGGTTGGTATAGGCGTTTTACCATGCAGCGCGCATTGTTACAGGGGATGGGTGGGGCAAAATGGGACGCGTAAGCGAAAAATAGTTTTACGACGATGACCAAAATGTGTTTTCATCGATTTTCACCCAAAAATTCGATTCCAATCATAAATTTTGAGCTTTGGCAAGAAAGAAAAAAATGCGAGGCAAAATGGAACACCCCCCAAATTCGAAAATTCGTATTATTTTAACTGAATGATTCACAACGTCATCAGTAACGATTATATTTGAAAAAAAAGATGTTATAAAGAAATAAATATTTTTTAAAAGTAACTTTTAAAGCCAGATTGCTTGAAACGCGAAAAATTGTTAAAAAACGTTATATTTCGATCGCGTTGAGTTGTGTCGTATAGACGCGATATTCCCGAAACGGGGGTTTGTCCCATTTGGCCGCGCAAAATAATCGAAGTCGGAAAAAAAACGCTGTCCCGTTTTGCCCCGCTGTCCCATTTTGCCCGCCCATCCCCTACGTGTGCAAAGAGCTCGTACGCCGCGCGATGAGAAGCCGAACCGGCGAAGCGCCGAGGCTGGATTTAAAACTGCGGCTGCCGCGGGTGGCTGAGTCACGGCCGAGGCACGAACGGTTGTAACCCGGCCAGCGCCTAACCCGCCGTACGAGAGCGTCGGGATCCTCTCGCACGATACCCACGTCGGGCATAGCGACGCGCGGGGCGAGAGAGAGAGGGAGAGAGAGAGAGAGAGCGCGCAACCACCGACGACAGTAACATCCGGTTCCGGGGCTTTCGCACTGACGTCGGGGCGCGCGCGATCGCTCGCAGAAGGGCAGGTCTCCCGGTAATTAACAAAGTCTAGGGCCAACCCGGGGAGTTGCGTGCTCCGTGTGTTATGAACGCCCGCGCGCTGCCTGCAGCCCCGCAGCTGCGATGGATGTATGAAATCGTGAGGCCTCGAGGAAGGGATCAATGCGAGAGGGGAGCCGGGAGGAGTTCGAATGATTTGCGCGATCGGAGCACCGGTAGTTACTTAAATTTTACGTGAGTTCGTTTCGGGTGAGATGATTTTATGGTTTTTTAGAGGAGTCGTAATTGAGGATTATACGTTGTGTAGGTTTTGAGGATTCGTTTGATTCAATTCAACCATTTTTAGGTCGATTGCAGATCCGGCACTTATTTAAATTTCCAGGTAAGATGGATAATTTTTTATTTTTTATTTTTTTTATCGTAATTGGGGAACCAAATGTGCAGGATTTCAGGTTTCATTTGATTCGCTATTACTTGCTCGATCAGATCCGGTATCGAGCAAAAAATGTAAATGAAATCTATCTAAATCTTCAGGTGAGACCCGAAAAAAAGTATTTTAATTTCCAGGTGAGACCTGGAAAAAAAATGTATTTTAATTTCCAGGTGAGATGGATGAATTTTTGTTTTCTTTTTTTTTCAGAGTCTCCTAATTGGGGACTGAAATATTGATGAGGAAATTTGAGGTTTCGTTTGATTCAATTCGACATTTTTTTACGTCCACCAATCGATTGATTAAGCCAACGAATAATCATTCTTCGCTAGCTAAAAAAACATCTGTCCTGAGCTATATTAGGGTTAATCACAAGTCCGACCACCCTTAACCCAAATATCGAGTCACGACTCCGTTGCCAAGGCGGCCGCGGTTTTCAGTCTCCTGCCTCGTGTACACAAAAACGGCATTTCAATATGCACAAACGAAGCCTCGTGCGGAAATCATTTAAGTCGCAATTCTGTCGTCGTCGAGCTTGATTTAGCAATATACATAGTCACCAGGGAGTCGCAGCCGAGTCGCGGAACGTAAATCCGCCATAATCGGTCTGTTAACTAAAAGCCAGCAATTTCACGAGTCGCGACTTTATTTCCTCCCAGCACAGAGTCGCCCGTATAATTTTCCGCCTAGCAAAACGAACGAGGACAACCTGGTTTGATGCTCCCCCCGCGTCGAAAGACGACCCTCGAGGAGCAGCCGAGATGCGCGCGGGGTTCACGTGCGGCGTTGCACAGCCGCAGTTTGATGCACCTCGCGGATCCGTCCTTCCTTCCTGCCAGGCGAAATATTCACAGGCCGGGACAAGTCGTCCTAGTCAATCAGGCTGCGGCTCTCGCGACTCGCGGTGGCTGTTGCGCCGCGCGGGTTGTAACAAAGACGAGAAATTTCAGGAAACCCACTGGGATATCCCGAGCTCCGGGGGCGCCGCCGCTCGAGCTCCGTCAGGTAACGAGGATCCATTTATTCCGGCCAGATGGAAATGTAAATTCCCCGACCCAATTTATCTCGGGTGGTGGGGGGAGGGTTTCACTCTTTCCTCTCTCCTCTCTCTTCTCTCCTTCTTCCCTCCCTCCCTCCACCCCTTTTTCTCTTTCTCTCTCTCTCTCTCTCTACCTCTCTGGTCTGGTGCGAAATAAACGTCTCTCCCTCTCGCCTTTTACGCGCGGTCGGTCTTCTTGATCCTGCCATACACGAGACGCGTGTGCGCCTCGGGTATTTAATTGTAAAGCATCCCGGCTATGGTAATTGCCCTTCCTTATTTATGCGAATAGATTGGAATGCCACGTGCGTGTGCGCGGCGATGCAGTTCGGGGGATCTGTGTGCGGGCGCACGTGAAGAAGATTCCGCCGCATACCTGCAGAGTACCGAGAGGATATGTATGTATAAATACAGGGTGATCCAGAATCTCGAAATGGTCCCAGGAACCAGCGTGTGAAAAATTTGTGACTTTTATTCCCAGTAGCTTTTGCTTGAGAGTCAATTTGCGACAGCCGATCAGAGAATTCGCCCTCAACTTACTCTAAATGTGTCGTTAACTCGCCCTCAAGCGAGAGGGCGAAACTCTTAATTCGTACACTGAGAAAAATATATGATTGAATTTATTGAATATCGTGATTGAGTCAATGAAATCATTACGTTGCTAATTTTCAAAAGAATATTTATTTGCATCAACGATATTTAAGGATCTTTTTTATTTATAGTACGTTTAATAAAATATTTCGGCATTTTACCAAAATATTAGTGGAAATAAAAATTAGCAGTTATGAGCTTTCAAATAAATGATTTAATAAGTGGCATTTTTTTTCTTGGTGTACATGCACTTTTCTTGGTGTTAAGAGTAGGTTGAGAGCGAATTAAGAGGAAGTTGAGAGTAAGTTAAGGGTGAATTCTCTAATTGGCTGTCACAAATTGACTCTCATTAAGAAAAACTATTGGGAATACAAATCTTAAATTTTGAAAACGCCTTCCTGGGACCATTTCAGATTTCCGCGACTCGTTTGGTGCGGGGATTCTGGATCACCCTATATAAACAGGTAATGCGCGGCCGTGACGAAACGTTCGGGATGCCGCGTGAGCCTCCTCGGGGCGCCGTATTCTATTTATCCACGCTCGCCCGGCTGGAATCCAGAACTCGAGCGCCGAAGAGTTTCGAGTATATCGCGCTCGTCGTCGTCATGGAAATCTCAAGGATCTTAAGAAAGTTGGATTCGTCACTGGAATTTCGAGCGTGCGGGAGACGAATTAAAATTTATTTTAATAGTGCTAAATAAGAAATTGGATAAAAAAACCATCGGCGAATTTTTGGACGCCAGAATTTCTGATCGGAAAAATCTGTTTGCTGAAAAAAAAACCCACGAGTAAAACGAATATTACTGAGCGTTCCCGCTTTTTTTAACGATAATAGCGTTAAATGAAAAAAGGAATATTTAATAGATTTCGACGCGGTAGAAATGTTGACCCGATTTGGAGTAATTGTGTTGCAGAAATTGGATTATCGCCCGGGGTCGCGGCACAGGGTCCCGTCGCCCACCCACAGATGGCGGTTCCGCGCGCGCTGGAATAGTAGATTACCCGCTCCGCCTCGGTCCGCGAATATATAAAATATAAAATTGCCCCCTGCAGTTCGGCGACAACCGTGAGCGAAGATAACCGAAGAAGCGATCGTCGAGCAAACTTTGCGCTCGATGAAAAAAAAAACCGTATGCAAAATTTTATCAGACGATAGAAAATCGGAAAAAAAAAATCGAGTTACCTTCGGCGAAAGGCGCCTCGCATGATTTTTTTCTCGTTTTGAAATCAGTCGAAAGTAAAAATTCCCTGCAAAAAAAAATCGATAGAGAAATACCTCTTCAAAAAATCAGTGGGTTCAATATCTCGCATTTTCGATATAAGTACTGTTGTCGGCTTAATCATTAATTCCAACGAGCACGTTCAGTCGTCTTATTCTAGTTTCACAGTTGTCGGGCGTGCGAGGTTTGAAGATTTGTTGAGGTTATTTCGGGAAAGGTGTTTAGGAAAAGCGAACGGGCCAATATTATTATATCTGCAGAGAAAACAAAATTTTGCGTCGAATTTTCGATTTTTCGGGCAAACAACGATGCTTCTCGGAATCATCGGGATATTTGCCATTGAATAGGGTTTTCGAACTTTACGAAATGAGAAAAACAAAATCTCGCCAAAAATGCAAAGGGTATGTATGGGAAAGCTTGCGACTTTTGAGGATTCGACTTTAAAATTCTGCGAAAAATTCAGAAATCAAGATATCGTGATCCGCCTTGCATCATTTTTTTCGTTATGGAGTTTTCTCTTCAAGGAAAGAAGAAAATCCATGTTCGATCGATCGATAAAAAGTAATTTCGATTATCGTGACGTGCCGAAATTAAAAAAGGTGCAAAAACACTGTTTTTAACACCTTTTTTCGATGTATTTCTGCGCGTACACAATGAATTCGTCATATGTTTTTTTCTGACCGCGATAGTTTTCGCGAAAAATTAAAAAACTCGATTATTTTCGAAGTTTTTATACTTTCGTTCGCATCAACCAGCCCATAAGCGGGCTCCGCGCGCTCATGGGCCAGTAAAATAGAAAAAAAATAGAAAGAGAGAAAGAGAAACGGCTCAATTGCCACCGTAATCCGCGGTGGTGAACGCGCGGCGATCGCCGCTAAAAACGATAATATCTGAATCGCGTGCACAAAGGAGCGAGCGCGATAAATAGCACTAATGTAATTCGGCGTAACGCGCGCGCGGCTATACGCGAACTGCGCCGAATTTGTATATTGCCGCGAGGGTAATAGCGGTGCGTAGAAGCGGCGCGGACTGCGCAAAACAAACCGCGTGTTTATAGAAGAGGCCGGGCCCCGCGTTGCATTCAAATAACGCTGGAGAGTGGAAGCTGGGGTGGGCGGAGGGGGGTGAAGGGGGAGGCGTTGCGATGCGCTCGAACAGATTACACAACAGTTTATTGCGCTCGACGGGGATGCAGCCGGAGAGCGCCGCGCGCGGCACCGACGACTCGCGCCGGACTTTAATTAAACGCCACTATTTTAATATCCTCAGACGTATTACGGGAGTCTGGGCCGCGCGGAGGCGACGCTGTAATTATCAGAGGCTTTCGGGTTAACGTAATGGCCACGATAAAATATCGCGCGGTACTTAGATGGCGCTCTCGTGTGTTTCGATTCGGCGACCGCGCGAATAAAATATATATACGTGTACTTCAAATTAAACAAAAAAAAAGCAAACCGGGAGCGCGGGAAGTCAACTGCACGTCCGGATTGGATGGAGTATTATTCGCTCGTTGCGCGTGGGTTCCGCGCTGTGGATGATCGGGGCGCGACGACACGATCTGGAAATATAACGCGGAATTGAGTAGAGTTTGTAGATACAAAGTTATCTTCACTTGCTATTCGAGGAGATTCGTCTCAGCGTGGGAATCGAAATGCGATCGAAATAAATGTCATTACGCCATCGGAAATTAGTTACAATATCGATTTTGTTTTGTTGGTCTGAAAAAAAAAACGACCAAAAATACCTTTTTTCAAACATATAGTCATTGCATGTGTTAACAATTCAGCACTTGGGAAATTTAGCTCATGGAATGACTTTTCGAAGAAATAGTCATTCCAGGAGATTAAATCTAGGGGTGGGGCTTTTATAGCTCATGGAATGACTATTTTTCCGAAAAAAGTCATTCTATGAGCTAAAAAATCCGAACCCGGGAATTTTAGCTCATAGAATGACTTTTTTCCGAATTTTTTTTTTTTTTTTGCGAAAAAAGTCATTCCATGAGCTAAACTCCCCAGGTGCTGAATTTTTAGCTCATGGAATGACTAGTTTTCCAAAAAAAAATTATTTTTCCGAAAAAAGTCATTCCATGAGCTAAAATTCCCGGGTCCGGATTTTTTAGCTCATGGAATGACTTTTTTCGGAAAAATAATTTTTTTTTGGAAAACTAGTCATTCTATGAGCTAAAAATTCAGCACCTGCACTGAGAAAAAAAATTGGTTGAGCCAACTAAACGAGGGTTTGCGGGCCGCGAAGTAAATATATGGTGAATTGGACTGTATATTTGGTTGAATGAACCAACGCCTAGTTGAAATCAAATTTTTCTTAATTCACAATATCTATTATTTCGTTCACGGTACGAAATATTTACTTCGCGGCCCGCAAACCCTCGTTTAGTTGGCTCAACCAATTTTTTTCTCAGTGTGGGGATTTTAGCTCATGGAATGACTAGTTTTCCAAAAAAAAATTATTTTTCAAAAAAAAGTCATTCCATCAGCTAAAAAATCCGGACCCGGGAATTTTAGCTCATGGAATGACTTTTTTCCGATTATTTTTTTTTTTTTTTGCGAAAAAAGTCATTCCATGAGCTAAACTCCCCAGGTGCTGAATTTTTAGCTCATGGAATGACTAGTTTTCCAAAAAAAAAATTATTTTTCCGAAAAAAGTCATTCCATGAGCTAAAATTCCCGGGTCCGGATTTTTTAGCTCATGGAATGACTTTTTTCGGAAAAATAATTTTTTTTTGGAAAACTAGTCATTCTATGAGCTAAAAATTCAGCACCTGCACTGAGAAAAAAAATTGGTTGAGCCAACTAAACGAGGGTTTGCGGGCCGCGAAGTAAATATATGGTGAATTGGACTGTATATTTGGTTGAATGAACCAACGCCTAGTTGAAATCAAATTTTTCTTAATTCACAATATCTATTATTTCGTTCACGGTACGAAATATTTACTTCGCGGCCCGCAAACCCTCGTTTAGTTGGCTAAACCAATTTTTTTCTCAGTGTGGGGATTTTAGCTCATGGAATGACTAGTTTTCCAAAAAAAAATTATTTTTCCGAAAAAAGTCATTCCATGAGCTAAAAAATCCGGACCCGGGAATTTTAGCTCATGGAATGACTTTTTTCGAAAAATATTTTTTTTTGGAAAACTAGTCATTCCATGAGCTAAAAATTCAGCACCTGGGGATTTTAGCTCATGGAATGACTTTTTTCGCAAAAAAAAAAAAAAAAAAAAATTCGGAAAAAAGTCATTCCATGAGCTAAAATTCCCGGGTCCGGATTTTTTAGCTCATGGAATGACTTTTTTCGGAAAAATAATTTTTTTTTGGAAAACTAGTCATTCCATGAGCTAAAATCCCCAGGTGCTGAATTTTTAGCTCATAGAATGACTAGTTTTCCAAAAAAAAATTATTTTTCCGAAAAAAGTCATTCCATGAGCTAAAAAATCCGGACCCGGGAATTTTAGCTCATGGAATGACTTTTTTCCGATTTTTTTTTTTTTTTTTTTGCGAAAAAAGTCATTCCATGAGCTAAAATCCCCAGGTGCTGAATTTTTAGCTCATGGAATGACTAGTTCTCCAAAAAAAAATTATTTTTCCGAAAAAAGTCATTCCATGAGCTAAAATTCCCGGGTCCGGATTTTTTAGCTCATGGAATGACTTTTTTCCGATTTTTTTTTTTTTTTGCGAAAAAAGTCATTCCATGAGCTAAAATCCCCAGGTGCTGAATTTTTAGCTCATGGAATGACTAGTTTTCCAAAAAAAAATTATTTTTCCGAAAAAAGTCATTCCATGAGCTAAAAAATCCGGACCCGGGAATTTTAGCTCATGGAATGACTTTTTCCGAATTTTTTTTTTTTTTTGCGAAAAAAGTCATTCCATGAGCTAAAATCCCCAGATGCTGAATTTTTAGCTCATGGAATGACTAGTTCTCCAAAAAAAAATTATTTTTCCGAAAAAAGTCATACCATGAGCTAAAATTCCCGGGTCCGGATTTTTTAGCTCATGGAATGACTTTTTTCGGAAAAATAATTTTTTTTTGGAAAACTAGTCATTCTATGAGCTAAAAATTCAGCACCTGGGGATTTTAGCTCATGGAATGACTAGTTTTCCAAAAAAAAATTATTTTTCCGAAAAAAGTCATTCCATGAGCTAAAAAATCCGGACCCGGGAATTTTAGCTCATGGAATGACTTTTTTCCGAATTTTTTTTTTTTTTTTTTCGAAAAAAGTCATTCCATGAGCTAAAATCCCCAGGTGCTGAATTTTTAGCTCATGGAATGACTAGTTTTCCAAAAAAAAATATTTTTCGAAAAAAGTCATTCCATGAGCTAAAATTCCCGGGTCCGGATTTTTTAGCTCATGGAATGACTTTTTTCGGAAAAATAATTTTTTTTTGGAAAACTAGTCATTCTATGAGCTAAAAATTCAGCACCTGGGGATTTTAGCTCATGGAATGACTAGTTTTCCAAAAAAAAAATTATTTTTCCGAAAAAAGTCATTCCATGAGCTAAAATTCCCGGGTCCGGATTTTTTAGCTCATGGAATGACTTTTTTCGGAAAAATAATTTTTTTTTGGAAAACTAGTCATTCCATGAGCTAAAAATTCCGGACCCGGGAATTTTAGCTCATGGAATGACTTTTTTCGCAAAAAAAAAAAAAAAATTCGGAAAAAAGTCATTCCATGAGCTAAAATTCCCGGGTCCGGATTTTTTAGCTCATGGAATGACTTTTTTCCGATTTTTTTTTTTTTTGCGAAAAAAGTCATTCCATGAGCTAAAATCCCCAGGTGCTGAATTTTTAGCTCATGGAATGACTAGTTTTCCAAAAAAAAATTATTTTTCCGAAAATAGTCATTCCATGAGCTAAAAAATCCGGACCCGGGAATTTTAGCTCATGGAATGACTTTTTTCGGAAAAATAATTTTTTTTTGGAGAACTAGTCATTCCATGAGCTAAAAATTCAGCACCTGGGGATTTTAGCTCATGGAATGACTTTTTTCGCAAAAAAAAAAAAAAATTCGGAAAAAAGTCATTCCATGAGCTAAAATTCCCGGGTCCGGATTTTTTAGCTCATGGAATGACTTTTTTCCGATTTTTTTTTTTTTTTTGCGAAAAAAGTCATTCCATGAGCTAAAATCCCCAGGTGCTGAATTTTTAGCTCATGGAATGACTAGTTTTCCAAAAAAAAATTATTTTTCCGAAAAAAGTCATTCCATGAGCTAAAAAATCCGGACCCGGGAATTTTAGCTCATGGAATGACTTTTTTCGGAAAAATAATTTTTTTTTTGAGAACCAGTCATCCCATGAGCTAAAAATTCAGCACCTGGGGATTTTAGCTCATGGAATGACTTTTTTCGCAAAAAAAAAAAAAAAATCGGAAAAAAGTCATTCCATGAGCTAAAATTCCCGGGTCCGGATTTTTTAGCTCATGGAATGACTTTTTTCCGATTTTTTTTTTTTTTGCGAAAAAAGTCATTCCATGAGCTAAAATCCCCAGGTGCTGAATTTTTAGCTCATGGAATGACTAGTTTTCCAAAAAAAAATTATTTTTCCGAAAATAGTCATTCCATGAGCTAAAAAATCCGGACCCGGGAATTTTAGCTCATGGAATGACTTTTTTCCGAATTTTTTTTTTTTTTTTTGCGAAATAAGTCATTCCATGAGCTAAAATCCCCAGGTGCTGAATTTTTAGCTCATGGAATGACTAGTTCTCCAAAAAAAAAATTATTTTTCCGAAAAAAGTCATTCCATGAGCTAAAATTCCCGGGTCCGGATTTTTTAGCTCATGGAATGACTATTTTCGGAAAAATAATTTTTTTTTGGAAAACTAGTCATTCCATGAGCTAAAAATTCAGCACCTGGGGATTTTAGCTCATGGAATGACTTTTTTCGCAAAAAAAAAAAAAAATCGGAAAAAAGTCATTCCATGAGCTAAAAAATCCGGACCCGGGAATTTTAGCTCATGGAATGACTTTTTTCCGAATTTTTTTTTTTTTTTTGCGAAAAAAGTCATTCCATGAGCTAAAATCCCCGGGTGCTGAATTTTTAGCTCATGGAATGACTAGTTTTCCAAAAAAAAATTATTTTTCCGAAAAAAGTCATTCCGTGAGCTAAAATTCCCGGGTCCGGATTTTTTAGCTCATGGAATGACTATTTTCGGAAAAATAATTTTTTTTTGGAAAACTAGTCATTCCATGAGCTAAAAATTCAGCACCTGGGGATTTTAGCTCATGGAATGACTTTTTTCGCAAAAAAAAAAAAAAAATCGGAAAAAAGTCATTCCATGAGCTAAAAAATCCGGACCCGGGAATTTTAGCTCATGGAATGACTTTTTTCCGATTTTTTTTTTTTTTTTTTTTGCGAAAAAAGTCATTCCATGAGCTAAAATCCCCGGGTGCTGAATTTTTAGCTCATGGAATGACTAGTTTTCCAAAAAAAAATTATTTTTCCGAAAAAAGTCATTCTATGAGCTAAAATTCCCGGGTCCGGATTTTTTAGCTCATGGAATGACTTTTTTCGGAAAAAAAAAAAAAAATTCGGAAAAAAGTCATTCCATGAGCTAAAATTCCCGGGTCCGGATTTTTTAGCTCATGGAATGACTTTTTTCGGAAAAATAATTTTTTTTTGGAAAACTAGTCATTCCATGAGCTAAAATCCCCAGGTGCTGAATTTTTAGCTCATGGAATGACTAGTTCTCCAAAAAAAAAATTATTTTTCCGAAAAAAGTCATTCCATGAGCTAAAAAATCCGGACCCGGGAATTTTAGCTCATGGAATGACTTTTTTCCGATTTTTTTTTTTTTTTTTTTTGCGAAAAAAGTCATTCCATGAGCTAAAATCCCCAGGTGCTGAATTTTTAGCTCATGGAATGACTAGTTTTCCAAAAAAAAATATTTTTCGAAAAAAGTCATTCCATGAGCTAAAATTCCCGGGTCCGGATTTTTTAGCTCATGGAATGACTTTTTTCGGAAAAATAATTTTTTTTTGGAAAACTAGTCATTCTATGAGCTAAAAATTCAGCACCTGGGGATTTTAGCTCATGGAATGACTAGTTTTCCAAAAAAAAAATTATTTTTCCGAAAAAAGTCATTCCATGAGCTAAAATTCCCGGGTCCGGATTTTTTAGCTCATGGAATGACTTTTTTCGGAAAAATAATTTTTTTTTGGAAAACTAGTCATTCCATGAGCTAAAAATTCCGGACCCGGGAATTTTAGCTCATGGAATGACTTTTTTCGCAAAAAAAAAAAAAAAATTCGGAAAAAAGTCATTCCATGAGCTAAAATTCCCGGGTCCGGATTTTTTAGCTCATGGAATGACTTTTTTCCGATTTTTTTTTTTTTTGCGAAAAAAGTCATTCCATGAGCTAAAATCCCCAGGTGCTGAATTTTTAGCTCATGGAATGACTAGTTTTCCAAAAAAAAATTATTTTTCCGAAAATAGTCATTCCATGAGCTAAAAAATCCGGACCCGGGAATTTTAGCTCATGGAATGACTTTTTTCGGAAAAATAATTTTTTTTTGGAGAACTAGTCATTCCATGAGCTAAAAATTCAGCACCTGGGGATTTTAGCTCATGGAATGACTTTTTTCGCAAAAAAAAAAAAAAATTCGGAAAAAAGTCATTCCATGAGCTAAAATTCCCGGGTCCGGATTTTTTAGCTCATGGAATGACTTTTTTCCGATTTTTTTTTTTTTTTTGCGAAAAAAGTCATTCCATGAGCTAAAATCCCCAGGTGCTGAATTTTTAGCTCATGGAATGACTAGTTTTCCAAAAAAAAATTATTTTTCCGAAAAAAGTCATTCCATGAGCTAAAAAATCCGGACCCGGGAATTTTAGCTCATGGAATGACTTTTTTCCGATTTTTTTTTTTTTTTTTTTGCGAAAAAAGTCATTCCATGAGCTAAAATCCCCAGGTGCTGAATTTTTAGCTCATGGAATGACTAGTTCTCCAAAAAAAAATTATTTTTCCGAAAAAAGTCATTCCATGAGCTAAAATTCCCGGGTCCGGATTTTTTAGCTCATGGAATGACTTTTTTCCGATTTTTTTTTTTTTTGCGAAAAAAGTCATTCCATGAGCTAAAATCCCCAGGTGCTGAATTTTTAGCTCATGGAATGACTAGTTTTCCAAAAAAAAATTATTTTTCCGAAAAAAGTCATTCCATGAGCTAAAAAATCCGGACCCGGGAATTTTAGCTCATGGAATGACTTTTTCCGATTTTTTTTTTTTTTTTGCGAAAAAAGTCATTCCATGAGCTAAAATCCCCAGATGCTGAATTTTTAGCTCATGGAATGACTAGTTCTCCAAAAAAAAATTATTTTTCCGAAAAAAGTCATACCATGAGCTAAAATTCCCGGGTCCGGATTTTTTAGCTCATGGAATGACTTTTTTCGAAAAATATTTTTTTTTGGAAAACTAGTCATTCCATGAGCTAAAAATTCAGCACCTGGGGATTTTAGCTCATGGAATGACTTTTTTCGCAAAAAAAAAAAAAAAATCGAAAAAAGTCATTCCATGAGCTAAAATTCCCGGGTCCGGATTTTTTAGCTCATGGAATGACTTTTTTCGGAAAAATACATTTTTTTTGGAAAACTAGTCATTCCATGAGCTAAAATCCCCAGGTGCTGAATTTTTAGCTCATAGAATGACTAGTTTTCCAAAAAAAAATTCTTTTTCCGAAAAAAGTCATTCCATGAGCTAAAAAATCCGGACCCGGGAATTTAAGCTCATGGAATGACGTTTTTCGGAAAAATAATTTTTTTTTGGAAAACTAGTCATTCCATGAGCTAAAAATTCAGCACCCGGGGATTTTAGCTCATGGAATGACTTTTTTCGCAAAAAAAAAAAAATTCGGAAAAAAGTCATTCCATGAGCTAAAATTCCCGGGTCCGGATTTTTTAGCTCATGGAATGACTTTTTTCGGAAAAATATTTTTTTTTGGAAAACTAGTCATTCCATGAGCTAAAAATTCAGCACCTGGGGATTTTAGCTCATGGAATGACTTTTTTCGCAAAAAATAATTTTTTTTTGGAAAACTAGTCATTCCATGAGCTAAAAATTCAGCACCTGGGGATTTTAGCTCATGGAATGACTTTTTTCGAAAAAAAAAAAAAAAAAATCGGAAAAAAGTCATTCCATGAGCTAAAATTCCCGGGTCCGGATTTTTTAGCTCATGGAATGACTTTTTTCGGAAAAATAATTTTTTTTTGGAAAACTAGTCATTCCATGAGCTAAAAATTCAGCACCCGGGGATTTTAGCTCATGGAATGACTTTTTTCGCAAAAAAAAAAAAAATTCGGAAAAAAGTCATTCCATGAGCTAAAATTCCCGGGTCCGGATTTTTTAGCTCGTGGAATGACTTTTTTCGGAAAAATAATTTTTTTTTGGAAAACTAGTCATTCCATGAGCTAAAATCCCCAGGTGCTGAATTTTTAGCTCATAGAATGACTAGTTTTCCAAAAAAAAATTATTTTTCCGAAAAAAGTCATTCCATGAGCTAAAAAATCCGGACCCGGGAATTTTAGCTCATGGAATGACTTTTTTCCGATTTTTTTTTTTTTTTTTTGCGAAAAAAGTCATTCCATGAGCTAAAATCCCCAGGTGCTGAATTTTTAGCTTATGGAATGACTAGTTCTCCAAAAAAAAATTATTTTTCCGAAAAAAGTCATTCCATGAGCTAAAATTCCCGGGTCCGGATTTTTTAGCTCATGGAATGACTTTTTTCCGATTTTTTTTTTTTTTGCGAAAAAAGTCATTCCATGAGCTAAAATCCCCAGGTGCTGAATTTTTAGCTCATGGAATGACTAGTTTTCCAAAAAAAAATTATTTTTCCGAAAAAAGTCATTCCATTAGCTAAAAAATCCGGACCCGGGAATTTTAGCTCATGGAATGACTTTTTTCCGAATTTTTTTTTTTTTTTTTTGCGAAAAAAGTCATTCCATGAGCTAAAATCCCCAGGTGCTGAATTTTTAGCTCATGGAATGACTAGTTCTCCAAAAAAAAAATTATTTTTCCGAAAAAAGTCATTCCATGAGCTAAAATTCCCGGGTCCGGATTTTTTAGCTCATGGAATGACTATTTTCGGAAAAATAATTTTTTTTAGGAAAACTAGTCATTCCATGAGCTAAAAATTCAGCACCTGGGGATTTTAGCTCATGGAATGACTTTTTTCGCAAAAAAAAAAAAAAATCGGAAAAAAGTCATTCCATGAGCTAAAAAATCCGGACCCGGGAATTTTAGCTCATGGAATGACTTTTTTCCGAATTTTTTTTTTTTTTGCGAAAAAAGTCATTCCATGAGCTAAAATCCCCAGGTGCTGAATTTTTAGCTCATGGAATGACTAGTTTTCCAAAAAAAAATATTTTTCGAAAAAAGTCATTCCATGAGCTAAAAAATCCGGACCCGGGAATTTTAGCTCATGGAATGACTTTTTTCCGAATTTTTTTTTTTTTTTTTGCGAAATAAGTCATTCCATGAGCTAAAATCCCCAGGTGCTGAATTTTTAGCTCATGGAATGACTAGTTTTCCAAAAAAAAATTATTTTTCCGAAAAAAGTCATTCTATGAGCTAAAATTCCCGGGTCCGGATTTTTTAGCTCATGGAATGACTTTTTTCGGAAAAAAAAAAAAAAAAATCGGAAAAAAGTCATTCCATGAGCTAAAATTCCCGGGTCCGGATTTTTTAGCTTATGGAATGACTTTTTTCGGAAAAATAATTTTTTTTTGGAAAACTAGTCATTCCATGAGCTAAAATCCCCAGGTGCTGAATTTTTAGCTCATAGAATGACTAGTTTTCCAAAAAAAAATTCTTTTTCCGAAAAAAGTCATTCCATGAGCTAAAAAATCCGGACCCGGGAATTTTAGCTCATGGAATGACTTTTTTCGAAAAAATAATTTTTTTTTGGAAAACTAGTGATTCCATGAGCTAAAAATTCAGCACCTGGGGATTTTAGCTCATGGAATGACTTTTTTCGCAAAAAAAAAAAAAAATCGGAAAAAAGTCATTCCATGAGCTAAAATTCCCGGGTCCGGATTTTTTAGCTCATGGAATGACTTTTTTCGGAAAAATAATTTTTTTTTGGAAAACTAGTCATTCTATGAGCTACAAATTCAGCACCTGGGGATTTTAGCTCATGGAATGACTAGTTTTCCAAAAAAAAAATTATTTTTCCGAAAAAAGTCATTCCATGAGCTAAAAAATCCGGACCCGGGAATTTTAACTCATGGAATGACTTTTTTCGGAAAAATAATTTTTTTTGGAGAACTAGTCATCCCATGAGCTAAAAATTCAGCACCTGGGGATTTTAGCTCATGGAATGACTTTTTTCGCAAAAAAAAAAAAAATTCGGAAAAAAGTCATTCCATGAGCTAAAATCCCCAGGTGCTGAATTTTTAGCTCATAGAATGACTAGTTTTCCAAAAAAAAAATTATTTTTCCGAAAAAAGTCATTCCATGAGCTAAAAAATCCGGACCCGGGAATTTTAGCTCATGGAATGACTTTTTTCCGATTTTTTTTTTTTTTTTTGCGAAAAAAGTCATTCCATGAGCTAAAATCCCCAGGTGCTGAATTTTTAGCTCATGGAATGACTAGTTTTCCAAAAAAAAATTATTTTTCCGAAAAAAGTCATTCTATGAGCTAAAATTCCCGGGTCCGGATTTTTTAGCTCATGGAATGACTTTTTTCGGAAAAAAAAAAAAAAAAAAATCGGAAAAAAGTCATTCCATGAGCTAAAATTCCCGGGTCCGGATTTTTTAGCTTATGGAATGACTTTTTTCGGAAAAATAATTTTTTTTTGGAAAACTAGTCATTCCATGAGCTAAAATCCCCAGGTGCTGAATTTTTAGCTCATAGAATGACTAGTTTTCCAAAAAAAAATTCTTTTTCCGAAAAAAGTCATTCCATGAGCTAAAAAATCCGGACCCGGGAATTTTAGCTCATGGAATGACTTTTTTCGAAAAAATAATTTTTTTTTGGAAAACTAGTGATTCCATGAGCTAAAAATTCAGCACCTGGGGATTTTAGCTCATGGAATGACTTTTTTCGCAAAAAAAAAAAAAAAATCGGAAAAAAGTCATTCCATGAGCTAAAATTCCCGGGTCCGGATTTTTTAGCTCATGGAATGACTTTTTTCGGAAAAATAATTTTTTTTTGGAAAACTAGTCATTCTATGAGCTAAAAATTCAGCACCTGGGGATTTTAGCTCATGGAATGACTAGTTTTCCAAAAAAAAAATTATTTTTCCGAAAAAAGTCATTCCATGAGCTAAAAAATCCGGACCCGGGAATTTTAACTCATGGAATGACTTTTTTCGGAAAAATAATTTTTTTTGGAGAACTAGTCATCCCATGAGCTAAAAATTCAGCACCTGGGGATTTTAGCTCATGGAATGACTTTTTTCGCAAAAAAAAAAAAAATTCGGAAAAAAGTCATTCCATGAGCTAAAATCCCCAGGTGCTGAATTTTTAGCTCATAGAATGACTAGTTTTCCAAAAAAAAAATTATTTTTCCGAAAAAAGTCATTCCATGAGCTAAAAAATCCGGACCCGGGAATTTTAGCTCATGGAATGACTTTTTTCCGATTTTTTTTTTTTTTTTTGCGAAAAAAGTCATTCCATGAGCTAAAATCCCCAGGTGCTCAATTTTTAGCTCATGGAATGACTAGTTTTCCAAAAAAAAATTATTTTTTCGAAAAAAGTCATTCCATGAGCTAAAATTCCCGGGTCCGGATTTTTTAGCTCATGGAATGACTTTTTTCGGAAAAATAATTTTTTTTTGGAAAACTAGTCATTCCATGAGCTAAAATCCCCAGGTGCTGAATTTTTAGCTCATGGAATGACTAGTTCTCCAAAAAAAAATTATTTTTCCGAAAAAAGTCATTCCATGAGCTAAAATTCCCGGGTCCGGATTTTTTAGCTCATGGAATGACTATTTTCGGAAAAATAATTTTTTTTTGGAAAACTAGTCATTCCATGAGCTAAAAATTCAGCACCTGGGGATTTTAGCTCATGGAATGACTTTTTTCGCAAAAAAAAAAAAAAATCGGAAAAAAGTCATTCCATGAGCTAAAAATCCGGACCCGGGAATTTTAGCTCATGGAATGACTTTTTTCGGAAAAATAATTTTTTTTTGGAGAACTAGTCATTCCATGAGCTAAAAATTCAGCACCTGGGGATTTTAGCTCATGGAATGACTTTTTTCGCAAAAAAAAAAAAAAATTCGGAAAAAAGTCATTCCATGAGCTAAAATTCCCGGGTCCGGATTTTTTAGCTCATGGAATGACTTTTTTCCGATTTTTTTTTTTTTTTTTGCGAAAAAAGTCATTCCATGAGCTAAAATCCCCAGGTGCTGAATTTTTAGCTCATGGAATGACTAGTTTTCCAAAAAAAAATTATTTTTCCGAAAAAAGTCATTCCATGAGCTAAAAAATCCGGACCCGGGAATTTTAGCTCATGGAATGACTTTTTTCCGAATTTTTTTTTTTTTTGCGAAAAAAGTCATTCCATGAGCTAAAATCCCCAGGTGCTGAATTTTTAGCTCATGGGATGACTAGTTCTTCAAAAAAAAATTATTTTTCCGAAAAAAGTCATTCCATGAGCTAAAATTCCCGGGTCCGGATTTTTTAGCTCATGGAATGACTATTTTCGGAAAAATAATTTTTTTTTGGAAAACTAGTCATTCCATGAGCTAAAAATTCAGCACCTGGGGATTTTAGCTCATGGAATGACTTTTTTCGCAAAAAAAAAAAAAAATCGGAAAAAAGTCATTCCATGAGCTAAAAAATCCGGACCCGGGAATTTTAACTCATGGAATGACTTTTTTCGGAAAAATAATTTTTTTTGGAGAACTAGTCATCCCATGAGCTAAAAATTCAGCACCTGGGGATTTTAGCTCATGGAATGACTTTTTTCGCAAAAAAAAAAAAAATTCGGAAAAAAGTCATTCCATGAGCTAAAATCCCCAGGTGCTGAATTTTTAGCTCATAGAATGACTAGTTTTCCAAAAAAAAAATTATTTTTCCGAAAAAAGTCATTCCATGAGCTAAAAAATCCGGACCCGGGAATTTTAGCTCATGGAATGACTTTTTTCCGATTTTTTTTTTTTTTTTTTGCGAAAAAAGTCATTCCATGAGCTAAAATCCCCAGGTGCTCAATTTTTAGCTCATGGAATGACTAGTTTTCCAAAAAAAAATTATTTTTTCGAAAAAAGTCATTCCATGAGCTAAAATTCCCGGGTCCGGATTTTTTAGCTCATGGAATGACTTTTTTCGGAAAAATAATTTTTTTTTGGAAAACTAGTCATTCCATGAGCTAAAATCCCCAGGTGCTGAATTTTTAGCTCATGGAATGACTAGTTCTCCAAAAAAAAATTATTTTTCCGAAAAAAGTCATTCCATGAGCTAAAATTCCCGGGTCCGGATTTTTTAGCTCATGGAATGACTTTTTTCCGAATTTTTTTTTTTTTTTTTGCGAAAAAAGTCATTCCATGAGCTAAAATCCCCAGGTGCTGAATTTTTAGCTCATGGAATGACTAGTTTTCCAAAAAAAAATTATTTTTTCGAAAAAAGTCTTTCCATGAGCTAAAATTCCCGGGTCCGGATTTTTTAGCTCATGGAATGACTTTTTTCGGAAAAATAATTTTTTTTTTGGAAAACTAGTCATTCTATGAGCTAAAAATTCAGCACCTGGGGATTTTAGCTAATGGAATGACTAGTTTTCCAAAAAAAAATTATTTTTCCGAAAAAAGTCATTCCGTGAGCTAAAAAATCCGGACCCGGGAATTTTAGCTCATGGAATGACTTTTTTCCGATTTTTTTTTTTTTTTTTGCGAAAAAAGTCATTCCATGAGCTAAAATCCCCAGGTGCTGAATTTTTAGCTCATGGAATGACTAGTTTTCCAAAAAAAAATTATTTTTCCGAAAAAAGTCATTCCATGAGCTAAAAAATCCGGACCCGGGAATTTTAGCTCATGGAATGACTTTTTTCCGAATTTTTTTTTTTTTTGCGAAAAAAGTCATTCCATGAGCTAAAATCCCCAGGTGCTGAATTTTTAGCTCATGGGATGACTAGTTCTTCAAAAAAAAATTATTTTTCCGAAAAAAGTCATTCCATGAGCTAAAATTCCCGGGTCCGGATTTTTTAGCTCATGGAATGACTTTTTTCGGAAAAATAATTTTTTTTTGGAAAACTAGTCATTCCATGAGCTAAAAATTCAGCACCTGGGGATTTTAGCTCATGGAATGACTTTTTTCGCAAAAAAAAAAAAAATCGGAAAAAAGTCATTCCATGAGCTAAAAAATCCGGACCCGGGAATTTTAGCTCATGGAATGACTTTTTTCCGAATTTTTTTTTTTTTTTTTGCGAAACAGTCATTCCGTGAGCTAAAATCCCCGGGTGCTGAATTTTTAGCTCATAGAATGACTAGTTTTCCAAAAAAAAAAAAAATTTCCGAAAAAAGTCATTCCATGAGCTAAAATTCCCGGGTCCGGATTTTTAGCTCATGGAATGACTAGTTTTCCAAAAAAAAATTATTTTTCCGAAAAAAGTCATTCCATGAGCTAAAAAATCCGGACCCGGGAATTTTAGCTCATGGAATGACTTTTTTCGGAAAAATAATTTTTTTTTTGAGAACTAGTCATCCCATGAGCTAAAAATTCAGTACCTGGGGATTTTAGCTCATGGAATGACTTTTTTCGCAAAAAAAAAAAAAAATCGGAAGAAAGTCATTCCATGAGCTAAAAAATCCGGACCCGGGAATTTTAGCTCATGGAATGACTTTTTTCCGAATTTTTTTTTTTTTGCGAAAAAAGTCATTCCATGAGCTAAAATCCCCAGGTGCTGAATTTTTAGCTCATGGGATGACTAGTTCTCCAAAAAAAATTATTTTTCCGAAAAAAGTCATTCCATGAGTTAAAATTCCCGGGTCCGGATTTTTTAGCTCATGGAATGACTTTTTTCGGAAAAATAATTTTTTTTTTGGAAAACTAGTCATTCCATGAGCTAAAATCCCCAGGTGCTGAATTTTTAGCTCATAGAATGACTAGTTTTCCAAAAAAAAATTATTTTTCCGAAAAAAGTCATTCCATGAGCTAAAAAATCCGGACCCGGGAATTTTAGCTCATGGAATGACTTTTTTCCGATTTTTTTTTTTTTTTTTGCGAAAAAAGTCATTCCATGAGCTAAAATCCCCAGGTGCTGAATTTTTAGCTCATGGAATCACTAGTTTTCCAAAAAAAAATTATTTTTTCGAAAAAAGTCATTCCATGAGCTAAAATTCCCGGGTCCGGATTTTTTAGCTCATGGAATGACTTTTTTCGGAAAAAGATTTTTTTTTTGGAAAACTAGTCATTCTATGAGCTAAAAATTCAGCACCTGGGGATTTTAGCTCATGGAATGACTAGTTTTCCAAAAAAAAATTATTTTTCCGAAAAAAGTCATTCCATGAGCTAAAAAATCCGGACCCGGGAATTTTAGCTCATGGAATGACTTTTTTCCGATTTTTTTTTTTTTTTTTTCCGAAAAAAGTCATTCCATGAGCTAAAAAATCCGGACCCGGGAATTTTAGCTCATAGAATGACTTTTTTCGGAAAAATAATTTTTTTTTGGAAAACTAGTCATTCCATGAGCTAAAAATTCAGCACCCGGGGATTTTAGATCATGGAATGACTTTTTTCGCAAAAAAAAAAAAAAAAAATCGGAAAAAAGTCATTCCATGAGCTAAAATTCCCGGGTCCGGATTTTTTAGCTCATGGAATGACTTTTTTCCGATTTTTTTTTTTTTTTTTTGCGAAAAAAGTCATTCCATGATCTAAAATCCCCGGGTGCTGAATTTTTAGCTCATGGAATGACTAGTTTTCCAAAAAAAAATTATTTTTCCGAAAAAAGTCATTCTATGAGCTAAAAAATCCGGACCCGGGAATTTTAGCTCATGGAATGACTTTTTTCGGAAAAATAATTTTTTTTTGGAGAACTAGTCATTCCATGAGCTAAAAATTCAGCACCTGGGGATTTTAGCTCATGGAATGACTTTTTTCGCAAAAAAAAAAAAAAATTCGGAAAAAAGTCATTCCATGAGCTAAAATTCCCGGGTCCGGATTTTTTAGCTCATGGAATGACTTTTTTCCGATTTTTTTTTTTTTTTTGCGAAAAAAGTCATTCCATGAGCTAAAATCCCCAGGTGCTGAATTTTTAGCTCATGGAATGACTAGTTTTCCAAAAAAAAATTATTTTTCCGAAAAAAGTCATTCCATGAGCTAAAAAATCCGGACCCGGGAATTTTAGCTCATGGAATGACTTTTTTCCGAATTTTTTTTTTTTTGCGAAAAAAGTCATTCCATGAGCTAAAATCCCCAGGTGCTGAATTTTTAGCTCATGGGATGACTAGTTCTTCAAAAAAAAATTATTTTTCCGAAAAAAGTCATTCCATGAGCTAAAATTCCCGGGTCCGGATTTTTTAGCTCATGGAATGACTATTTTCGGAAAAATAATTTTTTTTTGGAAAACTAGTCATTCCATGAGCTAAAAATTCAGCACCTGGGGATTTTAGCTCATGGAATGACTTTTTTCGCAAAAAAAAAAAAAAATCGGAAAAAAGTCATTCCATGAGCTAAAAAATCCGGACCCGGGAATTTTAGCTCATGGAATGACTTTTTTCCGAATTTTTTTTTTTTTTTGCGAAAAAAGTCATTCCATGAGCTAAAATCCCCAGGTGCTGAATTTTTAGCTCATGAAATGACTAGTTTTCCAAAAAAAAATTATTTTTCCGAAAAAAGTCATTCTATGAGCTAAAATTCCCGGGTCCGGATTTTTTAGCTCATGGAATGACTTTTTTCGGAAAAAAAAAAAAAAAAAATCGGAAAAAAGTCATTCCATGAGCTAAAATTCCCGGGTCCGGATTTTTTAGCTTATGGAATGACTTTTTTCGGAAAAATAATTTTTTTTTGGAAAACTAGTCATTCCATGAGCTAAAATCCCCAGGTGCTGAATTTTTAGCTCATAGAATGACTAGTTTTCCAAAAAAAAATTCTTTTTCCGAAAAAAGTCATTCCATGAGCTAAAAAATCCGGACCCGGGAATTTTAGCTCATGGAATGACTTTTTTCGAAAAAATAATTTTTTTTTGGAAAACTAGTGATTCCATGAGCTAAAAATTCAGCACCTGGGGATTTTAGCTCATGGAATGACTTTTTTCGCAAAAAAAAAAAAAAATCGGAAAAAAGTCATTCCATGAGCTAAAATTCCCGGGTCCGGATTTTTTAGCTCATGGAATGACTTTTTTCGGAAAAATAATTTTTTTTTGGAAAACTAGTCATTCTATGAGCTAAAAATTCAGCACCTGGGGATTTTAGCTCATGGAATGACTAGTTTTCCAAAAAAAAAATTATTTTTCCGAAAAAAGTCATTCCATGAGCTAAAAAATCCGGACCCGGGAATTTTAACTCATGGAATGACTTTTTTCGGAAAAATAATTTTTTTTGGAGAACTAGTCATCCCATGAGCTAAAAATTCAGCACCTGGGGATTTTAGCTCATGGAATGACTTTTTTCGCAAAAAAAAAAAAAATTCGGAAAAAAGTCATTCCATGAGCTAAAATCCCCAGGTGCTGAATTTTTAGCTCATAGAATGACTAGTTTTCCAAAAAAAAAATTATTTTTCCGAAAAAAGTCATTCCATGAGCTAAAAAATCCGGACCCGGGAATTTTAGCTCATGGAATGACTTTTTTCCGATTTTTTTTTTTTTTTTTTGCGAAAAAAGTCATTCCATGAGCTAAAATCCCCAGGTGCTCAATTTTTAGCTCATGGAATGACTAGTTTTCCAAAAAAAAATTATTTTTTCGAAAAAAGTCATTCCATGAGCTAAAATTCCCGGGTCCGGATTTTTTAGCTCATGGAATGACTTTTTTCGGAAAAATAATTTTTTTTTGGAAAACTAGTCATTCCATGAGCTAAAATCCCCAGGTGCTGAATTTTTAGCTCATGGAATGACTAGTTCTCCAAAAAAAAATTATTTTTCCGAAAAAAGTCATTCCATGAGCTAAAATTCCCGGGTCCGGATTTTTTAGCTCATGGAATGACTTTTTTCCGAATTTTTTTTTTTTTTTTTGCGAAAAAAGTCATTCCATGAGCTAAAATCCCCAGGTGCTGAATTTTTAGCTCATGGAATGACTAGTTTTCCAAAAAAAAATTATTTTTTCGAAAAAAGTCTTTCCATGAGCTAAAATTCCCGGGTCCGGATTTTTTAGCTCATGGAATGACTTTTTTCGGAAAAATAATTTTTTTTTTGGAAAACTAGTCATTCTATGAGCTAAAAATTCAGCACCTGGGGATTTTAGCTAATGGAATGACTAGTTTTCCAAAAAAAAATTATTTTTCCGAAAAAAGTCATTCCGTGAGCTAAAAAATCCGGACCCGGGAATTTTAGCTCATGGAATGACTTTTTTCCGATTTTTTTTTTTTTTTTTGCGAAAAAAGTCATTCCATGAGCTAAAATCCCCAGGTGCTGAATTTTTAGCTCATGGAATGACTAGTTTTCCAAAAAAAAATTATTTTTCCGAAAAAAGTCATTCCATGAGCTAAAAAATCCGGACCCGGGAATTTTAGCTCATGGAATGACTTTTTTCCGAATTTTTTTTTTTTTTGCGAAAAAAGTCATTCCATGAGCTAAAATCCCCAGGTGCTGAATTTTTAGCTCATGGGATGACTAGTTCTTCAAAAAAAAATTATTTTTCCGAAAAAAGTCATTCCATGAGCTAAAATTCCCGGGTCCGGATTTTTTAGCTCATGGAATGACTTTTTTCGGAAAAATAATTTTTTTTTGGAAAACTAGTCATTCCATGAGCTAAAAATTCAGCACCTGGGGATTTTAGCTCATGGAATGACTTTTTTCGCAAAAAAAAAAAAAATCGGAAAAAAGTCATTCCATGAGCTAAAAAATCCGGACCCGGGAATTTTAGCTCATGGAATGACTTTTTTCCGAATTTTTTTTTTTTTTTGCGAAACAGTCATTCCGTGAGCTAAAATCCCCGGGTGCTGAATTTTTAGCTCATAGAATGACTAGTTTTCCAAAAAAAAAAAAAATTTCCGAAAAAAGTCATTCCATGAGCTAAAATTCCCGGGTCCGGATTTTTAGCTCATGGAATGACTAGTTTTCCAAAAAAAAATTATTTTTCCGAAAAAAGTCATTCCATGAGCTAAAAAATCCGGACCCGGGAATTTTAGCTCATGGAATGACTTTTTTCGGAAAAATATTTTGTTTTTTGGAAAACTAGTCATTCCATGAGCTAAAAATTCAGCACCTGGGGATTTTAGCTCATGGAATGAGTTTTTTTCAAACAAATAGTTATTGCATGACTTAAAAATTCAACACTTGGGAAATTTAACTCATGCAATGAGTTTTTTTCCTGTGTTTGAAAAAAAAACGAAAAAGGCCCTTTTTTCAAACAAATTGTCATTGCATGAGTTGAAAATTCAGCACTTAGGAAATTTAGCTCATTTAGAATTGTCAAGTCCATGGCCAATTTTCGTCTTAAATGTAATTTAGTATTTCGATAAATTACGAGAATTTATCGAAATAATGTTCTATCTCCGAACGCAAAAGCAGAGAATAATTTGTTAATCCGTAAAAATAGCGTATTAAATTACCTGGGTGGGCAATGATGCCCCGGTCTCCGGGTGCTTCGGGTGTGCGCCGGCTTCCGGTACACGGCGCGCGTAACATATGCGGGAATAGCCAGAATGTGTACAATTCGGAGGGCTCGTTACATCGTTTAACCCTTTATGTAGGGATTTCGTGCGGCATGGATGGCGTAGCGAGCGGAGAGAGTCGAGAGTGTAGTAGGTACCTTGTGCCCCGGAGGCCGGACACTATACAATGTACATAGAGTGCAACTATGCGGCGGCGACTACGCTGCCGCTGCCAATGTAGCCGCAGGGACGGCTCGTTGGGCCAGGTTCCCGCACTTGATGGTTTAATGAAGAATGACAATTAAATACCTGTATTTATTGCATCGATGCACCCTATAAATGCAATTTCCGACCTCGGTTTCGCTCCGCGGGCCAATGGCAGCGCGGCTGCGGTGTCTATGCATATATCGGCGCAGCCAGATACGCGGGAAAATGCGTATCGGAAAATACGTACGTGTATTAATAATATCGATAAACCCATCGCGCACGGCGCATACGGTTGGCGCCACACGTGTAAGAGCTTTATATTGATGCTCATTTATAATGCGCCGGGGTAGCCGTAAAATTAGGCCGATAACGAAGTCGCGCGCGTGAACCCAATAAAATAGTATTTCGGGGAACACAGAGCGCGCGGGGCCCCCGCGCTGTTTAATTTTATAAACCGATCCCAAGCATCGATTCGATTTAAACGCTATCTCAATGAAGTCTAAAAAAAACGTTTCTATTTATGCAACCAGCCGGGCATCAAAAGGTGCTGTTAAATCACGAATATCCAAGAAGATCCTATATTCACAATTAAACGAGATCATCTATTCCTGTATTTACCGAACACTCAGAAGTTCAAAAGTTTTGCTCAAAAATGCTTGAAAGATTAAATGTTTAGCTATACAAAACTGCTGGATAGTTGCTTCTAAACACGAACATCTCAAAACATCCTTGCATTCAATATTTAACCGAGATCGTCTATTCCCATGTATATCGAACACTCAAAAGGTCAAAAGTTTTGATAAAAAAAAAGCTGAAGAGATAAAAAGTTTAGCTAAACAAAAATGCCGAAAAGTTGCTTCTAAACACAAACATCCCAAAGCATACTGCATGCAAAATTTAACCGATATCGCCGATTCCTATATCTACACAGGAGCACCGATATAAATTGGAATTTCGCGCGCGAGATTCTCCGCATCTCGCGAATATGGGTGACGAATATCTCGGCGGCTTCGATACCGAAAATACGCCGAGATATCCAGAGCACCGTTCGCTGCAGCAGCAGCAGCAGTAGCAGCAGCAGCAGCCGTTGACGACACGCGAGGAATAACACGTGGAGGTAACGAGCGGGAGGAACCGTAGGAAAAGAGCAAAAACACCAGGAAGCAACAGTGAAGAAAACGAAGGAATATACAACCATCCGCCGAACGAAGAGATTTTTAGATTGGACGACACGTGGTACGTGCGTGTTCTGCGGAAAAATCTCTCCCTCCTCTCCTTCTCTCGCTCGGCCCTCGCAGCAGCATCGCCACTTTCTCCACGACCGGCTCTTCCCCTCCGCACCCACCGCCGCTGTCCCTATATTCCACCGGCAACGCTTTCCGGTTACTCCGCGCAGCGCAGGACGTCGTCGTCCTCCCCGTCCCTTCCTATCGTTCATCCAGGACGATTTGTACGTTGATACGTGTCCTGAATGAGTCCGAAGCCCGAGAGGCGACTGAGTCTAGTTCGAGACCCACAGTCCAAAATACACCGGGGCTGATGGATCGAGAGGAAGACCGAGAATTCCATATTTTCACCCACTCGACGGCGAAAATTATGTCCACTTTCATCGTCATCCCTGTCCATCGCCAAAGTCCATCATCCCGCGACTCTCCAACAATACGTTAAGCACAGACGACACAAAAGATTCCTACTAAAAAAAAACACATACACACACACAAGCCCCATCGAGGACCAAAGGAAAAATCGTCAAATGCACTTGATCGATTTTTCCGTCCTCCCGTTGCCTCCTACTCCTCCTCCTTCTTCTCCTCCTCCCACGAGGTAAGTTTGTGTCCGTACGACGCCAGAGCGAGCCGAGGCAGGCCGGGAGGAAGGTAAATAAAAATCAATACACCCTTTCGAGAGCATCGCGTTGGCAGGCGTACGTAGTTTCGTCTCCGGCACACCGGAGCCCGGGAGGGAACTCGTCCCTCTTGCTAGGTTCGCCCTGGGTGATGGTAAAAAGGACGAAGCCACCGTCTGCTACACGTGAGATACGGAAAACGACCTTCTGCCGCTCCGTGTGGATGTGGAGGTACTAACTACGTGTTGTATACTATGCAGACAACAACAGCGTATCCTCCGCGCTCTCTTTTCTCCCGGTTCCTCCGGCTTCTTTTCCTCTCGCACGGCCGAACCAACGGAAGGGAAGGAAGGAAGGAAGGAAGGCCGAGAAGGAGGCCGCCTGCCTCCTTCGCCTGCACACATAGACGTATCCAATCGGGCCGGCAGTAGCACCTTCGCAACTTGGCAAAGGGGATGAAGCAGATCTCGGCTGTACCCGCCCGACACTCTCGTCGTCTGTGCCGTTCCGCCTCGCTTCCCTCCTCTCGGCGTGCGCGGCGGCGGCGGCTTCTTGGCGCTCTCTTTCGCGCCCAATTTGCGGCCCATCATCGCTACGGAAGAAGCAATTTCTAACTTAAATGAAAGCCTCCTGCTAGCTCGTCCTCCACCTAGCGGCACCCCGGCGGCAACGTAATCGACAGGCAATCCTCCTCGCGCGCGCCCAGATCTCTCGACGGCTTCCAAAGGCAGCATCGGGAACAGTCGGGAGACCGAGATCCGAGGAAGGAGGACAAAAAAACCGGGGAGAGTGACAAGAGGGCGCGGGAGAGACAACGCAAACGTGGAGCGAGGAAGCTGAAGTTGGGATCTCGTTTTGACGACTGTGGGAATCGACGAGTGATGCGAGTCGATTTCGATTGATATGGGATACTGACATTTCTGCTGCTATTGTACGGTGACTTGGAGGGGGAAAAATGTATCAGTAACTTCGATGTGGACTATTTTTGTACACTGGAAACATCTGAGTCATGGATATCTTATGTTCCTTGGAATTAAATGAGACATTAAACTGATCGATTTGATTTAAGTAGGATCGAACTGTGTAGCATCACAATGCCATGTAAAGACCGCGTGAAGTATGGAAATGTAAGGGAATAACAGCGTGAACAATCAGGTTTGTGCAGAAATAACTGTGTTGTTTTGAGAATGTGAAGCATTGTGCATTGTGTAGAATCGAAATGTGTAGAACCAAAATGTACTGTAAAACTCGTGTGATGTTAAAAAGTGTGTAGAAAATTAAATCTGTAGAAAATGGTATGTGTAGAAAATGCAATGTGTAGGAAATGGAATATGTAGAAAATAAAATGTATAGAAAATGGGATGTGTAGAAAATTAAATGTGAAAAAAATGAATGAGTCGCTCCTAAAATGAACCAAAAAAAGCAACAAAATCACAAAAATTAAATATTAGAAATCGATTCACTTTTGTCAACGAAAACATTGGACAAGTTGAACGACGTGTCTGGCGGGTCAACTGAAGACCGTAACTCGGCCCCGGTGTTCACGTATAGTCAGTGACCGCACGTGTTCTCCTCGCCTCGCGTTCCCGGGTTAATTCCGCCTCCTCGCCCCACGCGCGTCGCCCAGCTCGACCGGCCAAATGCGGTTTATATTTTCCGTGCCGCTAATGGTGGGTCGCGGACGCGAGGCGCGCGTGCTTTTCAGGGGACACACACTGCGGCGATTTGTTGCACAGCGCGCAGCGACACGCAAAACACTCACACGTGTCGGCCGAGAAAGCGGATAAGCTGCAGCCGCAGTTAGAGCCGAAGTGTTCGAAAAAAAGGAGAGTGGTAAAGGGTGAAAAATAAAGACCTGAACAGTAAAAGCGGGAGGCGCGAGAGTTTCAGGCCGGTATTTTAAAGAGTGGCGCGGCAAAAAAGAGAAAAAAAATGAACGAGGCTTCGCGGCTCCATCGAGTGGGAACGAAGTCCCGGGGTGCGCCGAGCGCTTTGCCGCCGGGAAGGAATAGCCGAGGAGAGGCGATTCGTGGCTCTCCGTGTCGTGTTGTGCGCGCGAGCGGCAATGGTAAGTGCGCCATACGGAGCGTCGGGACGTTAGACTCGACCAAACTCGCGTTACTGTCTATAACGGCGCATTAACCCTACGGCGACGGCGGAGGCGGAAAAGACCGACAACGGCGCGATTTCGCTTTGTATAACTGTACGGCACTTGTGGCCACTTGGTTTGTCGTTCGTTTTGCTAAGTTTGTTGCTTCATTCCCCCAACCCCCACCGCCGTTACTTTGCGTTTCACTTTAACAGATGTAACTTCTTCGCGACGCTCAAATTGTCGTTGGGACTCGACGAGGCGGAAATGTAAGTGAAGAAAAGTTGTCAAAGGGCCAGAATTTTACGCGTGCTGGGATACAATTTTTTTTATGAACTGGATTTTTACTCATTGGCGAAGACCAACGACGAGCTCGTATAATTCAGGCAAAGCGTGTCAAAACGCCCCGTTCACCTGCGGAACGACTTGCTCGTGGCATCGATAACGGGGCAACCGACCGGAGCGCAGCCACTATAACCCTCGACGTAACACACATAGTGCACTCTGCAGTAACGCGGACGTTAAAAATCGGATGACGTGTGTATGTGTAAGTAGAGTGTGGGAAGAAAAAAGAGAAGAAACAAAGGGCCATTATTGTACTCCCTTTCGACCTCAGGTGCGGTACAACAAATGCAGCCTCGCGCTCGACCTAGCAACTTCGGTATAGGCGGCGGCGTGCAACGTCTTTTGTGTATGTATTTCTTACTTTGCCCTACCGAAAGTCGTTCGCAGAGAAAAAACTGAATGCACTAAGACTGCACGAGGGGAGCTTGCCCATCGGATGCAATCCTCCACGTTGCCGCTCTGGTCGATATTAAAAATTGTAATATAAATTTAATCAACATCCGCGAGCGCAGGTTCGACGTTGAGAACATTCGGAAAGTTAGCTCAACGAGGTGCCCGATGGTTGCCGCGCGGCGCAGATTCGCTCGAGCCTGATATAACCTGGACTCAAAGTTCGAGTATTCGCGATCTTTTTTCTTTCTTTTTCCTACCTTGCAGATCTGGCGGGGCTGTCTGCGCGTGCAAGTAAACGAGCTTTTTTTGAAAATTCGTTTAATCAATGTTTTTTTGCTAATTCGGATTCAGAGGCTGCTAGCTCCGAAGCTATGGGAGATAGACGGTTAGGATTTCGACATTATATCATCCCCGAATGATTGTATGTTTATTGCAATTTGTTTCAACCCTCTAGCGCCTGTAGTTTCCTCTTGCTCCAATCTTTTCCATATCTTCGCGAAAACGATCCAATCAATTTTTCGTCAATGCGACTTCGGCAGCTCGACGGCGATGCGGACGGAGTTCCGAGTTGGAAGAATTAGCCCGTAGTCGCAGGCGACGCGAATCCGCATGTAGCGTGTACGCATTTTATTGCCCTGGAATACCTCCCAAGTCGCTAAGTTTCTGGGCAACGATTGAGACATGCTCGAGTGTCGTAGTGGCAAAGTATCAATGAAGGAACGAGGACACGTGACCTCTGGAGCTCACACACGACTGCGCTGCCTCACCGTTACCCGCACGTAGATCCCCAGAGCGGGGAAGTGCGCGTGGTCTTCCTGCTCCTCTTCCAGCGGCTCGAAACAGTGATCCGGACAAGTTTTGTCCTCTGGGGAGCTCCCCTCTTCCTTCCTGCTCGGAAAAACTTTGACGTTTCTTCCGTCTCGCTTCCTCGCCCTCGCTGCCTCGTTGTCCCCGGGTTCTGTTGGGGCATTCGCGTCTTCGGGAGCTGCCCACCCTCCCGCCACACCCGACTGACCCTTTCCGTGGGTCTCCCTCCGCTACACGAAACCGTCTGCACAGCCCAACACACGGCACAGATAATACGAGCTCTCGAGCTTTCTTTCCTTATTCGGCGCTACTTCCGTCGCTCCGTCCTTATCTCTCACCCTCTGCCCCGCCAACTTTTGCTATTTGCTTACAAATTACTGTTTCATTTACATCCTTTTGTCATTCCCGGTGAATTAAATTTCTCTTTTTCCAAATTGAGTTTCTCGCGACGACGACGACGACGACGACGTCGACGGTGTGACCTGACTTCTTTTTTTTTCGTCTCGCGAAAGACATCAAGCTCCCTGCTTCAGTGCAGGATTTTCGGAGATTTGTACTTCATTATCATCCATCCAGATTGAAATACAATCTTTGTTTTTATTATTTCAAGCACCAAATGACGAAAGGGGACATCAGAAATTTTCGGCGAGAAGACTGAAAATTCATCGATCTGCGGTAGGTCACGATGTTTTATTGTCAATGCGCTGCGGGGGGTCGAGAGTCCGCGCGGCCCGGAGACGCTTCGATCGGATTACGTGACCTCGAGCGCCGTCACCGTAGCTGCGAGTCGTCGACGCCGCGGGGCAGCGTGGTGGCCCCGGGTATGTGACCGTTCCCAGGCTCATTAAATTTTCCCGGAAGATCCACTCGCGTTCTCCTCTCCTCTCATTCGCGGGCGTTACGTTTGTCGAGCTTAAGCCCGGCCAAGAAACGAGCTCGATGGCGAGTGCCATTACCTCAGCCCGCCGCCGCCACCGCCGCGACCGACTCGATACTCGCGCTCGTGTGCAACACACGATGCGTCGTAGACGCGGAAATGCGATAACCGCTCGGCGAGCTACGTGAATCCCGCGACGACAACGACCCTGCGGCAATACTCCTTTAGCCTCTCCTGAGCTACGCGGAATCGAGTCTTGCGGATTTTATCCCGGCCGCACAGACCCGGCCCGATCATATACGAACGAACTGCCTATTTGTAACGGCTAACGGTGGCCTCGTATGGCCACTTTATCCAATGACCAATTCGAAATTTCGTATTACTTATTATTGGCCGCTTGGCTCTTGTCCCCCTCGTGGTCTGCATAACAAAAACAATTCGTGGTGTCTGCGAAAAAAGCAGTTTAAGCGTTCTTCACGTCTTCTACATTCGTGCAGAAAAAATGTCTTCTTCATTTTTTTCGGGAAACAGATTTTTAGTTGTGATGTGGAAATAAGAATATTAGTATGAATATCTACGTAATTAGTCACGTCGAATTTTCTAAGCGATCGGACCGAATCAAGGAATCGATCGCGCTCGTCGAGCGTGTGTAGGATAATTCGCTGCTCCTCTGCGTGCGCGAGCTTCGCGTATAATCGCACATTATCGCCGGCAGCGCATAAGACAATACGATCCTGTAAACTGCCGCGCACGACTGTGCAGCACGATCTGCGTAAACGTCTCGTGATGACCACAGGTTAACTGAGCCGGCGCAGCAATAGCGGGCGGTTGGGTGGTAAACAAGGTAAGTGATAACCATATCCAAGGAGCTCGCAGCGGCAGCAGCGGCGCAATATGAGCTTATACACGCTCGCTTGATGGCCATTTATGCACACTCAATATCGTTGGTTATAACGGAGTTAGTAGGCTCATACGGAAGCCGCCGCCGCCGCGCGCTACGGTGCGTAAACAAGATACACAGAGTCACCAGAAGTTTGCCCAAAGCGTTTCTCAGTCGGTAACCAACCGGTTTCCCAGTTTTCTCCGCGACTGTTATGAAATTTCAGACTCAGGCTAATTAGGTTTGAGTCAATAGACAGACGCGTGAAAACATAATTGTTTTGTCCGAAACATTATAACACTTGCGGCAAAAATGGGGAAATCGGTTGGTCACCGGTTTGTAACCGACTGAGATACATGCGCTCAGCTATCAAATTAGGTTCTCGTGACCAATAGACAAACGCGTGAAAACCCAATTTGCTTAAGTCCGAAATCGATAGTTGCGGAAAAAGAGGAGAGTTCGGTTTCTGTGGCGCCAAGATTTGATTCTTGTTTCTGGTAGCACTTGTCGTGATGAGCCAAAAAGTGCATATGGACTATGGTCCTATCTGCTTTAGTTTTTGAGTTATTTATTTTTTAAAGATTTAATTTGGTATTGTTACATCGTCGCCTTCAACCGTAGATTTTTCATACTAGGTTTTTACTGTTTGGTTTTCGGTTGTAGTTTTTCGTTGGCCAATTTTAGTTACATATTTTTCGTTGTACGATTTTCAGTTCTCGTTTTTCGTTGGTCTGGTTTCTGCTCTAGTTTTCCATAGTTCGATTTTGAATTTTCAATGTTGCAGTCATATTTGTAATGCGTACCTTCGATAGTCATTACATACCGAATTTCAATAAGATTATACACGGGGAAGTCAGAGGTGAAGATGTTTGAACTATACCAATTAAAATCATTCAAAAATATATATATTATTGAACGATTTTAATTGGTATAGTTCATTGGTATAGTTAATAGGAACTTATGATGCCTAAAATTCCATTTTTGACGTACTTTGTTTTTAGTCGTGATATCTCAGAAACACAGCCCGATATCGAATTTTGTCACTCTTCAACATTTGTTTGTCTCGGTCCAAAGATCGTAAATCCATATACAATTCTTGGCGCCACGGGAGCCGTACTCCTACCCGGAAAAAAATAACAAACTAGTTTGTTACTGAGCGTGTCACATGACCCTAACCACCGTGAGTCATTTACGCGTTTAATTCGCGCTAAAAGCCGCACGAAGCAACAGATATCGCGCGAGACGGCGCTCGCGTCTCAGCCCGAAAAGCGACGCGCGTACGCGAGGCCGCCGGTACCGCGTTCGCGGGGTGGTAGCGGATATGAGGAGAGCCGCGCGCCGAATTCTCCGTCTCAATGCCAAACTAAGTGGTGAATGATGTTTCCTTCAGCGGCGACTATTTCGCGCGAATGGACCGCGCGCGTCACGCGAGTGAAAGAGAGAGAGAGAGATGGAGAGAGAGAGAGACGAGAAGAGAACACGAGGAGCGGCGGAGACTCTGCTCTCGCGTTCTCATCGGCGCAGGGCGAGCAGCACTCAACGCTTATTCCGCGGCGGCGACGCCGAGATTCTTATTCGGTCCTCTCACGCGGCACTTTCCGTCGCCCGTTATCACATCCAAATTCATTCTATGCATTATTCAGAGTAGCAGAAATAAGAGATGAAGGAAAAGAAGAAATAAAGGAAATAAAGAAAAAAAAAGATTGCAGGGGGGGGGGGGAGTGAGAATACGAGAACGAAAGATCTTATTAGCATCGAGCCAAATTACATTCCCCTTCTATTCAACTTTCATTCCGTCTCTCACTTTGTCGCCAAAAAGACGACGAGCCGCCGCGCGGCGATCGCGATAACGTCGTTTTCGCGCTGTCTCTCGTAAAGCCACGGGGAAGCAATTTCTTCGGCAATTTCATGCGGTTTAGTTTTAATTTTTTTTTTCTTCTTTATTTTCCTTCACTTTCTTTTTCTTAATTCTCGGGCGCGGAGTCTCGAAAAATAATCCCCGCTGCATAATCTCGCCTCCTTTATTTTTACGGCGCGACGTTACACGCTTTGTACTGAGGCTGTGAAACGTCTATTTTTTTGCGCAGTCTTATCGGTTGCGAATGCACGCGGACAATTTTATCTGCATCCGTGCAGCTCGCGAAGCCAAGCGAAACTACGCGGCCTCCCGGCATGATATTTTTCGGGATATCGACTTTTGATCCATGGCCCATCGATGGTGCACACTGAGTCAAAAAGTTTCCTTGATTCGATGAAATTTCCTTGAAATCTCAACCTATGAAACATTTCTTTGAAATCAATGAAATAATATGCTTAAGTCCCTCTTTAAAAAAGTTCATGATTAACGGAAAGCATTGTTAGCAAACTATTAGAGCTGTGATTGGTTGCCAGGAAAGTCCGTGATAAACAAAATCAGTTTGGGGTCAAGTTTGAAAAATTTCATAAGAGGACAGGCGGGGCAGCACCCTTAACCTTTTAAAGCTTTATAAAAGCGCAGCAGCGCAAAATTCATTAACCAATTATAGGTGATATTTTGAAATAAAAATTTCCGAGGTCAATTTTGGCGATTTTCGGTCGGGAGCCGGATCCACGATTTCTGACAGAAAAAATATTTTTTTCGTCGCCAAAAAAATATTTTTTTCAAAATCGATTAAAAAATGTTAACAACCAGTGTTTTCGGGGTAGAATATGCAACTTGAGAATGATGATATAGGTTAAAAGTCGATATTTTGAAAACAACAAATTACTGAAGTCGATTTTGGCAAGTTTTTCAGGCACGCGCGGCAGCGCGCGAATTATCCTATTAATATTATATTTTCGTTGAATGATCTCATCAAACTCTTTATAGGTTATGAATAATAGATGGTTTAACCAATTAATATCTTGTTGATTTGACGACGTATATCCTTTTTTGATTTTCTTGTTTCAGATCATTTTTTACGAAACGCCACCGGGTTTTTACCGCACTTCGTAGACGACTCAAGAACTCCGTATATTTGCAACATTTTTCTAATAAAAAAGAATTGAAAGCTTTCTTGAAAGTATATATCTTTAATTAGGAAAAAGATCGATCCGATAATTGCAATAGTTTTCGTGAAATTTTTTTTCGAAAATTACATATTTTGGTCGTTTCCAGATGTATGATTTTCCTTAACGCGACCGCGTCAACCGTTAGCTGACCGAGTGGCGTCAAGTATAACGTTTCTTTGAATCCATGAGCCACCGTGTCTTTGATATTCAAAGAAACATTTCATTGAAATCGATGAAAAAAATGCAATCCACCCACTTCTTTGGAATCAAGAATATTTTTTCTCTCGTTACAGCATCCGTCCCGACTTTCGTACAGATAAATAAATAGGTACGAGGTGACGATGCCGGTGGCAAGATACCTCGGAGCGGCTCGCGTTTCAACAGGTCCTATCAATTCGCATCTCACTCCAAGGACCATTGACGCCGGATGAACCTGACCGATATTGTTTTCTCCACGGCTGAAATTCCAGCGAGTCCGTCGCGTCTCGCTGTGTCCACGAGGACGAGACCGACGGATAAGCCGCGTGCACCAACCAACCGTGTCTTCCACCACCTCGGCGTCTCCGTATCCACCGAGGACGAGACTGGAAAATCAGTCGCGGAGCGAGAGGAGTCTCGGCCGCCTTGCGGTAATCAACTCGATTCAGCGACGATGAAAGGTGAGGGAGGGAGGGGGTGGGGGGAGACTCGAGGAAATAGAAGAAGAGGAGAAAGCGAGGCGAGAGCCACCGAGCCCGCTCGCCGGAATGTAATTTCTTGTATTCCGAGCGAGCGAGACGGAAAGACAATTCGAAGATTGGTCGGAAGCTCGCAAATCGGTGCGTCCAGGGCGCCGATTCGGTCGCGAAAGGAGCGAAGGGATGAGAGGAAAAAGAGAGAAAGATGAACTTCACGACGTGTATGACGGAGCCGCAACGACCGTCGGTTTCGTCGTCTCGTCTCGTCTCGTCTCTTTTGCTGCTGCTGCTGCTGCTGGTGCTTCATACGTCCGCGGTCTCCAGGAAACAATTTCAATCGTTGCTGAAAACCCCCGCCGGTCGCTTTGAAGTTTTCCAAGGCGCCACGTATCGTACGCGTCCTACGCTCGAGTTTTCTGACCAAGACGCGCGCGGTTCTTCTCTCTCTCTCTCTCTTTCCTCTTATCTGGCTGGCTGCGATCCGTTTGAGAGTCTCCCGCGGCGCCCTTCTGCGTCGTCTCTCGGCTTCTTACCGAAAAAGGGAACTGCGGTCCTGTCTCCGTTTCCCTCTCGAGTCCCGCGGTCCAAACCGCCCGACGAATGTTTGCTGCACTTATCAAAAGTCCCGGGCCAAGTGGCGTCATTGGTGGCGGGCATAACCTCGGCTACTCGCTTTTATAGTCAAATTGGCGACGACTCTGTGGCGCACCGTAGCGGTGGATGCGACGGACTCGCGGAATTTTCAGAAATCTCGCGAATTTTCGTCCCGTTGCTTCGGACGAGAAACGCGAGATTATGTCGAAAAATTATTTATTTGAAAAAAAAAAAAATTCTTAAAACGTTACCACGCTTACTGAAAAAATCCGATTTAAGATTTCTTAAAATAATAAGATAGGGTAGAAGTACCCTATCTTATTCGGATGTTTAGCCAACTTCATACCCTCTCGATTGTCCTACACAGCGGCGGCAGCAGCGGCGGTGAGATATTTTAATAATATAGAGAGATACTCAATTCTTTATTAATAAAAAGCGGTACTCGGTTTAGAAACGCAATTTAAAACTGAAACGTATGATTGCCGAACCCAATCAAGCAATTACCCAACTTGAAAATTAGATTTACCATACCTCAGAGTCTTGTCGATTCTCGTAAGAGTTTGAGTGTTGCACATTGACGCACGACGGTCCTGCACTTCGGCGTATGTTTTTTCGATTAACGTGGACAAATTTCCGTAATATCGAAGATAATTGTTGCTGGCGTAATCGAGGATTTTGAAAATTTGCGTTGCATACAGTCCTTGCAACTTCTTAGACAAGGAAAACACCAAATACCAGGACAGGTGGCCATAACCGGTACTTTTACCCTATTATTAAGATATTATTTTAAGATTATTTCGTTAATTTTTAAAAATTACTTATAATTGTTTGTCTAAAAATGTTGCAATGCTCATTGTATTTGTCCATTTTAAGATTTTTTTTTACTCGTGAAGTTGGTACAGACTGCGTAGCTGGGAGACACAGTGCACCACAGCAGCGGCGGCGGCGGCGGCGGCAGCACGAAGACGCTCGGAAAGGCACAGGAGTTAAGATTTCTCCATTTAATTGTGTCTGGGAGGGACGAGCAAATACTCTGATATTTGTTCCCGCAGGCTTCTCGAGGATACCCGGCGCGCGCCGCGCGCGTACATCATGCAAATATTTATTTGTTAGCTCGTCGGCGGGGGCGGAGGCGACGCCATACACGAAGAGATTGAAGCTGAGCGGATATTACAAGACGTGGATGCCAGACGTCTTGTGCGAAAACAACGAGTCTATTTACTTGCGTAAGCTGCTGTGATTTTATCGCGGAATTAGACGCAACGCGTCGCGCACTTTGCTCGGCATTCACGGGGTATAAGTGACATCGTGACGAGGAAAACCACAGTCAATTTTTTTTGTCATTTTCTCTCCGCCATTTTTGTGGAGGTTGTTTTTTTTCTACTTTGCAACGCATTGGGCACCGAAAGTCCCGGCGCTACGGTGCAGCATTTTACAAAGTTTAATGCTTGCGGTGGTGGCGGAAAGAAGAGGGTAAAAAAAGCGACGGAGACAGAGAGAACGACAGAGCGAAAGAGAGAGAGAGAGAGAGAGAGAGAGAGAGAGAGAGAGAGAGAGAGACAGAAGGAGAGGGATATCAATGCCCCTGATTACAATACCGTGGCGCGCAAGTTGCTTCCTCCAATCGCCACGGCCCCCTTGTGCCGCGCTGCGTGCGTGGGGGGAGGGGGGGGAAGGGGGGTGTAGGCAGTCGAGGGAAACCTAACGGAATAGTGCGGAGCGAGAGAGAGAGAGAGAGTGAGACAGAGCAAGTGAGACGGGGGGATGAGAGACGACTGAAAGTCGGCGAAGGGCCTCTGTGAATTTTCCCTGAGCGCCTGGAGAGTCCTAATTCGCGTTTATTACGTGAGCCTGCCGGAAACTCCAATTTACATACTCCAGCTCTCGGGGCGACGAGGAAAGGTACGTGGAGAGTCTGAGCGCTGCAGCAGCAGCAGCAGCGCCCCTTTCCACGGCGAGGCAAGGCGAGGCGGGCCCTCCTCATTCGGTCCCGCCAGCGAGCCGGCAAGAGGGTACGATTTGCAAGGCGAAGAAAAAAGGGAAAAGAAACGAACTCGTAGCTGCTGCGCGCGATCTGTATATACAGATATACACGTGATACACACACATATATACATATACATGTACGTACGTATATACAGCGAGCGGGGAACGAGAGGCACGAGAGCTCGGCAGTGCGGACCGGAGGGGGACAGGGGGTACAGGGGGTTTGAGTGGGCGAGAAACGAAAGCAAATTGCGTTATTGCCATAGCGATGGTAATTTCGCAGACAACTTGAAGGTCGATGAGAGAGAAAGGTTAAATTAAAATGAAACAGGAGGGAAAGGCGCGCGGGCGAGAAACAACGATCGCCAACGAGGCGCGGGAACCGGAGAGAGAGAAGGAGAGAGAGAGAAGTGAAATTGAGAGATTCCCGGACGAAAATTGGAGATTTAAAACAAAAATTTCATCAAAGCGATTAAGAAGCGGCTTTTTGCCGTGTGACGCTCGTTGGAGATTGAGAAAGGCTGCGCGAATGAGTCGCCCCTTTTCCGTCGGGTCTGCTGCCGACTAATCTTAACACCCGGCGGAACGGAGCGGGGTGCCGAGAAAACAGAGTGCAGTCTATGAGCGAGAAGAGCGACAAGAATGACGTCTCAGTTTTGTACTTTTTTCTGCGCCAAGAAGGGTCTGTACTGTTTTAGCTACGCACCCTCATTTCGCTTCCATCATATCCCTCAACGTGTAGCAACGACGTATAACAGCCACATGTAACAGCAACGTGTAACAGCAACGTGTAATAGCAACGTGTATCAGCAACGTATAACAGCAACGTATAACAGCAACGCAACAGCAACGTATAACAGCAACGTAACAGCAACGTATAACAGCAACGTAACAGCAACGTATAACAGCAACGTAACAGCAACGTAACAGCAACGTAACAGCAACGTAACAGCAACGTATAACAGCAACGTAACAGCAACGTAACAGCAACGTATAACAGCAACGTAACAGCAACGTGCAACATTATTGCAGATTTAAACAAAACGTCATCAAAGCGATTAAGAAGCGACTTTTTGCTGCGTGTCCCTCGCTCGAGATTGAGAAAGGTTGCGCGAATGAGTCTCCCTTTTCCCTCTGCTGCAGCCGACCAATCTCGTCACGCGAGCGAACCGGGCGAACCGAACGAGCCGCCTGAAAGCCGAGTGCACTCCGTGAGCAAGAAGAGCAACAAGAATGACGTCTCATTTTTGCACTACTTTTTTCGGCGTCGCGCACGGTCTATCCTGTTTTAGCTGCGCGCCCTCATTATCCCTCCATCATATCCCTCAACGTGTAGCAGCGTCGCGGGGACGAAGAAAGAAAGGATCGCGCGACCGGGATGATCGATGATGTCGGGAAGCGCGTCAGAAGGACCAAACACGACGCGGCTCGGAATTCCGAGGAAAGTCGCTCGTCCCCCTCTCTCGCAGTTTCCCTTCCGCCGCCCGGTATGACTGTATCTCGAATATTTATCCCGGAAGTGTATCCTGGCAAAATCGCGGCGAGACAAAGGACCGCGCGGCGTCGAGCGAAGTGATTGTGGGGTCGCGCAGGATAACACGGGATGTGTTTTCCTGCGCTGCGCAGCGGAAGAAGGGAGACGAGCGGAGGATACGCGAGAGTCACTCGGTGATTCCACGGAAATTGCGGGTCAGACGCCATCGAGACGACTGTGATGCTCGCAGCCGTGACGAATTATCATTTGATATACGTTGTACGTGGCGCAACTGTATGATTCCTCGCTGTACATAATCAAGAAGTTGCCGGATGCTGCAGTCCGCGGTCCGCAGACGGAGCGAGAGGCAAGGATGACTCGAAACAAATATTCAATGGGAGGGTGAATATTTTTTTCCAGCCTCCTCCAGCGGTCTCACCCTGTCCGTCTTTTATCCATTATGTTTCCGTTCCAGCTGGGCCATACAGAAATAATAGCCCCACGATGAGCGCGTTTCTCCGCGGCGAAGTCATAAATCAACTGACGCTGTCGTCATCGCGGCAGCCACCCGTCCTGACGCGGGAGTTAAGACATTTTTTTTTACATACTTGAAGAGCTGAATTTTTTTTTTTATACGCAGAGCGTATGAAGAACTTTTTTCAGGAGTTAAGACATTTTTTAAGACAGGAGTGAAGATATCGTTTTAGAAGTTAAGACATTTTTTATATTCTTGAAGAGCACCAAAAAAACTTCATACGCGGAGCGCACGATGGGTTGAAAAAAACATCTTCATACACGGAGTATCCAAAAAAAATTGTTCCTACACGAAGCGCACGATTGGATAAAACAAAAAAATTCTTCATACGAGGTTTGAACGATGGGTCGAAAAAATGGAAGCATGCGAAAGACGATAGGACGGATTACTCGACTAAAATTGGTTCTCTCCCCGTGTCGCCCGGCAAAGCGTTTTGTCGGACGAGATGCGGGGACGTCGTCGTCGATGTATCGTCGAGAGTCCTGGGCCGCTGTAGGTGGGAGCGGGCGCAGGATACACGGATGCTCCGCCGCTGTTGCCGCCGGTACGCTTGACGGTTGCCGTGTGCTGAGTCGAGTTGTAGTGATTGTGCTGGGACTGAGTGGGTTGGTGATTATTTTGGGGATAGCTAACGCCGCAACTGCCTCGGCTGTACAACCAATGAAATATCCTCGCCCTCACCGGCGCGCGCGCGAGCTGCAGGCCGGGTAAAGCCGCGTCCCTTCCCTGAGGGACGGGAAACAAAGGGCGCAATCAGGAACCCAGCTCGATAAACCTCATTCACTCTCGACCCCCCCTCCCACCCTCCCACCCTTGCCCCCTATCCCCTCCCTCTTCGCCCTCCTCTGTAGCTGTGAAATTTAAATATATATATGGTAAACAAACAATGCACTCACAATTATGTGAATGACAACGGAAACAGTAACTTTTGCCAGTTGAGACGAATTTGTGGGTTTCGACGAAAAACTGTTGCACAAGTGCGAAGATATTTCAGTCACTGTTTTTTTTTTTGTTGCTTTTTCTCTGCCCGGCACCAACAACGTTGATGGTTCAACGAGGAAGCTGCGTCGAATTATTCACGGAGGAAAATAATCAGGGAGTGGTAACAAATTGATTATTTTGTTAAAGAATTTTTGCTGTTGCAGCAGAATTTTCAGCTAACACAGCAAACATGTTATCATCCCGTTGATATTTTCCACTGTGTTCGATGGCAAAAGTCTTTGGAATATTTCGATCGAATGATTCCATTTCGAGCCTTGAAATTTTGTCGTGGATTTGCAATGTGGGTTTTCAGGGAAACGTCATCGAGGAAACGAGTTGCGATGCGTCAAAATGTAATCAGACGCGCTGCCGATTTCCGTTCCGCGATGTACATAAATTAATCGTCGTGATTAGCTGTGAATTATTCATACCGCCGGGTAATTTATTCATTAACAATGTTTTGCGATATAAACATTTGATCAAAAGTCAGTTTATCGCGGTGATCAAAGGATTAATTATCTTTTACTTGGCACGTCGTATTCCGTATTCGATCGCGTCGTCTCCATCGATTTTATTGACACCGGTCTCTTTCATTCCTGGCACGTAGCTTCGCAGACGCTGCTCTTATATTTTCCGGTGGACTGATGGAAAACCGACGTAAACCACGTCGTGTGCGATAAACAAAAATAATATATCGAGATACTAAAATAAATATTGTATGGGAAACTCTTATTGCAGTATATCGAAAAAATGACAATTACGACAAATTAAATTTAGCAGTGTAAAATATATAAAAAGAAAAATCGTGACTAATATCCACAATGGATTGACGCAACGACTCATTAATAATGTGCAAAATTTCTACAGTGGTCGATTCACCGGTTGCTGAATTACTGATTTACATCGAAAATACCACGAATCAATAATCATCGATAAACCGGATTCGTGAATAATGAACGAAAAAATGATTGACCGATTAGCAACGTCGTCGAATGATAATTCACTGCTACTGCTGGCCTTGAATAATTTAAGTTTACGTATAGTCCACAATCTTAGTCTTACATTGTAATTAAAATCCGAAGCCAGCAAACGCTAGCAATGTTTTAAATTCTGAAAAAAATGAAGGGGTTACACCTTGTTGGTAGCCGAAAAAATGCGTGTTTTTGTGAATTTTTTTTGGGGAAAATTATTGCAGGTTTCGAAATGTTTTTTTTATAGTAAAGAGTATATCTTTGACTATGTTTCATTTTTTTTATTGGAAAAAATTCACAAATGTAGCATGTGATGTGTGTCTCTCGAAACGGGTTTTTAAAAATCGGTGACCACGATATCTCAAAAACGAGTGGATCGATTTACTTGAAATTTTGCGTACTTTTTTATATCAAGGAAAATGAAGTGATTTTTTAACCGAAATTTAGACTTTCACTTTCGATCGCCGACCATTTTTTCAAAAATCAATATTTTATCAAATCCTTCGATTAAGGAGTAGATAATACGATACAAAAAATTAATATATATATATTCTTTTTATTTCACATAATTGGTGTGGAAGTTACAGTGATCACTGCGGAAGGCCTTTTTTGAACAGCAGTCCGGGAACACACAATATATCTGCTATACATTTGTGAATTTTTGCAATAAAAATTCTTTTTCCCCATGACATCGAAAAACGTGTAAGCATATGACCGAGTGATCGTGCCCCCCACTTGCCGCGGCAACACCCCGTGATTATTTCCCCGCGCCGCGAACGCAGCCAGACTTGTTAGCGCCGTATCAACAATTCGTCGGTCCGAGCGCAGCCGATTTCCCGGTCAGTTATTTCAGTTTATTGATAGACCAAAAGCAGACACCGAAAGCGCGTCGCGCGGCGGCCACCAGGAGCGTCAACGCCGGGGCCGCCTGTAACGAAGCCGCACAATGTACACTGCGCCGGGGGGGGGGGGGGGGGGGAGCACGATGGCACGATGGTTGCGCCGCGTTAGTCGCGATCGATCAATTTGATTTTCTCGATAAATATGACTCGGCTCAATCACTCGGCGCTCCTGCCTCCTGGGAAGTGTGGGAGGGGGAGGGGCGCCTCGTGTCCGAGAAGAGGACAGAGGGAGGCGCAGCCGGCGCGCCGGTTGCACACGTAGATACACAAAAGGGCGGCGGACTGACACACAGAGAGACGTTTCGCGTCATAGTCGCCATCGGGGAGGGGGGGGGGGGCAGAGGAGGAGGAAGAGAAACAGCGTCGAGCGGGATGACAGAGGTGGCGTTCACGTACAGAGGGCACACTAGGATCCATTATAATTAAGTTTGATCGTGCATACCGTTAATGGACGCGATATATTGACCCCCCCGTGCGCCCTCTGCTAACTCAACTAGTAGTTAACCGAATTATTTCGCGTCCTATTGTGCGCCTTCGTCTCTCCCTCTCTCTCCCTCTCTCTCCCTCTCTCTCTCTCTCTCGCTGGCGCGAAACATCGCGACCAAGTACCACGCACCTGATACACATCGCACATACGCAGACAAAAACACACAGACGCAAATTCGCACACATCGGTTTCGCGTTGGCTCGCCAAAACCTAACGCGTTTCTTCCGCAGCCTTCCAGCCCTTCGCCTCTGACCCCCCCTCCTATCAGGTATTCTCTCTTCGGTCCTTTGTTTACCCTCGCAACACTCCACCCCGCATATATGATTGCGCGCCCCTCCGCGACCCTCAGGTTAAGCAACATCACAGGGGATTTAATGCTCGGCGGGCTTAGTGATTTTCTAATTGGTTTACCCCGTAGTCTCCGTGCGAACGCCGCCCGGGTCAGAAGTGGGAGCGAATTACGAAAGAGGACGCGCCGACGGTCGAGGGGACGTGCGGCGAGGAGGAAGAGTCGCAGGGGGAGGGGGCAGCAAAAAATTGTATTTACAGAAATGTCGGCTACTGGCGACTGATAACACTTACGGGAAGCTTGATATTCCAGAAGACGTCACCGGTCGCAGGATTAGCTAGGGTTTCCAAGGTTTTTGGTGCCTGAAACGACAGATCTAAAGACTTACGAACTGACAGTCGACAGTTAATCATTTTGTCCATGCGGCATCGATAAGGCAGAGCGCGACATTTTTGACCTGAGTCGTATACCTGCGCAGTAAGCCTAAGTCACGCATTTAGCTGTTTGAGCAAGACACGTCACAGGTTAAGCGAATTAGTCTGTTCACCCAGAGCAAGGCCCCTAGGTATATAAGGTCAAGACACAAATCTTCCAATGGCCGATGTGACGCGAGGACAAAGTTTATAACTAGGCTGATACGCATGAAAAATATCGCGGAATAGCAAATTCAACAGAACGTTTATTTATATTTATAATTAAAACTTTAAATCATGTAAAGTGTTGTAATTTTTTGTGAATTAGAATTGTAATTTTAATTAAATGTTAAATGAAGCCCATTTTATTTTTAAGTTTCGAGGTTAAGAAGGGCGAGTCAGCAAAGAAAAGTTCTTCGTCCCAATCCTTTAGTAATATACTAGAGGGGCTTCGCCCCCTCCGCGCTTCGAGCGCTACCCTTTCCTTTCGCTTTTATAGAGTAAATACAAAAAAGTACTTACTCGCGGAAAAAAGTAAACTTAAAATTAACCTAAAGTTAATTAACTATTTTGCCAAGGTTGCCACGGCAATGTTTGCGATGACAACGGTTGCTACGGCAATGGTTGTCATGGTAACGGTTAACGGAACCCTAATGCCTAAAGTTGGCCACGGATCCGAATCTGGAGCCAACTTCACACTCTTTCGGTTGTCCTACACAGCGGCGGCGGCGGCAACGACGAGATATTTTTATAATACAAATTTTATAATCATATTCATACAAATTTGTAGATCATTTTTTTTCAATTCAGTCAGTTATAATAGTTGTCTTAATTAATACAAGATCGAAGGCTTGCTGCAGAATAACTGCATATTGAAGGCTTTCTTTTAATTACAATTAATTCAATTTATCAACATTTTATTATGATTAATCGAGAAAAAAAATCGATGGGAAATTTTTGCACAGACTTGAATTAAGGGGGGTAAGGCTTTATTATTAAGGGGGCTGGGAGAGACAAACAACTTTCAAAATATATATAAGATAAATGTCCACCAAAACGTCAAAAACATCTCTTGACGTTACATATCTAGGGACCTTGACCCAGAGTAGAGAATCTGGATACACAAACATAAGATATCCGTCCCGTCAATCATCATCCCGGCGCTCGTGTTGGGCGCCTTGATCTTCGTGCACCGCTTTAAGTACCCAACTGCGCTTAAGCCACAGCCCAGAGCCCACACGAGATCGGAATATTTGCCCTCGGGCTGAACGACGCCACCTTCGGTTATTATGGAGGATCGTCGTAATGCTATGCGAATCACGAGCGTGTTGTGTTGCTACAACGCGCTTAAGTCGACATGATACACATCAGGACTGCGAAGAAGACGCCCGGCCTGGTCCACATTTTGCTTCGAAGATGCGCAACATCGTCAGGAAAATGGCCTTCCTGCCGTAGCCAACACAATCCTACATGACTTCACCGCAAACGGCTTTGTCTTGTTCCCTATGCGGATTTAACCTGAATTCCATCCAGCTATACAATCAACCTGCAGTCCCAACAGAGCCTAAGTCGTCTTTCACTTGCACCAGGATCGCCAGCCATATTTCGTTTATCCCCGCGACATTGCTGACCTTTTCGAGCCTATGCGCTATTCCATGCTCATTCACAGTCGGAATATGAAACGCCAGGCCTGGCCCACATTTTCTTCAGAGGATGCGCAATGTCGTCAGGAAAATGGCCTTCCTGCCATAGCCAACAGAATTCTTCCTGACTTCACCGCAAGCGGTTGTCTTCTTCTTTATGCGGATTTAACCTGGATTCCATCCGGCAATGCAATCAACCTGCAGTCCCATCAGACCCTAAGTCGTCTTTCACCTGGACCAGGATCGCCATTCATATTTCGTTTAACCCCGCGACATTGCTGACCTTTTCGAGCCTATCCGACATTCCACGCTCATTCACAGTCGGAATACGGCGCTCCTGGAAATTTGGCCGTTGTTGCTCGGAGGCCCCCGCAAATTGGGGACATCGGGAGCCACGTCGGAACGCGTATTACCGGTATAGTTATGAAGACATCCGCGTATGCCGGTCGTATAACGCCGCGGCATGGAAATACAGGGGGCGGCCGAATATGCTTTGAAATTGGAGACTGCGCTCGCAGACATTCGGAGCCACTTGGCCCGAGCGGGGTTTAGGGAAACCTGTGAATTACGCGGTCAGGCCAGCGGGACGACTTTTATCGCCTCGTAACATATGGACAAGCACCACTTTGCTTCGTGAGCGGCTAGTCGGGGCTCTCGCTGTTGCTGGATGCGTGTACCACCTCCACCACCACCACCATCACCACCACCACCACCACCACCTCCACCACCACCACCGACGGGTCAGTCCGGTCGTGCGCGGTTGTGAGGCCTGCAAGCGCAACCGCTATTCCTGCCACCCCGGGCATACAATCGTCGCCTCGCGCGTAACCCTCGTCTTGGAGAATGACGATGTACCTCGGCGTGCACCCCGGTCACGTGTGGACTCGTGATGTATACGTAACCCGGCACGATATCATCGCTCCATAAAATAGCTCGTCCGCTCTCTGATATCGCGGTCCGGTTCCCGATATACCATTCACGCTATACGAATGAACCTCCTCCACAGCGACAAGCGGTATAATTATCGGCCGGTCATCGACGCAACCTGAGCGATATTTCCGGCACGAATTCACAGCTGACATCTGGCTGTAAAGTATGATCGACGAAGACTCGGAAAAAAACCTCGTTGATCCTCGTGGGTCGAAAGGGGAAGAGTCGAGCAGAATTATTCCGGTAACCGTTGTTTGATTGGATGGCGTCCGCTTTGACGGCAAATCCAATAGCTCTCGCTCGATGAGGGCCGGGAGGGTGAGGATCGGTGTCAGCGAAAACGCGGAGTCGAAGGTGCACGACGGGAGGGAAAAATCAGAGAATCGACGAGTAAGGGATACGTGGGGAATATGGTGAAGAGGAGCAGGGTAAACTGTTAACATTGAGTAACCCATTCGTGTTCGCACGAGGCGGGTCAACACCGGCCGAGTGTGCAGAGGCTCGCCGCTGTATGGAGTGCCAGGCTGGGGTCTATGTTGGTGCTGCTGCTACTGCTGCTGGTGCTGCTGCTGCTGCTGCTGCTGCTGCTACTGCTTGCTGTCCCAGGACTAGTATCGTCCCCTGGCTGGTCTGCACGGCTAACTCCCGCGAGCGCTATCGATCCCCGAGTCTCGACCCTTACGACTCTGCTACCGCACGCCGCCGCTACGCTCCTAACTGCTGCTGCTGCTGCTGCTGCTGCTGCTGCTGTTGGTGCTTGTGCAACGACCCTGCTGTTGTTGCTCCTGCTGCTGCTGCTGCACCAGCATCGCGGGCCACCGCACAGCGAGCTCACCAGACCTCAGCAGGTCATGGAGAGTCAGGCTGTGTGGAAATGTGATATGGAAATCCTCGATTCATCCTCGTCACTGACGGTCGAGCCTTTGCCTCGCGAGATTTTCCAGTTAAGGGCGGCCGCGCCGCACTGCGAATCGATCCCATCGAACATCAACAATTCCCGAGGCTTAACGCTCCCTCCCCAACGGATAATCCTGATTGCTTCGGTGAAATAAAACGAAACGCGCGCGCGGTTTTTTGTTCCTTCGTGCGCTTGTATTAACTCGACGCGCGCCTCGGCGCATTGAAAAGTCGAAAATAGTCGCTTAACCGCGGGAATACATATAGAAAATCGATTCTCTCTCGTTTGGCATACAAATTGCCGACGGGTCGTTAAGTCGAATTGTCAGTTAGGACACACCGCGCGCGGCCTTACACGGCCCGGCGAAATTGATTTTCGATTTCGATCGGGCAGGAGTTGCGCTGTCCGAGCCCGAAATAGAAGGCTATGCTCGCGAGTTTTGGGCGCGGGGCGACGGGATGTCGATGGTCTTCGCGGGTTATGAGTGACGAAACGGAAGTCGCCGTACATAGAGATTATCGCGTTTAGAACGATATTAATGGCGAATTCGTTGTGCACGGGCAAAAATACATCGAAATAAGGTATTAAAAAAAAATAAAAAGTATTTTTGCACTTCCTTCGAAACTTCGTCACTTCACTTCCCTTGCGTTTTTTTGCGAAAAAGTTCGATCTCATAAAGTTTGAAAACCTAATCCGATGGCAAATTTCCCGCTGACTCTGAAAAACACCGTTGTTTGCTCGAAAAATAAAAAAATTGAAGAGAAAAACGCAAAAAATGATGTTTCACTTTTCGAAATTTCGTCACTTTGCTAAGATCGAGGTTTTTTTTTTTTTTTTTTGACACCTGGATTTTCTTCGTCCGTTCAAAATCAAACTCAATAACGAAGAGAATGCTGTAAGGCAGAACGCGATATCCTGATTTCTGATTTTTTCACAGAATTTTAAAGCCGAACCCTCAAAAATCGCAAATTTTTCCATACCTCTTGCGTTTTTTGCGAAAAAAACATTTTCGGTTTCGTTAAGTTTGAAAACCCGATCCGACAGCAAATTTTTCGCTGATTCAGAAATGAATCATTGTTTGCCCAAAAATTAGAAAATTCGACGAGAAAAACGCGAAAAATGATTCTTTTTCTCTGCAAACATAATAACATTCGCTCAACATTGCACGCCCGAGAACCTACAATAACAATAACCACGTCAAGAGTCCGGGACAACTAAAAATCTACACTCCCGCGCAGCGTCGCCTAATCCGGGAATATATGAACCGCCGAGCGAGTGTAATTGGACGAACTTTCGTCCCGAAACTTAATATAAACTTCGCGTGTCATCAGAAATGTTACATCGTTAGTCGAGAAATAGCCGCTACCTGACGGCATTATTTGCAACTTTGGCGGCGCCCCGTGTACGTTAATTTTCCAAGCAAATCCCGGGACAAGCCGAGAGCGCGCGCGGGGTCTCTTAACTTTCGCGGAAGCGCGGAAACGCGCGGCCGAATCGCATCCGGAAACGCAAGCGAAGTGGATGCGAGAGATTGAGGCGAGGTAAACAAGGGGTAAACAGGCATACGAACAACGCGCCAATAATAAATTCGCAGAATAAACAAACAGTTTCAGGGGGGCCTCCGTGTGCGGAATCGTTTCGGAGCGCACGTATTGCGCGAGAGCTGCATACCGGAAGCGGCGTTTCGACGACCGCGCGCCCCCTGCGTCGCTCCCGACGTCGGCAGCGCTGCTGCCACCGCTGCCGCTGCAACTGGAAGCGGTGCGCGTTGTCCCAGCGTGCGGACCGCATAATTGGAGTCGTTCGTTTAACTTTCGCGAGGCGCAACGTATAACCCCGAGGTTCTACACCGACCGCGCGCGGCTTCGTCCGTCTCTTTCGCTCTCGTTCGCCTACGCTTCTCGCCAAACTTTCCGGATGTTGCCCCCCCCCCCCCCCCACCCCCTCCACGCAGCTTCGTCTACAGTCCGACCTCCCACATGTCTCGCCTTCAAACTTCATTTACCGCGAAATCCCCGGTTATGCCGCGTTGCTCTTCGAACATTTATTCGACGAAAACCATCGGCCAAATCCCCGCGACGACTTCGGAGCTCGCGAAGGCGAAACTGTAATCGGCGCGCGATTAATGCGCCGTTAGGCCGTCTCGATGAACTTCCCGGCGATTATTCCGCGCAATTGTCCTCGACACCGGGAATATTACCACATTTGTGTGTCGTAACGCGGGGGCGAAGAGATTGAAGAAAAAAAAGTTCAGATGCGTTTCAGCCAAACTTAGCGAAGATTCGTATTTGCGAAATTCGAACGCGGAGAAAAATATCGACTAAACATTTCGACTGACAGATAAACATTTATCAGCGACTGCAACAAAAATCACAGACAGCAATCGATCAGCCATCCCGCATGGAAATAAAGTATGTTTGAAAATATATGAGACTAGCAGGTTGTAGTGGCTCGCGCGCTCGCTGCATGTTCGAATCAAAATTAGATCGTTAAGTAAATTAACGTGAAATTACCGTTCAAACTTTACGAAATCGAGAACTTCTTCAAACTTTACGAAATCGAAAAAAAAGTTCTCGATTTCGCAAAGTTTGAAGACCCTATTCTATGGGAACTTTTCCGCTGATTCCAAAAAGCACCATTGTTTGCCCGAAAAACATAAAATTCGATGAGGAAAATGCAAAAAATGATTTTTAACTTTTTTCGAAATTTCGTCAGTTCGCTAAAATCGAGTTTACTTATCAAAAAGCCGTGTAGGCACGCACGTCAACACGCGTGCATGATCCTAGTAATCACATATAACTTATATATCTTGAACATAATTTATTTCCATAGGGGTCGGTTCCTGATTCTTTTTCTCCGTGAATCAAAATAATTGACCGACTCAGTCGTCCGTCCCCCAATCAATTGTTTCAACCTCGTCCCTTTTTCCCGTCCACTCGGGAGTCACAACGCGAAAAGCGCGCGCGCCTCATTAATCGTCTCACGGATCACGGGGCCCCGGCGCCTCGGAGAGGCCGCGCTGCATCATCGATATTGGACCAACAAGCGGCGAAGTTACAAGGTTATAGATAACGCGGATGCCTCTCGACCGGCTTCTATCGTCGTTGTCGCCCTCCCCTCGGTTCCCGCTGTCGCCCCGCGCGCGGCTCTCGCTAACTCCTTATACCTCGAGTCTTCCAGGAACCTCCTTCAAAGTCCCAATAAACCCGTGGAGAACCGGCGCGCTCGTTGAGATCGCTGCGCTCTACCGTCGCGGGCCCTGGAATCGTTTAATTAATTAGTAAGAAGACTGATTACAACGCCCGCCGCCGACACTGCCGCACTTGAGTATCTGCTCTTACGTCGTCCTCGCCTCCCCTCACCTGCCCCCCCCTCCCCCACCCCCTCCTCCCCCTCCCCACCCACAATTTCCGTACACCGTGGCAACGAGCTCGCGCGTCTACTCGGCCGCGAATACCGCGCCCGTGGAAATTGCACTTCGGGGCTTTCCCGGCGCCGCCGCCGCTTCCTTCAGTTGCCAGAACATGCCAAACTCCCTATGTATATGTATAATTCACTGTGGCTGTTCCGCAAGTTTCCATCGCACATGTTGGAACCGCGGAGGGTATGTGGAGGGGGGCCAGTCGCGCGGCTGCGGTCTTATAGCCGGTGTGCTTACCGCCGCTTTCGCTTTGCTTCGAAACACAGATCGTAACGAAGAGAACGAATTTTCATGCGTGTTGGTGCAAAGATACTCATCCGATTGCGCGCGAATTTAAGGGGCTTTCGGCAGGGGGGGGGGGGGGAGCAGAGTGAGAGGGCGCTGCGGCCTGAGAATGCATATAAACTCCCGTCTACCCACCGAGTCTGCTGCCGCTGCTCGCGAGCGCATCTCGAACATCCGCTACGTTATATAAACGCAATTGGTGTGCACCATAATTCGACTGTAATCCTTTGGTGTTAAGAGCTTGTGAAACATCGCAGTCGGTATCAAAAACTGTAATCAACTTTTTTACGCATATATGCACTTACAGAATCAAGAAGACACTCATCGAATGCTCTGTGATATCCGCATTCGATGAATTTCTTGTTGAAGCTGTAGGTGCAAATATGCGCAAAAAAAGGTTAATTACAGTTTTTGATACCGATTGAGATCGAGATGGGCGGAGGGGGAGGTGTTTCACATGCTCTCAATGGAAGACACTTCTGACAGCGTTAATTTTAGAGCTTCAGTATTAGTCAATATCTCTCTTTGGAAGCACGATTCATTTCTACATCCTTGTTCAAGCATGACAGAACAGGTCGTCAAGGACTCAAAAATAACACCACAGACAGATTAAACAAAAGTGGCGATGTATCGTCGTTTTAACGATAGATTTCGAGTGCATCCGAGATGCATTGTCAATCTATTTTAACAGTTAAACTTACCTTGGTAGAAGATCTTAACGTTGGCCGTGCCAGGGCCCGGGTTGGGTCTGTCTTGGGCCGCATTCGACGTTCCATATTTTCTACTAGAGTGCAGAGATCAGATCGATAAACCATTCAACTCGCAGCTCGAACCTTTTGCGACATTCGAGTCCCGCGTTTTTGACTCGCGAAAAAAATCCTCGCGAACGAAATCGAGGCATCCGAGCGAGGTTCAGGATTGAAATTTCCCAAAGTCTCCAAGCGAGATTCACGCTCGACGCTCTCGAGGAAAATAAAGTTGCGAGATTTACTTCCGTCGATTGGCGCGCCGACGTCGCCATCAGGGTTTGTCTATTAGCGCGCGAGGCTCCGCCGTAGGCGCAGGCGGCGCTGAAACAAAAAGGGGTTGTTTCCATTAGGGCGAGAAAAGCCGCGTTCGAGGAGCGCCAGGATGACGACGAGCAGAGAGAGGAGGAGGAGGTGCGAGGGGGTTGAAAGATGAAACTGTGAATACTTCGAAAAGCAGCCCGAGTCTTCGAGGGTAGTGGAGTTACAGGGGAGAAAAAAGGGGAAGCCGAGGTGCCGGTGAATGAGGTGAAAGGGGTGAAGGTTTCGCGTGTAGGACGAGTTCCAATGGGTCCTCGATTCTCGGATCCAATCGAACCTACGGCGGCCCGTAATTGTTATTGTAATGGCGAATCCGCGAGCGCGCGGTCGAGGGGCTCTCGTTCCACGTTTATATTCCACGTCCGCGCGGATCAATCCTTCGCGCCTCATTACGGAAAATATTACAGCGCCGGTAACTTCTGTATTACAATCGTCCCGAGTCTCATTTGTGTCCCCCCCTCCCTCCCCCCCACGGGAACTCGCGAGTCGCGAGTCCTCGTCGTGCAAAATATTCCCAGGAGCGACGCGATTCGCTCGCGACTAACGAGCCACGTGGCCTTTGACTTTTGATCCTTCGTCCTTTCACCGCGCATTTTTTCAGCACTTTGGTCGAGCAAAGAATGAGAGTTGGAAAGAAAACAAAAGTCGGAAATATGAAACAATTTCTGGGACGGATAATTTCTGAGATGACCTGAATTTGGCGAAACTCCTGGATTCCCCGGGCATTGATAAGTCACGTGACCTGGCTACGTACGCAAACGCATAAATTCCTGTATCGGACAATGGGTAATTGTCCGATCGGTGCACGACGTAAGGGCAAATCGCCCATGGGCATGAAACCTGCGCATCTCCCTGATATGCGTCGTCTCCGTCCGTGAAAAGGAGGAGAATACACGTGTGTTCCTCCTTCAATCGACACAGTAGACGTTCCCTTATGTACCCCGACTCCACCGTGAAATTCGTTGGAATAAAGAAGGAACAAAATCAACAAATTCATTTCGCAAGACAAACAAGAAAAATTGCTTAAACTATTTTTCACCGTGAAGTTGATTGGAATACAGAAGAAAAAAAATCCATGAATTTATTTCGCAAGACAAACAAAATTTGCTAAACAATTTTTCATCGTAAAATTCATTAGAATAAAGAAGAAAAAAAAACAAATTATTTCACAATACCAAAAAGCAAAAATTGTTAAACTATTTTTCATAGTGAATAATTATCAGTATTTTTGTAGTTCTAAAAAAATGAATATATTCCTGGTAGAAAATCCGTAGCGCTACGACTCAGGCCCTGATCTGGCACTGGCAAGGCCAACATAACCCTGATCTGGACCCAACTTGTGCCGGATGTAACACTACAAAATTTCTACCAGGATATAACTTGAAACTTCAGAATCCGCTGTTATCGCAACCAGCAAGGATAACGTGGATGGCCAGCGGCGGGTCCACCAAAACGCGCGTGGTAATTGTGCGAATTCCTACTGTACAATCGTGCGCGATAACCATTCATTAATGTATATCGATAACCCGATGCCGTAAGGGCGCACCGGCTGCGTATAAACGTTGCTTATACGCCCTTATGGACTCGGATTCCGTCGATACTGCACGGTGTGTGGGTAACGCGCACACCGTGCAATTTGCAGCGTAGCGCGCCAAGTGGCGGCAGCACATAGGAAGGACGCGGCCGCCGCGGCGGTGGGACAGCGTGCCATATTGCATTCGCCGGTGCTGTTCCGTCGTTGCGCGCGAAACTCGCTCTCGCGCACTCCAAACCGAATGACGCCCCGGGCAAGAGCGAGCGATAGCGGCGGGCGTCGCTCCTCGATGCCACAGATCCACCGCGAAGATAACTATCCAACTACCCCGTATTACGTCCTTCCTCATACGCCAATCGGCCGTCCTTCCGTCCTCCTCGCGTCGCGATTCACACTGACTGATCCACCTGCAAACCCTTTTGACTTATTTTACTTCCCGTTGTGATTTTTGCCACTCGTTTCTTTTTATGCTCCTTTTCGGTGTATTTTTTACCAAAAAAATGCACCAATCGGGAAAAATAAATTGGAAACCGTGAAACTTGGTTTATTTCCTCCTCGCTGTCGTGATTTCTGCCACTGATTTTTTTTCTGCTCCTTTTCGATGTAACATTTTTTACCAAAAAATTCTCCAATCCAGAAAAATAATTTGGAAACCGGTAAACTTAGTTCATTTCCTGCCATTTCCTCCTCGCCGTCGTGACTTTTGACACTGATTTCGTAGTAACATCTTTTTTTTTTCTAGATCAACGAAAAGTTCGACCCAGCGAAATGATTTGCAAATCCAGAAACATTTTAACTGAATAAAATGTCTGCCGTAAAATAAAAAATGCGTTTAGCAAACGTCTCGTTCGACCAGCAAAGTAATTTGCGAATCCAGCAACAAAACATAAAATGCATTAAACGCACGTCGATACATTTCTTTCCAGTCCAAGGAAAATCATTTTCTCCGTTCGACTTATCGCGCCCCCGATGCGGAATCCCTGCGGCAGCACAAAGTGACGATAATTATCGGCGAGAGTGCAGCGATGATTGGATTCCGGGGGCGCGCGAGGCCTAAGCCCCGGAGCATAAGTACGCGGATACAATGACCGCGCGCTCGCTGCGCGTAATGCGCACGGAAAACGCGCCCTCGTCGATCTTCCGCGAGCGATCCCGATCCGACGCGGCCACCTACACAGCATAATCCATATATTCCTACGCGTCAGCTGCCGAGTCTGCCGCGCGCACCGCGCATACATCTCTTCTAATCCCGAATCTTCATCATCGCCATACGGACCCCCGCGGCCGCGGAACAAGTGGGGTCGATCCTTCAGAGTCCGAAGGGGAACGCAGCAGCGGCGGCGGCGGCGGCGGCGGCGGCAGCATCAACATCAACGGCAGCAGCAAGAAATGTGGCCGCGTATAATTATAATGAAACGCCGATCCGTCGCATTGGGCGCGCGTGACGCAGTCACCCGGGCCGCCGCCGCCGCGCGCGCGGGGCAATCGGAACTACAAATAGGAATTACCATTTTGAGCCGCGTACAAACAACGAGCCGCCGCTCCGAGGGGGGACCGGCCGACATGCCGGGGATTGATTGACTTTTTGTCGTCGCGGTTGTGGGGGGGGGGGGGGGGAGTGTGTCGATTTTCTGGAATCCTGAATCCCGAATCCGCAATACGTCGTATTCGCTGCCGTATAGGATTACAGATGCTGCCCACGCGAGGCTGTCACGTAAGATCGAACCCCTCCCCCCCCCCCCCTCCCCTCATATTTTCTCTCTCGGTGGCTGTGCAGTCATTCTCGGTTTGGACTCGACATCAATAGAACTGTTAATATAAAGTATGTAGAACTTCGGAATTCCATCGGGTGCAATTAGAGCTGGTCTTGTTTTTAGAGTATTTTTAAAACGGGGGGCTAACTTCACACCGGTGTATTTCTCATATTTAAAAAATTGAAATTTTGAGGAGAATTCCAATTGTCCCTGGAAGAGTTCTATAAGCTAGCTTTTAGTTTTTTTTTCGATGCGATGAATACTTTTGACGGTGAATACAATTTTTTTTAGTTTAGAAGTTAGCCCCTCATGTATTTCAAAACCACTATATGCGTTCGAAGCTAACGGATCTATCTATACAAAGTATGTAAAACTTCAGCACTTTATCGGGGGCAACTAGAACTCGTCTTATTTTTAGAATATTTTTGAAACGGGGAGCTAACTTTACACCGGTGTACCTCTCGTATTTTTAAAAAATTTGAAATTTTGATGTGACTTCCAGTTGCCCCCAGAAGAGTAAAAGTCCGCTCCAGCGGAGTTTAACATCGTGGATTTTTAACAGTGCAGTGCGATAGGAGCAGGAGAGAGCAGAGGCGACGCACAGTGCAATAGGAGCAGGAGAAAGCGATGAGGAGAAGGAGGAGGGGGAGGAGAAGCGAGCGAGCACGGGGCACGTAGCACACACGCGCGGGGGGATCTTCGCCCGCAACCCGGGGGATTCCGATCCGTTAGTGCGGCAGGGCGTGATAATCCCGAAGCCATCGAGAATGAGATCGTCGCCGCGTCGCGTCGCGCGGGAGATGAGATTTTTCCGCAAGCTCGCGCATCAGTCGAGCGCGGTGCGAGGCCGCCGCGCGGGCGAAGAAAAGCTGTAACTTCGATTCCACGCGCGCGAGGCCACCGGGGGGGGCCACCGGGCTTCCTTATCGGATTATCCTCACGGAAAATCCGCAAACTATTTAAACCTACCGGACTAAGCCTTGTGTGGCCCGCGCGCCCCGGGCTCACGGAATGCATCGAAATTCCGACGCCCGGTGCATCGCAACGGTCGCCGCGCGCTCAATAGGCGCGGTGGCTATTTCGCGTCTCGCGGTTCTCCAAGGCCGGCCCGATGGGATGGCTTTGAATAAATTCGCGAGGGCGATAGTGCTGCCTCTGGTGGCCGCCCGCGGCGTCCGCGGTGTGAGGGGGACGTGAAGAGATAGTTCCGGACGTAACCGCTGGACGTACCCGATGGGCGTGAAAACAAGTCTGGCGCTTTCAATGCGGACTCGCGACGAACTCGCGGCTGTAATGACGAGGCCGATTCGCGAAATCCGGTTACCGGGGATTGCGAATCGAAAATGTTCACGTATAGGTTACCTGGGTTGCAAGCTGAACGTAACCCAGTCCTCGTCCTGGTCGATTTTACGGACGGCCGGCGTGCGACAATACGCGGGGCTTAGGACTGAGGGCCGTGGGTTTGTTTCGCGTGACTCGGAGCCACTCGCGGCCGTGATCCACTCGGATATACGATTGTATTTTGATCCGCGATTTTTTGGCCTACCAGGGACGCATGAAAAATGGTGAAATCGAACCTACAGACTCTTCTAATTTTTTTGTTTAAAAAAATCAACATTTCTTGTTTTGTAAAAGAAAAAGTTTTTGGATGTTTTGTTTAGCAAAATTCATAAAATTGAGCCCGACCGAAAATTCCAAAAATGACCCCTCGAGCATACGATTTTTTTTTTTTTTTTTTTTTTTTTTTTTTTTTTTCAAAATATCGACTTTTCACCTATACCACCGTTCTCAACTCAGAAATTCTACCCCGGAAAACACTTGTTTACTTGATTTAGATCAAAAAAAAATTTACGTATTTTTTCGGTCGACCATAGAATGGATTTTGCAACTCATGAACTTTTTACTGTGAAGAAATTGCGCATCGTCTTGTGCATACATCAAGCGTTGCGATCGCATTGTCAATGCGGAAGAGCGGGGGGGGGGGGGGGGGGGCTGTCATGATGTTGCTGCATTTGCGTCCGCAAACGAGACACACAGCGAGAGCTGTGTCGTATCTGCCTCTCCCTCGCTCAGCCCCTCCGCGCTCGCCGTTCGGACCGCCGCGATAACCGTTTCTGTTTACGAAAACGTGTCAGATAAAAGGGCCGTCGGGCGCGCACTATATTTCCCGAAATCGTAGTAGATTTACTACGGTTGTTCGTCGCGTTCGAAACTCGCGACACGCTGCAACGCGTGCGCGCTGCAACCGTCACCGGGGGGACGATCTATCTGAACGCAAAGCCGGCGGATTCTCGGAAGATTATGAATCGCGGATCGCGCGCCGCCGCCGCTGCGCGCGACATGAAATACCGCGCGCGTGGGACTCTCGCCGTGCGCCGGGAGGCGCGAGAGATTGTTTAATAATCGCGCGGCTGCACCACGGATAACGAAACAGCGCGAGATTTTATTGTCAATTTCCGATGACAGACGGTCGTGCGGATCCGGCCGCTCGCGATCGATTTAACCGTCAACCGGTAAGTCGCGTCCGAAAAAACAGCAAACGTGAACGTTTTCTTCAGTCCAAAAAACAAATTTACCAGGCCACAAAAAATGTCAGTTGTCACCAAATAATTTCTCTTCACAGTCAGATTACATTCCCTGTAATCCAGCTGCAGGTCCGCGTCAAAGGCAGACCTGCAGCTGCATTAAATCCCAGCAAGATTGTTCTGGGAAAGGTGAAAGGTCGGCGACCCGCATATGAGCGGCTCGTCCGCCGGAAAATGCGTCCATCGCGAGCCTACATACAGGCACAGCCCACATATATATATATACATATACATCTATATATATACAGCAGAATTGAGATTCTGATTGTGGTGGTGTAGAAAAAAAGGTGTAGAAAAGCGAGTTGGTAAGTGCGCGCCGAGTCGACGAGCGGGGTGGGCGCGAGGGTAGGGGGGGGGGAGGCAATAGGCAAGGCAAAGGGACGCGGCGGCATGAATGTTAAAAACGACAGCGAGAAGGAGCGAGCGAGACCGGTGGCAATTTCCAGTTATAACGGTTAATCCGTATTTCATTGCCTAAATGGCACACTCACGCGGCGCAGGGGAACGCGGGGGCTCCGCTTTCGCGCGGAGTCTTCGTTTCTTCGAGCGGCGGGAGAAAAGAGGGTGGTCGGTCGGTCGAGAGAGCGGGGGGGGGGGGGGGGGGGGGGAGGCGCAGGAGGAGAGGAGAGGAGCGTCGTTGTGCGGATGGAAGTCGGAGTCGAGTCGCAGTAAAATATAATTGGGTTTCGAGGATTATCCCGCCGACGAGGTAGATCTCCGTGCGACTGGTATCACGAGGGGTTCCTTTTCCTCCCCCCCACCCCCTCCATCCTCTCCTGTACCGTGTAATTCCGCTCCTCCTCCCCCTCCTCCTCTTGCTTCTCCTCTGGCCCGTCGTTTTCTACCACCAGAATTTTCAGTAACCGCCATCTTTCCTCACTCAAGACTTTCCCGCGCCCTTCCCGCGCGAATATTTTTTCTCCGCAATCCTGTTAATCACCGCCGTCGAATACGGAGACATAATTTCCGCGTCAAGTCGCAGACATTTTTTCTCCGTATCAATTTTTTCCAAATGAATTTATTCCATATCAATTTTTTCCAAATCAATTTATTCCATATCAATTTTTTCCAAATCAATTTATTACATATCAATTTTTTCCAAATCAATTTATTCCATATCAATTTTTTCCAAATCAATTTATTCCATATCAATTTTTTTCCAAATCAATACAGTTTCTCCCAATCAGTTGGATTCGCTGATTATTCCTCTCTGAGTGCAGGTAAAAAAAAAAAAAAAAGAGTGAAGGTGACAAACGAAACGTAATGAGGAGTAACGAGGCTCGATAATCGCGCGCGCGTGGCGCGGGGACGTCGCGACGTTGCGGCCGAGCGCGATAGAGCCGCGAGCGCGGCGTCGCCTCGTCGGTCCAGCGTGATCTCTCGCACGTACCAACAACAACGGCACCTATGTGCGCACATGCAGCTTACAGCGGCGAAAAAACGGGCGAAACGCCGTTAGTGGCAGATTGGTGCGCGAGTCGCGCATCGGCGTGCGCGCGCGGCGTATTCATTGCCCGGCAAAGCCGAAAGCTAGCCGGGGCGCATTACGAAAAAGAGAGGAAAAAAAAACGAGTCCGCTTCGTTGGAGGGAATTTGCGAAAAAAAAAAAAAAATTGGAAAAAAAGGGACGAAAAAAAATGTTCGGAGGGTGAAATGTTGCGAAATAGCGATTGAAGGGCTGAAGATCGCGGGGGTGGGAAGGGGGACGGGTATGGGGGGGGGGAGGGGGATCGAATGGGGTGCACGCGCTCCATGGGATTCATGGACTCTATGAGGTCTATGGGGTAAAAGCGTCGGTGCGGAGGCGCCGAGCCGAACGGGAAGGGAAATAGACCGGGCGTCAGTCCAGTAAATTGGCTCCATTCATCAGAGGGTTTTCCTGTCGCGACTCCGCTCTGCTGTTCTCCATCGCTCCACTCGGTTCGCCATTGTGCCCGGGCGCTCTGCCCTGTCTCCCTGGAACTGTGGAGTCCCCTCTCGTGACTTCGTTCATTTAGCGATGCCTCGTCGAGTTAGCCGATATATAGTAATATATATCGCCCACCACCGACGTGGTAACCTGCGGCAGCGGCGCGAAACTGTCGGAGCTCGCGCGAGCTCTGTGATTGGAGCTCTTTTGCCACCGCTACTGCTGCCGCCGCTGGCTCTTGACTTTGGACACTTCAAAAACTTGTGTATCGCTGTTAACGACGTTGACGCCGCGCGACGATTCGTGACCGCGGATCGTTTTACGTATCTCGTCGCGCGCCCGATTCGCGTCATTATTAATTAGCTCCTTTGAAATCTCAGCGATGTTGTTGGGGTTTCGCGTTGAGTCATCGTATCGTCTATATTGTTATTGATCCTATTTTTAAACAATTTAAGTAATACTAATAATAATTATTATTATCATTATTAAAATAAATAATAATAATTATTATTATCATTATTAAAATAAATAATAATTATTATTATTATCATTATTAAAATAAATAATAATTATTATTATTATCATTATTAAAATAAATAATAATTATTATTATTATCATTATTAAAATAAATAATAATTATTATTATTATCATTATTATTTGAATAAATAATAATTATTATTATTATTGTTATTATCATTATTATTGAAATAAATAATTATTATTATTATACCTTTCTATTTTTTACTGCTGTTATTATTTTTTATTTTTCGTGCACTGACTTATCGACATTGTTCGTATTATGAGCAATAATAAATTATAATTCCAATCGATGGGTGATTTACGTGAGTCACATAAATCACCCGTCGATTATAATTCGAATTGTCACGGTCGCTGTTGGCGCGAAATCGCCGAAAACGACGCAAAATCCGCCGCCGGAAAATCGATTCATCGATTCGCGGGCGAACTTTCGCCACAAGGAGAATTCACGCTCGTGAATTCTCGCGCGTGTCTATCCACCCGAAACGTATACGCTCGCCAGATACACATTGCGCACAGACGGGTGCCTATATAATAATTCGGCGGAAGCGCGCGAGGCGCGCGCGAATGAAAAGGAGCGAAAGGTAAATTCGGCTCGCGGAGCGAGAGAAAGCGAGAAAGAGAGAAACTGTGCGAGTCGTTCCGGGGGGACAGGGGGGGAGGGGGTGCTAGTCTGATTCGCGAAACCGAGGGAGAAAAAGGATGATGTATAATACATAGTGGGAATCGAGAATGAAAGAGGAAAGGAGGAGTCGAGTGCCGGAAATTCGGAGGAACCGAAGCGAAACCGACTCAGTCTGAACTCAAAAGGGGGCATCAGCCGCTACCACGCACAGTGGCTGGTGAAGGGTGAGAAGGGCGGTGATGCTGGAGGGAGGAGGAGGAGGAGGAGGAGGAGGAAGAAGAGGAGGAGGAGGAGGAGGATGGAGAGAGAAACAGAGACAGATAAAGCGAAAGACAGAGAGAGAGGAGTAAGCAAGGATGAGATTCGGCTGAGACGGAGGCGAAGACCAAAGTGAGAACAGGACGAGATCCGGATGCGGAGGAGGAGGAAGAGGCGGAGGAGTGAGAAGAGGACAAGGCACAAGGCACAAGGCACGCGGCGCAGCCCCCGCGCTTCACGCGCGGAGCAAGATAATGCGACGAGGGCTGGCTGTCGCGGCTGGTACATTGTGCATGAAGCTCAGCTAATGAGAATGGAAAGCCAGGAACGCGACGGGCCGGGGGAGGGCGAGGTGAGACGAGGTGAGACGAGGTGAGACGAGGTGGGACGACGACGACGCTGCTGCCGCGCAAGCAAGCAAGCAAGCAAGCAGGTTGCACGTCGGCGAGGAGAACGCGACAGGGCGTTAAAAAACGGGGAAAAGGTTTTAAACCAAACCTCCCCCCTCCCTGCCCCCCTTCGACCCCTCCTTTCGTCGTCCCCTGCCTTCTCCGTCGCCTTCTCCTCCTGCCGTTTCTCCTGATACCTCAACATTTCTCTCTGTCCTCGTCGCACCAGCGGGAGGGGTGGAGAACGGCCTCCCCCCTCCACCCCGCTGCCACGCCGGATAAGGATAAGCAGATAAGAGACATGGCCTTTCTCGTGCCCTTCAGCTCGCGCCAGGAGTTCCGCGCGCGGAACCCCTGGCGCCGCTGCGAGCGAGTGAGGGAGTCGGTCGATTTTTTTTTACCGCTGCGCCTGGTAACGGAAAAGATAAACAGTGGCAATTTGGGTAAACATAAAGCTGGGAGCCAAGTTTTGTTGGGGGGTCGAGGGGGCCGGGGGGGGGGGGGGGGGAACAGCAATTTCGGGACAAAAGACCTGTTAACCACGTCCACGAGTGTCGGGGGGCATTGAACCGTTCGACGGGTTGACGGGGTGGGGGGGTGATCGACGTTTGATCGTTCGACTCGGACACCCGCAGATATCGACGTCGTTCTGGTGGGTGAAAAGTGAGATGAATTTTTCTAATCGTTGCAACCTTTTTTTTATAAAAAAAATGTAGTTTTTGATTGATTGAAATATAGTTGATTATTTTATTAAAAACATAGTTTTTCATTTGATTAAAAAAATAGGTTTTTATTTTATAAAGAATATAGTCACGACTGTAGGTGATACCGAGTTAAAACTGACTTATGGTCATCGGGTCATCAGGAATTGTCGGTCGAATTGCTGTTTTTTTTTAAGCTGAATTCGAAATAAACAGGAGCAGTTTGGTTGCCGCGAAAATATGACATATTTACAGTGGCGAAGCGATTAAACCCGGGTGGAAGGGGGGGAGGCGAGATCCGCGGATAACGGAAATCGCGGATAATCCGTTTTTAGGCGCGGCGTGGCCGCGGGGGCGCTCGATAAGAGTATTTTATTATCCATAACAACGATAGCGGGGACGATTGTCAATTTTTTATATTCCGCGTAAAAGCGATAACGAAATGCACTATTGATTCGTCGCGCGAGAGGTGAACCGTAGCGAAAACCGCGTGGTTGGTTTGAAAAAACGTTGCGAAAAATAATTCGTAAATTTCTGCCTCCTTAATTTCCATTTTTCGCATAGCTTATTTATAAATAGAGTAAATCACACGCGCTAGCACGCGTGCCTGAAAAACTTTTCGCCAAATCTACCTCAGAATTTTTCTTTTGAAAATATCGACTTTTAACCTATACCATCATTCTCAAGTCGCATATTCTACCCCCGGAAACACTGGTTATTAACCTTTTTAATCGATTTTGAAAAAAAAAATTTTTGGCGACGAAAAAAATATTTTTTCTGTCAGAAATCGTAGATCCGGCTCCGGACCGAAAATCGCTCAAATCGACCCCAATTTTTTTTCTTTTCAAAATATCGACTTGAAACCTATACCATTGTTCCCAAGTCGCATATTCTACCCCCAAAAACACTGGTTATTAACCTTTTTTAATCGATTTTGAAAAAAATATTTTCTTGGCGACGAAAAAAATATTTTTTCTGTCAGAAATCGTAGATCCGGCTCCGGACCGAAAATCGCTAAAATCGACACCAATTTTGTTTCTTTTTAAAATATCGACTTTTAACCTATACCATAATTCTCAAGTAGTAGTAGTATTTTATTCGCATATTCTACCCCCGAAAACACTGGTTATTAACCTTTTTTAATCGATTTTGAAAAAAATATTTTTTTTCTCCGAAATCGTAGATCCGGCTCTCGACCGAAAATCGCGAAAATCGACCTCGGAAATTTTTATTTCAAAATATCACCTATAATAGGTTAATCAATTTTGCGCTGCTGCGCTCTTATAAAGCTTTAAAAGGTTACGGGTGCTGCCCCGCCTGCCCTCTTATGAAATTTTTCAAATTTGACACCAAACTGATTTTGTTTATCACGATCTTTCCTGGCAACCAATCACAGCTCTAATAGTTTGCTAACAATGCTTTCCGTTACTCATGAACTTTTTAAAAGAGGGATTTCACCTATAATAGGCTAATCAATTTTGCGCTGCTGAGCTCTTATAAGGCTTTAAAAGATTACGGGCGCTGCCGCGCCTGTCCTCTTATGTCAAATTTGACACCAAACTGAATTTGTTTATCACGGACTTTCCTGGGAACCAATCACAGCTCGAATGGAATGACAACAATGCTTTCCGTTACTCATGCATTTTTTAAAAGAGGGATGTCTTCCTTATAGAGGAAGTCAACATTTTTTAATTTTCACTTCCTCATAGAGGAAGAAAATATATCTTAGGCGAAAAATATTCCAATTCGGATTATCAAAGTTCCCATTAATTATTTTCTCCACTCACCTTCGTCGTTTCTTGAGAACCAAAAAAAAAAACGACCGACTAGGAATGCGACGTAGTGATAAAAAAAAGATTGTTATCAGCTCTCACCGATCTCGTGGTCTGAGTCACGCGGCGCGGTGAGGCTGAAAGGAAAGCATTAAAGCGCCGAAGTCGCCGCAGGTAGCAAACGCCAGGTACCCCGGGAGCCCCATTGGTTCACCGAGCGCAAAAGGATTTTCGTCCGACCTTCCGGATCTGCGGCCACCCGAAACTATCGACTGTGGTCACCAACGTGATTAATGGCTCATCCGCTAAGTCGTATATTTTTTTCCCGCGAAAAAATTCCCGCGTTTCCGCTCGCAAATTCCGAAGACGAGTGCGGATGGTGATTAATGGGCCATTAAAAAATCGAGCGGTACATAAATTAGGCGTGAGGTGTCGGCGAGCACGGAGATTGCGAAGCAAAAATGCTAGACCACGCACATTGAAATAAGCAGAATTCATGGAAATGTCCCCGGAAAGAAGGTCTCGACGAAATATTCACGCATCGCGATGATTCACGAGATTTATGGCGATTCCGTATCTCTCTTTTTTTCGACTGAAACAGGTGCGGCACGTTGGTCTCGGGACAGAGTAAAATTTATATCGGACGTCGCGGAGAGAAAGTAAGAAGTAAAATATTTTCTCGCCACGTGTTACGTTCTTCACGTTCCATTTTTGCTAGGCGCAAAATTGCGTTATTACCCCTTCCGACCACTCGAACCAACCAAAAATGTCCTTCCAAAATTCGACCCACTGCGCGCGAGCTCGGAATGAAACGCGGACGAATATCGATGGGAAAATTGCCACTCGAGACTCGTCACAATCGCACTGCCAATTGACGCAGTGGTCCGATCATTTTTTTAATCTTTTGCCCGTACACAACGAATTCGTCACTACTTTTTTTCTAAACGCGAAGGTTTTCACGAACTTTCGCTTTTTGAGTTTTCACGAAACTCAAAAACCTTAATTATTTTCGACATTTGTAAATATTTTGTTTACATCAATCAACCTTGATTATTTTCGATTTTTATATATTTTTAAATCAACTGGTTAATCATTTTTATTCCGGGCTAGTAAAAAAAATGAACAGCATTCAAACCCGAAAATTTCCGCAAAATGAATCCACTCTGACAGCCAATTTTTCTCTCCCCAGTTACAAATATCTTCTACTCTAGCTCGGTATGAATCGCGGACGAATCGTCGATGGGAAAATTGCCACTAGAGGCTCGTCACAATCGCACCGCCAATTGACGCAGGGGGGTCCGACGTATACATTGAAACGTTTCGCGATTTCTATAAAATTAAATTTTATAGAAATCGCGATTTAGGATACTCGAAATCCTAAATTACGAGTGATTCCCCCCATCGGGAAGCGATAGGGTTCATGTGCTGGACCTGAGGATGATTTTATTGTGTTTTGGAGCGTTCTCAGAAGTCATTCGCCTCGATCTTCGGAATAAGAAAATTAATTCCCTCCGGTCTTCGAGTCCGATTGACTTTATCATCACCGAACTGGGATATTTTGAGGAAGGAAAAAGGTAGACAGATCACGGTAGACATTTTACAGTTGCAATTAAGTAAGCTGGGCTGGCTCAAGGAAATATTTACAAAAACTTAATTACAATAAACAAAGGACGTCTACCGTACAGGTGTCGAAGCAGTATCGAGGCCTGTACGCTACATGGAACGGATGAGCCTGGGCTATGCTCAGAGATAGCGTGGTAGGCGGACGCAGTGCCGTGTACCACACTACGAGCGTAGTTAGGCTAAGGAATTGGCACGTCTGTGCGGTTGGATTTGTGAAATAAGAGTGAGGTGACGCTCGCTGCCTCCGATGATCGAGGCGTCGCGCGAAGCGAGGAGTAGGGAGAGCTCGAATACTCGGCTCCGCGACGAGATTCCCCGAATAGTGACGACTTTTCGGAGAAACTCGTCGGGGGTATAGCCGTTCCGTTACAACATATATATTTTTATTTTTACTTTTTTCCATAGCGCCCGGCTCTTGTCCTTTCGACCCGGCGGGCTCTTCACTTGCCTTCTCGTTATACGGCCGGCGCGCCCGCGGTGGCAACGCGAGCAACGCGCGGGCAACGCGCGGGCAACGAGGGTGGCGGGAAAACGCGAGCCGCCACCGTATTACAACACGGTCCGCCGCCGGCCCAACACACAGCCAGCCCCCGTATTGATCCCGAAGAGGAGGCCACCACCGCCGCCGCCTCCGCCGCCGCCAGCCAGTCATCCGGCCGCGCGCGACTCGCGCCGCACATTCGCCTCTGGCATCTCCGACGATCTTCGTGCGGAATAACCACTTACGCTCCTTTTGCTCGCTCGGGCTGCGCCAACGTTTCGGCCTCTCATGTTCTCCGCTTTATTGTTATGTCGGTCTCTAAAAAGCCCCCTTCCCCCTTCACCCCCCCTCTTCACCGGCTCGATGCGTCAAATTTGCTCGGCCGTAACTTTCGAGGGCGCGTTTAGCGCGCATTCAGCGCCGCTGATTAATAACCATTCGATTGTCGTGTTTAGTGCGAGTGCGAATAAACAGCGTGGTTGCTCCGCGCCCTCCCGATCACGAATCGTACCGCGCGAAATGGCCACTTTGTGGCAATTATCGCGCGGCCCTCCCGATAGCCAATAAACGCGGGGAACGAGGTGTTTGGAAAAAATGACGGAGGGTGCAAACCGAGTTTTGGGGGGATTTTGTTTGCCTTCCGCGGAAATTCTTGGGACAAAATATAGGAAATAAAAGTTGCCTCTGAGAATCGACAAAATAAAACGACAATGAATTCCAGAATTAAAGATCAGAATTTCAAGCACTAATTTTAAAAAAATATATAATCGATGCCTTTCCCCCAAATTCTTGGGATAAAATAGGAAATAAAAGATGCCTCGGAGACTCGATAAAATAAAACGACATTAAATTCCAGAATCAGATCAGTCGAATTTCAAGCAGCAATTTTTATTTTTTTATTTTTTTTGCGAAATAATCGATAATTTCCAGCGGTGTCGGAGGCTGATTTTACACGTTTACGACGTACCGTGCGTCGGTATTTCGTACCGGCGCCCGGTATACAATTTCGCCGCTGATTTTCGCGGCTCCCGCGTGTCCCGCGGGTCGGACTCCTCTCGGCTCTCTCGTCACTCACCGCCGGCTCTCGCGGCTGTTCCATCGATATTCCTGCAGTGGGACGACGAGTCATAATGAAAAGTCGATCAAGCGAAGAAATCGCTTGTAGCGCGGGGCGAAAGTGCTCGCCGCGAGTCGCGACGTGACGCGCGCGCGACGGGCGAACGTTTCGCTCTTGACAATAGCGTCTTCCGCGCTGCAGCTCCGCGCGCTTTATGCCTTCTTCATTTTCGCTAACGAGGCCGGTGAGGAGGTCGAGGTCTCTGCGGGCGAGGGAGACACGGAGACGAATGGACGGACGGGGGGGGGGGGGGGGGGGGGTCAGGGGGGAGGGCCGGAGAGAAAGAGAAATGGGTTATTGATTCGCGACGCGGTAGCAGAATGCGGCCGACCCGAGATGGAATCAATTCCGGCTGATGGCCCGCGCGCGTCGAAGACCCCGGGTCACCCGGTGATAAGTGCTCCCACTTTTTACCGTCTTTCTTATTCGCGATTTTTATACCTTTGAGGTATATCTATGGGCATCACCATCGCCGTATCTATGCACTTTGCCGGTGTGCCTTGACCCTTACTGTTCGATTCCGTTGCGAGTAAAAGTCACGCTACGATTTGTGTTGCCGTTAAAATGTCTATTCTCTGCAATTGATGTGTGCATGGTGAAAAATTATTTGTTGATGTTTGAAAAAATAAGTAATTTGTAATATAATTTAACGTCAGCTGGTATGACTAATATTTGTTGTATACTTGCGGAGAAGAAAAAAATTCGCGGTTTTCTCGTCAGATCTTCGATTTTCTGGGCAAACAACAGTGCTTTTCGGAATCAGCGGAAAATTTGCCATCGGACAGGGAAAAATGCAAGTGTTTTCTAACCACGATAGTTTTCGCGAAAATCTCAAAAAGCTTATGATTTCGATATCTTAATCTTTTTTCTACATCAACTGGGTAAGCGCGCATATGGACTACTAAAAACAAACAAAAAATGCACAATAGCAAACCAAAAAATTTCAGAAAAATTAATCCACACTGACACCATTTTTTCTTTTTTTTTTCACTTACAAATATCTTCTACGTTTGGTATCATCGCGAGGAGCAACCCGCGAGGGTAGAGAGACAAAAATCGTGCGATACCAGCACGACTTTCGCGCGTCCTTAGCCACACCGCAGAGCCGGAGTCGCAGGAGCTAAGGGACGAGAGGGGGCGAGGGGACGCCGAAGCAGCTAGCCGAGAGTGTTTTTGAGTCGTATAAGGTCAAGGCACTCGCGGTGGTATAAATCCTCGGTATCTCTTTGTCGGCCGGGCGCTCGACGGCGGCAGAAGGGGTGGCGCAACGTCGGCGGGCCCGCACGAGCGAGAGGGAAAAGCCAAAGAGCCCTCGTAATTATCGCTCGGTCTGCTACCCTTACATTTCTGGCTGCGAGCGTTACGCGCCACCACCGCAGCTCCGCGCAGCGAGAGGATATAAGTAGACGTCGGGCGGGCGGGCGCCGCGTTGGTACTTCTTCTGCCTGCTGGTTTTCGGGCCGCTCGCGCGTCGCGCGCGGGCGGCCAAACTCCGCGCGGCGTTTTAGTTGCCGCGCGCGTTCGAGTTTTCTGACGTTGCAACGTTATTTTATTCGCGCTTAATGAAAGCCGGCCCGGCGGGCCCCCCGAAAAGAGAGCGGAATAAGTGAGACAGACGGGGGACACCGAGAGCTGCTAAATTCCCTCCAAGCTGGAGCGAGAAGAAACGCGACCCCCCGAGGAGAGAAAAAGACAGCGAGAGAGGAAGAGAGGGGGATGAGGGGGAGGGTGAGAACGACGCGGATTTCGGTGCTGTCTGCCGTGAAGAACAGCGGGACCGAGAGCCGCGCGCGCGGCAATTTATGTTAATTAAAGGTAGCTTTGGAAAAGGCTCGCCGTACCTCGTTGCGCGGGACGCGACTCGCGTTTTGGGAGCGACAAATCTCGGCCTCCCCGAAGGACGCGAGCTTTCCTCCGTTTTCCCCTTTTCACTTGTTACGTCTCGGTGATTTATTTCGTTTTCAATACTCGGTGTTTCTTTTTTTTTTTTTTTTCGTAAAAAATCGACGACGCGAAGGAGCGAAAGTCGCTTTTTAATTGCTCGCGGGGTGCAGCCCGCGACCCTCGTCGTTAGGAATTTTTGACGCCTCGAGTGCATCAAGGACGGGCGAGACATGGGACATTTAATTACGCCCCCGCGTGCCACGTCGCCCCGGTCGCCCGCGAGCGCCGCTCGCACTTGCGCTTTTCGTCCTCTCGCGTGCGGTGCGGAGGTGAATTTACGGAGGAGGAAACGAGCCGTGGTGATACATGCGGGCGTGTAGGCGGCGGAAGGTGGGGGAACGCGGGGCAAAATGGGACGCATGAGCGAAAAATGGTTGTACGACGATACCAAAAATGCGCGTTGCCGATGCTTTTCACCCGAAAACTCGAATTCAAGTTTTCTCTAAGCATCAAATGCATTCGCGCTCAAAGGTCAGCCCGAAAATATCCGAAAAAAAAAACGTCGTCAATTTTCCTCACATTTCAAATGGTCCCATGGAATTGCGTTCTAAACACGCGGTTTTCCAAAAACATCGGAACGTCCCATTTTGCCTCGTGAAATCATCCAAAACGAAAAAACTGTCTGTCTCATTCCGCCCCGGTGTCCCATTTCGCCCCGCGTTCCCCCGGCGCGGCACGTAGCACGTAAAGCGCATACGTGGTACGTAGTACGTCGGTGGTACACGCGTTATTCTGACGCGTTCGTAAACCCCATCGGGCAACCCTCGTCTCGGCGCGGCGACCGCAAATTTGCGGAAGGCTGCGCGACGAGGGCGCCAAGGACACGAGAGGAGGGAAAGACACCGGGAAACCGAACGGCGGCTCCGCAGCTCTCGTACCTTTGTGCGATTGTGTGTCGTTTCGATATTCGGTTCGTTGGACTTCAGACACACGCAAACGTATTACGTGTGTTGTATATATATGTATATATATTGAGAGACATATATATGCATCGAGTGTATCATAGACTGCGGTGTACACGGTGGCCCCGGGCTCTGGAACCCTCTGACCGGAAGATCGAGAAACACTGGCACGTAACACTGGCCGCCCGCTCTGCGTACAGCCGGCAGCCGCGTTGCCGATGCACGACACGACCTCACGTTAGTCTTCTCGCTGTACTTCCGCTCGGACGACGTTCGGCGCTCCCGATGCGGCCAACCAGGCGGCACCGGCGACCGACGACGGAGTTGCAGATGGCTTTCTCGTTGCTGAAGTCGCTCCATCCGCCTCCTCCCGTCGCTCGACCTCCCTGGCTCACCTGCCCAGCGAGAATATCACGATTTCCAGGTACCACGACTTTCGACTTTTCGAGCTTCGACGATGCCCGGATAATTATTCGCTTGTATCTTCACAACCCGGGTGGAAAATGTGTAGCATTAAACCTGGCTCTGATCAGGCCTTGTCCAGGGCCACGTTGACCCTGGCAGGGCCTGACCAGAGCCCGAGTTGAGCCGGATTTAACGCTACAGATTTTCCGCTGGGGAAGTTGGTATAATACATTTCGGGGAGTGAGAAAGATTCTCTCTTTCTCGGGCAGGAGAAGCGAAATGGTCTCCTGGTCGATTTCACGCCGAGAATATCAAGATTTCCAACTGCGACTTTTGACTTTTGGAGCCTCGATCATGCCTCGATAATTATTTGCTCATATTTCCACAGGTTTGTGTAAAACATTTTGATGAGTAAAAAAGAATCACCCTTTGTCGTCAGTAGAAAAAAAAATGGTACAGCTTTCATGGCGGTACTGAATCGTTTCCGGGACTGAAATCGCAGCGAAGTTGTTGTTTGTTCGGGTAAATTGCCCGGTGTAATTATGATTGCGCCATTTGCGCGCCGCTATTCGCGCTAATAGCGTGCGCGACTGCGGGCTTCCCGCGCGCGAGGGAAACCCGTTTTTACTTTTCACCCGGAATCCGCGGTGACCCGGCCCGGGCTCGTCTTGGACTGTTGCAAGACAATGAATAGACAACGGGAGGTACGGAGGGAGGGAGTCGGTGGGCAATGCGCCAAAGTCCGACTGCGGCTCGGCATGTCAATGTTATTTTCTTTTGTGCCATCTCCTTGGCCTCTGCTTATTTTCTTTCTCTTCCTCCGCCGGCTTCCCTCGCTTCCTTCTCGTCTTTTCTTCTCGCCGTCTATCCACTCACTCGCGCTTTTGTCTGTCTAGCTCATCCACCTCCTGGCTGCAGTGGCTAAAGGTGGGCATACACCTTCTTATCTGTCTCCCCCTCAGCCCCTCGGCTCCCGTCCTCCCTTCACCCTCGCCCCCCTCCCTTCCGGTGAGCGTCCCATCGTCGAGCAGACTTCAGAATGGGATGAACGTATGCCAGGAGCGACCTCTACCGGAGCCAGCCACCTAATAACACGAACGCGACCCGGGCTGAGCTCCGCTGCTGGATTATTTCCTAGATATTTTTTTTAATATGTCGTCTCTTTTTTCTTTGTAAAAAATAGCAGCAGTTACCGCTGACTATTAAAAAGTTACAGGCCAAACCCTAACAAATTATCAGCCATGGAAACTTGGAAAACTGGCTCGACGTCATTTAGGATCATATACTCTTTTCATGGTATGAAAAACGGTAGTAGTTATCGGTATAGATGGACATACACCTTCTTATCTGCCTCGCGCCCTTTCTCCCTTCTCCCTCACCCCCTCCCCGCCCCTCCCTTCCGGTAAGCGTCCCATCGTCGAGCAAATGTCACAATGGAATGAACGTATGTCCGCCACCTAATAACGCAAATACGACCTGGGCTAACCTTCTCCACTAATGCAGTTTCCTTGATTTTTTTTTAAATGTCGTCTCTCTCTTCTTTTGCTGTAAAAAATGGTAGTAGTTCCCGTTGCCTATTAAAAAGTTACAGGCCATACTCTGACGGATTGGCAGCCATGGAAACGTGGAAAACAAGCTCGAGGTCTTTTAGGCTGATATTTTGTTCTCTTAGTATGAAAAATAACAGCAGTTATTGGTATAGATAGACACAGGCCTTCTTATCTGCCTCCCCCTTACCTTCTCACCACCTTCTTCCTTCTACATCGCTCCCCTCCCTTCCGGTGGGCGCCCCATCGTCGAGCAGACTTCAGAATAGGATAAACGTATGCCAGGAGAAACCTCTGCCGGAGCCAGCCACCTAATAACACGAACACGACGTGGACTGACCTTCTCCACTGCTGCAGTTTCCTTGATATATATATTTTTTTTAATATATCGTCTCTCTTTTCTTTTGCTGTAAAAAATAGTAGTAGTTACGCCGCCTATTAAAAAGTTACCGGCTGAACCCTAACAAATTAGCAGCCATGGAAACTCGGAAAACAGGTTCGCGGTCTTTTTGTCTGATATTATCTTCACTTGGTATGAAAAATAGCAGCAGTTGCCGGTAAATTAATCACCTAGGTCAAACCCTAACAAGTTAGCAGCTATGGAAACTCGGAAAACAGACTCGAGGTCTTCCCGGCTGATTGCTTATGGCGACCAACAGCAGGTTCTTCTCGCACTCGTAACTCGCGTGCCGCGCGAAAATACGCGACAGCGCACTCCCGGAAAAGCCAATTTTATTCAGCGGTCCCAACGAGTTGATGACGAGAATCGAGTTTTCAACGGAAAAGCGGTAAATTCGCATTCCGGGATACCGCGATGAGGCCGATTTTCGGCTCGGCCGACCCCCGTTTCGCCCGCCCATCTGCCCTAAACGCGAAATTGAATACGCAACTTTATTGGCATCGATACTCGTGTTTAATTACTTTTTTAGCGAGGCGTCGGTCCCTATTATTTGCCCCCGATACCAATGCCATTAGCGGACCGTGTCGGGGCCATTATTTCCCTCGCGCAGCTCTCCCGACGACCAGAATGGAGGCGTCAATTGGGTCGCGTTAAATGCGAAATAACGTCGCGGCGACCATAAATCTACCTTAATTTCGTGTCGAGTCGAGGCGTACTGCGCGCTCGCGTTTCCTCGTTCGTTCGTTCGATGCCGGCGCAAGGCCAATCAACGCTAACGACCGTCCTAAAGCGTCGTTGAGACGCGTCTGCGACCGTTTAACCGTTGGAGGAACGAGGTGGGTGTGGGAGAGGGGCGGGGGGAGGGGGGGGGAGGCGTTAGGTCGTCAGTACCTCGAGCGTAAGGGTTGCCCGTCGGTGTCGCCCAGGTCGATTCGATCACCAACTCTTTCGACCTCTCCGTAATCGCCCGCTTCCTCTTCTGTCCAAACTGCTGTGCCGCTTTCGAGACAGACTCGAATTCTGACGTTTCCTGGTTCGGAATCAACTTCAGGGTGGCGATAGATAAAACGTAGTTTACGTAGTGCCCGGCATCTGCTGTACTATCGTGGCCGTTGATGAACTTTAATCGACTCCAGTCAGCCACCCCATGTTGGATCGTTCCAAGCGACCAGCAGAAGAGTCCAGTTTCTATGGCTGCCACGTTGAGGTTACGTCAAGCCAGCACCAACTTTCTCTTCCAGATCCAAATTGCTTTGTCGCACAAGGACAACCTCGAACTTTGGCGTTTCCTATTTCACACAAAATGTAGTGCCGAGCATCCGATACTCATAGCCGTTGATGAACTTTAATCGCCACGAGTCGCCGAACCCCCTGTCGAGTTGTTCCAAGCGATGAGCCGAAGAGTCCAGTGCCCTACGACTCGTTATACGTGGGACATAAACAACGGCGGAGACGGGCGAGGAACTTTTTCGTACCAATTAACGGTTACGACACGGCGGGGTGCACCGACGCCATCAGGAAGATGCAATATCGTCCCGAGGATCTAACGCGCGTTTAGCCGAATCACTGGAGCTCGGAATCCATCCGGGTCGTTTGGGAATTAGGACGGAGAGAAAACGAGGACGGGTGCGAGGGAAACACACGCGGCGCACACGTCGAGGACTCCGCTGGGGTGAAAATAAACTACTCCGAACTATGTATCCCATCTATCCGTTTCGTACGCGCCGCCTCGCTCGCTCGGTCTGACGGCCAACTATTTTTTTATCTCATTTTCATTGGCCTCGTTGAGAAAGTTTCGTTGGGGGATGAGTAGGGGGGTAGGGGGGCCTTTCGCGATGCCGCCATTAAATGAGTTTCTTTAATGAAAACAATCACCTTTGCCAATGGCAACGAGCCACCCCTCCCTCCCTCCCTCCTCCTCGTCCATAGCTATGTTGCGCGATGCGCCCGGGAGTCGCCGTATTAACAAAGTGAAATGGGTCAAACTCATCGAGATTCTCGCTGTCACAGGAATAATTAAACCAAGCACGGCAACTTACCGTATAGTGCACGGCATTATACCCTGTATCCTCGCGCCACTCTGTCGCCTAATTTGCATACAATGAGACACGGGAACGTTTGTACTTCCTGCCGAAGCAGCCGGGAGATTTGATTGCAAAAATGTCCTGCTTGCTCTTTTCGAATCCGTCAAGGAGGCTTCATATTCGGACTTGATCTGTCTTAACAGCTAAACGAACGTATCAACACGTATTTCTCCTCCTAAATTGTCAGGAATCGAACCTGTTCACTCGAGTGCGCAGTTATCAGATATACTGAGGACGAGCTCGACGGTTCCAGGGTCAAACAAGACCCGGTCATGTTTGACTCTAGAACAGGTATCGATCAGAGAGGCCCGATATTTGGACTTGTGTTGTCTTAGCCGCTAAACGAACGTATCGACATTTATTTTTTCTTCCTACATTGTCAGGAATCGAACCTGTTCACTCGAGTCTGCAGTTGTCAGACACACGGTGGCCTTGTCAGTCCGTTCCAGGTTCGAACAAGACCCGGGGCCATTGTACTCGCGGTGACGAGCCCGATGACACCTTCGGCTCTGTGCAAACGAGTCATCAGCATCTCCGCTGTGGTCTCGTTAACCGTTATACATCCCTCGCACTATACAAAAGATCCACGTCACTCCATACGCCCCACTCCTCCGTCTCCTCTGCCTACTCCTCGTGCGACTGTCTAAACAGTGGCTGCCAGAGGACGAGACATGCAGATCGAGTGACGGCAGAAGAGACGCGCGAGCGGCAAAGCAAAGCAAAGCAAAGACGATAGAGCGGCGCGACACACTTGGGCTGCCCGCGGTGACTGCGGGGCCCGGGCAAAGGACGCTCGACCATCGCGTCGGACCGGTTATAACCTGGATCAGCAAAGCAAATATGCGCACCCAGTTAGTATCCTCGCAAACATTGATACCCGCGTTATGCGCGGCGCTCCCGTCGGACGACTCACCGCTTTCCATGTATCTCTCTCTCTCTCTCTCTCTCTCGTCGGGTGTCGCTATAGGTATAGATGTTGCGACTGCATCGAAACAGTACGAAAGGCAGGACGACGGGGGCGCTGCTGCTGCAGTTGTGAGACAGTAGAAGCTGCAACGAGCAAAACGATCGAGGAATCGAATCGACCCGGCGAATTAGGCAGAGCGACTGGCGCTCTCGTCTCTCGTGCGGAATGCCACGCAGAGTAGAGTCGAGTCGACGCGGCTGACCTGCGTTGATGTTCGATTGGGACTCGATAGTCGGCAGCCCCAACTCCGCCGTTGTTGCTGCTACCGCGAGACTTCGGACGTCATCAGCATTCAAGTATGTCCGACTGTTTGCGGGCCTGAATTGTGACGGCGCAGTTTCGGTTCATTAACGCTTAGCACTATGGCCAGCAGGCCGGAGAAACATAGACGCGATCGCCGTGTGCGGAACCGCGTGACGCTGTGGACCGAGCGACGATTATTTCCTCTCTGCTCTACGAGCGGGTAACGATATCATTGAATTGTGATTACCACATTGTCGGCAGGGGGTTTATCGTTCATACGGCATTGCAGTCGATGCTTATGCGGCCGCATTGAATGAGCCTACAAAAAATGATGAATTGGGGTTGGTGAGCAAAACGAAAATACGTTTTACAAGGCATTTTATCGCCAGACGTATTTCTCCCATTCATATGGCGTCGCAGTCGATGCTTATGCGGCCATATTAAAGGCACCTTCAAAAAATGACTAATCAGGGTTGGTGAGCAAAATCTATGCGTCATACAAAGCATTTTATCGTCAGATAGGTCTCTCCCACTTGCATATAACATTGCAGTCGATGCTTATGCGGCCACATAAAATGCACCTGCAAAAAATGACTGATTAGGGTTGGTGAGCAAAACCAATGCGTCTTATAAGGCATTTTATCGTCAGACGTATCTGTCCCACTCATATGGCACAAAACAATCGATGCTTATGTGATCACAAAAATGCTTCAGCGACTAACCTAAAAACGCACCTGCAAAACATGACCAATTACGGCTGATAAGCAAAGCCAATGCGTCTTACGGGGCATTTTGTTTCCTCCCCTCTCCCCCCGTCGTCCCAGTTTGTCAGGACAATTTTCGGGTGAAATATGTCGTTCCCCAGCAAATTCCTTCCTCCCGGGCGCGGCAATGAGTTCCGCACTTCCGCCAGTCGACGAAGTCTCGCAAGGGGCAGGAAAGGGAGGGGGGCGAGAGCAGGTCGAGGGGGGAATCTGCATGCGGGATTATTGCGACTACGCGGGGAGTACGTGAGGGGGGAGGGGGTGAGGGGCACACACACACACACGACATGTAGAACACTTACGTGGGTATATCGCGTGGGGCTGGGAGCGGGCGGGAAAGAGCAAGAATGAGCAGCCGTGCGAGCGAGTGAGAAATGACACAGCGAGAGCTTGCTTACGTTTAACGCTCGAAACTCATAAACCATTCGGTGGGCCGCGTCACATCCGGCGCATAAATCTCACGGGGGTTAGTCCAAGCCTCCTGTGTGCCGCGCGCTCGCGCGCGCGCCGCGCACCAACTCGCTATAGCCGACTCGCTTCGCTCGCGCGAGCGGAGCGGCAGTACATCGAGAGCAGTTTTGGTACACGGTGGCGGCGCGCTGTCAGGGTTGGTTGATGCGGGGGGTGGATACAGCGGGGGCGGTTTCCAGCAGTTTCCCCCCCTCGACCCCCCAACGACCCCACTGACAAGGTGGCACGCACCGACTGCCGCATGGCACACCGTCGCTCGTGCGCCTGCTGCTGCTGCTGCTGCTGGTGCTGCTGCTGGCGGTGGTGGTGCTGGTGGTGGTGGTGGTGGTGGTGGTGGTGGATGCTCGCTCGCTGCTGCAGGACAACCAGTTAATGGTCATTAGCGAGGCACAACAGTTTTAAATCTTCGGTGACGGCCGCGCGGAGCGGCCTTATATGTACAACTCCGGTTATGTATGCCTATGCATATATCCAAACTCCCGAGCTGCCACTGTAGGCACCGCGCGACTACAGTGCAACCTCGGTTAATCCGACCCGCCGCGATCGAACGAACTCGAGTGGATTGAGGCACTACAGCCAATAATATCCCCGTGTGAACATGCCGGTGAAAAATATTCCATGAAAAATACACCCACCAAAAATATTCCCTCAGAAAAAGAAACCGTCGTAAAAATATCCTCTCACGAATAATTCCACAAATATCCCATGAAAAATAATCTCGCGACTAATAATTGAATAATTAATAATTATAAGTAAAGAAAAAGAAAACAAAAAGTAAAATAAAAAGTGAAGGTAAAAAGAAAAAAAGCGACGGGGACTCGTGACTCTTAGCTAATCCAAATGCTGGATCGTCCAGATATGCGAAATTTTATATACCAAATAAGTATTATATTAGTACTGTTATTGTTGCTGTTATTAGTATTATTATGAATTATATATATATTTTTTTCTTTTCTTTTTTTGCCTTTGTACTTTGTATGTTTTGTTGCATATTTTAAGGCCACGTTTCGTCTACTATCAAATAAATAAATAGATAGGCATTGCTCAGTGCTAATAGCGACAAAACAGACTCGAGAATTCCAAGCACGATAACCGAGGTGCCGCTGTACGTAGCCGGGCTGCACGGGGACCAGAGCGAGCGTGGGGTGTGTTTCGGTGCACAATGGAGCGCGAGCCGGGTCGGCGGGTCGGTGCGGGTTGATTTAGGGTCGAGCAATATCCGTCAAAGCCCGAAGTGCCTGCAGTTTAAGCTCCGCTCACTTTTTCGCTCTCCCAGTTTCAGACGGATCCGCGCGGTGTCTCGCGATTCTCATCGTCAAAACGCGAGACTCCCGGTCTGCTCGGGCCAACCGTAAACGCGCGTGCGGAGAGCCGTCGGCGATATCTATGCAAAACGGACGTGGCGCATCTTTATCTCTGTTTAATGGCCCGAGGGCCGCACGAGAGAGAGATCGATGCATCGCCGGCGGTGAATGATAGGAGGATTAAGGCTGTAGCGTCTCGTGGTTACGTCCGACGGACGTGAAGGGCCCAACGGGCGCTCGAGCTCGGCGAGGATACGTCTTGGTCGACGGGGGGCGCAGAGGGGGCGCGGAGGGGGGTTAAGGTTAACGGCTTTACCGTTCACGACGATTAATCCTCGAGCTTTGCTTTGATAGCGGCGTCGACGAGCCTCGCGCTCGGCCAGCTGGGCCGCGCACAGCCGGAACCGCGCGCGGAGAGCGGGAAAACCTCCGCCAGGTGGCGCCACGCCTTGACCGGGGAGAATTCCCGAGCTGTTCTTAATCCGGGCTCTCGCCTCTTGCCCCTTTCGCTGGCTGCCGCTGCGACTCGGCTATTCAATGCCCTCGCGCCCTCTGCCTCGTCTCCTCTGTTCATCAACTCCCCCGCCTGTCTTCGCGAAATTCTCTCTCGCACCCACGAGTTATCCTCGGGAGATCAAATTCTGGCTCGATCGGTTTGAGGTGTTCGAGGTTCCACGGATTTGAGCCACGAGGTGTGAGGCTTGTTGGGCTGCCGCAGACTTTGCGCCGAGATTTACGAGCGGACCAACAGGTAGCCTCCTGTCATTCTACTCTCTGCTTGCGGAGCGAATGGCGATTGGATCGCGGACTTTGATCCCGAAGCCTGAGACGCGACGATCAACGGTGAACTCGGGGCTTCCAGTTATAATGAGGTGCGAACCGGAGGGTCTTGACGACGTCCCAAAATGAGAAGGCGGACGTCAATGATCGTTTTGGCAGAACGAATCCTTCTTCGTCGCTGGATGAATCTGAAAAAAAAAAAGCTGAAGCTCGTTTGTCGCGTCCAACGATAAAAACAAATAAGTGAGCAGAGCAAATTTCCTCGACTCACTGAGGGTGGAAGCATCGTTTTTGGCCACCTTTGGTCCAAATGTGTCCACCAAGTTCGAAAGGTCTTAATTGTTTATTTTGTTAAATAAGAAAATACTTTAGAAGTATCAGCATTGGCATACGGGAAAATAATTATTTGAAATTAATTATAGTGAAAATTACCACAAGCGGTACTTCTACCCTATTTGTTTTTCCTCATAGACATTTTAGGAGACATATTAATAAGTCCCCCAAAATCATGTCTACGACGAAAACAAATTTCTCGCAAACTGGTAAATTCGCGTCTTCAGTTCAACCTGCGTCATCACCATTTTTCACACGCGGTGGGAGGAATGAGGAGGGGTGGAGAAGGGGAGGCGCGTGCGGCGCAATTACGCAAAAGCCACCTCGCCACGCAAGTGACAACATCATTCTCGTCCCTGCCGTGCGTTTTTCCCGGGCCAACTTTTTAATTACTCAGGAAAAAGTTGTTTTGAGTTACGTCATGTCGTCCGGGTGCCATGATACGCCGCCCGCCGTTTTGCGCATGCACGCGGCGCGCGGCGTTGTTAATTTTTACGCAGGTGCAGGTAAAGAGCAAGTAGGTCTGCTGTGCACGCGCCATGATGTGCACGCGGTATATAGGGGATGGGGGGCAGAATGGGACGCATAAGCGAAAAATAGTTTTACGACGATGACCAAAGTGTATTTTCATTGCTTTTCACCCAAAAATTCGATTCCATTCATGAATTTTTAGCGTCGGCAAAAACGAAAAATGACGGGCAAAATCGAACAAACCCCCGCAAATTCGGCATCTCGTGTTTTTTTAACCGGGTGATACTCAACATCATCAGTAATGATTATATTTAATAATGTAAATGTTTTTTTACTGGTTAATAATGTAAAATTTTTTAACTGGGTGACTCTCAACATCATCAATAATGATTGTACTTTAAAAAAAATTAATTAACGATTAATTAATGATTTATTTTATTTAAAAAAATCAAATATTCTTGGAAATGACTTTTTAAAAGCCGGATTGCTTGAAACACTCAAATTGGTAAAAAAAAACCTTACATCCCGATTGATTATAAGTTTATCTCATTTTGCCGAAAACAAAATAATCAAAACCGAAAAAACCGCTGTCCCGTTCTGCCCCACCGTCTCATTCCGCGACCCCCCACAAAAATACGTACACCACACACAGGTGTGCAACACATATATTTAGCCCGCCCAACCGGGGTGGCAATTAGTCCGTTGTAGCATTCGTGATTCACCTTTACACCCGGAGCTAAAGAGCTGAACGTTTGTCACCTCGGAGCCGGCGCGTCGGCCGCCCTCGCTGCTCTCACTCTCCCTCTCTCTCTCACTCTCTTTCCTCGGGCCAATGTCGAGAGGCGCGCGCGCGACCTCTCGAGAGCGGCGCGGCCTTTCTTCTCGCGGCTCGCGAGCCGCCGCTCGCCCCGCTTCCGCGTTTACTTTGTTCCGCCACGGGGAACAACACAACACCCCCTGCGCGGTGGCTGCGCCGCCCGCGCGTATTCACCGTGTTTTCTCCACGGTCGCGGCGGTTACCCGGTTCCTCCGCACCTGACGTGCGCGCGCCCGGTTGGCCCGCTGATGTTTGTCGTCTTTGTGTACGCCGGGCTTGGATCCCGCCAAGTCGAGCGTTAATTGCCCTCGCGTAGATATAAAACCCTCGTCCCTCACGAGCGACTCGCAACCCTTCTTCTCGCTTCTTGCTTCTTCCTCCTCCTCCTGCATTTCGGGCATTCGTTTCTCTATCTGATTCACCCTCCGCGATTGTCTCCCTTTTCCTCTTTACCCTCTGTCCGTCTCTCTCTTTCTCCCGCGGCTTCCACGTTATGCCGCGGCTGCTACGTCGGTTCTCCACCCTACGGAAGGGAGTCCGTTTCTCAGCCCTTCGCGTATTCCCTTTCACTTTTCCCTCGCCAACGTCGCTCCACTCGCGCTCCGTCTCGCTCGCTCAAGGGCAACGCGCGGTAACTCGCGCATAAATACATGAAATTACTTACCCTTATTTAGGGGCTCGTTAGGCAGATATATTGTTATTGCCGACAAACTGAAAGCCGAGAGGCGAGGATAACGCGAGCGAGGCCGCCGGCTCGCTCGCGCTCTACCTACTTGAATGAAAACTACACGCGTGCGGGGCGCGCGCGCGCGCGCGCGAGCGAGCGTCGTTATATCGCGCTAATTCTTAACCCGAACTCTCGCGCGCGTTCTCGGCGCCCAAACTGCGCGGATCGCCGACGCGGATGTAAATAATTTAGGGGGCGCCGGGTGGGGTACAGTCTGGGGAGAAAGGAGCGCGGAAATTGTTGGGAATCGGTGGGTCGTTTGAGCTCTTTTTTTTTGCAAGTCGAGTCGCACTTTTTTCATGTGTTTTGCACCTCTTGATTTGCGCAGCTTTGATTACTTGGTTTTTTAATTATTTTTTTTTCGAGTTTCCTCCAAACGAAGGAAGGAAAAATATATCGCAGGCTAGACACGAGTGTAAGGTAGACTCTAGTTTGCTTTTTGCATAAATAATCGGTGCGCCTTTTAGTGCCTCGTTTAAGAGAGACTGTACCGAGAGCCGGCGAGGCTCCTTGAGAGAGCGGAACGCTCCAAGATTAATTCGCGAAATACGCGAGTACCAGTAGTTTACCGCGCTGTTTGGGCGCCACCGCAGCTGGCGCAAATGGCTCCGCCGAATTATCCCCGACGAATTATTCCTCCGCCTAGGGACTTTTAAGCGGGATACGATTTTACCTGTGGGAATGCAGGAGGAAGAATTAATTTCTTACCACGTTGCCAGGTGAAAAGATGCACCGAAAAATCTGTCTTGAAGAACTCCGTTTTTTGAAAAATACTGACGATTATATCCGTTGCTGTTGCAAGTTGCTCCGCCGAATTATTCCTCCATCTAGGAACTTTTAAGCGCGATACAATTTTCCCTGTGGGAACGCAGGAGGAAAAAGTAATTTCTTACCTCGTTGCCAGCTGAAAAGATGCACTGAAAAATTTGTGTGGAAGAAACCACTTTTTAAAAAATATGGACAACTATATTCGTAGGCAAAAAACGCTGCATAAAAATGACTTTATTCGCGAACCCGCAGGGACTGCCCGGCTGAAACTTCACGGCGACAAAGAGCGTCTGAAGTTTTTTACTGGTTTTTTTTCTCTGTCTCGACGTTTTAAGCCCGATACCTTCGCCCGATCAGCTCCAATAATAATCAGCTCCAAAGTCCGCACATTTTTCCTTTGAAATTGCAGTGGCTAGACGAAAAATTAATTTTTCACCTGGTCGCCAGGTGAAAAATGTGCCGATACGAAAAAACAGTTTTTTTAACACACTGACTAAATATACACTTGGCGATTATATTCGTACACAAAAAGCGCTCCGTAAAAGCTGCACCAGAAAATTTGTCGATACGAAATATGCAGTAGTTTAAAAAAAAATACCCACGATTATATTCGTATGCAAAAAGCGCTCCATAAAAGCTACTTTATTCGCGAACCCGCAGGGCCCGTCCGGCCGGTACTTCGCGGCGACAAAAAGCGTCTGAAGTTTTTCGGTTTCTTTTTTTCCCTCCGCTTTTTATTGCGTCACTTAAGCTCAGCGAACTGCCAGTAAATGTCTCAACTTTGCGCTTCGTGCGTCGAGTGTGGTCGGCTCTTCTCCTTCGAGACCGAGACCCCCGCGGTGCATTATATCCGGCGCCCATTACCACCGAAGAAAGGAGTACAGTTAAAAAGTAGAAAATTCGTGTCGCACCGCTAAATTCCCTTTACTGCGTTACAAAATAGCCGCCCGCCGCGAGTTAAGGCGACTGTTTTGTCCGCGGATCACGTCACGCGGATGGCTTGCGAATAAGTCGCCGGGGGCTCCGCCGGAAAGCTCGGAGCAAACCGTCAACCACTTGCGAGTCACGCCATCAATTTTTTAAGGCGTTTCTAGGGTGGTTCGCGACACCCCTTAAGAACCTCTTAAGTCACTTCCCCCACCTACACTGAAATTTTTGAAACCTTATTTTCCCTAAATTACCCGTGATATTAAACTCAAATTTACACGGAGAAAAAAATGTGTATGACCAACCGAATGTGCGTTTGCGGGCGGTGAAATAAATATTTGGTTACTTGGACATTATATTTAGTTGAACGAACCAACGCTTAGTTGAATCACATTTTCTTTAATTCACAATAACTATTATTTTGTTCACGGAACGAAATATTTATTTCGCTGCCCGCAAACACACATTCGGTTGGTCTTACCAATTATTTTGCTCAGTGTAAAATTCAAAAACTAGAAATGGGAAAAGTAGAAATAGGCTAAACTTCTGGCTCCTCGATACTCTTTTTTTAATTTTTTTTTTTTTTTTGTTTGAGATTCGTCAAACCAAAAATTACGTTAGGGTGTGAGAGAGGAAGCCCTACAGGCGCCCACCACTGGCTACGAAATTCCCACCGAGGTATCACAGATTCTCAAAGCCCTCGGCTCATAGTAAACCTTGGCTCATCTTCAAAGACGAAATAATTAATTCAGTTGTCAGATTCTTTGACACCGATTTTTTTTTCGTATCAAGTGTGTGCGTACCGCTCTTCGGATTTTATTTACTCCACATCCATCGTGTTTGTAAAATGGTTGAAGGTCCGATGGGTGGTCCGCAACGCATCGCGCGGTGATGTCGGTGGTGGCCGGTGGCGAACGAGGTGAAGTCCGTAGGTGGCGTAGGTACAGCAGAGAGCGAATGAATACCGCGAGGAGAGAGAGATTAGTGCGCGTATTCTGAGGCACGGACGGAGAGTGCAGCGCGGGAAAAGCGGATTTACCGAGCGTTAACTCCCGCGACCCCTGTCCACCCCGCGTCCCGTATACGTGCCACTGATTAATAACGATAAGTACAAATGCGTCTGCACCGCAGCGGATAAACCGCGAGCGCCGGCGGTGGTGTCGGTTCACCTCGGCGGCTGTATAAGCCCCGGCGGGCTACGTAAGCGCACTTTGGCCACATTTCTGTCTCGTGCGTCGCGAGCGCGTCCCAAACGGCGGTGCGCGGCGATGACGGAAACGATTGGACGGGGAAATTCAGGAAGACATTCGGCGTCTCGGCCGCTGCATCCGCTGCTGCTGCGCTCGATTTTTTCAGCTGACTTCTTAGTCGAAAAATTGGGAGTGAAACGATTGGTGCAAAAGCAACAATCATAAAAAAAACAAAAAAATCATTCGCGACAAAATCATTTTTCGCGTTTTTCTCGTCGATTTTTCAATTTTTCGAAAAATGTTGCTTTTCGAAATCATCGGGATATTTGCTATCGAATAGTGTTTTCCAACTTTGCGAAATCGAAAAGATTTCTTTTGCGAAAAACGCAAGAGGCATGGATGGAAAATTGTGCGAATTTTGAGGGTTCGGATTTAAAGTTCTGTGAAAAAATCAGAAATCAAGTATTGTTATTGAGTTGTCTCTCGAACGAAGAAAGAAAATCCCGGTTCGGTCGATAAAAAAAGTAACCTCGAAAAGTCGTTAAAAGTCGATATTTTTAAAAGAAACAAAATTCGGGTAGATTTTCGGTCCGGAGCCGGATCTACGATTTCTGACAAAAAAAATATTTTTTTCGTCGCCAAAAAAATATTTTTTTCAAAATCGATTAAAAAATGTTAATAACCAGTGTTTTCGGGGGTAGAATATGCGACTTGAGAATGATGGTATAGGTTAAAAGTCGATATTTTGAAAAGAAAAAAAATTGGGGTCGATTTTCGGTTCGGCGCCGGATCTACGATTTCTGACAGAAAAAAAAAAATTTCGTCGCCAAAAAAATATTTTTTTCAAAATCGATTAAAAAAGGTTAGTAACCAGTGTTTTCGGGGGTAGAATATGCGACTTGAGAATGATGGTATAGGTTAAAAGTCGATATTTTGAAAAGAAAAAAAATTGGGGTCGATTTTCGGTCCGGAGCGGGATCTACGATTTCTGACAGAATTTTTTTTTTTTTCGTCGCCAAACAAATTTTTTTTTCAAAATCGATTAAAAAGGGTTAATAACCAGTGTTTTCGGGGGTACAATATGCGACTTCAGAATGATGGTATAGGTTAAAAGTCGATATTTTGAAAAGAAAAAAAATTGGGGTCGATTTTCGGTCCGGAGAAGGATCTACGATTTCTGACAGAAAAAAAAAAAATTTCGTCGCCAAAAAAATATTTTTTTCAAAATCGATTAAAAAAGGTTAATAACCAGTGTTTTTGGGGGTACAATATGCGACTTGAGAATGATGGTATAGGTTAAACGTCGATATTTTCAAAAGAAAAAAAATTGAGTTTGATTTTCGGTCCGGAGCCGGATCTACGATTTCTGACAGAAAAAATATTTTTTTCAAAATCGATTAAAAAAGGTTAATAACCAGTGTTTTCGGGGGTAGAATATGCGACTTGAGAATGATGGTATAGGTTAAAAGTCGATATTTTGAAAAGAACACATTTCTGAGGTCTATTTTTTAAGTTTTTCAGGCACGCGCGCGAGCGCGTGTGATTAGCCTAGTCATATAAAAAATTGCAGACCCAATCGGAAGAGGTAAAGGTCAGATGTTTCACATGTAACACCTAGGTCGAAACGTTCCACATGTAACACACGTTCAAATTTTTAACTGACCTTTCGCAACTGACTTTTGCCCTCAGCGACTCAACTACCGCTGCACTCAATTTTTATTCCCCTAACTAAGAGCGCCAACCGTTTCCTCCCTGAAAATCCGTGCAACCCAACCTCACATTAATAACTGACCTCCCGTAACAACTGACCCCACCTAATTTTTCGTTACATCGCCAGCGATTTAAAACGCGTTTCCGTCCCTCACTTAGCCCCGCGATATTTACCAGATATCGGAAATCGTCTCTCTCTCTCCTGCGCTGTGTGCGTCGATAATATTTGTTAGCAAGCACTCAAAAGTGCGCGTCGAGCATCAGGGGGCCCGAAGGGCTCGGCCCCTATCCATCCATTGACCACCCCGCGTGCGCGCGGCCGATTCGACCCTCGACTTTAATGGAAACTACATTGAACCCGGCCCGGCGTAAAAAAAGGGGGAAAGCGAGTAAAAAAAAAGAGAGCGCAGAAAAAAAACAGTAAAAAGTGGTAATGCAGCGGCAGGAGAGAACAATTTGAAATTCCGCGCAAAATACCAGCCATAATTTTACATATATCTATATAGCGATCGTCCGCGAGGGGTGGTGGTGAGGGGGGGGGGGGTGATTTCGAAGAAGGCAAAGCTTTTAAGTCAAGAGTTATTTACATGGGCGGCGCGCGGGCGATCCATCACGATATTACAATAGACACTATTTGACGTAAAAAGCATTTGCGCTGTTTGCTCTGCACTCGCCGATCCCGCTCGGCTCGCGTGCGCCCTACGCCCCCCCCCCCCCCCCTCCCCCCTCCCAACCCCATCCGCAATTCTCGGTGCACTCGGCTCTCTCTCGGCGTGGAGTCGCCCCCGCAATTTGCAGCATTCACTCTGTCTCTCGCGATCCTCGATCGTTTCCCGCGCGAACCTTCATCGATACTAGATCATTCAATTTTCGCCATTGCGCGCGCGGCGAGCACTCGATCGGCGCGCTCTCTATATCCGCTCTCGCCTGGCGTTCGATCTCTCGCTCGTTCGCTAGTCGCTCGCTTTCTCCGTCTCCCGTGCGTGCGTGAATGGGATGAGCTGCGCACTCACCCTGCGGGGGCGGTTGGGGGGTCCCCCCCTCCGTCCCCCACGCCCCACGCCCTTGGTGGCCGCGCGCGCGCACCGTTTTCCTCCGCTCTCTGGTCTAGCTTCGCGCGCGCGGCCTACGCGCCGCGGCTGCAATCCGCTCCGGCCGTCAATAGAGTTAGAGTGCTGTGGGGCGGTGGGGGACCCCCCCCCCCCCCTACAGCTTTGTTTACTCGCCATATCATCGTTGCGAGGCGCAGCCTCTCTGCCTTCATAAACTTCACTTTATTCCGCACGCAGTAATTCGTCCAGAAAATCCCAGGCGTTAGCCTATCGCCTATGGGTTTCGCCGTTTTTTCTTTTTTTTTTGTTGCCCCCTCCGCCATTAGAATTTACCGACCAGCGCCGCGCAACGAGCTTATGGAATTTTATTTTCTTCATTGCCGCGCGTAGCCGCACGAATGTTCGAGGAAACTTTTGCGGTTGTTTTTCTTTCTTTTTTTTTTTTTAGGGGGAAAAAGCGCGTTGCGCGCGGTCGTGACTCGAGCCTGCGACTGCGATCGCGCGGCAAATCCGCGGTATCGCGGGGATAGACATTTTTTTTAAACATCTCTTTCCCCACCGCGATCCAAAAATGGAGAAATAAAACGGCGGACACGGGAGATTTAAAGTTTCAGCGAGTTCGTCGGGACCTTTTTTTAAGGGGAGGCTATAAACCCTCATGAGTGCGAGGGAAACGCAGCGCCAAAATACGATCCAATCGTACACGAAGACGGCTCTACAGAATCAAATTTCGTAAGCGGGGGACCCTCTTCGCATTTGATTCGCGTAGAGGGCCCCGCGCTTACCAAATTTAATTCCATTATATATCATCTTCAAGTCCGATTGGATCGAAATTTTTGGAAAGAGACAAAACGCTCAGCGTCGCCTTAATTTTTTTTTTTTTTTTTTCATTTCTCAAAATTCTACGACAACGACGACAAGCGACTCGTGCCGTCGAGTAAGAAAAAAAAATTGTCCAATCTTCACGGGGTTTGTTATCGTTCCTAGCTAGATACATTTTTTATGCATAGCTCGAGGAGCCGCGTGGAGTGAGAGGCGGGAGGAGAGGGGGAGGGGAAGAGTGTAGGGGGCACGGGGACAGGGGGGAGGGGGGGTAGAAGCCGCGTGGTCGCGCAGGAAAAGCCCAGAGGTACGATGGGACCATATCGATATACCAATATCGTAATTTTAACGGTACCCGAGGCGGATAATGTAAACTCAATATCCTGCATCCTGCATGCTAGTATATCCGGCGGCTGCGGCGCGGTGATCCCCGTCGGTGCGGCGCACGCTTGGCCGGGTGCAGCAGGCATGCAGGGTGCACCCAGCGTGGAGCGTACGGCGGCCGATCGAACGATGCACCGCGCGCCAAGAGGGTTTGGAGTGGCGCTCTCGATGCCGCCGCCGCCGCCGCCGCCGCCGCCGCCGCTGCTGTGCGACATCGAATCTCCGACATAATGATTACACGAACATTTCAGGTCAATACTCCCCGTTGATATTCTTCCCCCGCGCGTAGCGTCCCAGGACGCTGCAGGGGGGAGACGGAGAAAGAGCGAATGGTGATCCAACGAGCGATCGCATGGCGCATTAAAGTTGAGTATCTTGCAACCCTTCCCCCCTTCCCCCTCCCGCCCCACTTCCCTCTGTCGCTCACCCTGCGCCTCGATCACTGCCTCAATCTCAAGCGTGTATTGGACGTGCAGGGCACGTGGCGTTTCGCCTCAAGTCGCATGATGATCGAGACGAGTCGAATTACAAGTATTTGTGTCGATTATTTTTCTATTTATCAGTTTTAAATTATTTTAGGGTAATTTTTTTTCTTTTCATTTTTTTTTTCTCTGTACTTCGATGATCGGCGCCTCCTACTTTGCCACTGTGGTTATTATTAATATTGTTAAACATGGAGAATAAAAAAAAAATTCTCCGTGAGCGCTTTGACGTTTTATTCGTCGGACCACAAACCAACGAATAAAACGAATTAAAAAAAATATCACGAATCATTTATCTCAGGTACTAAAATTCCAAACGCGAAATTCTCCGTCTCAAAAAAAAAAACAACGACAGCCTGTAAACCGCGAGGCCGCGAGATCCCGGGCCTCGGGCCTGATAAAAACATGTTGTCAGTGCATTAACGATTCTCCGGGGCAGTGAATTGTGCAGGAGGCAAGAAACGGCCGGCCGGGCCGCGCGCGGAGCTCGCCGGGCGGCCCGGCCCGAGTCGGTAGTTGCACTTCGTGCGCGCTCGGCCCCCCCGTATAGCAATACACCAATGAGTAGTTCCCGGCGAAAAGCTCCGCGGAACTGCCAGTCGTAAAGAGTTTAGAGTTTGCCGAGCTGCGCCGGTGGCGGTGGTGGCGATGGTGGTCGCTGAAGGCGCAGGGCGGGGGTGAGGGCGAAGGGGGGGGGGGGGACGCAGCAACGCGGCCGCGGCGGCCGCGGATAGGCGAAGGTTTCGCGTCCTTCCGTCGGTCACGTCCCCAGCCGCCCGCGACCGAGGCAGAAGTAATTTGTAATTTAATTTCGGGCTTACGGCAGGACATTGTCGAAGGTTAGGGGGGTCCTGAGAGCCGGCACTTTATGGCTTATCCGCGCCGGGCACATGTGGGGCGCTCGCGCAGCGCAACGTTGATACACCCGGAGGGAGGGGGGGGGAGGGGAAACAGCCCCCCTCAGTGCTAACTCGCCGCCTTTGCAGTTGCAACACACGAACGCACCGACTTCGCAGTCGACTCGGTGGATGTTAAAAGTAATAGAGACCCGTAGAATGTGAAACTTTTCGCGAAACGAAATCGCGCGATTTCCCCGGGAATATAAATCGAAGCCCGAGCTATATGGTGCTTCGCACTCACCACTGGACGCCCGGCTAGCTTTCTCTCGTGGTTCTGGTTCTGGTTCTGGTTCCGGTTCCTTTTGACCCTTCTAAGCTTTTCACTGTGGGAACTTCGCCTCTTGGCTTCGGTTCTGCGAAAAGAAAAGAGAATTGAATTTAATTGGTATAACGAGCGGTTAACCGCGACTGAGATTATTGAGAAAATGAACTCTGGTTGTTATATAGAAGGCCGAGCCGGGAGCGCGAGGGCGACGGCGGCTGAGGCCAGTGAATATGACAATGGCAATAATCTGCAGCGTTCCGATTCCGAAGTATTATTCGCACGACTTTCGTACTCCTGCTGGCGCTATGACCAACCGCGGTACTTTACGGCTTCTCGCAGAATGCCCCGGGGAATCGAAATGAAAGTTGGCCGCCCCGGCCGCCCGGTTAAATGAGCACTGCGGAGGCGCCGGCGGTCGCTCGATGGTCCGATGGATCGTGGACCGCCGCGTCTTATTTTCCCGTCGAACGACCGGGCGGATTATTCGCTCGGGAATAGGCCCGACGAATATTCCACCCGGTCGACCGTTAGGCATCCGGCGATGACAACGAAAATTGAATTATCATAAACGAATTGGCGGCCGTGGCCGGAAAAAGCCATTTCGATTTCTCCATACGGACGGCCGGACCGCGCGGGGTAGGTGCGACGCCTGCGAGACGGAAAACGACGAGGCGGGGAGGCGACCGAGTCGCCCGGTTCTTATTATATACATCTCGCGCGCGCGCGGGATTCCAATATCTGCTCTCCATTTCAAAGGACCATCGGGAGCTGCATGCGGAATTTTAAGAATTCTTGACCAACTTTTAGAGCCGGCGCCCCGGGGAGAATCGCGCACGTGCGGCTTATGAATAACATTCGGTCGTCAGGCCCTCGACTCTTGTGCAATCGATTCTGGTTTTTTTTTCTTTTTCTTTTTTTTTTCGAGTATCGACGACTTCGATTTGCATTCTGCATCCGCCGCTTCGGAATACATTGGAATTTTTTTTTTTTCAGCGCTGATTCCGAACCTCGAAAACTTCGCGAGCGCGCGGAAATTTTACAGGCGGATTCCGCAAGTTGCTTATCGTGCGGCTCTCGGATTTGTAAAGAAAAAGAAGTGATATTGTTGCCACTGTCCTCGATAGCTCGTCTTATCTTATCTTATCGCAACATTTTCCTCGGGTATTCTGATGACATTTGCAAAACCTACTTAGATCCTACTTATAGTTAAATCTCTTCGATCTTGAAGCACGATAAAAAGGTCGCTACTTGATAATCAATTTCATTAAGACGACACTCGTCGATAATTTGTCTGGTGGCGATTATGACACTCGGAGGCCATAATCACAGCATAAATACCCGTTGTCATTCAGATAATAACAATAACAATAATAATAATAAGGAATTGTTTTCGAGCTCCGAAATAATAAATCCTTTAAAAGCACAAGAATTATATAAACGGATACAACAAGTTAATCTTAAGAAATATACAGAAGTCAAGTTTATTATTACATCATGTTTCTCTTCATTTGTGAAGAGAAATACACTAAAATATTAAACTAAATAAATAACTAACTCGTTTTTTAAATAGTACAACATTTAGTATGAGATCATTTTTCTCTTCATTTACGAAGAGAAAAATACAAAAATACTAAAGTTCAGTATTAGATCATCTTTCTAAAGAAAATTACTAAAACACTAAACTCAAACTTATCCTTAAACAAAACGCCCAATCATCAGTGATCGCCACCGCAATCACCATAATCCCCAACGTCCACCTTCAACGTCTGCCAAATATCTTCCACATCCACCGCTACCATTCGGGTCCTCGCGTTTCTCCAACTCCCGAAGAACGCGCACCGATACTCAGCACCAACAGCAGCAGCGTCAGACAACTTCGAGCCTGGTTTACCTACAGCGGATTGCAACTTTATTGCGCGGCCTTGCCAGGTGTATCGTATATGCGTGGCTAAGATACACGCGATGAGTGAGTCTGCATAGAGGAAGGCGAGGCGGAGACGAGGAAGGGGGAAGTGTATTGCAATCGCTTGTCGAAGCTCCGCCGCTTCGCCTAACTTCAATATAGCCTTCCCCGTGCCCCTCTTTCCCTTAACCCGCTCCTCCTCTCTCTCTCTCTCTCTCTCGTTTTCTCCTTGGGCCGCTTATCCTCGTCTTCCTTGACGTCCTATCCGTCGTAACTGTTCGGCTCCTCTCCTCGTGGCGCACAGTGAATTCGTTCGTCCCGCTCTGAAACAGTTCGGAAATTCACTCAACTAATCAAATACCGCTAAAACCACTAAACAAGTTACGTTAGCAATCTACGTGGCCTGAATGGCCGCGCGCCGTCTCCCTCGCTCCGCCGTGCAAACTGCCGCGCGCGCTGCAATTCCACCACCAGTGCCAGTAATACCACCACCGCTTCCACTCCTCGCGACTCCCTGCCGGCTCGTCCGGATAACACGGCGACGGGGTCTCCTCGGCTCTCTCATCGACGCGCCGCGCGATTCCTCGTTCTCGCGTGTCCTCCGCTCGCCCGGCTTACCGAATTCGACAGGTACCGCAGCCGCGCGCTGTAAAGTTGACGCAACTTGGGCATCGCCGAGCGAGCGACGGATGCCGGCGGATCTGCTCGTAAATAAGTGACGTCCTCGGTCCTCACCACGTGGAGAACATTTTCCCGGCTATTATTGCCAGATTTTCGTCTCGGCTTGAGCTGGGCGATTTTTTCAGGTGGTCTGGAAAAAATATTAGGCTTGAGAGCGGCGACCAGTGTGACTGATTTTTCCACTTTGCCACTGTCGTTGTTCTTATTGTTGAGGGATTTGGATCGTCGAATGACTAATTAATAAATAAAAAAATAAATAAATAAATGAATAAATGAATAAGCAAATGAATGAATAAATAAATAAACAAATAAATAAATAAATAAATGAATAAACAAATGAATGAATAAATAAATAAATAAATAAATAAATAAGTAAATAAGTAAGTAAATAAACAAATAAATAAATTGATAAGGAAATAAACATGTATCACAAAAATCGTCTAATAAAATAATCCGAGTTTACTCTACAAAATGTGGTATTCATCACCTCATCGAGATCCTTCACCCCATTATACATTTCACGTAATAAAACAGGATTACAATCTATTGAAAGCCGCTTACACAGTAGAAACTCGAGCATCATATTTTTTTACCTCCCAGGTAACGATTGATTTTTTTTACCTTGTGGTAAAAAAGCCAGAAAGCTCGTGATCGTTTATGCAGATTGCAGTCGCAGTCTCGACACTTCCGTGCCGATGCTTCACCGGCTAATCTGATCGAAATTAAAAATCGATACGCAGGTAAATTGCCGCGCGAGCGGCGTGACAGGTAAGCGCGAGTCGACTGTGCACACCGAAAGTAGGTGCAACGTGCAAGTCACCGAAAGATCGTTACCGTCTCGTCAAATATTGACACCAAGGCGCAAGACACATCTGCGCGGAAAGCAGAAATAAAATTACAAAAACCTCGTTTTTCCGCCCACCCACTCCACCCGTCATCGTGACGAACAAATGACTGACGGTTGTGCGCGGGCTCCAGCCTCGCGAGCATCGTGTCGCATCGACAGTCAGTGCTGTCGAAGTGGCGTGGCGGTTAACAACTCGCGTTATCTGTTGTCCATACGAGCGCGAGACAACGAGTGTCGTTACCGAATCGCGTGTTCAGTGCAGAAGTATCTATATTTTTACACAGGTCGGCGACGATGCGTTAGGATTTTTTTTTCTCCCTCTCACGCGAACCCCGCTGGTTAGTTTGACGGGGAGACAGCTGATTGATAATTGTGGCAAAATGGTCAGGAGAAACAATTATATCATTTGTTAGGAAATAATTTAATTTAGCGAATTCCGAAGAATCTGTGAAGCGTTGAAGTTACTTAAAATGGGTGAGTAAAAGTTTTACCTTGAAAAAAAAAATGTTTTGACTTATAATTATTCGAAGAATTTTTTTTTACTCGTTTTACTTTTCTTTTTAGCGGAAATCGTGAGATTCCTTTTTGCCGGGATGCTGTGCATCGCGAATATGATAATTTACGGACTGAAGGTGAACGTCTCGACGGCGATAATCGGGATGGTGAAGTCGCGGGGAAACGTCTCGACGGGCCAAGCGTCCCACGAGTGTCCACAGTTCGAGGAGAGCAACGGGCAGTCCGCGCCGGATCTCGACGGGCCCTTCGAGTGGTCCCCGACCGAGCAGGGCCTCGTCGTTAGCCTCTACTTCGCCGGCTACCTCATCGGCATGTTTCCCGCGGGATACTTCGCCGATCGGTGGGTAACTTGGCGGACCGCGAGGAATATCGATTATCGGTCGTCGTGGAGAGAAATCGTTTGTCGATACAGCCGCAACCGACACTTTTTGCTGGTTTGAAAAAAGTATTTGTTGGCCTCATGAAAAGTTCGCTGTGTTGAGAAATTTCTTTGCCGGGCCAAATGGTCACCGAAAATGGTCAGCCTCGCAAAAAAATATCACAGCCTAGTAAAAAAATGGTCAGTCGAGAAAAAAATTTCTCATCCAAGAAAAAAATGAAACCAACTAGCAAAAAAATTTGTCAACTTAGCAAAGAAATGTGTCAGTCAAGGCAAAAAATGCTCAGCCGAGCAAAAAATAATCTCAGACTGGCAAAAAATGCTCAGCCGAAAAAAAAGTGTTTCATCCCAGCAAAAAAAAATCTTAGCCTAGCAAAAAAATTCCTCAGCCTAGAAAAAAATGTCCAGTCTTAGAAAAAAAAAACGTCGCCGTCGCTAGACAGCCAAACGACTTATCGCCCAAAACGCACATTTTTCGCGCGTTAAAGTGCGTTGACCGGTATATTTAATTCATTCGACTCGCGTGCGTAGTTTCAACACAAAGTGGGTCCTGCTGATCTGCGTGTTGTGCAACTCCTTGTTCACGCTCCTGGTGCCACTGGCGGCGAACGTGATCGGCGTTCTGCTGGGCCTCCGGTTTCTCACGGGTCTGGTGAGCTCGGCCAATCTGCCGGTGGTGAACGTCCTCGTGTCCAAGTGGGTCGTCTACGAGGAGAAGAGCACGTGGGTGGGCATCATCTTCGCGGGCACGTCACTCGGCACGGTCCTCTCGATCCTCTCGTCCGGCCTCATCATGAAGCACTTCGGATGGGAGTCCGTCTTCTATATCCACGGGGCTCTGCCGCTTCTCTGGTGCCTCGTGTTCGCCGTCTTCTTCGCCGACAGTCCTGAGGGTCAGAAATTAATAAGCGAGTCCGAGCGCAACCGGCTGACCTCCTCGTACGGTCACCGATCGCCCGGCTCGTCCGACGTCCGGGTGCCCTGGCGCGGGATCTTCACCTCCGGCCCCTTCTGGGCTCTCCTCGTCACCAACACGCTCGGCAATTTCGGCTGGTACTTTCTGCTCACCCAGCTGCCGCTCTACATGAACAAAATGTTGAGATTCGATATCACTGCGGTGAGTATTATTGATAAATCGTTAATTCCATTGACATAAAAAAAAATCGCCAAGCGTAAAGAACGATTTTTTAAAATATCGATTGATTGACTGATTTATTGATTTGATTTTTTAAAACGCTCTAGGACTAACATCTCTTGACTCTCATTTAAAAAATTGAGATACATTTTAAAAAAATGGTAACATACATATAATTTTTAATATTGTGCCATAAATTGACGATGAATTGTTTTACAACACCAATCGGTGTTAACGATTTTTGTGAATTACTCGAGTCTGCGATAGCTCAACGAGCGCAAAAAACGTAAAAAAAAAAATTGATCAAGTGTTAGAAGAGATGATGGAAAATGTCGTGGCGCGAATTGTTGATGAATTTTTGCCCGCGGAAGCGGGGTCTCATTATCGCGCTCCGGGCGATTGCATTAACATTCGGAGATTGCGCAAAGCGGACATTGCACCCGCGCGTGTTTCGGTTACGGCGCGTTGCTCATCGGCTCCCTTCGGTTTATTTCCAGAACTCGGCAATAAGCTGCGTCCCGTATTTAATTAACGCCTTCACGAATCCGCTGCTCGGCAAAGTGCTGGACATCGGCCGACAGCGGGGATATTGGACTCAGACGAGAGGGCGAAAAATCGCCGTTACGATAAGTACGTCGGGAAAATATATTCATTGAATACGCGATATTCAACCGTTTTTCCTTTGGACACGAATGAAGTCCGTAAACAAATTTTTGCTGCGACGCAAAATCATTTTTAAAAAATTGCATTACTATTATATTCATTGAATCCACGATATTCAAAGGTTTATCGTTTAGACACGAAGCAAAAAAGAAAAAATTGCTGCGAAGAAAAATAATTTAAAAAATTGTATTACTATTCTATTCGTGCATGTTAATTAAATCCACGAAATTCAACCATTTTTCATTTAGACACGAATGAAGTTAAAAAAAAAGTTCTGCGAAGAGAAATAATTTAAAAAAATTGTATTACTATTATATTCGTGTACATTAATTGAATTCGCGATATTCAGCCATTTTCATTCACTCGCAAAAAAAAATTAATTTTTTTTTTTGCTGCGAAAGATAATAATAAAAAATGTATTACTGTTATATTCGTTAGGTTGCATTCCACCGAGTATTCTCATGGTGATAATCGCGTACATCGGATGCGAGCGCGTCGGAACGACAATTATGCTGATGCTGAGCATCATTCTTTGCGGCGCTATTTTCGTCGGTCATCTCACTAATCACAATGACCTGGCGCCGAATTACGCCGGCATTCTCATGGGTATCACAAACACGCCCGGAACGATATCGGCCTTCGTGCTGCCGGCTCTGGTCGGGGCTTTGACTGAGGGAGGGGTAAGCGTACATTTTTGTAATTAAAAAAACAAAAAACAAAAAATTGCGACTATTGTCGGTCGAGCAAATATTATACGCTGCTGCAGCCGGTGACCTTGACTGAATAACGGGCCGGGCAAATCTCTTTGCCATTCCCTTTGTCGCGACTTTGTTCCGAATGTCCTTGAAATAGATAACGGGTACAGGATTTTAAATTCCGTTTCCTCACCTATAATTAATAATAAGCCCTACGATTAATAATAATTAATAGGCCCTTATTATTCATAACAATTAAAAAGCCCTTATAATTATTAATAATTAAAAAGCCATTATTATCAGTAATTAATAAGCTATTATTATTATTATTACTAATAATATATAAACTCTTATTATTAATAATAATGAATAAACCCTACAATTATGATGGAATACTTTTTTTTTGCAGCACACATTCGAACGCTGGAGAATAATTTTTTGGATAAACATCGCGGCCCAAGTCGCGGCATTCGTGGTGTTCGTCCTCTTCGGCTCGGCGAAGATACAAGACTGGAATTATCCCGAGGGAAAACCACCGGTTGCCGACGACAGCGAGCTCTCCGCGATGAAGACATGAAAATAAAGCATCGCGTCGGAGAAAATGACCGTTTTGACGATTTTTTAATATTCTTTTTAATTACGACGCCCGTGAAACCGAGGCGCTGACTACCCGCGTTATTATTGCCTCGGGGCTTCCCACGGTTTTTCCCGAGTACCACTGTGTGTCACTCGTTCTCACGCCGAGCGTTCACTCTGCACGGACGACGTTTCGACTTTCACACCGCCACGGATGAGCAGCGGACGCCGGCGGAACTGCCAGACGAATCGCGCTTGGCGGACTGTTTTCTACACTATCGGCCTTTTCCTCGGCTCTGTCTGATCGACGGGCAAAAAAGAGCGCGCCCACTTATCGACAGAGGGTAAAACAAATTGATAAACGATCAGCAGGACGAACCAAGAGAGCCACTTTCGACGATCCAACACATCTACTTTATCTCTCTCAATATTATATCAACCAGAAATACGCAATAATACTTTTATTAAATTACAAATTCTTTAATTACATATCGCGACAGGACGAACAGCGTCTCCCGCCAGAAAGCTTTAACAAATATTCCGCAAGCCCTCGGTGCAGAAACCGCAGCAACATTCGAGACATACGTTGCAGCCACCGTTGGCGCAGCTGATCAGGGCGCAGTAGCCGCAAAAGTTAACGAAGCCTTCGTCGCACGAGCAGCAGTCGGCGCACGCGCAGCAGTCGTCGTCGGACGTCTTGTCGCCCGGTGGAAACGCTGATGCCGACAGCGGTTCCTTCGTTATCGGCGGAGCGTCGCCCCCGAAGACGGCCGAGCGGCCCGCGGCTTCGGCATCGATGTTATCACTCGCAGGGCTCGAAACGTCGCTCGGGAGTTTGAAAAAAGCGCCGGCGTCTACGTCGGAAGCTACGTCCTTTTGTAAACCGTTATTAAAAACCTACAAAAATCAGAAAACGATTCTCAGCACACTAAACACCGTCGACTTGACGCCCGCTAACCGAATCCACCACCACCGTTCGTAATCAGTCGCTCACTCTGCGGTGTAAAATGAAAATTACGAAAATTACCTTCTCGTACCCGCCATTGCAATTCGGCACAGCAGACGATTCGGTCATGCTCAATTTTCGGCAACGACGAATCGGAGTTCGAATCGGCAATTTTTCGTGTACTACCCACGTCTACGATAGATTTTGACTAAGCATCGCCTCACTAATATGCGAGCCAGCGTTAAAGGCCCGGGCCCTCGACCGCTGACTCATCTCTTCTCCGAAGAGGTTTTATCTTGAATTTATCAATGCACAGAACACGGACTGATAATCGCGCGGATAATTCCGGTTTACGCACCACTATTGTCCTCGATAGAGATTGTGCACGAGATAACAAAGCCAGTCTGCCTTTCGATCTCATCTTATATTATTTACTAATACAATAATATCATAAAATGCATATATGGTATATTTACTAATACAATAGGTATATATTACTAATATAATATCATAAAATGCATATATGGTAATTCCAGAATTCACGTGTCGCATTTGGCTGACTAAAGAAAAACTCAACATTACCAATCGAACATCCGGCTACCGCAGGATTCGCCTCGTTCGCCTTCACTGCCGCCAAGAATCACAAAGAATTTCCCGACTCCACTCTGTGATCCGTCGGTATTTTCCGACGGATCACAGAGAGCAGAAAGGCGAAGCCGCTGATCGGCCACCCAACTTCGGATATCCGCGGATCCTGGCGACGCGACATCCTTCGAAAAGTCGACTTTCGCGGCAACGCTAGTACATTGCAAATGGCGTTGTATCGGCGAATCTCTCGGCCGAGGCGCCGCGACTGTGTCCTGTGTCCACAGGCGCTGACATGATTTTCCGTATGGACAAACCTACCACGTCCCAGAGTAGTAGAATCCAGAGACGCAGCGGCCAATCACACGAAAGACATGCTTTTTTCCAGCCCAACAGACAACAGTACGAAAAGCCACCTGAATACCTGAAACCATCGTCCGACATTCACACATACTCTAACATGTCTACTAATTGCTTCGTTACCGCAACGTCCGAGCGTCGCGTGTTCATCGTTATCGATCTATCCGCGGATTCGAATATATGAAAAGCTAAATCCGCGGCGCGAAACACGCGTGCCGTTTGTGAAACGGACTGTACTGCGACCAAGATGGCAACCTCCTTACACAATATTCTGCTATTCTGACAGTTATCGCCGTCGCACACAGGCGCAAAACGCGCGTACGCCGAGTCCCCACGAACACGCAGACACACCGGGAGAGCCGCAGTCCGTGAACCGAATATACTTCACCCACGCTCTTACGCTTCTCCTAATATGTGCATAACGAGCGATTCGCCGAGCGTTGCGCGTGAATTTATCGCTCGTCAGCGCTCGGTAAGAGCGCCGAGCGCGAGTCCGCGTACGTGAAAGGTGCAAAAACAAGTGAAAATTCCGGCGTGCTACTTACGACCCTCCAGTATTAAAAACTCGCCGAGTGTCCGGAGGGACGGCCGAGGCGTCAGGTGAGTGAGAGAGATTTTCCCTCGAGTGTCATCGAGGATGCATCGATCGCCAGTGTCGGCGTTGCCGAACGTTTGTCAACAGAGAACGTTGACGCTGCGGGTGACAAAGGCTCCGCGAATTAACAGGTGCATTCGAAACGTTCGCTACATAACCCCCCTTTTTTTCCGTGGAAATCGATTTATACATCGCAACAATCAGTTTTGGGACCGACGAAAAAAGGGAATTTCGGAGATTCGAATTTTGGCACGTGATAATTTGGCGGCTGTTTTTTTTTTCATCCAGTGCATTTGAAACGTCCGGTACATAACCCCCTTTTTTCGGTGGAAATCAATTTTATCGTTATCATAACCTTTATCGGATTAACGACGGAAGTGAATTTCGAAAATTCGTATCTTGGCACGCGATAATTTGACGGCTGATTTTTTTTTTTTTTTTTTTGACACGGTGTATAAACAAAATGTTGGACAGAGAAAACAAATGCCTGACGAATGCTTCAGATTAGCACGACAGGAGTAGTAAAAGTCGACATGTAAACAGGGGTCGAGTCGTAAAATAACTGCGAGACGAGACCCAGAGACGATGTCTCTAATAATTTTTCTCTCACGCAGACTGCGCACCGCAGCTGCTCAAGATTGAAGGACATATGGACGAGGCACCAACGCTGGCTGACGATGAGAAAAAATACCGGTACTGAGATTTTTTTTTTTGCCCCACAACAGTTTTGAGAATTTTGTGACAGCCCCGTTTTTCAGGTTTTACTCGATCCTCCGAGCAGTGAAGAATCCAGAGCATAGCTTCACTCCAGAACATTAGCGGAGAAGAGAGGAAGCGGAGCCTGACAACTAGATGCGGGAATGTCATGCGAAGAGTCAGGTCAGAAATTTGAGATCACCAGAGAAGGAGGCAGAATTGACGTTGGACGATGAGCGCAACAAGGAAGAGAAGAGGAGAGGGAACGGCAAATATTTGTTGGTAATTGGGCAGAGGCTTGTGACGACGATATACTCGCTATGAATGCTGTGATCCGGAAGTTTTTAACGGACTTGTGAGAAAAAAAAAACGACAACAATAATGGCGGAGAAATCTTCAAACGAGGAGTGTCCCCTCCACAGATGTATATTCAAGGGGGACCTCAAGACGCTGAGCTCGCTCATCAGAACTTACGATATTGCTGAGAAAGATAAGCAAGGTAAATTGTGAATATAATGCTTAAACTTTGCAAAAAAAAAAAAAGTACAAATTTGTTATTCATTTGAAGTAATTGCTCTGATTTACGCAATTATTCTGACATTTAATTTCTCGCGTGTCTTTCAGGAAATACACCTCTACATCTAGCAGTAATGTTAGGCAGAAAAGGTAACTCACTTCCTGTGTCTCGCGATTCGTCGACAATCGTGTGGCGGAATTAACGAAGGGAAATTATTTTCCAGAATGTGTTCAACTGTTGCTTGCACACGGAGCGCCGGTGAAGGTGAAGAATCTTGCCGGTTGGAGCCCCCTGGCCGAAGCGATAAGCTACGGAGACCGACAAACTAGTGAGTGGCAATTTTACAAAATCAACCCTCATTTTTATTACCTCTGCCTCCCAACTCTCATGTGTGAAACTCAATGTGCTCACGACGTTTTTTTTTTTTTCAGTTCTGTCGTTAGTGAGAAAATTGAAGCAACAAGCGCGGGAGCAGATGGAGGAACGACGACCAAACTTGGTGTCCGCGCTGCGACAAATGGGCGACTTCTACATGGAGCTCAAGTGGGATTTCCAGAGTTGGGGTACGTGAACTTTGTTAAAAGCACGTGAAATGCCGACTGCGGTAATAAAAATTGGAATGAACTTTTTTTACGCATATTCGCATTTACAGCCAAAAGGAGAAATTCATTCACCGTACTGGTGATATCCGCAGTGAATGAAATTCTTCTTTTAGCTTGAAATGCAAATATGCGCAAAAAAAAGTTAATTACAGTTTTTAGCACCGATTGGGCACGGCATGGATGTTTCACGCGTTCTTAACGAGCGTTGTCGATCGAAAACTGACTGTCGCGTCTTCTCGTTGCCGCAGTTCCTCTGGTGTCCCGCATCCTCCCGTCAGACATCTGCAGGATACACAAGAGCGGCGCCTCAATAAGAATGGACACGACCCTCGTCGACTTTAACGACATGCGATGGGAGAGGGGCGACATATCCTTCATTTTTAACGGAGACCAAAAGCCTAGCAAATCCCTCACCGTCCTCGACAATAAGGCCAAACTCTTTCAGAGAGTCAGATACGAAGTGAGTTTGCATTCCCTTCGTCGCTCTTCAGTCTCTTCTCGTGAAATACAAATTCACGCTCACTTTTGCCGTTGCAAAATTGCACCGGAAAATAACTAACAGGTGTAACGAGTTAAAAACACATTACAGGAGACTGAAGTGGAGATTGAAGACGAAGCAGATATCCTCATGTCAAGCGACATAGTGGCAGCACAAATGTCGACGAAAGGCATCACGTTCTCGCGGGCGCAAACCGGCTGGATATTCAGGGAGGACAAGAAGGTGCGTCGAGTAAAATATACAAGAATCCATCGGTAAAAATCGAAGGAATTTACGGTATATTTGTTTTGTTTTGCAAAAGGAAATGGTGGGTCCCTTCAACGCGGACTTTTATCAAATAAACGGGATGGTACTGGAGAGCCGGAAGAGGCGGGAGCACCTGAGCGAGGAGGATCTTCAGAAGAACAAGGCGATCATGGAGTCCCTGACGAAGGGAAGTTCTCAGGGTTTCACGAACGGAGAGGTTGGTCGTTTTTTTTCTCGTTACGTACTGGCGGTCGGAAACTCCGCATGGGATGATTTATATTCGGGTATTGAACCGGGATTGGAATGTAGGAATAACAGATAGACAATTTATATTTATATTTAATTATTAATTCTTAATTTATTATATATATATTTAGTTATTAATATTTAATTTTTTATATTTAAATCTCTAAATATTTAATTATTAGAATATTGATGTTATTAATTATTGCCAATACGTAACACTCGCCATTTGTTTTTCCGCAACCATTCGTCACATTCGTTTCTCTGCGGTTTCACAGCCTCCGGTTCGAAGAGCCTCGCTGAATCCTCCCCCAGATTCGCAGATAACGTGGGAGGAGTACCTCGAGGCTCCGGCAGGCGAGTGCCCGCTGCTGGGACGGAGCCTCGTCTACAAGGAGAGCAGCAAGTCCTTCAAGGCGACGGTGGCAATGAGCCCGGACTTTCCGCTCACGGTCGACATGCTGTTAAACGTCCTCGAGGTCACCGCGCCCTTCAAGCACTTCAGCAAACTCCGGCAGTTCGTGCTGATGAAACTGCCGCCCGGGTTTCCCGTCAAGATCGACATACCCATTCTGCCTACCGTCACCGCCAAGATCACGTTTCAAGAGTTCGCCTTCCGAAACGACATCGAGCCCGACCTCTTTCAGGTGCCCTCGGACTACTTCGAGGACCCAATGAGGTGAGTCCAAGGTCTTGTATTCTTCCGCATTATTATTTTTTTACTCTACACGTATATTTTTATCTTCTTTGTGTCTTTGTAATTGTCCTTTTATTTTTTATTTTTGTACATTTTTATAAATCCTCGTGATTTGAGGAAACTCGGTGTGGGATAAAGTGAGGACTTTTTTTTAAACGAGGGGAAATATGTCTTATTTATATCGCGTTCTTATCCAAGTTTTGATTGTAAAATGAAATTCAATGTGGAAACACGAGAAAATTAGGTGTCGGGTAAAGTGTGGATTTTTTTTTTAACGCGCTAAATACGTCTTATTTATATCGCAATCGCGACCAAGTTTTCGTTGATTAATGAAATTCAATGTGGTACTAATGAATTTCAGAAACTACGGCGCTTATTTGACTATGATGATGGTTCTGCATACCGCGTCGTCCGTTTGAAGATAAGAACTTTCGGCGATGAGCATTCGAACTAAACGTTAACGAGTAATAATAGTCGATAGCTGCGGCGCTGTGGCCGGAGCCTAATCCGCTTACGCGAGTCAATCGCGTAAGGTTCGGTGACGCGGAGAAATACGAGAGAAGCAAACGGGACGTCGTACGATTTCCCGTCGCGTTTGATTTCGTTCGGCGGCTGTGACGCCGAATATCGAGGACGAACGTCCCGATTCCCCATCTCGTCGTCGCATTTCTAACTCGCATCGTCTAACACAACGAGAATAACGCGGGAGCGATTAACGTCATTAAATTCATTGAAATTCACACGATCGATAATTCTCTAAACTCGATAATTCCCTGCTCATCGGTGTTTTTATCAGCTATTATCAGCATTTTTGCAGCATGCTAATCGTCGTCGTTTTTTTTTTCATTCGTATGTCTAATACATCTGGTGACGATTTTAACTTACAGATTTCCAGACTTATGACGCTTTGACATCCTAACACTAATCGAGGTCAATTATCGGACCGGCTCGGGGCTGCTTTCGTTACTAGGGAGTCGTGTGACGCCGAAGTTTCTGCTCGACGTCAGCCTCGACAGCGTGTACTCCACTCGCGATGTCCTGTGCATCGCGTAATTCCTAAAAAAAAGAAAAAGAAAAAGAAACATCAGTCGAAAGACGATAAAACCCACTGGAGATCGATGACAAAAGTATGATAAATAAAGGAAAAGCAGGAATGGTATTATTACAAACACTGACGACGAGTAAAATTCGGGGGACAATGAGGAAGGAAAACTCGTAGAGTCGATTGAAAACCCGAGAGAGGACGATCAGTCTGGACGTGCGGACTAAACAGGAGTATTTTCATGACGAACGTGACTGAACGGACAACAAAAACCAATCTCACGATCCGTCGATGGCCGCTCGATAATTTTGTCAACCAATCCGCGAGTCTGCGCTGCAGTTTTTCGTTTCTTCTCCCGACTTCAGCACGTCGAATCTCAGGTGAACCGTTTCGATGACCTCGGAATCGTTGCGCCCGAACTTTTATAATTTATACGATCACTTGTGCTACTCCGATCGGCGATCGATCCGGCAGCTCAAGTGAAAGAAACCAGAAGAAGCCGTGAAGATAATTTTCGTTCCCGAGGGACGAAGAAGTTAATAAACGAATTTTAAGAAATAGAGTCTCAGACGCCGTTTAATGATGCCTTGTTGCGGATTTAATTTTCCTTTTTTTTTCTTTGGTTTTTTTGAGGTAAGTTGATATCGAGTGCGCAGTTACCGAATAATTATTTGTTAATGTTTTATCCGAACGTCAAGTGCTTACAAAATAATTGGATTTAAAAATACTAACTTATACAGCCTTCGAGTACGCGAGTTTTCGGGCGCTCAGCGTTCTTTCGCATTTATTCCACGACCATTTCTTCCACCGCTCTTCACCCGATGCGGAAATTCGCTCTCTTCTGTCATCAGCATTTTCCGTATTTTTTCTTACTCGGCCGTACTCGAGGGTTGGATACGCTGAGGCTATTTAAAAAAGAATGCTTTGATTTTCTTTCCCCTCCTAATCTTCCTAAGTCGTGGTACGGATCAATCGAAAAAGAATCTCTAGTCCGAAATTCGTGCGAAAAAAATGTCGAGATGAGCAATGTAAATTATTAATGTAACCGTTAACACGAGTGTCCAAATACTTTCGTCTGTACTGAGATACTCAACGCGTGAAAAAAAAAACAATACAATTTTTGTCTAGAGGGTAGGCGCACGGTGTGAGAGCCTTTTCGTTAATCGGTGGTTGAATTCATTGTGTGTAACGTAGACGACAGAGTTAGACAGCTTCCACGACTCGAAAATTCATCCGTGCGAGAAGAAGTCGCCGGTTGATGTGCGTAGAACACGTGGGTCACAGCCAGTGTAGGGTATACATATATTTATCTACCGAAATGTTCGATCAACGTCGATGAAAAAAGAGAGAAAAACAGAAAACGAAAGGGAGAAAAAAAAATAACGCGCATACGATTTACCCGACCGCTCAAATCAAGAGCAATGTGAAGAATAGAAGTAGTTCATGGCTATGATCACCCTCTGCGTCTGAACAAGAAACATATTTTGCATATTGTAGGGGAAATCGGAGCTTATTGGGTCACGCGTTATTTTTTTAAGTTTAAGTAATTTTTGTCTCGTCACATTCGTAAATATTCCTCGACCATTTTCAGCGGCAAAAATAAGACTTCGTTATTATTAAGTTCTCAGACGATTGGAAAAAAAATGTGGACTCCGAATCGATCCAACCGGTCCCGGTTTCACCTACTGTATATAAGCCTATTCCCACACAGTTCGAGAGAGAGAGAGAGAGAAAAAAAAGAAGAATTCCTTCGAGAGACACGAGACACGAAATTCCTTCCGATTCCTCAACGCGACTAATGTCATGTCAATTACTCACAATCGTAGTAACAGCATTCGTGAAGCGAACTTTTGCCGCGACTATTTGCATCCTTCACTCAAAGTCTATTACTCAAACTCCAGAAGGCATATCTACAGCAGTTTAATAAGAATATCACGGATGCTTCACACCGAAGAAGAACTCTAAATCCAGTCGAAACGAAACTTCAGTTAGCGATGTGTGTGATTAAAAAAATATATAAAAATGACCTAAAATAGCTGCCCCGAAATCACCGGTAAGTCTCCAGAGACATTGAATTTCGCACAGGGAACGTTTGACTCTTCTTATTGCAAATCTTCGTCGTTGAAAAATGTTCTTGATTCGCAGTTCGTCGAAAAAAAAATGAAAGTATTTAACTGCGTAATTGCTTCAAGAATGTATTATATACTTCAGCTCCATTTGATCGAAACGAATGACTTTTGAACATACGAAGTTTATCTCGAACATGTTCTTGTTGAGATACAACGTTTGCTTGAACATTTCTTTTTTTTGTTTTTTTTTTCCAAGTACCGAAGTTACAATGAAAAAAATATACATAGACAGTAATATAGTTTAAATTCGCTGATTAATTTAGACTCAGCAACAATCGAGTGTGCGTAACATTCACGACGGGCCTTTACACTCGTATCCTTCAGCGATTTAGTCGCGTCGCGAGGTGAACGTCCCAATCGCTGACCCCCGAGGCGACGGAAAGACAGCTTCGTGATGCTTGAAAATATTTGTACACGTATCTATCTTTTTTTTTCCTACGAAAAATATTTTGACTTTAGTGGAAATTTATTTAAAAATCTTGAATCCACGAGTACCGCAAGTTCGCGAGAATAATAATTCAAGGTGCCCACGCGGTCAGCGAACGGGACGTCCGCCTCGGCGCGCGTCTATCAAAGTATCTATTTTTACACACAAAACACTCTCATACACGCGCACGCAGCTCGGAGCGAGCGCGCGCGGAGCTCGTTCGCGTCGACGTGCCGACCTCCTCGACTTCCTCTATTTTTCTAAATTGTGTACTCTTGCGAATAAATGTCCGTCTATATCGACTTGAGTGTACACTTAGCGAGAAAATAAACTCATAATGATGATTCTCATTTATTATTTTCCTCCTCTCACGGCCGAGCGACGAAAAGAAGCAACAACAACAAAAAATCTTCATTATAACCAGCTGATCCAGCGTTCTGTGGTCTTCGCCCAATTTTGGTCGGTAAGAAAAAATAATCATAATTCCTCAAAAAAAAAAAAAAAAAAAAAAAGAAGAAAAAAACCTAATCTTAAACAATCGTTGCGCACTTTCCCGCAGAATTACCAATTAGCTACTGCCATCTGCATACACGAGTGGAAAAAAAGAGGCGCGCGAGGAATCTTTTATTCCCGGAACGTCCGGCGAGATGAGACGAGATTGTGCACACCCGTAATACTCAGGGAGCAAGTGCGCCCCTTTTTCTCCTCACTCTACCGAGAATTATAAGATTATACACACACAGCGGGGAGCGCGCGGCGTCGCCGCCGCCGCTGCTGCCACTCGGCAACCTGTTGCCGGATGCTGCGGCAGGAGCCGAGAGAGCATGATGGCGGACGATTTACCTGACTGGGCTGACCAGCCAACCCACTCCGTTGCCCCTCGCTCCCCCCTCGCCCCCCCCCCCCCCCGCCACTCACCGCGTCGAGTCGCGGCAAACCTGTTGCCCGCTCGCAGCCAGTTCCATCTCGCTTTCGTCCGAGAATCGTTGCAGGTGCTCCGTGGTCGCTCCGCGCTCTCGTCCCAAAAACCGCGATTCTCGCGCCCCCTCGGGAATCGGCCGCGATCGCGTTTGCCTCTCGCGCCGAAATTCACGCGAAAACCCCGCGCGCGACTTTCCCCGGCGAAACGCTCGCGCGGAATGTCCGAGGCGTCGGGATCGGCCAGCGCCAAAAGTTTCGCCAGTTTGTTGCCCCGCGAGGCCGCGCGACCGCCGATGCCGGAGATTATAACGCCGCGCGGCTTTCGCACGCAGTTCGGCCGCTCGTAGCCGCGAGAGACGAACCGCGCCGTCCGCGCGTCGCTGCACGAGGCACAACACTGCGGTGGCTCGCTCGGTGACTCGCCGTGGTCTATCGACTGTGAACGAAAATTCTATCTCCGCGCTCTCCGTCTTTGTTCTCGCCCGGATTCTTTTGTGTGCGCCGCGCGTGGGAACAGCGAGCGCGACCCACAAGAGTGTTTCGGTTATCGAACGCGAGTGTGATCAGTTTGGTGAAGTGATTTTTACGTTGGGATCGCTGGAATTTAATCGCCGTGTGTGTTTGCCGTGCGCGAGTGAGATAGCCGAGGAAACGAGACGGTAGCTCCGGCTCGCTCGGTTGTTTGCGGTGCGCGCTCGCGCGCGCTCGGCATCTGTTTTTGTGCCTCGGAATTATGACTGCCGATTGGGATTTTTAACCGTCGCCTCCCACCGCCGCCGACGCCGTTTTGACCTTCGGTCACGAGTAAGTACGGTTATGTGATTTTTTGAGGTTGTTTTATGTTGTTTTCTCGCGGAGCGTCTTTTGTTTTGCGATTGATATTTTGCGAAAAGGCACGGTGAAGGATGTTTGAATTACGAGCACGCGAATTTATGACGCAATGCTGACGGAAGTTAATCACAGCGGTCGGCGAATTCTCGCGAGTTTTCGTTTTTCGGTGTTTTACGAAGCGAGGCTTCGCGAAAACGATGAAATGTATTTCGGCATCGATTCGCGGCGGTCGCGAAGCGTCGCGCGATCTTTTCGATCTCATTAGGCGGGTGAGCGAAAAAAGCCGTTAAAAATGCAAAAAAATTCAAAAAATGTGAGAATATTTCCTTCTCCTCCTTCCTAACGAAATTTCACCTGCGGAATCTTCGGCGGAATTACCGTGAAACGTTGTAAAAACGTTTTCGACGTAAAATCAACGAGGTGTCGCGCAATCTCTTCGAGCTCATTAGGCGGGAGAGCGAGAGAAGCCGTTAAAAATTCAACGCGTGTTTTTGCCAACACGGGGATTATCGAGGTCAGGACATTGGAATATTTTTCCTCCTGCCTGATTCCTTCGTCCGCGAAATCGTTTTTTGCTTCATTTGACGGGAGAGACGGCGGCACGCATCTCGCGTTCGGAATGTACTTTGCGCTCGGCGTGAATTTTTTGCACGCGCGTGCGGCTCGTTTTTCCTCTCGCGCGTAGCGCCGGGAGCGCCGTGAGACGGGGATTCTCCGGTCTCCCGGGATTTTATCATTCCCCCCCCCCCCCCCCCCCCGATTACCACGGATGCCCCGCGTCCATTCGAAGATTGGCCGATTGCTCGGAAGGAATTGACCGGCGCAACGCGCTCGGCCGGAGGCGCAGCCAACTTGCGAATCACGATGCGTGCATACCCAGAAGGCACCGCAGATTACTCACCTCCTCGCGTGCGCGCACCACATCCACGTACCGTCTACCTACGGCTCCTCTCGGTGTCCGTCTGCCTCCCTGGAATCTCTCGGGCCTTCTGCCTAACGCTATACAACTGATGCGCTCTTGCTCTACGCGCCGCGCTTCATGTACCGAGTGCTCGTCAAGTTCCGTCCATACATCGATTCTCCCTTCATAATGAAAAAAAATTAACTTTCGATTTTGTTAAGTTTGAAAACCCTATCCGATGGCAAATTGACCGCTGATTTCGAAAAGCACCGTTGTCTGCCCGAAAAATGGAAAATTCGACGAGAAAAACGCGGAAAATAATTGTTCACTTTTTTCGAAATTTCGTCACTTCGCTAAAATCGTGGTTACTCTTTCTGTATCTGTTGTGTCTGTCTATTTTGTTCCTTCGTTCGAGAGAAAATTGAATAAGGACGAGAATGCCGTAAGGCGGAAGGCGATATCTTGATGTTTTAATTTTTCACAAAATCTTACTGTCGTACCATCAAAAATAAAAAGATTTTTCCATAATACCCCTTGCGTTTTTTAATTCTTTTTTTTCGATTTTATAAAGTTTGAAAATCCTATCCGATGGCAAATTTCTCGCTGACTCCGAAAAGCACCGTTGTTTGCCAGAAAAATAAAAAAATTCGACAAGAAAAACGCGAAAAATGATTTTTTTTCTCCAGAAATTTTATAATACGCGAGATATTTTACGCACTGATTTTTTGAAGAGGGATTTTCCTTCATTCCATTTTTTATTTTTTATTTTCTCATCCATCTCTACTTATACGATAATTACAGCGACTCATCGACCAAAACCCACAATCAAAATTCCCATCGAACCCGAACCAACTCTGATCGTCAATTTTCCCGTCCAAAGGATCAAGCAAAAACCCTCCACTCGCGTGTCTGACTATCGCGGCCGTTCCAAACTTTCGCGGTGGCGAGAAATAAAAACCCGGTTACGAAATCGGTCTCTCGCGATCCCCGTCGGAGATTGTCGCGTCCGCCCGTCCGTCCGGCGTCTCACATATCTGGTTTTCGATTTTACCCACGGTCGCAATTGCATTCGTGACGAGACTCCGGTAGCGGCGAGCGAGCGAGAGCGCGAGACCGTAGCCCGGGGGCGCGCAGGTAGAACGTAGGAGCGCTTGGACTATACATTATTCGGGGAACGGTTGCGCGGCGCGGCGCACCGGATAAGGCACACCGAGTTACCTGTTTCTGCGGGGCGGCTCGCGGGCAACGAGCGAGACGCGCGCGACTCTCCGCGCGCACATTGCACGGGATAATAAACGTACACAGCGCGCCCGGCCGCCCGGGTGAGCTCGGGAGACACGTGGATCGCACTGCGCGCGCGCCGCCGCCGCCGCCGCCGCCGCCGACGCCGCCTGATCCCCACAGGGAAATCCCGCAGTCAGGTTTCTCAGACCGACTGAAACATTGATGCGATCGGACCGGCCGCCTCTCCCGACTCCCGTTCCGATTGGAATCTCAATGTTTTCCTCCTCTTCCTCGTTTTACCGCCGCCTCGTTTACGGCCTCGGTCTTCGGCCGTTCGCTCGGCGCATCCGGCGCTCCGCGCGCCGCGTCGTCAGCAGTCGCGCGGCCGACCCGCGCGGTTTCCGCACTTTTCGACTCCGCTATCTCGCGTCTCACCCGAACGCCCGGTCGGCGATTTTATCCGCGCCGAGGGGTCGGGCCGAATTGCTGAAGGTCGGCGTAAACCGTTAGTCGGATCTGATGCGTATTGATACTGACCAAAGGTCGTGATGTAATTTGTGCTTTTTTATTTTTATTAAATTGTATTAATGTTTATTGCGAATGCGATTGATAATTTGGAATGCGATATCTTGATTTTTAAATTTTTTACGGAATGTTAAAGTCAGTCCCCCGAAAATCGCAAAAAACTAAAGGAGTACCGCTTCTAAAAATTAGCGATTTTTGAGGGTCTGACTTTAACATCCTGTAAAAAATTCAAAAATCAAGATATCGCGTTCTCGGTTTGCGGCATTCTCTTCGTTATAGAGTTTTCTCTCGAACGCAAAAAGAAAACCCAGGTTTGGTCGATCGAAAAAAAATAACCTCGATTTTCGCGAAGTGACGAAATTTCGAAAAAAGTAAAAAATCATTTTTTGCATTTTTCTCACCGAATTTTATGTTTTTCGGGCAAACAATGGTGCTTTTCGGAATCAGCGGAAAATTACCCATCGGGCAGGGCCTTCAAACTTTACGAAATCCAAAAAGAAAAAATTCTCGATTTCGTAAAGTTTGAACGTTAATTTCACGTTAATTTACTTAACGTTCTAATTTTGATTCGAGCATATAGCGAGCGCGCGAAGCGCGCGAGCCACGCTACAACCGGCTAGTTACTATTATTATTAGTAATAATAGTTAGGCAGACCAAATTATTATTATCGCTGTTATGATTATTATTTATTATATATTACTATGATTATTATTTATTATTACTATTAGTATTATTTACTATTACTTGTTAATACTGAGCAACGGTGGCGATATATAATTTATTATTTTTTATCTTTATTAGATTTATTTTGATTGCGAGTAGTCGATGAATTGCAACGTAAGTTGGAATTCGTTGAATCAAACATTTTTTTAGACAAGGTCGAGATGTACTCTCAGGATGTGGGGAGCTCGATTCGTGCTCGATACTTTTTGTCGCCGCATAAACTCGGCCGGGAACACAACTGCACAACGTGAGACCCCTCCGGCCACGATTAAGGCTGGAAAAGTCCGTATCTCTCTCTCTCTCTCTCTCTCTCTTTCTCTTTCTCTCTTTATCCGCCGCTCCGGCAAAGTGCATTTCAACATTTGGACCACGTACAACCGAGACCGATACTATAAAGCTTTTTCCGCCGGCCCCTCCGGAGAGTCCGCGGCGAACTTCTCGGGGAGCTTTTATCGCGGATACCACTCGCATTGGTTCGGCGTCGTGAACAACCGGACGGTCCTTTTTTTCAATTAAAATATATATTTTTTTTAAAGGCAACTTTTTTTTTCAGTGCCCAAATATCCCGACTACCGTGAATTAGAAACGTATGAGAAGCCCCAAAGTTTTCGTTGCTATCGTGAACAACCGGACAACCCTTTTTTCCAAGAAAATATTTTTCAAAAGGCAACATTTTTTCTCTGCACAAATATCCAGACTGCCGTAAATTAGAAACGTACGAGGAGCCCGAAAATGTTGATCGGCATCATGATCAACCGGACAGCCCTTTTTTCAATTAAAATATTTTGCCAAAAAAGGCAGTTTTTTCTTTTCTTTTCAGTGCACAAATATCTCGACTACCGTGAATTAGAAACTTTCGAGGAGCCCCAAAGTTTTCGTTGCTTCGAGCAAACATTTATTTGTCGGGCCCCGCCCGATCAATTTACTCTCCGCCACCGACCGATATCTTTGCTGGTTGCGGAGCAAAAAAACAGCGGAAGACTCCTTTTTTTCCTCTTCCTTGTTGAATCGATTCACTCCTGTTTGAGAGCGCAAAAAAAAACGCAGTGAAAAAAACAAGCCGGGGGTATAAAGTGAGAGGGATATAGAGCCGCGCGTAAAATAGAGTAAAATAAAATAAAATAAAATGAAACATCGCGTCCGAAGCTCTGGAAGAAGCGGGAAATGTGCTGAGAAAAAGAGGGGAAAAAAAACGAGGTTGGTGCTGTACGGAATCGAGAGAGAGTCGAGCGCTGACCGAGGACAGCGAGAGCGACGCAACGGGGAGAGAAGCCGACGGTGGTAAACGGGAGAAAAACCGTTTGGTTTCTTCGAGTTTCGCCGTACCGAGTAATACGACTTCCGATAGCAGCAAGCAGCACCCTGCGAGCCTCCTATTTCTCCGGCACGGAGTCGGTGCTTCCAGCCCCCGGTTTTATCGCGCGCGCTTCTTGTGTCTTCACCTCCGGGAAAATCTGGCCGGTAAATCGCGCGCGCCCGGCGAGATATTTATATTGTCGAGCGACTCCGCTCGGCTTCCGCAACGACATCAATGTAAAGAAGGCGAAATACGCGGGGAAAAAACGCGATCGACTGTATGTTTCATAACACACGGCGTAGATTTTATATAGACGCGATAAAGCGATCTCTCAACGTTATTTTTCTCTTCGAAATATCGACCTCTGACCTATCAGAAGCCCGATATGACCTATTGAAAATAATAAAGTAAAAAAAAATCGTGAAATCTGTTGCGTTTGAAAAAAATAAAAACTATTCGTTGTGTTCGGGCAAAAATACATCGAAATAACACGTTGAACTAGTTAAAAAATAAAAAGTGTTATAAAAAATAAAAATCGAGATTAATTTTTGAACCTAGATTTTCTTCCTTCGTTCGAGAGAAAACTTAATAGCGAAAAATAGAAAATTCGACGAGAAAAACACATAAAATTTGATTTTCTGTAAAGAAAAAAAAAATGTTCGACGAATTTTCGTCAGAATTCAGAAAACGTGGTCGAAAATTGCCAAAATCGACCCATCAAAGTTCCCCTCCTCGTTATGAAGCGCAACATTGTGAAGACGCGATTATAGCATACACGCAGCCAACGAGAGAGTAACGGGCAACGCATGAATTTCGCTCGACGTATATAAGCTCGCATCCGTTCTGCGATACGGGAAGGCATCGTGACCCCCGCAGGAGCTGGCGCGGGGTTTTCCCTTCCGCATCTTCGATATTGCGGCTATCATGCGCGAACGAACGATCGCGAATGGTGAGTTACGTTACGGGAGAAACGCGGAGTGGCGGACCGCGACCGCGTGCGCGGCGCTCGCTTGGTTATCCACCTTTAGCCACGAGCTATGCAAGATGAAATTTCGCTTTGGCGTGCTATTCGGGTCGCCTCACTACGCGTTTCCCAATCCTAATGACAACAACAACAACAACAACAACAACAACAACAACAACAACAACAACAACAACAACAACAACAACAACAACAACAACAGCAGCAGCAGCAGCAACAACAACAACAACAACAACAACAACAACATCAGCGACAACAAAAATAATAATAATAATGTTAATCTTATATTTTGGAAAGTTGTTTGTCTGACCCAGCCCCCTTAATTCAAGTCTGTCGCAAAATTAGAAATGTTTCTTTATGTTAATAACCAGCCCATACGCGTGCTCCGCTTACGCGGTTGTCACTTCACTAAATTCGAGGTTACTTTTTTTTGGGTCGATCGAACCTGGATTTTCTTCCTTTGTTCGACAGAAAACTCTATAACGAAAAGAATGCCGCAAGGCGGAACGCGATATCTTGATTTCGGACTTTTTCACGAAATTTTAAAGCTGAAAGTTGACTTGCGTTTCCCTCGAAAATCTTTTTTTCGATTTCGTAAAGTTTGAAAACCTTATCCGGTGGGAAATTTCCCGCTGATTTCAAAAAGCACCGTTGTTTGCCTGAAAAATAAAAAATGCGACGAGAAAATCGCGAAAAACGAATTATCACTTTTTTCGAAATTTCGCCACTTCACTAAAATTGAGGTTACTTTGTTTTGGATCGATCGAACCTGGATTTTCTTTTTTGATTCAAAGGAAAACTTAATAACGAAGAGAAGAATGTTAATAATAATAATAATCATAATAGTAATAATAAAAATAAACAGAAACGACGTAAATAGGGCGACTTGGATCCTCGGTAAAAAAAGGATTTTGAACACACGTAATATCTTGTTCAATCTACCCGAGTAAACAGTGACAACTGCGCGGGCAAAGGCGAAAAGAGAGACGAGGAATAAGCGGCGCACACACAGCGTGGAAAGTCTGCAACGCAACTCACTGTGTAATAAATTCTCGACACCATAGAGAAACCGGTTTACCTTCTGGCTTTAAACGCATTCTTCGTCGTACAAGCGGCGCCGCCGCCGCGGAGAATATACACAGAGCCCGGGCGCTTCGTGTGTCTTCTCTCCCCATTCTGCTACTTTCCGTTCGGTGACTTCGGAGACTCGCGATACTCGAGGCTCTGCGAGGCTTATGGGCCGAATTTTTGGAAGAACCGCCCTAGTAGAAAGTCTGCAGCGTTACATCCGCACCAGGTCAGGCCCTGATCAGGCCCCGATCAGGGTATGTTAACCCTGTTTGGGCCTGATCAGGCCCCGATCAGGGTATGTTAACCCTGTTAACACCCTGTTCGGGTCATAGATTTTCCACGAGAGTAGTAGAAAGTCCGTAGCGTTACATCCGGCCTAGTCAGGGCCCTAGCAGGGCCAACATGGCCCTGATCAGATGATGTTGAAGTTTGCATCGTTGGAATGCAACGAAATTCAGAAAAAAAATCATTCTAATTAATCCAAATAATGAAACTAGGTATAAAAAGTCATAATAGCAATTAGTAACTATAATGATCTTTTATACCTAATTTCTTAATTTGGTTTAATTACAATTAATTTTTTTCAGAATTTCGTTCCATTCCAACGATGCAAACTTCAACATCATCTGATCAGAGCCTGACCAGGGCCGAATGGGATGGCACGCAGGTTTTCTGTCAGGGCGATGACGTCGACGACGAGAGGTTCGCGATCGCGTTCGGCCGGTCTCGGCAGTCCGGTCAATAATCACTGAGCCCCGGAAAAATCGCGCGAGAATATCGAGGAGCGAACGTAACCTCAACGTCCACCAATAACATTACCTCCCGCGCGGTCGATTGAAACTGGGTCGACGCGGCTCGGGATCGGCAGTTATCGATTACCGATCGTATTGATTAGCAAAATTGCGTGGCCGCGATGCGACGGTTGACTGCGGGACGTTCGACGATAATCGGGCTGACCGCCGGTACGAAAATCGTGATTGCAATTCGATTCGGATATTCCGTTCGCTCGCGGAAGGAACGAAACCGCAATCGGCGATATTTCCGGTTATATCTGCAGCGCGGTTTATTTCCAACGCGTCGAGCGGCCACTCAGCAGCTTCTCAATTGCAAGTATTAAACCAAAAATTAAATTACCTCAAAATCACATTTTTTTACCGCCGTCGACAGTTTTTTCCGGTAATACTTGTTTATTTCCAACGCATCGTGCGGCCACTGAGCAGCTTCTCAATTTCAAATTTAAAAAAAATTAAATTAAATTACCTCAAAATCGTATTTTTTTAAACCCCATCGGACTATGCAAACGAACCTTGCACAGTTGTTGACTGTGCAACGTTTGTTTGTTGCACACTGAGCAGCTTCTCAATTTCAAATAAAAAAAATTAAATTAAATTACCTCAAAATCGCATTTTTTTAAATCCCATCGGCCTATGCAAACAAACCTTGCACAGTTGTTGACTGTGCAACGTTCGTTTGTTGCACACTGAGCAGCTTCTCAATTTCAAATTAAAAAAAAATTAAATTAAATTACCTCAAAATCGCATTTTTTTAAATCCCATCGGCCTATGCAAACGAACGTTGCACAGTTGTTGTTATTTTTGTTGATACGACGGAGCGGGAAAAATTGTTGGAACGAGATTGAGAGACCGAGAGCCACGCGAATAGATTCGTTTTCCAAAGCGCTTAATCTAATTGCACTGGAGAGGGATTGGCGAGGGGTGGGGGGGGGGGGGAGGGGGAGGCTGTATGAAAATCTGCGAAGCGTTCGCTGATGCCGGGGCTTTGGAGAGCCGAATCGCTTCTCGGAGCGCGAAGCGCCGGGCGCCTGTCTCGTTTAATTGCTTTTGTTTCCCCCCGACGATATTGCTCGCGATGCACCAACAGCAGCGGCGGCGGCGTCAACGGCAGGAGGGAGACAATGCTGCGGGCAATACGGCTACCGGCGAACTTGTTGGATAGTCCTCGATCGAAGGCCAGGCACATGTTTTTAATTAGTTGGAGTTTTTCTAAAAAAAACAAAAAATTTTCAATTGTTTTGTTAGTTTTTATTCAGTAATTTTTGCCGCATCATCATCGCCCCGGATCCTCGTTAACGAGTCCATTGAATCCGCCCGGATAATCCGCTTGTTTTTATCAACTCGGCCGTTACTTTTTAATAATGAAAAAAATTCGAAGTTTCTCGGGCTCGGGATGAACGGAGGAGACCTCGTCGATATTGCGAAAACTTGGAGCCCTGCCGGAAGACGCTGGGGGCAGGTGGCACATTCGAGGGCTTTTGATGGGATATCGCGGCTCTTGGATTTTAACCAGTCGAGCAGTGAAGATGGGCAAAGTTTGCGATAAGATGAGAAAAAAACTGAGCCTCGTAATCGACGATGGGCAGAGTTGAACGAAGAGCCGGTAAATTGGTTGGATCTCCGCAAAATTATCGTAGCAGAAACACAGATATTACTATTAACACTTCGCGAAAAAAAAATTCTATCGATAAAATATTATTGTTCATATATTTTTACTACATGTATTAACGTATTAGTTGCATGTGGTGCAAGAGTCCGGAAATTATGAGGATATTTTTTTTTCCACCAACAAAAAGTTTATTATTTTTATTCATATTTAATTTTTATTTGTAAAATAATTAGTAACGCATTTCGAATCGAGTGTAAATATTGTAGAGTTTGGGAATTATGAGGATCTTCAGTCTATTTTCCACCGACAAAAAATTTATTACTTGCATTCATATTTAATATTATATTTTCGCAAAAAAAAAATCATTAACGCAGCTCGACTCGAGTGTAAACGATACAAGAGTCCGGGAATTGTGATGATCTGTAGTGTACATCTCGCGTCGTCTCTGGTGAAGTTCGCAAAAACAGCTTACCAGATGTAGGCCCTCTGCGCCTCTGCGCCTGCAGTGATGGTCGGCCGAGAGAGAGAGGGGACGGGAGGGGGAATGCACCGCTAGCGCTCGGAGTTATCCGCGACGACGTCTACGAGGCGCACAAGGACTCTATGGTTCGCGCGTCATATCCAGAATAAGAAAAACACGGGCGTAGCGAGCGCGAGGAAGGGGGAGAGGCCATCGGCTGAGGGCGCGAGAAAGAGAGAGCGAGACACACGTGTGTCTCGCAGCTCTTTCATTCGCATATTCGCTTTCGTATGCCATGGCTTTATCCGTTTCTTCGTTTGCGCTCCCTCGGCGCCCGCTCGGCGTTCGTTCATTGACCAGTAGCTCCTCGAACTCTGAGCCGTGTACGGTTATTCGAGACGCGAGCGCCAATAACAGGCTGCGTGGCATTCCGAACCGAGGCACTCGTTAAAAGTAACAAAATAAAAGAGTCGTAAAAATAAAAATTGTTCAACGCGGTGTGGAGACAAAAAGGGGGATTTAATCGCTTTTCGAGGGGTGAAGAAAGAATAATTTTGCACAAAATAAGCAAGTGTGATATAAGCAGCAATTTTTCGCTTTCTCTTTTTTTTATGGAAATTCTCGAATTATTCGGTATGAAATTTCGTTTAAATTATTCGCGTTGCGGAGCGAAGCGAAGACGCGTGAAAATAAATATATAGCTGTGCCGAAATCGCGAAAGCAAAAATACCCGGGAGTGCGAGGTACAAATTGTTCGGTGTAATGTCCAAGTGCTGCGGCTGCCTGGGCGTTTGCCGGGGCTCGGATACTTACCAGCCCCTGCGGCCCCAGCAGCGGCCCCTGCAGCGGCAGCCGCCCCGCGCCGCGCTGCAAAACCGCGTCGGAAGCCTGAGAGCTTCCAGGGCGACGGTGGAGGGCGGCCCGAGAACGCTCAGAGACCAAACTAAAAAACTCAGCGTTCGCTACGACGCGGTTAGACCCGCCGGAAATCGTGAGAGGTGAGAGCACTTTCGTTTCTTTTTTTTTTTTGGGAGCTTGCGCCAAAAAAAGATCATTTTCCCACACTTATATCGTTTCCTTTCGCACGGGTTGCCTCACTTCGGTACGAATGCTCATTTAAAATTTATCTCACTGGAAATATCAGAAGAAAATGTCAAACATTTCGTATTACATGGAAAACGAAAAACATTTAGTACTGCATCACATTCATGAATATTAATGTATGATTAATTATTAACATATTAAACATAATTTAATATGTTACAGAAAATTAAAAACATTTCGTATTGCATGGAAAATTAACAATATTTAATACTGCATCAAATTCACAAATATTAATGTATCAATAATTATAAAAATATTGTATATAGTTTGATGGCAGAAAATTAAAAACACTTGACACTATACTAACATTTTTATTTGACAGTTATATAAAAGATATGAATCATCTTAATAATAACAACAAAATCTTTTTGTATTGCTAATTCTGGGAGCATTTTTTTCTTTATTTTTCTTTTTCGTCCCGACGCGACACAGGAAAAGCGTGTTTGCATGTCGCAACATTGACGCAAGGACGAAGAAATGTCGAAGGTCTCACAGACGTCGGGGGCTGAATGCGGCGTCGTTGAAAGGCTCCGGGGGCTTTCGAGGACACGTAGCTTACATTCCTCGCGGAATCGCTGCCGCGAGTCCTCGTTAACATTTTTTTTTCTTCCGCTTCTTCTTCTTTTTTACCCCTGTAAAACCCTTGCAAACGAGCGTTTCCGCGATCACCGCCACTGTGTATACACACTCGTTACGCGTTGACTCAGGCGCGAGCCCGATGATTAATCTACACCGCGTTTGCCGAGCGGAGAGCTTTTCATTCCTCCGGCGAGGTTAAAAATACCCCTCGTCTCGGTAAATATTCGTCACTACAGGCCTAACATTTTTTTTTTCAACAATTATAATCCCGTACGTCAAATTTTGCAAAAAAAAAAAAATTATAGAAAAATCCAGCTGTCCTAAAAAATAAACAATATCCTGCTATTCGTAGAAAAATCTGCTATCCTCAAAAAAAATATTTCTCACTGACCTCAGTATTTTCGACGACCATACTAAGGGAAGCTTTTCACTCCCGCGGGCGAGGTTAAAAATACCCCTATTGTCTCGGTAAATATTCGTCACTACGGGACTAACATTATTTTTAACACTTATAAACCAGTGCGTCAAGTCTTGCAACAAAGAAAAGCGATTAAAAAATATCGAGTTATCCTTAAAAAAAAAAAATTATCCTGCCACTAAAAAAAAAAAAAAAAAAAATTGGTCTCCCCGACCTCAGTATTTTCGACGACGATACCGAGGGAAATTTCCGCTCCCGCGGGTGAGATAAAAATATACCCTTCATCTTATCAAATACCTTACTACGACCCCAACATTATAATTAATTTTTACACCAATGATATATATCCGTCCCTAAAATTCGCAGTCCAGGCGCAAAATTGGAAGTCCCTTAGTGCCAAAAAAAGCGATTTTCAGCTGACTCGTACTGACCTACACTCTATTTTTTCGTCGTCCTCCCCCTCCCGTGGCGCGTATATCAGATTGAATAGCGCTCGATAAGAGGGACCAACAATCGCGGGAGTGGGAACTCCGCTCGCGCGCGCTCTCCGGCTACATGCGCTACGTGTCTCTATGTACTACGCGGATGTTCGCAACGCTCGCGCGTCGTCGGCCTCCCGCTCTTCTCACCCGACCCACCAACGCGCGCGCGGCCGTAGTACATAGTAGCTCCGCGAGTTTCTCGCCGAGAGAGTCGCGCCGGGTCGCGTAGTGGGTTGTGGCAGGTCACGTGACGCGCTCGCCGGCTCGCCGGCGCGGTGGGGAGACGAGTCGGTGCCGCGCGGGCGTCGTCGCCCTCGCTCGGGGATGCTGCTGCTGCCGCCGCCGCCGCTGCCGCTGCTGCTGCTGCATGCACCTCCTTCGCCTGCTTTTTTTTCCTTCTTTTTTCTTCTCCCCGTCGCGCTGCCTCTCGCGCCGCCGTCGTCGCCGCAGTCGACGCCGCCGGTGCCGGAATGCCGGTAACGAATCAGTTCCGCAGGAACTGCTGCCGCGCGCGTCCTCCCTGTTTATCTCCGCGCTTATGCGTCGCGACTCGCCGCGACGATTAATACCCGTGGTAATAATAATTTACGCCTCCGCGATATATTGGATTAATAGCTAATTTTTATTAGTTTTTATGTTAGCGTTTAAATAATTTATATATATTTTTTTTCGTGTTCTGTCCTGTTTTTTTACAACCTTGGGAAAATTGTGCCAATTTTTTTAATTCGACAAAATTTTTTTTTCTTTGGCATATTTTTTTTTTTTTTTTTTTTTTTTTTTCGCCTATGAAGCGAATTGTGATTCGCGGCTGGTTGAGACTCGACGCTCGGTGCCGGAGCGGCGAGAGACGAGATTATCGGCAGCCCGACGACGAAATTCCACACGCGACACACCTTCTTCGCCTCGACCTTGGCGACGGGGGCGGCGGGCGCGAGAGCCGAGCGCGAGGAACGAGAGACCATCGAGTGTCACTTAACACGAATTTTCGGTTTATCGACGGGATGTAAAATAAATTTGTCGGCTGTCCGCGTAACATGTTTTTCTTTTTCTTCCGCGTTTGGTGAAACGTTACATCGCGACGTGGGTGATATCAATCACACGGTACACGTCAAGTTTCGTTGTGCAATCGCGAATTATGCAACAGTTCGAATTTCCTGCCGAAGCTGAACGCTCTGTACCCCCTGTTTATACGCCGGTGCTGTACTCGTCGATAGTCACTTCTGATCGCAACGCAAACGCGAGTTACGCCGTTTGCTTCCGCTGCGTGAAGTATTTATGGCGTTGCCAATTTATTTCCAACTGGTTTTTTTTTTATTCATGAATTTGTTTCGAAACAGCGATTTTTTTACTCGTGAATTTATTTCCAAACAGCGATTTTTCTTATTCGTGAATTTATTTCCAAACAACAATTTTTTTATTCGTGAATTTATTTCGAAACAGCGATTTTTCTTATTCGTGAATTTATTTCCAAACAGCGATTTTTCTTATTTGTGAGTTTATTTCCAAACTGCCATTTTCTTATTTTGTGCATTTATTTTCAAACAGCGATATTTTTGATTTAGTGAATTTATCTCCAAACAGCGAATTTTCATTTGCCATTTTATTTCCAACCGTTTTTTTTTTGTGAATTTATTTCCAAGCGACTTAATTTTGATTTTTCAATATCTCTCATCGTGCGAGTGATGGGAAAATAAGTCTCTGAGTCACGACCGGATTGAGCGACGAACCGGTCGGGAGTGAAAAAAAAAATTTGACATTCAAAATTCTGTGTGGAAGACGCGAAATCGAAGGTGGAAAGTGGGAGGGGGTCCCCGTTTTTTTCCTGGTTCCCTTTGCCACCAGGATGTGTGTTAACGTCATGGGATTTTTTTCTACCGCATTCCCACGAATTTAAAACGATGCCACGGGACGATAGGGACAAACAATTAAAATTCGCTGCTTTGTTGCGTTTCGTTTGATCTCAGGAGGAAAATTGCAAAAATCACTATCTTAATTTAATTATTAAAAAAAGCATTGAAACACATTTTAGCATTTTTCCTTTTTTTCTACGTCTCGGATCATAATGGTCCATGCAATAACAGGCGCTGACGCAACTCGCGTGTCTCGCACCGGACGTGTTTGTAAACATCGTGGGATTTTTTTTCCGCAACTCGCGCGAGTCTCCGCCGGTCCCGCACGGCGCGCGTCGCGCGAGTGAAAGTGCGAAGGGCCAGGGAAAAATGCTCGAGCGGCTTCGCGCGCGGTGATCGTCGAGTCCGTCGAACCGATTCGCGACCTACGCGACGACGACACCCAAAATATCATTTTCGTCGCTCCAAACGTCCCCCCCACGTTATTTTTATTTTTCATCTTCAACCAAGAATCCAAAGTGTCGCCGATATTTTCGCCAGCACAAAATTCGCAGCTGCGCGTCATAATGAATCGCCTGATTTTTCGGCTGTGATTTTTTTTTCTCGACGAATCTCAAATTGTGCAAATTGTGCGACTGTACGAAAAGTAAATAGCAACGACGAAATAATAAATAAATAAATAAATAAATAAAAAATGTGAGTGGTGGTTGAGCGGTGCGGCTCAACGGATATATAAATATATATATATTATATATACCCGCATATCGGGGTCTCTGAGTCACGGATCGCGATCAATCGCGTTCCAACGCGGTCGAACGCTGGACACCAGGCTGAGGTGAGTCGAGTATTTGCGCACGGCCACCGGTCGCTCGAGTCGACGTTTTATCCAAATATCGCGCGGCAACGTTTTGTCAATCGATCCTGCCGCCTCGTTGACTGGCACTATCTTTTTTTTTTATAAATAAAGTTATCGCACAGTGACTGGCATTTTTTTATTTTTTACTAATATACCTATCGCATAGTGACTGGCACTAATTTTATTTTATTTTAATAAATAAAGCTATCGCGCAGCGCAAAAAGTCAACAGACGCTGGACGGGATGGTCGGGACATTCGCAAATCCTTGGGAATTGGGTAAATATTTGGCACGAATCCTCCGCCAGGCCGCATAACGTTATCGTTATGACTGGTCGCAATATCGGGTGAAAGGGAGGAAGGGATACGTCAAGTTTATGTATTTACCGTAGCATTTGTTGATTAGATCGCGCGACGCCCGTACGAATCGAAGTTTGTCAGCCTCAAACTTCGTCCGTCGCGTTCCCTAAGCCCAGTCGGTTTTCCGGGTCCCCCGGGTGCAACTCCGCCGGGTCCGAATTACCCCGCGAATTACTCTAAGCTCCCTGCGATTCGCCCCTAAGTCCTCCGCCCGCGAGGACTTGGAATAATCTTTGCATATTATTACAGCGCGGAATTTACCGATCGCGTTTCGCGAAACTTTGGCGCTTCGAGATGGAAAATGTCGAGACTCGCGGTTAAACCGATTACGGACAATCGGAGGTCTTTAAAATTGGCGCCTCCACTGAGTCCACAAAATTAAAGGACCTTCCGTAATTTTTATGGCTTTTCGTTATAATGGTGGCACGTTGGGGGTGGTTTTCATGAATTATAGCTATGAAATCAATATCCAGATGTCATGCGTTCAAGAGCGAATGGTGAGTTTACAATTGTCCTGCAAAAATTATATAGAAGAAGAGATTTTTAATTTTTTTTATTTGAAAAAAAAAAGATGCTGTCACTTTAAAGGTATAGTTTCAATCGGGATGCTACCTAGGCCATTAAACAGCCCATGAAAAGCCCATAAATATGAAATTAAAAAAAATATGTTTATGCCCTTTAGCAAAAAATATGGCTTTGTATACAACCGGCGCCCCCACTTTTGAATTTCCATTTTCTCGTAACTGAAAAAATATTTTAATAGTATTCGAGAGCCCATAAAAAGCCCGTTATTTCTAGATATTTAATAATTTATTGGGCTCAGTGCCAATTTTATTACAGACCTGACAAACGGGGTTCGACCGTGCGTGAAAGTGAAAAATGAATTTTTGAGTAAAAAATAAATAAAATAAAATTCGCGCTCGGTATCGACGACAAGCGCGACCGCATTTCCGCCGCGACGAGACGCGACGTGTCGTGAAAGCCCAGATTTCGGGGATCCGGAAGGTGCGTTAAGGCGCGAAGGGAGCGGCTTAATTGAATCGGAGTCTACGGCGAGGACGGAAGGAACCGAGCATAATTCAAGCAGATAGTAACGTGGGATATGCGGAGGATACGCGGATACATCGCACACGTCTTCCCTCGCGCAGACCGATTAAGCGGCTATGTAATTGAATTAAATCCACCGTGCGATTGACGGTGGATTTAACGGGGGGTCGAGTGGGGGGGGGGGGGCGAGACCGGCGAGACGGGCGGGTTCGATGTCGGAGCGAGAAATCCCGATACCGTCGCACGAGCGTCGGGAGTTCGATATCTTCCTTCGCCACTTTCGTTCGATCGGATTACGAGAAATACATTTCGCTTGTACCGATTTAATTACACCGCCCGGTAGCCCCCGATAGTCAATATATAGCCCCCTTTCGATTACCACGGGCAATGTGGCGCGGAATCGCCCATACGCGCTCGAACAGTCGGGTCGCGCTGCGTCTGACGTGGAATTGCCTGTACGTCGCTATTCGAGAATCCGGTACATTTATTTTGGCACGGAATGCCCCATACTTGCGCTATGGAAATTGAGCTGCGGCTAATCGAGCGTGGAACGCCCCGTACAATGTGAATCCGGCACATTAAATTTAGCGCGGAATGCCCCGTACAAGCGCCATGGAGAATCGAGTCGCGGCTAATCGAGCGTGGAACGCCCCGTACAATGTGCACGGTGCACGGGAATTGAGATGCGGCTAATCACGCGTGGAACGCCCCGTGTAATGTGCATGGGAAATGCTATGCATATATATGTATACAATATCTCGTGTGCACGTAAATTCGATGTGCTCGATCGTTCGAACGGCTGCGTTTAAAGAGCGATAAAGACCATCGGAGATTAGGCAGTGAGCACGCATTTTCGTCTCGCGAGCGAAGTAATGGAAATTGGCGAGCACGCGCGTGAATTGGCGAAAAATCGAGAGATGAAAAATACATGGAAGATCGCTCGCGAACGAGTCGCGAGGATCCCGTGATGCGTGCACACGTCGGGATTTACCGCACCGGGCGAGACCCCAGCGCGGGGCAAAAGATATTTCGTATTTTCGCTTTATTTACAGCCGCGCGCGGAGGGCGGCTATCGGACGCGCGCGCGCGCGCGTGGCACATCGATAGATACCGCGTCAACGTTCGACACGACGCATCGAGTGTACAGTTGACTCACGCATACTTTAGGCAGACTTGGGAGTCGAATCGATTTTGCCGCCTAAAGAGCGAAAAGACTTTTAATAAAAGTAAAAAATGTCGACATCCTGTTTCGATTTTTTTTTTTTTTTTTTTTTTTTTTTTTTTTCACGCGGAGATATGACTTACTTTTTAGTTGTTCACTTGTGATAAATATAGAAATTCAGAAATTCCTTGGAAAAGTATCAATTTAGAAATTTCTTGAAATAAAAAAGTATCAATTCAGAAATTTCTTGAAATAAATAAAATAATCAGCGGACAAAAAATATGATTAATTTTTTTTACTTGTTCACTTGTGATCAATATAGAAATTAAGACATTTCTTGAAATAAATAAAAAGAATCAATTTATAAATTTCTTGCAATAAAAGTAATCAGCGGACAATTTTCGATGAAATTATTACGGTGTACGAATTGAGAGTGAGAAAATGATGAAATTCGTGAAATTTACGGCGAGGATAAAATAACTGCGGCTGCACTGTACAACTCGCGAGCGCGGCAAATACTTTATCACACGGGGCGCGTACGTGCACGTGACGAACGCACTATACGAATTCAATTGTATGGCGGGTAATGGGTATTCGCGTTTCGCAGACGGGCACGAAACCGAGAATTCCACCGGGATTACGTTCAATTTGAGGCCATTATAACCGCGCGCATGTTGGCAGATATATTCATGCATTATTACGATGTAATTATGAAAATCCGCTCCTGTAACGCAATTCCGCGACACCTGCGCGGCGAGGACTGATTATGTCAATAATGCAATATTATTCGCGTGAATGACAAGTGGATCATTCGTCTTTTTTAATTTAAAAAACCCACGGATTTTTTTTTTCTCTTTCTTTTTTTTTATCGAAATTAAACTTCTCGACGCGTAACAACGAAAAACAAAATGTAAAATGAACTGCACGTGTAACATTTATAGTCGGACATTCGGAAGCGAAGCGAAATGCAGCGGCTACAAAAAATATCGGGTGTACGAACGAATATTGGCGCGTCCCTTTTTTGCCCTGTATCTTTTTATCGCTCGGTGCATTTTTCGCCTGTTTTTCGCGTGATAAGCGTTATCACCTGCTTCGCTCGCGAGTACCTCGGTTATTAACACGACCTTTTTTTTATCTAACGCGATCAGAAGAAACGAGGCCGTTCCACTCGCGAATCGGGCGACACTTTTTTTAACGACTTCCAGCCAACTTGAATATCTTTCTCTCTCTCTCTCTCTCCCTCTCTGTGTGTGTATCGATGTTGCCCACTAGTCGGACCACGCGCGAGATTCGCGCCGTCCGGTTTATTCGCACCAAACGTGTGAAATACGAGGTCGATTTTAACGAGTGGACCTTCTCGCTCCCGTCAAATCGTGTGACCCGGATCTCCGTGCCTACACACTCGGTTTCCGATTAAAACGATCGCGCGAAATAAAATGTCTGCGCGCAACGCGGCCAAACCCGCTCGGCTCATCGACGAGCGACCGTTTTTTATTTGTTTCCTTTTTTTTTGCAGCTTTTGTCGGCAAAAGCTCAGTTCATGCAAAATCCATTTTACACCGGAAAATTGAGACATCCCGTGTTCGCAAATACTAAATATTAATATTCTCATTCCGCGAATTTGAGTGTCGGAGCGATTTTTTTTTTCTTACCTCGTACGAGGTGAAGGACAAGATCGTGTTGAAAACCGAGTGGACTTCGCCCTCCTGTCGTGTGTAATTGAAAGCAAAAAAAAAAGAAGGAAAAAGGGAGAATGATAAAAAGAGGTTGTGAACGAAAAATTTGAGACTTGAAGATGAAAGAGCTCTCGGTACATGGAGCCTACAACGCAAGCACTTGCTCGCTTTCGTTTGCATTGCTCTGGCCTAAAAACGCTCTGGCTTTTGCCCCCCCGGGCGCTCGGTGCGCGCGGGCTACTTGAAAATTGACACTACTCCCTCGGGACTGCGCCGAGAAGAGCTTAACTAAAGAGAAAGCAAAAGAGAAAAAGCGAACCGTGAATGCGCGACGCTGTGCGACCGCCCCCGTCTTCGCGTGTTGGCTCCTTCTGCATGCTCCGCGATGTGAAAAGGCCGCGCGGATCGGCGCGAGGTCGCGCGCGTGGCGCGCGCGGTTATTTCTGAAGTGCGTTTGCCGTCGTCTTTTGCTCGCCCGAATCCTCCGCTGGAGTCTAATCCGTGGAACGCGGTTGCGACTGCACCGAAATGTTGTCCAACCGTTTCGCGCGATACGAGAGATACATGGATTTATGTTACGCCACTCGGCGACGTAAAATTTGCTCCGGGGTCTCTCGGTTATGTGTTATTGAAATGGAAGATTTAATTTTGACTAGACTAGTATAAAAAAATGGGATGTGTAAACGAAAAATAAAAATGGAAAATAATCAAGTTTTTTTAGTTTTTCGTGAAAAATATCGCGTTTAGACAAAAACGATTGACGAATTCGTTGGGTACGGGCAAAAATACATCGAAATAAGGTGTTAATTCTTTTTTTTTATTCAAAGTGCTTTCGAAGTTTCTTGTCTTCACTAAAATTGAGGTTACTTTTTTTTGCTTCGATCGAACCTGGATTTTCTAACTTCTTTCGAGAAAAACTCAATATGCCGCAACACGAAACGAGATATCTTGATTTCTGCATTTTTCACTGAATTTAAAAGCCGAACCCTCAAAAATCGCAGATTTTTCCATACATACCCTTGCGTTTTGGCGAATTTTTTTTTCCGTTTCGTAAAGTTTGAAAGCCATATACAACGACAAATTTCCCGCTGATTACGAAAAGCACCTCTGTTTGCTCGAAAAATAGAAAATGCGACGTGAAAAACGTGGGAAATGATTTTTTTTTTTTTTGTGCAAATTTTTTTCAGTCTTGCCATTTTGACTTGCACCATCATTGTCAAGTGGCACACATTCTACCCTCAAAAACACCGTTACCAATCCTTTCCAAAATGATTTCAAAACAAAAAATATTTTCCTCATATTTCAGAAGCTCGAAATTTCGCGCAAGTCGGCAAACGTTGATTGCGTTAAGCAATTGGAATAAATAAAAGGACAATGTCAAGAGACAGTGAGAGAGGTAGAGAAAGACGGCGAGCGTCTTGAGAGCCGAGAGGAAAATTGTTGAGAGTCTGCTCGTCTGCCGCGGTTAAGTCGCGGAATTATAGCGGCGCGCTGGTTCCGCCGAGCGAGGTAGCCCGGGTGGGTTCCTTTGAGAATTGTCCCGTTGCGTCGGGTGGAGCGCGCACACAGACCGAGCGTGAGAGAGACAACGAGAGCGCGGGAGAGCCCGAGCGAGCGGGTAACACGGAGGGCGTGCAGTCGAGTACGCGCGCAATGGACGACGTAATCGAGGAAAGTCTCGGATGGAGATAATGCAATTTCGCCGCGACCCAACGAGGTCACGAACTTCACATTTTCACGACGCGACCCGCAATCTACTCCGCACTTCGTATATATACCCTCGACGAATCTGGATACCGCACCGCGCGGCTCTCTCTCTCTCTCTCTCTCTCTCTCTTGCCCTCTCTCGTGATGGATATTGGCAGATTTTAATATAAAGCCTTTGGAAATGCTTGACGCGAACTCGCAGAAGCGAGTCGGACGCTTTTCTTGTAAATGGACTGAGTGATGTAAAAATACCCCCCACCAAAATTTGCAAATAACTCACCATTATATAAATAATAGTTATAACAACAGCAACACACCGAGAGAAAAAGTTTCCTTGATTCCAAAGAAATGGGTGGATTGATTTTTTCTCATTGATATTCAATGAAATATTTCTTTGAATTTCAAAGAAACGGTCTCCTTGATTCAAAGAAAGGATATACTTGACGGCACCTGGTCCGTCAACGTTTGGCGCATTCGCGATAAGTCGTATTGGCGTTTCTCGTTCGAGCTGGTCCATTATGTTATGGTCAAGTCAAGTCAAATCAAGAAGATAATCTTTGGTTAAATCATTCAAGTTATTGCTTAACATATCTAAGCACTATGGTACGTAACCGAGAACTTAGGTCGACATAACCTATAATTTGGTTGATGAGATCATTCAAAGAAAATATAATATTAACTTAAGGATACTGTTTCATTGACGTCAAAGAAATGTTTCATAGGTTGAGATTTCAATGAAATTTCATTGATTCAAGGAAACTTTTTCTCTCGGTGTAACGACATTGATGATAATGATAATGATAATGTCAATGATGATAATAATAAAATAGTTAATAAATTAAGACATTTAATAATTTGTCGGAAAATTCCAAATAGCCTGTAACGCAATTTTGCCCTCATAACGAATATTTGTCCATAAAGTCGCGCAGCGAGAAAGCTCATTTCATACGTGTCCGATGCAACAGGAAGTACACGAAGAGGGTGGCGGAGGGGGCGGGGGCGAGAGAAGCGGAAGGGAGGACTCGGAACGGATATAATTTATCGCGCGCAGGGTTCGTGCACCGTACGTAGTAGGTACGAGCGCGCAACCCCGCGGCCGTGACACGTGCAGGGCGCGAAATTAACGGGGCCATGACGAGACACCGCGCGCACGAATGACGATGCCCGGCGAGCGCGTGAATGTCGCGTCGTCCATCTTAATAACGCTCGTTTATACTTCGGATGCCGCTGCCGGGAGGAGCAGGAGGAATGGCAGGAAGGGCGAGGAATACACAAATCCACAACGTTTTTATACCATGAAAATGGGGGGGGGGGGTGTAACTTCGACCGGTGGAAAGTTAGCCGCCCATTTATTCCCATTTTTGTCTAAATTTTAAAAAATATTCTAAAAACAAGACCAGTTTTAGTTGCCCCCGATGGAGTTCTGAAGTTCTGTATATTTTGTATTAACAGTTCTGTTGATTCGGACTCAAAAGGTGGTTCTGAAATACATGGGGGGCTAACTTATAAAATCAAAACATTTGCATTACTTCACCGTCAAAATTATTCGTCGGATTGAAAAAAACTAAAAGCTACGTTGTAAAAGAACTCTTTCACGGGCAACCGGAACTCATCTCAAATTTTAATTTATAAAGAATTCGAGAAATACACCGTTGTGAAGTTAGCCCCCAGGATTTTAAAAACATTCTGAAAACAAGACCAGTAATGCGATATACATATTTTCAGTCAAAAGTTCTATATACATTCTATACATATATTTTCAAAATATACTTAATTCTCATGGGGGTTGACAGGTGGGGTGAGGGGGGGGGGGGGGAAGGGCAACGTGTACTGACCGGGAACGAAAAAAAAAAGAAAAAAAAGGTAAACCCGAGGAAAAAATGACCCGAAGTAATAGTTCAGCACTATATATAGCCTCACCTCTCGCGCCGGTTGGACTTCATCGCACCCGTAAAAGTACTTGAACCATGCGCTGTGGGCGCAGCTCACGCGAACTCCACGCGGTAATGGAACGGTAGTGGCGTTACAAATGAAAAGAAACGTGGGGCGGGCGAGCGGGCGAGCGGTCAGGGCAAGAGGCATCGCCTAGGCGCGATGACCTCGCGTAATCCCCGCGGAGGACCTCGCGGTCGAGCGCCGCGCGAGCCCTTTCGTCTGCCGCTATACGTTGCAGCTGTACACGGGCGTCCGGTAGCCGCGGGGCGCCCGCGCGAAGCCCTTTACGTGCACTCCCGGGACCCTTGAACGCCACTGCGGTCGGTGCAACGCTCTCGTTTCGGGATAACACGATCGTTCGCGCGGCCCGAGTTCGACCGACGCGGTTTTCTCCCGGCACTTTCCTTCGATTACGAGGGCTTCGTGCTCGTACAATTTTATTTTTCGAGGTGGCTGAAAAACACGGATTTTAGTTTTCAGAATGGTGGAAACGTATAAGAATTTTATTACGAAATACAGGTGGAATGACGCACAAATTTTACTTTTGAAAATATTTAAACCGCCTTTTTTGTTGTAAATAGCTGAAAACCATTTTTCTTTGCAAATAGCTGAAAACAATTTTTTTTTGTAAACAGCTGAAAACAATCTTTTTTGTTGTAAATAACTGAAAACAATTTTTTTTGTAAATAGCTGAAAACATTTTTTTTTTGTAAGTAGCTGAAAACATTTTTTTTTTTCTTGTTTTTCAAACTCGTTGAAAAATCTGATTATCAAGATCTTACGATTTCCTGGCTGTTGAATTCCGGACATTCGAAACCCTTAAAAAACGGATTACAGTCTGCTTTACCGACCGAGTCGATCTAACTCCTGAAGAATCTGCCAGCCGCGAGTTTTTGAGTATCACTCGACTCCCCGCGAGGCCGTCGCTTGTTTTTCTTTCACGATAAAATCTGTTGAGCGACAGAGTCTCCCCCGCGCTCGGCTACTTCGCTGATAGACGAGCCAACTTTTACCGTCCGAGTGTCGAGTTAGCATGCATTTTCTCTATTTACGAGCGGCGCGGCGGGAAGACCCGCGAATTTTGGGAGCGCCCTGAGGAAAAAACTTTGTGATTGATGATTGCGGGAGGTGAGCCAGGAGGAGGGGGAAAAAACGGGTTGCGCGCGGGAGGGAAAAACACGGGGAAGAAGAGAAGCGCGAGCGAGCTCGGTGTGCGGCAGGATGATAGAGAAACGAGGGGGGGGGGGCCAAAGAGTGGAGGGGGGGGGGGGGTGGTTCCAATGAATTTCTGGCCCGCCAGAGGGAAGTCGGTCCGCGAACACGAAAGTGCGGTTAGGAGCTCCCGGATGGCTCGAAACTGCCCCGAAGAAGAGAGGAGCGATGAGCAAACCTCGCCGGGTACCTCGAGGGCCACCGAGCGGACATTAATTGCGCGACCAGACGCAGTGGCATAACGCCAGGACAATTCAATATCCCTGCAACAATCGGTCGGCCGCTTCCGCCGCCCCTTCCACCGCTTCCCCCTTTTTAACGCTGTCTTCATCATCGGCCACGGCGTTTTACCCCCCGGGGCTGCTGAGCTTTGGGCGCGTTTCCATGTGTAAAATTTGTGGGAATCGTTACGGAAATTGTACGTTTTGAAATTGCTGTTTTATTTTTTTTTTTATTGTGTTTATTGTGCTCTATGGTATTGGTGGTGACATTCGGGGACAAAAAACACTTCAATCGAGTGCACAAAATACAAACATTTTTTTCCCTGATTTTTTGTCATTTTGCAATTATCGGTTTGTTTTTGTCGTTCGAAAACCGATGGAAAATCGATTAGCCACTATCGACCTCGCCCCACCATGACGTAGTGGTGAAAGACCTTCGTGTTTGGCTTCTTGGTCGGTTTCGTCCGCGATTTGCTCAACCTCGGTTGATCCCTCACGACGATGATGTCCAGGGCGCGTCTCTTCTGAATGTCCCTCGCTGCCTCGTGGCTCGCGGTCGAGGAGACGCCGCAGAGAATTCCGACGATCACGAGGAACACGGCGAGCGTCATCGTCGCGCGGCGCATTTTGCGAATTTTCGACGGAAAATTTTCCACGAGCCCGTTGACGCGAATTTTGCGAATTGACCTGCGATGCGCCCGATGCGAATTTCGCGCGGTCACACCGAGAACTGTCCGGCGGTCTCGTCGACGCCGGAAACTTTGCGCTTCCGCGCTTCGCGGTTTATCGGTGCAATAAGGAATTATTATGGCCGATAGTCGCGCGAGGCTTCCGGTCGCCGTTCGCCGCAGAGCCGCGAGCGGCACGATTCACCGATACCGCAAATCTCGAACGACCGACCGTTCGAGGTCGAGCGCGCGATACCCATGAATACAACCGCGGCGGATCGTAAAACGTGTTTTTCGCAAAACCAAATGATGCTCGGCGCTTCCCGCGCGTTTCCAATCGATACACGCCCGGCGACACCGCGAGGGAATAGAATTTCATTTACGCGAATTTGTTTTTCGCGGAAGCGCGCGACAAACGCGTTTTACCGTTTTACACTGCCTGCCGCAGATTTAAATTTATCCGCGGGCCTAACTGCGTGTCGTAAAAATAAAAATATATCGCAGTTACTTGGAACTCGAGAGACAAAAATTTGCAATCATTTTTTTACAGCGAAAAACTGTAAAATTAGGAACAGTGCGGCTGAGGACGAGCCCAGGAGACGGCGCTCGGTAAATTAAAGTACGGAAGAGGGTTAAGTACGAGGAAACTCAGAGCTTGATGGGTAATCATTAATACTCAAAGCTCTTAACCTTTTTATTTTTTTTTATTTCAATAAAAAGAGGATTAATTAAGAGGAAATTCAGAGCTGGATGGCTAATTACTATTAAACACCTTATTTTTTCTCAATAAAATCGCAAAATGACAAAAAGCAGGGTTAAACTTAACAGGATGGAATATGTTAAATACGATTCGTTTTAAAAAAACACGGACTCTATGAAAACAGTAAAAAAAAATGCCAACCCAAAATTCGATCCGTCTGTTTTTTTTTCTATTTCGTTCGTATTCGTTTCCTCCGCCTCCTTGGCGATTGCAACAATGTAACATGGATTTCGAGTCAGGGGTGCGAGGACCTCGAGCAAGCCGAGCGAGAATCAGCCCGAGAAATAGATGCCCCCCGCGCGGGGGGAGTCGGGGGGTGGTTCGAGAATAGGCGGGTGTTCAATGGCGAAAGTTTATGTCGCCGATAAATCCTCGAGGAGGAGAGTTAAAGCCACGCCGCGGACCGGAGATGCCAGTCGCACAGCTCCCGTGGAATAGTAGCTCCTACGAACCGAGACGTACTACACACCCCGTGCAGGTATCAGCGCGCACCTACACGTAACTGACCTGCCTCCACGCTGCCTGCACCTCCTCCTCGTGCGGCGGAGATTTATCCCTTCCTTTTATACTAATTTTCCGCTTTGACTCTGAGGCGGTGGAACCTCTCGTTGGTTCACCGATCTCCCGACGCGCAGCCGCAATTATGCGATTTCGCCATAACTTTCCTCGATTCGTCGCGTCAATAGTTCCTCAAACTGGCGAATATTGGTACTGAATTTTTTTTTCCTTTTTGTGAAACTTATCCTTTCCGTTTACTAATTTTCTGCTCTGACGCAGGCGCAATCACGTAATTTTACAATTACTCGCCTCCAATCGACACGCTAAATGTTCCTCAAAGTTTCAAATATTAATAGTAACATTTTTCTGTGACCGATAAAAAGAATCCGTGACTGAAAAAAATATGTTACTTTACTTTTCTTTTCTTCACTTAAAATTAATTTTTAATTAGTTTCATTTTTTATTTTTATTTATGGATTAGTTTTTTTTAAATCTTTTTGCCCCTTAAAATCATAGAATTTTTAATTGAGATATTTTATTTTTTTGTTAGGGTTGTTTGGGTTCTTTTTCGGCCGGGACCAAGGTAAATAATCCCGAAAGAATGTAAATGTGCAAGGACCCGGTGACCGAAAAAATATGGTGACTGAAAAAATGGCTAATTCGTGGTCTTCTCGTGAAAAAATCGCCGAGTCTCACGCTCGATGCGTCGGCGAACGCGCGGTGCCCGGCGGTCAACGCCGATTGGCGGGGAGCGCGACGACCGCACACCCGGTGTGCGCAGAAGCGTTCGCAAACCCATCGCGCGAATTATGCGACGCCGCAAGTCCGGCGAGGAGATCGGAGCTGACCGTGGAGCACGGGGCGCGCAGTCAATATCGATTGATTGACGTATTAGTATTCACGACGGATTCGAGAGATAGAAATTGCATAATGGGTGCAGTAAACTCGAGCGTAAAAGGGAACACCGCCAGTACATTATCAATCACGTTCACCGCATAGCGCGCATCTCTCGCCGTTCCGCTTTCGTCTCTCCTCTTTTTTGCCCCACCGTCTCTCTCGCTCTCCTCCCTCTCGATTCAAATCTCCGCGCACTCTGTTTTATTTCCAATTCCCAATCAGCGCTGAGTAACCTATCCATATGGATGAAAAAAAAAGAAGCGAACGATGGTCGAAGCGCGAGAGTTGAAAGGCGGTTACCAAAAAAAAAAAAAAAAAAAAAATAGCTGCCATTATGTTGCTCATAGCTAAAGCCGGGTTTTCTTTTTCATTTCGATATCATCCGACCAAAGTGGATGAGTTGCTCACCGAAAAGACGTCCATTGATGGAACGAGATTGACGAATCCATCGGCTGATTAGGTATCCAAATCTTAGCTCGTATTTCAATAAAACAAAAACGTAAAATTCGGTTGAGTCTCGACGCACGTTTTTCGGAAGCCACCGATTTGAATGCAGTTTTATTTTTACCCCTCGCGGCGACAACATTTCCTTGTCCTCCCGTCTCGCGATTTGCAATCAACGCGTCGCGCGGCCGATGCATATGCATGGATGGAAATTCCGAAGGAAACGAGAATATTGCGCCTCGAATCAGTGCGCAGCGATGCCGAGGAAAAAAAAAAGTTTCAAAAATCTTCGGATTGAAATATTGATTGAAATACTCTTCATGCTAATTCCGCAATTGGTGACGCCGGAGACATTCAATTTATTTCCTAATAACTAGAAATAAACTTCACCACTAACTTATATATATATTTTGGACAGTTGTTTGTCTGTACCAGCCCCCTTAATTAAAGTCTGCCTTAAATAATAAAGCCTTGCCGCCCTTAATTCAAGGCTGTCCCAATATTGAACTTTTTTATTTATGTTAAACAGCCCAATCGCGCGCTTCACGCGCTTACTCAGTTGTCTCATCACTAAAATCGAGGTTACTTTTTTTGGGTCGATCGAACCTGGAAAAACTCAAGGCAACTTTGAGCTTTAAAATTCTGTAAAAAAATTCCGAGATCGAGATATCGCGAATGCCTTGCGGCATTCTCTTCGTTATTCAGTTTTCTTTCGAGCGCAAAAAGAAAATCCAAGTTCGGTCGATTAAAAAAAAATAACCCCAATTTTTATCACGTGTCGAAATTACGAAAAAAGTGATAAATCATTTTCCTCGTTTTTCTCGTCGATTTTTTAATTTTTCGGGTAAACAACGGCGCTTTTCGGAATCAGCGCGAAATTTACCATCTGATAGTGCCTGCAAACTTTATGAAATCGATATTTTTTTCTCGGTTTCGTAAAGTTTGGACGTTAAACGTAGCGAGTTCGCAAAGCGCGGGAGCCACTATACAACCTACCAGTTATATTATTATTATTATTATTATTATTATTATTATTATCAAAAATACATTTTCTTGCATTTATTTTTGGCCGACGCTAAACGTTGGTTTGAAACGCGCGACGCATCCTCGATCCCCGCCGCGACTCGACGATAACCACAAAGGTACCAGACAATGTCGAAAAAAAAAAGAAGAATTCTAAGGGCATCGAGAGAATGTGCGTGAAAAAGGGAGATAAAAGGAAACTTTGAATTCGAATTGAAGGATGAAGCACGAGGGGGAGGCAGCGCTCTTTTGTCGTCGTGCACGGGACTTTGATGGTGTCGTAATTGCGTTCTCTTTCCGGCACAGGCGAGGAGCGAGCGAGTCGGAGAAAGAAGCTTTCCCCGTGCGATGCTCGCTACCCCTTTGACGCGGTTACCATCCGAGTATTCACGTTTATGAGCAAGTTCGAGCTGCCTTCCCGCAAGTGCGGTATGTACGTGCCACGTACACCACTCGTTGGGGATGCAGGTGGGCAAAATGGGCTTAGTTTTCGCACAAGCGAAAAATATGGTCTTATGACGATGATTAAAGTGCAGTTTTCTTGCTCTTCACGAAAAAATTCGATTCCAACCATCGATTTTGAGTGTCGTCAAAAAGAAAAATGACGAGCAAAATGGGCAAACCCCGAAATTCGGTAATTGGTGTTTTTTTTTTTACTTGGTGATACTCAACATCTTCAGTAATGATTATATTTTAAAAAGTCGTTATAAAAAAATTAAATAATGTTTAAAGTGATTTTTTTAAATCCGATTGCATGAAACACTGAAAATGGGTGAAAAACGATATATTCCACTTAGTAGCGTTGAAATGTGTCCTACAGACGCGATATTCCCGAAATGGGAGTTTATCCCATTTTGCCCGAGAAAATAATCAGAACTGAAAAAGACGCTGTCCCGTTTTGCCCGCTTGTCCCATTTTGCCCGTCCATCCTCTACATACGTATTCCCGCGATATAAGCGCTCTTGCCGTGCGGAGGGAGCCTGCTGGCTCTCTGCCGGAGCGCGCTGGCCGCCTCCTTTGCTCCTCGATAGCTCTTATCTTCCGCGACGGGCGGGGAGCGAACGACCCGTGCGCGAGTCAAGATGTAACGGGTGCTTTGCCGCGTCGAAGCTTCGTCGGGATTTATACAGTCAGACAGTTTGGCAAGCAGATTTCTTGCACCCCTTTTTTGGCCACGGAGAAAAGCTCGTGAGGCTGAAGCTACCCGCGGCGGCTCGCAGCCGAGGCATTTTCCTAGATTTTTTTCAGACCGCGCAATGAGAGTTCATAGTGTCCTGAATTTGCAGGATGCAAAATTAGGCGAGGACGAGACGTTTCAATAATTTTTAACGATTTATTAAGATTTTTAAAGATATTTTTAAGATGTCTCTTGCGACAAGGAATTGAGGAATTTCGCTGGATTCTTAGAAAGGTTTTTAAGATGTATTATACGCCAGTAAGTCGAGGCATTTTGCTAGATAATGAGTTTGGCCGTTGCCTTTTGTAAGCAAATTTGACGACATTTGTTTGGACTATGAGAGACACGAGAGCTTTTCACGTATCTCACGAAGCCGCGTTGGCAACGACCGCACTTACGTGACGGTAATTCGCGTCGATAATTTTCCCGTGAACCCCGCATACTCTGTATATCGTCGGGCCGACCTCGCCGTTTTGCTCTTTGCACATCGCGAGAGCAAGGAGTACGTGATCCTCGAGCTCCCGAGGATTCCACCTATTCCGTCCCCGAGGTGCTAACTATTCGCCACATTCACCCGGAATTTATGTAACTCCGTATGCGAACTGCAACTGCGCGTTGTACATATAATAACAACAGTACGTAGCGAGTAACCGCAGTGGCATTGGGAGCCGGTGAAAAAGTACGATGTACATATTGACAATGGCACAATCAACATTTGCGCAACAAAAAAAAGTCCTGTAGTGACGAGCAACATTTTTTCTCTGGCCAAGTAATCCTTTTTTTGCATAAAAACCCACTTTTAAAAAGTTCATGGGTAACGGAAAGCATTGTTGTCATTCCATTCGAGCTGTGATTGGTTGCCAGGAAAGTCCGTAATACACAAAATCAGTTTGGTGTCAAATTTGAAACATTTGATAAGAGGTCAGGCGGGGCAGCACCCGTAACCTTTTAAAGCTTTATAAGAGCGGAGCAGCGCAAAATTGATTAACCTATTATACGTGATATTTTGAACAAAAAAAAAATTGGGGTCGATTTTGGCGATTTTCGGTGGGGAGCCGGATCTGCGATTTCTGACAGAAAAAATATTTTTTTCGTCGCCAAAAAATATTTTTTTCAAGATCGATTAAAAAAGGTTAATAACCAGTGTTTTTGGGGGTAGAATATGCGACTTGAGAAAGATGGTATAGGTTAAAAGTCGATATTTTGAAGAGAAAAAAAATTGGGGTCGATTTTGGCGATTTGAGGACTTGTCCCAGGATCTAATAAAGATACTGATACTGACACTGATTTTCGGTCGGGAGCCGGATCTGTGATTTCTGACAGAAAAAATATTTTTTTCGTCGCCAAAAAATATTTTTTTCAAAATCGATTAAAAAAGGTTAATAACCAGTGTTTTTGGGGGTAGAATATGCGACTTGAGAATTATGGTATAGGTTAAAAGTCGATATTTTGAAGAGAAAAAAAATTGGGGTCGATTTTGGCGATTTTCGGTCGGGAGCCGGGTCTACGATTTCTGACAGAAAAAATATTTTTTTCATCGCCAAAAAATATTTTTCATAATCGATTAAAAAAGGTTAATAACCAGTGTTTTTGGGGGTAGAATATGCGATTTGAGAATGATGGTATAGGTTAAAAGTCGATATTTTGAAGAGAAAAAAAATTGGGGTCGATTTTGGCGATTTTCGGTCGGGAGCCGGGTCTACGATTTCTGACAGAAAAAATATTTTTTTCGTCGCCAAAAAATATTTTTTTCAAAATCGATTAAAAAAGGTTAATAACCAGTGTTTTTGGGGGTAGAATATGCGATTTGAGAATGATGGTATAGGTTAAAAGTCGATATTTTGAAAAGAAAAAAAATTGGGGTCGATTTTGGCGATTTTCGGTCGGGAGCCGGATCTACGATTTCTGACAGAAAAAATATTTTTTTCGTCGCCAAAAAAATATTTGTTTCAAAATCGATTAAAAAAGGTTAAAAACCAGTGCTTTTGGGGGTAGAATATGCGATTTGAGAATGATGGTATAGGTTAAAAATCGATATTTTGAAAAGAAAAAAAATTGGGGTCGATTTTTGCGATTTTCGGTCGGGAGCCAGATCTACGATTTCTGGCGAAACAAATATTTTTTTCGTCGCCAAAAAAATATTTTTTTCAAAATCGATTAAAAAAGGTTCTTAACCAGTGTTTTTGGGGGTAGAATATGTGACTTGAGAATGATGGTATAGGTTACAAGTCGATATTTTGAAAAGAAAAAATTTGGGATCGATTTTGGCGAAAAGTTTCTCAGGCACGTGCGCGAGCGCGTGTGATAAGCCTAGTAACATTTTGTTTTTCATTGAGTAGCCATTAATGGCCTGAGATTTTGAGGAGAAAAAAATGCAATTGCGCCAAATTTCTTTGCGCTATAAAAATCCTCGAATTTTGTTTCGAAGCCATTCTTTTACGTAAAAATTGTTCCAACTCTCATTTAACGGACGTTTAACAACCTGGCGGATTTAACGATTCAACGCGCCGTAAAATTTCGCCTGAGATCGGCACGAAAATAATTCGGCGCGGTGAATGAGAAACAATTGCGCGACGAGAGAGATAAAACGGAAGGGAGGAATTATGAGACTTTGAAGGTTTAAACTAACGAGTCCGCGGCGTCGGCGAGGAAAAATGTTGCGTGGTAAAGAAGAGCGCGCGCTCTTTAGTAGGAAAGATCGTTTTGCATATAGCGCGCGGGGATTCCCTTTGGTCGTTCTTTCCGGCGCGCGAGTAAACGCGGTAACGGTCGCCGGGGCCGTCGTAAATCATGGTCGGGTAATGGTGGCCTGGGAAAATTGCCGGAACTCTGGTTGTCGAGTGGTCGTGGCGGTTCGCGCTGGGCCAGCGCGGCGGTGGGGGGAGAGGGCGCCACCAAAGGCTCGAAAAGAATCGACTGGAATAACTGCGCGAAGGTGGAGCGGCGAGTTCGCCCGGTGACGACGAGAAAAGTCGGGTCCGCGAGGAAGAAACCACGGAAAAGGGACAGCCACGGAGCGAGGAGAATGCGATGGAGATGTTTTCTACCTCGCGGTATTCGCCGTCGCTTCAGTAGTCTCGTTACCACTTTTTTTTCTTTTTTTTTTTTTGCACACGACCAATTCACAATTTTTCCTCGACCTATATGTAATATTCCCGCGAGGCGCGTTATATACCGCGTCGGCGAATATAAGAAGTTTAAATGGCGAGCGCTGGGTCCAATTGAAAAGTTTCGTCGACAATAACGCGTCAAACTTTTAATTCGCATTCGCCCGCGCGCGCGAGTTTGGGGAATAAAAAAAATGCACGAGACATTCGCGCTTTTGATCGGCCCGCCGGATAACGATAGCCGGGTAGATGTTGCCTGAAGTTACGCTGAGCGTCGAGAATTTGCGTGTGCTCGCGATTTTCGGATTAACAATTTATCGCACGTTTTTTATTTTTTTTTTCATCAGGTTTATGTAGATAAGTTGATGCAAAAAAATATAGGAAAAATGGGCAATAATCAAGTTTTTCGAATTTTTCGCAAAAACTATCGCGTTAAGAAAACGAATCGCGAATTCGTTTGTACGGGCAAAAATACCTCGAAGTAAGGCGTAAAAAAATAAAAAGTGTTTTCGCACTTTTTTCGGAATTTCCTCATTTCACTGAAATCGAAATTTGTTTTTTCGGACTGGTCGAATCAGGATTTTCTTCCTTCGTTCGAGAGAAAACTCAATAAAGAAAAGAATGCCACACGGCGGAACGCGATATCTTGATTTCGGAATTTTTCACAGAATTTTAAAGCCGAGAGTTGCCTTCCTTTTTTCGCGAAAAAAAAATGTCAGTTACGAAATTTTGAAAACCCTATCCAATGGGAAATTTCGCGCTGATTCCGAAAAGAACCGTTGCTTGCCCAGAAAATAGAACACTCGTAGAGAAAAACGCAAAAAATGATTTTACATCTCAGGAAGTATGGAAATATTAGGCCATCCGTTTCGCCCTAACACCCTTTCCTTCCACAACTTTAAACAAACCTTGACACCTCACACGCCTCCGAAATGTCAAAATAAAATAACACGATTGAAACTGCTCGTTGGTTAGCAACGAGTTGCAGGCAACCCAACAGCCAAACAGAAACCGAATAACACGACAACAATACTTATATCGAAAATCCGAGATATTTCAGCCACTGATTTTTTTTATGAGGGATCACTCATCTGTCTTATATTAAAAATACCAGCTTGCGTTAAAAAGATCCCTATCTGCCGGTGATGAAAGCTACTAAACATTTTCAATAATTTGTATTCCCATGGCTTCCACACATCTCGCACCGATCGTCTTTTCCGTCGTGGTCGTTAAAAAGTCCTGTCGATCAGAGCGCGTCGCGCGCGGTGACTCCGTGATATAACTCGCGAAGTTGCGGATCGGATCCGGCGAGCGTTTGCCTCTCGGCTCGCTTTCCACGAACGACCTTCTCGCCGGTTATCGGGGCAAAGTTCCGCCACCGCCGCCGAGAGTTCGATATGTTACGAGCTGCACGGTGTGTCCCGAGCGCAAGGTCTTCCCTCCCGTGTGACCTTATATTTTTATTTCCCCGATGCGCGCCGCGATATACGCGCGACCTATAGAGCGTCGCTCCATGTATTACGGTGTATATTACGCCCGGGACGTGGAGCTGCCTGAAGTCGGGAAAGCCACGCCGCGGCGCCCGCACGACTATCACGGCGCATAATCAATCGGATATCTGGGGCTAAGTACCCGCGATCAGGAGGCGACCGCGTATATTTTTACCCGCGAAGTCAAGTAGTCGCGCGGCGACGACGACGACGACACCGCGCCCGCTGTTGAATTTATAGATTACATCAAATCCATAAATATCTCCGGCGTTGAGCCGCACGGCCCCGACAATATAATCACGTCGCCAAAACTCCGTTAAAAGACTTCGTAAAAATCACAGCGCAAAAATCACCCTTAAAAAATCCGACTTCCGTAAAATAAAAAAATTTTAAAACGAGCAAGTGGTGACAAATCGATTGTGCCGTACAACAAAAATAATCAGAAAGTGGTAACAAATCGACTGTGTTGTACAAAAAGAGATCGGAAAGTGGTAACAAATCGATTCAGTGGTACGAAAAAAAATAAGAAAGTGGTAACAAATCGATTGTGTCGTACAACAACTAAAAATCAGAAACCGGTAACAAGTCGACTTGGCTGTACAAAAAATTTGGAATTTGTTGACACGACTCGTGTCAACGAATTCCACATTTTTTGAATTTATAGATTACATCAAATCCATAAATATCTCCGGCGTTGAGCCGCACGGCCCCGACAATATAATCACGTCGCCAAAACTCCGTTAAAAGACTTCGTAAAAATCACAGCGCAAAAATCACCCTTAAAAAATCCGACTTCCGTAAAATAAAAACGAGCAAGTGGTGACAAGTCGATTGTGCCGTTCAACAAAAATGATCAGAAAGTGGTAACAAATCGACTGTGTTGTACAAAACGAGATCGGAAAGTGGTAACAAATCGATTGAGTGGTACGAAAAAAAATAAGAAAGTGGTAACAAATCGATTGTGCCGTATGTACAACAACAAAAAATCAGAAACCGGTAACAAGTCGACTTGGGTGTACAAAAAATTTGGAATTTGTTGACACGATTCGTGTCAACGAAATCCACATTTTTTCGGTACAGCAAATAGTTCATCTTCCTCAGAAAATGATTCGTTATCGCTGCAACAATTTTCCCATCACCCTCGATATTTTTCTTCGTGCAGGAAAAATATTCGTCTGTAATTCGCAACACTAACGTTTGGCGCATTTAAATCGCCACAGTGGTCGCGTCGTTCGACGTGGAGAGGCCCGTACATCGTCACGACGATTCGGGCCAATTTCGCGAGGAAAACCATTTAGCCCGGTGCTCCGAGCGATTAAACAAAGAAAACGTTGTACGCCGCATTGTTCACAGCGGGTACTACTTGCATAATACGTATACCGACTACACCGACGGTGGCGGCAGGGGGGGGGAGGGGGAGGGGGTATTAGACGCGGCGCCCGGGACAGACACTGGGAATATACCGTATCTGGTACTTCGGTCCCCGGTACCTTGTTCGCTTTTGTTTCCCGCTTTCCGGTTTCTCTCTCGCTCGCGTCTCGCGTCCGCATCCACCGTTCCCTCTTTTCACCCGATCCTCCCGCGTCTCGGTAACACAGAGCAGCCGAGGAAAATGGAAGTTGGAAAGTTTTCCGAGCTTCTCCCGCGCTATCCGGCGTTGTCCCCTCGTTCCCCGCCGCCGCGTCCCCGGCTCGCATAGTTTTCGTTTACCAGCGCGCCCGGGCCGCACCGCACTCGGGCGCCGCAAGGGCAACGACTCCCCGTGTTCGCGAAACCGTCTTACACGTCGCGATTCCTCCTTCGCCGCGTCTCCCGTCGCGCGCCCCACCATCGATCTTTTATTCAGCTATCGCACTTTTGTATCGCGCGGCAATTCCATATCTCCATGCATTATTCAAAGGCCCCGACCCGGGCGAATTTTCCATTTTTCCACGCCGGGCTGTGTGGCCACGGGGCTTGGGGGTATCGCGTGTGAATTACTGGAAAGAAAATAAAAAAAAAATTATATCCAGCGATTGAATTTCTAACCTCGTAGTAGGTGTCAATCGTTATGATAAAAATGTACAAGGCTTTTAAAAAATTAGAAAGGATTAAAAAAAGACTTTCGCTCTCGGTTTTCTGTATCGTCGGTTAGTCATCTCTGTGTGGCTATGGGGCTTGGGGGTATCGCGTATCAATTACTGGAAAGAAAATTAAAAAATTATATCCAGCAATTGAATTTCTAACCTCGTAGTAGGTGTCAATCGTTGTGATGAAAATGTACAAAGGTTTTACAAAATTTGAAATTATTTTTAAAAAACTTTCGCTCTCGGTTCCCTGTATCGTCGGTTAGTCACCTCTGTGTGGCTATGGGGCTTGGGGGTATCGCGTATGAATTACTGAAAAGAAAATTAAAAAATTATATCCAGCAATTGAATTTCTAACCTCGTAGTAGGTGTCAATCGTAATGATGAAAATGTACAAAGGTTTAAAAAAATTAGAAAGGATTAAAAAAAAGTCTTTCGCTCTCGGTTTGCTGTATCGTCGGTTAGTCACCTCTGTGTGGCTATGGGGCTTGGGGGTATCGCGTATGAATTACTGAAAAGAAAATTAAAAAATTATATCCAGCAATTGAATTTCTAACCTCGTAGTAGGTGTCAATCGTTGTGATGAAAATGTACAAAGGTTTTACAAAATTTGAAATTACAAAAAAAAACTTTCGCTCTCGGTTCCCTGTATCGTCGGTTAGTCACCTCTGTGTAGCTATGGGTCTTGGGGGTATCGCGTATGAATTACATGGAAAGAAAATTTAAAAAATTATATCCAGCGATTGAATTTCTAACCTCGTAGTAGGTGTCAATCGTAGTGATGAAAATGTACAAAGGTTTTACAAATTTTGAAATTATAAAAAAAAACTTTCGCTCTCGGTTCCCTGTATCGTCGGTTAGTCACCTCTGTGTAGCTAAGGGGGTTGGGGGTATCGCGTATGAATTACAGGAAACAAAATGAAAAATTATTTCCAGCGATTGAATTTCCAACCTCGTAGTAGGTGTCAATCGTTGTGATAAAAATGTACAAAGCTTTAAAAAATTAAGCCTTTGGCTCTCGTTTTCCTATCGTCGATTAGTTAGCCAACTCCCTTGCCGATGGTTTAACAAGTTCCCGGGGAGCACTCGAGCCCGTCAGAGCCAGAGTGGCGCGCGATGGTCTTAATGATCCCTCGGCGTTTCTTTTTCTTTTCTTTTTTTATTCCTGCGCCGAATCGAAGGGTAGTTACGGGAACTTTATAGTGTACTTAATACTCGTGGAATTACAGCGAGAGACTTAAGCCGAGATTACCCCATATAAGAAGAAGCTTCGTAATGTTGCCCCGCACCCCCCCCCCCCCCTTCTCCTGTTTTTACTGTAATAAACGGTAGACGATTTTAAGCGGGCAATTTTAATGCCATTTTTTAATCCTTCGTTACACGCAATCGACGAAAAAATGAATTTCCTCCGTGCGCACGATGAAAGCTCTCGAGTGCCGATTCTGTCGATAGCATCTTCGAGCGCATAAAATGCTCGTGTTCGCCGCTCAAGGGCCTCGGCTTTCCAGTGTGCACACGCATCGCGGCTAAGTAGGACACATCAAGCGGGTTTTTCATCGACTGAAGCACCAATTACCACTTCAATACGCGTGGTCCGCATCAATACAGGGCGGATCAAACAGACCGATAGACGTTGGAACGCGCATTACGGTTCCTCGAGACTGCCGGAACTTCGTGGTGTCGTGGAATCTCGGTTTGGTGATATCTCGATTACGACGCAAAATGATGAAAAATTTCGAAATAAAAATTGCCTGAAATTAACCATTTTTTAATGAAAAAAGTCAAGACAAAAATTGCATGAAATTATATTTTTTAAAATAAAAAAAATGTCCAGACAAGAAATGTCTGAAATAATTTTTTTTTACAAAAAAGATCTCGAAACAAGCTGTGCCTGAAATAAAAAAATGTTTAAATAAAAAAAAGTCGAGACAGAAATTGCATGAAATTATATTTTTATAAATAAAAAAATGTCAAAACAAGAAGAGCCTGAAATTTTTTTTTTAATAAAAAAGATCTCGAGACAATATGTGCCGGAAATTAAAATTTAGAAAATAAGAAAAAAAAGTGTCGCAATATTTGCCGGCCGGTAAGACCTACAAATTCGTGGTCGCGTTCGCGTCTAATTCCCACGAAAGCGGCGCATTTACGGGTTTCTTCGTATGGGGCGAAGACGCGTCGCGCGTTCCACAAGAGTTTTCTTTCATTGGGCCGCAGCCAGAGAGACTTTCGGCGATTTCGTGATGCCCGCTATTTACCTGTGCGTCTGTGGCGCACGCCCATCCCGTCCCAGAAGCAGCGGCAGCAGCCTCGTGGGCCCGATAGACCCGGCCGAGGGAGCAGAAAGGGCCCCTTTGAGTCAGGTAGCGTTGGTTCCGAGATACAAAGGGCCACGAAGAATTTTCGTCTACGTGCCCGGAGCACTCGACCCGTCGCTGTCTTCACGAAGCGCCTACGATTGTGCCGCGTGTTCGTCAGGTGCACCACATATTTTTCGTGTGTGCCGCACCTTTTTTCCAGCGACACGTCGAATGCAATAAAACAATTTCTAATTAACGCGTTGATTGCACCATATTAATTATATTAAAATTCATCACTATTAACTTCAGATTACAATTTTCTTATTTAATATAATTGAAACTTACAGACAAAATAATACAAAAAATTGGAAAATACAGTAGAATTCACTACATTCGGTATTCCATCTCACAAATTTATCTCACTGCATCAATGCCGAAAATTGTTTTTTCCTACATCCATACTATTTTATTTTTCGTCTTCTTTATTCCTATTATCGCTATTACTACCGCTACTATTTAATTCTATTTATTTCGCGTAACTATTTCTTTCCGGAAATCGTGGATCGAGTGTCGCGAGTCTCGCGATCTCGTCGTATCCATCGGAGTTAAACAAGTTCGCGTGCATCGGTAAATAAATTTATTGGACGAGAGTCGAACGCGGATGCAGGGTAGGAGCGGGACGATGGCGTCTGCCGCGGGTCTCGCGCGTCGTCGTCGTTGGAGACGCCAGGACAACATCGAATATGAATAGAAGGAGCTTCAGGTGCAGCGGAGCGTCGGGGCCGCCCTGTGTGTGTCGAGCCCCCGTCGCCCCTCCGGGGGGAACCGGGAGGAAGGTGCGACTCCCCCCCGCCCGTGCGATTCCGACCGCACGATAGTATTATGCATCGGTGACCCCCCGACTGTTGATGGTGGTCGTGGTCCCCGGGTGGTGGTGGGGGGAGCACGTAGCGTGCTCGCCGACAGTCGGCCCGGAAACGCGCTTCAGTACGGACGGCGTCGAGCGGCTTCGTCGCGGCTGCTTTCACGAGTTCCACGCTTTTCGCTTTTCGACCAAAAGTCTCGCGTTAGAAAAAAAAAAAATCGCGCGGCTGCAGACGACAAACGATAAAGAAAATTCCTTAATTCCGACGAGACTAAATATTTACGTTTTAAAGTGAAATTTGTGCTTCCAGCGTGAAGTTAAATTTGGAAAAAGAAATCGCTTCGGTGGTTTATTGTTATTATTTTTTTTTTAATTGTGTTTTTGTGCTTTTTTATGTGTGTTTCGAGTAGAGTGTAGAAGTGCCTTTTGGATTACCTTTATTTATTCGGATTATCGTCGTTTTGTGGGCTTATGGAAGGATCGAGATGGTCAGCTTCAAGACTCACAATTCCGCGAGGTAAGATTTTCGTTTTGGCGAGAAAGACGCACAGAGAAAAATATTGACGAAGTGACAACGAAAATTTTGCTATGGCAGCTAAAAGTTTGCTGTTGTGGCTAAACATTTTGCTGCGACAACGAAAAATTCGTTAATAAAACAAAACATTTGACATCAATCCCAGATTATTTTTCTCCGCGCTTGGGAAAGCGGGGGGGGGGGGGGGGGGGGGAGGAGAATTATTAAGTGCTTTAGCGATTGCGAGTCGGGGCGTCCGGATTGGTTCGCATCACAGTCGTAAATCTCTAAAACCTTTAGACATGACGTCGATGGTACAAATAGTCTTGTAATTATTAATTAATGTCGATAATATGGAGTAATTATATTGTAATGTGTACATTTTTTAAAGGCTGCAAATAATATTTGTTTTCATAAAAATTACATGGTGATTTTTCTGAAAGAATGGAGAAATGCGGTTAATGCATTACTAAAGTAATGGTGCTCTTCCATTTTTTTTCACCATTGCTCACCATTTTTTATTGAAAATGAAGTACCCATGCGGCTTTTTAAAAGTTCACGCGTCATTTTATAATCGCCACAGGATATTATTATTAAATGACACCTACAAAGCAAACTGTACACCAACATTTATTTCTTAAACCAATGGGGATTTACAACTCCGGTTCGCACGTTTATCTTATCGGTCCCTCCGTGTTCTGGGTGGACAATAGCTCACGACAATTCGAGAATCATGACATCTGCCCTCCGGGGCTTCGGTGGCAACGTCCTCAAAACTGTTGGCTCAGCCGCTGGCTCGAATTTGCATCGCTCGGCCCGCGACAAGCCGGCCAAGTCGATGCACGGCTAAGCCGACGACGCTGCATGCAAATGTTTGCACATTTCGCGCAAATGTCACCAATCCGGCCCGGAGACCCCGCGACGCGTTCAGCGCCGGATTTTACGGTGTATCGCGAAAAGTGCGTCTGCACGACACATGTCGAGTCGCACGAGTCGCGCGACGCACCAACCCCGTCGTATAACAATAAAATCTGTGTGCTTGACATCTGTTTTAGCGTCTCAAGATGTTCGACTTGGAAGGAAATTTTGGAAACACGAAAATCCTGAATTCCGAATTATTCATAATTTTTCGTAAACATTACAAGAATTATTTGACAATTTCGTATTCATTACAAAAAGTATCAATCATTTTTCGTATACATTATAAAAAGTATTAATCATTTTTTGTGTATATTACCAAAATTGTTCTTAATTTTTCGTGTACGTTCTAAAAGTTATTAACAATCTTTCGTTTACATTCCAAAAACAGTTTCAAATCAATTTCATTTAGCATCAAAATGAAATTGATTAAAAATGAAATTTGAATTTGAGAAATTTGAAGGATTTGACGACAAATTTGCTCGAAAGAAAAAAATGTCATATTACAATGTCACGTGGTACATTTTCACGAAAGCAAAAAAACCTCCCCCCCCCCCCCCCCTTCCCACGAGCAGGAGCGACCCGAGAATAGCTGAGAATTTTTTGCCGAGGTTTTTCTTTCCATCATTCATAAAGTTTCGTTTCATTCGTAATGAACGGCGCGCAATTGCAGTGCCGGGTTGCATTAAGTAATGCGCGCTGCGTGCAGCTAAGTGAAGGTATTGCGTGAAAATGTGCGTACGCCCTCGCGTTCGCTCGTTCGCTTTCGCTTTCGCGCTCGTGCTTCGCACTACAGCGACTCGCGGGAATGGCACGTGCGTCCAAGAAAGTACCTAATACGTGTGGAGCGCACGGAGCCGCGGAGTTTCCGCGAGCGAATAAGGAGAACGAGACCGCGCTCGCACACTCTTTAAATTATCGTCACGGTCCGAAGAGTCCCGTGACCCTGACGCTCCGCCAGGGCCATTGCCCATTGTGTATTACTCGGCGCGCGACCAACACCGAGCGGCACACGCGACTTACACGCGGTTTATTAGCGGCCGTACAGTCTCGACCTCTGGCGCCGCGGTCCGTCCGGACTCTGGTTTCGCGCGTGCTGAGCCGCTGACGAAGGGTCAGCCTCTTTTCGACAGTCCGTCAGTCAGCTTCTTCCCTTTCGCCACGTTTTTCTCGCTCGCCGCTCCATCAAAATTACACTTGCAAATTAGGAAAAAAATTGCCTGCCCAAATTGTAGTAAAAAATACAATCAAAAAATATGTTCATTGTAGGTAATAATAAATGCATGAATTTTGAAAAAAAAAAGAAATGACCAAGAATATAATAGCACAACATAAAAAAGTTCATAATAATAAATAAATAAATGAATTGATTAATTAATTAATTAATTAATTGGGGAAACTGAGGATTGGACGAAACAGTCTCTTCAAATAATTCGTATAGATGGAAGCGTAGTGGACGAAAAACGACAGCACGATGAGCTAAGCCCCTCGAATTATGCTGCGATTTATCCAGCTGTTTGCGGAGAGAAAATGATTCATCCGGCCGTCACGCGTATCACACGCGGCGGCGGAGTACCTGCTCGACTGTTCGTTTTCCTTCCCGCCGCTATCATCCCGCTGTCTCGGGCGCAGATATTTTTTATCGCCGCGGTCGCTTTCCCCACCACTCGGGAGTCTCGCATTCCGCATGAATATAAAGGGCTCCCTCATTTCCATAAAACTGCACGGACGGTAAACATTGTAGCACGCGGGGAGGCAAAAAAAGAGGGGAGAAAAAAAGAGTTTTTTCCCTCGTCGCACGTACAGCGAGCGTCGTGCAGTGTATAAAGAGATCGCGATTTTTTTTCCTCCGTGGCTTTCGCGGTTTTTCATGCGTGTATTTGTTTTGAAACATTTATGGACGTTAAATCTTTTAGTCCGCGCGACGATTCTTTTTTTTTCCCGCCGTATTTTCCGGCTGTCACGTGCAGTCGAATTTACTTTGCTTCAGAATTTCAATTCTATTTTATTTATTTTTTCTTTATTAAAAAAAAGTATAATACCTCAACATTTATGGACGTTAAATCTTTTAGTCCGCGCGGCGTTTTTTCTGCCGTATTTTCCGTCTGTTACGTGCGGTCGAATTTACTTTGCTTCAGAATTTCACTTTTATTTTAATTATTATTCCCTTATTTTATTTTAAAAAAGGGGGCGCGGGTAGAAAAAAAATGTTGATGCCTCTAAAATGCCGCAGGATAACCGAGAGAAAAGAAAAGAAAGGAAACGCGTGAACCCATTTTTTCCCCCTTCGGTCGACTTTCACAATCCGCCGTCGCTCATTATTTTTTCCGTCGAAATGCTGCAGAATTTTCGTGAAGATAACCAAGAAGTCCGTTAGTCGCCCCCCTCCCGGTGCCCCTCCACGACTCTCCCTGTTTCTCTTTGACGAAGGTCGTGGGAGCGGAAATCGCAGCCGACTACGACGACGACGTCGGCTCTGTGTGCATCCATCGTTTCGCGAACAAAGCTAAACTGCTTCAGTCGCAAATTACGAAGTTCGGGATGCGAGAAAAAAAAAGAAGCGGTGGTAGGGGAAGGACGAAATTGTCGAAAATTGTACTATGGGTTCGTCGAGTCGTCCCGCGAATCCTTAGCAAGTGAATTAAGTGGAAGGGTTTGGGTGGGACGGGCGGCGCGGGAGCTCTCGAAAGTTTGGCCATTGTGGCGTCCGAGGGCGATTCGAGCCGCAGCTGTCACCCAACCGGAAGTAACACCCGTGAGTTCCTACACGTCCGGTAGTCGGAGCGGTAATTGCCGACAGGTGAGAACGAGAGCGAGAGAGAGGGGCGGTATAATCGTTACGGGTGCTCCTCCAACTCCTCCTCCCCTGCTGGTTTTGGCAGTCTTGATATTTCGTCCAGACACCGGCAATGACCCCGTGAACGCGAAAGGGTGAGGGGTGATGCAATCGAGAATGAAAACAAACACGAAGGGTCGGCATATTTACTATATTACACAATTCGTATTGTGCGCGACGCAGTTCCGACTCGGGGAAGCAAAAAATAGCGATACACAACGTGAAAAACTGTAGATGATTTTACCTATGATTTTCTGTGGAGACGAATTTTTCGTGCATTTTTATTTTTTTAATTTTTTTGCTTTAGAGTTTAGATTTATTAGAAAAATTCTAGTTTCTGGAGAAAAGTCTCTTTTTCGTTGGATCCGGAGAACCACAAGACCAGGTCTTATCTATCCGGCGAGGCTAAGGTGTAGTTGCCTCGAGGAGCAATATCTTGGGTTGTATAAACTCGATTACGTTTTCGATAAGATAAGTCTATCTCACGAGAGCGACGAATTTTTCTCAGCCGCAGAGTCAGTGGCGACTGTGAGTTATAATAACGAATTGCCTACATCGTTGACCTCCTGGACAAAACGGAAACTGGTTTTAAAAAATTTGTCGACGATAGATAAGGAAGATTTCCGTGTTATTGACACTTCTCACAAACGTCTTTTCCCACTGTCGGTGTTGCAGTGAGCAGTCCCCATCGCATCGCCATCTTCCGGGGACTCTGCACGGCTCCCTGAATCACTCGCACAGCCGCTCGCCGCATCAGCAACCCCACAGACAGCATGAGCCGACGTTACCTGCGCGCTACACGCCGCCAACACAGACGCCGAGTTACTCCACAGTGCCGCGCAGTGGCTGCGCCCTCCATTCAAGGTGAGTTACCGACTTGCGGTAAAGAAATTTGTCTGATGTGCCCTAACTTACCGGCCATCGATACGTTATCATACCGAGTTGTTAATTTGTTTTACCGACTGATGATTACTAAAGTGTGTGTGTAAAATTAATGAAAAGTGATGTGAATCTATTTTAAAGATCTCTACCATACCAACCGAGTTATCGTATGACTCCAAGGATAAATCTAGATCTACACCAATTTTTTCCATAGATGGCTCATATTTAAAAAAAATGGTTTTACTTGAAATTATTTTTAATAATTTCATATATAATAATTGAAATTTATTTTTCTTACCGCCTGAAGCACCAGGAATTTTTGAAGAATTATCTCAATACGCGAGATCCCGTATCCCAATAAAAATTCGCTGCGGCTCGCATTCAGGCATTTTTATTGCAGCCTGCGTCACAAAAGTGACGCGAATATTTCCTTATATTTTTTCCCGGAAGAGAATAAGGATTTGCGCGGCTTATTTGCCTCGTCGTAGCAAAGTGAATATTTAACCAGGATATGAATCTTTTTGTCTCAACATTTTTTTTACGAGCGCTAAAAAAGGCGAGAGTCATCAGAGCCGCCTTGGATAAAAAAAAGGGGGAAAAAAGGACAACGGACGCGCGGAAACAAAGGTCCAACCGTGTGTTTCGTGACGTCCCCCTAATTGTACCGAGCGAGCGAGCGCGGGCGCTCGTGAACGTCCCTCGTTTCGAGATTAATGTAGCGGTTCGACACAGATAGCCACTGATTTAACGAGGTTTCATCCCGGCCTAATGACTGCCGGGCCCGTCGTTGTCACCGGGAATTCGCGCCCGAATCCGGCGTTCCCGGCGCCTCGGCCCCCGAAGCGCTCGGACGCGCCCTTCGCACGCTGCCCCCGCGCTGATAACCAGAACGCGCTAAGCACCGCTGGGCCGCGCACAAATTACGCGCTGAATTTATAACGAATTTCGAGCGTGCCAACTCGCCCGCCCTCCCTTGCCACCCACCCCCGTCCCCTGCGCCAGCCACCCACAATGCGGCTTCCAGGATTTCATATTAAAATCGCTTTATCTTCCTTTCATTGTGATCGCGCGGAAGTAACTCGGAAAATAAACAAATTAAAAAAGCGAACGAATGTAGCCGCTCCGCGCGCCGGCTTCCCGCAATTCTTTCTCCACTAACCTCACTTTTTTCCGTGGGTCTTCATTTCTTTTTTTTTTTTCGACCCTGTCTCGCTTTCCCTCTCTCTTACAGCAATCCGAATCCGCTTTCGTCCACCGCCGCGAAACTCGAGATTCTATTTGAATAATCAACTAGGAGGGTCTTCCCATTCTTCTTCCTCTTCCGCTTCTTCTTCTTGGCCTCCGCCCTTTCTTCCGCTCTCGTCTCTTGTTTTCGCAATTAATTATGTTCTCACCTCTCGTCTTCCCGCTTTTTCCTATACCTTTCGTCGAGCTTTGCCGCTTGCTTTCGACACGAGCTATTTCTTCTTGTTTTCTCGATCTTTCGTGCTTTTTTTGCAACCCCAGCAGCCCGCGAATCTCTGGTGACGTTTGATTGACTTACAGCTGCACTTCGCTGTATTATCGAATTAAATCTATACGATATTTTTTCTTTATTTTTTATATTTTAATAATAATAATAATAATAACAACAACAACAATAATAATAATAATAATAATCATCGTCATCATTATTATTATTATTATTATTATTATTATTATTATTATTATTATTATTATTATTATTATTATTATTATTATTATTATTATTATTATACTTGAATTATTTATGAAGTTGTAAAAGTTTGTGGTTACACGTTTGAAGAGAGAGTTGGAAAAGAGGCTCGAAGGAGGGTTAAGAGCTCGAGGTGAGTTGTGGCCGGGGGTGGCCAAGACTCTCGTCGTTGCGTCTTAAAGGATCGGAGGCGGCAACGGCGGTGGTGGCGGCGGCGGCGGCGGCGGCGGCAGGCTGTACCGTATATACCGCGCGTCCACCGCGCGTTGTGTACGCGCCATAACTTTATCTCCCGTCCTCTATCTCTTCTTCCGCGCGGTGCGGATGCTGCGAGCTGCTGGTGCTGCTGCTGCGAGCCGCCACACCACAGGCTTGAGTTTCCTCGTGCCATTACTTCTCATCCCTTATCCGCGCGGCGGCAGCGGCGGTGCAGTCGCTGCGCGCGGTGGTTTTACTCCACCTCCTCCCCCCTCCCCCCCTCCCCCCAACTCCACCCTTCTTCTCGCCCTGCAAAGCCGGCTGCACCGCAGATGCAACCGACCCGCACGAGACATCGAAACCCCACGGCCGGGAAATGGAAGTCCGGGGCTTCCCGCAACTCTTTAGTGCAAATTTTACTCCCCTCCGCGACCTCGTTTTTGCCCCCCGAAACTTTGCATGCAATAAAGACCGAAGAACACGGGAGAGGCGCAAAGAAAAAAAAAAACATTCTGTACACGTATGATACTCAAATTTTGTGGCATCTTGTTTTATGTTTTGTGCATCATATACATAGCGGGAAAAAAATGTCTGGTTGGCGGAACTTCGAGAGGTCAATGTAACGTAATGTAATGTAATGAGCGAAAATGAGAAAAAATATAATTCTCAGGGAAGGAGAGTCGAGGGACTAAGAAGCTCGAAATATTATCACCCCAAGAGTTCATAACTCGCGCGGCAGCGCGAGAGATCGCGAGATGAGAATTAAGATAGCCGGACGTTTAAATTTGCCACTTTGAAATGGATTATGCGGGCGGCGAACCCTTATATATTGGATGTACTAACATTTCCGCTTTAGCCGCCTCACATGTCCCATCTTCGTTAAGCGAGGCGGAGAGAAAAAGATAGGGAGCTGCGCGCCACGCGGTCGGATGAAAAATGGCCCTCGCGAAATTACCGCGAAAGCTCGCGGGGATGGCCTTTTCCTCTCTCTTTTGGGATTAACGCCGCGAACCCGAGAGAGCTCCCTTATCCTCGGGCGACAGCCGCGCTCGCGCCTACCCCCCCCCCCCCCCCCCCCCCCCCCCCCCCCTCCCGAGTGGCGTAAACGTGATTTTTGGTACGGTCGCCCGGCAACGGGGGATTTCTTCGCTTCGTAGGGAATATTTTTAGGCCTCTAAAAAAAACATAATAAAAAGCATGAAACAAAGAAATTAATTCTAGTGTCAAAAGCGTCGAGGGTTATAATTTAAAAAATGAAAAAATTCTGAGAATGTCGACGGTTTGAATTTTTTTTAATAAAAAATTCTATTGTCAAAAGTATCGTGGGTTTGAAATGTTTTTGGTAAAAAAATTCTATTGTCAAAAGGTGGGTTTGAAAATTTCTTTAATAAAAAAATTCTATTGTCAAACGTGCCGTGGGTATTGCATAAAAAAATGGCTTTCCCGGAACCGAGGACCAGGAAGTCCACAGATGGAAGGGATACGCCGCGTTTTCCGAGAAGCACTTCATTAAATTTTTCATCATTCTCCGCGGCGACTGTGACGCACGCGCGCAAGCGGTTGATTCGAAAAATTTTCTCATATCTCGAACAAATGTCTTTAGTTTTTTTTATCAGTGAGCCGGGGCATAAAGCTGACTATGGAGCGCGCGAGGGCTCTTAAGCCAGCGCAGCCCTTTCTCGCCGGTAACGCGCGCGCCACGAGTCATAGCTCTCGCGCTCTGTGCCCCGTATTGCCTGAGCCCAGTCGTAAGTTTAACCCCCTCCCCCCTCACCCCTCCCGCGGTGAATGAGAATCAACTTTAATAAATCTAGAGAGCGTATTACGCGTCCCGCGACGGCGCGATATGAAATTGCGAAGAATCCATTGTGCCCCGGAGTCGCGAAATATATATTCCGGGATCTTCCCTCTACTTTGTTGGGTACTAAAAAACGGGAGAGAAAGAAATTTCGGGTTAAAAAAAAAGATATATGTGTCGCAAATTTCTTAAGGAAAAAAAAGATGATGAATTAAAAGATCCGATAGTTGGAATACAAACCTTCTTTTTTTCTTGTTTACCGATCGAATTGTAGCGGGGGAAAAATTTGCGAAGCACCTTTCTACTTTGTTGGGTACTAAAAAAAATAAAAAAATCTTCGGGTAAAAAAATAAACCTATATCGCAAGTTTCTTAAAAAAAGAAAACGATACATATATTCCGGAATAATCCCTATACTTTGTTGGGTACTGAGAAACGGAAAAGAAAAAAATTCACGTTTAAAAAAAAAAACCTGTGTCGCAAATTTCTTAAAGAAAAAAAAAGACGATGAATTAAAAATTCCGATAGTTGGAATACAAACCTTTTTTTCTTCTTTACCGACCGAGCTGTAACGTGGGAAAAAGTTTGCGAAATATATTTCCAAAAATCACGAGAGCATAGCAAACTGCAAGATAATCTCTGCAAAGCTGCTGAAAGTCAGAGACGAAGCGAAATGTGGGTATAGAGCGGACTTAATGTATCCGGAGTGTGGGGGGAGGGGGGGGGGGGGGAAGAAGGACCGAGAGGGACTTTGGACGTCCGAACGCGGATTCTCTCGAGTCCGAGCTGCGAGCCCTTTCGCTGCCAGCAGCAGCAGCTCGATGGTCGAGGCGTGTCCGGATTAACTTCGCAGTTCCGAATCCTTCAACCCTCGCTGCCCGTGGCACACGGTGCGCCCGGTGTACGGGCGACCGAGCTGCGGTGCTTTCTGCAACGGTGACCGCGCACTGCCCCAAGTTTAAACTTTATTTCACTTCTTACCTCTCGGTGGATGTGCAGAGCTCTCCAAGTCGCGATGACGTCCATCGTCTCCGTCTGCTGCTTGCGGTAAAAAAAGCTTGAAGTACTCGAGAACTCGACAAAAAAATACTACCATGAAATAATAGTCTCAATTATCGTGCTTATCAATCATTTGCCGGTGAAATTATTGGTATGGCTACAGCATTTTTTCTTTTTTTAATCTCATTCGTAAGAGTAATTATTACTGTTTTTCGTGTAATAATTACAATTATTTTATGATACTAGGATAATCACACGCGCTGGCGCGCGTCCCTGAACAACTTCTCGCCAAAATCGACCTCGGAATTTTTTCTTTTTTAAATATCGACTTGTAACCTATACCATCGTTCTCAAGTCGTATATTCTACCCCCGAAAACACTGGTTACTAATACTTTTTACTCGATTTTGAAAAAAATCATTTTTGGCGACGATTTTTTTGTCAGAAATCATAGATCCGTCTCCGGACCGAAAATCGCCAAAATCGGCCTAAATTTTTTTCTTTTGAAAATATCGACATGTAACCTATACCATCGTTCTCAAGTCGTATATTCTACCCCCGAAAACACTGGTTACAAATACTTTTTACTCGATTTTGAAAAAAATAATTTTTGGCGACGATTTTTTTGTCAGAAATCATAGATCCGTCTCCGGACCGAAAATCGCCAAAATCGGCCTCAGAAATATCTTCTATCAAAATTTCACCTATAATAGGCTAATCAATTTTGCGCTGCGGCGCTCTTATAAAGCTTTAAAAGGTTACGGGCACTGCCGCACCCGTCGTCTTATGTCAAATGTGACATCAAACTGATTTTGTTTAAAACGGACTTTTGTGGCATATCCAATCACAGCTAGAATAGTTTGCTAACAATGTTTTCCGTTACTCATGAACTTTTTAAAAAACGGAATAATTGGTACATTATTTTCTGATAATAATTGGTAAATTTTTATTCTGATAATAATCGCTGAATTATATACTGATAATTCAGCGATTAATTATTTTCAGATAATAATTGGTAAATTATTTTCTGATAATAATTGGTAAATTATTTTAATAATTGGTAAATTATTTTCTGACATTATTGATAAATTATTTTTTGATAAAAATTGATAAATTATCAGCGTAGAAAAGCATATATAATTTTTTTTTTTTCATACGGTGACACGTGTAATTATTACACTGTCCGTAATTTGTTATACACGCGGATCGAGTGTCGTTTGATTATTGTTATTCCGATAAATAAATCATCCGTTGGGCCGAGCTTATCCACGGTCCATCCGAGTCTTCGGCCGCCACATTGGTAGTATTCACTCTGGTGCCCGAAAATCCGGCGCGCGGTCGCACCGGAAGCCTCGAACACTCGCGCTGTAAGTCGTCTCCGGGAGTGGTAAATTCAACAAGCAGAAGCGGGAGAAGCAGAAGCGGCGAATCGATGCCCCGATAGCGCTGGCTGCCGGGGCTGCCGCGCGCCGTGTGTCACTGTGAACGCGTCCCGGAAATAGGCGAAATTCGCTGGTACACCAGCCGGGTGGCCAGACGGGGGGGAGAGGAAACTCTCGTACGTGCTCGAGGACGTGAACCGGGGATCTTTCGCAACGGTTCGCGAATCCAGGGTGCCGAGGGGTGGGGCGGGGGAGGAGGGGGGGGGGGGGGGTGGCGCACAAATTTTACGATAGCTTCTCGCGCGGACAAATCCCCGAACGAGTTACGATATCAAATAAAATAATGCATCTCAGACAGGGTATTCGCAAAAAAAAAATTTTTTTTTTTTTATAAGCACCGCGTCTTTCGAACTGGAGAGAAAGAGGAGGAATGAGAAAAAAAAATACGACTTTATCCCACACGCGGTTAGGCGAAGCCGTGGGAACGAAAAGTTTTCACCACTTTTCTCCACCCCCCCCCCCTTCCCTCCCTCTCCCTCCACCCCGCCCCCTTAGGTTGAAACTGCGCGCGCTTGTAAAACCCCAAGAATTGCAAACAGTGGAGTGGAGAAACAGCGACCGGGGGGGGGGGGGAGGGGGGGACGAGATAGGAAAATCGTGCGGTCTGTCTGGAGGAAGTTATTTGGGTAAAGTGATAAGACGCAGGGGGAGGGCGAGCGCAGGAGTCGCTTATCTCGCGCCAGCGTCGAGTGAGTAAACTTCCGCGCGGAAACACTGGCGATTTAGTGGCAAAAAGGAGGCGCCACGCCGGGCTCCTCCGGACCGCCACAGGTTATGGTGCTCCCGGTGTCTTGGTCGAATATATGGGGAAAAAAGATGTTTCTACGATTTTTTGGTTGCAAATTTCCCCGAAGACGCGAAATGAAAATGTAAAAAAGCAAAAGTCCCTAAAAATAAAAAATACCTTAAAAACCAAAAATGCCCTAAAATAAAAATACCCTAGAAAGCAAAAATGCCTTAAAAAAGAAAAGTCCCTAAAAATAAAAAATACCCAAAAAAGCAAAAATGCCCTAAAATAAAAATACCCTAGGCAGCAAAAATTCCTTAAAAATAAAAAATACCCAAACAATAAAAAATACCCTAAAAAGCTAAAGTCCCCAAAAACAATTTTCCACCGCCATCCAAAACCCCCTCCGACCCCCGGCCTCCACAGCGGATCACCTTCATCTCGAATTCCAGCGCAAAGTGCGTCCGCCTTCTCGAAGGTGTCACAGAGGGTATTCACCCTCTCTCGCGTTCGCGTCCAGCGTCCGCCGTCCTGGACGTCACGACCGGCGCTGCGAAACCGTAGTCGGCGAGTCGCGGGGTCCTCGTGCTCTCGGTGGTGGAATTTTCACGATTCTCGGGCTTCGCGAAGTGGATGCTCTCGAATGGACGTGCTGGAAGGGAAGAGAGCTGAAAACTCTTTCGTGGAATCGGGCACGTTGAAGTGCCGAGGGGGTGGGCAAGGAGATGGGCGAGGGGGGGGGGGGGGGGGCAGGACAGGGTCGAAAGGGAAGGCATCAGAGGTGAGGGGATGTCTCGGGTCTATAAATAACTTAAGCCCCGGCCATACATCGTATTCGCGAAGCGTTACTTCCGCCACACAGGACTGTAGCGGAGCTGGTGGTGGAGGTGGAAGCGGCTCTGTGTAGTCGGCGCTATCGGATGGTCCGGGCACTGGCCTATCCCTATCTGTAGCTTCGTTGGGGTCTCCGTCTCCTCGCTCCCCGTCCCCGGGTCCGGCCCTCCAGCGACGACCGTGTGGGCCACCCTTGAGCCCCTCCCCGCAGGCTCCGCAGCTCGTTCCCTCGTTCCCTCGTCGCTGCTCGCCTCTCCCCATGGACGTGGTATATACCGCCGGGGTTAAAGTGGAATGGAGACCCTGCGGAGCGCGCGGCGTCGTTCACGTAACCCTGAAAAAGCACCCGGTCGCTCTGGCGAAGCGTGTCTGTGGTCAGGGAGCTGGAACTCAAATATTATCCGCAGGTATCCGCGGACAAATGTCTCTCGGGCTTCGGGGACGGAGCTTCTGTGTGTGTTTTTTTTTCGTTCTTTTTGCTCTTTGGAACTGATTTCACCGATTCGTTTGATCCGGTGAATTTAATCACTGGAAGGACCTCGTCGCTCTGTTAAAGCGGATAGGACGGACGTTGGTCGGCGTGGCCGTGATGATCGTTGGAACAAAATGTGCCTACAGTTTTTGTGCGTTTTTGCAAAACGTGAGTTCTGCAAAAACTCATAAAAGTGCCTATTAAATTTGGTCTGATTTCGACAAAATTCCCTTTTTATAAAATTTTTATGTTTTAAATAGAATTTGAATTTATCCATTTTTTGACAGCACATTTTTCAAACATGATGAAATACGTATTCTTGATGTAACAGAGTACAGAAATTTCATTATTAAGTATTTTTAATGTGGAGACAAGATTTGGTCCTAGCGCGACGTCTAAATGAGTGCCTTAAAAATGGCCTAAGGCCGCGAGCCATTTTTCGGGGGCTTTGGGCGTCGAAGCTTGTTGTCGGTGCGACAGAATGACGATCAGAATGTCCAAAGCAATAATTGTGCAAAACGTGCGTACTCTTTTTTTCGTTTACACCGAGTGACGACAAAAATGTCCAACAATAACTTGTAATACAAATAAAAATGTCCAATCGGGCGGAGTTGGATCTAAATCGGTGCGGCGGAATCGCGAGCGCTCGTCAAAGTTGCTAACGTATCGCCGTCAAGATTATCCTGGAAACAAGGGTCAGACGGGAAAGGGAGGGAGTGCGAGGGGGGTTGAAACAAGGGTGCAAATACACGTGCAAGCCGACCGCCTTAATTAAGTCATTACCAATACCCGTGTACCGAGTGCCGGAAGCCGGGACAGCGGAGCAGACGCAACAGAGCGACTGAGAGGCTGACGAACCTACTCAATGTTACTGCAGGGTTTACAGGGCCCGCGGTTAGTAACACGCGGGATGTACGACGGTGGCAGCATTTTGGCAATTATTGCTAAAATGCTGTATAAATCCAAAAAATTACTAACACACAATTTTTATTACATTAGTCGATAGACTATTACGTGTGTTGGTCAATGAATCGTGATAACGATACGTGATAAATAAAAAATGCACTTCCTGATTTTACTTCGTTTCAGTCAAAAAAAGTTCGTTTTTATTAGAAGGGCTACTTTATTTCTCAATGATGAAAAAATGTGAAATTATTATATTCCTCTGATGCTAACTTTATAATCACTTTTTGTAAATTACTAGCAGGTTGTAGTGGCTCGCGCGCTCGCTGTGTGCTCGAATCAAAATTAGATCGAAATTAACGTGAAATGAACGTACAAACTTTACGAAATCGAGAAAGAAAAATTTTCGATTTCGTAAAGTTTGAAGAACCTATCCGATGGGAAATTTCCCGCTGATTCCGAAAAGCAACGTTGTTTGCCCGAAAAACATAAAATTCGATGAGAAAAATGCAAAAAATGATTTTTCACTCTTTTCGAAATTTCGTCACTTCGCTAAAATTGAGGTTACTTTTTTTCGATCGACCAAACCTGGATTTTCTTTTTGCGTTTGAGAGAAAACTCTATAACGACGAGAATGCCGCAAAGCGGAACGCGATATCTTGATTTCTGAATTTTTTACAGGATATTAAAGGCAGACCCTCAAAAATCGCAAATTTTTAGACGGGGTTCACCTTTGGTTTTTTTTTTAGATTTTTGGGGGTCTAACTTTATCATTCTGTACAAAATTTAGAAATCAAGATATCGCTTTCCGCCTTGAGGCATTCTCTTCGTTATAGAGTTTTCTCTGGAACGCAAAAATAAAATCCAGGTTTGGTCGATCGAAAAAAAAGTAACCTCGATTTTAGCGAAGTGACGAAATTTCGCTGCGATCCTAAAGCAATACTTCAAATGTTGTCATCGGTGAGGAAAAAAAGTAGCCCTTACAATAAAAATTCACTTTTTTTAATGACTCAGAGCCCTTAACGTTTACTCCGTGCAGAATCCGTTTTTCTCCCCAGTGTTATTTTCGAACAATACCCAGCGTGAAACACTGCATAGAGGACTATTGGGATGGTCACCCCCTGTATCGATTGAGACGCGAGGGCCAGATATTTCAAGAGGGTCAGGGTGCAGAGCGCGGAGCGGGGAGGCTGAATGGCGAGAATAGTATATAGTTACAGTAATCTCAGATACCCCTGGGCTGCCGGCTGAGTTGAGGTCGCATCTATCTTGTCTAATATCTAATAACCAATAGCCAGCAACCGGGAACTACCGCACCCACCATTACCACTCACGGACACACAAGAGCTTTCCCTGGCTCCGGCTTCTGCTCGAGAATCACCTGCCCCCCCGTCCTCCCCCACCCGGGTTTCCTCTTCCCACAAATCCAACCGGCAGACTGGTCTTCTCATCCTCCTCCCAGAAGCCGCACCATTCGAATCCCCATAGTTGGCCCTACGTTAGGGTTCGTCGCCTCCGTTTCTGTAATCCCGCATCGAGTGTCCTTGTTTTCGGGCCTCTGACGTCATTGCACGGCGTCGTAATTTTGATCCTCCCGGGACGATCTTGGCGCCTGGAAGTGGCGGAGGATCAGCCAATGTTGGATTGTCATTGAAGTCGATCTACTTTGACCTGTATCAATTTCTGATCAATTTCAGTAAAGCCATCATTTTTCAGCGGAATTGCAAAAAAAAAGTCTGATTAATTTGATTTAATTTTTCTTGTATTTAGACGAGTGTTTGAGGTTGAATCTAGCCGGAACACTTTCGGCCCGTATTCGAGAAGCAGAAAAAAACGTTGTATCTATTTCAGTGAAGCCGCAATATTTTTCGGCGAAATTGCGAAACAAAAGTCTGATTAATTTTTGTTTTTTTTTTTCCTTGGATTTAGACGAGTGTTTCAGGTTGGATTTAGCCGAAACACTTTCGAGCTTGGTATTCGCGAAGAGTCGTGCCATTGGCACTGCAAGTCGCACGAAGCTCGAAGGGCATCTCGCCGGTGAGGAAGGAGACGAGTTTGGGACTGCGAGTGAGTGTGAAAGAGCGGGTGTGTATCCTAAATCCCAACAGCACTAAAATCCCAACGCTTCTGGCCGGTTGGGGCGCAGGGAGGAAAGAAAGAGACGGAGGTAGGGGTCGCGGTGGGAGAGGGCGAGAAGTAAGCGGAGGAGGGCGAGGGACGGAGCGGCAGGAGACAGATAGGGTATGCCTCGTAAAACTCAGTAGAGTATCTCCGCAGGGTAGCGCAGTACGTTGTTCTGCACGATTAGCTTCCTGCGGAAAAAGTTGTCGTGCTTCCGTATGGTCTAGATCGACGAACAAAAGCCAGATAATGCGGTACCAGGCAATGAAAATCCCCACGAGGCTTCTGCGAAGTAAACCAATCGTTTTTTCTTTTTTTTTTTCGCCCCCTTTTTATTTCCCTTCTCTCTGTATTTTTTGCGAATTTTCGTCCTCGCGTCCCTTCCGCGATATTTTTCACGTCAGGATAATCGCGAAAATGTCGGAGAAGTGGGTTAGAATTTTCGGTCCAGTGGTTTCCACTATTTTCCACTTTGCAGATTTTAATTTTCTAAAATTAATTTATTAAAAAAGAAAAACAAACTTCTTTGCACCTGAGACTTTTAAACGTCGTTAAATGAGGAATTATCGATTGTCGTCCGGGTCGCGAGGATCTCGCTGGACGAGAAATTAATTGCGCCGAGCGAATAACCGGCTGTGTCGTCGTCGTCGTCGTCGCCGTCGTCGTCGCCGTCGCGGTCGCCGTCGCCGTCGCTGCATTAACGTGTGCATGAAAGGTGCGTTCGTCGGCGTCGCTGTCGAGTTGGAAGCTCACCAAAAATGTAAAAAGCCATCTTAGCTCGCCGTCACGGTGACCCCGTTGCCACGGCGAATTTCGCTGCCGCGCGCTGCTACCGCTGTGTTTCACTCCCTGACCTGGGTCACCGCGTCGCCTCCGCGACGACCCGGCTACGCGCGTCTCCCCCGCGCTCGCGCTATACCGAGTTTGTTATGTTTCCTGACCTGGACTAGAATCCTCGCCGAGTTTCCTCTCGCGTCCTCGCGAGACTCTTCGGCGAAATCTGCGAAAACAAGCGCCGCTTGGGAATGGGCGGAATGACGACTGCGTCGGAGTCGTCGTTCTATATTCGTTGATTAATTGTATTTTGACAGTTCCCGGAGCGCGAGGCTTGAAGGTTTGTTAAGGTTATTTCGGGAAGGGTGTTCGGGAAAAGCGAATGGGCTGATATTGTTATGTTTATGCAGAGAACAAATAATCATTTTTTACGTTTTTCTCATCGAGTTTTCTATTTTTCGGACAAACGACCGTGCTTTTCGGAATCAGCGGGAAATTTACCATCGGATAGGATTTTCCAACTTTACGAAACAGGATTTTTTTTTGTCGCAAAAAACACAAGGGGTACGGAAAAATTTACGATTTTTGAGGATTCGGCTCTCAAATTCCGTGAAAAATTCAGAAATCGAGATATCGCGTTCCGCCTACCGACATTATTCTCTTCGTTATTGAGTTTTCGCTCGAACGAAAGCACAAAATCCAGGCTCGATCGATTAAAAAAAGTAACCACCTTCACTATTAGTGAAGTGATGACATTTCGAAAAAAGTGGGAAAACACTTTTTTTTTGTTAACACCTTATTTCGATGTATTTTTACCCATACGCAATGAATTCGCCATTAGTTTTTTTTAAATGCGATAATTTTCACGAAAAACTAAAAAAAAAAATAGATTATTTTCGATTCTTTAATTTTTCAATGGGGTAAGCGCGCGGGAAGCGCGCGTTTGCAATAGTAATATAAAAAAATGTTCAAATATAATTTTCTAAGGATTTATCTTAGTGTCTCTTTTCGTGAATTCCGCTTCCTCCCTCGCGGCACCCCGCGGGACGTCCGCTCCGGCCGTCGCTGTCGTTAATTCGCAATAAACTCGTCTTGGCGACCTTGTCACGGGCACGGGGGTTAATCCTCGCGGGCGCCTCAAAGACACTCGCGGGCCCGCAAGACGGACAAAGCGCGGGCCGCGAACAAAAGACGGGGGCGACAAAGGGGCCGCGGGTGAGTGGAAGTGAAAATGAGCTACGCACGTCGGGGTGGAAGCCGGGGTGGAAATTCGGCAGACGAGGACGGACACGCAGCGAGGTCGGGAGGGGGGGGGGGGGGGGAGCGCAAGACCAAGACACCCGGAATGCGACGTACGGGCGAGACGGGGATGAACGACATATCGCGAGGGAGATGCGCGCGCATCTCCTCCTCGCGGAGAGCAAAGTTTACAGCACGAGGGGGTGGTGGTCGCGCGAGTCGCGAGGCAGTCTTGCCCTCGTCGCGCTACAGGGTGGCCAACAGCCCCGAACGCTCCGCGCCTCGCATCGGCACACGCGCGAATTTTCACCGAAAAATCTCCGACCCCCGATTTTTTATTCGTCTTTTTATTCGCTCGATTGAGCTGAGGGCTCAGGGCTCAGTGGCTGAATCATTTTGTCGACAATAATTTTACCTTCGATAATCGAACTGTAAAAAAAATTAAAAAATATTTAAACACCGCTAACCTTTTAAATGGTAACGCATCAAAAATGTTCGTCAGGGGATGAAAGATTTTTTCGTGGGAAGATATCGACGAACGGGGAAATTCGTGTAACGTCATTTTATTACGGCGACACGAGAAAATTTCCAGCCAATCAGTCGCACGTGCTCTTGTCGCTGTTGACGCCGCTCGCACCGGTGACCGAGTGAAATTATCCCCCGAAATCCGACATATATGCGAAACGATTTTTCAAGCTGGAAACCACGATTGTGCAATTAAAAAAATTGTATATTTTTTGGCGCCTGTTTACGAGGGTGACTTTTGTTTTATTTCGTCGTTCCTTCGCCTCCGATGACAATTATTTCCCGCGACGCGAAGGAACAGCGGAGACTCGTGACGTTTGACTGTAATTAGTTCCATAAATTCCGGTCTCTTGCGTCGAGAAGCGAGCGAACCGCGCGCACTTAATTTTCAAAGCTTTTTGCCGCACTCGTTTTCGCGAATTTTCGCTCAAAGGACTCGCAATTCCGGCCCTCGCGGAACTCCCGGTGCATCGCGGGGTCCTCGCGCGACCCTCGAAATTGCGCGGCCACGCGGGATTTTTATTTATTTTTTCTCTCCGAGCTGCGAAACTCGAGAGAAAAGCCGGGAGGGAGGGGATAACAGAGGGAGGGGAGCGGGAATGTGTCTGGGCTAAAGTGACCGCGCGTGCACCTGATGATCGTTTGGAGTTTCCGTCCCACCCTCCAGGGAAATATGACGACGATGCCGGCGTTGAAACGCGGCGCCCGTCGCGCGGAGACCAAAGGGTCAATCGCGGAGAGATCAAATAGAGAAACATCGAAATAGCCCAGAAAAGTTGGAGAAAAATACTTTTTTTTTCTCTCTTCAAATTCAAACGACAAAAAAATGCAATAGAAAATTTTGCTGAAAAATATTTCCGTATTTTTTCGTTTCCGTCGTTCCCGGCGGACGAAACATAAAAAAAATAGCTTAGAAAAGTTGAGGAAAAATATAATTTTTTCTCTCTCCTCGAATTCAAATGACAACAAAAAAATGCAATGAAAAGTTCCGCCGGAAACTATTTCCTTATTTTTTCGTTTCCGTCGTTCCCGGCGGACGAAACACACGTCAGGTTGGGGAGCGCGAATATTATTTTGACGTGTGGATTTGTTATTCGAAGCGCAGCTGGAAGCTGGGGGATATCGATAGCCGGGGTAGCGCGATGAGTGAATTCAGTAGGTTACGCAAATGTTTCCGATTGGTTGACTCGATATCCGCGCGGCGAATGAGCGATATTCGAGCGAGCATTATTGACCATTTTTTGCGCGGCAACATTTTTTTCCCCCCTCCTGTCCCCCCCGAGCCGCCTTTCGTGCGTTCGCGCGGGATTTGTTTACAGCCGAATTCAAAGCGCAAATAATCCGACGGGCATTTTGTACGGCCCGATAAATTCGCGTTTTTTCGTGGAAAAAAAATAATCAGCCTCTCGATTCAAGGAGATTCGACCGTCATGATCAGACGCGACACAAAGGCCAGAAATAAAAAAATCTCGCACCAAAGAATTTTTAATAATTGAAAACTGTAAATAATAAAAAATTGTACTATAGCAAATTTCAAAACTAATTTTAATTCGTAAAACGTCAGGAGAGAAACCCACAAAGTTATCTCGGGGCGTGACGAATCCGTGGAGCACCGGAGATGTTAATTTCCCACGATAAACAAATTATCAAATGGGAGGAGGAGGCAGCAGCGATGTGACACACCGCACGTTGGTCGTTGACGTATTCAAATGCGCGCTTGCGGGGGGGCCTAGTCTCTGTTTTCAAACGTTGCTCGCGTTTTAATTCTCGGTCCTCTCCGCCGGTTGACTCGTGCGCGCATCTGATTCAGTGCCCGAGTCGTCCTGCATTCGGTGCCATGGGTTTGCTGCTGCAGTTTCCATTAAAAATGCAGCTAACGTTTGTCCGTAGGTCGAGCAAATAAATGCTAATCAGCGCGAGCAACGTGCGGCGGTGCTGCCGAGTGGTCAGAGTCATAGAGATTAATAAAATAAAAAATGGCACAGGGGAGGTTACGGGTAACCGGGTGAAAAAGCGGCGCAATAAAAGGATAACAAGAGAGGAAATCGCGTGACGTGCGACTGGAAAGCCGGAGCGGCGAAATAACACGCGTTTTCCCCGCAGTCGGAAGGCTTCCGATCCGACCGAACGTTGGGCGAAGGAAAATGGGACAACGAGCGCGATGCGCGGCCCAATCAATGAACCCATTACGAGCTGACGACGAGTGCGCACCGAGTCAGCAATGAGATTCCACAATGAGCCCGCGATGACCCGACAATGACCCGTCGGAATAACGTCGAGCCTAACGAACCCTCGCTGCGCGGGTTCGACGAGTCGTTTGCCGCGAGAATTATGCTCCACGAACTACTTCCGCCCCATCCCCCCTCCGCCCCCGAAGGGGAGGGAAATGATTCGTCGATGTGGTGACGACCAATGCTTTTTGCTGACCTGGACAACATTTTTGTTATGCTAATGAAAAGATTCGCTGATCTGACAAACGGATTTTTTGGCAGTAGAAAAAAATGGTCAGCATAGAAAAAAATGGTCAGCATGGAAAAAAATGGCCAGTATGGAAAAAAATGGTCAGCATAGAAAAAAATGGTCAGCATAGAAAAAAAAGGTCAGCATAGAGAAAAATGGTCAGCATAGAAAGAAATGGTCAGCACAGAAAAAAATGGGCAGCACGGAAAGAAATGGCCAGCATAGAAAAAAATGTATTACCCCAGCAAAAAAGTTTATGTTGTCGCTACATTTCCGACTGATTTGTTGCCCCAATTAAACCCCGTTCGCCGCGTGGACTCCGTTAAACGTAGCAAAAAGTCGAATTCCAACCTCACGACCGAGTGGACGTAAAAAAAAAGTCGAAAGTTCGTATTGCTCGCGATGCGGGCTTTAATTGTCGGCGGGTGAAAAAAAGTTGAGCGAGGAAACTCGTTTCTTTTTTTTTTTAATCGCAATTACACAGCGCGGTACACGGAAGACGAATGGGATTAGCCATGAAGATGGAGATAGCGGGAAACACACGGGGCCGCGAAAGGGGTGACGCGCGGTTGGGTCGAGGCGGCGGGCCGCTCGGGGCCAAAACGAGGGTGAACACGAAGAATGGCCCGCCGGCGGTGGCCCCCCGCGGCTCTCCCTCCCCCCAAACAGAGACGATAGCGTCCTGTTCCGCAAAACTTATAAAGGGAATGCTGATTGAATGGACGCGACGGGGGCAACGCGACGAGGGACGACGAGAAATCGATGTTCCTGCCTGCCCGACGACGATTGAATTAATCGTTAACGCTGTTGTCACTCCGCCAGGAACCTCGTCTAATTCCGCGTTACAATTGGACGATCCCCCGGCTTGTCCTTCCACCTTATCGCCGCGTCCATTATGCCGATTGAATATTTATCTCGCCCCCTAGTCGTCGCTCTATTAAGGAAATTGTCGTTTTGTTTCTCGTTGGCCGAGAAAATTGGAAAAATATATTGATCGTTTGTTTTGTGGAGTTGCAACGATAAATTACGGAACAATTTTGTTTTTTTGTTTTTTTGAGTCCTCGATATTTTTTTCTGCGACGTAGCGACGTTTGGCCTGCACCATCGTTCTCAAGTCGTATGTTCTACCCCGGAAAATACTGGTGTCAAATCTTTTTTTTTTCGTGTCTTAATTTATAGATTCGCGTTTCGATAAAAAAAAAATGGCAAAATCTGCACCTTCCAAGATTTTTATTCCTGTCGCAAACAGATTCGTGCGACGCTTTCGACTCCGTCGTGGAAAAATCGTCCCGCGGCGAGCGCCGGCCCTGTAATCCCGGGCCTATTCGAACTCGGTGCGCGCGATGCCCGAGCGCGGGAGGAGATTGAAAAATAGTGCGCGAAAAAGTTGGAAACGAGGGGGCGGAATAGCGGCGGCGGGTGACTGACGGGAAAAGCCCGCCGGCTGTCGAGATACGTCGATGCGAGCGAGCGATGATTGTGAAAAACAAAGAATAATACCGCCCCCCCTCGCGCGAGTCTGTGTGTGACTGTGTCCGCGTCTGCGGCAACAATTTTTATGAAAATGTAGAAAAATACGTGAGCACGAGGGTTCAGTGGTTACTGCAGACAAACAAAAAAATAAACAATAAAACTTATAAATAAAATAAAAATGTGTGTGTGGAAAAACGTAAATTTCATCAAGATAGAGATACATAAAAAATTTGCAAGGCAGTGAAAATTAACCAAATTCATCTGACGAGTCGGAAACGCAGTAAGATGTTCGCTTGTCTGTGGAATTTCTTCGACTGGTAAGACTCATTTTGTTAACTTCTTTTTCCATCAATTAATCATCGCGACAGTCGTCAAAATATTTATTCTCACTCCATCGTAATAAGCCGATCCAGCCTGAATGAGGATTTTATTTCCTTCCACGACGAAAGACCTTAAAAAAAGATTAGAAAAAAAAAACTTATCCGAAGTCGTTCTGAAAGGTGTTCGCTTGTCTGTGGCACTTCCTCGACTGGTAAGACTGATTTTGTTAATTTCTTTTTCCATCAAGTAATCATCGCGACGGGCGTAAAAATATTTATTCTCTCTCCATCGCAATAAGTCGATCCAGCTTGAATGAGGCACTTTTTCCTTCCACGACGAAAGATCTAATAAGAAAAAACAAAAAAACAAAAAAAACTTATCCCAAGTAGTTCGGAAGGGCGCGAGAGTGCTCGAAACTATTCGGCCTCGAGTGCCGGGCCATCGTCTATTTATATCAGTTTCGCGGGTCCTACGTGACCGAAATCGTGAGAGTCGCGCGTGCTCTTTCCAATCGGCGAGCGCGCGGTTCGCCGCTGCCGCTTCGACGTACCGACGTCGGCGCGTCCGGAGAGTCCGAACGAGTCCGAGCGAGTCCGAACGGTCGATAGATCGATAGTCGACCCCTCGCGGGCGATTCAAGGCGAATGAGGAATTTTCCGCGTGACCCAACATCGCTCTCTCTGTTTTCTCCGCTCGCGGCTGCCCCTTAAGCCCTCCTCCCCCCCCCCCCCCTCTCGCCCCTTCATCCGGCTGCCCCTCCCGGCATCTTCCTTTTCTACTTTTCTTTGCATTTCCACCCGGTTCCCCGCTCTCTCTCTCTCTTTTCTTTCGCTTTTTACCGCGCGAGAAAAAACGCAGACAACCTCCGCGGGGGCCCCGCGTCGCCGACGTTGCCGCCGCCGCTGGGTTAAGGAACCCCTCACGACCAAATGGAGTTTTGAACTACGAGTTTTATTGGAAGCTCGTTAATGCGCTACTCGGGCGACGCTCGGGGGCCGATTGAAAGTGGACAAGAAAGAGGGACGAGAGAAGGGGGGGGGGGACGAAGAGCGATAAGAGGAATGGAAAGGGGGGCAGGGGGGGGGGGGGGCTGTGAAAAATTGAGAACGAGGAAAGACTCGGAGGACGTGGAAAACCGAACGTCCAGTCGAGCGGACGATCGGGGTATTTTACTTCTTATACCGCGCGGTTCAATTGGCACTACGCAAATCGATTCTGTGCACAAAAGACAAAACGTACAATCGAAGCCAATCGATGTAAATTGGATATAAAAAAAAAAAAATATGGTTGCGGGTAAAAAATTAAGTGAAGTTTTATCTCGGTGAAAGGATTTTGTAATTAAAAATCTGGAGAACCTGCAACCGAGGGGGGAGACGGGGGGGGGGGGGACGTTGACTGGACCCCCGCGAGTTATATCAACGTGTCCCCTCTCGCCGAGTGCGTTCAAGTTCTCGTCGCCGGCTCGTCGATCTTCAGATTTCATAATTAATCGTCGTCTAACCTTCTCCCGTTTTCCCGGCGTCCCCGTCGCTTCCTCTCCGGTTTTTCTCTCCCTCTCTCTTCATCCCCTTCTCGCATCGTCCCGGCCGCGCCGCCTCCTCGTCACTCTCAATTTACGGCGAGCTAAAGGGAATAATCGATAGAATGCACCTTTCCCCGGCGCTTTTTCAGGGCTTCGGGGACGATGAAAGCATTTTAAACGCGTGAGGAAAGTCTCTTCAGGGTTCGATTGAAAGACGTGGAGGGAAGAAAAAAAAAATTGGGACTCGAGGTCTCGTCACTTTGGCCTGGTGGACGCGAATGACGGAAAAATGCCGCCTGTCGAAAGCGCGCGAAGCGCAATTAGGATGAGAGCGATGCAAACATTTTTATTTTATGGACCTCGTGGATATCACGTTTTCGATTATAAACGCAAAAAGGCGGCGTTTAATTAAATCCCGGAAATCAAAATTATCGCGTTTTCCATTTTTTGTTGTTGAAAAACTGTTTAACGCGCGTGTTAAGCGTATTTAGCGGAGAAAAAAACATTGAATTTTGGATCTTGTCATTTTGGATTGGCTGACGTGAATGACGGAAAAAAATTCTGCTTGCCGAAAGCGCGCCAAACGCAATTAGGATGAGAGCGATGCAAACATTTTTATTTCATGGTCCTCGTGGATATCACGTTTTCAATTACAAACGCAAAACAGGCCGCGGTTGATTCAATCTCGGGAATTCAAATTATCGCGTTTTTCATTTTCTTTTGCCAATCTATTCAACGCGCGTATTTAGCGTCGCCAAAAAAAAATGTAATAATTCACCGCCCGATGGGTAAATAATGAGCGAGCGAAAATACCAAGCGATGTTTGCGCGGTTTGCAAAAATCATCTGGCCCCGGAGCGGCACTCATCGCGCGCGGCGCTTGCGAGCGCCCTATGAAATAAATAATTCCCGAATTAATCCGGCACTCCGACTCCGATGGAATTATTTCGCAGCCATTAAATTATTAATGCGGCCCGAAAATAGACGGACAGCGAGAAGCAGCGCAAACACTGACTTTTTGCACCTGAAAAAAAAATCGTATCTACGTTCGACGTTCCGCGTTCAAATTTTTGTAATTTGAGAAAAACGTTGAAAGCTTCAGTATTAAAAAAAAAGAAAATACCGAAGCAATTTTCTCGTTTTGGCCGGCGGAATTGTTACCAGGAAAAGAAATAAATTCTGATTGAAAGTATAATTTAATTACACTAGCGTTTTTTTACCGTTTCGGGACGAGGTGCCGAAACTGCATCAAACGCAGTTCATTCGTTGACCGACCGATATTGCTCGATTTTGGTGGCGAGTGTATTTTTGTTATATATATATTTTTTTTCAACGTGCCAAATAGATAAATGTCGGGCGTAGTGGAAAGGGCGGCGGACGGACCGCCGGACGGACGGACGGACACACGAAGGGGGTAAAAGAGATATGGGAAGGCACGTGGCGGAATGGCCGGCCCGATGGGCTTCCAACGAGCACTCTCCGAGGTTACTTATTATTCAACGAGCGGTGTACCGCAGTGATACGAAGCCACTGCCACACTTCTGCTCTATTCCCCTTCCTCATTCCGCTCAGCTTTCTTCCCGACCATTCGTCTCCCACCCTCTCCCCCCTCCCGCCGGTCGCGCGTTTGCCATGATTTATTTCCGAATGGAATAGATATTTTTGGTCCGATGAATTTTACGAGTCGATACAGTCGGTCTTTGCCTCTCCCTTCGCTCCCCTTTCCCTCCCTCCATATACGGGTCTACGCGGCGTCTCGTGAAATCGATTATCATCATTTTTCATTCGATAACTCTCGAATTATCGGAATATTTTCCGAAGATTTTGCTCCGCAGGTCAAACCTCGAATTTTCATCGAACTTTTTTTTTCCTTTTTTTCGGTTCGACTTAAAGAGGACGAATCCTTAGAACAAGAACTGCTGATTTTTTTATTCAACATTTTTTACCGCCCGGATTTTCATTTGATACCGCTCGAATTATCGGAATATTTTCCGAAGAATTTGCTCCGCCGGTCAAGACTCGAATTTGCATCGAGATTTTTTTTCCCTTTTTTTTCGGTTCAACTTAAAGAGGGCGAATCTTTAGAACACGAACTACCAATTTTTTAATTCGTTTTTTTACCGCTCGAAGTCGAAAAAAGCTTCAGTGACTTTTTTCCCGGCGCAGTATTTCACTCGGCCGATTCAGGGCAGTAGCAGCGGCAGCTCGACTCTCTCCAGCGTAGTTTTTCGCTCTCCGGTCTCTCAGTGATGTATCGCTCGGAGGTAGGGCGCAATAAAATAATTCGACCGGACGCGTATCTCACCGACGTCATCGATTTATTTGAGAAACGAGAGCGGCTCGCGCTTTCACGCAACGCGTTTTACGCCCCGAGATGAATTTTCTCCCGCGGCCGCGACTCGGCCGGCTTTGTCGGGTCGCATAAATCGACCGATACATCCGCGCTATTATGCCATTAAACAGTACGAAATGGCGCGCGGTCCGATAATCCCCCACTCTCGCGAAATTCTCTCATTGATGCATCGCAAATTCGATAATAATCCACTAAACTCCGCGGACCGGCCAATTCGCCGGGCATCGAATTATCGTTGCCGGCCGAATATTTAACGTCACTTGTGACTGTTAAAATAATATTAATTGCAGGGTATTAGAATTTCATCGAATCGTGATGATCAATCCGTATTAATTTTTTCAGGCTATGTTGAATCTCTTAATCCAATTCCGGGCGATTCACTGGGCGAATATTTAACGTCATTTGTGGCTGTGAAATAGTACATTACTCCACGAGAGATGTACGAAATTTGATATTACATGGTGCCGAAATTTACGCACGCGAAGCAGATGGAAAAGCGTCCATTTACGCCCGCAGTGATATAAATAGTACATTACATTACAAGGCAGGAAAGTGCAACTTTTCACGGAGTGTGAAGTTTGATACCCGAGCGAAGCGAGGGCAGAAATTCACACGAGGTGAAAAGTTGCACTCCTCCCATGTAACGTACTATACTTTTCTCCCGATTTCGCTAAAAAAATAACCACATTTCGTGTGTGCAACGCGGACGGAAAATAACCTCATTTTTGACAAGTGATCACACGCATGCGTAGTACGGTTCCCATTACTCCCGCGCGGGCAGGAATGAGCTGATTACCTCCCTAGGGAGGTAATGAAAGCGGACTGCGCATGCGTAAGTCACGCGTCAAAAATGAGGGATTTTCCGCCCGCGTTGCGGACACGAAATGGGGTTATTTTAGCGGAGTCGGAAGAAAAATAATATTTATGGCGCGATATTGAAATTATATTAACCTTACCTAACTTAATCATACCTTACTAAACCTCATCTAACGTAACCCTACCTACCTGAACCCTACCTAACTTGATCTTACCTAACTTAACGCTACCTAACTTAACCCTACCTAACTTGATCTTACCTAACTTAACCCTACCTAACTAAATATCACCTAATATAATTTTAGATTTGTTATACCCTGCAAATAATAAAATTTTATTTGTTCGGAATCATGACGTTTGCGGGGAATATAAATTCAAGAGTAACCCACAGTTCGCAATTGCGGTTGAGATTTCTCGACTTGTCGTCGAATTGAGTTATGGTTTTAGAATATTGTGTCGATAGGAATCGCGATTGTCGGTCGCGACGGCAGCGATTCGACACCAAGTGCCGGAAAAGCTCAGCGAAGCGCGCCGAGATTTATTGGCTGCCAGTGAGTAGCAAATGCATCTCGGATTCCCGCTTCGAAATTGCACCGCGCTGCACTGTATATAATATTCGCGTGCGAATCATCCGAGTAGATAACATTGATGTGACGCGTTCTGTGCGTTCGTCGACTTTTAACGTCGAGACTTTTCGTCGACGTTTGATAATCATGTTTTTTGCCCTATGTTCATTCACTGGAGAATTCTGAAAAAAGAAGATTAAACCGAGATTCCTGGATGCGAAACGCAGTCTTTTTTCGGAAAAAAATCTGAAAGATGAAAACAAAAATATAAATGTAAAATTATTACTTAAATTGTAATAAAAAAATACAGCAGAATTATTATTAGTCATTTAAAAAAAATGGTTTCTAAACCAAAATGGCAGACAATTAATTCCGAGCTGTTTCGTAATTTTCGCCACAATAACGAAACGAGGAACTTTGAGCACGAAAATTATTGCATGTCCGTCAAGCTGACGTGATCCGCGTGACCGACGTCGATGCCCCGCAAACACCTGTGAATCGTCGCGCTAACCCCCGCTTAGAATTCATTACATCATTATATACATCCCCTTAATTAATGCGCGTCCCGCAATTTACGTTTCCAGCGTCCATCTCGCCGTCTCGGTTAAGCAGCCACGGATCCCCCAGGCTCGTGGAAAAATTGCTTTCCCGCGAGATTAAAATTCCCGGGAAAGCGATGTTGACGAGACGAACAAAAAAAAATGGAGAGGGAAAAAAAATGTATCCACGTTTGCGAAATTCGTGCGAAACACCGTTTTGATGGATTAAAAAAAAGAAACGCGCCGTTTTTTTCGCATCCGTCTTCCGTTCTCGTCGTCGGCGACCCGGAAAATTGAATAATAGGATTAATATCCGAGGAACCGTGGGGTATTTACCTTATTATTTCATCAGCGAGAATTTGGCGCTGGAAATGCGAGAGAAATGAGCCCCCCGCTCGACGCGAGCGAGGCAACGAGAACGAGCGAGCTGCACGCGGCGTTGAGCGTAATCTGTTGGGATTTGTGGATACATTACCAGCTGCATTCGACGCAGGTAGTACAACAACTCCGGCTCTCTCTCGCTCTCTATCTCTCTCTCTCTCTCTCTCTCTCTCTCTTTGCGACGTTATGTGTTTACCCCAGATGAAGTCTCCGTCCTCGCAGCACCCGCGCGTTTTCACCGGTGCGGTGTAACGAATTTACTTATCTCCGGCGCACCCATACCGAGTGGCCCAATCCCAGGCGGATTACACTTGGCGAAATTTTTTCCCGCGCAAAATGACGATATCACCTAATTCGACGTTCTACATTTACTAGCCCATACGCTTATCCGGTTGATGTAAACAAAATATTTACAAAATCGAAAAGACAAAGTTTTTAGAAATTTTTATCGAAACTATCGCGTTTAGAATACAACTAATGACGAATTCGTTGCATACGGGCAAAAATATATCGAAATATGGTGTTAAAAAAATGCTTTCTCCCGACTCCGCTAAAATAACCCCATTTCGTGTCCGCAACGCGGGCGGAAAATCCCTCATTTTTGACGCGTGACTTACGCATGCGCAGTCAGCTTTCATTACCTCCCTAGGGAGGTAATCAGCTCATTCCTGCCCGCGCGGGAGTAATGGGAACCGTACTACGCACGCGTGGCGTCACTTGTCAAAAATGAGGTTATTTTCCGTCCGCGTTGCACACACGAAATGTGGTTATTTTTTAGCGAAATCGGGAGAAAAGTATAGTACGTTACATGGGAGGAGTGCAACTTTTCACCTCGTGTGAATTTCTGCCCTCGCTTCGCTCGGGCATCAAACTTCACACTCGGTGAAAAGTTGCACTTTCCTCCCTTGTAACGTAATGTACTATTTCTCCCGACTCCGCTAAAATAACCCCATTTCGTGTCCGCAACGCGGGCGGAAAATCCCTCATTTTTGACGCGTGACTTACGCATGCGCAGTCCGCTTTCATTTCCTCCCTAGGGAGGTAATCAGCTCATTCCTGCCCGCGCGGGAGTAATGGGAAGCGTACTACGCATGCGTGTCGTCACTTGTCAAAAATGAGGTTATTTTCCGTCCTCGTTGCACACACGAAATGTGGTTATTTTTTAGCGAAATCGGGAGAAAAGTATAGTACGTTACATGGGAGAAGTGCAACTTTTCACCTCGTGTGAATTTCTGCCCTCGCTTCGCTCGGGCATCTAACTTCACACTCGGTGAAAAGTTGCACTTTCCTCCCTTGTAACGTAATGTACTATTTCGCATAGTACTGCTTTCGAAATTTCGTCGCTTCACGAAAATCGAGGTTACTTTTTTTTCGATTGATCTAACCCGCATTTTCTTTCTGTGTTCGAGAGATATCTGAATAACGAAGCGAATGCCGCAAAACGGGACGCGATATCTTGATGTCTGGATTTTTCACAGAACTTTAAAGCCGAACTCTCAGAAATCGCAAATGTTTCCATACGTTTCGCTTGTGGTCTTTGCGAATTTTTTATTTTTTGATTTCGTAAATTTTGAAAACCCTATCCTATGGGAAATTTAAAACCCTATCCTATCAGAACCTGAAAAATAGAAAATTCGACAAAGAAAAACGCGAAAAATGCTTTTTTCGCGTTTTTCTGTTCGTTGGTCAGTAACGAGTTGCAGGCAACCCGACAGCCAATCGGACAACAAATAACCCGACACCAACGCTTACACCGAAACCGCGAAATATTTTACCCACTGATTTTTTGAAGAGCAGTTCCACAAACGAGGCATTTTCTCGTGTTACTTTCTCCCCCCCCGAAAATACCCTAATTACCACCGCGAAAATTCTTACATCCAAAAACAAAAACAAAAAGTGTGTCCGGAATCCAGACCTGCTTGTTACGCCTCGTTATTTTCTATTTTCCATTTCCCACTCCTCGTATCAACAGCGTGAGAATTTTTCGCGTTGCACAGCGGCAACAAAACTTCCGGCGTGCGGAACGAGGCGAAAATTTCAAATTCTTGTTTACGTTGCCGCAGCGTTACTTTATATTATTTCATTTTGTTTCTCACTACGTTTTTTCCTCCTCCGCACACACACACATCCGTATTTTTTTGCGGGTTGAAAAAAATGCGAACATCTGTTCGAACGCGCGCGCGCGCGGTACCGCGAAAACGGCAAAAGAAGTCTCTCTCTCGGCGGTCTGGTGTACATAGGGTATTCATGCATAATATAACGCCGGTAGTATATGCCCAACAGTTGACTGGGTTATGTAGGTAGGCGCTTACAGGCGGAATTCTCGAGTACAAGGGTGTCTGTGAGCATGCGAGCGTGCAGCTAAAGCAGCAGCAGCAGCAGCAACGGAGAGCGAGGCAGACGCGCGCGGCGCGCTAGGCGAGCATAAACCCTGGAGCTTTCAATGTGGACTGAATTATTGCCCATCCAACCCTCCGGGCTCAGTTATACCGCTCCGAAAACGCGTACCACTAGCGCACAACCAAGTACGACTGTGTTTCCCCCAACTCCTCCTCCCTCCCTCCTCCTCCTGCTCTCCCCACTTTTCCTCCGTCTCTCCTCATGGCTTACCTCATCCACTCTCTCTCCATCCGCTTTCTCCATCTCGCGCGCCCTCTCGCGGCGCCAGCCTTGAATTCACCTTTGTGTTTCGCGTCGTGGAGCGCGCGATGCATGTATCGCGATGCTCCACTACGTACCCAAAGGGATTAGTGCGCCGTGTGTCGTGGAGCCTCCAACTTAATCCCGCACGGCGGTTAAAAATTTGTAACCCAAGTCTGGGCTCCCCCCTTCCCCCCGTCCCGCCCGTCCTCCTCCTCCTGGGGCTGATATGATTTTCCGAGTTTTCCGATACGTAATGGGAAGTATCGAATAATGTCGCCTGCGCTTAAAATGGTAAAATCGTAGTTTCACTTTAATCGATGTGTGATCGGATTTTCTTTCTCCCGTCGCTTAGGTTTTGTCATGTGTTATTCGTGAAATTGTCACGCGAGAGAGCGGACCGCTCGTGTCAATAAAGATGTCTTCTTCAACACAAGTTTTTGCCGAATTACTTATAAAGGCAGTCGACACCCGGTGTGATGTGTCGAAAAAAAAACATTTTTTTTTTTGCGTAAATTGATTCCTAAACATATGTAGAATATGCTGGTAAAGTGATTTTCTGTGGACCAGACATAGCAGATTTACGGTGAGTAAAGATTTCATAGTTTAAATCGTATTTGAACTTTTAAACGTGGATTTCTTAAAACTACGTTTTTCTAATTCTCACATACATGTCAGTTACTCAATTTTCAATATTTTCGAATGATTCTAGTTCATTCGATAGCCACAGCTTCAGAGATTGAAATGTCGTTTGGTTTCGTTTTTTCAGATACGCTAATCAGCCGGAATCATGGAGACCGTCGACAAACTTTTTTTTCGACATGGGTGCCTTTGGAGTGGCGCAACACACATTGTGATGAAGATTTTTGTTTGAAAATATCCTGACTTACTGTCGAAATGTTAATAAATATATAGTAAAAAGTTCAAACTTTTATATTTTTATTGTTCGTAAAAAAAAACTCCCAAAAAAGCTTTAAAAAATCCGTCCGTCACACGGAGTGACTGCCTTAAAGTATCCACACTGCGTTAATACTCAATTTAACTTGTTCAATTGTCAGAAACAGCGAGGAGGCTGAGTGGAAATTTGGGGCTTACAGTTGTGAGGTTTGACGTGTTTTACGGTTTTTTTTTCGGTGCAAACCAGACATTCGAGGCAATTTGCGCCATTTCTTTAACAAACACATTTTCAGGAGTTCAAGCGGAAATTGGTGCTTTGCAGTTGTGAGCTTTGACACGTTTTGCAACTTTTTTTTACGAGCAAACCATTAATTTGCGTCAATTCGCGTGCCATTTCGAGTGCGGTATTTTTTGTTGTGTTCAACAAACACATATTTTCAGGAATCAATGCGGAAATTTTCGCAATGCAGCCAAAGGACGGGACACGCATTACGACGTGAGCGCTTGGAACGGCGAACTGCGCGTTCACGTGAATTTATGGCGTTTTCGAAGTTTCGCATTTTTTTTGCAAGCACATTTTCGCCCTCTCGAAGTTGTGTCGTTACGCTGCAGCGAGATTCGTGCTGTTTTTTCCTCTCGTTGTTTGTTTTTCACCGGTACCCATATTCGAAACGTCGATACACTCGGTGAGCGCCGATAAAGTTCTCGACAGAGTGCTCGATGCCAAAGGCTATATATGTTTTCTGTATTTTTCACCTTTTTGCTCCACCCCTCGTTTTTTTTCCTTTTTTTCGACCACCCTTCCCGGCAAAATGACTCGGCGCAGTTGCCGCATCCAATTCCCTGATGGCGGAGCGTAATTTATGATGAAAAAGTCGATAAACGTCTGTTTGTCGCCGGCGGCGAAATTACTTAACGAGAGTCCCACCGCAGAAGCAAAAAAATTACATGTTTTTTAAATTTATTTTTCTACGCAAAACAAACGAAACTAAAATTGCAATCCTAGCAACAAATCTCAGCGCATTAACGCGAGTCTAAATAAAACCTAATAAATTTCAATATCAGCCAAGAAATATATATTCAGCCACAGATAAAAATCGACGTGAATACATTTTTGTGTTTTTTTTTTCGTCCGCCTCTTTTTTCATTTATACTCCCGCGATGCGGAGCAATCGTTGCGTGGAGGAACCAATTTCGCAATAGATGCTCAAGCCTTGCGCAAAAACGGGGAAAAAATCGATAAATCGATGGCCTAATGCCGCGAGGTCCTCCTCGCTCCTCTCTCTCTCTCTCTCTCGACGCAATGCAATGCAACGCGGGGATAAAAGATCCGGGCTATTCGTTGTATCGAACCAATTTCCCAACAGCGAATACATTTTTGCTAAAGAAGAAAGGCGAAGTCGACAAAGCCATACGTATATACTCGACGCATCTACACACAGCTACGTATACAAAAATATATACACACATATACACACGTTGACGCTTACTCAGGGCTTGAACCTTATATCTGGTTGAAAATTGCATTGCAGAGCGAGACAGCGAGACTCGATCAGATAAAGCCAAAGAACATCAAAGCAAATGTTCGTGGTCATGAAAAGCCATAACCGCGAGTGCAATGAATGGCAAGGAGAATAATTGGACATCACCGATCGCCGCCGCACATACAAAGACTCAGGATAATGAATATATTTATCAACAGAGCCGACGGATGGCCTAAGTGGGACACAAGAAAAATGGTTTTACGACGATTACCAAAATCTATTTTTATCGCTTTTCACCCAAAAATTCGATTCCGGCCATCAATTCGACTCTTCAAAAAGCCTGATAGGATTGAAACACTGCAAATGGTTATCAAAAAAACGTTATAACTTCCGCTTAGTCGCGTTGAAATGTGTCCTATAGACGTGATACTCACGAAATGGAAGTTTGCCTCATCCCTGGTAGAAAATCTGTGGCGTTACATGCAGCTCTGGTCAGGACCTGATCAGGCCCTGCGTTGGCCCTCCCAGGGCCCGAGGAGGGCCTGATTCGGACCGGATTTTAGGCGCACACATTTTCTACTGGGGATATTTTGCCCGACAAAATAAAATCGAAACTGAAAGAAACGCAAAACATAAATGTCTATTTTTTCGTTAATTTTTAATTTTCATTTATCACCGCCGGAAAATCCATTTTCACATTTACTTTGGTACATCGGTTTAACGGTTACGACGTGAATCCTCGTTGGACCGGGCGAAATACTTGATTCCCTGGCGGTCGCTCGCCCGGCCATCCTCATCTTCAGTTATGTTATGTTATGTTTCGGAAGTACATTGCCATTCTAGTTACAATATCGCAGCGACGCTCTGACAACTACTGTTACGAGTGCTGTTGCTTCTCGGTGGGAGCGCGCGGGCGCGATAGTGGAAGCTATAGAGCACCGAACGAGGCAAGTTTGCGTTTTAGCGGTAACGCGCACTCGTTCCGCACGTCGAAGTAGTCAAAGTTGTCGTTTCGCGTGCAACGTTATGACCGGTTTCGCCCCGTCGTCGTCGTCGTCGCCGTTGTCGTCGAGACGCATCCTCTGTACGCGCGCGCTATTGTCGCTCGCTCGTTGTTTCGTTACATCGACGCTGGCCGAACGTCGCAGGCTTCAGCTCCCCCTCTCTCTCTCATTTCATCGGGAATTCCATGACAATTTCGCGAAATATTATTTCTCATCGCAGATACCGACAATTTGTGGAATTAATTCTGTGGCCATGAAAATTGGATTCCCAAGTTAAAATACACACCGCGAAAAAATTGTGAATTTCATTTGAATTGAATTAATTTAAACAAATGAAAATGTATTAGAATTTTTCCGAATACATTTTACAATTTTTTGTATTTTCAATACATTTGAAAATATATTTTCAAAATTACCAATCTTTTTCAATTTATTGGAAAATGTATTTTCCAATAAATATCCAGTTTTTTTCAATTGAAAATTCAGAAAACGTGTTGGAATTTATTGTGCATAAACCAACGTATATTAAATTTAATGTCCAAATTTGAGTAAAATTTACGTACCAGTTTATGAACAGTTATAAATCAAAGTACGAGCTTGGCTGAAGTTTCGATGATTTTCACCCCCTATTTAGGTGTTACACGAGTCGCCCGTAAAGTTCGGGGCAGTCGCACAAGGTGCAAACGCAAACAGGTACCAAACGGCGCGGTGTAAACTCTCGGGTCGCGCGCGCGCGCGCGCGGGACTCCGTTTTGAATTAAACTTAATGACCGAGGCTCTCCTTAATTGCAATGAATACCGGACTACGTAGTAACGCGCGTCAAGTTCAGCGGGCGCCACGCGCGGCGTCGGTGTATAATTATATATCGAGGCGGCGCGGGTGGTACGGCCGAAGGCAGCGAGCAGTTCCGAGGCAGTTCCGCGCCATTATGACCGAGGAATTTACATTAAGCGTGTTGCACAAGCCGCGCTCACCGCGTATTCCTGCCGAGAGTACTCGACAAGCCCTCGCCGCGAACACGAAAACAATAGTAACGACTGTTTGCGATCGGGCTAATTGCATTAATCGTTAGCCGTAATATCGACATTGAGAGCAGCGCGAAATGCCGCGGCCGGAATTCGCGGCCGGGCGATATATTTCGACGACCCGTCGTCCAACACTGAAGTCAAGTTCTGGACAGGCCATTACAGCCTTGATCAGGCCCGGGTCAGGCCCTGGCCAGGCCATCACAGCCCTGATCAGGCCCTGGTCTGGCCAACACGGCTCTGATCGGGGCCTGATTTGGGCCGGACGTAACGCCGATGATTTTGTACCAGCCTCGATAGCCTTTTCGAACTTAATCCTGGTGTCTCTTGCGGAAATTTAAAAAAATATCAGAGATACGATTTTTGTACCAACTTGGTAATATCATTCCATTTATTTTTTTTCTTCTCGTTACAAAACACTAATTAACGGAAGTTGCGATTAACTGGACGAGCGTCGTGAGTGCAGAATTCTTATCGAACGAGTGGCAGGATTTCCCGACGCTCGCGACGCTACATGTAAACGGGTTTGCGATCTACCTGGGGTATCAGAAACGGCAGATAGTAACGTTTATCTGGGGTCTACTATACTGCCGGTGCCGCTGCTGCTTTAGGTTGGACACCGTTGGTATATACAGGTGAGACTCTCTCCGGAGTCACGTAAATGGCTTTGTTCGCAGCGAGAACCGCGCTTCCGTTCCGTTCCGGGGTGTATCGCGTTACGTACACACCTTATGGGACCCTACAGGACCTTCTGCACACTGCATTGGTACTTTGGCGCACTGGTTCCCCAGTCTGCCATACACCTCTTGCTCTCTCTCTATATATATTTATCCCTCTCTCTGTCTCCCTCTCGCCGCTCACAGCTGCGTCGCGTAAGCCCAGAATCTACAGGCCATAATACACAGCCAGCCAGCCAGATCCGGAACATCAACTACGGTATCGGCACATTCGGCTGATACACAACTTGGGGGCGAATTTTTCGTCGTAAATTCAATCATGAAGTCGATACCGAAATCGATCGCGATGTATTCTAGTGATGTTTCCAAGACTTCCGGGAAAATTGGGTTGCGTGCAGCGACTAATGACACGTAGACTGTTAGCAATGATTGCAAATTTGCTAGACGTGAAATTTATTTCGTCGGATGGCGTACTAAATTTAATACACGAGTGCAGTAAAGTTACAGATTTTTGTATTAAGCGTCCTAATTTCCATAGGATTCAGACAAAGTTACATCAGATTTATGTCTCACTTGTGTGTTAAACTAAAAATACCAGTTTGTGTAAAACGTCTTCGAGTGTTTCTAACGCACTGATCAAAGTATCAACGGAGTGATAACAACATTTTTGCTATTGTCGCTGCAAATTTGCTGTGGTAATTGAAAATTTGGCTATGGTAGCTGGAAATTTGGCTGTGGCAACGAAAATGTTATCATTTCCTGATTACTTTTCTCCATGCGGAGGCTCACGCGAAATATTTTGAGCACAGCAGATGTGGGTTACAGAAATCGTCAGAACAATGGAACAAACCGAAGTTCACCAAATGTAGTATTAATTGCCAGATACTTCTCTCTCAGTGGTGCAGGATTTCCATACGCGCGATTCTTTCTCTCTTCACGTCCGGAGAGCCGAGTGACAGAGTACCGAGGCCATGATTAAGGCCCGCGTTTTCGACGGCGAACCAGTGGGAGCGACATTCGACATAATTTCGCGAGGTCCGCATTCGGCCGCGCCACAGCTGTCCGAGAAATCCTAATTAACGGCGATAGACAGACAGAGGATGACGGTGCGGGCGCGCTTTGCGTGCGTGCGGAGCCTGCAGCTTTCGCGATTGGGCCTCGCGCTCCTGAATTCTGCATGGCCGATCGACTGTCCTACCGGCTCCGGGGGACGCGCGGTAACTCCGCGCCGGATTCATGCGACCGCTATTAGGTTTACGCTAATACCGAAATGATGACCCTCCGCTCTGTCATTCTGACCTGTTGTTTACCCACGCAGCGCATAACACACGTTGTACGCGCGCAAATACCGCGGGCGAAATGCCGAGTATATGGAGCGTATGCGACAAGCGTTATTGAAATTCATGGGGTCTTGATTATTCTGCGTTTTTTTTTCTACCGTCTGTACACACGGAGAAAAATAATCAGGAAATGATAACAAATCAATTGTTGTATAGACGAATTTTTAGTTGTCGCAGCAAAATCTTCAGCTACCACAGCAAACATTTTGTTGATATTTTTTGATATTTTTCTCTGTGCAGGAAAAGCGGATCATAAGAATTAATTATTCGATCTGCGATATCCATCTGGGCGCGATGAAATTCGCATTACTGCCGTAGACGTCGGCGCTGATAAACGATTTTTCGTTATCACTGTCGGAATCGCTGAATCAAGAAAGGCTTGTGTGGCGAAAGGAAGAAAAAAGAAAAAAAGGCTGGCTAGCTGACTCTTTGACGGACGCGCGAGAACAATGAATCCACCGGCGTCCGTGCCAAGGATTCCGACCATTAATTCCCCCGACCCCTCTACCCCCTCTCCCCCACTTTTTCATTTCCTTCTCTTTTTCTTGCGCTCATCGAAATTTCACCGTTATCGAGGCTGCTGCAACTGTACACAAAAATCACTTTCGTGTACACGTTTTTTTTTTGCTTGGATCTAAACCGGAAGTTTACGTCCCCCCATTGACCGAACGTCGAAAGAAATAAAAACGCAGTTTTAGGATTTTTTTTTGGGATTCACTGCTTCCTGTTGCCGTTTCGTAGCATTTTTTTCGACGTTTTTCCACGTCGAACTCGCAACTCTCGACCCCGCGCTGGTCATATCGGCCGACTGGTATTGCGAGCGAACCGCCCGGTCTACTCGGCGATCCTCGTCGGGCCGCCCCGCGCTCGCCTGAACTTCGCCTGCATCGCAGCAACGCCATTCTCAGTTTCGCGTTCCCTTTGTCATTTTTTTCGTTGTTTTCGAACACCCAATCAAGCTCTCCGTCGGTGCCCCCGGTGTCCGTGGGGGAGGGGTCGCGGGGGGAATGGACCGGAACGCCGAGCGCGGGGATGGAGGTCGTTTCAGGATGGACGACCCATTCGATTAATATCGCACATCGGCGCAGCGCCGGGCAACGCGTGACCCCCTTTCCAGCTTGTCCGTCCCAGTTCCAGCCTCTTTTTTTTCGCCCTCCACTTCCGTTGCCCCTCTCGGTCTTATCGTTGTCGAACGGAATTTTTCGTCGGAAATGATCATTGAAAACTTCATTTTTACTCTGTCCTCGAAATTAAATTCCTTCCTCGATATTTGCACTGCAAATGATTTTTTTTTCCCGACTGCGCTGAAATGGCGTGTTTTCTCCCCTGAAAAGCGGGAGGAAAATAGTCGATTTCTGACTTCGAGCAGTGCGCATGCGCAGCGGGCAGAAATAGCGGCCAAAGCTCCCTAGGGCATCTTGCCCACTTTTTTTGACCCGCTCACAGTTCTCAGCGTGACCACCGCAGCGCTCGCAACGACTAAGAGAGACGCCATTAGGCAACGGGCGGGAAACGCTTAGACGTGTATGATTGAGCGACTGGAGGTTAAGTGTCATTAAAAAAATTGTTGTGTCTTCAGTGGGGGGGGCTTCGCCCCCCCAACCCCCCACCGGGGCTTCGCCCCGGACCCCACCAGGGGCTTCGCCCCTGGACCCCACCGGGGATTCGCCCCGGACCCCACCAGGGGCTTCGCCCCTGGACCCCACCAGGGGCTTCGCCCCTGGACCCCCCCCCCCCCGGCCGCCCTTCGCCACCGGTTCCCGCATTTCAGCTTAGTCGGAAAAAAGTATCGTATGCTACGCGGGAGGGAGCGCCATTTTCACCTCGTGCTCGTGCTGCCCTCGCTCCGCTCGGGCAGCAAACCTCGCACTCGGTGAAAATAGCGCTCTTCCCTCCCTTGTAGCATAATGTACTATTTTTTTTTTCGCCATTCTTCGAAGAAAAGTGAGTAATTCACCAGCAAGAGAAATCGTAAAATGCTGAGTACATACTCGGAATTTGTTCCCCCTCCTTCAAATTAACTAATTTTTCCCCAAATATTTTTGAGCACCGTGAATAATTTTTTTTCTGTCTCTCGTAAATCTCTGATGAAAAAGTGGACCATTCGTCGGTACAAGAAATCGCAAAATTCTGAATACATAATCGGAATTCTTTCCCCCTGTCCCTCAAATGAACTAATTTTTTCCCAAATATTTCTCAGCGCCGAGATAATTTTTTTTATCTCTCGCAAATCTTCGAAGAAGAAGTGGACCATTCACCAGTACGAGAAATCGCAAAGTTCTGAATACATAATCGGATTTTTTTCGCTCTCCTTCAAATTAACTAATTTTTTCCCAAATACCGTGAATCATTTTTTGTATCCCTCGCAAATCTTTGAGGAAAAAGGGGACCACTCACCAGTACGAGAAATCGCAAAATTCTGAATACATAATCGGATTTTTCTCGACCTCCTTCAAATTAACTAATTTTTTCCCAAATACCGTGAATCATTTTTTTTATCCCTCGCAAATCTTTGAGGAAAAAGTGGACCATTCGCCAGCACGAGAAATAGTAAAATGCTGAGTACATAAACGGATCGTTGGAGCACGAATTGGAGTCGGGTGATAGCCCGCCCGGCTATTACCAGTGCAGTCGGTGCAGGCGGGTACAGGGTGTAGAGTGGAGAGTACGTGCGTACTAACCTCGTCCCTCGCCCTTTCGCCCGTCCGCGACTCTTTCTCACCCTCTGTCGAACGGGGCAGGTACTCTAGCAAATGAGTTTACTACGAGTGGGCTCCCCGCTCGCGCGAGCTGCTGCGCCTAGAGCCTCGCGCGACTACAGCGGCAGCTCGCTCACGCCGATTGGTCACTAGCGAAATCCCTTCCGAATTTGGCTCTCGGAAACGTAACTCACACCCGGAATCCATTCATTTGCATATCGACTCGCCTATCGTGCGGTATATACAGCCTCGTTCATTCTTATTTACTTTTCAAACCCTCTTTTCATTTTTTTTTTTTTCGTCTCTTACACCTTTTCGCGCGCATTCGACCTATATCTCAGTCCCTCGGTGACGCAAATCCCTTTATCTCGCCTCGCGAATTTTTCACGATACTTTACGCTCGGTCGTCACGATTTTTCGCGAAAAAATTATCCGCTGTTTTTTGTCGCAGATATTACGGAATTTCGGGACTTCAAAAAGGACGGAAGAATCAGGATGTATAGAGCGAAATGGAAAAAAGAGATTTTTCTTGGAACTCGCTAATGAGCGAGCGGAAAATAATTTCGCAAAAGGGGCAAAAATTGCTGAATCAAATTAACGAGTGAGATGAGCAAGGCACAACAAAAATATCACCCAAGGTATTTTTTAATGCCGCATATTTTCGTGTTATGCACGAGCGAGAATTTATTGAAGAGTCACACGAGGACAAGTTGCCTCAATCCGAGAGACGCGAATGACTCGAGTCGATTCAATAAATTCCTAACGAAAGAATCGTGCCGTATCACGTAGTCTCGGTCGGTAAAATACCGATGGAATTGCTCAGCACGGTGATTCAGTAGCCTCAAAGCGTCACGTACAAATGCAGCCCGCCGTATAGCGGCACGTTAGACGAGCCCGTGGCTCGATGTGTCTATTAAAAGCATCGGGCTCCCCCGACGCTGCAGGAAAGAAGCGAAAAGCGAGGAGGGAAAAAAACGCTTCTCGTTTGCTGACTTCTGAGTCGCGTATATCCGGCACTTGGTTTCACCAATTCCACCCCGCTGTCATCGCACCATGGGCGCCATCCACGGTTCGCCGGGCGTGCAGCGATTTTTTTTGTCGTCCGGGACGTCCGATAAATTTCCAACGACATCAGCGAAAAGGCCAAGTGAGCTAAAACAGGCGACATGCTACACCTCGCCCTGCTTCCATTTAATATTCAATCCTCTTTTCCCCAAGTCCATTCAACCGTCTTTACCTACACTGTTAAAAATGTTTGCGAATTTACATCACTGGAGACTGGACTCAACGTCTCATATATTAAATTTAATACACGTGTGTAGTATAATTCCAATTTTTATACTCCATTTCTTAATTTTCATATTAGATTTTCAAATATTTATACCTCAATTTCTTAACTTACATATTAAATTTCCTTATTTTTATAAGTGTAGAAAATGTGTAATTTTACACTTCACCTGCACGTTAAATGTAATGTAGAGTAGACCGACCAATGACTGAACAGTGAAGCCAATGATTGAGTACTTGGTTCCTAATTGATTTTCGAAAGCTTTCAAATTGCAGGAGTTGAACTAACATCACAGAATGGTGTTTAACATTAAGGGGAGGCCAAACAAAATTTTGATTCGATATATTAGTTCATACATGCAAGGAAACATATATCTATTTGTTCATTGGTAGGTTTTCATGTATTGATCAGTTTACCCTACCAGTTTATGTAAACGGGTTTCCTTTACCCGCAATGGAAGCTTTTGCGAAATATTTTTAAGAGTGCGTACCTTCCTCTCGACACACAATTTTTTTTTCCCAACCACAAAAACTTAAAGATACATCTGTGAATGGCGACACGTCAGGAGTTTTTGACGTGCACGAAAACTCCGCGCTACCCAGCGAACAAAGTAGACACACGACCACTGTGTATGACAACACTATTAATTTCAGTTGTCGGGTTTTGCTTTCGTCGCTCCCTCTCGCAGTCTCGCATTCTCCTCCCCCGTATCTCCGGTCCTAACGCTCTGTATCTGCTTTGTAATTAACGGAGGTTAAGGAGACCAGGCACCGTTTGAGGGATGAGGAGGCAGGGAGGACGGGATATTCGTTGCCTCGGTCGCTACCTACTGTTTCAACGAAGCTTCAAAGCCACAGCGATTGTGTACGCAGCCTTACGAAGTGGAGCTCGTTACATCGTACATGCTCGACTTGTGTGCGACTGTGCGCCGCGGCTTCGGGCTGCCTGGCACGTACAGCGCTCACCCACCGTCTGCTTCCCTTTTTCCCGGCCTACCCACCATCCAACCCCCTTCAACCCCCCCCCCCCCCCCTCCCACTACCCCCTCTGGCCTCTGGGTATGGCTGGCTGGTTCTCCCCCACCCTCGCCTCCTCAGTCACCGTGCAGCAGCAGCCCGCTCACCCCATCGGCTCACCACCGACTCACCACGACTCACCCCGCCTCTCCTCTCCCCCTCACCCCCCGGCTCTCAAGCACATAAGCCCGGACACGAAAGTACTCGGTATGCGAGACCGGAGGCTTCTGTGCACCAGAATTTACATATCCGTGATAACACCCCTTCCCCCTCACCCCCGCTCGCTCACCCCCGCCAGCGAGCTGCGCTCCTCGTCCGCACCCTCGTTACCCTCTCGATTTATTTCGCTATTTTATTTGCTGCTCATTTCTGTTGTGCTCAACGGAAGCGCGGAATGTCGCTTGTTGCTGTCAATGTCTTTTTTCTCTGATGGAGGTTTTTTCTCCTTTTTTTGTTGCGAGGGGAGTTGGAGAGTAGGAAGGGTTTATGATGGTTTTAAGCGTGAGAGGAGAATAATTGACGGATCGTCTGAAGAGCTTTTTTTGTGTGTTTCAGGCTCGAGCAGCCGGTGACCAGTTCGACGCCTGGCATGGACGACAAAAAGGTAATTTCGGACACTCTTCGAGGTCTTTTTTTTACTTTGAGGGTTTTTGCTTTTTGTGGTTGTGACGATTATTGTATTTGGGAGAGTTTTTGGTGTGGAATTGTGGTAGTGAAACGACAAAGATTGCGACATTGGGACGAAGAATTCTGGAAGTATTTGTGCGAGTAGAAGCTTCGAGTAAAATTTGGTACACTCGTCGTGACCTTTTTTTATGTCTATTGAGGTTTTTCAGTTTTCGAGTTTACGACAATTATTATTACAGTCTTGTGTCATTTTTAGTGTATAATGAGGACGACGAAACCGGAAAGATTGTAAAATTGGGCCTAACAACTCTGGAAGTATTTATACAACGATTGCCAGTTTTTCTACTCATCAAGTCAGCGCATTTGCGAGTGCAAGCGTCGAGTAGAATTTCAAACCCTCATCACAGCCTCTTTCTGCCTTTTGAGGTTTTTCACTTTTCGAGTTTGCGGCAATTATTACATTTTTGTGTAATTTTTAGTGTAGAATTAAGATGGCGAAATGAGAAAGATTGCAAAATTGAGCCTAACAACTCTGGAAGTATTTACAACGATTGCAAGTTCTTCTACTTATCAAGTCAGCGCATTTGCGAGTGGAAGCGTCGAGTAGTGGGTAGCGGCAGACGCGTCGGACGCCGAAAATGAGGAGGGTTTGGGGTCTCTAATTTAATGGACTTGCTTAAGCGAGTCGCCCCGGCTCTTCCGTACTGCGTTTCCCTTTCTCCTTAGCTCCGTCCTCGGTTTTTTTTTCGTCCTTTCCTTTCCTTCCTCTTCCTCTATTTCTATCTCGGACCGAACAACCCGTAGCAGCGCCCAAGTTTCCTCAACCGGATTTTCCGGGCTACGCGCGCGGCGTCTCTCGCCAAAGATTTCGAGTTGAGGAGAAAGGATGGGAAGCGAAGAACAACGCTCGGAGGGCGGGGAAAACTCCGACGAGACTGCGAGGAGGAAAAATAGAGGGCGATGAAAAAAAAATAATGTGAGGAGAGAAAAAAGACCAAGTCTCGTTATGAGCGATCAAGTGTGTTGAGGTCACGTCAGGCTGACCTTCGCTGTCCACGGTTCAACCGTTCCATCCGGCTTCCACTGGTCGTTATAAAAAATTAATATCCTTTCGTAATTTATCTCGAAATTTTTTACACTTGTGAAAATAATTATTGTACAAATAATAATTGATTAACTTGTACAAATAATAGTCGAAATTTTTTACACTTGTACAAATAATAATCGAAATTTTTTACACTTGTACAAATAATAATCGAAATTTTTTACACTTGTACAAATAATAATCGAAATTTTTTACACCTGTACAAATAATAATTGAATAACAAAATCTACAAGATTTGAAGTGACAAAAGGACGAATGGCCAGAACGTAACGTCCGACAATTCCCTGTATTCTGAAAAATAATTCACTTTTTTTTTATTCACCCGCTCGAGAGCCCGGAGAACGCTCGAGACAAGTATAACTACGTTTGTCCGAAGTTTAATACATTTGGCTGGTTGCTCGAACTCCCTTGACTTTATACAGTCCCGGCGGCGGAGCGGAGCTCGAAGCCCGAGCTGCGGCTATTGCGTGCGGCGCAGGCCCAAGGGAGTCGTACGTTTTCAGGCTGCCCGGCCGCCCGCCCGCGCGCGCGCTAACTTATCCGCCGCTCTCCCTCCGCGCACTGCGGCTGTCGCGCCGGACGAGCTTTGCGCTCGCTTCGCCCTTTGCTGTCGTCAGACACGGGCGGCGGCGGCGGCAGCTCGACTACTTCCGCCGGAAATGAATCTCCGCCCTAACGAGAAACCACTGCGCGGAATCCGCTCTCTCTCTCTCTCTCTCGTCTCTCTCTCTCTCTCTCCGACTTCACAATGCTATTTCGCTAATATCCGTGCTACGAGGACAATCCCGAGAGGTCACAGACGCGGCGCGCTGCGGCGCAGCCAAGTAGTGAGCGATCGCCCTCGGGCGATTGAAATTAAAGACCGAGTCGTGGACGACGCGACTCTGCTGACTCTGGCCTCGCGCGATTCGTCGTACGCCGACCTCGCGGTGTCCAAGAGACGTCAAACAATTTTTTGCGAATTAGCGATAGTTCCGATGTTTCTAGCTTTTTTTAGGCTTCCGGATACTCGTGAGAACCGGAAGACCAAGACTTTTCGTTCGTAGACTTTTCCCGAGAATCCTTTCTTTTTTTTGAGCTCCGTTAACGAGTGTATTTAGTGCTTTCAAGTCTTCTTGATTTTTGAATTATTTAATAATGATCTCTTCAGTATTTTGTTATAATCATTATGAAAGTAATCGAATATTAAACGAAGAGTTTGCGAGACTAGTGCAAAAAAGCGGACTTTTCGTATGAGCATCGCATACGACTTTTGGAAACAGCACAAAAATTGTCCTCTTTTGTGCCTCCAGAGTGAAGTCAAAATTAATTGATTGATTTTGTAAGACGTACACGAAAAGTCCCCCTTTTCATGTACACACATGTCAGGAAAGAAAAAAAAATTCTGAAGGCAATCACGAAAAATATATAAATACCAAATGTATTTTTTTTCCTTTTTTTTCTTTTTGTTGGTAGGAAACGTCCGATATTTCGTTGCGATTGAAACTGGCTCGGTGATCTCGACCGAGGACTCCGAGGACTCGAGCGATATTTTCAGTTATACTGCACGAGGTTTATCAGTGCATAGCTGGTATTGTTCGTGGAGTCCGCTGTTTCTGCCATTGTGAGGATTATCGCGGGAGCTTCACTCGATGTCACCCGCAGAACGATATATATGTATACGATACATATATATATATAGAGATCCACAAAAACCATTCGCTTCCTCGAGTCAGCGACACAGCTTGCGGGCTTATTAAAGAATTACTGAGTGCCACTTGTGCATTATACACAATGCACGAAGACGTCGCGTTCCCGCTAAGTGTCATCCACTCCTCCACCGCTCCGGTATCGAGCTGTAACTTCGTTATTTATAACGAAGTATTCACTCAAAAATTCATAAAAATTATTCACCCATTCATTTACCCATTCGAGAGACCGGAAACGGAATTATGTATATTATAATATCAATATTATATTATACTAGGCTAATCACACGCGCTGGCGCGCGTGCCTGAAAAACTTGCCAAAATCGACCTCAGAAAGTTGTTCTTTTCAAAATATCGACTTTTAACCTATACCATCATTCTCAAGTCGCATATTCTACCCCTGAAAACACTGGTTATTGACCTTTTTTAATCGATTTCGAGAAAAATATTTTTTTGGCGCCGAAAAAAAAAATGTCTGTCGAAAATCGTAGATCCGACTCCCGGCCGAAAATCGCAAAAATCGACCCCAATTTTTTTTCTTTTAAAAATATCGACTTTTAACCTATACCATCATTCTCAAGTCGCATATTCTACCCCCGAAAACACTGGTTACTAACCTTTTTTTATCGATTTTGAAAAAAATATTTTTTTGGTAACGATTTTTCTGCCAGAAATCGTAGATCCGGCTCCGGACCGAAAATCGCCAAAATCGACCTCGGAAATTTTTATTTCAAAATATCACCTATAATAGGTTAATCAATTTTGCGCTGCTGCGCTCTTATAAAGTTTTAAAAGGTTACGGGTGCTGCCCCGCCTGGCCTCTTATGAAATTTTTCAAATTTGGCAGTTTGCTAACAATGCTTTCCGTTACTCATGAACTTTTTAAAACAGGGAATAGTCAAAAATGGTCTTTCAAAAAATGAATATGGACATTATAAAAAGTTTTTTACAAAAGTTGTTAGTTTTAACATGCCGAATATTGTGGTGTAAAAGAAATCATAGTTCGATAAAAAAGAAAAACATGGCCGTCGTAACTCCGCCGTTTTGAATGTTGGATCATATTATTTATCAAAATTTCCAATTTTGGGACAGACTTGAATTAAGGGGGGCAAAGATTTATTATTTAGGGCAGACATTAATGAAGGGGGCTGGGACAGACAAACAGACAAACAACTTTCCAAAAAAAAATATAAGGTATTATATTTATGTAATACGCTGCGAATTCGCTTTGACTTCGAATTTATTGGAAGCCTCCAACCACTCCGCACTTCCGGAGCGGAAGACCGGAAGTCGGACCGGAATCTCGATATTTTCAAGAACAAAAATACTAATACAGTAAAAATATTGAAAGTTACATCGAAGCCGGCGGTGTATCCCGCGTTAAACGTCGAGGAAACGGCGCGCGCGGCCCGATCAAACTCAAATTTGCTCAGCCAAATGAAGGAACGAGACGCTCGCCTAATGATATTAGGATTCGGAGTCAATTCAGCCAGCGGGTCTAATTAAACGCAGCGAGCGCGCGAGGCCGCCGGAGCCGGGTTCGCCCGCGAGTTCGCGTTGTACCATCAGCGCCGCGAGGGAGGGGGGAAGGGGGCGAGGGGAGAAAGGGGGGAGAGAGCACTAATTGCTCGGGCGAACCGGCGCCGCAGCCACAAAGTATTGACTCGTCAAATACGACGAAACTGAGCTGCCGCGCGCCCGCGGAGTTCCCGTCGCTGCGCGACTAAAGGATTATTATCCGCGGCTGCGGTACAAGTGACCCAGTTACCGGCGCCCAAGTTCGCGCCCTCCGCGCTCTCTTTCGTTCCGCCGAATATTTCTCCGGACTCCGCAAAGTCCAATCAATTAGCGCGAGAACGAAAAAGAAAAAAAAAAAAATTCCCGTCTCACAAAAATCGCGAGAGTACTGATCGATAATAATAATAACAAATATTTATAATTATTTATTCCGGAAATATCGCCGAATATTTTTCCGTTAGTCCGCAAAGACCAATCAATTAACGCGAGAGTGCCAAAAACATGTTTTTCGTCTCGCGAAAATAGCGAGTCCACTGATCGGTGATAACAAATAATAAATATTTGTTATTATTTATTTCTGAAATATCGCCGAATATTCCTCGCGAGTCCGCAAAGTCCATTTAATTAACTAAAAAAACAAAATGTTTGTCGTTCGGAAATAAATTCGCGGAATAAAATCGGGTGATTTTGAAATAACATCGCGAGATTTTGAAATAAAATCGCGAGATTTTTAGAATAAATTCGCGAAATAAAATTGCGAGATTTAAAAATAAACCCGCGAAATAAAATTGCGGTATTTAAAAATAAACTTGCGAAATTTTTCCTCAACAATTAATTCGTCGCGCGACGAAAGTAAAACGATTCGCGAATAATAGATCGGCGGTGCGGGGGGTGCGAGTGAGAATAAGATTGGACACGTCGCAGGCGACCGTTAATTTATTATCGCGTCGCCCGGGCGCGTGGATTTCCGGTTTACCCTTATCAATCTTCGTTATTGATTTCATTAGTCCGCGCTGGACGTTGATCGGGTATCTCGGGGGGTAAGGGGGGCGAGAAGAGGATAAACTTTTCCTGAGCTTTCGACGTGTCGCTCCACAAGTTCTCGCTTCCGATACTTCCAATGTTGGCTGATGTTTCGGGTCGCTCGTTTACGCTATCCGAAAAGCTCTCCCTGCCCCCCCCCCCCCCCCCTGTATAGCGTGAGTGGGTGGTATAGATATTTGGTGTACGTTGGTGAACACAGAGGAGCGACCGGGGGTTAGTTGGGCCGCGGTGAGAAACCGGACACGCTATATCGTCGCACCGCGTCTCACCAACACCGACCGACCGACCGGCTCGCACGGATCGTCCGCTTTCTCGATTAACTCGGCTCTATCAGCCCCTCTGCTTCTTCGCTCGCTCGCGCTCGCCACTTTTGACACTTCGATTTGTTCCCATCGACCGAGCGAGGATTTATTTTCAGCGATAAACCCGTCCGCCGAACTGAGCTTCTTCTCTCCGCCGTCGCGCTTCCCGCGTCGTCTCGTTCTACTTTCTCCCCGGCGACTCTTCGTTTCCGAAAAATAATGCGAAAAATTTCGGGTGCGAGGAAAACTTGCGCTTCGCTCTTTGCGTTCCGCGCGAACTTTATTTTTCATCGATTTTGACCTCCGAGTGAATTGAGTGAAAAATACAAGTTGAGTCCAAAATATCAGAGGGAAATTCGAATTTTTTAAATGTGTTATGCAGTTTTTTAATACAGAGTGCATTTTTTTTAATCTGTTTTGACTTCTTCGTGAACTGAATGAGTTGAGTCTAAAATACCAGAGTGAATTTCGGATTCTAAAATTTATTTAGAGTTTTTTTCATTCTGAGTGATTATCATTTCTTAAAATCTATTTTGACTTCCTCGTGAACCGAATGAGTTGATCCAAATCACCAGAGTGAATTTTGAATTCCGAAATCTATTTTGAATTTTTTAAATTCGGAGCGAATTTAAAAAATCTATTTTCACTTCCTCTACTGAATGACTTGAATCCAGAATACCAGAGTGAAATTTAAATTCTAAAATCTATATTAAATTTTCCAAATTCAGAGTAAATTTAAAAAATCTATTTCCACTTCCTCATGTACTGAATGACTTGAGTCCAAAATACCAGTATGAAACTCGCAGTTGCCTATTTATTAATCGGCAAGTCTCATCTTTATCGACGTGTCGCCTCACTTTGGGAACAACCATTCCTGGTGGGCCGCGGCAATGATGATATTCAATTAATTCCCCTTCGGATCCGAGCTTCGCGGATCAGGCAAAGAGCCTTAACCTTCGACCCGGACTCTCGTCGTCGCAGACATCAGTACAATTTCCATCCACTAATGCTCAATTCCAATATCCGCCGCGATGAGTTATTCCTCCTCGATATATAGATATATTATATACACATATATAATATATATATGTATAGTTATGCTTTGCATTCGTCGTCTGTGCTCGGGCAGGCAGCTCCTTCATATCTCTCGATAACTTTCGGCATCTAATCGGAGGAGACCGCGCGCGCGCCCGCGCGCCTCACCCTGGGACGCGGGGGACATCATCCCACGACGAAATGAGTAAAGTTCCTCCTGGGCTATTTGCGACTACATATATACGGTACATAATGTGCCGCACCTGCAGTTATGTGCATGCACAACAGGATTTCTCGCGAAAAGCCGCATCAATTGATACTGTATATTCCTCGACTCGTCTTGGCTTCGTATTCGACGCCAACCCCGACGCTAACTTTTCCCGCAACTCGATTTCTCACTATATCTACTCGAGACGGCTCGTAATATCTGTCAATTTCTGAGGATTTCAAGCGCGACCATTTTTTTTTTGCCGAGATCGTCGGTAAAAAAGCAACTCGCTTATCGGCATCGTGATATTGAGGCTGCAGACACCCCGCGACTATTGAGTGCACTTGAGATATTTATGAGACCATTTTTTATCAATTGCATTGACCTTTATTTTTGCTGAACCACTTAATTATTTGTCGTAATCTATAAGCCGTGAGTCTCGTGCAGACATCCCACGAATATTGAGTGCACTTGAGATACTTTGAGATAATTTTTCATCAACTGCATTGGCTATTTTTTTATGCCACTAATTTGATGTCGCAATCTATAAGTCGTGAGTCTCGTCGAGTCCTCGCAGAAGTACTACAAATATTTCATAGGTAGCACGAGGTAAAACTTTGATTTTAATATAATATATGTACAGCGTTGCAGAGACTTCGTTTCGCGAAAAAAAAAAAACAGACTTTTGCAAGCGTCGACCGCGCGCCGAGAGGCGAACTCCGGGCGTAGCACGAGAGACACCGAGAAGCCTGGAGAGTTAATCCGCGCTGCGCTCTCTATCGATTAATTTTATATTCTATTCATAGATGCACGGCGCGTCTGCCCCGCGCGGCGCGCGAGTCCCGTGCGATATAAAATTTGCAGAGGGTCTCGCCGGTCGCCGGTGCATCCGCCGGGGAAATTCTCCTCCGCCACCGACCCGACTCACCGCACTTTTCATTAATATCGTCTTATCTGACCTTCCGATGTTTTCCCCCGTGGATTTTTAAAGTTGGATCATCCACTCCAAAATTGTAATTCGCATTACGATAATTTTCGTAAAATATTATAAAAAAAATGGTATTGAAGAAAAAAAAAGCTTTCGATTTGCTCGAGCGTCGCGCAGTAGTTTCCTTCCGATTTCGGGGGGCCCCCCGCCCTTTTCGCCCCGCGCGTCGCGCGACTTCCTCGACCGTGAGATTTTCAACGGAAAACTAGAAAACTTTTGCACGCCGGGGAAACTTGGAGAGTCGAGACAACGATAACTTTATCGCGACTGGGGGTTCGGTATAGTCGCCGGTTTTCGAGGGCTTCGGCGACCGTAACCAGTCACAACCGTAACCCCCTCCCTCCCCCTGCGCCCCCGCCTCTTTTGGCCACATTGCTCACGTGGCCCCCTCGTGACTCGTCCCACCCACCACCGAGCAGCCTCCCGACGCTCTCAAGATTTAACCTCCCGACCTGTTCCCCCCTCCCCCCGACAACGCAACTTCGTCGATTAATTAGCCGTGTTCATGATTCCGATGAGCAAATTTGATAGTGAATTTGAGTGCCCGCGGGCTCGCCTGGCACACGTGATACCAAAATTCCGGGGTATCAAACGTAAACCACCGCGGGATGATAAGAACACGGAACCGTCTTGATAAGGTCGTAAAGTTCCTTCCCTCTCGCTCGTTGAACGAGCCGCCACGATGCCGCTGAATTAGCCGCGGATTGTCGCAGGATTTTTTTTTATAGCTCGCCACACGACTTATTGTTGGTCGGGTCGTAAAGTCGCTTTCACGAGCTTCCGGCGCAATAACGAAAAAATGGTCGCGAAATGTTTGCATACAATACGGCAGAAAAAAATTCACGAATATTTTTCGTTCAACTACTTTCGCGAATATTTTTCTTTCAGGTATTTTCGCGAATATTTTTCTTTGAGGTATTTTCGCGAATATTTTTCGTTGACTATTTTCTCGAATATTTTTCCTTGAACTATTTTCGCGAATATTTTTAATTGAACTGTTTCCGCAAATATTTTTCCTTGAACCATTTCCGCGATTATTTTTAATTGAACTATTTCCGCGAATATTTTTCGTTTAACTATTTTTTTAATGCGATCAGCGTCGACGCGTCGCGCGGGATCAACGAAAGCAAAACAGTCAGGGGGTGGGGGGGAGAGCACAGGCTCAGTGTTATCCTAATATTGAATCTGCCTTCGAAGCTCCGTTTAATCCATTATCCTTTGTGGAATAACACACACTTTAATGTAATCCACTTATTTCGTAAAAGCAACATAATTATGTGCGTACACAGCGCGGCCGCTGGGTCGAGCGCGCGATAGCGCGTCCCGTGGGGGCCGCAGGAGGGAGGCGGAGGCGAGAGCAAAGAAACGGAGGTCGAAAAGAGTTGAGCACTTTGCTGCGCGCGATATTATCCTCGTTTGTTTCCCTCGTTCTCTCGGGGACGTCGTTAGTGATTCCAGAATTATTTTCGTCATATTTTTTTCCATTTACAACATTAAACGTCAGGTTGCACCGATGGACCCAATTGGCCTTGAAAATGAAATGAATTATTTTTAAAAAATTATTTTTTGAAAAATAAATCAAAATTGCAATCCTTATACGAATAATAACAAACCTTATACAAATAATTAAAACCTTACACAAATAATTTATACTATTTATTATCTAACGTTAGTGACTCGGGAATTATTTTCGTCATATTTTCTCCATTGAAAACATTAAACGTCAGGTTGCACCGATAGACCCAATTGGCGTTGAAAGTTAAATGAATTATTTAGACCTTTTTGAAAAAAAAAAAAAATTTAATAAACTTTATACAAATAATGTATATTGCACAAATTCTAGAAATTCAGCCGAGGGCGAGGGTGATACAATTTCAGTCGCGTTGCACAGGAGTAAAAAAAATGTACATTTAATGAGGATTCTACTCAAGAATATATATAATTTTGTTTTTTTCTTTTTTTTTTGCAAAAGTAACGGGATGTTCGTTCACATTGTCGAGAATCGTCGAGAATTCTGTAACCGCGACAGGATTTACTGTTGCCGTTAGTTCCGTGAGGACTTTTCGCTGGTAACGAGTGCCGAGTTCGTTGCTGCCGCCGCTGCCGCTGCTGCTGCCGCTGCTGCTCGCTTGCACGAACACACGAGCACTTGAGGTAGAAAAGCTTGAAAGCCGGAGGAGCGGAACCAACGAACGAAAGAATGAAGCCGATTCTTACGTCTCGTCTGTCTTTTATTTCGCGAGAGAGGAACTCGCGAGGTAGGTGGTAGTTTTACTCGCCGCACGACGACCCGACTCGTCTCGCGCGCCGCCGCTGGGAAGCTGGAACGAGCACCACTCGCACTTTGTTCACCTCACCGGTTTATACCTATCTCGATGCGCGAAGAAGTCGCGGAGAAAAAAAAACGTGAAGAAAAAAATCTCGTCGACTGGTCCGTGCGGCGAGTTTCCCGTATTAATGTAGACGCATATATAGGGCATTCCACTTATCAACGTAATTAAAGAACAAACATTTCTTTCATTCAATTTCATTTTTTTCTTTCGCTACTCTATTCGAAAATGGGCTGATGTTCATTTTCGGATCAGTCAGCTTTTTTTTGTACACAGAATTTAGTGTAAACAATTGAAATATATTTGTTTCATTCAATTTGATTTTTATCTGCTTTTCTATTTTCTATATTTTCGCAATCTCAATTTCTGACAATACGAAATTTCGTTAACATTTTTTTTTTTAATCGTTGACGTGATTATAGAGAAATTAAAATTTACAGTAATTATGAAAACACAAATTCTCGAGAAAGAGTGAAAGAAAATGACAGTCGGCTTTTTTATATCGCTCCACAACATTCCAAAAATGAGAAGAAAAATAGAAGGGTTGTGCTGTCGATGAACCGTGGAATGGCCCATACATAAATCGCCGGACGCTCCTTCCGTCCCTCGAGAGAAGATTGCAGCGTGTCTTTTGAACTCTCTCGGCCGTCTCCGAGATTTTCCCGAATTATCCGCCGAGACGATAATTTGCAAAAACAAGTCGCCCTCGCAGTCTCCGCGACCTTAATGAAGTCTTTTGGCTCTGCAAACGCCATTCAAAGGTTTTCACAGGATTATTATTATTACTTTTTTTTCAACTTTTTCCCTCGGTCCCAGAATAAACGTCGCGGAAATTTCCCGCGATATTTTCATCCGTGGCTTCCGCGAGCTGAATTTTGTATCCCTGGATTTTCAGTTCCAGGACACGTTTTATATATAGTAACATCCACGTCAGAATTTAATAATACGCGAGCGTCGCTGCTGCTGCTGCTGCTGCTGCTTTTTTTTATTCGACGTACACGGGAGACTCGGAGGGTTTCGTGAGCGGCGCTTTTCAACGGTGTAAACCGATATACCCGTCGCCGCACGGTTGTTTGCGTTGCGCCTCCCTTTATCGATAGCTTCATTACAGAGGACGCGAGAGACAGAGAGGCAGGGAGGGAGGGGAGATATTTGCACCTCGCGCCTCGCGAGAATCTCACCTGCTCGTCCCGTCGATGCGTCGACTTTAATAACACACGAGCGCGTCGCATGATCAAACGGCAACGCGAGCCCCGAGCGTCAGACTGCATCCCGATTCGGCTCACGGTCTCTCGTCGCCCCTGACCCCCGTCGTCGGGGTAATTTACCGGACGGTTAAAGTGCGCCGCTACGCAAACCCGTGTTTACGCTATTTACATTCGGACGTTTCCTCGACTTTTTCCTTCTACGTAGAAAAAAATTGAGGACGCGTCGCGTGTGTCCTCAATTTTTTTACATGCAACAAGAAAAATTCGGTACACCACGATATTATTACACGGAGAAAAAAAGTATAGTGATAAATCCTAAACGTTTGGGATTCGTTGTACATTCGGACGTTTCCTCGACTTGTTCCTTCTTCGTAGAAAAAAATTGAGGACGCGTCGCGTGTGTCCTCAATTTTTTTACATGCAACAAGAAAAATTCGGTACACCACGATATTATTACACGGAGAAAAAAAGTATAGTGATAAATCCTAAACGTTTGGGATTCGTTGTACATTCGGACGTTTCCTCGACTTGTTCCTTCTTCGTAGAAAAAAATTGAGGACGCGTCGCGTGTGTCCTCAATTTTTTTACATGCAACAAGAAAAATTCGGTACACCACGATATTATTACACGGAGAAAAAAAGTATAGTGATAAATCCTAAACGTTTGGGATTCGTTGTACATTCGGACGTTTCCTCGACTTGTTCCTTCTTCGTAGAAAAAAATTGAGGACGCGTCGCGTGTGTCCTCAATTTTTTGACATGCAACAAGAAAAATTCGGTACAACACGATATTATTAAACGGAGAAAAAAAGTATGGTGATAATTCCCAAACGTTTGGGATTCGTTTACATTCGAACGTTTCCACGACTTTTTCCTTTTTCGTAGAAAAGAAATTGAGGACCTCAATTTTCTGCAGTGGAATGTGGAAAATTCTGAAAAACACGATTATTATATGGTGAGAACGAAAAATATGGCAATAATTCCCAGACTGGGTTTCCCTTCCAAATATTCACAGACGTCTCTCAGTTTGCGCAGGCATAAAATTCATAAAACTTCTCACGACGCAACGATTATTACACTGTAAGAAAAAAATGGCAATAATTTCCAGACTTCGAATTCGTTCCAAATATTCCTAGACGTTTCTCAGTTCGCGAAGCCACAAAATTCACAATTCTTTTTCAACGCAACGAAATTTCCCTAAAACACGATTATTACACTGCGAAAAAAAATATGGCGACTATTCCGAGACTTCGAATTCGTTTCCAGCTGCTCCCAGATTTCGCCCGTTATTTCCGAGACATTCTCGTCACATTTTTCTCTTCCTCCTCTGCACCTTCTGTTGGTCGTCAGGAGTCGTACGAAACACGCGCGAGCTACATTTAATTTTTTTCTTCGCCGTGCGCCGTGTTTATCTATTACGTTGATTACGTTTCACGGGGGGGACGGCGGCACTTTGGGTGAATTAGGGGAAACGTCGTGTTTGCCGGGCGGCGGGTCGCGGGGGCGCCGGGCGCAACGTTAATGGAGTCACAGAGCGAGCAAGGAGGCCGCTCGCTCGCCGTGTAAACGTGCAACCTCGGCGGAACCTTCGCCGCCCGGCTGCCTAGCGGCTGCCTTGCCCGCCCGGCTATTGCCGATCCGAGGATGCGGAAACCCCCGCGCAGGCTGTACAGTGATATTGGCCTCGAGGTGATAGGGGGCGTCGGGGGGGAGGGGAGGCTTAATAGGGGCCGCGCCGAGGGTTGTTCCTTCTGCGTGGAGAAACGTCTGCAGATTGCGTGCTAATGCAATTCCTCGAAACACGGAAAGCGAAAGACACCCCCTCCCCCCCCCCCTTTGCACCCCTTAACCTCCCCCTCCTCCCATTTCCATCCGCGAAATTACCATAGTCCTCTCCACGCGCTATATGCGCTTTTCCTCGAACGCCACAAATTTACCTCCCGACGTTTTCTCGCCTCGGGACGCCGAGGCGAGAAAGGAGGTTTTTTTCTTTTTTTCTTTTATTTTTATTTTAGTGGACATTTAAACTCCGATCAGGACGCGACCGGGATTGTGTTCCCGTGTTCCATGCAGTTGCCGAGTGTTTGAAATTGATTTTCCGTCGCGGGGGGTAATTGCAGTGGCTCCTGAGTTTTTGCGCGCCATTAGCAGTTTGTTTTTTTTTTTTTCCTATACGTCGAATGTTATTCGAAACCTTTGAGGCTTCGACTCCGCATGGCGAGCACGTGAAACGCAACGCGAGGAATAAAGTGGACGGTCAGTGAATTGCGTTGAAAATGGGGAAATAAAAATAAAATAAAGGTAAAAACGGGAAAAAACAGGGAGAAAAAAAAACGAGGGAAACGAAATTGGAACATCGAACGAGGCGACGGGCGCAACCCTTGTCTCCGTGGCCATTAGTACTCCACCGTGTATCACCCTTAATTACGTCGGGGTAATTTCTTTTCTCTGCTCGCGAACGTGGAGTGAGGGGAGCGTAGGGGGAGGGGGGGACGCGCGCGCGGAAAATTGCTTCCGCTTATCTCGTTCCAGCCAACGAATGTTGGGCCGCCGGATGCCCGCGCGCGCGTCCGCCTATTATTTTCCTCCTCTTTTCGTTTTCTCCGCGGTTAACGTCGCGCGGAATCCCCGTGATACGCGTGTCGCGGTTCTCGCTCTATATGTCCCCTTCTTCTCTCTCTCCTCCTCCCCCCCCCCCCCCCCCCAGGCTTTACGCGAGACGCAACGCGGCTTCGACGAACGTAAGATATTATCATTATTATTTTTTTTTATTTTCCTTCGATGGTCAGTGGAAAGTTGATTAGCGTCCACTTTGAACTCGGAAAACCTAAAATGCATTCGGTAAAAATTGGTACACTCAATTTTTCCAAGCAGTTCAGTCAAACTAAAAAAACAACAAAATGATAATGATAATGATAATGATGATAATAATAATAGTCACGTTTAGGCAATTTTTTCTGACATAAAATATTCACAAATCTACTACTAATAGTATACTACTACTAATTTTCTACTAATAGTAGAAAAATTGCCAAAACGTAACAACAACGACGACGAGGACGAAAATAATAATAATAATAATAATAATAATAATAATAATAATAATAATAGTAATAATTCGAACGGTCTATATCCGTTTTCGTCTGCCGCGCGACGCTGGCAGCCTCGCCCATTGCCACGAGCGAAAAACATCGTTTCCTTAACGCAGACGACGTTATAAATCGCACCTATACGACACACAACGGCAACAGCAACAGCAGCAGCAACAGCAGCACCAACGGCGGCAGTACCGCGGCTCGTTCCGAGAAACCCGTCGCGCGCGACTGCTGGGACGTTGAAATGCAAAGTTTGCGATTAACCTGGAGAGCTGACGCCATCGCGTCCTCCCCCTCGGCCCCCCTCCGCGCGCCACCCCCTCATTTCGTTCTGCCACTTCAAGCCCTCCCGGCGCCCCCCGCGCGCCACTCGCGGCCCTGCGTAATTTAATAATGGCAAGAGGCGCGCAGCGTCAAATTCTCTTCAAGCGGCGCGCGCGCGCGAGGAGAAAAAAAAATTAATATCACCGCGAGAGGCATCGAGATAAAACAAAACATTATCTACAAATTTCGTAACCAAAAACGTCATCGAGAAATTGAAGGAAAAATCATCTCGAAATCTCGTGACCGAAAACCTCATCGATAAATAAATAAATGGAAGAATCTGCGAAAAGTTAAATCACTTTTCAAATTACCGAAACCCCCAGTCAATTTAATTTGTTCTCCAAGATATTTTCTTCCCGCCTCTAAGATCCCCTTTCAATTTTTTTTCCCTTGGTCGTCGCTTATGAACGACGCGCAGACTCCGTTTAGATTGATTCGGGGTATCCATGAATACCGGATGCGCTTTTGTCGGGCAAAGTATTATGGGGTTTGGGGCACGAGGCGACGTAGGGCGGAGGCAAATGAAGTGCAGAGTATAAAGAATACACCGGGAGTTGCGCGAGGAAACCTTTGCGGTTAGGTTTACTAACCCCCTAGGGTGACCAGAGGAGGTGGAGAGGGGCAGGCGAGGGCAGCGAGGAGGCAAAAGCAACAGCGGCAGCCTCGCTACTACCGTTTAGATGATATTGCCAACGGAAGCTTGTACAGAGCTCCCCGTTGCATAATTCTGTCGGATATTATGTTTGCCTCGATGGTGGAGGTGGTCCCGGCCGGCTTCCCCGTCGTCGTCGTCGTCAGAAGGGCCCGCCGGATCGAAAGTTAACTTCGCCTTAGTCGAGAAACATCCAGACGACGACGACGACCTCGTCTTGCCGCTCGCAATTCGTCGCATGAACGGAATTCTTTTCCTCCACCCTCGTCTTTCCCCCCCTTCCTCGACGACGATACGTAACTACGCTGCAGTCGCAGTGGAAACAGCTCCGCTTTCTTTCGATATTTTTATTTCTTATTTTTCTATTTTTCCAGCGAATCTCGAGTGTGTTTGTCTTATCTCTGTCAGCCGCGGCAACCGCGCTCGACCGATTTTACCGTCGCTGCTCGGCGGGAGAAAGAAATAATAATGACAAATATTTCTTGTTATTTTCGACCTGTGTTGCTGGGGAAGAAAAATACTGGAGATCGTGGAAAATGATTGTTGAAAATTGTATTTTAAAATGATAACTATCTTCGGTTTTGAATATTTTGGCGACTCCTATCATTTTTTTTAGTTTATTTTTTTTTTGCAAACCTCAAGAGTGTTTGTGTTATCTCTGTCAGCCGCGACAACCGCGCTCAACCGATTTTACCGTCGCTGCTCGGCGGCAGAAAGAAATAATAATGACAAATATTTCTTGTTATTTTCGACCTGTGTTGCTGGGGAAGAAAAATACTGGAGATCGTGGAAAATGATTGTTGAAAATTGTATTTTAAAATGATAACTATCTTCGGTTTTGAATATTTTGGCGACTCCTATCATTTTTTTTAGTTTATTTTTTTTTTGCAAACCTCAAGAGTGTTTGTGTTATCTCTGTCAGCCGCGACAACCGCGCTCAACCGATTTTACCGTCGCAGCTCGGCGGGAGAAAGATATAATAATGACAAATATTTCTTGTTATTTTCGACCTGTGTTGCTGGGGAAGAAAAATACTGGAGATCGTGGAAAATGGTTGTTGGAAATTGTATTTTTAAATGATAACTATCTTCGGTTTTGAATATTTTGGCGACTCCTATCATTTTTTTTAGTTTCTTTTTTTTTTGCAAACCTCAAGAGTGTTTGTTTTATCTCTGTCAGCCGCGACAACCGCGCTCAACCGATTTTACCGTCGCTGCTCGGCGGGAGAAAGAAATAATAATGACAAATATTTCTTGTTATTTTCGATCTGTGTTGCTGGGGAAGAAAAATACTGGATATCGGGGAAAATGATTGTTGAAAATTGTGTTTTAAAATAATAACTATCTTCGGTTTGAAATATTTTGGCGACTGCAATATATATATTTTAAACTTTTTTCTCGTACGGTCTGACCGGCGTTGACCCTAACTACTTACAGATCGCAGCTGTCAGAGACATCGCGGCTGACAACAGCAGCCAGTAGTAGTTACCAGCGGTGATCCGCCATCTCGCGTTCAAAGCCGCTTCCGAGCGAGATCGACCTCGCATCGGCGACTGCCCTTGTCGCATTGTTGCTCGGCGCGAGGAGCACTAAAGTTTTTTTATCGCCGCTGATAAGCCCGGCCGATCGCAGCCGGTGAGCTACGATCACTGGGATCCCTGTATATATAGGAAAGATACTGTTACAGCTGTTGAGGCTCCTTTCAACATATTTTTATTTTTATTACCGTTGCCAGTGTACAGGGAGTAGGCGGGGGAGGGAGGGGGGGGGGGGTTAAATAACGGGCGCTTTTTTATCGCCCTTGCGCAGTGAAGAGATCGCAGCTGCTAATGGTGACTGCGCTGTGAGTCAATTTTAATTGACTCACAGCGCATTAATTAAACTTGACAATAAAATAAAATAAATAAAATGAAATAAAAATGACAATAAAAATATATCAATTTTAATTGACTCACAGTCAATTTTAATCATCTCACAGTCAATTTTAATCGTCTCACAGTGAATTTTAATCGTCTCACACTCCATTTTAATCGTCTCACAGTCAATTTTAATCGTCTCACAGTAAATTTTCATAGACTCACTGTCAATTTTTATTTACTCACAGTTAATTTCTAAAGTGAGTTACTAAGTTGACTCCCAGCAGTGCGAAGAATCCACTAATGGTAATTTCGAATAAAAAAAAATCGCTGACGCCCGACACAACGATCAAAGTGGTGGATGGTTTCGATTACGTCATTACCGTCGATCATCTCCGTGACTCTCGAGTATTTTAGCCCTTGCACGGCTCACTCAGCCGAGTTTGCTCACCGGGTTAGGGAAGCGCCGACGGGACACGCGATAATCCGCCCCCCGCTCTCGCGTGTGCAACACCGCATCGTTCGATGGACGTGCGACTCTCCGGCCTGTCCGTCCGCACGTCCGTATGCAAACTACGTCCGATAACCCGCGCGCACCGCGAATCCACGTAACTCGGCTCATCTTTTTTCCCCCCGGGCACGCGACGGTCGAAACTTTTGCGCGACGTCGGGTTGCGTAACATCGAAGTTGACACGTCACATATCGATCGGAAAGAAAAACCGAAATATCCCTCTATATTATGAAAGATCTGCGATAATCAAGCAGGCCGGGGTCGAATGACACACTGAAGCCAGAATTTTTCTAAGTCCCTCAAAGGTTTTAGGGTTCGATATGTTTCTATGTCCCTCAAAGGTTTTAGGGCTGTATATTTCTAAGTCCCTCAATGGTTTTAAGGCTGCATATTTCTAAGTCCCTCAAAGGTTTTAGGGCTGTATTTTTTCAAGTCCCCCAAGGGCCTTGGTGGCTGAATTTTTCTAAGTCCCGCTATAAGATCTCCAGCCTCAAGCTGGCCGGGGTCAAATGACACCCCGAAACTCGAATTATTCTAAGTCCCCAAGAGACCTTTCAACCTCTTTATAATCCTCTATTACCAAAATATACTAAAACCAATATTTTTTCAAACTTTTTTTCGAAGAAATTCCTCGTTACATCCGTTTAATCCGCTCCCATCGACCTGTCGTTCGAGTTGGCTCAACCGTCCGATCAGCGGGACTAAAGGGAGGTGATGTGAGGGGGAGGGGGGAGGAAAGGGTAAGGTGGCGGGGGGGGGGGGGGGGGGGGGTTAAACGGCGTCAGGGGGGTAACGAAAGATGACGACACAGGTCAGTGGCGCATGGTTCGTGACGTCGTAACCTGTTCGATCGATTCCGCCGGCGAGAAGAGTGAAGAGAAATTCGGGAGGGGGGGCAGGGGGGAAGATGGTGCTTCTCGACTGTAGCTCCGGAGCTCTGCGGTCGTATCTCGCGCCGACTGCACCGGGTGTACGTCGCACGTCGCACGTCGCACATCGCTCGCTCGCGTAAAGCAATATATATAGTATGGTATAGTATATATAGGGTATATATAGCGTGGGGCAGGTCGGGTGCGGAGTGGCTGCCTGGCTGCCGCCTAGAGCTGCCAGGCGGCATCGACCCCTTTTACGAGCCGCCCTCACGGCCTGCACCTTCTCTCGTAATTTCATTACACCTACCCCTGTTCCACCGTCGCAGTCATTCCACCCGCGCGCTACACGCGGCTGCAGCATCTTCCGTACGTCGCGTTCGCTCCACCGGATCCGGGCATCTGGGCTCTCCTCGTCTCTTCGTCTCTTCGCGTAATACAATCAACACGCCCCCCTTTACCCAAGCTGCGGAGTGAAAATAAACGCGAAAAAAGGGGGAAAAAATATGTGGGGGAATTATTTTTGAAATTATGAATCGAGGCCGCGTTGCGACTGATGCTGGGCAGAAGCGGCGCGGAATTTCACTGGAATTTTTGGGTTTCTAAATTTTCTTGGCACGGCTTAAATAATTGCTTGTGATTAAATAAATAAAAATATATATAACTACATTGATAACAATGGAAATTAGTAAATTCGTTGAGAAAAATATATGTTAATTGAAAAATAAATAGCAATGAATAAATTAATTAATATCAACAAATAATGTTTGTCGATTTAATTAAATTAAATTTATTAATAAACAAATAAATAAATACTTTGCACAAAAATTCTTGAAGAACCAGAACTTTTCGCACTTAACACGTGGCTTGGCCAGTTCCACGCGATCCACAAATCGCAGATATAGAGGGAAACCGGGGTCGTCGAGCGTAAGATCAGCGCAACCGACCCGAGTCGACGTTGTCGACGAGCCCCAAGTTGGCCTATCTCCCGATATCCTATATCGTTCGGTCTAATGCCGCGAATTAGCTCGCGTCTAACCAACCATTACGGCCGGGTAAATCGACGAAACCGACGTTGCGGTGAGCGCGCGAGTCGAACTGATAAGACCCGATAACGGCTTCCCCCCCTCCTCCCCCCACCCGGCCGGATGCTCTGACGACGATGCCGGAGCGTCCCGCGCGGATTTCCCAGCGACGACGTCGAAAAGCCTGAGTCACGTTATTTCTTGCAGCCCCGAGAATTCTTCCTCTCCCTTCTCTGCGCTTTTCTCTCGCGAATTTTCGTCACAACTTCGCCACAGTCTTCGTGGGATCCAGCGACAAATTCACCCTGGAAGGAATAAAAACGTCTCGTGCACGGAGAAAAATAATTAAGGAGTTATAACAAATTGTTTGTTGTATTAACGAGTTGATTGTTGTCGCAGCAAAATTTTCAGCTACCTCAGCAACATTTTTAGCTACCTCAGCAACATTTTTAGCTACCACAGCAAATTTGCAGTTACCGCAGTAAAAATGTTGTTATCATTCCGTTAATATTATTCTCTATCCACAAGAGAAAAAAAAACAGATTTTAATTCAGGAGTTGACACAGTAATACTTCCCAGGTTCATTAATCCGACTTTGCGAATAGTGAATAATAATGAGCTCCTTCTTATCCCCATTTTCACCGACCATAAAAAATAGAGGACATAAACAAAAATTATTTTTCAAGCTCGGTTTTTATGACCTAATAAAAAAGTCGCTCACTCGTTTCGCTTTCCAGCGCCGCCTTTCGAGTCACACCATTATTCACAAATCACGAAATATCCTTTTTCTCGAAATTCTCGAATTCGCAACGTCTCAGGTAAAGCCGAGAAGCGACGGTGAGACTTACGACGTTTGGGACTCGTTTCCACATATTCTCAGACGTCTCTTGTCCCCATTTCTAACGGCCATAAAAAATCGAAGACATAAACAAAAATTATTTTTTCTTCACGGTTTTTATGATTTTATTTCTAAAAAAAAGTCTCTCGCTAGTTTCGCCTCCCGGCGTCGCATTTAAATCATAAAATTATTTACAAATCACGAAATATCCTTTTCCTCGAAGTCGTCGAATTCCCAACGTCTCAAATGAAGCCGAGAAGCGACGACGAGACACACGACGAGAGCGCCCCGAGATGTACCTACCGCGTCTACCTTTGTAATTAGCCGATGTCCGCAACGCTTCGCGTCCCACCGTATTTTCCTCCCTCGAGTAAATTTTTCTTTTTTTTTTTTTCCTCTTCGCTTCCTCCTTCTCCCATTATCGAACTTTGCTTTGAGTGAGACGGCAAAAGAATAGCTGCCTCCTCCTGGTTTATTTTTTCGTCCTCCTCGTCCTGCTCGTCGTCTCGGTTCCTTTTTTTTTCCTTCGCCTTCGAGTTTCTCGCAAGCTGGCGGAATCGACCGAGGGGGAGACGGAGAGAGACGACGTTTTCTCATTTTATTTGCATATGTCTAATAGAAGTCCCCACGTTTCTCCAATGTAATTGGGTCGTCCCGGTGAAAAGTTCCTTTGTAACCAGAGGCGAATATCCCGGCTCCCTCGATCTCGATTTTCCCGCGTGCGTCTTCGGTCGCTCCCGCCTCGCTCGTCTTTCCGCTCGCGTCGGCCGGGAAAATAAAAATTCACCAGAATACGAGACGCTCGGCAGAAAAGACGAGAGAGGAAAAACGCGTCGACGCCGCGACGTTGTGTGCAACGATGTCGATCCCGCTGTCCCCCTCCGCCATCTGGAGCTTCCACGACGTCGAAGCGAAATTTCTCGAACGCGTCTATGTCTGATGCGCGATGCAAACAATGTCTTGGGGCTCCCGAACCCTTCCCCTCCTCGCCGTATTTTTCCCATTCGCGTTCCGATCCGTGACTGCAATTCCCTATTCGAAATACACACATGACCGCGCCTTATTGGCGGACTTTGTTGCGTTGCTTCTGTGCTCGATGTTGCCAATATAAGTACCTGGCTCGAGGCAAACGTGGTTCCCGGGAACCGTGGATAATACGGCAGTCGAACTGAACCTGAATTACACGGGGGGAGGGGGACGGAATTTTTTGGCAATTTTTGCCACATTTGGTAGAATTTCGATTTTTGCAGAAAAAAAATCCTTTTTAGCGTTTTTCTCGTCGAATTTTGTTTTTTTCTTTTTTTTCGGGCAAACATAACGGCGCTTTTTGGAATCAGCGAGAAATTTCCCATGAGATTGGGTTTTCAAACTTTACAAAATTGAACATTTTTATTTTCGCCAAAAACGCATTTTTTAGAAAAAAGGTGCAAAATCACTATTAATTAATTTTTTTACTCCTAATTTCGATGTATTTTGCCTATTTACAACGAATTCGTTATTAATTTGTTCGAAACGCAATATTTTTTTCGTAAAATGAAGAAAACTCGATTATTTTCGATTTTTTAATGTATTTTTTGCATCATCTGGCTACTGTAAGAAAAATGTCGCATTACCGACAATCGAAAATATAGCAGTCAAAACAGCTGCTGGAAATACCGCGCTTGAATTTACTGCCAAAGTCATAAAAAAAAGAAATAAGTAGCAAAAAGTGTGCAATGGGTTGAAACCACATTAGCTGGTTTATGGGATGTAGGGTTAGCAGCGGCGAATAATTAAGATTGAGGAAAGCGTGCGGCCGTCGTCCGTCGTCGTCGTCGTCGTCGTCGTCAGAAACGAGTCGAGTTTCCTCGGCGCGATAAGTGATGTTTGCAAAGCAGCCGCGAGCTTACATTCCAAATGAGGTTAGGAGAGGACATAAAGAACGAAGCGTGCGCGAGTCTCATAAGCCGGGCGGCCGCGTACAAAGTTATTCTTATCGTCGGTCCTGTGAAAAAACCGTGTTATACACGGAATCCCGGGTGGAGGGATAAGAATAAATACGAGCGCATAAAATCCTTCGTATTCAGATAAGATTCGTCATGTATATACTTTTTTTTTCTTCATCACCTAGAAAAAATTCGTTCGGCAAAGAAAAAAAAATTCGGCGCTAAATTCCGCACAAATATTTGGTCACAATTTGGTCTCTGGATATTTTTTGTCACTCGGAAAAAAAAGTCAAACCAGGAAATTTTTCCTCCTCGTCGTCGTTAATTAACGGCAACAGCGATTTTTTTTTTTTTTTTTCTTTTTCATCGCAGTCAGCCGATTCGCGTTTTCCCGACGAATGACCTTCGCGGCTCCGCCGCGTGTCCTCTATGCCAATAACGACGATGAGAGCGAGCGCGAAGTGAGGCAAGAAGAAGCTGAAGCGGGAAGCTCGGCAGCTGCTGCGTCGGAAAAGGATTGAGGGTTCGAGGGGGTTGAGGAAGGGGGGGGGGCGGTTTGCACTCGCGAGGTGAGCGATGTTTGCAAGGACTGAGCACACAGCTATCCAAGAGGAGAAGAATAAGAAAGTGCTCGGCGAAGCCGTCGGAGGTGGAGGGTGACGGGGTGGCTGGGGGGAGGGGGGGGGGAGGAGGGAGAAGAAATAGAGAGAAGAAGAAGAGGATGAGGAAGAGGAAGAAAAAGGGTGGACGATTCCCGACGGGAAGGTTTGCGCCTCTCCCGCCGCCCGCGCTTACCATAAAATCTCGCGTGCCTTCCACGTTCGATAATGGTCAAGTCATAAATTATTTGAGAAAGCGATTTCATCGTCTGTTTGCGGAAACGATCGATGCGCCACCACCGCGACCCATCGCCCTTTCCCCCTTTCCCCTTTTCCCCCTTCTTCCTCATCCTCGTCGTCGTCGTCGCTCCCTCCCCCCCCCCCCCCTTCCCCGATTCAGTTCTTGATCGCGAGCACTCGATAGTTCCGGCCACCGTGCGGTTCGCGCGCGAACCACCTTCTGCATTTTTAACCGTCGAGCACTTCTGCCGCGGGGTTCAGACGCGCAGCTTCCGTCGGGCGACGGCGGCGGTGGAACCGCAACGAGGAAAATACTGTCTCCAAAGACTCGACGGTGTATTTTCGAACGAAGACTCTTGACTTATCGGGGAACCCGAAAAAAAGAGGGAAAAAAATGCAGTCGAAGATGTCAACGTTTTTTTTTTAGCTGCAACTGCGAATTCGGTAGCAAAGAAAATATGGAAAATAAATTGAGTTAAAGATGTTTACGTTTTTTTTAGCTGCGAGTTCGCGAATTGGGTAACAAAGAAAGTATGGAAAATACATTGCATTGAACGTATCAACTTTTTTTTACTGCAATTTTGCGGCTGGATAGGATATTTTTTTGCTCCGTTCAACTTAACCAGACGACGATATTACGAGTTAGCGAGACGCAAAAATGTGTTTTTGTGTCGTTCGGACCTTTTGCGCAAAAAACTGCTGCAGTGCTCGACGAGAAAAATAGCCTATCGTCGATCGCTCCGACGAGCAAGCGATTTGTCCGATCGAACGAGAACAGCGGAAAAATATTCGCAAGCGCCCTTCGCTCGAACGCCAGTGGGCGCGTTTTTTTTCGGTTAACGAGAGCAACAGCAGGCGAGGCATGAGAGAATGAAAGCCCACGCGCTCGCTGCGCGCTGCTCGGCGCGGATTTACATGACAAAGGGTGACGAAGGGTTAAATTAAAATTGACGACGGGAAAATAAAACTGAGGGATTAGTTTTAGCGAACGTTTTTTTTTCGGCCGAAACATTTTTCATAAAAAAATTCGTATAAATACATTATTATTATGATTATTATTATTATTATTAACAACATCATCGTCGTCATTATAAATATTGTTGTTGTTATTATCATTATTATTATGAATACAAAATTTACTAAGTGTTTTTTCTACGTGTTTCAGGTTGTCCAGGCAGCGCCGACGGTCGCCTCCGGGCCGCAGGTGCGAAACAAGAGCGTCCACGATGGATCCGGGGTGGGCGCGTCGATATCGGGGGTGCGTAGGAGAAACGGGCCGCAGCCGGGCCTGCGCTCGCCGGCGGCTAAGAGGCCGCTGTCCGCCCCGGTCGCGCTCCAGGGTTGGCTGCACAAGCAGGGCTCGGAGGGCCTCATGCTCTGGAAGAAACGGTGGTTTGTCCTCTCCGAGTACTGCCTCTTCTACTACAAAGGTTCGATTTTTCGTTCGTGTTTTTATTTTATTTTATTTCTTTTTTTTTACATTCGCGATCAATACCTATTGAACATCGAGTCACGTGTAAATTCACGAGGAACCTTGGCAACCATTTTTTTTTGCCTCGTTATTATATAATTTTTTTCGCGATCCATATTTAATTAACGTCGAGTCACGTGTCAATTCACGAGGAATCATTGAATCGATTTTTTTTTTCTTTTTTCTTTGGAACAATTTTGTTCCACGTTTCTATATAATTTTTTCCACGATCGATATTTCATGCCGCTTCAGGTGTCAATACAAGAGGAACCACTGGAACGATTTTTTTCTTTTTTCCATTGGAACGATATTTTTCTCCGTGTTTCTATATAATTTTTTTCACGATCGATATTTAATACCGAATCACGTGTCAATTCACGAGGAACCATGGGAACGATTTTTTATTTTTTTTTGGTCGCATCATCGTCGCCTTCGACACTTCCCCGCGTGTAAAAATACGTACAGTCTGTAGTGTCGCGCGAAGTTCGCGGCGCATAGGAAGTGAAATAAAAGTTTCACGCGCGTCTCTCAGCCCGCGTGGCGATGATATCGAGATGTCTGCGCGAGAGCCCGAGTGACGGGGAGCTAATACTCGGTCGCCGTCGTCGTGGGGCCCGCGGGCTTTCACTCGGCGTGCGGCTCGCCCTGGGGAATCGACCGGTGGAGCACTATAAGGGGGGTCGCCCCCCCCCCCCCTCCTCGGCCCTCCTCTCTCTCCCCTCGAGAGGGAGTTAGGGTAGGCTTTGAACCTTTCAAAGTAACGCGTGGATAGGTCGCGAGCTTCGGGACGCGAGGAGGGGGGAGGGGGGTCACGGACGGGTTCGAAAGCTCCCTCCGCGCATTCTATATATCTTCGCACTCTTATTCTGCCCCGCGAGTAAGAAGTGGAAGAGGAGGAGGAGGGGGAAGACGGCGCACGCGAAGCAAAGTAGACGGGGCGCGAGACGGCGAAGGGTGGCATAGGGGTTGGGAGGGCAAAATGGGACAAGCGAAAATTAATTTTGTGACGATGACCGAAGCGTATTTTCGTTACTTTTCATTTTAAAAATACGACTCCAATCGTCAATGTTGAGCGTCGGCGAAAAAAAAAAAAAAAATGCGGGGCAAAATGGGACAAACCCCAAAACTCGGCAATTCGTGTTCTTTTTTTACTGGGTGATACTCAACATCATACTTAATGTTCATAAAAAAATGTAAGTGACTTTAAAAGCTGGATTGCTTGAAATATTCAAAATATGGCTGAAAAATGTTGTAATGCGATTAGTTGCGTTGAAATGTATTGCGACGCGATTTCCTCACAGTGGGGGTTTGTCTCATTTTGCCCCGCAAAATAATCGAAAATTAAAAAAAAGGCTGTCTTGTTCAGCTCCACTATCCCATTTTGCCTCAACTATAGACGCGATTTTCCCGAAATAGCGGTTTGTCCCATTTTGCCTCGCAAAATAATCGAAACTAAAAAAAACGCTGTACCGTTCTAAACCACTGTCCCATTTTGCCCCACCTTCCCCTATATGTCGTACATCCTAGCGACCGAGACGAGAGCAAAGCAGAAAGGAAGGACTGCGATGAGCAGCGTCGTGCGGGAGCGCGGGAATTGAGAGAGAAAGCGCGACGCGTTTAATAATGCAGATCGCTGCAGAGCTTACGTCCTCCTTCCCGTATACGTAGAGTGATCCCCGAGTCTGTGCTATCCGGCTGCCGCCGTTGCTGCTCCTGCTACTTCACTTACTCCCCCTCACCCCCACCCCCTCCCTCCTCCTCTCCGCCACCCAATTCCTCCCTTCACCCCCCAAGCTCCGTCAGTTTCCCCAGCTTTTCCGGCAGCTTCTCGGGAAAAAGGAAAAAATCCCCTTCGCTCGCGCCGCTGTACCTAACTTATCGTGAGAGCATTCTGTATGAGACGCGTACGGGGCTTCTCACATCAGACTCGGTGAGACGTTCCAGAAAGGGAAGAGGAAGGGGGGAAGGGAAGTAGGCAATAAATACATTGAAAGAGATTTTCGCTTCAACTCTGAATGTCTGAGCGATTAATTGAGAATTGTTTTCGTTAGTCACATCGAATTCTGTATTTTGTTATTTGTAGACGTAATTTGTGCTCGAGCGAAAAATGATTTTACGACGATGGCCGTATTTTCATTGCTTTTCGCCCAAAAATTCGATTCCAGTCATTAATTTTGAGCGTCGCAAAAAAAATGCGGGGCGAAATGGGACAAATCCTGAAAATCAGGTATTCGCGTTTCTTTTTTACTGGGATATACTCGACATCATGAGTAATGATTATATTTTTAAAAAAGGTGTAAACAAATTTTATTCTTGCAATCTGAGAACCTGGGAACCTTGGAAACCGATTATAGTTTCCGAAAGATTAAATTGTCTGGCGCGAGGTTAACCGCGAATCAGATGTGGGCTTAAGAAATTACTCAAATATTGGCCTCGCGAATACGTGGGAGTCGTGCGCGTGTAAATAAGTCGCGAATTGCAAATACGAGCGATACAATGTATAACGCGCGGTGCACACGTCGAATTTCCAGCCGCCGCGGCGAAGTTCGCTCTGCGGCTACGGCGACGTCACCAAACGCGTGCAGAGGCAAAAGCTCATTCGCAAAACTTGGCCTCTCGTTTCCGCAGGTCCCGAGGAGGAGAAACTCCTGGGCTCGATCCTCCTGCCGTCGTACAGAGTCACCGTCTGCCGACCCGAGGACAAGGTCAACAAGAAGTTCGCCTTCAAGGCCGAGCACGCCAACATGAGGACCTACCACTTCGCGGCCGACACCCGCGAGGGCATGAACCAGTGGGTCAACATTCTCACGCTCGCCACGCTTCTTCAGGATCCTAATCCGTGAGTTTTTTTCGCGCGAACAATTTTTTTTCGCCCTCCACATTGTTTCGGAGTGCTCGGAAACTGCAAGTTTTTTATTGTCCTTGTTTGAAACCCAGACTTTTTTATTGGCCTCTTGTGAACCGCCCGAGCAAAAAAATGTTGGCCTTGAAAATATCTCAACAAAAAAAGTCTCACGAGTCCCGAATTCCTCGTTGTTTTAATTTCCACTAGGCTAATCACACGCGCTGGCGCGCGTGCCTGAAAGACTTGCAAAAATAGACCTCAGGAATTTTTTTTTTTTTTTTTTTTTTTTTCAAAATATCAACTTTTAACCTATACCATCATTCTCAAGTCGCATATTCTACCCCCGAAAGCACTGGTTATTAACCTTTCTTAATCGATTTTGAAAAAAATATTTTTTTGGCGACGAAAAAAATATTTTTTTTTTCAGAAATCGTAGATCCTGCTCCGGACCGAAAATCGGCCCCAATTTTTTTTCTTTTCAAAATATCGACTTTTAACCTATACCACCATTCTCAAGTCGCATATTCTACCCCCGAAATCATTGGTTATTAACCTTTTTTAATCGATTTTGAAAAAAATATTTTTTTGGCGACGAAAAAAATATTTTTTCTGTCAGAAATCGTAGATCCGGCTCCGGACCGAAAATCGACCCCAATTTTTTTTCTTTTCAAAATATCGACTTTTAACCAATACCATCATTCTCAAGTCGCATATTCTACCCCCGAAAACACTGGTTATTAACCTTTTTTAATCGATTTTGAAAAAAATATTTTTTTGGCGACGAAAAAAATATTTTTTTTCTCAGAAATCGTAGACCCTGCTCCGGACCGAAAATCGCCAAAATCGACCTCGGAAATTCTTATTTCAAAATATCACCTATAATAGGTTAATCAATTTTGCGCTGCTGCGCTCTTATAAAGCTTTAAAAGGTTGCGGGTGCTGCCGCACCTGTCGTCTTATGTCAAATTTGACATCAGACTGATTATGTTTACAACGAACTTTCCTCGCAACCAATCACAGCTCGAATAGTTTGCCAACAATGTTTTCCGTTACTCATGAACTTTTTAAAAGAGGGATACGAGAAATACACCGGTGTGAAGTTAGCCCATTCTAAAGACATTCTAAAAACCAGACTAGTTCTAGTTGCCCCCGATGGAGTTCTGAAGTTCTATATACTTTATACTTTTCTTTATTTTACTTCACTTTACTTTATCATTTATCATTTTCTTTACTTTACGAATTTCTAAATACTTCTAAAATCTTTCAAGATTTGGGCATTATTTTTTAAACCCGCGTTATTTTTAATTTCTATCGCATCTCTCCCTGATCGAGCCAACCCCGGAGAGCCAGACGCTCGACGAAGACCCGCGCGAAAGATCTCTTAATCCTCCATTACAATTTAACCCGAGACGTTCGTGCGTTCGCCAGCCGTATATTTATCACGTCTAACCGGGTGGTCTATGCGGGTGGATTCCGGGTGAGACACTCTCTGTGTTCTTCAAACGTGTTGTACGTGCTTCGTTTGCCGCGCGCGGGCGGCCGGGGGTGGCCGGGGGATGGAGAGAGTAGTGAGCAGCTCCATAACTACGGGTCGGTTGGGTGTGCTACACCCTCCAAGTCCGTCGTCGACAGACAAAGGGCCTGGCTGAGATTCCCTCGCAGAGGGAAACCCCGGCAATTCGCTACCTCGCGTCCCGATTAAACTTTCCCCGAGCATTCTCAACTGCATCAACCGTTTATTTGCGGCCGAACCCGAGCGCGCGCGCTCTCTACCTGCAGCTCCTCTCGTTATCTCCGTCTCCGCAGACGCCCGTGCGGCGCCGTAATGATTCGAATCATTATCGTCTCGCGTTTCGCCGTCGGCTTTGCCTCCCTCGTGTCGTCAAAGCCGACTGACACAATCAGACGGTTTTCGGTTGCAAATTATCGACGAAAATGAGCCATAAGTCAGCGTGTGAAGATTTTAGCAAAAATTCTATCTCCGTCTCTATCTTTCTCTCTCTCTCTCTCTCTACAGAAACTCATTCCATTTAGCTGGTATTTTTGGAACACTTTACCCACTTCCATCACTGCTTTCGAGATAATTATATTTTTAAGTTCAAGCTGTATTCATACTTATTAGTTTTGGAGACAACCAGTCCTGAGTGTTAGTACGAATATGAATGAAAATGGAATGAAAACGACTGTTACTATATTTTATCTTATTTTTAGTTTACTTGTATCTGAAAACGTTATCCCATAAAAAAATTTTAACTTTTATTTTGCGTTCTTTAATTTTTATTTTATTTTATCTTATTTTTATTGATTGCATCTGAAAATGTTATCACATTTTTAATTTAGAATATTTCTTTCCCGTTCTTTAATTTTCAAACATTACGTCTTGTTTTATTTTCTACTCTTTATAATACATAAATGAACTGTTACTTTTAAGTTTCATAAAATTATCTAAACACTCACTCAATGTACAAAATCATTACGATTATATTAATCACAAATTACAAAACGATGCGGCCCCAAAGTGTTACCAGGTCATAAAAATAAATTAAATCAAACAAACTCAAATCTCTTTTCAATTTCAGCGGCGGAGGGGGCGGAGGTGGCGGCGGCGGTGGTGGCGAGGCTCCGGCGGCGTTGGACCTGGCGGGACCGGCGGACGGTGACAGAAGCGCCCGGCCGAGCGTCTCCTCGATCTCGTCGATCCTCAACCAGAGCGCGGACGACAGCGACTCGGGTTTCCATGGTTTCCAGTCGCGCGACGACCCGAGCCACGCGTCGAACAACAACTCGAGCCCGAACAGCGCGAATACCGCGTCGTTTCCCAATCTCAGCGGCAGCAACAGCAATAGCATCGGCAACGGCAACGGCAATCCGAATAACAACAACATCAGCAGTCCCGATCACACGCTGGAGGAGCCGCAGCATCAGCAACAGCCACTGATGAACGGCTGGATCCAGCCGCCCGGAGGGTTTGGACAGCCTGGGACGTCTCAGCAGCAATACGGACACGTTTTGCCCGGTCCGGGCCAACAGCATCATCACCAACAGCCGCAGTTTCATCAGCAACAGCAGCTCCAGCATCAGCAACAGCTGCAGCAGCAGCAGCAGCAACAGCAGCAGCACCAGGCGATGATGCATCAGCACGCGACTCGTTCCCAGCATCAGAATCAACATCCAAATCAGCATCAGAATCAGCATCAGCCCGGCCCGAGTAACGTCCAATCGGTGCCACAAATTCCCCGCAACTTCGGCCAGCCGGTCTACGCGAACGCGCCGCCCAAACCGCGAAGGCTGACCGACGGATCCACCGACTACTCGGCTCCCTCACCTGATCCGGATTTTCGGAAATCCCCGGTTCAGCCCTCGAATGTCAGACTCGCGAGCAAGAGTCCGATGTCGGATTACGAGCGTGGAAACGCCATCTACGCTTCGAGACTGGCGCAGCAGCCACCGCAGCAACAGCAACAGCAGCAGCAGCAGCAGCAGCAGCCGCAAGCCGCCCTGAGAACCGACAAATCTGGGCTCAATTATGGATACAGCCAAGGTCAGCCGGCGGAGAGGAGGACACCCGATACTTACGGCCGGAGCGCTAAGCCCAGGGCCTCCAGGGGCAACGGCGACTACGAGGACGTTTATGGCACCGCGCCGCAACTTTATCAGCGGCCGGCCGGCCCCGTGGGATACACCAAGGGACCGGCGCCCGTGCCGATTCCCATACCGGTCTACGCCCAACATACGCCGAATCAGCAACCCGTCTGCGTCGCTGCTTCACCGTCCAATGGTGAGTTTCTAAGTTCATTACTGTAGATTAAAATTGTCAACGTTTTTTATTTATTTATTATTTTTTATATTAATTTGCGACTCAACTAATTTTCAATTCATTTGCGACGCAACTAATTTTCAATTAATTCCCGACTCAACTAATTTTCAATTAATTCCCGACTCAACTAATTTTCAATTAATTTCCGACTCAACTAATTTTCAAACAATGTAAAGGAAGCCAAAATTGACATACAAGCTTCCTCACAGAGGTAGTTCTGTGAAAAACGAAAAGTAATACGGAAGCAACGTGGAAAGTTCTACTTTACAACTTTTTTATATTGTCCTTCTTCATTTTTGTTTATCTTTTCCACTCGGTTGCGGTTGTGATTATTCGTCGCCCTAAATTTTGTCGTGTGCGTTTTTTTCGGGTTTCTTAGTTCCCGTCATGAGACAACCGAGGGCCCAGCCGCCGCCGCGGCCGCACAGCGCCGATTTTCTCGAGTACGAGGCGACGCGAAAGCCCGGCCAGCAGTTGCCGAGCGACGGCGAGAGCCTGACGAGCCAGCAGCGTCGGCCGCAGAGGCCCAAGTCCAGCATGGACGTCGTGAATCCCGTGGACGTTCAGCCCGCCGGGGACGGCTACTTCTACTCCGAGGAGACGTGAGTTTCCGCAGACGTGCATTTTACATTTTCGCCTCGCGCGAACACGACGAAAATTCCACGCCGACACGAGCGAACTTTTCACGAGGACTTTCGCCTGTTTCTCCCAAAGTTACGCGGCTCAGATGCGTCAGTCCGCCGTGTATCTTCATCAGACGCCTCAGCACCATCAGCAGCAGAGAAACCAGTCGCTCTCGCGGGCCACGACGCCCTCCAAGACGAACTCGATACGGCTCGAGGCGGACGCGGAAAGCAACAACTCCGGCTCCATTGCCGAGACGCCGTGTCCGGCCCTGCGGAAATCGCAGAGGGAATATTCGCATAGGCAGCACCCGATGGCGACACAGTCGTTGCAAAGATACACCGAGTTAGTGGATATTATTTTATCTGTTTTTTTTTGTGCATTTTATTTTGTCCGTAAAATCACCGAGTTCGTCAATCAAATTCGTTAAATATTCAGTTCCGACTCGGGATCATCTGCCACTTGTATTTTATTTTATTCCTTATAAAATACGCAAAATAGAGTATAATACACATAATAGAGTTTCGATGCTCTGAGATAGAATTGGAATCATTGAGAACGAAGCGCGAATTCCCTGGTGAATTGGGAGAGGAAAGAAAAGAGAGCGCGGTAAATTGCAGATTGGAATCGGCAGGCGGAGTGGTAAAAATTGATTGTCTCACGAATCTCCTGCAGGACGTCCGGCAACGAGGCGATGCTGAGGAGGTCGCTGCGCGAGAGAAGTTACGACCCGAGCGGCTCGCGGGACTCGCTGATCCACGGGGAAGCCGGCACGGTGCCCCGCCGAATGCCGCGCGAGTTCGATCCGACGGGCGGGAGGCTCCACGGCGACGTCGGCCACGCGGCTCCGAACTGTCATCCCAGTCACACCGGACCGAGACGCTGGAGCGAGCAGCAGTTCGCGAGATCGGCTTCGGCTCGACTGCCGCGCACGCGGTACCCGAACGATCAACGGGAGGAGCCCGACTATGCCGAGCGGAGTCCGGCCCAGGGCTCGCGGGACGGCGAGCGCAGAATTCAGCAGGTTTGTCTCGTTTCGATCTATCGATAGTGGAATTTCGTTAAATAAAATTCTCTACGTCATTAAACAAAAATACAAGAATATCTTAAATAAACCTAAAAAAAGGAATATAATATAAATGATTTTTTTCATAAAGTTTTAAAATGTCGAAAGAAAAATTATTGAGTCAAAAAGTTTGAGAGAGAAAGGAGGAATCCTTGGGTCGCCGCGTGGTCCTTTCGTCGCGACGGCAGAACAGTCCAGCGACGACGGCCGGGATAATTCATAGAATTTATCGGAACTCGAGACATTTAAAAGGAAACAAAAAAAGATCGTAAATCAATTTAAAAAAAGTATATTATGTAAGCGATTTTTTTTCATCTTTAAATGTGAAGACAAATTATTGAGACGAAAAGTTTGAGAGAGAAAGGAGGAATCCTTGGGATCCCGCGTGGTCCTCTCATCGAGCCGGCACAACAGTCGAGCGACGGTGGCCGGGATGATTCATAGAATTCATCGGGCCTCAAGGCACGAACCTAGGTCGTCGACACTGAGTCACGACTACCGCCGAACAGCCAGGCTGTTCACAGTATCCCTGTGTATAGACATTCAATAACAGGCGGCGCGCGCGGTTCACCTGCGCCATGTTGTAACGTTGTAACGCTCGCGACGTGTCCTTGTTACCTTGCGCGCGCGTCGTGATTCATAAAATTCCGTCAGGTAGCTCCCGACAAGCGTCGCATTCACTCAGACGTTCGGCGCGTCATTGATAGCGCTGTCACGCACTCGCCACTCGCTTTCACCCTCCAGAAGCGACTCGGTTGTTCGTGTTTCTCGCTGCGCGCGCTATGAGAGTAAAGTTGGTGCGACTATTTGCGCCCTTGTGATACAAATAATCGAGCTTTACTGCCACTTCGAGTAAGCCACTTTTCAGTCAGTTTAAAAAATGTTTTTATATTTATATTTCGCGCTCGCGAAAAATACGTTAAAACTTTTTGCTTTTTTTATTTTATTATTTTTATTTTTATTTACATTTATATGCAAATATTTTATTTTTATTTACATTTCGTCGCTGCGCGCGCTATGAGCTTAAAGTTGGTGCAACTATTTACGCCCTTGAATTACAAATAAGCTTAAAGTTGGTGCAACTATTTACGCCCCTGAATTACAAATAATCGAGCTTTACCGCCACTTCGAGTAGCCACTTTTCAGTCAGTTTGTTAAATATTTATATCTCGCGCTCGCGCAAAATAGGTCGCAACTGTCAGTTTTATTTCTATTTTCATTTTTATTCACGTCAACATGTTTTTTCATTACAGCGCGAGGAGTCCATGAAGCGTCTACTGGAGTGGAAGCAGCGAATGCTGCAGTCGCCGTTGACGCGAAAGCCGGGCGCGGCCTCGACGAACGGCGGCGTCGGTGGCGGTGGCGGCAGCAGCGCGCAAAGCGAGCTCTCGAGTTATTACAAACGTCAGGCGCTTCTGGATCTGGCGGCGCACGAGGCGACGGTCGCCGAGGCGAGGCACTCGCGACGTCGGGACGACGGCGGCCACAGGCCTCACGCGAGAAGCAAGAGCACCGATGGTCGCCGTTCCGCGGCCACCAACGTCTCGCGTTACAACAGTTACTCCAGCGACGACGAAGGTAGGGACACTTCCTCGCCCGAACTCGTTATTTAACTCATCCCACCCGCTTTTATCAATTTTTTGTTTTGCAACAAATTTAACCTCCCCCCGCTGTAGCGTAAAATACGTAAACTTTAACCAGTAGCTCCGGCTTGTGGCTTATTAATCAACTCTCGAATGCCGCGTGACAATTTCACGTAAATCGACGCTACGGGCGTTCGCAGGAGGGCGAAAACAAAAAAAAACGTAAATTCACACCGATCGGCATTCCCGAGTTAATCGCTCAGTTCTAACCCTCTGTATCGCGCTACCGGGTCAATCTTGATCGAGATAGAAGCATGATTATCGCACACGACAAAGAGCAATGTAATTCAGGGAAAGTGGTCAGTGTCGTGTCATTAGTGATAGTAATAATAATAATAGTAATAATTATAGCAATATTAATTATTAATATTGATAATAATACGAATAACCATCATCATCATCGTCGGCGTCGTCATCATCGTCATCATCATAAAATTGATATCGTTAGCAATAACAACCGTAACGTCTGTGGCAACTGGCGCAAATTTTCCTACTAATAATATGTATAACGGCAAACGTGGCGCGCACCAAGTTAGCCCTGTCCAACTAACACGGCGACTGCGGCCCGAAAAAACCATCGAAACGCTTCGTTTCGTGCGCAAATAAAAACGAGCAACTAAAAGAGAAACCCAAAATATCGTAACAAACTCCCCGCCGGTTGATCCCTCTGTCGTCTAACAATTCTCGCCTCCTCGTTGGTAACGAAAGCTTAGTAACTCGAAGACAAAAAAGCAAAGTTCGCCGAAGGGCGAAGGAGGGAGGAAAAAGAAAAAGCGGAAGAAAGCTTAGAAAAACAGCTGGTGGTAGTGCCGCGGCGAACTCGCCTTCCTCCCTGCTGCTGGTGGGTCTAGACTGCGCGGTGGTGCTGGCAACTCTCGAAGGGAAATGTCTCGAAAAATCGATGTCGCATGGGTAAGCGTTTTTTCCCGCCGCACGATTGTTTCTCACGGGGCGACTCTCGCGTCCCGTGCGTTTTCGAGTTTGGTGCTCTTCCTCTCGCTTTTGACGGTGGCTAAGGTCGTAATTGGCTTAGGGTTCGTCGCATGTCTCTGTCCGGGCTGTAGTCACACTAACCGTGCGAGATGCATTGACGCAAACTATCGACGCCACGAAATAACCTTCGACTGAAACTTGAGAGCAACAAACAACAACAACAACAACAACGACAGCAACAAAAACTGTACTAACGAGATTGCGGAACAAGTTTTATCTACTAACGAACGTGGCGAGACAAAACCTCGTTACGCGCAGTCCGAGAACGCTCAATCGTGGAGATGTGGAACTCTTTCTCCAGCTAAATTTACATTCTACATCAATTCATCGTGTCAAATCTCTAACTTAAAAAAAATTATGTATTTAGTTTTTAAATCGTTATTTGTCATGGTGGAGGCGTCGGAATGCGGCGTTCTACCATCTCCTACGTTTTTCTCTTCTGTTGGTCTTACAGCAGGGTTGTAAATTCTCATTACTTACATTAAGAAATAAATCTTACAGTACGGTTCGTTTTGTACGTGTTGTTTAATAATAATAACCCGCGGCGATTATAAAATGATGTGAGAACTTTTGAATAGCTGCGTAGATACTTCATTTTCAATAAACGACGGTGAGCAATTGTGAAAAAAATGGAACAACACGTTCGTCCATTACGTTTGTAATGCATTAACCGCGTTTCTTCATTTTTTCAGAAAAATCACCATGAAATTTTATTGAGAATAAATATTCTTCGCAGCCATTGAAAAATGTACACGTTTTATTATAATTACTCCACGTTACTATTATTAATTACTAATCACAGAACCAATTGCATCGTCAGCTTTATTTTCTCAAGATCTGAAATTGACATCTCTGTCTTCGAGCAACAAACAAATCCAAATCTAACTCGTCGTCCACCGATTGAGCGTCCTCGACTGCCGTCGCGCAGCGACCAACAGTCTCTAACTAACGCGTGGTGCCCTCGGGGTGGGAAATGAATGTGGAAAAACACGGCTGCAGACTAACCCGAGCCGAGTCGGTCTCTCTAACGAAAGCGCGCTGATTCCTGTGGTCTCTGTTTCGTCGACGAACTAGAGCTCGGCGACGTCCGGAGGAAACGCAGCCGAAGGCCGTCGCACGCCGGTCGGAGTCCCCGTCATTTCGTCGAGGAGAGCGGCGCGGCGTCCACACCAACTTCTGCCGTCATCACCAGCGGTGTCAACGCTCGTCACCAGATCGGCAGTCAAAGTTCCTGCGGCGAGTCGACGCCGACGAATCCCGCCACCGACCACATCAGACTCATCGCCCCGGGAAATCATCGCTCGCCGATGGGCGGAATCCCTCCCGACGCCGGCTACGAGGAGGTCAGCTTCCCACCGAGCTACCAGCGCGACTACAGCGTCTCGGTCTCCTCGAGTCGTCCGACCTCGGCGATGGCCTCGCCCTCCGTCCTCGCGGAGCCGCTACGAGTAAAAACCCCGAAGAAACCCTCGGGAATCCTGAAAACCCCGACGATCTACCCTCCCAACCGTCCCGCCAGCCTCGAGTCCGGGAGACTCGGCACCCTGGCGGGTTTCATACCCGGCGAGACTTGGCAGACACCGAAGAACGTCCAGTGGGACGCGAGCGACGAGAAGCAGTCGTGGGACTCGCGGATCGACGAGAGCAAAGTGATCAAGGAGTTTTCTTACCAGTACATCAAACCGGAGGAGCTGGACGACCCTCAAGCCGAAGCCGACGATTCTCCAGGCAGCCTGGAGCCGAAAAACTCGGTGCAGAGCAGGATAAGAACGTTCGAAACGTCCACGGAGGAAGCTGGCAGTCCTGGACGCGAGGCTTCCTCGATGCAGGAGCCCCTGAAGCTCTCGCCTTCCCAGGCGACCGAGGCTCACGTGTCGAGAATCGACTCCACGCGACCAACCGCCCCGTTGATCCGGGAATTCGCTCTGGGAGTCTCAGCGGAAAGCCCGGAAAAATTAACAGACCAACAGCAGCCCGAGGAGCAGGAGGAGATCAGCGACCCCTGCTCGAAACTCTCGCCGGACGGTGGAAAATCGGTGAAGGATCTCCTGGCGGATTTCGAGCGAAAATCGCAACAGGTTCGGCGTCAGGAGGACGACAGAAGCCGCGAGGAGGTGAAGCATCGCGGTGTCTTCAGCGACACGGAGACGCTGCTGTACGACACGGGTAGCGACCTGGACCAGCCTGATCGTAGCGAAGCCGAGGAGGAGGAGGAGGAACTTTACCAGACGATCAACAAGCGCTGCGACTCGACACCGGATCCTGGAATTCACCAGGAGCTTCGAGCTTCGACAAGAAAGAACGAAGAGAACGAATCGTCCAACAAGATTGACGAGAAGCCTTCCAAGCTCCCCGCCAAAAATCCCTCCGTCTACTCCACCTCGCCGGATCCCTCGGCGTTCGCTCGCCTCAGCGTCACGGAATCCATGGTGACCCACGGCGATGATCTGTCCAGCGAGGGCGCCGCCAACCTCGAGGAAATCAACCCCGAAGAGCACTACCTGCCGATGTCGCCGCGCAAGGCGATCCTCGACCCGAGCGCCGACGACAGGCCGAATCCCAAGATGATGGAGAGTCTCTTCGCGAATCTGCGAGGTGAGGAGAGTTCGTACGTGGAGATGGCGCAGAACGGGATGGGACGATCGCTCTTGGCTCCTCTCGACGCCAGGAAACACGACTCCGGGGATTACTCGACGCTGGACACTCCGCACTACGAGTTCGTCTGCGTGGCGGACAACAAGGTCGAGCCGGTTTACATGGAGGTCAGCCAATTGGCCGAGAAGGAGGACAAGAAGTCGTCGACGTCGAAAGCCGGAAAGAAACGAGACTCGGGCTCGATCCAGGCGCGCCCGGATCTCCCGGACATCCTGACGGCCCTGAAATCCGACAGCTCGGACGCCGACGACGAATCGTCGAAGGATCTCGACTCGATCGACGCGCCTCGTCATCCGCGCTTCAGTCTCTCCGACACCTTCCGCCCGGCTTCCTACTACCTGGGCGCGAGTCGCGCGATGATAGCCGAGCTGCACGACTCCTCGGATTCGGAACTAGTGTCGCCGCCTCCCATTCCGACATCTCCGCCGCCTCTGCTGGACGATCTGGACTCGTTGGACCTGCAGGAGTCGCTGGAGGCGAAAAAGTCGTCGCCGCACGAGGCGCAGAAGACGAGGATCTCGCCGAAATCGTGGAACAAACCGGCGGGACAGGTCGAGAGTCACGGATCGCCGTCGAGATTCTCCGAGGCGACGATAAGCTCGACCTTCAGGGACAGCCGAATTTCCTTGGAAAGTGTTTCGGGCAGCGACTCGTTGGAGCTGCGGAATCCGGACGAGGAGGCGCGTCACAGGCGGCTGCGTCGGCGACCGGTGAGCGACGAGGTCTGCGAGGTCCTCGACAGCCTCGACGAGCTCGAATCGCTCGGTAGCCGTTTCGACGGCGCGAGCATCGATCTCGATCAGTACCTCGAGGAGCTGCAGGCGCGCGACGCCTTCAACGTGGATCTCTATGCGAAGGACCTGAGCTACAACAGCATCTACGGGTTCAATGAGAATATGATCGTGGCGGACAAGCAGCTGCCGCTGAAAACGACGAGCGGGCAGGAGGCGAGCGGCGGCGCGAAGACGGCGAGCAGCCTGGATCAGCCGTTTCAGTACGGCCGGGGCGGGAAAACCAGCTCGGCGAGCAGCCTGCCGGCCATGCGGGTGAGCGACGCGCCGCCGAAGCATCAGCACTCGCAGTCGTTCACCGGGGACGCGCACTACGAGAACGTCGCGAGCTTCTCGCCGCTGAGGGGATCGCCGCGTGTCGAGGAGGAGCAGACGAGGATCGGCGGGCAGATCAGTCACAGCAGGGACTCCAGCTACTCGCTGGCGACCGGTAATTCCGGCGGGATGATGTCCTATCATCGGCCGAACAGCGCGTTGTCCGCGATGACGTCGCCCTCTTCCTGCGGGCATCAGCAAAATTCGAGGACGATGTCATCTTCTCCTTCCTGCGGCCATCAACAAATTGCTGGGTCGATGACGTCGGCTTCCTGCGGCCATCAGCAAAATTCGAGGACGATGACGTCGCCTTCCTGCGGCCATCAGCAAATTTCATCCTCGATGACGTCACCTTCATGCGGACATCAGCAAAATTCGCGGACGATGACGTCGCCTTCCTGCGTCCATCAGCGAAATTCCCGGCCGATGACGTCGCCTTCTTGCGTCCATCAGCAGAATTCGAGGTCAACGACGTCTTCTCCGTCCTGCGGCCATCAACAAATCGCCGGCTCGATGACGTCGGTTTCCTGCAACCATCAGCAAAATTCGCGAACGATGACGTCGCCTTCCTGCAACGTCCAGCAAATCGCGTCCTCTATCGCTCATCAGCAAATTCGCGCCTCAACGACGTCGCCGTGCGGCGTGATCCGGAATCACGCAAGATCCGCCAGCCAGGACACCCCTCGCGCTTCGATGGCGCCGAACCACCGAGCCTCTTCCAGTCAGGACTCCACGTTCTACCCGGCGATGCGTCAAGGCCAAAGAGTCTCGCCTGCAGCGTATTCCATGGGCCTCACACAGCCAACGCATCACAGACTTCCGCAGCAACAGCAGCAACAGCAGCAGCAGCAACTCCACGATCAGAGCGACCAATCCGGCGCTCCCTACTACTACTCCGACCTGCAGGTCAGCGTGAGCAGCGTCGACGCGCAACTCAATCGCCAATCCATCGGCCACACCTCGCGGCTCCCTCAGCTCAACAACCAGCGCGACGACTCAACCCTGAACAAACGCAACGACATCGGCCGCCTAGTAAACCCCATAAACCGTCCTCAGATGATGCCGCGACGAATCGAGGTGGAGGACATCGACGAGGCGCGTCGAATCGCCGCCGAACTTCGTAAATCCTCGTCCCAGTATCTCGTGGAAACGAAAACGGGCCTGGCGGACCGTAAGAACTTCTACGAAGCCGACACCCTGCGACGAGCCAGATCCACGGATCCCCTGCCGAACGAAACTCTGCCGGACGTCAGCACGGTGAACATTTATCCTCTTGGACTCCGAGACAAATCCAACAGCCAGACGAATCTGCCGATCGACGACGTCACCCCGGAATTGGAGCAGATGGCGGCGCCGCCTTCGCACCGCAGGTCGCGATCCCTGGAGGGTCTACTGGACGACGTGGGACTGCAGAATCTGGTGGAGCAGCGAAACCGCGCCAGGGTGTCCTCGGTGCCGCCCATGAGGACCCAGGAGCAGGAGCCACTTGACGCTTCGGCGCCTGTCGCGAGTTTCGTGCCCATCAGCGTCGACGAGGACCCGGGCGGCTACGAGGGCGGCGAGGATCCCTGGGAGCAGGACGCCCTCTGGCGGGAATCCCTGCGGAGGGTCAGCTTAAGACAAGCCAGATCGCTGGACAGTCTCGATAGTTCCTCGAGAGGAGGGAACGAAAACGCTCAGCAGGACTCGAGAAGCAGGCCGAAGATCACGAGGGGCGCGACCTACGTGAACGACAGCGTGGCGCTTCAAAGACAAATGCAGGAGGGACAGAGGAGAACGGAAGAAGAGGAGGAGGATGAGGAGGAGGACGAGGAGGAAGAGGAAGACGAAGGAGCCTACGAGAGTCTCGCGGTGGGAAGGAGAATGAACGAGGAATACGTGTGGGACGCGGAGAACGAGGCCTACAGGCGGCAGACGAGTCAGGGTGGAAGTCAAGCTGTGAACCAGGCGGGAAATCGACTGGCGGACGGCGGCGGCGAGGAGAGGAAGAATTTTTTATCGGAAGGCAACCTTCGCCCCTCGGCGGCGGCGGCGGGCACGAAGAGCAGCCGGGCGTCGACCTCGACGTCCGGCTCGTTCGAGCTCGACCGCGAGAAGCTCAGGCAGTGGGACCTCGTGTCGAGCGCCTGCTTGCTCCAGGAACAGCAGCGAAACTCGATGGCGGATTCGGGGCGAGGGTTGCCGGTCGCGGAGGATCAGCGAGGCGGACGGGGAGACGGTGGAGAGGCGACGGGGACGACGACGATGACGACGACGATGACGAAGACGACGACGACGACGACGGCGACGACGATGACGACGGAGGGAGCGGCGAGAGGGAGCGAGGAACGGGGTGGATCCAAGCTGAGGGCGGGTTGTGAGGAGGGAGGAGGTGGAGTGGCGAGGGAGAAGGACGAAGGGGCGGACGGATGCAGAGGCAGAGCTGCAGGTGAGTGGCTCTTCAGGACTGCTGGTGCTGGGCTTTACAGAAAATGAGGGAGAGAGAGAGAGAGAGAGAGAGAGAGAGAGAGAGAGAAGAGGGAAAGAAGAGGGAAAGAAAGAGAAATGATGGTGAATCGGGATGGCCGTGTTCCAAAGCCAAGTCAAGATCTCTCGCATTGTCCGCCCCTTGCGCTGCTCCCTCCCCCGGTGATGACCGCAGAAACGGAGTCGTGAATAGTCGTCGGTGGTTCGTCGCAACGAGGATGAGGTCGGGAGCCCGGGAGTCAGGAGTCGATTGATTGCCTGGTGCCTGGCGAGCGAGAGATTTTTCGTAACTTTGGTGGGGAGCTTTTTGTTTTCGGATGTCGAAAAGCGCTTTTGGCTTGTCGATTCTCAGGTGGGAATTGATTTTTTTTTCTTTCTCTCGCTCGCCGGACCCGAAGGATCACTCGACGTGGTTTTGATTGATCGCCTCCTGTTTTGGCGGGACTTTTTAGTTGATACATTATCGTTGATTGGGACGAAACGAGACCGGATGACTCCAGACGACGTTCCGACTTGCGTCTGGTTCAGAATTTTTTCTTTTCGCTCGGTGTCGCCGGATTTTAGAAGCCACTTCGACGCAGATACGGTTTTATTATTTTTTTCTGCGATTTATTGGAGCGTGTTGCGAGGATTTTTTTTTCGAGGGACTTGCGAGTTGGAACACGGCCTGGGGTTTTTATTCGGTGTCGGTTCTCTCGCTGGCTGTACTACTGTATTATATTATGTCCGAAGATTATGATGTACCATTGCGTGTGTAAACGCGACCCGTTATCTCGATAGCGGAGCGCGAGCTCGCGTCCATTTGCGAACGACGCGCAGCCCCTTCGCCCATTGTCGCGATGGGAAATTAGATACAGCAGCGCCGCCACTTTGTAGCCCGCACTATCTGTGCGCGTATCTTTTCAACGCGCTCATAATTCAACGAGCGCGCACGCGCGTGAGATAAGAGGGTATAATACGTTGTGTTCAAAAGGGACGAGCGAACTCCCTGTAAAGAAATTAAATTTAATACACCGGTATTGAAAGTCTTCATGCATAAACTAAGATAAATTTAATATGGAAATTAGAGTGAAATTAATTGAGTAGAATTAATGAAAAATTAATTCTATACCGGTGCATTAAATTTCCCAATTTTTTGCACAGTTTATCAACGAATCACGTTTCTCCCTTATCAATCGACTGTTGACATAAAATTAAGAAAGAGTGCAAAAATATCGAACGACGAACCCTGTTAATTTTACTGATTTGTGACGACTTTTTGTTTCCTTCTTCATCTCACTGTAATTGTGAATTATTGAAACAAAAATTTAATTTAATTACTTCATTCTGCTCCGTTATTTTTTCGTCGAAAAAAAATATCGGAGTCAGGACACCCGTTGTGGACAATCGCGATCTGCGCGAGAGGCGATGCGATATCGGCGCTCGTTGAACGTCGCGCGCGTAGCTTATTGTCAAAACTACCGCGGGAGACGCGACGAGCAAAAACAGCGGATGCCACGCGGAGTCCAAACTATCGGACAGCCGCGCGACGCGCTGGAGGCTTCGTCGTTGAAGCGATTCAGACGTAATGTTAAACTGATACTACGAGTTTTCTCCGAGTTTGCAACAACTTTTTGAATCGCCACCGACACTTTTATCCGCGCACGTTCAACGAATCTCGCGCTATTCAATGTGTTATTATTATTACTACTATTATTAATATTATTAATATTATTATTATTTTTATTATTTTTATTATTATTATTACAATATTATCATTGTTATTTTTATACCTTAAATCGGTGGCATTTATCACAGTTTCTGTCTTCATCGTGTAGTTGTTAATTTCGCTCTATCGACGGACAATCAATTCCTAATTTAGAGCTAAACATTATTGTCACTAGCGAATTCCGGAGAGGCGAAGAGGCGTTGTAAATAATTTATTGTAATATCAATCTCACCTCACGGACGGCTCGAAATTTCTTCGCGTTTCGACGCTTCGACAAACACACCGCGCGAGCCATTCGTACGTGGATGAAGGTGCGCAATTGTCGATAATTTGTTTTCACTTTTTTTACGCTGGGAAAATACAAAGAAAGGTATTCCTTGTTTTATATATTTCTGTGACTGTTTTTTTAATTTATTTTTCTATTTTACCGTATTTTATATTGTTTTCCTCACCTCGATTATTTACTCACGCGTTTTCGGGATTTCTCGTTGGTAACAATCGAGATTATTCATTTAAATAAAAACTGACTAACGAGAAGATCGGTATCGGAAAATAAGCGCGGCAATGGGGAACACCATAAGCGCCTGGGGACTGTAGGTGGTCCCCCGAATGGCTCCGAAATAATGTATTTCGTTGGCCCCTCGAGTGCACCGCGCGGGTGCGGGGAGCCGGGCGAGAGGAGCCAGGGAGATCCAGTTCTCGGGCGCTGCGCGACCGCGTCCTAATAAGTTCATTGACCTTGATAAACGGTCGAGGCCGAGCGACGCCCCAAACGCGTTGTACTCGAGCACTCGTGAAAGGACAACATTCCCGATTTCTCGTGACTTTCCGAATATACGAAAAAAAAATACAATTTCACCAGAATTTACAGAATTTACCGAGTTGTAGTAAATATTTTTATTGGCAATGTTACAACTTTTTTCTATTTTTTTTTTAGAAGATTTATTATGGTGAAACGTACAATTTTTATAATCAGCATTGCCAACAGCCTTGGTTTTTACATTTTCTTTAGACGGCACGATTTAATTCGTGCCGATTTACCGAATTTTCAGGATTTATAGATTTGAAGAAAAATCCGTCGTAGTTCAGGTGGATTTTTCTTCCTTTTTTCTTTTTTCCTCTTGATATAAAAAATACAATTTCCCCAGAATTTACAGAATTTACCGAGTAGTAATAAACGTTTTTATTGGCAATGTTACAATTTTTAAAAATTTTTTATAAGAGTTGTTATGGTAAAGCGAACAATATTTATAATCAGCCATCAACCGCGATCCTTCAGCCTGGGTTTCTGCATTTTACTTAGACGACGCAATTTCTTTCGTAACGATTGACCGAATTTCCAGGGTTTATATAGATTTAAAGAAAAATCCGTCGCAGTTCAGCTGGACGTTTTTTTTTCTTCTTTTTTTCTTTTTTCCGTTTTCCTCTGGATATAGACGAATCGAGTATTCGCAACGTGCCTATTAAACACATAAGGCCATGTCACTCGCGTTGTGTTCCCCGGCTCCAACGTGCATTGCACTCCGGCCGAGGTTCAACAGCACTCGGCATAGGGAATTGCATGTGTTACGCGTTGTAGCTCCGCGTGTGCGTGCGGCCGCTATAATACGGACCATAGCGCGGCGTCTCTAGCGCCGCGCACAGAGGAGTCAGGTGAGGCCAACTCGATATCTCAAGCATCTGGATGGGTGTGTATCGCATACCTGGATATAGGCTGTGCCCAATCCACTCGGGGCCTCGGAGTGATACACCGAGAGACGAGGGAACAGGCATCACTGTCAGAAACATTTAGCGTAAGCCGCCATTGCGCTGACAAAGGCGACTCTTTTGCATAAATTGACGCGTTGAATTTGATACACGAGTTTCTGACTCAAATGAAAAAAAAAGAGTTTTCGGACGTAGAATAAAATTCTGTGAAAAATTAAAAAATGAATATATCGCGTTCCGCCTTACGGCATTCTCTTCGTTATTGAGTTTTCTTTCGAACGAAGGAAGAAAATTCGGGTTGGATGGAGCCAAAAAAAGTAACCACGATTTTAGCGAAGTGACGAAATTTCGGATAAAGTGAGAACTCATTTTTCGCGTTTTCTCGTCGAATTTTCTATTTCTCGGACAAACTACGGTGCTTTTCGGAATCGGCGGGAAATTTGCCATCGGATAGTGTTTTCAAACTTTACGAAACCGATTTTTTTTTTCGCAAAAAATGCAAGGGGGCGACACTTGCAAAAGATTCATAAAATAATGTAGCATCAACTAAGTATAACATATGATCTACAATATGTTATCGATATTTTGAAGAACAAAAAATTGTTCAAATATAAAAATGTATTTTTATTAAGCAATTAAGCAAACATTCTTCGGATACGTGAGAGAGAGAGAGAAGAGAGCGAGATAGCAAAGGCTTCCTATCGTTTGGATGACGCGGCCAAAGTGCCTATCAATGTACCATTTCGGCGTCTCCCACTTATAGCCGGCCACCCCCGGTGGGAAGTGCAACTTCGGTACAACTGACAGTCGGATAATTCCACTTCCCGCTCGCGGCCCTCGCTACACTTCCCGACCTATTAACCGGCAGTACAAACGATATACATCACGCCTCTCAGCCGCGCCGCGAGTATTCCGGGCGCCTCACTGTTGACTGGACCGATCGTTCCACTGGCTCCGGGGCCAAAGTGCCTTCGGGTCGTCTTCTATTCCCGACAATAGTCGATATCACCGAGCAACGCGGCGATCAAATATTGATCGATCATCCCGATTTGGCGTCGCCAGACGCTAAGTTGGTGCGCGTCGCGCGTGTGTGAAAACTGATTTCGGCGGAGCTCAACGAAATGTCGACCGCGATTGGCGGCCTAAAATTATCCCTTGGCCCATTCGATCGAAAAACCTCGTTCCAGAATTACATTATTTTCGCATTCAGATCAGTGAAACATTTACACAGCTCCCCAAAAAAAAACCACAATATCGACTAACGTTGCATCTTGGACCAAAATATTCTCGGTCCATTTTATCGTTAAAAACACAAACCAATCTCCATATAATTTTTTCTTTCCTACAGAGTGCGAATAATTTTGTTTTCCCTTCAGAGAGCAAATAATGATTTTTCCTTCAGGGAGAGAATTTTTGTTGCTTATTCTTGAGCGGATCCACCGTGTAAATGGACTTTTTTTTCAATCGATTTTCCAAAAGCCCGCGATTTTATTAATTTACTTTGGGATATAAACAAGTGACAGAGATTGCGGTGTACGTGTTCGGTCGGTAGTTCGCGATTGGCGGCCTAAAATTATCCCTTGGCCCGTTCGATCGAAATACCTCGTTCCAGAATTACATTATTTTCGTATTCAGATCAGTGAAACATTTACACAGCGCACAATAAAAACCCACAATATCGACTAACGTTGCATCTTGGACCAAAATATTCTCGGTCCATTTTGTCGTTAAAAAACAAAAAGCAATCTCTACATAATTTGTTTTCCTTCAGAGTGCGAATAATTTTATTTTCCTTCAGAGACGGATTTTTTTTTCCTTCAGAGAGAGAATTTTTTTTTCCCCTAATTCTTGAGCGAATCCGCCGTGTAAATATAAATGCGCGGACATTTTTTTCAATCGATTTTCCAGAAGCCCGCGATTTTATTAATTGCGACTTTGAGGATTGAGCGCGCGAAAAGGGAGCGACACGGCCACGACGGCGGGACTTTCGTCGCCGGGAACGGTTGAACGCGCCATTGTTTGTCCATTGTGGGATATAAACAAGTGACAGAGATTGCAGTGTACGTGTCCGGTCGGTAGTCCGCCGCACTCTCCTGTACGTTCGTTCGCGCTCTCTACGCTCGTTTACTGTGATATAACAGTGTGCGCGGCGGTGCTAGACTCGGAGGGAGGGAGACGGAGCTAGAGAAGCCTACATAGCATACATAGTTGATGACCCGTCTCGAGAGTCGACGGACGGGGCCTCCTGACTGATGGCGAACCCGGCAGCCCAGCAGCCGTTCACTCGCGCGGCAGCCGAGTGACAGCCTTGGTTTGTTACCCGCGCTGGAAAATTACAGCCGACAGCGGCGCGAGAAAGAAACAGAAACATTCGATAGACCCCGGTGTAAAGTCGATGAATAGATTTTACGGACGTGTCGCTTCGGTTCGTAGCGCGACGCCCCGTTCGATTCGTTCGAACGCTCGCACGCAGCGCGACTCGAATTATCGCGACGAAAGTGAAGAAACACCGAAAGAACTCGCTGTAATTTTTTTCCATTTTTTAATCAAGCTAAAACATGAATTTGTAGCCCGTTGATCAATGGGCTAATTATTTTTCGTATTAAATTGAATACACAAATAATATAACACACAAATTTCACTACAGTTTGCTTATTTTTTTACGCTCGGGTAGCTCGAAATATCGCGAAAATATAAAGGAATACCGAAACAATTTTACGCAATTTTTTTAATCACGTGAAAAATCAGAATAGATTCTACGGGACGTCGCTTCGGTTCGCAGCGCGACGCCCCGTTCGATTCGTTCGAACGCTCGCACGCAGCGCGACTCGAATTATCGCGACGAAAATAAAGAAACACCGAAAGAACTCGCTGTAATTTTTTTCCATTTTTTAATCAAGCTAAAACATGAATTTGTAGCCCGTTGATCAATGGGCTAATTATTTTTCGTATTAAATTGAATACACAAATAATATAACACACAAATTTCACTACAGTTTGCTTATTTTTTTACGCTCGGGTAGCTCGAAATATCGCGAAAATATAAAGGAACACCGAAACAATTTTACGCAATTTTTTTAATAACGTGAAAAATCAGAATAGATTCTACGGGACGTCGATTCGGTTCGCAGCGCGACGCCCCGTTCGATTCGTTCGAACGCACGCACGCAGCGCGACTCGAATTATCGCGACGAAAATAAAGAAACACCGAAAGAACTCGCTGTAATTTTTTTCCATTTTTTAATCAAGCTAAAACATGAATTTGTAGCCCGTTGATCAATAGGCTAATTATTTTTTGTATTAAATTGAATACACAAATAATATAACACACAAATTTCACTACAGTTTGCTTATTTTTTATGCTCGAGTAGCTCGAAATATCGCGAAAAAATTAAGGAACACCGAAACAATTTTACGCAATTATTTGTATCACGTAAAAAATCAATTTCACGCAGCCGATTAATTCTGCCCTTCAATCAACGGGCGAAATGAATGGGCTGATTGTCTATTTCTTTATGTCAGTTTAAATAAAAAAATATATATATTCACGGCTGTATTACAGGACGTCCGCAGTTTTTTTTTATCAGACTGTCTCGTGCTTCCTGCAATAACACGCGAAAACTGGCGATGGATGTCGCTGCAGTAGCCGCAATAGACGCGCGAGGTTGATGACAGAATCCGGCGAGAAGGACGAGCGAGTGACAGCGGACGCCGCGCGCTGCGGTGGCGGCGGAACGTCAGCGTGGTTACTGGTTAGCGCAGTCGGTTCTGAGTTAGTCTCGCTCGCCGGGCCGCCGTGCACCACCGGGGCGACAGAGAGCCAGCCAGCAGCCGCAGCGAGCCTCGTGCCGCGCACGATAGTCAGTCGAATCAGTGCACGAGAGCCGCTATACCGGGCGCAGAGAACGCGCTATACACGCTGCTCACCGGCAAGAAAGAAGAGGTCGAGCCTCGCGCCGCGAGTCAAAGCGGAGTCAGTCAGCCGGTGGCGCTCCGTGCGACACCATGCGAGATCGGCCCGCGTGACGTAGTCGACGAGTCTGCGCATCGACTCTCCGTCTCGATCTCAATTTGTGTGTCTTTAAAAAAAAAACGATCGATCGACGGATTGAAAGGTTCTTTTTAGACCTAAAAAAAGTGAAAACATCGTAATAGAAATTACAAATTTCGAATTCCGTATTTTAAATGAATTTCGTAAGAAAACAAACTATACACAAATCTGCGTGACGTAGTCGACGATTCTGCGCATTCGGCGTTCCGACTCTCCGTCTCGATTCCAATTTGTGTATCTTTGAAAAAAAAAGATCGAACGACGGTTTCAAAGGTTTTTTAAATCTACAACAAAAATTGAAAATACTAGCTGACAGCGTGTTGTAAATGAGTTTTGAGAAAAAGGTTATAAAAAAAGTGGAGGTAAATCGTGTTTACAAGATTTTATCGTGAAAGTAATTAAACTGAGTTTAATGCAAACGAAGGATTTAAAGCCCGGAGTGAATTAGTGGATACAACGAGCGGTGGGACTGTAGTCGATTTTTCCGCCGGGTCGATAAGAGGTTTTTTTTTTTTCTTTTTTAATGAAAAGTTGCGTGCGTCGAGTCGACGATTTTACCTCAACGAGCGTCGTGCGCGCCGAGTTAATCGCCGTTGTGTTGAATTCACGAGTTTATGGCTCGCCAATAGCACCAGTTGCTGCTGCTGCGGCCGCGGCGGCCGCTGCGTGCGGCACCGGCGCAGCCGGTGGGAAAGTACGGCGATCGAATTCCGAGCACGAACGCGGCGAGTCGCGGGGCAATGAGGCTAACGAGAACGCACGTGGCCGACAGTCCAAACAAGTTTTCGCCGAATGAAAACAGTCGCCCCGAGGATTTCGTCGACGAATGCGCGCAAAGAATAAATCGCGCGAGGATCCTCGAGAGTCGTAACTCACCACACAAATCGCTCGTAAATTGACGAAAAAATTTAAAAAAATAAAAATGTCGCGACCGAAAGGCAATTAGCAAAATTATTGAGACGCGAAAAGATGGATTGAAGCGGCGGGAAAAAAGTGGAGGGTAAAACGAGGGAGGGACGAAAACGCGGGTCGAGATTAAAAAAAAAAGAAGAAAAACCGCGTCCCGGACAAAAAGGCACAACGAGCTGTAGACCGAACTCGTTATGAGCCTGGATAACGCTTGATTGCGAAGGCGGCGGCAGTCGTGCTAATTGAATAAACCGATAAACTTGCGGCTCGTCCCGCGTATTGATCGAGAGAGCCCGAACGGTATCTCCCGTTTTAAGCTATAACGCATTCGCTGCGCGGAGCCCTCGACAGTCCGTCTGTTGACCTTTGTGTCTGGCTACGCGATCCCCGGAATCGACGAGAGGCCCACTCGTCTTTTCGTCGCTTCGCAAAATTCTCGCTCGAAAACCAAACGAAGAAAGAAAAAAGAAACAAACAAAATTACACTGCAAAAAAAATCGCTGCAATCAACCTCCACCGATAGCACAAAAATTAATCGATTTCACCCAACGCTCTTGGAAGAAAACTATAGTAAAAAGAGAGCAAAGCATGCGATCCCGTCTGAGGTAAACAAAAATAAAAACGCGCGCAAAAGTAATGACCGAGCGCGGAAAAAGCCGAGCCCGTTGAGCGGCGTCGAGCGCGGAAATTCTCAAAGGTAATTACACAGCTGGGCTGCAGAAGAAGTGGAGAAGTGGTACGAAGGGGTCGAGAGACCGAGAGAGAGTCCACGTGGCAAAGTGTCGAGCAAAGAGCGTGTGTCGAGTTGCAGCGGCGGCGGCGGCAGCAACAGGGACGTTTGCTTCGCGAGAGGAGCGAGTGGTACGAGCAGCAGCAGCAGCAGCATCAGCAGAAGTAAAGAGAACCAGTCGAGGTGGCGCAGAGGACAAAGGTGGCGGGGGAGAAACCGTTGACTCTGTTCTCGGTGTTTACATCGTCGCCGGGCCGGCCGAATCAACACAGAGAGAGAGTGAGAGAGAGAGAGACGGCGAGAAGGAGAGGAGGAGGAGGAGGAGACGCGACGCCTTTGACGCGATTGTTTGCTCGGCTCTAAAAACCGGAAGCCTCGGTGTCGGCCGCTCTGTGCACCCGTGGAAAATCGGCGCCGCGCGTCGCCGGTTGAGTGTCAAACGGCGCGAGAGACACATAAACGCGATCGCCTCGCTCGCGCCGTGCGATTGGAATACGTAGCGACCTCGGCTCGTTGCGTCTCGCGCTCTCGGTCTCGTTCGGGCCGCCACTCGACGAGCGCAACGCCGCGTGAGAATAATAAGCGCCGTAGTTTCAGCGCGCGCGGGGAGTGAAAGTAGACGAGAGCCGTGCGCTCGAGTGCCGCGCGGTTATCGCGCCCGGCTCGGGGGTTGCCGGGGGATCAACGGGCGGGAAAAACAGCCAACGCGTCGCAGCCAAGATGGGCGGCAAGGTCGGATTTATATGCGGTAGCTGCTGGTCCGGAAAATACAGTACGTAAACCCTAAAGCAAAAGGCGTGAATTACACAGCCGCAGTCGTGTGTGAGGTGCATGAAAATGAAAATGAAAAAAAAAAAAAAAAAAAAAAAAAAAAAAAAATGATCGGTAACGAAAGCTGTTTGCTGTTTTTGTTACCGACCGAGTTTTGTTTATATTGCCAAAAGATGAATTCGGGCCAATTGAATCCGTGGAAAGTTGACCGGTTGACCCGCGTGTGCAGGACGCTTTCCGTGAAATAATTGGCCGCTGCTGGAAATATTTTTTAGAATCCTGCGACGAAATTGCGACGAAATTCGCTATCTTGTATTAAAATGTTCCGAGTCTGTTGGGAAATTTTGACGCGAAAGGTCTGCCTCCCTCGAATTGATTGGAATCGCGGCGGCCGTCCGCTCGGGGACCGCTAGACGGCCGGTATCGATCTCTCCCGCGGTGCGCCGTGCGAAAACCGTCGGAGAGTCTCCGCGAAAGCGGCTTCGCGGTCCCGCGGCCGCGAGCACGAAAACCGACTGACAATATTGAAAACGCGAAAATCCGTGGAATTCCGGGATATCGGAATTCGAATGTTGCCACGGCAATTGGGAAAAGAAGGTGGATGGCGCGGAGGGGGGGGGGGAGGGGGGAGGGAGCTTCTCTCTTGTAGTACTTCTCTTTACAGTCTCTCAAAGCTTCGGCTTTAGTCACCCGGCTGTGAAAATCCTCCGTCCGACGTTCGCCTACAGTGGAACCTCAATTCCCATGTCGGGACCGAGTCTTTATTTTTTATTTACTTTATTCTTCTTTTACAGCCAGCGAAACTTCCCCAAAACCACTCAAATGAAACCTATTACTCCGCGACCTCAAAATATCTGCCGCAAAATTGACGACACCCAATTCACGTTTGAGCCACGATTACAAAATATGATTAACGGTTTTCCGCCGTGTCTTCCAGCCCAGTCGAAAACACGTGTGACAGAAAATATCGTTGTGCCCTTCGGGCTATACACAGGCTCAAAGACACAAAGACCCACACGAGGACAAGTCTATAGTGCACAGTCTACGACTCTGAAGTACAGAGAGAGACAGAGACGGAGACAGAGAGAGAGGTAAAAGCACACGCTGCTCTCCAGTGCGCAAATACGCCGACTACGTGCAACGTCTTGTATACATTTATACACAAACACAGCGTCTCACGAACACGTGTACGGAAGAGAGGCGAGCAGCGAGCAGCGAGCTCGGTGGGTACGTAAACGTACGCGATACGTTCCGCTTGATTCTACGAGTACCGTTGCTTCGGCGCGCGAGTCTCCTCCCCCCCCCCCCTCCTCCTGCCCCTCCACCCCGCTCCCGGGTTCTTTCCACATAAAATATGTACAACGAGCGATGAATCGAGAGGCGCGCACGCATGCGCAGCTCACACGCCACGGAGATATTCGGCCCCTCGCGCGCGCGGAGAATACCAGGAAACCTCGCGCCGCTCGCGCGCTGCACCGGCGATAGTTGTTGTCCCTGCCTCCCCTCCCTCCCTCCCGCCCTCTCACTATTATGCGCGCCCCCCACGACCGAATTCCACGCTCTCCGACCGCTCGTGGAATGTCCGTAAAATCGCGGTAACCTCCTTACCGCTCCTCGTGTATTTATCGCTCTCGGTCCTTCGCACATAAGTACGACAGCCTCGAGCCTGCGGCGGAAGTTATCGATCTTTTTATAACCACGAATTTTCGAGGCGCGCGCTCGACTCGCCGGTTTTTTCGCGAAATACAGAGAAAAACAGTGCGACGACAGAGTCGATTCGGTGGCCGGCGGGACGGGTCGGGAAGTTCGTGACGGCCGAGGGTGAAGGATCGCTCGGTCGGCGGAACAAAGGGAGAGGAGGGAGGGGGGAGGGGGGGGGGGGGAGAAGGAGCGAATCTCAGCTGAGGAGAAGAAGAGGAAGAAGAAGCGTCTTTCGTTTGAGACAACAGCGACTCCCAGCCGCGAGAGCTGACTGGCGGAAAAAGTTGGTCCGGCTCTCGCCGCGCGGTGGCAGCTCGCAGGAGTAACACACAGCGGCGGTGGCGGAGGAAGGAGAAGCGGCTCAGTCGTCGTATCTGTTACGCGCAACCCGCGCGACTCCCCGGTTTACCACGTAGAGCGAGTAGACTGCGACTCGTGGTTTCTTGCTCGCCCATAACTGGATCCGTAACGGACATGAGAGGGGAGCGGAGTGGGGGAGGGGGAGGGGAGGGAGGTCCCAGTGTGCGCGGTGCACGAGGAAGACCGAAGACACTCTGTGAATTCTCGTGCACGGGGGACATTTTCTGGTGACGATTGCCACACTCGGTACAGCGAATTTGGTGTGGCGATTTTTCTAACACTCGGGGGAAATAAAAATTGGCTGCGTGCGGCGACTGAAGACACAGGCGGTTACAAAGATCGGAATGATCGGAATTCTTGTGCACGGGATACATTTTCTGGCAACAATTGCCACACTCAGAACAGCGAATTCGGTGTGACGATTTTCCTAACACTCGGGGGAAATAAAAATTGGTTGCGGGCGAGGACTGATGATGCAGCCCGTTGTAAACATCGGAATGTCGGATTATCGGAATGTCGGATTATCGGAATGATCGGAATTCACGCGTACGGGGGAAATATTCTGGTAACGATTGCCACACTAGGTACAGCGAATTCGGTGTAGCGATTTTTCCAACACTCGGGGAAATAGGAATCGGCTGCGTGTGGCGACTGAAGATGCAGCCGGTTACAACGATCGGAATTATGGGAATTCTTGTGCACGGGGGAAATTTTCTGGCAACGATTGCCTCACTCGGTACAGCGAATTCGGTGTGGCGATTTTTCTAACACTCGGGAGAAACAAAAATTTGCTGCGTGCTGCGACTGAAGACACAGCCGGTTACAAAGATCAGAGTGATCGGAATTCTTGTGCACGGGAGAGGTTTTCTGGCAACGATTGCCATACTCGGTACAGCGAATTCGGTGTGGCGATTTTTCTAACACTCGGGGGAAATAAAAATCGGCTGCGGGCGACGACTGAAAATGCAGTCGGTTGTAAAGATCGGAATGTGGGAATATCGGAATGATCGGAATTCACGCGTACGGGGGAAATTTTCTGGCAACGATTGCCACACTAGGTGCAGCGAATTCGGTGTGGCGATTTTTCTAACACTCGGGGGAAATAAAAATCGGCTGCGGGCGACGACTGAAGATGCAGCCGGTTGCAAAGATCGGAATGTCGGAATGGTGGAATAAAATCGAGTTTACTCTGTAATAGATGTGTTGATTATTGGCAGAAAATAAAAAATGCTTATCCACGGCGAACTGGTGATCTTTTCGCTCCGGTCAAATCGCCGAAGCACCTGCGGCATTTCAGGTGCTACATATATATATAGATTTAATAGAAGTAAACTTTCAATCGACCTTTTCACTTTCACGTCGCGGTGTTGCGACAGACACGTTTGACCCTCCGCGCGCGCATCTTCCTCAGTGCTCCCGAGGCGCAGTCGTCGGTATTACGATTTGTGCACCAGACGCTGCGTGACGCGCTACTTTTCACAAGTGGAAATGTTGTTATTATTTTTTAAATGAGAAATCCAATAAATCCAATTACGCAAATAAACGGATATGGATCATCACAACTCGAAGGGAGTGGGTGGCGTATTTTTGGAGAAAAATGATTACATTTTTTTTTTGTGAATACATAACATTTTAATAAATCTGCATGCCAAATTTCACATTTATCCGTCGTTTAGTTTCTTCACCAGAAAATGAGAAAAAAAGCGGTAAATTTAGCGAAAAAAACTAATTTCCCCTTAAGGGTTCGAATTCGTCGACTACATGATAAATAAATGAATAAATTTTATTTATTGCAAAAAGTTCCGCGCTGTGGTTTGAGAAAACCGTTCGCGAGTTCGCGTTGTAACGCGCAGACTTCCGGTCCATCGGTGCGTCGATGCCTATGCGGATTATAAATTTTCCCGTTTCGCTGGAAACGATCGGGCCTCGATTTTACCGACGATTTAACGCGCGGTTGCCGGAAGGGCAGAGGGGGGGTCAGAGGGGGGAGGCGAGGCCGAAGCGGAAAATAATCGACAAAGCGCGTTATTTATGACGCTCCGGCCGTGCGTACGAGCGGCGCAGAGAGGCGATCACGGTTAGCGGTCGCGTAGTAAAGCAAAACCATAATACTGCGTATTCGCAGTGCGCCTGCTAGGATGGTGGAAGGGGGGCGACATCCGACGATGCGGCGCGGCGATCGGGGTGGCGCGTTTCGGTACTAGCGTCATTGGCCATTGGGGAAAGTGAAAAATACGCAGGACAGAGAGAAAAAAAATCACAAACAGACCTAGTGCTATATTTTTAATAATTTAACGTTCCATTCAACGTGTCGGAATCTATTTCGAAACCGATGACGCAACGTTCCGACAATTATTCTGAAATACGTATAAAATATATAAATAAAAATAACGAGATATCCGCTTGCCGAGCGTTCGTTCTCGGTGCGCGAGTTGTCGAGTTGGCGTGGAAAAAGCGTGTAGAGCGAGGGGATCGAGCGGAGAATGTAGAGAATGACGAGATCCAATCGGACCCGCCGCGCGTTCTAAGTCACCGTGCCACTATGAGTACCGTTGCTTGGCCATCGTGCGCGGCGTTGCCTTGCAATAATATCGGCCGCCCGGATCCCGGGGAGCAGCCCACTCGAGAGTTCCATATCCTCTTGGACTTCTGTAAGCCGCAGTCGGCCTGTCTCTTTCCACCGGGACGAGAGCTATCGTGTTACCTGCGATAACGGATCTTGAGGGGGTATTGTACATTTTTTTTTTATTTGGAGATCGTTCGCCACGTCGTTTTACGATTTATTAGTCCTCGAAAAAATGCCCCTTGAAAAATAGCCCCTGTAAAAATTTCCTCTTGAAAAATGACCCCTGGAAAAATGGTCCCTGCAAAAATGGCCCCCGGAAAAATGGCCCCTGAAAAAAATCGCTCCCACAAACACCAGGCATCACGTCGCGATATTAACGCGGGCCATTTTTCCAGGTACCATTTTTCCGTGGGCTAATTTTCGCTCTACTCGCTGTCCATTTGTCTCCGCGTACGAATTATTTCGAATAGCGCGGCGCAACTGAAATTTAGTACCGAAATTTCGAGGCTCTTGTTTCCCGTCGCGCGCTCCTCGTCGCGAAGGGAAAAGGCAAAGAAATTAAATGAAGCAAAGCCGAGAGAGCCGGGCCGGAGTCTACGCGCGCCGTGCGGAGGGAAATGGCCAACCCGTGTTTCACGCTCCGCTTTGATATTCTCACAGACGGAGTGCGGTGTATATCAGCCGCCGGGGTATATTAAGATTCAAGTGCGCCAAGTGCCGGGAGAGTCGCTCCCCGGCTGCGCCGTCGTGTCTCTCGGAGCGCACTGAATACATGCATATCGCATAACCTACCGATGCTCCCTGTATATATATTTTCCACCTGTATGTATATCAGGTATGGAATACCCTTTGGACTCGGTACGTGTGTTTATGTGCATCCCGCGTTTATGTATCAACGCGGCGAAACGGTGATCGAGTTATGGCAAAAATCTCGGGACTCGGTTCGCGCAAACCTCGGGGATCCAGGCTTTGAGATTTTACTCCCGCATTTATATCCCCTCGCGGACTTCAAAGTGCGAAACGACTGAAAAGTCCCGGTGCGTCTACGTCGATAAAGGCGAAGGTGGATCCTGACTCACTCGACGAACGAGTTTTTATCGTCTTTCTCGGTGCGACGTTTGGCGATATTTTATCGGGGAACAAGTGAATTCCGGTCTTTCTCTCTCTCTCTCTCTCTCTGTTTGCACTTGCGGAATGACATCATTTTCCGCGTCACGAGTGTCTCGGTGCTTGGATATACTCACGGAAAATTTTGGTGAAATTGAGTTTATACAAAAATCCAACAGAATTGTCTAATTTTACGAGGTGAATTTCGGCCCTTTCCAACTCGAAGTCGGATCCACTGAATACCAAAAAAAAAGTAAACGTCAAAAATATGTTATTTTATTCTGAGGTACCAAAAAAAAAGTTTTTGGTCACAAAATTTACCGCTAGAAAATAATAAAAAAATCGCGCCGTTGTTGAAAGATTCAAATTTTTAGTCTAAGAAAAATGGCCCCTGGAAAAATGGTACCCCGAAAAATGGCCCGTATGAATTTTTTTTGTATCAGGTGACGATGCGATATTAACGTGAGCCAATTTCCCAGTGGACATTCTTTCACTTTTCACCTTAACGAATCTGATAGAAAAAAAGAAATAAAATAAAACAAATTCGCATTAGTCGTCATTGATTTATAAATCGTTGTAAATTCGCGAAATCGATCCACATATTCCCGCAAACAAAGCAAAATACCAAGAATATTCTTTTGCCCCGTTTTCCCGGTTGGGTTGGGCACACACGACGCGCTCGGCGTTAAGCTGTTAGTCAGGCGCTCATAACTTAACGACGCGCCGCCTCTGTGTGCTCTCGCCAATCTACGTGTTTGCCGAATGTGCGCCTCGCGACCACATAGCCCGCACATGCAGGCACCGAGCGCCGCGACACATCGAGCACATACGAGCGACGTATATCAAGCGAGCGGCGCGAATTCTCCCGGTGTTATGTGCGGCGTTCGGGGCGTTTCTCCCGGTCGCGAATTGGCAATTACGTAACTCCTAGACGGAGCGTGACACCCGACGACAAGGACAAAGACAAGGACGAGTGCGGCGCGTCGGTTGGTGCGACCTTCCGCGCCTCTCGCCCTCCCCTCGTTGCCCTCCTCGTGGGAATAACAGTTTCCGCAAATTCTCAACGCGCTTAATTAATTAGAAGACATTATTAATAACCGCGCGGTTTACGCGGAGCGACAGAGGGAAAAACCATTTTTCGCTGAAACGTTCCGAGTATTTTTGGAGTTTTTTTTTTCGTTTCCACGGTAATAACAGCGTTTGGAAGTTCTCAGCGCGGTTAATTAATTGGAAGATATTATTAATAGCCGCGCGGTTCACGTGGAGCGACAGAAGGAAAAACCTTTTTTTGCTGAGCCATTTCGAGTATTCTTTTTTTTTAATGGGAATAAGAGTTCTGCAAATTCTCAACGTGGTTAATTAATTAGAAGATATTAATAATAGTCGCGCGGTTTTCCTGGAGCGACGGAACGAAAAACTATTTTTTGCTGAACCATTGTGAGTTTTTCTTCATGAAAATAACAGGTTTTGTACATTTTCAACGCGGTTCAATTAATGATCATATTATTTACAAATATATTATTATAAATATCATTGTTATTATTTAAAGAACTATTTTGGCCAAACCGGTTTTTTTCTCGTTTGACACTAAGATTTTTTTAAATGTTGTTTGTTGCGCACGAGGAAAGCCAAGGCGGCAAATGTATGGGAAAATTAACGATTTGACGGAGGGCGGCAGCTGCGAACGGTGGGGGGGGGGGGGCGGGTGGAAGTGAGCGATATCTAGCAACAGGTTACACATGCTCGGCGATACAAATGATTGCGAAGCTCCGCTCGGCTGGTTCCCTCTCGCCCCTTAAGCGCCGCGCGGCGAAAACTCTCGTCGCGATTCACGGTTTTCCGCCCACAATTTGCCGATCGCCGCTGCAATATTTTACGGAATAAATCGCGACGAGCGACCGCGAAAAACTTCGATAGGGGAAATTTTGAAGCGTAAAATATGAAAATTCATCCTGCGATTTTTTTTATTCAGCTTAATCAGCGCCTGTTTGTCAATCGGGAAACCGCGCGTCACCGGGAAAAATTCCCCCGGGGGTCAAAACTCGTGATTGCAATTTAAGCCTGAAAGTTTCATTAAAAGCTTCATTCATCGCTTTTTTCCTTTTTTTTTTCTCGCGCGAAAATTAATCAGCTCTTGTCCCGCGTTTATTCGATAAAGCACTCGAGGCATTCGCGCAAATAACTTTTCTGATTACGCCACTCGCGCGCTTTCGCGGTTAATAGGTTTTCGCGCCCGCGACGCCGGTCCGATCTTTGCGAGGAGAGTGAACGATCGGCGGATGCTCACCGGGTTCGCCGCCCGCAACGAGAGTGGAACGAATGCGCGCGCGACGCTTCTCGCGATTTGTTTACCGTTGCGTCTCGTCGATCCTCGTGAGACTCGCTTGACAAGCGGGCAAGATATAAAGCGCAACGATTTAAAAAAATACTCAGTCGGTAACAAAAACTGTTTACCGACTTTCTCAAACATCGTTGATAATTCGATGAAAACAAAAAAATGCTCCGTGTTTGTAACAAAAATCAATCAGCTCTTAAAAAATTGACAAACTTTTTTTTTTTGGCGGCTGAGGTTTTTTTTCATGCGTTGCACTTTACAAAGAGATTGATACTTTATTTTTAATTTTTAACGTAGGGAAAATGGCACCCGGAAAAACGGCCCCAACGAATTTTGGTATCACGTGACGCGACAATAACTTGATTCAATTTTCCAAGAGCCATTTTTTCTTCACCTTAATGAGAATGATACATTTTTTAAATTAAATAAAATTGATTGGATTGTCATAAATCTATAATTGCTTGTAATTCCAAGAAATAGGCATCGGAATTTTTTGTATCACGTAGAAAATAGCCTAGAATTTATGTGTCGAACGTTCGTTGTCCACGAGACCGGAAGCTACAGTACAGCTATGCGACGAGAGTCACCGGAGTCCGACGTCCTCGTTAAGGTCGCGAGGCCGCTGTGCGTGCACCGGTTGGGCTTCCTTCTCTCCGCTATTCCCATAATCACGAGTAACCGGGGAGAGAAAGAGAGGGAGAGCGCCGAGACGACGCTCGAATCGATACCAGTTACGTCAGCCCCGCTGCCGGGGTCAACGAATGTTACGTCTGACGTATATGTGACTTTTGCTCGACGCGAGACGCGACGTCGCCAAAACATTTATTTTCCCGCCCGGAGGCCAACAACCTGTGGAGGTCGTAGTTTTTTTTTTATCCGGCTTTTTAAAATAATTCACGTAAAATAATGAAAAATAAAAAATGTTGTCCAAGAGACGACGGAATTAAAAACAGAATTAAAAAAAAGAGTCGCGAGTGCAGGACGTGGAAAAAAAAGTAAGCGACCTCTGGCGTCGAATATTCGGCCGTCGGGATGTTCGGTTTGAAACCCAATCGAGCGCGAGAATAACAATAGCCGGAACGATAAAAGGGAAATTCGTTTGCATGCTTAATTGGACAAAAAACACAAACGGCGCTCGTTGGATCTGCGAGGATAAAAAAACGCGGCTGCTGTTTCGCCGCTCGCGATCGCGAACCCGTTTTTCCAAGTCGTATCTTGTTTTTCGACTTCGCACAATCCCGGTGGTTCGTGTTGAGTGATTAAAAAAGAAAGTACATCGAGGTTTCACATTTCAAAATGCTTTCCTGATTGTAACTAATCGGTAACTGCAAACAAAAATATTCTGAATTTTACTCACAGTCGTCACTCTAAATTATTCGACTACCCAGTGGCAGAAATTTAAAAGTTTTAAATATGTAATGTGAATTAACAAATTAATTGTTGAATGAATCAATGAATTAATGATGAATATAACAGTTGCAATCTTTTCTAGACGCAACAATTTTTCGCATCCACCAAAATTCCCGTTTGAACTCAAAAAACTGTGCCCCACACTGAGAGAAGAATCTTTTAAGAAATATTGGGAACTATAAAGTGCCAAATATTTTCGACACATACAGTAATTATTGTTCTAGTCACCGTTAACATGACGCAGTTATCATGGCTGTTAAGTAATTAACGTAACATAGAGAAAAATATCAAAGGAGTGTTAAACACATTTTTGCTGTGATATCTAAAAATGTTGCTGTGGTGGATGAACATTTTTTTGCAACAACAACAAAAATTCGTTAATACAACACTCGATTTGTTATCACTCCCTGACTATTTTCTTCGTGAAACTATAAAAATAGCGGCGTGGACGAAAAATGTGTAGTTGTCACTCTATAGTTATCAGAATTTACACGATTTCTCTGTGTGTAGAGACGTTAGTGTCGCCCGAGACGCGGCGACAAATTTCCAGCGAGGAAAACCAAGCGTCGAGTCCACGGTGGTCGCGCAATTGGGGTCGGTAAATTCGCGGGACATTTGCACGGGAGTCTATGGGACATACAGGAGGTCCGCCGCGGAAAGTAGGTGATACACTTAAGTGAGGTTTCTTACGAGACCGCGCGAAGCGCCTCGGCCGGTGGTGGCCAACCCCAATTTCCAGCACCGGTGCCAATTGGGACGACTATATTTGTCGGCGCGCCACTGGCCGGATATTAACCCACTGACGGATAAACCGCGTCCCGAGCAGCGAGGATAAACGGGAACGACCCGGATCATCGAATCGCGGCTAATACCGGATGATAATAAATAATAAAATATAAAACACGCGTACTGCACTCGCTATCATTTCTTTTCTTTTTTTCTTTTTTTTTTCGATAATTCAACCGGGCGATTTTCGCAATTCGGGTCACCCGATTGAATCACTTCGAGGGGTAAAAACGAAAATTCGATTAAAACGGCAACAATTCGATCGACCGATTGCCCTGGTCGTCCGGTCGTTAATTGCCGAATTCTTTTTATTTCTGTTCACAACATTTTTCGAGCTACCTCGACCTTCGATAAAATGATGAGATTTTGATTTTTTACTTTATTTTTTATTGATGTAACTGCGGGCTCGATACTTCGTACTTTTCGAATGAATTGGAGCCACAAGAATGCTCGAAGTATTTTTCGTATCGACGAGAATGTATCGAGGACGAGGAGGAAGAAAAAATAAATAAAAAAGTCGCGGAGAGTGAAATGAAGAGCCGGCTTTTTTTCGAAGAATGAGCTCTCGGACGTATAAACGCGCGTGTGCTCGAGCCAAGAGAGAAGCGGAAGAATTGAGAGCACTCGGTCTCGCGAGAGAGAAAGAGAGAGAGAGAGCAAAAAAGGCGAATGAGACGCCGTACGTGCGAGGAGGACCGGGAAGCGTGGGCGAAACAGTGATTTTCTCGAGTGCGGGAACGAGGGGAACGAGGGGGATAAAAGTGGGAGAGCTCGCGATAGACTTCGGGCTCGCTGCCATAGCGGTTATTGCGCCGTACCCCCTCCCCCTTCTTCCTCTCCTTATTCGCGTATATCGAATTCACCTGGGCCCGATTCCCGAAATGTTGCATTCGACTTTACGCTCGATCGCATCGCTCGGAATTCGATGATACCGGACGCAGCGGCGGAAGACAAGAGAAAAATTGGTCGATGCATTTTTGAAGCTGTATCACAAATTGCAGAATAAAAAAAAGATTATGTAAGATCTTTTCACGACGCTTTTTGGTGACGGAAATTTGGGAAAATGTTTCGAAATAGTTTCGCACGTGACGAGATAGTTGGCAGGGATTTTTTTAATAAAAAAATATCGAAATCATTTTATTGGTTCCTAGGCTAATCACACGCGCTGGCGCGCGTGCCTGACAAACTTGCCAAAATCGACCTCAGAATTTGTTCTTTTCAAAATATCGATTTTTAACCTATACCATCATTCTCAAGTCGCATATTCTACCCCCGAAAACACTGGTTATTAACCTTTTTTAATCGATTTTCAAAAAAATATTTTTTTGGCGACGAAATTTTTTTTATTCTGTCAGAAATCGTAGATCCGGCTCCGGACCAAAAATCGCAAGAATCGGCCCCAATTTTTTTTCTTTTCAAAATATCGACTTTTAATCTATATCATCATTCTCAAGTCGCATATTCTACCGCCGAAAACACTGATTATTAACCTTTTTTAATCGATTTTGAAAAAAATATTTTTTTGGCGACATTTTTTTTTTCTGTCAGAAATCGTAGATCCGGCTCCGGACCGAAAATCGCAAAAATCGACCGCAATTTTTTTTCTTTTCAAAATATCGACTTTTAACCTATACTATCATTCTCAAGTCGCATATTCTACCCCCGAAAACACTGGTTAATAACCTTTTTTTAATCGATTTTGAAAAAAATATTTTTTTGGCGACATTTTTTTTTTCTGTCAAAAATCGTAGATCCGGCTCCGGACCGAAAATCGCAAAAATCGACCCCAATTTTCTTTCTTTTCAAAATATCGACTTTTAACCTATACTATCATTCTCAAGTCGCATATTCTACCCCCGAAAACACTGGTTATTAAACTTTTTTAATCGATTTTGAAAAAAATATTTTTTTGGCGACGAAAAAAATATTTTTTCTGTCAGAAATCGTAGATCCGGCTCATTGATAGTTTGCTATCAATGCATTCCGTTACTCGTGAACTTTTTAAAAGAGGGATTGAGACGTCATTGACAGTTGAGGGTCAGACTCTGGCCGAATTTACCTGGAATGCCCCAATAATATTACCAACATTATCGGTAATATTGAAAAAAATCAGTGGACGATAAGTCAATCAACAATAAGTTGAATAATAAATACGCAGAAAAAAATGAAAATTACCCTATTAAGCGGCGACGGTGGTAATTAAATGCATGGCGTAGTCAGATAATACACGTTGATGAAACGCGCGCGGACCGAGCGGATAACCGGAGCTGCTCCTCGGGCGAGCTGCGAAGGCTTGCGCAACCTGCAATTACACGCGGTGCGCGGTGGCACCGTTTTGTGGGTTAATTGCACGCAATAAATTGTCCCTTCCGGTCCTCTCAATGGCCCGTTTCCGACACAACGTGCCACTCCGCAAACGAGACCATTTCTCCCTCGTTTTCCTCGTTCCTCGCTCCTTATATTTTCCTCGTCAGCGTTGTATCTTATTTTCCACGCCAATTTCTTATTTTTCATTTATTCACTTCACGCCCAACGGGACATTTTGCTACTGGAAAAATACATTTTTCGAACGACGAATTTAGGGTGACGAATTAATTCCCAATTAATCAGCAACGGAATTTAGGGTCAGTAACTAATTCCAAATTAATTCCCAGTTAATTAATAACGGAATATAGGGTTGCTAATTGATTCCCAACTAATCAGTAACCCGAATTATTTTTGTTAATCTGAAGAAAAAAATTCATTTCATTTATTTGCATTATTTTTTTGTTTGTTTGTTAAATAACATTTTTTCGTCTACTTTTTCTCCAGTGACTCCGGTAATATTTTGGTCCTTGTCCTTTATTCGATTAACCGCGGTCGCTGCGCCGCGTCTCGTTTCCCATGTCTCCCGTGGCTACCGCCACAACGGGCACGTTCTCATTACGACCACTTACCGCGGAATTAACGAGTAGCCTCGCGATTCGATTACAGCGTTCGCGCCGGACACGGTCGCCTTGCACCGAGCGGCAGCAGCAAGAGCAACAGTGTCGACTGGACCAAAAAAAAAAAAAATTAAGTCCACTTAGCGAAGGCTAATCGCGACCTTTTCACACGCTGAAGGCTAAAACTGCGCGTCAAAATTGTGCATTTCTAATTTTTTGAGGGTCAGTTTGAAAATCTTGCAAATTTTTTTTTTTTCTTCACCGTCCATACATTTCAGAAATTCGTCTGCTTTCCATCCCACACCAACGCACAACGAGTCGTATTTCCGGTAGCAAAGGATTCGAGTCAAGTCGCGCGAGTTTCAAGGGCGCCCGGGCTATACGTGTCCGATACTCGAGTCAATTGCGTCTATATGGAGGTCAGCGAGAGAAGAAATAACGCTTCGGTACGTCGAGTGGATTCGGGGTCGATGGAGCTCTGCGCTTTATCTCTCAACTCTGCCCACTTCACTTCGAGCCGCGACCTGCCGAGCGAGAGTCAGAGAGAGAAAAGAGGAGGAGACTCGCCGAGTGGTTGAGAAACATTATTAAACGTAACTTAATTTTTTTAACTACTCAATGTTTTCGTGAAACGATGAAAAAAATGTAGCAAAAAGTATACAAAGAAAAAACATTATCTCAGCTCCAGTACGAATTGTGAGGTACACGAAAAACGTTTCTGTGCTCGCGAAAAGCAAAATCTATGGTATTGTTATTTCTGTACTTTTTAAACTATATTTCTGTTATTCGCTCTTCTGCCCGTATTATGTACTGTTTTCCAGGACTTGTCCTGTTTATTGTCCCTTTATTATATTATAAAACCTTTTATTATATTATCAAGCAGGCCGGGGTGAAATGACGCACCGAAGTCAGGATTTTTCTAAGTCCCCAAAAGACTTGAAACTGAGCTTTTCTAAGTCCTCAAGGGTCTTATTGGGGCTGAATTTTTCTAAGCCTCGCTATAAGACCTTTAAGCCGCCTTTAAGTCGCTGACACCTTTAAGCCGTAATTATTCTAAGTCCTCAAGGGACTTTTCAACCTTTTTCAAAAGGAACATATAACCCTCTAGCAAATAAATAAATAAATAAATAAATAAATACACACATTGTATATCCCATGGATTTTTGCGTGTGTGTAAGCGAAAACACGGTGGTCGCCCGTATTGTCGCGTCTCTCTTCCGGTCTCAAAGTCCGCACTTAATCCAGCGTTGTGTTTGCGTGTGGCTCACGATGGCTGCACCGCCGCCGTGCGGTGTACATAATTTCGTCGTGCCTTTTGAGGGGACCACAAACGAGGCGTGAAACTTGAGGTTGGTCTGGTGTGCAGCGCCAGCAGGACGGCGTTGGTGGGGGGGGGGGGGAGGGAGAGAGGGTGGCCCATATAATACAGCCTGGTAAGCTCTTTGGCGAAGAATCCCCGAGACGCCGAGTGGCGCTAAACCTCACGTGGAATATTGTGAATCTCCCACCCGCCCGCGCGGCTTTTCCGTCGCCGTCCCCCGAGTGTCTCCTCCTCCTGTAACCGGCGGACGACGGCGTCATGAATATTCCCGAGACGAGTCCAAAGACAGCGGCGGCCATGGATACCGCAGGAACTCACCGCAGGATCCCTCTCGTTGCCTAGAAACGACTTTTTGATGCATTATTATTATTATTATTTTTCTTTTTCGAAAAAATCATTTTTACCACAGACTTATTTTTGTAGTCTGTCAGTGGGTAAAAAATTGTAAATATATCATGATTTATCATGAAAATAATTGATATCATCATTTACCATTTTTACCGTAAATTACATTTTATAGTCAGACATCGGATTTTTTTTTTTTTTTTCGCTTTCGACAAAAACAAGGAAAAAAGACGAAAGTAAATAGAAAAAAGAAAACTGTCTCTTCCTGCCGACACTAAACGCGATGCGTCGGGCGGCAACTGGAAGTCTGTTTTACCGGCCGAGTGCGAATAACTCGCGAGCTCGCGCACGTAAATTCTCGAGGCTACGGTTGTTCCGTTAGCGTCAAGTGGAAATCCTCCCATCCGAGACAACCGCGGAGAATCTCACAGGCGCGGCAACCGCGAGTCTCTCTTCACTCGCAACGCGAGGTCTCGTGTCCGTGTATCACGTGACGCGCGCTCCTTAAGCCTCGCCGAGTGGCCGCGACTTTCGATGCCGGGATCAATCGCTCAGAACCAGAACCTTCAGGCGTGGCCGCCGCTCTTCCGTGTCTCAATCGCTCTAGATATTCCCTCTCCCCACTCCTCTCCCTCTCATCGCTTCTGCCGCTGCGAATCGACCGACCGGTAAATTGCATATCGGATGGGAATGCAAAAAAAAGAAAAAAAAAAAAAATAGATTTCTTCCCCCCGTGGAACAAGAGCTCAAATCGAGCCGCGCGTCTTATTCCCATTTCGCCCGCGGATTACAAATTTAATCCGGCGAATTTTCCGACCGGACTTTAAACGCCCGGAAACCGCGGAAACAAAAGTCAACTCCGACTCCCTGTATAATCGTCCTGCGGCTCTTTCATCGTTTTTCCCCAGCCTAACAAGGCAGGAGGGGCGAAGAGGGGGGGGGGGGGGGGGGGGGGGGGGCTCTTCCTCCCTCCTTCCACTCTCCTCGGTGTTACCACTCGCTCATCCGAAATTTTGATTCTCTCTCCGACGGCGCGTTGATCGCTCGTTCGAAATTTCACCGCGTGCGGAGGGAGTGCGGCAACAGCCTCGCGGGACGGAATTGCCGAGCGCAGCGTTAAACGCCGGCCGCGCGCGAGGGCCTCGACAATGGGTGGAACTCGCGACGGGGCACAAAAGTACGTTGAATGCAGATTCGTCCCGTCAATTCTATTCCGGCCCATTTACTACCACCCCCCCCCCCCCCGCTCTACTCTTCCGTCCCCCCGTCTCACAACCACCAACCCCCCTCGGTTTTCGTCCTTCTCGTTTCCACTCTTTCCCTGTTTTCCTCGACCTTTCCCACCGCGCTTCTCGTGCCACGAGCCACCGAGCCACCGCGAAATTTCGACGGTTTGCCTCGCGCCTCTTTGTAATGACGCTCCCCCTTCGCCCCCCTTTCACCCCCCACGGTCCTGAATATATTTTATGGCGGGCACAGAAGGGACGAGACGTGTAAAGAAAAAAAAATTGAGCGTTCTTTTTTTCTTTTAGAAATAATAAATATTTTCCGCGATTTCTTTACGAAGGGGGCAAAAAGACATCTTGATCGAAACATTGGAAAATGTTTTGCCGATAATTTTGTGGGATCTTAAAATTCATTCCGTGAAATAAAATTCAACGAAATTGTCCCGGTGCACCAAAACTGGGACAATTTTGATTTTTGTTCTTTTTTCGAGAATTTTTTTTTATATTTTTTATGCGATCCGAGTGCAAATGGAAGAAAGACGAGATGGGAATCAGCGACCCCTCCGGCCCGGTTAAACTATTAGCGCAACGAATTACCGGGGTGTCTCGAGGTGGATTAAATTCCCGGAGGTGAGAAAAGGCGCGGGGGGCTCTCTTATCGGCTGCCTCGCCGCCGGCTCCCGTCGTCGCCATTATCGGTACGCTAATGGCGACGAACCGTTAACGAGTTCTCGCAACTCGCGCGGTACCGCGCGCGATCTCTGGTATCTGGGGTGAGTCGCGACAAATCGTTCCTTGCGAAACCCCCTTGAATAAAAAAAAACAATTACGCCATCAATAAAAATCCGAGGGGAATTTGTGGAAAAACTTTTCGTAACTTCAAATTTTCACCCCCGGAAAGAAAAAAATGTGAAAACGACACAGAAAAAAATTGGTTTTCACCAAGAGCGACAGAAAATTAATTTTCATAATTTATTTACAAAAAATGAATTCCCGTCATTAATTAGCAAAAAATTAAATTCCACCGTTCACAAAAAAATCATTTCCACCATTCACAAAAAAATGATGTCCATCATTTACAAAAAAATAAAAAATAATTTCCACCATTCACAAAAAAAAAAAAAAATGTCCAAGATTAACAAACAAATAATTTCGACCACCCACTAAAAAAATTGCCCCCATTAATTCCCAAAAAATGAATTCCCACCGGTTTCTTTGTCGACGAGATCTCAAACGCAAACCATGGTTTGCGCAATAAAACCACCTACCCCAACCCTCGACAAACAAACACGCGTATAGTTGAGTCGACAAACTGGGCGAAATTTCGCGGGGAAATTTTACACGTCCCGGGGTGCGGCGTCGTCGCCGCGTGGGAAAACAAACGTTGCGAAGGGCGAGCGTTGCGTACATTTCGCCCGCTGCTCGCGCAAAGCTCGCGGTGTGTTTTTCGCTCTCGAGTCTCACGGCGCGCAATTCGCGCGGCACGCGCGGCGTGCACAACGAGAGCCAGTGACTCTCAATGGGAGCGGCGACGTGTGCGGAGGCGTCGAGTGTCCGTCCGTCGGTCGGTCCGTCCCGTATTCCGTGGCCGGCGGGACGTGGCCCGACACACACGGTCCACAATGGGGCCGGCGGCGTAGCCGAGCTTTTCATATCGGCAGTGGGCAACAATGGGCAGCTCGGTCGCGCGAACGCGCGCGCGCCTTCTGCCCTCCCCGCGCTCGCACAATGAGCTCCATTATGTCCGACGTACGGAGCAGCTGGTTGGGGGCGGTGGGGAGAGGAGGAGCGCAGCCTCCGCGGCGCACGCGAGAGCGGAGAGCGGCGGACCAGCCAGATATGAGACAGAGACGCGGTACATACACGTCATCAGCGGGGCGAAGAAAAGCCGGGAGAACTGAAAAGCGAGAACTGATGGAAATCTACGCCGACCGCAGGACGCTCGAAAACTCGCAAATATCGTATTTTTCGCGAATATTGAATTTTTTAAGTCGTCGGATTATTCTGGAATGATTTATTTGTTTATTTTGTAATTCTTCGTTTGACGAATTTGACAGTAGAAAGACATTTTTATCTTTTATCTCGAAGTGCTGGAAAGTGGCTTTTATTTATTTTGTAATTCCTGGCTTGTCGAATATCATTGGCGAATTATTAAAAAATAATTCTTGACTTTCTACCCGAAGCACCGGAAAGTGGATTTTATTGTTATTCATTTTGCAATTGTTCGGTTACATCGAATTTGATTGTCAAATCAGTTTTAAAAAAGATTGTATCTTTCGACTCAAAGTGCTGGAAAGTGGTTTTAATTTATTTTTCGATTCTTCGCTTGTCGAATTTGATTGTCAAATTATTTTGAAAACAATTCTTGTGTTTCAACCCGAAGCACCGGAAAGTGGATTTTATTTATTTCGCAATTCTTCGTTCGTCGAATCCGACAGTCAGAACCCTGTTTTATTTTATTTTTGCGACTCGAATTACCGGAAAGTGAAAAAAGTGCAATGAATAGACTTTTCCCCCGTTGCACTTTCGTCAGGGCAAAAATGCACTGACGTATTTCTCACGAAATAATCACGCGAAAAATGTGGACCCCCCGGAGGGGCAGGGGGGGGGGATAATGCCAAACGTTTTTTAATTAACTAAATGACGGATAATGACGTATTATCGAGTCGGTGGAGAAATTGCGAACGAGCGAATCCTCTCCGGGCGCACGAATAGGCGGATTAGCCGCGCGGCGAGGACCAAGGGGACTCGAAATCCGCGAACCATCGCGAGAGGGACAAATTGGAATTCGCCGATTGCGGCATTGCGGAATCCTCGCAGCGAGCGAAAGTGTCTGCCGCATTCTCTCTCCGCGGACGACAAGTGCGCGCCGCTCTCTCGCGAGACTTCGAGGGGGATTAGGGTCGCTCGGGGAGAAGTTCGTCGTTCCCGGTATAACGCGCCATTCGTAGCCTCTCGAGCCTCGAATCAACTTTATCACCTGTCGCTATTGTCGTCTGTGTCATTATCGAAATTTCTCCCGCGCTGTTTTATACTTCCCAAGGCATTTAGGATATTTGCCACTGTTAATTTTGTTAAAAAAAAAGAAAAAAAGTGGAATAAAATAAATTGCCATGTTCATTCCGGCTGTCGAGGAAACATTTTATTTTTATAGCAATAAGGAAAAGGACGAGAAAACTTTTTTACTTATATTTTTTTAACACTTTATTTCGATGTATTTTTGCAACGAATTCGTGATTAGTTTTTTTATAAACGCGATATTTTTTTACAAAAATGTAAAAGAAAACTTGATTATTTTCGATTTTTCTTTTTTTTTGCATTTTGGCTATCGAGGACACATTTTTTTTATAGCCGTAACAAAAAAAAAACGATGAATATTTTCATCGTTGTCACACGAGTTTTCGGGATTACCGTAAATAGCTCGAGGGTCGGTTTTATCGGAAAAGGAATTACGCACGATTGACGTGGCCGCTGGTGACCCCCGCATGTGAAGGGGATGGGGGGGGGGCGAAATTGCGACCGGCGCGGCTCATGTGCATTTTCGGCACGACGAACGTGCTCGCGTGGAAATAATTACAGCGGGAGATGCGACTCGCGACATGACGAACGAGCAGTGTGTACACGCGTAACGCACAGCGTTGCTATGGACAGACGGGATTACGCGGACTGAATTGTCGATGGCAAATATCGAGGCTTTTCGGGTAAAAAAAAGTCTTACGTCGTGCAGAGCGTGAGGAACGCAAGAGACATTTAAAATATAATTTATCCAAAAACGTTTGACAAAAATAGGAAAAAAAATTACAGTTTTTGTTACCGACTGAGAAGATTTCAGGGATTCCCTTAAAGGAGAGTACGACTAAGATTTTTTTTCCAATTTATTATAAAACTTATTTTTTACTTTTTTAAATTTTTGCTCTCAAAAATTGCAAATAAAAATTGCACGCTCGACTGTCGATTTTATTGCTCGGCAGCGGTGGACAAGAACGTTGATTAATTGGCGAACTGACGCATCGGTCCGAAAAGCTGGAAGACAGGCGGACAGGCAGGTGTGTAAACCGCGCTTTTCTGAAATATCGCGCCGCGCTCCCGTTCGCCGTACGTACGAAACGTCGGCCGACGCCTCTCGCGCCGCTAGACACCGCAATATATTTTTATCACGCCGTGCGCGCACGTCGCGTGCCTAGAGGCTCAGCTGTGCGCGCGCGACGCGACAGTTTCGGCCGAGAGACTCGACGACCTCGATCGAATATAAAGACGATTTTACAGACATTTTTTGACATACAATTTAAATGTAAAAAATTACTTTATTCCTGTATCATTAAATTTTCTAAGATTTCAGAAACTAAAGACATTTTTTTAAATAAGGTTAATATTTATTTTATTATGTAGGGACGAACATAAAAAGAATCACCAAAGGGCAAAGGTCGGAGTGTCGATCAAGGTCAATCAGAGATTAAAAATCTAAATTTGCAGCAACGCTCGACCCTCGAAGGAATTTGGCAGCGCGTCAAGAGCGCTGTAAAAAAATCTAAAAGTGGTCGAAAAAATAAAAAATAAAAGACGAAAAAGAATACGGGCCGACTAATAATAACCGCGCAAAGAGCGGCGTCTCGTCCTCTGCGCTAATTTCACTCGGCAGTGAAAACATTCTTGGCAACTCGTCCAGTCATGCCGGATATTTTCACGACGCTTTATATGTGCCAACCAGTCGCTACTTCGTTGCGCGTGTTTCGCGTAAAATAATATTTACAGAAGCGTAAAAAGAAGAAAAAATACAGTCACTCAGGTTGCTCATTATTGCGATTAAAAATGAGCATGTTTTTCGCTCGCTATTTTATTTCAAACGCTTTCTCTCATTATTATCTTCTCTGTCATCGTCGGTGGTTAAACTGATCGTCGCGCAAATGATAAGAAAACAGTCGACGCGACCGTCGATTCGGCATAGACCGAGTATAATAAAAATACAAATTGCGTGACGCCTGATGCTCGTCGTCCGAACTGACAATTCCCTCGATTGTACGGAGGCTTCGACCGCAATTCCACGGCGACGTAAACGGGGAAAAGATTTCCAGCTTTCTAGTAAATAATAACAGTCGTCGCGGCGAAATAATAATAATAATAATAATAATAATAATAATAATAATAATAATAATAATAATAATAATAATAATAATAATAATAATAAGGTACATGAGAGAGTCAACGCCGCGTTTTCACATTTTCGTTCGTGCGTTTTATCTATTTTTTCTACGTCTACAAAGCTGACCTTATATTCAAGGGAAAATCGAGTCTCTTTTTCGTGTATTTTTGCCGCGAAGGTAGCGACAGATTTCCCTCCGCCCCCCTTTCAGCTTCCTCCTGGCGTTATTATAATACCGATTCGATGAGCCGCAAGATTGACCGCCGAGCATTTTTACCTGCCATTTTGAATTACCAAATTATTTAAAATGACAATTGGAAAAAAGAAAACAAAATTATCTCCTGACTGAAAAAAATCATTCAACAAACAATTTGTATAAAAGAAAGTGACGAAATAATAAATCATGAGACTCGACAGCGGCCGCTGAGTCAACGAAAACTTGTGAAAACAAAACAGCGGAGAACTTTTATATTTGTTATCCGGCTCGCTCGCGACCTCTCTTTGCGCTTAGGTGGACATTTTTCGCGTGCATTGCGCGCACTGAATATTATATTACGTCCGCACGTGCGAGCCACGAGCCAACGTTAATCCGCTTACGAGCTCAACTCGTTTCTAATCATGTAGAGCATTATTAATTACTCCAACTTTTAGTTTATACCGTGTGTATTTTTTTAACAAATAATTTGCTGAAGAGAAAAAAGTTTCAGTCACCCCAAAGACTCACGCAAAGTCGGCTGGAAAAAACGAGAACTACATTTTATTCCGTTTCCTGTCTTTCTTTTTTTTTTAACAAATGTAATAAAAAAGTCGTCCCGAAGATCCTATTTGCGATATAATCTCGCGTAAGGTCTGGTAAAAAAGGCTAATTCCTCTCCTCTCTCGGTCTCTTTGCTCCCTTTGCCCCTGTAATTTAATTTACCGTTGGGGGGCGGGGGGGGGGGGGGAGGAATCTGCTCTGCGAGTACGGTGGAAAATTAGAGGCGAATCGTGTAAACCAGGAGCCGAGCGGTCTAATAAAGGAGCGGAGTAAAAAAAATAAAGCGCGCCCGCCGGGAGTTCGCTTTTCATTTGGCCCCCGCAATTCGCAATAGCGCGCGGAAATTCGCGCGTATCGCCGACGCGACGGACGAGGCGAGATAGAAATAAAGTGGGAGAGTCCGGCGCGGTTCGGACGGTGCAACGGCGGCGCTTATTACGTAGGTCAGGAGATGACGGACGCACAGCGGTCTCGATTACGGAAACGGCTGAAACGCGAGAGCCCTCGTTACGCGTGTCCGCCGAGTACCGGGGGGACTCGCGACGAATTAGCATATATTTATTATTCATCCGCACCACCGGGCGGCGACGAGGCCGGAGAATAAGCGCGCGCGCGCGCGCGCGCTCTCCTCGTCTCCTCGCCACCCATGCATACGTAATACACCGTGTCATACGTCTCTCGTTACCCACTTCCGCACATCTTTTGTCGCTGAATGGCCCGATTGTCCCGCGCGGATGAGAAAAGAGAAGAACAAAATATTCCAGCGACGATTCGCGACCTCGGAGCGCGTCTCAAAAATCGTCGCGTGAAGTATATGGGGCATTCCACGCTGACTCGCGACTTTGGAGCGTGTCCAAAAAATCGGTGCGTGAGATGTATGGGGCATTCCACGCCGACTCGCGACCTTGGAGCATGTTCGAAAAATCGGCGCGTGAGATATATGAGGCATTCCACGCTGACTCGCGACCTCGGAGCGCGTCTCAAAAATCGGCGTGTGAAATATATGGGGCGTTCCACGCCGATTCGCAACACTTGGAGGGCGTCTAAAAAATCAGCGCGTGAAGTATGCGGGATTCGCCCGGTTGACCTTTGATTATTCGTATCGGGACCGCAATTTTTCCAACATTGACGTAACTCCTATGAACATTAATTTTTCTTTTCTTTTGAGAAAAAGAAAATTTGCCTATGCCTCTTTACCTTTTTTTTTACTTTGAAAGTCCAAGGTCAAATCTACAATTTCGCGCCAACCTTGAGAAATTTCCAATAATGCGCGAATCACAGAATCCATCGTTGTCGACCGAAAGGAGAGGTCGACATTCTTTTTTTTTTTTTTTCATTTTTTTATCCATACCAATTAAAAAAAAATCAACGACAGCCACCTCGTGTATTGCATCTCCGGCGAGCCGAGGTATCCCCGACGTCGCGTCGCGTTGTATGCAGAGCGCGAGGCGCGCGCGGGCAGCTCAGCAGACTCTCCGCCCCCGGCTGTGCATAATGGCGCAAGCGGGCAAGTTTGAACGATGTAACCCCACGCGGGTACACGCAACATACGCGCGGAAGGGAATAACTTTGGTGCTCGCGCGCCGTGTTATGCTCGACACACACTCGGCCGGCAGGACGTGGGGTGTGTGGGGGGGAGGAGTGCGGGCGGTGAGGGGGCAGGAGGGGGGGAGATGGAGAGGTTTGCGAGACGCAACACGAGCTTTAATCAGCCTCCGCGTAATGGGGCCACTTCGTGCTTCGAGCTTTTTGCTCTCCGCAGCTTTTCCTCTCCCCCCACGCCCCCCTCTCGCCCCCCGCGAGCTTATTGCACAAACGACCGTTGGTACTTTATTCGAGCGTTGCCACTGAAATATCCTGGTACTCGGGTGTGTTTTTTTCTCCTCTTTTTTCTTTTTTCTTTTTTCCTTCCCCCCCCCCCCCCCCCCTCCCCATCCCGCCCAGGAAAGCCGGGAGAATCATTTTCAGCGCCGAGCTTTTCATCTCGTCTATAGACTATCGTATTACGGACAGAGAGAGAGAGAGCAGGAGAGAGGGAAAGCGCGTCCGGCCCCCGCGAATTCGACGTGGAGCGCGTGGAAAGGACGTTTTTTTGCACAAAGAGGAGAGAGCAGGAGTCCGCTTTTTTTTTTCTTCATCTCTATCTCTGTCTCTCGTTCCCGAGGCTCGTTCTCCCTCGCTCCTTGTGTGCACCTCCGGTCCTGTATTTTCGTCCGTCGGTCATATCACGTTGCGCACACCCCGAGGTTTCTCGTTTTATTAATTGCGAGTAGTTGAATCGTTTCTTTTTCTTTTCTCTCTTTCTCGTTATTTTTTCTTCCCGTTTCTCCCGCAACGGAGCCCCGATTTCGCGAAATGGGATTTTTTTCTCCAAATCATTATGCGGTATTAAATACCGAATATTCCGGGTATTTGTCCGCCAGCGAGGGATTTTTATCGACGATCTGTTGTACCGACGTTCGGTAAAATCGGCTTATTAGTTACCCGATCATTGTTATATGAAAAAAAAATGTGTCGCCCTGTGGGTCGATTTTAGCGTCGAAATTTTCGCAAAAAAAACAAAGAAAAAAAAATTCTCCGGAGAAGCCGATAAAGTGGTCGAAAACGTGATAATCGCGGGCGGAATTTCCGCGCCCGCGGATTTCCGTATCGGCGCTGGGCCGCGCGCCGGGTGGCTGAGATTTTTATCATTCGCTTCCGGCTTATCCGGGGATCAATTTCCACACGCCTCGACAAATCCCGCGCGAGAGCGGTGTTATCGCCGTTCTGGGGGATCCTCGTACTCTGTGGAAAGAAAAATATATACATATAGCGCGGACAGACAGCTCGCACAGCTCGTCCTTTCTTGCGTCGTCGTCATCGTCGTCGTCGGAATCGATAAAACGCGGCCTTGGGGTATAAGTTTTTCGGCAGTCACATATAGGGAGAGCGAGAGCTTATCTCCGCTGGATTGAGGAGCTTTCAACGCCGCCGAACTGGTATAACTTGCGCCTTATGTACTCGCGACAACCGGCCAAATCCTAACGTAACAATGGATCAAGTCTTCTCCACCTTCTCAGACCTATCCAACTTTCCCAACGTTAAAAGTATCAATTTATTCTTTAACTAGTAATAATAAAAATAAACGTTAATCATTATCTTGACCGTTAGAACATGATGATAACAATAATGATAATGATAATGATAAGTATAATGAAGATGATAATTATGATGATAATGACAATGATAATGATAAGTATAATGAAGATGATAATTATAATGATAATGACAATGATAATGATAAGTATAATGAAGATGATAATTATAATGATAATGACAATGATAATGATAATGATAAGTATAATGAAGATGATAATTATAATGATAATGACAATGATAATGATAAGTATAATGAAGATGATAATTATAATGATAATGACAATGATAATGATAATGATAAGTATAATGAAGATGATAATTATAATGTCAATGACAATGACAATGACAATGATAATGACAATGACAATGACAATGACAATGATAATGATAATGATAATGATAAGAATAATGATAATGATAATGATAATGGGGAGAGAATTTACATGACTTTACATTACATGGAGAGAATCTGGTATTACATATAACACTACTAACATTTGGATTTTTTTACCATTCCGTCGATTTTCGTAACTCACATCTGTGCCATTAGTTGCCACTCAAACGTTTTTTATTTCATTTTTTTTCCCGTAGCGAAAAAATCGTCAGATTGTGAAAACAAGCACGCTTTACGCCACGCCAAATACATACGTGGATATATAATCGTCGCTGGAGCATATTTCTCGCGCGTGTATCACCGAATATAAATCGCGGGGGGTCGCGAAACCCGATCGCCGATCTACGAATTTACGACGACGACGCGTCGGCGGCGGCGGCGGCCTCCAATTTTCGGCGTCTAATTACGAAGCCGGCGTGTTGCGCGGGATAATTTATACGGTCGATGGCTGGCGGCGAGGGGGTTAAGGGACGGGGTGGGGGGAGGGGGGGGGGGGTTGGTGCATAAGCACGCGGAACCCAGGAGCCGGCGAGACACAATACGCCGGGGGTTCCCGGCTCGTAGACACCGGTCGAGCGGTTCCGAAGGTGGAGGCGGTGGCGGTGGCTGCAAGCAATGTATACGGGGTGTGCATAAGCCAACCGTATTACCAGAAAGAGACGACGAAACGAGCTGCTGTCAGGGTGGGTGAAAGAGGAGCGGGACGGGGGTTGGTGGTTGGGGGAGGGGGGGGGGGAGTGAGAGATGCGGCGAGAACTCTCGACAACAACAACGAGAGAGCAACCGAAACGCCGCAAACCCTCCCTCCCCTCGGCGGACATGATTAACTCTCTTCCTCGCTCTCTCTCTCTCTCTCTCTTCCTCTCTACGTTGTTTTGTACACAATAATATATATATATATGTATAATATATACGTAGTGCATTTCGTTACGGGGATTACGAGGCGATTGGTAACCCGGAAAACGTTCACTTGCGGCTAACGAGGTTGCGACTGTCCCGGATTCCCGTTAAACAATACGCCACCCACCCCCGTGTTCGAGGGGTTTGCGAGAATTAAAAACTCCGCGACGTTGAAACTCGATCTTTGCCGCTTCGTAAATTGAGTGTGTATTCTTTTTTTTTTGTTCTGGGAGTTTCGGAAAAATCGCCAGGCGAAATAAAACGGATTCACTGTGCACAGTGTGGTGATCTTTGCCAGAGGAAAAGGATGTGGCTGCGAAACCGGAATCCGAAATTTTCAACAATTTACGAACTTCCACTGACAACCGATTTTTTTTTTTTTTTTTTCGTACGACAATAATGACTCAACGGTCGTAAAACCGCGACCGAAACGGTTCTCGTATTTATGTCGCACCGGCGATGCGCGCACGTTCGAGTTACATTTCATGTCTACACGCGCAGCGTGTGTACCGTTGCCTCGGCGGGATAAATGTCGTATATATGTATGGGCCATTCCTTACCGATTCGACCTGGATCTGACCCTCGACCTCTTGGATTTCGTCTACGATTTTTTGTGTTCAAGCTCTTTTTAAACTTGGGACAAGTTTAAAAAGAGCTTGACATTTTTTACAACTTTTTTTTTCTCAAATTTGGGTTGGTTACAATTTTTTTTAATGGAAATATTGTGAACCAGAATGTAGAAAATATGAAAAAATGCTAAAAATCCTGTATCGGACGCAACAAATTCGAAGCTTAAATCCAAAGTGGGCTGAGAGTTGCTTCTATTTTTTCCGAGATTTTCACGTTTTTCATTTTCTTTTTTTTTCTTGCGAGAAAAAAGTCCGTGAAAAGTAGAAGCAAATCTCATCTCATTCTGCGATGAGGCTTCAAATTTTTTATATCGGACGCACAGGATTTTTGAGAATTTTTTCAGTTTTTTCAATCCTGGCTGACGACATTTTCATTTTGAAAAATCTAGACTAATTCGAATTTGAAAAAAAAAAACCGGAAAAAATTGTCGAGCTCTCTTTCGAGTTGGGACAATAACCCGAAAAATAGTGGACGAAATCCGAGAGGTCGAGGACCAGACCCAGGTCGAATCGGCATGGAATGCCCCATATGTATATAACATCATATATGTATACGTGCGGTATATACGTGATTCATGACGGCGAGTCGAACGTGCCTGGGTTGTAATGACGAGTTTCGGGTCTGGCGCGCAGCGAAATATCAATAGCGCGACGTGTGTCACGCGGAGTCGACTTTGCCGCGCGCTCGCGGGATCTAATTGATCGAGCGCGCGCGGAGCGGCGGCCGAAATGCGTTTGGGACGTCCGTGTCAAACGCCCGCGCGAATTCGTGCGGTTCCCGCGGCTCTGTCTCCGTCGTTCCCGAATCGCCATTGCGAAACTGAAACGAGCGGCTAAAACGGGCCTCGTGTAATAAATGCAGAGCGACCGAAATTCAATTACCGAACGCGTCGGGACGATTTGTCATTTTTAATGTATATAAATAACGACCGAAAACGCGCGCGGTGCCTGTAATTATTGCAACGCGGAAATTTCAACGGCGCGGTTGAAATTTCCACGTTGAATTTTCAACGTTGCAGCCCTTTGACTGCGGCCTTTTCAGTCCGCGTGACCTTTGACCTTTTGAAGCGACTTTTTTTTTCTTCTTTTTTCAGAGCTTCTCACTTTTACGAGATCTCTCATTTCTCCCTGTCACACATGAAATTCATGAGCGCCCGGGACATTCGACGTTACACGAGAGGAACGACGCGACGCCTTCGCGCCCGGCAACGGCGCGGAGACGGCGTTGAATAAATTCATGCATCGCGGATTACTTCTTTCAATAGATGACCCCGTGTCTCTCGCGCGCCCACTTGACATTTTCCGCGGCGCGCTTCGCGTACATCGGCGGACACTTCACATTTTTTTTTTTTTTTCGTCTAACAAATCATCGCCTGCGGGTCAGTCTGGATCTCGCAAAAATTGCCGAGGGACCGGACTGTGTAGACCTTCGATATTAAACGCGGCTGCCGAAGTCGGCGCGATCTTCGTTAGAAGCGCCGAGTCATTAATAACCGGAAATGTAACAAATATTGCTCCAAAAAATTGAAGAGCACGAAAAAAACTATTTTTTTTATTCGACCGAATTATAACAAAATTGAAAAAGTATTATTATTATTATTATTATTATTATTATTATTGCTATTATCACTATCATTATCATTATCATGATCATTATTACCATAATTATCATTATTTTTTATTTTTTATCACAAAGCCCCGAGCCCCCGACAGTGAACATTTTTGCAAAACACGAAACGTAGCGCATTGGGCTCGATTTCGCGCCGTCGATATCGCGCGTGCAGAATTCGAAGCCGCGAAAACCATTGTCGGTCATTCGATCGGGCGACTGCGAGTGGCCAGGTACAAAACACGTGACAAAAGAAACGGTTGACAATGGACGATGAAAAAAAAAGTCATGGTAGGACATAGGGGGGGTGGGGGGTGAGATGGTAGTGACGACGAGAAAAGCGCGTAGACTCCACGGGGTTGTTTCTACCTTTTCGTGTTTCCACCTACAGCGCCGCGCGCGACATTAGGTGGCCGGGTTGGTGTCGGCGACCTCGCGCGGTACGTGGGTTGCATCGCAGTCGCAGTGAAAATAAAGGATCGGCCCCCGAGTAACCGGTCACGCTGCACCAGATACGTGACTCGTATATTTTATACACACGTTTGTGTTTGTATGTGCGCTATATATGTGGGGGGAGGTGTGGCAAAATGGGACAGCGTGGCAAAACGGGACATTTTTTTTTTTTTTTTCAGTTTCGATTAGAGTTGCGGGCAAAATAGGGCAAACTCCCATTTCGCGTTTTTTCACCCCAATATAACGTTTTTCAAATAATTGGAATGTTTCCAGCCATCTGGTTTAAAAAAAATCACTTAAAAAAATGTTTATTATTTTTTAATATAATCATTACTGATGATGCTGTGTATCATCCAGTAAAAAAACACGAATAGCCGAATCTGGGGGTTTGTCCTGTTCTGCCCGCACTTTTTTTTTGCGATGCACAAAATTGATGATTGGAATCGAATTTTTGCGTGAAAAATCATTAAAAAACACACTGTGGTCGTCGTCGTAAAACCATTTTTCGCATAGGCGTCCCATTTTGCCCCCACATCCCTGTATATGTGTGTAATGTGTATGGAAACACGTGAAGCTACTATACAGCTTAACGTACGTTACTACGTAGCGGCAACGTAGCCGCGCTATTTACAGCACAGAGTCGGGTATCGTGGAATCGGCGAATTTTCGTTGGCTCCCCCGAAGGTCGAGAACTCGCGAGTTCTCGACCCCTTCCGAGTCGGGCAATATCTTCGCCCCCTCCCCCCTCCTTGCCCCTCTCACCCCGCTCTATTCGCCGAGTCGGAGTCACCTGAGAGCGTTTGGAGTATATTGACCATTTGTGCGGATCTGTATCGAGCGTCCACGCGTCCCGTGTTGTCACACGAGAATTCGATCAACTTCCCGGCGTTTGCGGCGTCGATAAGTCGCGACACTGAATTCTATGAGTCACTCTCGCTTCCTCCGAAATTTCCGGCCACGTTAGATCTTTTTTTTTAATACTCACCTCAGTAAGCGTTAAATTTCATTTTTCTTTTTCTTTTCAATTTTTAAGAAGGTTTTTTTTAATTCAATTTCTCTGTTATCAGAAGTTTTCATTGAATTTTTTTATAATAAGTTTTTATTGAATTAAGAAGGTTCGAAAATTGCTACCGCGTTGTCTCGCGATTTTCAGGCAGCGAAAGCAAATTTGAGTCTCCTGAAATTTTAGCCGGATGAGAATTTTTTTTTACTTGAACGAAGACCAATGTTTGGCGAAAGAAATTTTCCCGGCGACTTCCGCGATTCCTCCGAGATATCCGAGCACGTTGAATAACATCCAACGTGCAACGTTCTTTTTTCATAATCATCTCAGTTTTCGTTAAGTCTCATTTTTTTCAATTTTTTTAAGGAGGGAAAGAAGGGTTTTTTTTCAAGTGAGCAAACTCGCACCTCGTTATTTCTCATTTCCACGCAGCTTCCTTCATGAGAAACGTGGGGTTGCTCAACATATCTTCTCGTAGAGACAGATTTAATAAAAAGACAACCTTTTTTTTGCAGAGTCAGAAAACGCGATTCCATTTTTAGATAAACAGACGAACATTACCGCGCGAAATTCCGGCAATATTTCGCAATTTCGCGCAGCGCATTCCGCGCGTCGACGGCCCACGAGATTCAGATTGAATTTCCGATTCGCTTCGACCGCTCTCTCGACTCGAGCCCCCCGCCGCGCACCGAGTGTTACAGGATGTTCCGACGTTCCCGGAATTCCGACTTTATTGCGCGCGGGCAAAAAGCAGAGCCCCGGCCGTGTGTCCTCCCGGCGTGCGGAGAGAGTCAATGGCACCGGCGTCGCGGCCGCGTCTATATTGATCGAAATGGTTATTAAATCGCCGCGTGAATTGACCCCAATTTCGCGTTGCGCCGTGTCCATTGAAATACTCGTCGACGGTGCGAGTGCTCCAACTTCCGGTGTTCCATCGTGGCCATAATCGTTATAAAAATAAAAAATAAAAATAACAGGCTACGAAAGTGAATATGAATAAAAGAATTTGTTATATTTTTTCGCTTTTAAAAAAACATTGAAATATTCGTGAACGGCGCGAATGACCCAACTTCCGGTGTTCCGTCCTGGGTAAAATCGTTATAAAAATAGAAAATAGAAATCGCAGCCTACAAAAATGAATTTGTAAAAAAAAATAGTTATGTTTCGCTCTAAAAAAAAACCTTTTAATCATTCGTCGAAATATGGAAAAAAATATTTTCAATATTTCGCTCTTAAAAGAAATCTATGCATCAAAATTGCTAAAAAAAATTTTTTATCCAAGTAGACAAATTCGTAAATAAAAAAAAATCAAAGATTCGAACTTTTTTTTCGAACTTACAAAATTGATGGCATAAATATGAATCAATACGAACGAGATGCAGTAATGCAAGATAAACTGCAATAACAGGAATGGCTTATGAATAACAAATAATCCAATAGCGGGACAAAATTGAACTCGAAAAAAATGATTTTTCATATTACCCTGTAAAAATAAATCTTCGCGTCGAAATTGTTCCAAAAAATGTTTAAATCCATGTAGACAAATCCCTAAAAAAAAAAAAAAAACTATTCGAAAAACCTTTTTTTTTCAATCTTACAAAATCGAGGGTAAAAAATGTGAATCAATACGAACGAAATACGGTAATGCAAGATAAACTGCGATAAAAGGAGTGGCTTATGACGAATAACAAATAATCCAATAGCGGGAGGCTGCGGGGGGCGGGTTGCGGTGGGGGTCAAGGAAGAACTCCAGAGAGAGGGAGAGAGAGAGGGAGATGACTTTGCAAACTCGCAAAGCAAATTTCTCGCTTTACCGGGGGCCGAGAGAGGAAATTCCGAGCTCCTTTCCCCGGCCAACTCGATCCTCTTTCCTCGTTCCCGGTCCCCTGCCTCCCCCCCCCCCCCTCCCCCCATCACCGGTTCCAACGTTGATTTCTCGAGAAAAGCCCTTTTGAGATAAGAGGGAACGCGTCCTGCCTGCTCTCCGCTCGTCCGTCGAGGCCGCTCTTGTTCTACGCTGCTGCAGCAGCAGCGTCGTCGTCGTGCAGCCTCGAGATTGAATTCCCGATCTGCCTCGAAGAGTTCCGCCCGACGTCGCCCTCCCGCTGGTTTCCGTCCTCGCGCCGCCGTCGCCGCCCCTTTGCGTCCTCTTCCGGCCCCTCGGGAGTCCTCCTGGCACTTATGGGATTCCTCGCAGGACAAAAATGTATAACGCTCCGTGAAACGAGATAGCGGAATGCACGGCGAGGACTCCGCGACGACGAGGGAAAGACAAATGGCAAGGACGACGCTACGACGATTTTTCCAAGCTGACTGACGGAAAAACTTGGCGGGGAGAAACAACAAAAAAAAACAACGCGAAGGAATTGCGAAAACGGAGGTGGAATAATTTATTTTTGAAAACAAAATTCTTCGAGTTGTTTCTGAAAGTTTTTTAAAATAAAAAATGGTTTTATGCAATTCGCGTCGGGGAGGAGAAAAAAAACAAATGTTTTGTAAAAAAAAACGGGGCTGAAATGGGTGAGGGTAAAAATAGCTAATGATCAAAATAGCGAATGGCTAAAATAGCAAATTTCAAAATAATGAACGATCTGAATCTAAAATGGCCATCATTACGAAATTCGCTATTTCAGCCATTCGCTACTTTGGTCATTAGCTATTTTGACCCCCACCCGTTTGGGAAAGGAAAAAGAAAAATCATTGATTGCGGGAAACTGGAAACGCGAGTCGTAAATAAATTATGCTAATCGAGTGGCTCGCGCTGGACGCGATCGGTTCTGCCAATTTGAGGCTCGTTCGTGCGTGCATCGATGCCCAGGCTCGATGCCCAGTGCGAACTAAGCACTTCGGGCCGGACTCGTCGCAACACGAGTGTCACAAAGCGCTGACACTGTGACCCGCGAATTGCGCAAATACCGCGTACGTTGGACCCGCTCGAGATGGGTTGTATTTTTTTACTCTCGCTGCCCATCGAGCAGCTCGTGAAATTTAATACGAGAGAAAAACTTTCGTCGTTGGCTGTAAAAAAATGGATGCGATTTTTTATGAATATATTATGGAAAAGAATAAAAATTCATTTTATTATTTTAAAAAATCGAGTCTTGCATAAAACACTACTAAAAAATCGCATTGGGGTTTATAAAATTCATTTTATTTTATAACAAAATTCATTTTATTTTATAACAAAATTCATTTTATTATAAAAAAATCCAAGCCTGCTATGAAACACTACTAAAAAAATCACGTTGGAGTTTCACAAAAACTTTTATTTACTACTGAACAACCTGCACACCAAACGTTTTTTCTGGTGATTTCTGAAAATTGCGTATTTCGACTTAAAAAATGTATTCTTCGACCAAGTTTTGATGACAGGTTTGACCATCAACGCAGGAAAAGCTCGACGTTTACGAAATCGTTTGAATCGCCGCGATAATTAAATCGAGGCCTCCACGTTTAACCAGTTTATTTCTGTTGCAGCTTCCGGGTCGGGTTCGGTGATCGGTCGCGATCCGCTGCCTCCAAGGGCGGTCAGCACGTCGCAGCTTCCGCAGGGCGGCGCGCCGCTCATTCAGCCGCCGTCCGGTGTCTCGACGCTTCCCCTTCCGCGTGCCAACGGCGGCAGCGGGCATCGTCAGCACCAACTGGCGACGCTTCCGGTTCATCAGTCGACGCCTCAGTCGGCCTCGAGGCTCGCGCCCCTCGTCGGGGTCGAGTCCAACGACAATCTCGTCTCGAGAGTCGCGAGCGCCAGCGAAATCCGGCTCAGCCCTGTACTTCAGTGAGTCTTCGATTATTCGCAACATTTTTTTACTGATCAATTCAATAAATTGATGAAATTAGGTTCAAGAAATTGATGAAATTAATTTTTAAAATTCACGAAATTAATTAAAATAAACTGATGAAATTAGGTTCAAGAAATTGATGAAATTAATTTTTAAAATTCACAACATTAATTAAAATAAACTGATGAAATTAATTGAAATAAATCAATGCAATTTATTGAAATAAATTAAGGAAACTAATTGAAATTAATTAACATAGATTGATTAAATTAATTGAAATAAATAAATCAATGTAATAAACAAATGAAATAAGCTCATGAAGTTACTAAAAATACATTTATTTATCTACCCGAAGATTACTATCTACTAATTACACAAAACGGCTGCAGCGAGTACTAACATTTTTTTCTCCAACATGAAGTTTACAAATCCAATTAACGTTCATTTTATTTCGCAGCGCAAACAACGACTCGAAGAGCCCGAGAGTCTCGTCGCCGAGTGGAAGCAGTCAGCACCTGCTCAGCCCAGCGAGGAACATGCGGATGGTCTCGCCGAAGGAGCACCGGGTGTCGAGCCCGAGCGACAGCGAGAGGCATCTTCATAGCCCGAGTCAGTACAGGCCGAGGAGCGATTGAAATATGCCAGAAAAAATTCCCCCTTTTTCCTTCGATTCTTCACACGATTTTTTTTTTGCCCCAAGTCACCAGCTCGATGACTCCTGGCCCGGTCGCGACAGGATTACGCGAGTTCCAGTCGCAGTCGTAACCGAAATTGCACCCGGGAAAACTCGTGCTACTCGTGGAGCTTAAGCGATCGTGAATTATTCATTGTTTGCAGTGGATCTTTGCATTATTCCCGTGCGAGCATAGTGGCCTCAAGAGCCAAAAGCGCACGAGGTCGCTTTTCCCTATTCCTTTTACCATTGACGCGTTTTTTCCTTTCTTTTTACCATTTTTTTTTTCATTCCCCCAAAAAATTACACTCGCAAAGCAGAGCCATCGAACTTTTCCAGATGGTTCACCAAGGAGACTCCGATGTCACTGCTGATGCTTTGCGTTGTTTCGGGCACAATGACCGGCCGAGCTTTCCGCGAGGTCGCGACCGTTCGTCATACAACGTGTAAACTTGTCGCTCCGGCCGGGGAGGATTAAACTCGAGCGCCCGATTCTCCTCCTCTCGCGCTCGCGCGCGCGGACTATCAATTCGCGAGCGGTAAATTCACAGCGATTAATACAGAGGCGCCGCGGTAATGAGCTTACAAACCAATCACTCTGATTATCCTGTATTTATACGTTTACTGTTTGACGCCCCCGGCGCGCGTTTCCGCGGAATCGTTATATTTCTCGCTGTGCATTCGGAGCCGGGGGGGTTAATTTTCGATGCCCTCGGAATTCGGTGATTTACGGTGATGCGTGTTTGCCAGACGAGACAGAGAGACTGATGCGCCCGAATTATCGCGGGGAGAGAAACGTTAATGCGAAATATGCGCGTAATTCCAGCGTCGATACACGGAAAAAGAATATCATTGATTGAAAAACAAGTGTAGTCAATTCAATGTCACTTCTGGTTCGTAAAATTTCGTATGATATCGAAACAATAATTCCAAAACAGGCAAAAGAATATTTTTGTGTTTTGATGTTAACTCGGATTGTAGCAACAATAATTAGAGTTCATTTAAAAACATTGTTTTTGGCAGCGCGCGAGCGAAGGTTTTATTAAAACAACGATATTTTTTTCCCCGTGTAATGCCGGAGCGATGTGGCGAAATAATAAAAGAAAGAAGATAAAAAAAACTGTCGTTAATCTTGCTAAATCGTCGGTGTTTACAGGTGACCGAAAGACAATCAGCCCGACCGGCAGAGACGTGGATCGCGGTAGCAACGGCAGCCTGAGACAGATGCAGCGCGTGGTCCAGGGTCGCGAGAGCTCGGATTTTCTTCACAAGAGGGTGAGAGACGACGACGACGGGAATCACGACGACACGCGCTTCTTGCCGCTCGCGCGCACTCGTAGACCGGAGGAAAAAACGCGGTTCGATCGGCTCGGCTCGGCAGCAAACGCGAAGAGAGTAGCTGCGAAACCGGCACCTGCGCACACTGCGAACTTCCGGCGGGGCTTAGAGTTTCGATATTGACACTGCCGAGAGCTTTGAAGCCCCCGGGTGATCCACGATATAACAGGAATTTTCCTGTAGAGACTCCGGTAAAATCGACGTCCCAACGAGGAAGATAATTAATTCTCGAACATAGAATTAATTACGAGAAGATCGCAATTAATTTCCATTCAACCGGAACTCCATATTGATCATGGATCTCGAGCTTTCAAGAAATATTTTCGGGTTTGTCTCGCGAAAATCTTTTTTTTTTCTTGCCCGTAGAAGATACCGGAAATTTTTCGGAAGAGATTCCGGTAAAATCGATGTCCCGAGGAGGAGGATAATTAATTCTCGAACATAGAATTCATTATGAGAAGGTCGCAATTAATTTTCATTCAACCGGAACTCCATTCCGGTCGTGGATATCGAGCTTTCGATAAATATTTTTGGGTTTGCCTCGCGAAAATCTTCTTTGCCCGTAGAAGATAACAGGAATTTACCGGGAAAGACTCCGGTGAAATCGGCGTTCCGACGAGGACGATAATTAATTTTCGAAGAGAGAATTAATCACGAGAAGATCGTAATTAATTTCCATTCAATCGGAACTCCATCCCGGTCTTGCATATCGTGCTTTCGAGAAATGTTTTCGGGACTGCCTTTTTTGCGGGCGAAAATCTTTTTTTGCCCGCAGGAGTCGCGGTAAAATCGCCGAAGCGAAACGGCAAAACGGAGGAAGAGGGAGCGAGGCGAGAGGCCGGGGTCAGGAGAGCGACTATGCGCTCGGGGCCAAAGCGCGAGGGTTCAGGCTCGCCGCTGCGACACTGCGGTCACTGCCGGTCAGTCGCGCGGGGCTCCGTGCCAGCGATCGAACCGCCGAGAAAAATCAAAGCTGCGTTCGCGCGTTCCCCACCGACGCCCCGGTGCATTGTCCCTCGCGGTCGCGCTTGCCAAGATCCTCCGACGCGGATTTACCAGACGCGCGACGCGTCCGGCCGCGAGCGCGCGCCAGTTTGTCATGCATTCGGACGGAACTCTTTTTGTCGCAAAAAATCCGGCGGCTGCCGAGGATTCCAAGCGTCCCGAAAGTTATTGGCTTGAGGTATCGGCAGGAAGGAGAGCGCCGATCCTGCTGCGTATTGTTAGTAGCCATCATGCTTCTTCACGTGAAAATATATCTCATTTGCGTTAAATACTCTTAAAATGTCGGCCTCGGACCGATGTAAAGTGAACGATTGAAAGGAATTCCCGGTGAAAAAAGTTATTGGTCCGGGTATCGCCAGAAAGGAGAGCGACAATCCTGCTATTTATCATGCTAGTAATCATTAGTATTCTTCACGTGAAAATATGTCTCATTTGTGTTAAATTCTCTTTATATTTTGGCCTCGGAGCGAAATTTATTTTTTTGGTTGGACGATTGAAACTAATCCGCGGTAAAGAAATTTCGTTGCCTCCTCACTCGTTTTCGCACGTAGTTAAACTCGGATCGACCGACGCGGAGGCCGCTCTTCTGCGGCTCGGCGTACAAAGTTCGAGAGGAGGAAAGAGCGGCCGGGGCGAAGGCCACCGAGGAAAGTGGCCTTGATCCTGGGTGCCCAAAGGGCCCCAACCCCGAGACTGGTTTCGCCTTGCGCAACCAGACCCGTATTCGCTCGCGGTCCCGCCGCCGCGGATCGTCGAACAAAGGTCAATCCTGCCTGTGGTCGGCGCGCCTATTTCCGAAAATTTCGGACAGTAAATTTCCATGCGAGAATAGCCGTCGGTAAAACCTAATACCACGAGAATTACGACGGAACCGCAAGCCAATAATTCGGCCGACATCTTGCCATTGCACAGATTACATATTTTATTTAACATCTGCTTTAATCTTTTTCCACATGACGAGGAAAAAACGCGGCTCGATGTGGAGATCAACGGAGGAGAAAGCGAAATTCCTCAGCCGCGCGAACGCGACGTGAGGACCAACGGCGAAGGAAGCGATTTTTCCCAATCGTCCGAAGGATCAACGGCGAACGAAACGATTTTTCCCAACCGTCCGAAGGATCAACGGCGAACGAATCGATGTTTCTCAACCGCCCGAAGGATCAACGGTGAAGGAATCGATTTTTCCCAACCGCATGAAGGATCAACGACGAAGAAATCGATTTTTCTCAACCGCCCGAAGGATCAACGACAAAGGAATTGATTTTTCTCAATCGCCCGAAGGATCAACGGCGAAGGAATCAATTTTTCTCAACCGCCCGAGGGATCAACGGCGAGGAAATCAATTTTCCGCGATCGCCCAAAAGCGGCGCCGTCGTCGAGTCGGACTCAGGATACGGCCCTGACGACGAGGGTTCGACCTGGCGCACTGCCGCACGAAGCGCGGCCAACGTAGCCGCGCACGGATGCTGTGCGCGCAGGAGAGACGGAGAAAGAGAGAGGCCCCCGAAGTGATCTCTCGCGAAAAAAGAAAAACATACAAAACAATGTAGTGGCGCGAAGCGAGACGGCGGGGCAGAATGAGACGAGAAGAGAGCGGCGAGAAAGGAGGAGGGAAAGGGAAAAAGAACTGGTCGAGGCAGCAGCAGCAGCAGCGCATGGAGGCAGCGGGCGTACCGTGCATGCCCGGCATTGCAGGACGAGCGCGAGCGAGACGAGCCGGGCAAGACGCCAGTCTTGCATTAGTCCTCCTTGGTGAACTGCGATTCGATCGAGCCGCCCGCCGACCACGAGCGCCTCCCTTCTTCTCTTGCCTTGGTGATTTTGCGTTACAATTTACAATTGTTGGTGGAAGAAGAGAAAACAAAAAAGGCGGCCGAAGATTCGCCACGCGTTGCCGAATAATTTGATCCTCACAGCCAGCGCGAAAAAATGTTTCTCACACGCCGGTGAATTTGCGTTATCGTCGTTGCAAGAGGAAGAAAAAGCGGCCGCGAAGATCGGCCGCGCGTTGCCGAATAATTTGAACCTCACAGCCAACGCGAAAAAACGTTCCTTGCTCACCGAATTTGTGTTATCGTTGTCGAAAGAGGAAGAAAAATCGGCCGCGAAGATCCGCCACTCGCTGAGTAATTTCGTCCACCCAGTCGAAGCGCGAAACGAGTTTTCGTTGATTTTTCGCTCCGCCACTTCGCAGCTCGAACGCGAGAGTCAACCGGCCGGGTGTCCTGCGACCGAGCTTCGTTCTGGTTTACCCGCGACGAGACAATTCTCGCGGCACACTTTCTATCGGCGGCGAGTCGAGCTGCGTTTCCGCATCTTCGATGCGACGCGAGTGCGAATCGGTCGCGAGAAAAAACGGCACGCGCGATAGATTTAACGACGGCGAGTTTCTATATCGAGACGGGGAAAAAGCGACGACGAGGCGAAATTGTCGACTGTGTGTCGAGGAGCTGCGGGCGTCGCGGCGTCCGGCTTTGAGCGACGGTGACGCTTTCGCGCGACTCGACGGAACGGGAAAAATACGAGGGGAAAATGTGTGTCATCAGCGATCGTCGCGTCGATTGGCGTTTTCATCTCGCGAAAACGCTTAGAGAATCGGTGGAACGCGGGGCGACGGGGAAAGAAACGTTTCGAATGCAAGGAAAGCTTGAGAATCCGCGGCCGAGCCGATCGAACATCCGCTTATTATTCTCCGTGCATGACGACGATACGCAATTTTTAGTTATATACTTTAGCGTGCGTTTGAAATTCGCCACTTTTCGTTTTACATTTTGTTTTTCTTTTTTAATTGATTGTTTTTTTTTTGTGTTTGTCGCTAACGCCACGAAATTGGAATGTTGCATGCCACGTGTTATCGCCGACAGAGCAACGCTAGTAGCAAGCAGAGACCCGGCGGAGGCGGCGGACTCGGAGGTCGCTTGGGCTCGGCCTCAGCCGGGAGCAGCAGCCTCGTCCAAGTGTCGGCCGGCGAACTCTTGGGACGGACGCACGAGGAGCTGGTATTGCTTCTCATCCAGCTGCGTCGGGAGAGCACGACGCTCTGCAAGGCCATGGAGACCTGCCACATGGAGATTGAGGCCCAGGTCCTTAAGTTCAGCCTGATTTATTTTGTCACGCTTTTTTCTCGCCTTTCCCCTTCGCGGAATCAGCAGGTGGAGGCGATAACTGAAGCTTCGCGATCACCAAAGCTTGCACGATTAGCTGTAGATCGTCTCGCACTTTCTTCTTTTTTTGCTTCTTCGCTAAATGATTTCTCTTAGCTATTTACAAAATAACAAAAATTTACAGATTACTGTGGTGGGTGTTTTGCATCCCGGGAGTCTTCATCTCTGGTTTCTGGTACTCGTAATTTGCTTGTAGGCGATTTTCGCCGCTCCGATACTAACATTGTGGTCGCTGCTCATGGCGCATTTAACGACATTAATTAACGTGTGTTCTGTTGGCCCCGAGTCAAATCCGCGTCGCTGACCCGCGAGTGATTTCTCGTTTTCGCAGGCGATCCTCACGGAACTGGATAATCCGCGGAGGCTGGAGAATCTTCAGAAACTGGAGGAGCTGAAGAAGCATTTGATGGATCTCGAGAAGCAGGTGAGATTCAACGAACCCCAGCAGTATTTTCCAGAATTCTGAAAGACGTTATAAGCGAGTTCAACGCGAGCCTCGAGTGCATTTTTCAAATGAATTTCTCCCGTTGCAGTACGAGAAGGGGAAACCTCTGGTGAATCTCGTGGACAACATGGTGAAGCTGGGCTCGCTTTACAACCGCAACGCGACCAACGGTAACGGCAGCATCTCCGGCTCGCGGCAGGATCTCCTTCACGCTCAGGATCCCGCGAGGGATCAACGCGATCGACTCGAATTCAATCAGCGAGTTCAGGAGCAGCGCCTCTTGGCGGAGGAGCGTCGTGACTGGGATCGTCTCAGCCCCGATCATGGCCAACTCCAGGCACGTTTCTTCTTTTTTAACTTTTTTCACGAAACCCGCTGCAATTTATTACATTTCAACCTGAATTGTTTCGCGCACGGCGTGATTGATCGTACGCTACAGGAATATTTTTATTCGATTTTTATCGTATAAAAAACACGCAGCGACGATTTTATCGTATCAAAAAGACGCAAGGAAAATTTTTATCATATAAAAAGACGCAATGGCGATGTGTATCATGTAAAAATCGTCATTACGCTCATTCCTGTCGTTTTTTCAAGCGATTTTCATTCGAATAACTGTTCTCGCTTTGCCATCCCGCGAATGTCTCGGCGTCTGGTTATATTCTTCTCCTTTTTTTTCCGCGCGCGCGTGTATCGAATAACTCGGCTCGGCGGCGAGCAGAACAGACGAGTTGTTGTTGTGTTGCCGCTGCCGCTGCTGCCGCCTCCGCCGCCGCGACGTTACAACCGGAATTCTGCGGTTGTAACGCGACACTTGGCTTCTCACCGAGAGACACCCAATGCGCGAAGACACTTCTAGGCGCGTTCGCGCTCATTCTCCGTTTGCTTCTCCGCAGGCCAAAGTGCAGCAGCTCTACAAACTCGACCGGCTGCTCCAGGAAGAGTCTGGAACGCTTCACAGTCTTCAGCAGGACAAGGTGAGCGACGCGCGTCTCGGCAATTGCGACGCGGAGAAACCGATTTCGCTTGTGAATTCGATTTACGGAAACATCAGAAGTAAAAAATTCGCCACGATCGTTGAACGCCTCTTCAGGCGAATTTTTTACTTGTGATATTTTAAAGCGATCGATATTTCAAATCGATGTGTTATTTTAAAGCGAAGAGATATTTTTCTTTTAGCGAGTTAAACATTTTTTCTCGTTTGCAGGACATTTTGGAGAAGGCTCTGGGTGGTCTGAGGCACAAACTTCAGGGAAGTCGAAGCAATCCCGCCGAGGTGGAGCGGTACAAGAAGCAGCAGCTTCTGCTCGAGCGGGAGCTCAGCCGCGTCAGGCTGCTCCTCGCGCACAATTCGAAGGTAAAATTGTCCACCATGGTCCACGGTGATCCGCAATTTCGTTGTTAAGAGCACGTGAAATAGCAAAGTCGGTAATAAAAACTGTAATCAACTTTTTTCACGCTTACTGCCAATTTGTAGCTTCAAGAAGAAATTCATCGAATGCAACTTGCAGCTGAAATAAGAAATCCATTCACTGCACTGATGATATCCGCAATGAATCAATTTGTTATTGAGCGCAAAATGCGCCAGAAACGTTCATTACAGTTTTTGATACCGACTGGGCTCGGTGTGAATGTTTCACATGTTCTTAAGACACAGGATCGACAGGATTACCCGCTTCGCCGTGTAATTCGCGAGATCGCGGTGCTTAATTGCAACGTTATCGCGTTCGCAGAAACTCGAGGAGACCGTGGCGGAGAACGCGCGACTGGAGCAGGATCTCGTGGTGCTGAGACAGAAGCTCCAGGCGTCCCGGCGATACGCCGGTAACATGACGAGGGACGCGTCCGGGACGACCGTCGCGTTGGAATCCGAGCTGCGACGGGTGCAGCAGCTCGTCGGTGATCTTCAGCGGCAGCGGCAGGAATTGAGCGTTCAGGTTCGGCAGCTCACCGAGAAGTCGCACAGTCTGGTGCAACAGATTCGGCCCGGCCCGACCGTCGCCTGTAAGAAACCATTGCAAAATTCTCGATTATCAATCAATTAACAATTAATATACCTCTTTAAAAAATCAGTAGATAAAATATCTTGCATTTTCAATATAATTATTGAATCTGCGGAGAAAAGAAAATTTCGCGTTTTCCTCCTCGAATTCTTTTTTTCTGGTAAACAACGGTGATTTTCGGAACCAGCAGGATATTCGCCATCTGATAAGTCTTTGAAAGTTTACGAAAGCGAATTTTTTTTTCGCAAAGAACTTTTGAGGGTTCGGCTTAAAAATTTCGCAGTCCGCGGGTCTTTGTTATTAAGTTTGTTAAGTTTGGTCTTTGTTATTAAGTTGAGTCTTCGTTATTAAGTTTTCTCTCAAACAAAAGCAGAAAATCCAGAATCAATCGAGACAAGAAAAAGTAATCTCGCTTTTAGCGAAGTGACGAAATTTCGAAAAAGTGCGAAAACCCTTTTCTTTTTTTAACACCTTATTGCAATGTATTTTTGCCCATGCACAACGAATTCGTAACTAGTTTGTTTCTCAATGCGATAGTTTTCACGAAAAATGGAAAAAACTTGATTATTTTCGATTTTTTAACTCTTTTTTGCATCAATAAATAACGTAATCGTGAAAATCAAAGATACTGAGTTCTCAAAAAAGGTCGTCAATTCGCAGCTTCCCAGATCCAAAATCCGAAGAAACGCGCTCAGAGCTCGTGGCTCGAGACGGATCTCGACTCGGGAATGACGCAGGATCACGGGCTGGACTCGCCGACGAGCCCGGCGCTCGCGGCGACTCTGCCGCGCAACAGGCAGAACGGAAGCGCCCACCAGGGTCACGTGAATTATTCGCAGAGCAGCAGCAAGGAAGCGCCGGCCGGTATCGCTCTGTACAAAGAGAATTCGCACGGTCGATCGCCCACGCAGCAACAGCAGCAGCAGCAGCATCAACATCAGCACAACCGGCAAGCGCAATCAAATCACCAGCAGAGTTACGCGCGGTCGCATCCGACGGTGGACGCGACCCAGAATCACATAACCGCGCTGACGCCCCAACTGCGGGAGCAGATTCAGCAGCATCAGCTGAAGCAGCAGCTGCTCAAGGACCAGATGCAGGGCAAGTCGAGTCCGGTGCAGGCGAGCGCGACGCCGCTTTACGTCAACACGGACGTCAGGCGACACGGTGAGTTTCGAAAGATTTGCGCGAATCCTCGAGATTATTCCAGTAGTAGTAATAAATGTTTTTATTGCCAAGGCTACAACATTTTTTTGTCGACATTGCCAACAGGCCATCGACTTCCGTCCTTCTGCCTGGGTCTTTACATTTTATTTAGACGGCGCAATTTATTTTGTGGGTTATTCCGATTCCTCTTGTAACCGATTTCGCTTGTCAATTCGATTTACTGAAATATCAAAAGCAAAAAATTCGCCACGTTTTTACATTTTCTTTAGACGGCGCAATTTATTTTGTGGGTTATTCCGATTCTTCTTGTAACCGATTTCGCTTGTCAATTCGATTTACTGAAATATCAAAAGCAAAAAATTCGCCACGTTTTTACATTTTCTTTAGACGGCGCAATTTATTTTGTGGCTTATTCCAATTTCACTCGCAACATTATTCTTTTTTTATTTTCTTCAGAAGTTCCAAAACGATGCGACCTTGCACTTCACAACGGGATGGTGGTGCCTCCACCCGAGTACATTCCGCCGCCTCCGCCTCCTTGCAGCGAGGAGATCGCGATGTCCAACGGAAATTACAATCACCAAGAGGACAACAAGCTCGCTGGTAAACGAATGATTCCCGTCGCACCGCGAATACCCGACGCACCTGCGATTTTCGTCCGAAAATAACGAAACGTTTTTTTTTCTTGTTCAATTGTCCAAAATCGCAGGCGGCATGCACAACCGCGAGAAGCAGGAGATCAAGACCGTGAGGATCGTGAAGCGCGAGTCGGAGAGACGGCAGCGCGATCGCGGCGACCGCACGGGCAACATCGGGATTCCCGTGATCAACGGGCTGATGCCGGCCGCGCCGGGAGGCGCGAAGCGCATCAGCGACGACGAGTCGGGCGCTCAGCAGTTCGAGGTAAAATATTAGCGAGAGTGCGCAAAATACCATTCGAAGAGTGGCGCGAAGTTCGAGCAACGGAATTTCGCGTTAGCCCCCGCGAGAAAAAGCGACGAGACTCATCGGCGATTTATCGGTTTCCACAGAAGGGTCAACTCGGCCGAGTGATCGAGGAGCCGCCGATTCCGAACGTCCAGTGCAACCTCCGGATCTCGGACATCGAGGAGATGCAGTTCCAGCGCAGCATGAGCCTGCCGCGGGGATTCGGGGGCCAGCGGCCTCACCCGGGGCTTCATCAGGGTCCTGTCCCGCCGCCGCCGCGAAGCGACAGCATGAACGCTCTCAGGAACATCATGGCTCGTCGTCACCGTGTTCGAGTGAGTAGCGCGCGACGCCAGAGCCTCTCGAGGATCTTACGCATCTCACTTTCATCGTCATCTTTTTTCTCAAACATACTTCTCGATCTTCGAAACTTCCTTCCCCTGTTTCTATCGTAATTTTTTTATTTTGATTATTTTTTATATTTTTTTTATATTTTTTTTTTTTACTTATTTTTAAATCACAAAATCATCGCCGAGCAGTTCGAGAATCACGAGGGAAGCTCGGAGAGCACGTCGCCCTACACCGACAGTCCGACCTCGAGTTCGCAGCTGCCGATGAGCTCGCCGAATTACTCGACGAGTCCCTCGTACAGTCCGAGTCACCTGAACTACGTTTCGCCGTACACGAGGCCAACACCGGGTCAGCAGCAGCCGAATCAGCAGCCGTTGCAGTATCACGGGAGCGTCGGGGTTCACGAGCCGCTCGCGCGACAAACCGCGGAGAATCCCGCGGGCGGGCCGACGAGTCCCGGTCCGGTGTCGCCGACGACGAGCCAGTCGGCGAAGGAGCGGCTGTTCGGTTCGGTCGCGAGCATCAGCAGCCTCACCGAGTCGCCGCAGCTGTCGCCGGTGTTCAAGAGCGAGGCCGCCAAGCAGATAATCAAGGAGATGACGGAGAAGCGGAGCGACGGCCCGCGACGGCGCCAGATTCCCAAGGAGAAACGGCGCCACTACACCGTCTCGAGTAGCAAGCCCATTTTCGATCTCGAAGACGCGTTCTCCAAGATGGTACACGGTTTTGTTTTCTTTGGTTTTCGTTTGTCTCCTTCTTTTATTCGTTGCTCCTCGCTCTGTCCCCGCGTCCGAGGCGTTCGGAGGCTTCACAGCAATTCCGTTTAATCTCATTCGTCAGCACTATCGTAATTAATTCACACGTTTTTTCAATCACGCCCATCAGATTAAATACTAAGGATAACGCAAACCATAATGTGCGCGTCCCGCAATATCTCTCACTTCCTCTCAAAGTAATGTTTTTTTTTTCCTCCCTTTACTTTGTCGTGTTTACCGCACTGGCCGTTAAACCGTCAATGACTTCGGTACAGCTTTAAAGAAAGAAACACAAATGAGGGCGACAAACAAGACAAACAAACAAAAGGGTAGAAGACGCGTTCTCCAAGATGGTACACGGTTTTGTTTTCTTCGGTTTTCATTCGTCTCCTTTTGTTCATATGCCTCGCTCTGTCCCTGCGTCCGAGTCGTCCGGAGGCTTCGTCGATGTTTCGCCAGCGAGTATCGAAGGGCGAGGAGATCGATAGATAAGATTTTCGTTGTCCACAGGGGATGGGAAGAGCGCGGGACGATCTGGACATGGAACGGGCGCTGCGGCCGCGTATCAACGCGCCCGACGTCGTGAGGTCGACCCTCAGCCACAAGGAGCTCAAGTACAACGAGAGCACGATCGATCAGCTCCTCGGGACGCCCAACAAGATCGTCATACCGGAGCGCTACGTTCCCGAACAGGTGAGAGAGACACGCGCGCCGATTTGAGAGATCGGCGGAAAATTACTTTATTTTTCGCCTTGTGAAATAAGATTGCGTATGATACTCGTGCGATAAACGTTTTCTAATCGCGTGTGATTGCAACACTCGTCAGAAAAAGGTTTTTCTCACTAGTATCGTGAAGTACTATTTTGCGTCGTTGACACGAATGACAATCGTATCTCGCTTTAGACTCCCGAACTGTCGGCGGAGGAGAAGAAGCAGCGACTGAAGAAGGCCGACGCGATCAGAAAAATGCTCTCGGAAACCGCGGTCACCGCGTCCGAGGGAGACGGTGAGTCCTTGAGGAGTTGCCCGTGTTTTACTTGGTCATTAGGTGATGAATGTTGCTCAGGTTCAACGATCTTTTTCTCACTGCTCGCCGATGCCAAAATATTCATTTATAAACCCGAATAATTTGACGATACAAACGGCGGATTAAGGAATACGTTGTGATCTTTTTCAGACGACGTGATACACAACGAGAAGTCACATTCGCTGAAGAAAAAAGTGGCGGAGGAGAAGCGGCAAAGGGACCACATCCTTCAACTAAATCAGATTCTCGCGAAGCAAGTTATGGAGAAAAGTAAAATGGTGGCTGGTACGTCAAAATTATCCCCCAAAGATTCACCGATCTGCCGTTTTACGAAAGATTAATTTTGTTTGATTCACGCTCTCGTCAAAGAGCAGAGAGAAAACGGCGATTTTCTCTGTGCATGACCGAAAATCGCGAACATAGCGGGGCGCATGCGAGTTTGCAGTGACTTTTGTGATTTTCTTTCACGGCGAATTTACTTCCAATTGGTTTTCTTACTTTTTTTTCTCTTTAAGGCAATGTGAAACATCCACGTCGAGCCCAGTCGGTATCAAAAACTGTAATGAACGTTTTTAACGCATATTCGCATTTACAGCTAAAAGAAGAAATTCATTCCCTGCGGAATTCACCAGTGCAGGGAATGAATTTCTTCATTTAGCTGTAAATGCAAATATGCGTAAAAAACATTCATTACAGTTTTTATTACCGCAGTCGGTATTTCACATGCCCTTAACGCATAACATCAATCGATCATCGGGCTAGTAAATCACGCGCATAAATCACGAAATATTCGTTCCAAAAAGAATTCTCGAATCGGGTCGGGCCGAGCATTGGAAAAATTGAGACACGCGTTTATCCTGTCACGTGGAAATTTAATTGCAACGCGAGCGAATTTTGCGACGCACCGTTTTATTTTTCCCCCAAGTCGGCACGACTCGATTCGTCGTTGACGAAACGAAATTAAAACGAGACACTAGCGTCTATTTTTTTCCGTAATTGTAGAGTGTTGTTTGGAATCGTTTGTGCTGTGTGTAGGTAACCAGGCGCACTGACTGCCATGCTTCCTCCATCCTTCCATGTAGGACACGTACGCACATCACATTACCGTTTTTCAGGTTTGTTTCGATTTTTTTCCTCCCCGTCGTACGATCACGTTTATCTTTTGTCCAATTTTGTTTCTCGATTACTGTCGACACCGTCGCCGAGCCAAAACGCCCCGAGGCGAAATTGGCATTCATCGTTCTGCTTGATTTCCACAGTGAAAGCACTCGCGACGCTTCCTCTGAATTCGGAGGTGAGCTTCGAGGACGACGACCTCTCGCCGGTGACGCCGTTGCCGCTGTACCAGCAGCGGGAGAATTTTTACTCGTAACGTGCGTGCGAAGATAACTGCCAAATAGAAATAGGAGGATGCGATCGGTTGGGGCGTAAGAAATGTATAATATAAACGTATTAAAAAAAAACACGAAGTTACTAGCGAACGACGGTAATCGCGATCGTTCGAGCGATTTCATCCGTCTTTCTCGAAAGTGTCGAACTCCACGAGCCGATTCGACTGTGAATATTAATTCCAAACGGCAGACAGGAGAAACGGAAGGCAACGCTTGACCCAAGACGAAAAATTGGTCTCCGAGCGTCGTCGTGAGACTCTCCAATGAGGGAAGCAGAAGATAATGACGCAAAAAAATAGAGCGAGATTTTCGAGAAAAGAAATGACCAATGATGTCGCGAAAATGCCACGGAGTTACCGTCGAATTCTCCCGTCGCTTCTTCAATCCTTCACGTCTCTTCGCGATCTCACTGACGATTTTTCGGTAGTCGCGACGAAAGAACTGAAATTATCTACTCGCGCGATTCGTCTGTTTGCCGAAATTACGTAGTCGCGCGACGCGCCTTTGAAAAAAAAAACAAAATGCAAATTCGGTTTTACAAAATTTCGTTGAAAGTTCGGAAGTTCGTGAAAGTTTATTTCAACCCTTGAGAGCGTCGAGAACTCGATCTTCGTGGTCACGCGCGAGATGTTAAAGGTAGAGTCGTAAGTTTGTATAATTTAGATAACTATTTTTTGTATTTGCGATTTGTATTTGTATTAAAGTAGCGACTCCTCCCGGCGATTCGGTGAGCCAGAATCGCCGAAAGAAAAAAGACACTTGGAAAAACGTTCGTCAGCGTCGGAAGTCGAACCCGAATCGGTGCGGAACGTCGTTCATCGAGCCCCCGCGCTCCTTAGATAACTACGTATAAATATATCGTGTACAGATTATTGACATACTTAAATTCGCCTACAATCGTTTATTGATGTATTGTAAAATTGCAATGCCCCGATTCCTTCACCCGCGTTGTAATGGAAGCGACGCAAAAAAAAGGTATGCAAATCGTTGATACTAAAAAGCAGAAGATCTGGACCACCGTTCGAAAGGTTCCCCGACGATAAACGGATCAGGAGCGAAGAATCCAGTGCCAAAAAGCAATACAACGTGCAATTTCGAGTGACACGTTCGACATTGTCAATTGAAGAAAGTTTTTTTGTTAACGAAACCCGCGCATCGATGAATTTAGCAGGAACGACTAGAGAATCGTGTGTCAACCGCGCGTTGATTTTTCTCGTAGCCCTAGATAATTCATAATTCAGTTTAATCAGGTTCGTTATTTTGTTAGCGTTACCGTAATTAATCCACACGTTTGTTCAATTACGCCCACCAGTGTAAAATACTAAGGACAGCGCGAAAAAAAATGTGCGCGTCCCGCAATGTCCCTCCCTGCGTCTCTAAGTAATGTTTTTTCTCACTTTACTTTATCGTGTTTACTGCATTGGCCGTTAAACCGTCAATGACTTCGGTACAGCTTTAAAGAAAGAGAAACAAACGAGGACGAATGAACGATCGATAGCGGCGTACGACGTGTTTCATTAAACTAAACTAATAGCGACATGTACATTTCATAATCGATGATAATTCAGTAAGATAAATAAGCGAACGCGTAAATAAAAATAGATACTCCGAGAGACGTGTGCGAAGCGATAGTGCGCGATGTAAATAGTTATTATAAAACACTGAGACGCCGTCGTTTCAGAAAGACCTCGCGAATCCTGTGACATTTCGAAATTCATTTGTTATCCACGTGTTGAGATAGTCGACCGTGCGCGATACTCCGAGCAAATATTATATCCGCGTGTGCACAAAATAACGAAAGGAAAACTCCACCGTCTTCACCGCGTTTTTTCTCCTCTTACCTTTGCGCCGCGATGGAGCGAAATAAATTCGCCGTTAATTAATTGTGATCATAAATATATTTATGAATATCGAAATAGGACAGGCCTCATTTGTTCTTAATCATCGCGCGGCTCTTCCGTGGCCTGGAGAAAAAAATGTTTTCATCGTGACGGTAGAGAGTTTTGCAGGCCTCACGCGTCGAGTCGAGGGGGCTGCAATTGTTGTATTTCCCACCGCCGGACCGTTTTATTTCCCAAACGACGACGAACCGAAATCTCAGCGACGCGAGAGACATTATTACTATGTAAAATACAGGCCGAGTTCCAAAGTTCTTGAGAAGAAAACCGCGCTGTATAAATATAGCTATAGGAGGCGTGCGGTATAAACGTAGCGCTACAAAAAGTGTATACTAATGACTTAATAATATATTGTGGTATATATATAAATATAAAAAAACAAAGCATTGTACCAACCTACACGATATCAATATCAGAAGCTTAGCCGACGATGTTCGAATCGAACGAGACCCGCGAGCCCATTTACGTCGAACGAAAACGTTTATATGAATATTATTTGTATTAAAAACGATCCAGGACTTTTGTCTTGGTTGTCACGGTGGATCGAGCGATTTGACCGACGGTCGGTAATACAGTGGAAAAACAAGTGGATCTTCTCTCTCAGCGAGAAGAAAAGTTGACGGTGAGGTAGAATGAAAAAAAATATACACAAAGCCCTTCCTTTAGTGGGGAAAAAAATCGATGTACTGCCCGTGTCCCAATTCTATTTGCCTCCTAACGAATAAATAAAAACAATACTAAGAAATTCCAGCAACTGTACTAATACTATAAAATCAGTAGCACGTAACGAGACCCGCAGAAGCAGACTGACCCTAAAAATATGATACAATCGGATCGCCTATCACAATTTGTATCTATACACATTGTTTTTTATACGCAATAAGCACTCTTGAAAAAAAAAAACATTCACAAATCGTACGAAAATTATGACTGCAATTCGATCTGAGGAGCGCGACGACGTAAAACGTCGAAAGTTGAGGATAATCATCAATCGTGCGTGGTGCACGAAAAAAAGAAAAGTAATTAAGATAGAAATTTGCCCTCGTATGGATGGTCGTGACGACACTGACCGCTCAATTATGTATCGCGAAATAATACACCCACAATTATTGTGTTACATATAATAATTCGTTAATTATTGCGTAGCTCTGTACAATTATACGAAACTCGTGTCACACTATACTTTTTTAGCTAGGCAAGGGAAAAGTAAGGATAACGAGTCTTTATAAATATATATATATATTGTACACATTATGTATATGTATAGTCGATTACCACGATGAGAGCACATCAATAGCGTATTAAGGCTGTTTTACGACCGAGGTCGACGTTTATTGGCAACGAGAGCAATGTTTTATTGCCCAGCGGGCCCCCCAATGCCCACCCTGCCGATTGGCACGAATTAATGTTACTACTGTTTCGGGACAAATAAATAAAAGAAATTTTAAAAAACATTTACCATGTTTTTCGATTTCCTCTGTGCGTTCCGAACCTGCCGAAGTCATCCTCATTCATGCCCGACCAAATGATTTCGACTAGAATGAAAAGATAAAATGAGTCTTTCTGGCACATGAGAATTTATTCAAAAAACGCAATAACAAGATTCGTCAGTCAAAACATGAAGACCCAAAAGAGGCGCCAAATTTTGTGTGCATAATTGTGATTTCGTTCGCGTACACCTGTGGAACATCCTTCAACACATATTGGCTCCTGTAAGGTCGTTGAGGAGCGAGCGAAGAGCTCACCTCACCTTTGCCGCTTGGACGAACAAAACGTCGAACAGCTGAGCTAATTGCCTCGCCGGAAACGTCAATATGTGAATTCGATTACGTGCCCGAGTCTGGCAAACAATAAAGGCGTCAATCGAGTTGGCTTTTAACGAAACTCGATATTTTACACACGATAACGAGTCGCGTCATATCAGTCGCCGAGAAAAATAATATATAATATGCATATATGAAAATATGCCTCTCCGTTCCAATTCTTAAATACTAATGACACAAGACACACATGTGTCAGTTGTTTGAGGGATCTGGGTCAACGACTACGTGTCGTGTGTGTGAATCAATTAATCGAGCTGGAGTGGCAATTAAAAAATAATAATCGTAAACAAGAATTACGGTGTTAATTCATTCGTGTTTGCGGATATTTGAGCGACGGAACTTTTCCCCCAAAAATTATTCAGGCCTTGTGTCATTGATAACTTTTTCCTGAACGTAATTCATATTTTTCAAATCATTGAACCAACAACTTTTAGTTGTATTTTTTACCTCGTAATCTTCCACCTCGTAAATTAGATAACTGGCAGTGTTATTTATTCATTCAAAAAATTCTAACAAACGGGAATAAATTAAAAACGGTTTAGAATTTTTTTTCAAACGCCTCCTCTTCCTGAACTTCGGCGCTGGACGGAATAACGAAGCGCAAAACTCGCATCTCTGGCGATGGCCTCAGGATCAATGAAATGAAACCAGTTCTGGGTGGAGCGAGGAAACGATTTTCAGTTGCAGTATATATTGTGCGACCGCGCGACGAGATTACAGCCGCGCATACGTGCAACGACCGTTCATTAATACTGGTTCTCGAGACGCGGGATCGAGTTTTCGGCGAATCGTGTTTTTGGATCTCTCGACCCTCGATTTTTTTCGGAGTACAATGAACGCAAAAGCTCCGACTCGTATGAATTTTCTCAACCCAAATTATCCGAGCGGTCGGAGAATCGACGCAGGATTAACTCCGAATCAGAGTTGTACGTTTAGTAATTATTAATTCATAACAGTAACATGGAGTAATTACGATATACCGTGTGATATGATATACATTTTTAACGGCTGCCAAGAATATTTATTCTCGATAAAATTTCATGGTAATTTATCTGAAAAAATGGAGAAATGCCGTTGATGCTTTACGAAAGTAATGGAGGACCAAGCTTTACCATTTTTTCCCAATTGCTCGTAATTGTTAATATAAAATGTGATATCCCGGCAGCTGTTCAAAACTTTACACATAATTTTATAATCGCCACAGGTTATTATTAAATCACACCTGTGGAACAAACCGTGCTGCAAAATTTATATCTCGAACTAATGAGGGAATACAACTGTGCTCCGAATCTATCTGTCGAAGCGGATGCGATTAAGAATTTTAATCGCGTTATTCCTCGGCCGTCAGAGTAACAGTTATTCAAACGATTCCACGGCGGCTCTCGACGACGATGGAAATTTGAATAAATTCGCGAAGGGCCCAGAGAGTGGAATCTCGAATTACACGCCTGTCGCGATCCCCGAGCGACGGTCGAGTGATTAAATCGCCGTTGAATTTCTCGCAGGGTTCGACAAACCTGCCGACCGTAAGAAGATCCCTTTGCGAAGTGAATGAAAAAAAAATGAAAGACAAAAAAATGTCAAACTGGTATAAGACGAATTGCGGCTCGATCGCCGCACGGCGATCTAAATCCTTCTAATCCGCTGCGCCTTTTAACGCGCGGCGGAGGTCGCGCGCCTCCTGCGCAGATCTTCTGCGACGCGCTCGACGCCGGATTGTGCGGGACTCGCGCGTCGGGTCCCCACGGTGGGGAGGCTGCGGGTCGACGAACTAGCCAATCGCGTGTGACCCCCGTGCGCCTGAATTCCAATGAGCCGGGCTCGCCGATCCCGTGCTATATATTCCCCTCGGCTCCGAGCTTCTTCGTTAATTTTTCCAACGGTCGCCGAACGAGGTGAGTGTCTCCTATTCGGGTGTCTCTCGGTCCTTCTGCAAATTTAACAGAAAAATCGTTAATCAACGGCCCGAACGGTGGGCGATTATTTTCATCCGTCGAGTTTAAATCGCGGGACGAATCGTCGTCTACGCCTGCGCCGCGCGGTGCTCGAAGCCCCCCGAGCGTTCGAATTTTCGTTCACCACCTCGCGGTCGGTCGTACATAAATCATTGACGATAGGAAGATCCGAAGATCGAGATGAATTTATCGATTGACAAAAAATAATAATTTTGTTTTAACAAGTATTTTCGTACCCGAGAAATTACGGCGGTTGTGACTATTGGCAAAAATATTTAGATTGTCGGCAGGTTGAAAATGACGATGGCAACAAAGTGCGGGAAGTGCCGAGCGTCGAAGTGCAGAAGTAGCCAGATAAGAACATGAAGATGAAGAGAGGCGATTGAAAAATAAATTCACAGATAATCGAAAGATAATTGAGCGGCAATCGGATTCGGTAATTTTTTTAATCTTTCGTCGATCCTTGAGCTCCGACAAATCAAGATCGCGGATTAGCCAATTAGCGATTATTCGGTAATTAAGATCACAAGAGATATACAAAAACGATGCGATCTCTCGACAGCGACGTTTATCACGATTCGGGGATCAAAGCCTTGTGGTCGCGATAGAAATAAAATGCGGAGATAAAAAAACGGTAAAACGGCGACTCTCGTCAAAGCAATGACGAACCTCCTCGTCTACTAAAGTTTGTATTCAAAGTGCAATGGACGGAATAGGGAACCGAAGGCTACTCCCGCGCCCGATGCACCGCGCATTTTAATATCGCCGCGGCAGAGAGAGAAAGAGATTCCCCGCTCGTGTATCGAATCGTCTATCGCCCCACCGTGAATATTGTTATTATCGTCTTTGTCGCGTTTCCGTTGCACGTGCGATCGTCACACGGAACATTCGTACTTTTTTTTTGTAAAGCGCTCTATTGTTGACGGCCAGGAAAAACTGGAAAAAGTGAATTTTCGGCGAGGAGCGAAGATTGTACATGTTTCGTAAAAACGAAAAAAAAAAAAAAACATTCAGACGAAAATTAGGAATCTTGAGTAACGCGATCGATGGTTGAAAGAGCGAATTGGAAGTTCCTGCAAAGTAAAAAAAATTATCATTAAAATCATCCATTTCTTTCCTGTTCGTAAAAAAAAGATCATTAAAATCGTCCACCTCTTCCCCGTTCGTCGTCCCCCCGCGTCACGCTTAACGAACGTCGCGATTTCGTTTCTTCGGACTTCGTTGCGTCGCTTCCTTTGTTCGCAAGACTGAGAGACTTTCTCGCGGCACGGCGATGCACCGAGGACGCACAGTGGAAGCTTGCAAATTGCATAATATTAATATTAATTAATTTATTTACGTATTGACGAGATGAGCACCCCTTTTTCAAACGAGATTATTGGACAGAAATGGCAACATAAATTAATTAAATCAAGTAATTGAATTAATCCTCGCAGATAACAAAAATAACAACAAAGCTTCCTCTATGAGGAAGCAATAAAAAAAAAACGTAGACAAAAGAAAAAAGCGATTTCCAATAAGAGAAATGTTGTCATTCGTAAGACACGAATGACAACATAAATTAATGAAATTAAGTAATTAAATTAATCGTTGCGAATACAAAAAAATAAAAACAAAGCTTCCTCTCTCAGGAAGCAATAAAATCATACAGACAAAAGAAAAAAAGCGTTTTCAAGCACGCATCGCGGTCCATCTTTCGCAGAGCTCGCGCGACGAGCAAATTGACCCTCGCGCAACGGGCAAAATACTAAATAACGAGGAAGCAATGTGCAAGGTTCCACCGTGCGTCGCGGTGAGTCTGCGTTTGCATCTTCGCATTGGCAAAACGCGCGCGTGTTTCCGCCGCTAATACGCGGCGCGGAGCACTAAAACGATTTTCGCCAAGGTTTTCCGACGTCGAAAGATCGCGAGACGCGTCGTACATCCGCGATTGCCCTGGGAACGACGGTCGAACCCAATGTCAGTCGATCGTGGAGCGGAAGAAATCCGCGGAGACCGCGAGGCGTCCCGTCGTCGAGTCGACTCGTGACGTAGATCGTCGCCGCGGAAAACCGGTCGCCGTGGATCACCGCTACCAGCCGGTCGATCGCGTGTCCGCCGCTCGACCGTCCGGTCCCCGAGTACGCGATGATCCTCACGAAGCGTGTCTCGCGTCTTCTGCGAAAAAGAGAGAGAGAAAAAAATTGTATCGCTCGGCCTGGACGCCCGAGAAGACTCCGGGAAGTCTCCGTGCTTACCGTCCCGCCCGACGACGCGATTCACCCTGTTATTGCCGCTTGTTTTGCAGCACCGACGATGTGGTCGCTGAGCAAAATCTCGTTGCCGCTTGCGCTGCTGCTCGCCGCTGCCCTCTTCGCCTGCGCCTCGGCCGGTAAGTTTGTCGCATTTTTTTCTGTCAAATAGATAAATACATAGATATATAAATAGATAAATAAATAAGTAAATACATGAATCAGTAAAAAGATAAATAAATAAATACACGAAACAGTAAAAAGATAAATATATACATAAAAATATAAATATACATTCTTAAGTCTACACTGCGACTTGAATTTTTGTTTATCAGATTTGTGAACCTAAATTTGTTGAGCTAATGATTTACTTGTTGCACTTTTGAATCGGGTTCTACCAGTTTCTATGGGAAAATTAGCAAACGAAAAAATTATTTCAGAGACCATTTTTGTCCGATATACAGAATTAAAAAAAATTCTGTACTAGGTAACTCATGTGGAGTACGTAAGAGTTCACGTAGAGCAAAAAGACGATTTTCAATTTCTTTTTTAATTTAAATTTTCATCTTTTAGAACCCGACGACACGACGCCTCCAAGGGTGGTTTGTTACTTCAGCAACTGGGCTATCTACAGACCCGGCATAGGTAGTTACGGTATCGACGACGTGCGCGGTGACCTCTGCACCCACGTGATATACTCGTTCATCGGCGTGAGCAACGTCACCTGGGAGTACCTGGTGCTCGACCCCGAGGTCGACATCGAGAAAAATGGCTTTAAAGACTTCGTGAATCTGAAGAACCGGTTCCCGGGTCTGAAGACGGAAGTCGCCGTCGGCGGGTGGGGCGAGGGCGGCCGGAAATACAGCGCCCTGGTCGGTAACAAGCAACGTCGCGATACCTTCATAAGCAGCATTGTCGGTAAGTTGCAGAAGGGAGCATTTTTTATTTATTATTTAAAAAAACAGATTTTTTGTCTTCCAAATGAACCGATACTTCATAACCCCGGCACCGAGCGAAGACATTTCTTTACCTTGAATTGTCGTGAGAACGAAACGGGTGATGTCACGAACGACTTTAACGTTGTATTAAGATCTTATTCGATAAGATCTTATCCGCTGATTAAGATCGCAGTACAACTCTAATAGCGATGATTGTGATATCGCCACCGCAATGTCACCTGTCATTCATTTCCGATACCGCACTTTTTCGTTCCAACGTAACTCAGTTGCAATCAACACTATCGGACGCGTTTTTCCCAACAAAAAAAACCGAGCGATTATTTCAATTGTTCCGTCTCACCACTATGATTCACCGATATTTTTCTTGAAGATTTTTTCTTCGGAAAAATACATGAATTTCAGTCTCTAGACTTAGAATTACTGGCACCCTGAACGAGGGATGAAAAAGAGAAAAAGTGAAGTTGCGAGTTACCTGACGGTCATTTTTTTGTCTTCGTCTCCAGCTTTCATGAAGCAATACGGCTTCGACGGCTTCGATCTCGACTGGGAGTATCCGGGGGCGACGGATCGCGGCGGCAAATTTTCCGACAGAAACAACTTCTACTATTTCGTCGAGGAGCTGAGAAGGGCGTTCGATCGCGAGGGCCGAGGCTGGGAGATCACGATGGCCGTCCCGATGGCCAAGTTCCGTCTCAACGAGGGCTACCACGTGCCGGAACTCTGCGAGTAAGCGAACGACTAACGACGACGAGACGTAAAACGTTCGACGAGCCGACGATGACTAACTTTTTTTTTTTTTCGTCCCGCAGAAACGTCGATGCGATTCACGTGATGTCCTACGATCTACGCGGCAACTGGGCCGGTTTCGCCGACGTCCACAGCCCCCTGTACAAGAGACCGCACGACGCCTACGCATACGAGAGCCTGAACGTTGTGAGTGCAAAAATAAACACCCACAGAGGTTTCGCGGCTTTTTTTAATTTCGAAAAAGTCTCCGCCGGATCACCGAGAAAGCTTTAATTGCGCAGTCGGTCTCACGTAAAAATAACACAACGTAAAATAACGCGTGACAAAGTATTTTGAATTTACCACAATTTTCGCGATTTCCATTCTCGGTCCAGTCGACCATTCTTCGTAGGTGCAAACGATAAAATTTGCCATTATTCTCTCTTTCCCTCCAGAACGACGGTCTTCAGCTGTGGGTCGACTACGGTTGCCCGGCGAACAAGCTCGTCGTCGGTATTCCGTTCTACGGGCGCACCTTCACCCTGAGCGCGAGCAACAACAACTACAACATGGGAACGTACATAAACAAGGAGGCTGGCGGCGGAACGCCCGGCGAGTTCACCGGTGCCAAGGGATTCCTCGCTTACTACGAGGTGCGCAAAACCGAGACTCCGTCTTAAAGAGAGAGAGAGAGAAAAAAATGAGCACTGAAAAAAAAATGATTCACTTATTTTTCCGCTTCGGCGCCTCGAGCGATTTTCCACGCATCGAACTCTCTTCCGTCGGGTGACCCCCATGAGTCTGTCTTCTGACCTCCGTCCACCTCCGTTTTCACTTGCAGATCTGTCCGCTGGTCCAGGATGAGAAGTCCGGCTGGACTGTGAAGTGGGACGACGTCGGCAAGGTTCCTTACGCCTACAAAGGTAAAATCACAAGCATTTCATATACAGCTCAGTTAAACGTCCACATTGCGTTGCTTCTTTTCTCGTCGTCCCTCGCGCTTCAGGTTGATGAAGTATGCATCGATGGAATGCAACGAAACTTAAACAAAAATTACTTGTAATGAACTGAAATTATTGTGCCGGGTGTAAAAAGTCTTCACAGCGACAGGGGGCACGAAAAATAGCATCCTTAATGAAGGTTCAAATCTTGGAACTTTCATAATAAGAGGAATCTTAGGAAAAATCAACAACGTTCCCCGACCATCGGAACACCCCTAACGAGGGGTGAAATCTTGAAAATTGTGTCTTTTACAAAGTTTAGATATCGCACAAAAGTGTATACGGCAATGTTTACTTCTCGTAACATAATCACGAACGACGAAAACCCCAGGTACGCAGTGGGTCGGTTACGAGAATCCGAAGAGCGTTCAGATCAAGATGGACTGGATCAAGTCGAAGGGCTACGCCGGCGCGATGAACTGGGCCATCGACATGGACGACTTCCGCGGCATCTGCGGCGAGAAGGACGTTCTCGCGCAGATTCTTCACGACAGTATGAAGGATTACAGGGTGCCCAAGCCGGCGGTTAACACGAAACCGAGGGTGAGCGTTTCTCGGTTTACTTAGCCTTGGGAATTTTATCGACCATCAGGCGTGCTCACGAACAGACGCGTAACAAAGTGGAGTTCATTAAAGTCTCAATAAGCGTTCGATTGCCAATGTCAATTATAAATATTTACAGCCCGAATGGGACAGACCACCGAGCACAACGCCCAGCAGCTACGAAGGCTCCCACAAGCCAACCACCACCGATTCATACGACCAACACAACCACAACAACAATCACAACAATAACAACAATCATACGCCCATGAAGCCGACGACTTCGGGACCAACGACTATGAAACCAACAACTTCGAGACCAACGACCGCGAAGCCCTCGGTGCCCGAGACCGACAGCACCGACAACGAAATCTCGTGCGACGGTCAGGACTTTGTTCCCTCCAGAACGAACTGCGGCAAGGTAAGCAGCTCACGAACATTTTATTTTTGATTACTTATTCCTCAGTACGCCACTTGGCTTTTACAGTCCCCTCCCCATTCCAACCTTATACCTCGACCCCCATGCGGCCGCAGCCGACTTCCCCCTCTATATCGTATTCACCGCTGGCTTTGGTTGATCCATTCATTTTTTTCTCTGTGTATCTTATAGATAACGTGTCAAAAATAAGATCGATAAAAAAATCTAAAAATAGTCGCCCCTAGAGAATTTCGAGACGAACAAAATGACCCCCCGCGGAACCTCGTACGACGAAAATTGAAGGAGTTACGGCGTGCCAAAAATGTTACTCCTGAAATGCAGATATCTTCAGGGCCATATTCGCATAACTTTTTCGTAACAACACAGAAATTGTTACTCGGGTGATCGCGGTCTGCAATTCGTTTGTCCGGACCCTAGGAAAAACTAACCCGATTACCCTCACGACGAATCTCGTTTTCCTTTGTTTCCAGTACTACCGATGCGTCTACGGAAAACCCCTGGCCTACCAGTGCAGCGAGGGACTGATGTTCAACACGGAAATGTCGACCTGCGACTGGCCGCACAACGTCGACCGTCCCGAGTGTCACGCGTGAATCAATCGCACCGCCGTGTGATTCACGAGCGAGTTCGAAGCGCAGAGCGGTCGAACCAAAATCCACGCGTCGCAGGGCGAATCATCGCGCGGCTCCCCGCGACCGTCGTGCGGCTCGACAGCGTCTCGCGCATCCCGCGTCTGCGTCGGACGCCGATCTGTTTGTACAATTTTTTCCTTTGTCTCATCCAAATACAACTTGATTTCCCGATATCTCGCAACCGGTGTCTTCATTCGCGTGCCACACATTGTCGTCTCGATCCGACGAAAATAACGAGCCGATACGCCAAAATCACCAGGCGTCTCTCGCCACCTCTCGAGTGTCCATTTTTTGGTTCCTCATAGACGAAGCTTCGACGAAGTTTTCACGAATTTTTCTGTTGCTTTTGTCGTAAACCATAACAAAAAATACTTTGTTACCCGCCATTACGATGTAGCTATTGTTATTTTTTGCTTTCTTTGTTATTTTTCTTTCTTCTTCGCTATCCTTCGTTATTCGCGCTTACGTCATTTCTTTTGTCATTTTTGCTTCGCCTTATTTTTTTGCTTTTATCATCGTTATTATTTTTGCTTAGGATTACTCATTACTGATCTTGCGCTTTTGTGTTGCTCTTATGTGTGTACTCTGGTCCTTAGGTGATTTAATATCCTAGGATCAAAATAAATACTATAATACTAATACTAAAATACGCCACTTCAACTTCCCCGGTGCTATCGCGATCACGCGCGAGTTTCCGTTATCGGGGGAAAAAATCTCGGTGTTATCGCGTCGCGACGACGACGACGCGCGTCCGATTGGCCCGTAGATGCGCCGAAGTACACAGGTATCGAAGGTCCACTGTTGATCGGCAATCACTCTCGTAAGTCGCGAGGATCGGTCATAAGCAACGCGCACGAGAACCGATAATGACGGACGCCAGCACCAGCCGTGCGACAGCCAACCCGGGCGGCCGGCCCGCCGTGATTTCTTGCCAAACCGACGTCGAGACGCAGCGGTGCAGCTTGACATGGACGATAAACAACTTTTGCGGCGTGGCGATGCCACCGGGCGAGATCTTGTCTTCGGAGGTGTTCCCACCCGACGACGGGCGGCTCGCGTGGCGTCTGAGCCTGAGCCCGGGCGGCGAGAGCGACGCGAGCAGAGACAACATGGCGCTCGATCTAACGCTCGTTTCGGGCGGCGAGACCGAGGTGACGGCGGAGTGCAGCATCTCGGTGATGGACACGGCCGGGATTGGGCTAGTACTGGAAGACAAGGTGAGATTAGAGATGTGAGCGGTAAATGTGACCTGTAATTTTACCGTTTTTTGATCGTGAAAATACGGTACGTGTCCGCTTTTCCAATCACCGGACCGGTCGCAAAATCACCTGATTCTGGTTACGTGATAATGATGGTTGGAAATTCGCCGCGCGTGTCGCAATACTGTCGCTCGTGCTCCCTCGCGCCGTTCGGCTGTGATTCGCAGTCACGATAATTCGATAAGTCGTATGATTCGATGACAATAAATCAGAACTGTGCATATATTATTACAACACAACGAGTTATTGATAATACCGTTGCTGTTTTTGTAATAAGAGAGATTTACGCTGTTGCAGCTATTGAAGAATGCTTACTAATTCAAAAAAATTAAAAATAATGTATGTGTCACAGTACGTGGAGAATTTGTAAAAAAAAAAAACTATTCTTATACACAATAAATACTTAACACCTCCTGCGAATACAGAACGTAATGGCGAATGAACGATACTTTATAGCAACTCGACCGGGAAAATTTGTGACAGTCATTTCAGGACACACCGCGGCGCACAAAAAATCACGTAAAATTACGGTAAAAATACGACAGTTATTCGGTAATTATGCCGGATCGGAATATAACGGTATTTTCACATTTCTAGGCGAGATGCACCTTTCAGCGGAGATCGGATAGCGATCATCCGAAATGGCGGGCGCGATTCCCGCCGCGTACCGAGCTGACGAGCGCGGCGAACGGACTGTTGTCCAACGGCCGGCTGACGATACAGTGCGAGCTGACTGCCCGTTGGATCGTCTCACGAGCCGCGGGCCCCGACCACGTGCAACAGGGCAGCACAGGTCTGCCGCTCGTGACCGTGAACTACGAGTGGAAGATAGACGACTTCCGATTTTACGAGAAAAAGCGGGGTGTGTCGGTGGTGTCGTCGGAGTTCGGGAGCCCGGCCGACCCCGCGACGCGGTGGAAGCTAAAGCTCTACCCGAACGGTCGGATTGCGACGAAACGGGCGTGCAAGTACGTGAAGATTTTTCTGAAGACCGCGTCGAGGAACGGCGCCCCCTTGACGGCGGAGTTCGAGATCTGGCTGGTCAACGGCGGGAAGCGAGCCGCGAGATCCACGGAGCGACCGGTGACTTTCGCGAGTGGAAAAATGGCGGGATACGGATTCGACGATTTCATAACGCGGAACGAGCTGTTCGACGACTACAGGGGGCAAAAATATCTCGCTGGGGGCGCGCTCGTCGTGGGCTGCCGGATCAAGTACCTCCCGAATGACGCGAGAGGCGCGGCGAGCGTCGGAGGCGACGGCGGCCGCCGCCTTCTTGCCAACGACCCTCGCGAGGCGATAGCGGCTGCGCGGAGGGCGCTGCTGTCGGACATGTTGGGTCGCGAGACGGGGGACCGGGCGGCGATGTCCGACGCGGACCGCGAGGCGCTCCTGCGGCTCCTGTGGTCCACCTACGTCGCGACCGGGCGGGAACTCCTCGATACAGCGTGCATCGTGCTGAATGTCGTGAACGCGTGCGGCCTCGACAGGTTCAAAGTCGTGTGCGAGCAGGCGCTCTGCTCGAGTATCGCGAGTGACACTGCGGAGGACATGCTGAGACTCGCCGACGAGCACAACGCGGGACGATTGAGGACGGGAGTTTCCGAGTTTATCGACGCTCATCGCGGGCCGGAGGCGATGCAGATCGGGAGCGTCGCGTCCACGTCAGCCCAATCGATGGAAATCGGGGGCGCCGCGTCCACGTCGGCCGCATCGATGGAAATCGAGAGCGTCGCGTCCACGTCGGCCGCATCGATGGAAATCGAGAGCGTCGCGTCCACATCGGCCGCCAGGCTGTGATTGTTCGCTCGTCGAGAAAAGAAACACGTGGTCCGCAGAGAATCGACCAACAACGTATTAATTAAGGGCGTGCGAAATACCGACTGCGGTAATAAAAACTGTAACGAATGTTTTTCACGCATATTTGCATTTACAGCTAAAAGAAGAAATTCATTCCCTGCGGATTTCACCAGTGCAGGGAATGAAATTCTTCTTTTTCCTGTAAATGCAAATATGCGTAAAGAACGTTCATTACAGTTTTTATTACCGCAGTCGGTATTTCACATGCCCTTAAGGAGGCATCTTCGAGTATCGATTTGGAAGATTAAATCACACACATTTAATATATATTGAAGAATCCGGTGCGGGGGTTTAGTGATCAGTGTACTTACTGGCCTACAGACGAGAGCACCGGTAGGTCGCGGGTTCGAATCCCGGTCCCGTCGATTTTCGTCGAAAAATGTAAATACGGGCGCGATGAAGCTCCAGATGGATACGTGGGACGCACGCAGGTATGTCTACCTGTGAGGGTCACATGTATACAGCTGTAGTCTGTGTTTACATTTTCCGCGAAACGAGACGCAGCTCCGGTGCCGTGAGGCGAACTCGAGACCGGCTATATCGGCATAGGTTTTCCGCAGTTTCCCTATGCCCGTAGCAGAAATGCTGTGGTGAATACGATATAGAGGGGGAAGTCGGCTGCGGCCGCATGGGAGTGGGGATGTAAGGTTGGAATGGGTCGGAGATTGTAAAAGCCAAGTGGCGTACTGAGGAATATCAATAAAAAAATATATATATATTGAAGATTGAAACATTCTGAACTATCTTGAAAAATCAGAAAGGGTTTGACCGTTTTTCACCAGTTTCAAATGGATGCCTCCTATGATCACGTCCGCTTGTTTGACATAAAAAAAGAACGTTTCATTTTTCGTGATTACGCATAGAAAATATTTTCACAGTCTCGGTGCTATGATATATCCATACTTAACAGTAGAAGTTAATACAATAGTTAATAAAAAAAAAAACCGGTACTTTGGTCCAGTCGAATAAGTCCCTTTAAAAAACAAAAAAAAACGCTTTAAACTTTCCCAACCAATTAATGTACGCCTGGGCCATTATAGATGTTAGTTCTTTATTTTTTAATCATTGGTATTAAGCGAACCTTCACATCGTTCACCCTGTCCAGCATTATCTAACGACTTCTCTCAATGTCTGTCGTCGGGGAAAAACACTTCACCTTATCACTTCGACTTCGCCCCGCGGCGTTCGTGATATTCGTCACGATCTAGTTTTTGGGCGGACCGCTTGTTTTACATAAAAAAGAACGTTTTATTTTTCGTAGTTACGCATAGAAAATATTCTCACAGTCTCAGTGCTATGATATATCCATACTTAACAGTAGAAGTTAATAAAATAGTTAATAAAAAACCGGTACTGCGGTGCAGTGGATAAGTCCCTTTAAAAAACTAAAAAACCGCTTTAAACTTTCCCAACCAATTAATGTACGTCTGAGCCATTATAGATCTTTATCTTCTTTTGAGACAGAATACTTTTACTACAGACAAGTTCAAATAATCCACCCGGCGCGGCTTGGGTCAGTGGTTGCCGGGGCTCTGATTTGACGAATGAATTAATTATTTAAAACTGATTGTTGAGCGCCTGTTAATTTCCGTAATTAACAACGTTTAATATTTGACTATTTATTTTAGCTAGCTACGGTTTGCATGGGGTTCCGCTGAAGACCCGAGGGAAATATTACAAGGATGAGCGAAAGCAAAGATATTCAGTTGGCAAATTTAAGACACAGTTGCTTTTTATTTGACGAATCAACCAGTCCACTCGACGTGGTTGTCGAATCTCTTCCGCCCTGGATATCGGCGGTTCAAGTTTCACAAAATCACAAATTATCGACGAATTACAATCGTCGGAAAACACAATATTAATCAATTAATTCGGTTGGATAGAAGCGACAAAATAAAGCGAGACGAGTCGATTCGAGCTTCCGACGTCGAGACGACGCAAATTTATTTTCCTGTCATACTTTATTTTTGAATCATTAGTATTAAGCGAACCTTCACAGCGTTCACCCTGTCCAGCATTATATGACGTCATCTCGGAATATCTGCTATCGGGGAAACACGTGGCTTCCCCGAACACTTCACTTGAAGTGTTTTTTTATCGGGAAAAAACACTTCACCTTATCACTTAGACTTCGCCAAGTGCGAAATACAACGCTTTTAACCAAATTTCACACTATCGCGTTGTGACGACGATGCCTCACCAGCAGTTGGCGCCCAGTGGCCGATCGAAGTGCACGAGTCGAGCATCCGATGTCCGCATTGTTCATCGACGATCATTGATCATTCTCGCAAATCATGTCATTCATTCATAGATCAACTTTAATGGGAGGCACAAATAACGTTTGGCCGGCGACGTCCTCTCGTCCCACTGGCAAAAAAGTCGTGAAGGCTAACGGGACCCGAGTACATAATACGCTTCCGGGCACCAGCCGCGCCCCAAGCGTCAACGTTCAGCGGGGCACCACGGGAGAGCCGTGCTATAAAGTGCATTACGAGTGGACGATAAGCAACTTCCTCTTCCAAAAGGGGCGCGTCGAGCCGCTGCAGTCACCGAATTTCGGCGCGGGCGGGGCACAATGGAACCTGTCCCTATATCTGAACGGACGCCAGAAGCAAGGGGTGAAAAGGAGAATAAACACTGGATACGTCTCCATTTATCTGCAACCCGCGACGAAAAACGACACCAAAGTGATGGCGATCTTCAAGATTCGTGTAAAAAATCCGGATAGCCGCAACGCTATTAAATACGAGGCTTCTGATCCGTTGACGTTCCCGAAAGGAAAAATCACGCAGCACGGTTGCGAGAAGTTCATGAAGAAGGATCGGCTGTTCGACAGAGCCAACAATTATTATCCCAATAATGTCCTCACCGTGCACTGCCAAGTCGAGTACACCGTGGAAATCGCGAAGAACCCGGCAAGACGTCGCGCAACGCGTCCGCGAGACGGCGGCCAGCTGCCCTCAGCCCCGACAACATCGGAAATGTCATTAGTGCCATTCAAAAACCCACCTGTCGAACCACAGTATAATCAGCTATTCCACCAGGCTGTTGCGCAAACAAGAATGTCATTCCAGTAAAAAAAAAATCAAGATTGATTCAATAAGTTGTTCGGTTTACGGGCTGCCAATAAGTTTTGTCATCACTTTAACAACATCTGTAACAAAATGCATGTTTTAAAAGCTGACCAGAACAATTTCGATTCTGACTAAGTCAATGACGTACGTTTTCACATTTCTTAAATACAATTTGCAGTGCGATAGTTTAGTTGATGCATCAAATACTTTGATAATCGTACCGATAGTAGTGGGTTGTGCGGTCGGTGCATGGCTTCGGCGATCTCCCACATGTTAAGCAGCTCATCTCGCGATCAGTACTTGGATCGGTGACCGCTTAGCCATGCGCGGCAGTTGTTGAGCAGGAAGACGTTTTTCAGAGTTTCTGATGTATAATCACGCAGCAGATACTCAGTAAAACATAGCCGCCTGTGTCGGCACAGATTTTCCGCAGTTTCTCTGTGCCTTCGTGCAAATGCGATACAGTAGTGCTTTAGGAAAGAGTGGCTGCGGGTAACACTCTGGGGAGAACTCAATAAGTGAATGAAAGGGGATCAAGGGGTGTGGAGAGAAACATTAAAGCCGTACATAAAACATAAAAACCAAAATCTACGTATATACTTTCTGATGAAAGTGTATACGTAGGAATCAAATTGAAAAAATATATATACGAATAACTTGCGTCATTGTTGCAACACGTTTCTGTTCATCAAACAATTTTACGTGAATCTGCGTTGATTGATTTTACATTAATTTTAAGCGGATATTCCATTACCGACCGCACGATAATGTGCAAATGTGAACGTGTCAATTACAATGTGTTCTGAATGTGCAATACAAATCATTGAATAAAACAGGCATTTATCCAAAATACTACGTTTGTGTTCGAAAGGACAGGGCGTTGTCACCTTCATCTTATCAACAAAGGATCTGCTGAAAGAAAATCTCGTATTATCGGTGAGATTATTATGATTCTTCACTTTAGCAACGAGGTATATGTTACGAGCAGTTCTTTGTTCAGCAGTTTCTATATCATCCTGTCCAGCACTATCTGACGATTTCCCCGAGTGCCTGTTATCGGCGAGAAACGCGAAGTGGTTTTTATCGGTGAACAAAAAAGCGCTTCATCTTATCAATTCGGCTTCGCCCGCGTGACGATGACATACCCAGTTTGTGGGCGGAAGTCGAGCGACGTTGACGAAGGTAAGCTTCGTTCTTCCTGCCGAATTAACAAACAACATCGCGCCTCGCGCGCGCGAATTATTTGACCGAAGGTCGCGAGGGTCATTCGGTCGGTTCGGTTCGCGCTCGTTGTTCGAGAGAGCCAAGCATGGCGCACGCGAGCGGCAGCCATGCCCTCGACGCTGGAGGGGCGTCGTTGCTGTTTTATCAAAACGTTCGAAGCATTGTATCGCCAGCGCGAAGGAACCGGAAGATGTCTCGCAATTATAGTATCATCGTTCTCACTGAAACGTGGCTCTCGTCGAAGATCCAGAACTATGAGTTGGGGTTGCCTGATTACGCAATTTTTCGGCGCGACCGTTCTTCGCGAGGCGGCGGCGTTTTGATCGCGGTGCATCGTTCGATCGTCGCGTCTGAGCCAACGTTGGCTCGACCCATCCATGCTTCGCTGGAATGCGCTTTCGTTTCGGTGCAGCTCGGTGATGCTCGTTTGCTGATCGGGGCGGTTTACATTCCTCCGCAATCGGGCGCCGATCTTTACCGTAGTCTCGTCTGGCCTCTGCAGCAGGAACATCATCACACACACATGATTCTTCTCGGGGACTTCAATATTCCGAATTTCGTTGACCCCGGCGCGTTGGATTGGAACCAGTTTCGAGAGCCCAGATCGGCGTTGAGTGTCACGCACGAGTTGGCAAGGACTTTTAATCTTAGGCAGGTTAATAATGTCCGCAACTTTCGAGGCAGGTTGCTCGACCTCGTTTTCACTGATTTGCCTTGTACCGTCGGTGGCTGCAGTGACCATTTTGCCCCGATTGACACGGTCCACCCGCCGCTCGTGATTGACTTCGGGGATAAAGGATTCGTACCGTGCGATGCCGAGGACGAGGGGTTCATCTACATTGCGGACACCAACCTTAATCAGCCCCCCAGCCCCGCCCGTCCCGGGCTCAATCAGTATCAGAGACTGTAATCAAGTCTATTCTTGGAGCTGTGAAATGACGAACCACGCTGTATTAATAATAATCACTTCTTTGTTATCGAGCATCAAACTACGAAGCATCGAACTCACTTGAATATTCCCGAATCTTCTCCACGATACGCCGGTCGGCGATAGCATTTTGTGATAGAGGCGATAATGAGAAATACTTAAAAATGCATTCGGACACCTGAGTTTTCCGATTTCTATAAACACTAGGGTAATCACGCGCGCTGACGCGCGTGCCTGAAAGACTTTTCGCCAACATCGATATCAGAAACTTTTTTTTTCTTCAAAATATCGACTTTTAATCTATACCATCGATCTCAAGTCGCATATTCTACCCCCGAAAACACTGGTTAAGAACCTTTTTTAATCGATTTTGAAAAAAATATTTTTTTGGCGACGAAATTTTTTTTTTTTCTGTCAGAAATCGTAGATCCAGCTCCGGACTGAAAATCGCTCAAATCGACCCCAATTTTTTTTCTTTTCAAAATATCGACTTTTAACCTATACCATCATTCTCAAGTCGCATATTCTACCCCCGAAAACACTGGTTAAGAACCTTTTTTAATCGATTTTGAAAAAAATATTTTTTTGGCGACGAATTTTTTTTTTTTCTCAGAAATCGTAGATCCGGACCGAAAATCGCCAAAATCGACCCAATTTTTTTTCTTTTCAAAATATCGACTTTTAACCTATACCATCATTCTCAAGTCGCATATGGGTCATTCCATATGAAATCAACCGATAAAAAAAGAAAAAAATGCATGTAGGTCACGGATATTCTTCATAATTTACGTAAAGACAGCGGGCAGGGTATAGCAAAAGTTGGCATGGTTCATTAGACCCAACAAATTTTTCTTTGTTAATACCGCCATGATAAAATGTACTATCAATTTCGATTATGAAAATTACGCTGATGGTTTTTCTGCTCCCACGGGCTTCCATGTTTATGGATTTCGATGGGTCTGGTATCAAATTAAAGGTATTGAAAATACGCTTTTATTCAACTGTGGCAATTTAAAATCGAATTTATATATAGCGAGTTATCGCATTTTACCTGTATTTTTTTCATTATTTTTTTTCTCAAAAAGCTATTTTTTTTTTTTTTTTGAAATTTACAGCAAACATTGTACGAACTGTGAGCTTTAAACACAAAAATTGGCGAAGAGTTTTTTGCAATTTTTAAATTATTAATTGTTGATTTTGGTAAATTCAAATCAATAAGGGATAAATACCGTCGCTCTTCATAGCCAATCGGTGAGCGATTACAGCTCATCGACATCGCTCGTCTCACATTCTTCATCAGCACTTTCTGGAATACAAAACGAAACTTATCGTTAACGTTATTGTGAAATTATAAAAATAAAAACATTTTATATTGTTAGCTTATTAAAAAAAATCGGATTTTTAAAATTAATTTATCGGCAATTCTGTCCTCCAGTTTCCGCGATATTAAGGAAGCTATTTTCTTCGCGATCTTGTACACCTTTTTCTTCGTTATTGTAGGTTCAACCACTCCTAACACATCCGAAAAAAAAAATCTCCTCTTCCATGTATGGAAAAAGAAATCTCCTCTTCCATCTATGAGGAAGGAGATTTCTTTTTCGGATGTGTTAGGAGTGGTTGAACCTACAATAACGAAGAAAAAGGTATACAGGATCGCGAAGAACATAGCTTCCTTGACATCGCGGAAACTGGAGGACAGAATTGCCGGTAAATTAATTTGAAAAATCCGATTTTTTTAAATAAGCTAACAATATAAAATGTTCTTATTTTTATAATTTCACAATAACGTTAACGATAAGTTTCGTTTTGTATTCCAGAATGTGCTGATGAAGAATGTGAGACGAGCGATGTCGACGAGCTGTAATCGCTCACCGATTGGCTATGAAGAGCAACGGTATTTATCCCTTATTGATTTGAATTTACCAAAATCATCAATTAATAACTTCAAAATTGCGAAAAACTCTTCGCCAATTTTTGTGTTTAAAGGTCTCAGTTCGTACAATGTTTGCTGTAAATTTCAAAAAAGAAAAAAAATAGCTTTTTGAGAAAAAAAATAATGAAAAAAATACAGGTAAAATGCGATAACTCGCTATATATAAATTCGATTTTAAATTGCCACAGTTGAATAAAAGCGTATTTTCAATACCTTTAATTTGATACCAGACCCATCGAAATCCATAAACATGGAAGCCCGTGGGAGCAGAAAAACCATCAGCGTAATTTTCATAATCGAAATTGATAGTCCATTTTATCATGGCGGTATTAACAAAGAAAAATTTGTTGGGTCTAATGAACCATGCCAACTTTTTCTATACCCTGCCCGCTGTCTTTACGTAAATTATGAAGAATATCCATGACCTACATGCATTTTTTTCTTTTTTTATCGGTTGATTTCATATGGAATGATCCATATTCTACCCCCGAAAACACTGGTTATTAACCTTTTTTAATCGATTTTGAAAAAAATATTTTTTTGGCGACGAAAAAAATATTTTTTCTGTCAGAAATCGTAGATCCGGCTCCGGACCAAAAATCGCCAAAATCGACCCAATTTTTTTTCTTTTCAAAATATCGACTTTTAACCTACACCATCATTCTCAAGTCGTATATTCTACCCCCGAAAATACTGGTTATTGACCTTTTTTAATCGATTTTGAAAAAAATGTTTTTTGGCAACGATTTTTCTGTCAGAAATCGTAGATCCGGCTGCGGACCGAAAATCGCCAAAATCGAACCCAATTTTTTTTCTTTTCGATACAGACTTTTAACCTACACCATCATTCTCAAGTCGCATATTCTACCCCCGAAAACATTGGTTAAGAACCTTTTTTAATCGATTTTGAAAAAAATATTTGTTGGCGACATTCTTTTTGTCAAAAATCATAGATACGTCTCCGGACCGAAAATCGCCAAAATCGACCTTAGATTTTTATTTTTATTTGTTAATAGCAACAACGTGCTCGCTTCGCTCGCACTCCTTAAGTACTTTTCATTTATCTTTTCTTGTGGCCAATACAGCCATTCAAAACGCGCGTGTGACTGCAGCGACCATGACAGTCCGAATCAATTTATATTGAAGCCACCGTCGACCAATCGGAACGCTTGAAAGCTGGCTTCAAAATTTTGATATATTTCGAGATATTTATGCCATGTCTTTTTTAAGAGGGGATTATAATAAGAGAGTAAAGTCGCGCCTTCCGTGCCTCTCGCGCACTCTGGTTGTGCGCGCACGCAAAGACTGCGAGCGCGAAAAGTTTCTTTCCTATCGCGCGTGCCGAGAGACGTGCTCTCTCCTCGTGTCGCGACGTTACCGACGGTCGATATTTTATCGACAGTCGAAAGTGCGTTACACACCGCGCTCGCTATTCGAAGAGTTGCTGGCGTCTGGCGCACAGAGCCCGCACCTCTTTGTTGTCGGGAGGAAAAAGCGCGTCCCAGCCTGTCAGATCCACGCTCGCTCGCTCGCAGTCCGCATTGTGAGCTTCCCAAGCTCGTGAGTTCCACCTGTTGTCGTCGCTGTGTTGTGTTGTTGTTGTTGTTGTAACTGCTGCCGCTGCCACTCACGACGTCTCTCGTCGGAAAAAAAATCACTGCCTAGCGCGCACAAACGCCGAACGCGTTTACGCGAAAAATCGTAACTCGTCGAGCGATGTGATGGCCAATTTGGAGGTTTATCGACGCTACGTGAACGAGATCAAGCGGTACGCGGTGGAGAACGGGATATCCGCCGCGGAGACGAACAAAATCTTCGAGCAATGCTTCCGCACCTTGGATCTCAAGCTTCCGGTGGCCAGGACACTGGCCATCGGGAAATTCTCCAACGCCGTACGGGCGCTCAAGCGTCTGCTCGTCGCGACCCTCGCGATTGTCCTCTGCGCCGTCGCGCTCTACAGTCATCCGGCGACACACGCGATCGTCCTGCGAAACCTGCAGAACTTCATCTATCCGGGCCTGAAGGTTTTCCGGAAGCTGGCGGTGCCGATTGTCGGCCGATATCCGTCCTTAACTGGTGGGTGTAAGGTTCGGGAGCGAGGGTAATCAACCGAGTAAGCGCGCGCGTGAGCTGATATCGTTATATTTGCAGAGAAAAATACCTAGTACATTACCCCACGAGGGCGAAACAACTTTTTCTAACGAGTGTGAGCTTGAAGCTCGAGCCGAACGCGAGTTCTGCATTCACACGAGTTGAAAAAAGTGTTCCACACGAGGGGTGTACGAAATTTTATATCACAAGGTGCGGAAAAGCGGCCTGTGCCGCCCGCAGGTATATAAAAATCATTTTTCGCGTTTTTCTCATCGAATTTTCGATTTTTCGGGCAAACAACGGCGCTTTTCGGAATCAGCGGGAATTTCCCATCGGATAGGATTCTAATACTTTACGAAATCAAAAAAGAAACGCGACGAAACAGTTGCAAAAAAAATGCATAAAATAGTGTATTAGCAACCGGGTAAGCGCGCGTATGGTCTAGTAGAGTGATTAACAAATTCCGCGACGACCGTCTTAATCTCACGACGCTTCCGTCGCCCGATCCTTTTTCCGCAGAATGGTACGACGAGTGGTGCCTAGTGGAGAATCCGTATTTTCGCGTGGCCGAGATGGACTGCTGGCCGTGCGCCGCGGTCCGCTCGATTCCCGATCTCACGGGTCGCAACGTAAGCAACTCGTTGAACATCGGGATGCCGTACACGAGGGAGGAGAGCCACGGCGCCGTGGAGATGCGGCATCTGGCGGAGGTTTACGCGAGAAACCAAAAAATCTTCGACGTGGACGCCGGGCGAGTGTCGTCCAACAACGCGTCCCACAGGTTCGCCGTCCCAATTAGCATCCGCGTGAAAAATTCGACCGCTCAAACTGAGAACTACATTTTTTAACCGCGTTCTTTTTTTCCTTCTCCTTTCCAGGACAATAAAAGACGTGTTTGAAACGAGATTGGACGTTCAGCCGAGTGCGCGACTCGACAGCCACATAACGTGGAGAATAATGAGAATGAGACCCGGCAGATTGATCAGAAAGTTGTTTCCTCGTCCCGCCGACGTTCCGGACACCTGGAGCCAGAGCACCGAGAAATTCGTCTTCCTCGACGAGCCGAAGGCCGCCGCTTACGCACTGGTGAGCCGAGCGACCGATCGACGTCGCGCCCGAATTAATTACGCGCGTTTGTCGCGCGCGCGATCGATTGACCTCACGATTTTTCCTATTTCCGCAGCCGAGTCCGGAGTGCAGCAACGTCGTGCTGCGATGCACGAGCGGCTCGAGACTCGTAAACATGGTGCCGAGCTTCGAGTGTCAGCAGAGTTGTCACTCGTTCACGATACTCCTGCCGGCGCGACACGCACGTGGGTTTTACATTCTTTCGTAGGATAGTCACCAGTAAATAAACAGTTGAGCGGAACAATTTGATTATCACGGGTTTCTATAAAAGCCAACATTTTCAGATCATTCGCGAAAATTTGAACGATTCACCAAAGCGTTGAATTATGTGATGCAGCTAAATAAAATCACGTACTTTTATCGCGAAGTGTGTAAAAATAAATACTAAAAGTACAAAATCCAAAAACACCAGAAATGCACAGGCCAATCTGACGTACATTTTTAGTCGAAAATAGGATTCGCGACAAAATAATCGTAGACAGCTAAATAATAGACAAATTAAGAATCTAATGTTCATCCAAGACGTAATTTCTCATGAATTCTCAAGAAGGTGTTGTTCATTCACTGGTGACGGTTCAATTACTGGTGCATTCGCCCTATTCGCGATTCGTCATGGACGCAAAACGCCGCAGAATCGGTGACTCCTTTATTTATTTTCTTTAATCTACAATAACGACCTGTTTTTTTCTTCTATCGTTGCAGTATGGTACAACTGGTGGTACTGGAGACCGCTGAGCGTTCCAGCGGTGAATTCGACTGAAATCTCCATAAGCTACCTCACCTCATTCTGCTGAGATCGTACAAAGATAGACTTTACGGTATTATATTATAGAAACATTTATGTATACACTATTATTATATTTCTACGTTTGTACTATTGACAAAGACTGCTCTACAACTGTCGTACGTGTTTTCTTTTATTATCGTACAAGTACAATATGTATATATATTTTTTTCATCGGCGAGATTTACACGACGTCGTCGGGCGGGCGCGCACAACACGATGTCCAATCGCGTTTAGACGTCGATATATATTTTTATTTACTTATTTACTTGTAGAGTCGAATTTTCGATCATAAGTTCGATCTCAAGATCGAACACGTGACTAAAAAAACGACCGTACCGATCGGAACGCGTTCGAGATTAAATATTCCTCTCGACGTTCTCAGATGCAGTTACGGCGATCGATAATTCGCGCGTTGATCCGAATGTTCGTCTCGTTAGCAGACAGCGAGAACAACCTTCGCGGCTGCCTTAGGTATCAAAGACGCCACGCGGGCCTTTCGAGCGCGCGACTTCCGTCTTGTTTCGCAGAAGCACCGCACCATTCACATATTTGTCTATAATCCTTTCTTCCTTCTTTTCTAGCTAATAAATACAATATTACTCGATAACTGTACACGTTGTACGCACGATGAATTTGCACGGCAAGTTTCAGCGAATCGGGAACTTAAAAAAATGCAAACTAGCTCTCAGCGTCTCTGTCGATTGTGGTCAAGACCGACACAATTCGGACAGTCGATTAAATTCGACAGCGACACTGAGATTCGAGTCTTTCCGTCAAAAGCCGCGAACAAATTCGACTGACTTTTCCTCCATTTTTTTCGATACCTGTTTCTCGGAGCCTTCGTTTCGCTATTGGCTAATGCGTTTGCTATCTGCGCGTCCTTCACGAACGACGAAGAAATTCGTACATTCCTGAATCATTGAAGAAAAAGTCTTTGGAGGCCGCGTTGCCCGGAGCGTCGGGTGAAGCCTCATCGGGTCCGCAGAGCAAACTGAGCCAATCGCAACGTAGAGCTCAAAACTTCGCGTCTTACGATGTTGATTGCGTTTAAAAAAAAGTGTAATTTCTAATATTTCGTTCCGAGAAAAATCGAACTGCCAGAGAGTCAGTCAACGACTGATTGTCCATTAACTCGACGAATCCTGCGCTGAATCGTCGTGCATTTTCGCGGTAAGCGCAGGAGAATGTCGCCGATGCGGAGTTAGTCGAACTTCTTGCTGAACGACTGCTTGAACAGCACAGGAACGAGGGAGAGCAGCGCGAAGAGGCACAGAACGATTATGCTGTTCCAGGACCAGGCGTCGCTGGACGACGTGAGCTTGTTCAGCGTCTGACCGGCCTGGATGGCGACGAAGGAGGGCGGCGCGACGCCGAAGAAGGTGCCGAGGGTGAAGGGCGTCATCGGCACCCCGATGACCGGGCTGGCGAGATTGATGAACCAGTTGGGCAGCAACGGGGTCATCCGCAGGAACAGCATGTAATTCAGCAGATGATCCTTGTGCTTCGTCACCTTGATCGTCCACTCGTTCGCCTTCTCCGGGAAATACTTGTACAGCAATTTCCGGCCCAGCAGCGAGGACAGGAAGTAGCAGAGCGTGGCGCCGATCGCGCTGCAGGTGCACACGAGCACCAGCGCCAGGGGGAATGGAAAGAGAAAACCCGAGAGTATCGACAGGAATATCGAGCCGGGTATCGCGAACGTCTGCAGGCTGAGCGCGAAATTTTCTATGTAAGGAAGACATCGAAGAGCGAGGAAAACAATCCGGTGGCGAAGTTTCGGCGGAAAAAAGATGGGTACATAGAAGGGTGCTTATTTCGTGCCCTGAGGCAAAAGCCACCTAAGAGCACCATGCAACATAATAACACACACAAGCGGTCAATTTCAAAGCGGAAATACACCGTTAAGAATATTTCGCAGAAGCTTCCACTACGCGTGAAGGAAGCCCGTTTTTACAGAAACTGGTATATTAAATTTGGCACGCGAGTGAAATGTTAAATTACAATATTTTCTACTGAATCCTTACAAAAATTCGGAAACTTAATACGAACGTTAAGAAAACGAGTATAAAAATTTGGAACTTTACTGCACACGTGTATTAAATTTAATATATCAGCTGACAATTCAAATTTCCAGTAATGTAAATTCGCAAACATTTTTAACAGTGTACAAAAAGTGGTATAAAGTTAAATAAAAAAATAAAAAGTGCTTTATAAAGATTGGACCGACTTACTCCTTGCGCAAGCCATTCTTAGTAGAAGGGGAAAAAAAATTACAATATAAAAAATACCTGGCACAGTAAAAGGATACAATATGTAAGTTACAAAGAGCCCCGCCAGGACCTCCATGTAGTAACGCTCCTTGTATCTCTCCAACAGTCTTCCAAGATTCTTGGCATCGTCTATGTGGAATGGCAACTTCATGTGTTGCTTCTCATCTCTGTGAAAAAAAAAAAATGCTCCACATTATTTCGCCGATCTTTGCCACATCACCAGCCAGACTTCAGGGGCCAAAAATTGTGTATTTACTCTGCCAATTCTGGAAAGTTGGTGTAGACCCAGAAGAGCGCGCTCAATGACGTCAGGAATATGATTCCTACAATGAGAATTGCCTGTCTGGTCGACGTGTCACCAGGATTGACGATTCCTGAAAGAGTCAGGAGGTTTGAGACAGAATTTTGGCTCATCCTGTACATTTGACGCAATTGAAAATAATTAATCGCTTCGCTGAACTTTTTTTCCTATATATCCTAAAACCCGATTGATCCACGTGTTTCTCGGCTAACGGCTGCGTTTGCAACGGAGGCTCCTCGACGAAATATGCATCGCGCGTGACCCACATTACCGATCCTAAATTTGAGGTTATATCGAGAATTAAAAAAAAAAAAAAACGTCCCCAGTCGAAAAAACGTCGTTTGTGGCGTGAAAATAATCTCGAATCGCGAAAAGAATCGGATTTCATATCGTCGATGCGTGTCGAATATTCGTTTGCGGTACGCGCGATATTTCGAATCGCGGCGCAATGTGGGGTTAGGTTAGGTTGACGAAACGTCAGACGGAAAAAGTAGCTGATTCACGTGCGAACTCGTCGTTCGGTCGAACCGATCAGCTCACAAAACACACCCGAGTCGGGGATTATCGTCGAGAATTGCTCAGGCGTTCGTCGCGTTGTAACCGTCTCGATGCGAACGCTTGGAACCGACGATTTATCAATTAAAATTTAATCGTCCGACGATATTGTTACTTTTTTCGCTCTCTTTTCCTCGTCGACGTTTACCTGAACTCGCGCTTTTTTTCGTCCTCGCACTCATCTCGCTCAAAGATCTGCACGACAGCAGATAATCGAAGGGATTTCGCTTGAGCTGACTTTCGTCTGCTGCGATGTCAATACGAATGAAAGTCGAGCTGTCGAAGGCCCGAATGACGACGAAGGCGCCACCCTCGTTTACAGCGCGCGCCATTATCGACACCATCCTGTCTCGCCGCGCGCGACGGGAGAAAAGAAAATTGCGTTCGAATTCGAGTAACGACAGCGAAATTTGTCATTCGAGCGGAGTCGGTGTTTCGCTGCGCGAGGCGAGCTCGTGAAGATCTCGCGAATAACTAGGCCTATCTACGCACTTTTCAACGCCAGAATCAAAACTACGCACGCGGGGCATATCGCTCGCGATGGCCTCTGTGACCCTCGCTGTTTATCAGCTATCACCATATTTATCTTCGCACTGCACACGCAACGATTGACATTTTTATCGCGCCGATCTGCAGGCTCGAGATCGACATTGCAGTGTCCGACAATTTTGCCGCGTTCATCCGTTGTCGTTTTGCGTATGCGGAATTTTTTATAGCCGGAAAAAATAATGATCGTTATACTGTAGCTGCGAAATAGTTGTAACGTAAAATAAGTTGCTGTAAAATATTTCATTTGGCCCGACACTGATAGGTGTGCGGTCGGTGTGCGGCTTCGGCGTTCCCACGAGTTAAGCAGCATTGTTTGCGGCCATAACTTGGTTGGGTGACCGCTTCGCCAGTGCATCGACTGGCGTATCAAACAGTGAGCGGGAGGCATTTTTTCGGAGACTCCGGTGTCTGCACTTAAGTAACATTGTGTTTCTTTCGTGTATACACCGGAGAATCGGAAATATATAATGCCGTCTGTACCGGCACGGGTTTTCCGCAGTTTCCCCGTGCCCTCGGCAAATGCGGTACAGTGTAGCTAAGTCGGTTGCGGACGCATTGAAAGTTAGGTAGCTTAGCGAAGTGCGGGTAGGGAGTGATAGGGACGGGTTGAAAGGGATGGGTTACGTAAAAACCCACAAGGGGTATACGATGGAACACAGAAAAAAAAAAATAAAAAAAAATATTTCATTTGGCAAAACTAACGGGGAAATGCCCCGCCAGGTCTAACTCTCACTCTCTCTCTCTCTCTCTCTCGCTCGCTCGATATATTTCTGGCGATTGCCCGCGTTTTTTTGCAATCGGAATTATGAAGAATATTTCGCGTCTATTTTTGTACTTCCTCTCCGTTTCCGTGCGTATATTCTCGTTCCACCGTGTTTTCGTCTGCCACACGGCGCGGCGCCCGCGCGAGGTAGGTATCGAGGGGGGAACAGAGTCCTTCGGAAAAAAAGTTCCTGGAAAACAGGTCCACAGATTAATGGACGACAGATGCCTCTCTCGCGTGTACGTCGGCCGGTGTTTGCCTTCGCGTCTCACGAGCCCGCGACATTAACGAGCTGTAACGTCTCAAGTTCGGGGGGCTCGTCCCGCGGTGTCGTTTCAGTACAGGCGAAGCAATCTCACCAAATTGACACTTCCTACCAATTGGTCCGAGAGGAGAGTCACTTCCGGTGTGCGCGCGATGTTTTTTTTTTTTTCAATCTCAACATCGTCGAGTGTATTCTACAAGGCGGTGCGATATTCTCGATAACCGAATGCACTTCGGCATATTTTCCACATCCTGCCGCTCTCGAGACGACTGCGCTATGTGTGTAAACAATTGTGCACACATCGATGTGTGGATGAAAAGTCCTACGCTAGATCGCACCTCGAGTCCCCCCAGGCACGGCGGCCGCCCGGCCCGCGCGGCAGGATATCCTAAAGTATATTTTGAGAAGCGCAAAGCCCTAACACAGCCCCGAGGCTCCAGAGCCACCATCTGGACTTGGGCTGTCGTTGCCGCTCGCGCGCGCCACGAATTCCTCGGCCCGCCGCCCGGAGTTCCTACAGCGGCCGCGGCACGCCGTACTCCCGTTTCCCACCACGTCGCGGCGTCCCCTCTCCTCCCGGCCGGGCTTTTCCGGCTTCCCACGCTCGCAACCGTCTCACCGGGGGCGCCGTCACAATTTCCCATTTCCACGTTTATTTCGCCTCGAAATATCCCGCCGGCCCCGAAGCGCAACAAAACCGAAGTATCGCGCGCAACCAGCTTGAGGAAAAACCGAGTGCGGCACCCGAACGGGCAAAACCGCGAAACTTCTACACGAAATAAAAAGAAAAGTTCAATCCACCGAAGTAAAAATGACGAGACGAAAAAAAAGCACATCTGTCCATCAGATAAATTCCTTCCGCCGCTTCGCTCGCGACTCTCATCGATTCTCCGTCCGTCTTCTATTTTCTGTCCCGTATGAATTTCCTCCGTATGAACTTCCAAAACCGAAGTACTATCGCGCGTAACCAACTTGAGGAAAAACCGAGTGCGGCACCCGAACGGGCAGAACCGCGAAACTTCTACACGAAAGAAAAAGAAAAGTTCAATACACCGAAGTAAGAATGACGAGACGAAAAAAAAAGCACATCTGTCCATCAGATAAATTCCTTCCGCCGCTTCGCTCGCGACTCTCATCGACTCTCCGTCCGTCTTCTATTTTCTGTCCCGTATGAATTTCCCCTCCCCACGCGGGCCGGCCGGCTGCCTCCGTCTCTCTCTCTCTCTCTCCCCTCTCCCTGCCCCGACGATTCCTCTCGTTTCACTTCGCTCCTTCTTCGCTCCCCTCGCGCCTCCCCACGCCCCGCGCGAGACCGCGGCCGGCTCGCAACTAGCCGGCGGGCTAGTCGTCTCCCGGTTGCCGCTCCTCGGCAACTCCTTCCCCGGGGTCTTCGTCTCTCTCTCTCTCTCGCTCTCGCTGGCCGCGCGGCGCGGTTAGTCGTGGGCGGAAATTAGTAGAGCCCGTCGAACTAGTCGCGCGCGAGCTACGAGCGCAACGACGCGCGCGCGCCTTCTTGATCCTTCGCGTCGTCTCCGCGTGTATTCGGCTCTCTCGATCGCTCCGCGCATTTCGCGAAGCACCGCGGGACGAACTTCGGGCGAACTCGGAAAATTCCGATATTCGATCGTGACGGTCGCGATGTGATAGGATTATCGTAAAATTGACAAAAGCTCTTGCGGAGGAATAAAAAAATTTTAAAAAACGACAGACGGACAGTCGATAAAGTGTTCGCTCGACCCGCAGCATGAGGTTCAATGACAATGAAATAAAGCGTGGTGATGATAATAATAACGATAATGCGCACAGCGGGGCTCGAGGATAGAGGGAGAGGAGTGAACTAGGAGAGGCTGTAGCGAGTGAATCCGGTTTGTTCGAGGGAACAAAGAGAACAGAGCTCGAGAGAGAAGAGGGTAGATAAGTGAAGAGGGCTTTTTTCGATCGACGACGCGGGCGTCTTACAGTGGTAGAGGTGCGGCGGGCGACCGGCGGCGGATCGGTGCGCTAACTCGTCCTCGGTGGTGGCTGTTGTTAACCCGGAAATTTTGGATACAGGACACTCAACGTTACGTCATGGCAGACTCGCTACCACCAAAGGCATCGTGAGTAGCATTGCGTTGGCTCGCGTGGCGCGCGCGATCGTGACAGCTGCGAGGCGGCGCGCGCGGCCGATTGAAAAAACAATAGCGATCTATTTTCATTTTTTCGTCTTTAAATGCACGGAGAAACTCGTGCGGCGTCGAATCGTCGAGATTTTTTTCTTTTTTACTTCGGCACGAGTAGCGTTAAACTCGGAGAGGCGGATGACTTTGAAAAACAGTAAACGTTTGATTTATTAGAATTCATAGAATTTATAGAATTTGAGATGAAATTGGGTTCCAATGTTACGAAAGTTCAGAGCGACGAGGGGGGAGCGCGTTTTTACCTTAAAGTTTCGATGGTACGCGGGATTCTCCGTGCGTGTTCGCGCGGAAAACAGTGGGAAATTCGCGAGAGCGAGAAAAAAAAACACACGCTTTTCCGTCGGTAAGGTAGTTTGCTCGCAATACTCGGTCGGTAAGTCGGAACGTCGAGATTTTTATTTTCCGAAGCCGACTCGATTTTTTTCGTTTGAAACGTGACTGTCACGCGTCCTTAGGGTGTTTTTTTAACGCTGGTATATCGGATGCACCCTCGTTATTTCCTCCGTACATCGCCGAACGCGCCGCACGCACATCACACCGTCCTGGCGATTAGCGAGCTGCGCGTTGGCCGTATATTTTTTCCTGTCTGGAAGCGCCTAATTGAATTACACAATGTAATAACATTGTAAGATAACATTGTGCGAGAGGAGAGAATGAAGAGGAAAAAAAAAAAAAAATGCGTGCCGAAGTATCATAACTTATGCCCGGTTTTCTGCGGCAGAGCGAGACGTGATGTGCACGCGACGCGACTTCCACCTTGGAGTGCGATTACCTCGATTGTATACAAATGCGCTAATAGCCCTCCAGGTAGGGTCTGCGAACGTAACGCTGAGGCATTTTAGGAACTGGCCTTACATGCCTTATGAGTGTTACATTTTTGCAACATTGTAATGTCGGCTCACGTAGCCGCTCGCCGCTACTTAAAATAACAAATTACAATTAAACAATTAATAATATCAATAATAATCATCATCATCATTATAACTGAAACAATGAAAGGGTGGTGGAGAGAAACGTAAAAGCCTGAAGATGGCGTAGGTAATAATAATAATAATAATAATAATAATAATAATAATAATAATAATAATAATAATAATAATAATAATAATAATGAATGTAAAAATATAAAAAATAGATCTTTATACGTTCACGGCTTTTGGATGTACAAAAAGAAATGACAATCAATTTGTCGTTAGCTCGTTGTGGAATATAAAAAAATGTTAGCGGAACCTGTGCGAATCTGCGATACGAAAATGAAAAAAATCGGCATGCAATCGTTGCGTCAAGGTATTTCAGTGCCTGCAGTGAGGTTTACGCGTGTAGGCCCCGCGCGGCCTACGTGAGCGATTGCACGAAGCGAGACGAGCACGAGGTGCGGAAAGATGCGGGCACGACGAGCGTGTGTGTACCCCGCGCGGCTTTTATCATTGCGAATGGCGCCCCCCGCAGTAATCCAGTAATTATTTTCACACTAGCCTCGCGAGGCTCGCCGGCGGCCGGTGAGTGCGCTTTTCTCCGGGCTCTTTGCGAGAAGCAACGCGGGGGGGAGTCGAATTTCGAGTCATACTCGCAGCACAACTAGTTTTGAATCTTTTTAATTTTTTTTAGATGCATCGCAATTTGTTCGGCGCAGAAAAGATTTAACGAAATTACGAAGTGATTTATCAGTCTTTCGATCTTTTTTTTCCATAAAAACATTTTTAGTTTTGCTTTAATAAAAAAAACTGGACATTCTGTTTAATAGAATTGCAAACTCCGGTCGACCCCGTGACGATAATTGGAAGTTTCGCTCGGCGAGAAAAGGTTTCGGCTTCTGTTGTGCGGCAGACGAACGCGGACAATAATCGCGAAGAAATTGCATAGGTAGAGCGCGCGAGGCGTCGAACTTGGCAAATCGCGTACCGCGACGTTCGAGTGAAAATTCACGGAACGGGTGCGCCCGGCTGCGGCGACGCGCTGCGTCTCGCGCGCCTCTCGGGCGCGAGTCTACGACGAGCGGGGAGAGTGCGTGTCCGCTCGAGTACAGCGGCGAACGCGCTCGCGTAGAATGCGAGAGAGAAAACTGCGCGCGCGCGCGGCGCGGCGCTGCTGTCGCTCCCTTCGGTCTCCCGGCGCGCCGAGATCGCCGATAAGCGAGTTACGACGAAATCGCGTTTCCGCGCGTCCACCGAGAGATTCCCTGAATCGCCGGGCCTCACGCGAGTCGTCGGAATTTATTTTTTTTCCGCGTCTTTTTCTTCTTTTCTTCTCCGACTCTTCTACGGGACAAAACACGATCGATTATCCATTAATTTCTCTCGAATTACACCGACGAGCTTTCTCGTATATATTTTTGATTTGGCAGGAGGGGGGGGGGGGGGGGGGGGAGGTGATAAAGTCATCATTTTGCGGTTTTGCGTCTTCCGCAGAAATTCGTCCGTTCTTTGTCGCAGAAAAAGACTCGACTCTGACGCATGCGCGCAGTGTGTCGTTTGTCTTTCGGCTGTTGCGGTTAAATGGGAAGGAAAAAAAAAACGTCGCTCGTTTCGTCTTCGGGGTGACGACTTGAGTGTAGATCGTTTCGCTGAAAAACGCGCGAGCGCGCAGCTCGTCTGACCCCCACGGAGCCAATTAAAGAGATCAATTAAAGGGCTGAGTGGTCGTTGGACGTAAAAGTATGTAAATTCTTCCCGTTATATGGTCATTTATAATTGTTATCTTATTATTGTTGTTGTTTTTGTTTTTGTTTTTGTTGTTGTTGTTGTTGTTGTTGTTATTCTTCTCTATCCCAATTCTCGATAATCTAAGACAGGTCAGTGTCAGCCAAAAAAGTATGTCCTCGATTTTCAAAACAGCCGTGACGCAACCCCGGTCTCGATTGTCGAAAAAAAAAAAGATTCAGAAGCCTCCGAAAAAAAAATCCAAAAACACGGGGAAATCCCGAGCGCGAAATTCTTGCCGCGCGTGCGGGAATGAAAATTCGGGCGTGCAAAACACGTACACACGAGGCGCACGAATAAATACAGGAAGTATTTGTTATTTCGTCGATTTATTTCGAGAATCTCGGTCGAGCGACGACTGCGACGCAGGGAGGGTGAGGGTGGCGTCTGGAGAACTTCTGGAAAATGTTCGATCCCCCCCCCCCCCCCCCCCCCCCTCAGCGATAATTGGGGAACGCACGTTGCGTTTGGGAGCCGCGATCGCGGGCGCGGAAGGAAAGCGCGCGCGCGCGCGCTTCTACTTCCGGCCCGTGTGCGTTGTAACGTAACATCCGCGCGAGCGCGCGCGTTCGAATCGCGATCTGCCTACGTCACAATCAGCGCCTCTCGTTCCACGCTGCTTCGGCCTCGGCCCGCGCCGCGCGTCGTGTCTTTTACCTCTAACTCGCGCATCGTGCGCGCCATCCTCGTACGTGTCCATCGCTCGCACCGTTACGCTGATTGTGTGTGGAAAATCACCACACACACACGCAGCTCGCGAGCGCGCGCCGTTTGAGCTCCCAATCTCGTTGTCGGCGCACCGCGCGGCGCGGGTGGCCTCCTTGCCCGATTATGTGTCGCGTCGCGTCGCGGCCAAACGATCGGATGTGAACGAACGTGCGCGCGCGCTCGTTGGCCCACAAATTTTACTTCCTCGTGTACGATTTTTTATTTCTTTTTTATTTTTTTTTTTCAAATCTATCTTTTTGCCATTTATTCGCGGCGATTGATGGATATTGTGAATATTGTGTTGCGTACTTATAGATGATGATTTTTTTTTTTCACATACATTCGATGCACATAGAAAAGAAAGCGAGTAATAAAACAATAATCTTATATATATTTTGGAAAGTTGTTTGTCTGTTATATTTTGAAAATGTTTGTCTGTTCCAGACCCCTTAATAAAGTCGGCCCTAAATAATAAAGCCTTACCCTACGCCCCCCTTCCCCTTAATTCAAGTCTGTCCCAAAATTAGAAATTTGTATTTATGTTAACCTGCCCATTTGCGCGCTTCGCACGCTTTCCCAGTTGTTACGTCACTAAAATCGACGTTATTTTTTTTGGCTCGATCGAACCTGGATTTTCTTCCTTCGTTCGAGATAAAATTCTATAACAAAGAGAATGCCGTAAGGCGGAACGCGATATCTTGACTTCTGAATTTTTCATAACATTTTAAAGTCGGAAATTGGTTGCGTTTTTCGCGAAAAAAAAAGTTTGATTTCGCAAAATTTGAAAATCCTATCCGATGGGAAATTTCCCGCTGATTCCGAAAAACACAGTTGTTTGCTCGAAAAAGAGAAAATTCGACGAGAAAAACGCAAAAAATGATTTTTCACTTTTTTCGACATTTCGTCACTTCGCTAAAATTGAGGTTACTTTTTTTCGATCGACCAAGCCTGGATTTTCTTTTTGCGTTCCAGAGAAAACTCTACAACGAAGAGAATGCCGCAAGGCGGAATGCGATATCTTGATTTTTTAATTTGTTTCAGAATTATTAATCCTGTGTACCCCTTCTAAAAATTTGCGATAATTTGAGGGTCTGACTTTAACATCCTGTAAAAAATGCAGAAATCAAGATATTACGTTCTGCTTTGCGGCATTCTCTTCGTTATAGAGTTTTCTCTCGAACGCAAAAAAGAGAACGCAGGTTTGGTCGATCGAAAAAAAGTAACCTCGATTTTAGCGAAGTGACGAAATTTCGAAAAAAGTGAAAAATCATTTTTTGCGTTTTTCTCGTCGAATTTTCTCTTTTTCGGATAAACAACGGTGTTTTTCGGAATCAGCGGGAAATTTCCCATGGGATAGGCTCTTCAAACTTTACGAAATCGAAAAAAAAAAAAATTCTCGATTTCGTAAAATTTGGACGTTAATTTCACGTTGATTTTCTTAACGATCTAATTTTGATTCGAGCATATAGCGAGCGCGTGAAGCTCGCGAGCCACTACAACCTGCTAGTAATAATAAAACTTGGCGTCGAGACGCTACGGCGTCTCTTGATAATAATAAAAAGGGCCTTGCCGAGCAGTACTGTATATCGCTCAACCAGGGTTAAATGCGCAGGGTAACGGACTGGGAATCTTGTTAATGAAACGATTAAACGCGCGTGCATGACTCACAGTATTTTCGTTCCACCGCTAAATACGCGCTCTGTGCTCTGGTGTATTGCTCGCTCCCCCTCAGCCCCTTTTTCTCTCAAACCCGCGACAATTGGGTGTCGCGCGAGCTCTTCTCACAATTGCGGTTATTCCCGCTTCCCTCGTTATTGCCATCTGCCGGACGTGCGCGACGACGCGTCAAGCACTCGTTAAGGGTTTCGAGGTCAGCATTTTTTTTTTTTTTTTTTTTCATCGAGGAATTGAGGTCTTTTTTTTACAGGAAAATCGTCGTAAACATCTGCCCGGTATCTAATTAATGATTTAGATCACAACGTCCTGCAATTCAGAGGACAATTTTTACTTTTCTCATTCTTCGTCCCAACGTTCCAATAATTCATTATTGACGAAAAAAATGTTCCCGCTCGTCGGGAACACGACGGATGTCGTTAATTCGCGATTCTTATGTCTCTCCATTCTCGATTTAGGTGATGCCGAGCAATTTTTTTTCATCGAGGAATTGGTCTTTTTTTAAAGGAAAATCGTCGTAAACATCTGCCCGGTATCTAATTAATGATTTAGATCACAACGTACTGCGATTCAGAGGACAATTTTTACTTTTCTCATTCTTCGTCCCAACGTTCCAATAATTAATTATTGACGAAAAAAATGTTCCCGCTCGTCGGGAACACGACGGATGTCGTTAATTCGCGATTCTTATGTCTCTCCATTCTCGATTTAGGTGATGCCGAGCATTTTTTTTTTCATCGAGGAATTGGTCTTTTTTTAAAGGAAAATCGTCGTAAACATCTGTCCGGTATCTAATTAATGATTTAGATCACAACGTACTGCGATTCAGAGGACAATTTTTACTTTTCTCATTCTTCGTCCCAACGTTCCAATAATTAATTATTGACGAAAAAAATGTTCCCGCTCGTCGGGAACACGACGGATGTCGTTAATTCGCGATTCTTATGTCTCTCCATTCTCGATTTAGGTGATGCCGAGCATTTTTTTTTTCATCGAGGAATTGGTCTTTTTTTAAAGGAAAATCGTCGTAAACATCTGCCCGGTATCTAATTAATGATTTAGATCACAACGTACTGCGATTCAGAGGACAATTTTTACTTTTCTCATTCTTCGTCCCAACGTTCCAATAATTAATTATTGACGAAAAAAATGTTCCCGCTCGTCGGGAACACGACGGATGTCATTAATTCGCGATTCTTATGTCTCTCCATTCTCGATTCAGGTGATGCCGAGCATTTTTTTTTCATCGAGGAATTGGTCTTTTTTTAAAGGAAAATTGTCGTAAACATCTGCCCGGTATCTAATAAATGATTTAGATCGCAACGTCCTGCGATTCAGAGGACAATTTTTACTTTTCTTTTTCTTCGTCCCAACGTTCCAATAATTAATTATTGACGAAAAAATGTTCCCGCTCGTCGGGAACACGACGGATGTCGTTAATTCGCGATTCTTATGTCTCTCCGTTGTCGATTCAGATGATGCCGAGCATTTTTTTTTTTTTTTTTTTCATCGAGGAATTGAGGTCTTTTTTTACAGGAAAGTCGTCGTAAACATCTGCCCGGTATCTAATTAATGATTTAGATCACAACGTCCTGCAATTCAGAGGACAATTTTTACTTTTCTCATTCTTCGTCCTAACGTTCCAATCATTCATTATTGACGAAAAAAATGTTCCCGCTCGTCGGGAACACAACGGATGTCGTTAATTCGCGATTCTTATGTCTCTCCATTCTCGATTCAGGTGATGCCGAGCATTTTTTTTTCATCGAGGAATTGGTCTTTTTTTACAGGAAAATCGTCGTAAACATCTGCCCGGTATCTAATAAATGATTTAGATCGCAACGTCCTGCGATTCAGAGGACAATTTTTACTTTTCTTTTTCTTCGTCCCAACGTTCCAATAATTAATTATTGACGAAAAAAATGTTCCCGCTCGTCGGGAACACGACGGATGTCGTTAATTCGTGATTCTTATGTCTCTCCGTTCTCGATTCAGGTGATGCCGAGCGAGACGTCGAGACGTCCGTCGGGCCCGTCGACGGCGTTGAGGCTGGCGTCGTCGTTGCTCGTCATCGCGACCCTGTCGCGCTCGGTCCGCTCGAACGACGGAATATTTCCCGTCTGCCGGCCGGGCCGGGAGTTCTGGTCGCCGGAGCGCGCGGCCTGCAGCCCGTGCACGAGATGCGCCCCCGAGTTCACGCTGAGCCCGTGCGCGGTCCACAAGGACGCAATATGCGGGCCCCTCTCGGCCCTCGAGCTCGACTGGTCGTTCCTCACGTCGCGACGGAAACCCGAGACCGCCGTCGCGTCCAAGATGCTGTGGCGCTTGAACGAGGAGCCCGAGGAGCAGCGACGAGCGAAGTCGCCGGAAGCGCGTGAAACGCCCGGATCGTTCGACCATCAGAGCCTCAAGGTCGCGAGAGGCATCGAGGACGAGGACAGATTTCCCTTCGTCGACGATTTCCAGGTTAATTCTATTATTATCATCATCATCATCGTCGTCATCATCATCATTATTATCATTATCGTCATCATCATCATCATTATCATTATTATCATTATCGTCATCATCATCATTATCATTATTATCATTATCGTCATCATCATCATCATCATTATCATTACTATCATTATCGTCATAATTATAATCATCATCATCATCATCATCAGCATCATTATTATTATTATTATTATTTCTTCTTTTTCTTCTTAATTTTCCTTCTTCACAAAGCCACCTCTTTGACGAAGCTTATTTATTCACTTTGGCTTTCTCATCGAGGAGACTCTGTCAAAAAGGAAAATTAAAGAGGATGCAACCTGCAAAGTTCTATTTTGTCACTTTTTTATTTAATAAATATATAATATAAAAGTTTTATTATGCATACACACGAGCACTTGGGCTCAGAATGCAGAGGTTCTTTTTGTTACATAAATGATATAAATCACAGGCAAATACAGGCTTATTTAATAAATAAATAAACGCAACGCTGACATTTCTGCAGAACTCGTTCGAGGACTCGAGGGAGAGGAGAACCAGCGGCGAGGGCAGTATTCCCTGGGACTGGCAGAGCGGCGCCCTGGTCCTCGCCGTTTGCGCCTGCATCGTCTTCTTCCTCGTCGCCGGATGCTCGGCTCTCGTCTACGTCAGGCAGTGGCGACGAATGAAGAGAAACTTCGAGCCAGGTATTTTTTTTATCTTAACGTCGACTCGTGATATATATTTTTCACGCGAACGGCCTACATTTTTGCAAACTCTGCGGATCGAGCGCTTTTTTTCAGTATCATTTAAATCAATGATGGTGATCTTTCTGAGACGGCGCGAGGCTGCAGCGAACGACGACGCGATAAGACGTCCCGCGTTGAAATGCAAGACGAGGTGTTCTTCATTAGAGAGCCGATCACGGCCGCCGTCGTCGTTGCCCCCCTCGCATCTCGCTCCGGATGTACCGCGCGCGACACGTTCGACCCTCTCGCGCTATCCGCAACCACCGGCGCGCCGCGATGAAGCGAAAGAGGACCTCGAGTGCACATTTTTTTCCTGGCTTTTCGGAAATTAATTTTTTTTTTGTGATGCCGATTTTTGGCCCCGTATCATTGTCGCAAATTCTACCCTCGAAAACACTGGTCTCAAATTTTATTTACTTGACATCGAAAAATCAAGTAAGTACATTTTTTTACACGGAGAAGAAAAATGAATGGATCAACTAAATCCAGCAGTCACCGGCTGTCAAATAAATGTTTAGTTAGAGCAATGACATTTTTTGTTTCTTCAACAGTTTCTCGGTTCAGCAGACCAAACCATGGTTAAGGTGAAAAAAAAAAAGATTGTCGAGCTGACTAAATGATTTACTTGACAGCCGGTGAACGCCGAATTTGTTGAATCAACAAACTTCTTTTCCCAGTGTACCAGACCTGTACTATATGTATCGATTGAAAAGAATTTTGCACGCGCGCACGAGCGTCTAATGAGCAATTAGTTTGGTTTAATTAATATTGGTATTGGCGAAGAGACGCGCGCGGTTGGGGCGCGAAAAATTCCCCGAACGACTCGGCCTCTGGCAGCGCGCGCGCGCGGCAACATCCTTCGCGTCCGGACCCCTCGGAATTCGTCTTACGGCACAAAGGGCCGATATAAAGAGCCGCGCGTTTGTCGTCCGTGCTCGTTCCGAGAAACGCGTTCGGGAAGCTCGCGCGCGCGCGCGCTAGGCCGTTTGTCGCGCGGCCTCCGCCTCCTCGCGATCGCGTCGTGAATACAACGACGTTTACGTGTCCGGCACACTTTCCAACGAAACGCGCGATCCTCACCCTCCCGACGCTTCGTTTTTCTCGACGGCCCCGCGAGCACGCATCAACTCGAGCGGTTGTCCGCGGTTCAATCAGTTTTCCTGATTTTTTTTTAGTCCAATTAGTTTCACGTCGGATCGATCAACTTTTTTATTCATTTTTCATTTATTTTATTTATGTCGCAGTATTTTCTGCACGTGTTTTTCACCCTTGCGTTTTTTTCTACTTTCTTTTCGATTTCGCAAAATTTGATAAGTCTATCCGATGGGAAATTTCTTGCTAGTTTCGAAAAACATCGTTGTTAGACCGAAAAAAGAAAATTCGACGAGAAAAGCGCGAAATGATGTTTTCTGTTAAATTCTTTTATCCGTATTTCTCGTATTTGCAAAATTTTTGAAATGCGAAAAACGCGAAAAATTATCTGTTTTCTCTGCAAATATAATAATATTAGCCCATATGCGCACTTCGAGCGTTCACCCAATTGGCGTTACATTAATTAATTCATTTTTACTTGCAGCTGAACTTTTTTCTCTGACTCGAATTACAATAACACAACTGAAACTGCTCGTTGGTTAGCGCCGAGTTGCCGGCAACTCGACCGCCAATCAATTGGCGATTGCAAAGTTAAGTCGAAAAATCTGGAGAACACCGGGGCGACGAGGGACGATTAGACGCCGGCCGTGTGCAGTGGTACTACGGGCGTTTGCATAAAGAACATTACGCGGAAATCCCCGACACCGGAACACAGCGGCCCCTCTGTCCTTCGCCGTCCCGCGTCTCCTCATCACGAACGGCTACCTATCGTGACGCGTACATCTCGCGCGCGCGCGCGCTCGCCCAGTCGTGGGAAACAAATTTACAACGGGTTGCGTTCGCGCGAATGAATATTCATTGCTACGCGCGAACTGAATTATTGCGCACGAGGGACGCGCAGATGGAATGCAAATTGTCGCGTCTGTCGAACTGCATCGCCGCCCCCAGAAGAATGGAAATTGTGTTGTTGCGCTTCATAAAAATAATCGTAATAATAGTACTCGAGAGTAAATTTTCAATTTTGATTTTGTATTTTTTTTTATAATTTACACTCAAACATTTGTGTCTTCGAAGGGCAGTAATTCTTTCTTTTAATTTTGGGGTGAATGGGATTCATTTATCAATAATAATTTCGAAACGATTGAAACAATCAGTCGCGCGTGAGATTAATTAATTTGTTCAGCGGCTATCGACGCGAATTCGCTTGTACTTCCGTCGGGTTGTGCGTCGTGACAACAGCGGGGCTACACGATCACGCGTTTGTCAACGCGAGACAATGGTGTTGCAATGATCCTCGCGAAATCATTAGCATCGACGATCTCGTGCATTCTGCATTCTTAATTAAAACAAATTTATCGACACGCCATGAGGCAACGCATCGCGTTGCGGGTGCTGCGCAGTGATGTAAGGTTTTTTTTTTTCAGTGGCGATCAATATTTTTAAACGCAAATTTTACAAAAAAAAAAAAAAAAAAAATAAACGTCGATTTAATTTCGTCGATTCATCCATTGAAAATCCAATGATATTTTTGTCTGTTTACACGTGACAAGGCTACATTAATTGAAGACTTTAAAACAAAAAATTAACGCAAACAAGCGAAAATGATCAACATTCACTCGAAGACACGGCAAATCCAACGTGCTGGACGCAGCTGTTTGCACTTTTGCAACACATCACGTTGCAATTACTGCGAAGTGATGAAATACTTTTTTTCGGCGGCGATCAATATTTTTTAACGCAAATTTTGTGACGAAAAAAAAAAAATAAATACATAAACGAAGATTTAATTTCGCCGATTTATCCAATGAAGACCCAATGAAATTGTTGTCTGTTTACACGTGACAAGATTGTAAATAAATTGAGAACATTTAAAAAACAAAACCCAAACAAATAAAAAATAATCAACAATCACTCGACGAGACGGCCAACCCAACGTGCTGGACGCAGCTGTTTGCACTTTCGTAATATGCGTTCCAAGTGATTTGTACAACAAACGTTTCACAGTCGCGCGACGTACGTGTCGCAACACTAACTTCCTAGTGGAGCTAAACGGTCGGGACTCGTACGGCCGATGTTTCGCCAATGAATAATCACGAACTTAATGCAAGCTTCCTGCGTGTCCTCTCAATGACTTCCTATGATAATAATAATTTGCTCCGCGTGCCCGCTGTTTCTCGTTCGTCGCGTGCGGTGCACGATTTCACTGCGCGAGTATTATTACACGCCCGTTCGCTCTGAAATATCGTCGAACTGAGACGGAAATTGTGTGCACATTAATTTTATTCATTTGTACCTCGAATATTATTGAATCAAAGCTCTATTATAACTCGTTTGCACTGCGTTCGTTTAGTGTAATCGTTTTTTTTTTAAGCTTTAAATAATGAATATTTCAAATATTATTTATTTTAAGGTTTTATTATTATCCGTCCATACCTCATTCGTTTAATTAATTTTTTTAGTTTATTTTAGGGTTTTTAATCATTAATATCTCAAGTATTATTCATTCAATGGCCTACTATTATTCGTTCACACTTTGTTCGTTTAATTCAATCGTGACTTAATCTTTTTATTTTTATTTTTTTTCGCAGCCGGACTCGAGGAAATCTCAGCCAGGCTGAACCTGATGGTGAAGGCCGAGCTCGCCGAACTGACCGCGGGGGCGCCAATGAACCCCGGTGACCCCGAGACCAGGTGCCAATATCTCGAGAAACTGCTGGGTAATTGCCAATCGATGAATGACAAATGTAAAAAAAAAAGATTCGCTACGATCGACGATCGGTCGATTCGCAAAGCGTACACGATATTAAAAGAGTTAAAACGCAATGCGAACGGCGTGTGCGACAAAACCGCAGCGACGATTATCCATTCGGTGGACAATCGACGCGCCCTCAAGAGAGAAACGGTTACACGCGGTTTGCGCGCGGAATACGAATGAAGAGCGCGATCGGCGGATGAGAGCGAAGCCGAGTTTTATACGTCGCTCGTACGCAGAGAGACAGAGAGAACGGGACGGGGAAAAAAGCGACGTCGGGCGCTGCTCGTACAACCCGCCCGAGGGTCCGCTCGTCCCCCTCTCGCATTCATTCGGCGCGGCTTTCATTCACCGCTTCGCATCACTCGACGTTCCACAATATCCTTTCTCTTTGCATGTGCACGACGAAATATTCAGCTTCAATTATAACACCCGACCTCCCGTTACGCGAGCCGAACGCGAGCCGCGCGTCGTTCGCATTGCAGCTGGCTTAAAAAAAAATTTCTGATCGTTTTTTTGGTTTGGAAATTTCTCCGGTGCAAAACAAACTTCTAATCGAAATTGTATTTTTTTACGTCGAACTTTTTCCGTTGTTTTTGTGTCAGCTTTTTTTTTATTTTTTTTTACTGTCAATAATTTCCGTGATCACAATTTCCGTTCGAGTCCCATAATTTTCTCGGGCGCAAAACAAACTTCTAGCCCAAATTGTATTCTTTGACGTCGAAATTTTCACGCTGTTTTTCGTTAGCTTTTTTCTTGTTTATTTACAACCAATAATATCCGTGATCACAATTATTTCAAGTCATAATTTTTTCGGGCGCAGAACAAACTTCTAGACAAAATTGTAATTTTTTACGTCGAAATTTTCGCGTTTTTGCGCCAACCTTTTTAAAAATTTACAACCAATAATATCCGTGATCATAATTTTTTTCGGGTCTCATATTTCTTTCGATTCTCATATCTCTACGGGCGCTGTTGTTGGTTGCCCAAATTTTTGGAGTGAAATAAATGTTAAAAAAAACCAAACAACTTTAATATCAGATGAGAAAGTATCGTACGACCGAGAGTGTCGAGAGACGCAATGACGACAGTCACACGCCGCAGAGCTTTGACTCCGGAGCCCCGAGCCACTTAGCCAACTGCGATTCGCGTCCGCGGCGCAACTTAATCGGCCGGGCTCGGGGCGTTTATCGTCCACTCGCGCGGATCTCTCACGTCCGCTCTTTGTCCGCAGACCGGAAGCGGGAGACTCCAGTGGCGACCGCCGGGTGGCCGGAGGCCGTCGCCGGAAACCTGTACATCGAGGAGGGCGAGACGCCGCGCAGCAAGCGCTCGCAGATCGCCCGGATCCATCGCAACATCGAGAGCATCCTCAGTCACAAGGCTAACAATCGGGAATGATTCGCCCCATTTCGGGAGCGAATCGCATCGTCCTGGATCTCTTGGAGACGGAGAGGCGAAGCCTGAAACAAAACTCAACGAGACTCAGAATAAAAATATTCAATTATTTTTTTTTTTTCATTTCTTAAAAAAAAACGTCTCCGTTCGTTCTCTTCTCCGTCCGGAGCGACGAGAGAGAACGAGGAAATCGCGCGCAGAATGAATCCCGAATCGCGGAGTGTCCCGTGGCTCGAAGCTCTACTGTCGAGTCGACGAGTGCAGACTCCGCGTGCGGGATCGACGCTCGATCGAGAACTATTTATTTTCCTAGACTTTAACGCGACCTGTAATATAAACGCTCCGTCTGTATCGAGTAATCGTCGGATCGACGCGACGACAATAAACGCGGGGACACCGCGCGCGACGCCCGGTGTTTCTCATCGCAACTGGACTATTTTTTAAATATTATTTCGCTCCTTCCTTCCGACGGTCGTCGAGTGTCTCGGGCGAGAACGAGAACGACTGATGCACCCACGAAAAATAAATGTATACGAAAATGTATCTGCCATATCATATTCAACTTTTCGGATAATAATATAATAAAAATACATTTTGAATATATTTTTCGCTCGCGTGTATTTCGTATGTATCCCAAAGTACACGTCGAACACGAGGTAGCGTCTCGACGTCAAGTATAAAAAAGAAATTAATATACCTCGCGACACGAGACGCTGCCGCTACTCTTATTTCGAATTTTCCGACAAAATATATTTTTTATATTTCGAACTAGGGTAAAGCGCACGTGCGCGAAAAACTTATCGGACCGTTCCATTGCCGAAACCCCTACTGTCAATAATCAACAGCGGTCACAACCTTCTGAAAACTTTGAAAAACTTTTCGCCAAAATCGACCACAAATTTTTTTTTTTACTTGATTTTGAGAAAAAACAATTGCGACCATCTTTTCATCAGAAATCATAGATCTGTCTCCGGACCGAAAATCGCCAAAATCGACCTCAATTTTTTTTTTTTTTTTTTTTTTTTTTTTTTTTTTTTTTTTTTTTTTCAAAATTTCACCTGTAATAGGCTAATAAATCTTGCGCTGTTTAGCTCTTACAAAGCTTTAAAAGGTTACCGGCGCTGCCGCGCCCGTCGTCTTTTATCAAATTTGTCGTCAAACTGATTTTGATTACAACGGACATTCCTGGCAACCAATCACAGCTCGAATAGTTTGCTAACAATGCTTTCCGTTACTCGCGAACTTTTTAAAAGAGGGAAATATATTTTTCCGTATATCTGAAATTTACTATTTCTCCACGTGGGTGGATTTGGTCGCAGCGGTGGGGAGATCCAATGCAAAAAGGCTTCAGTTGCGTTATATACATAATCATTATGTATTTGTAGCTTGTACCCATTACACCGTAGTAACATCAACAATATGTTTTTTTGTGTTTTTTTTTCTTCGTTTCGATTCTTATACAATTAAATATATTTTTACTCTTACATATCGTATAAATAAGTGGGCGGGGCGTGCACCTAAGGCTTGTTGTTGTTGTTGTTTTTTTAAATTTATTTATTTATCTCTCTTACGGTTTATCCTTTCCCTTTTTTTTCTTAAACGGTTTCTCGAGGTTTTTGTTGTTGTTGGTTCATGGTATTCATCATATTTTCGTAATCTCGGGCAATAAAACCTTCCCTCTTTCTCTCGCTCCCTCTTCTACTATATCCTCTAACGTTAAGACTATTTTTTTCTTTGTAAACGTGATCACAGTGTAAAGCGCATCTACCCTATCCCGAAGTTGCCTCGGCTCGAGCTTGCGTCTGGTCCATTTCTCGATCTTTTCACTTATCTCACTCTCACTCTCTACCTCGTTTTCTTTTTACAATCGGAATATCCGAGCACTCGTATTTTACAATGATTTGAATGTGAACGAAAGTGGTTTGCTCGAGACGCGACGAGAATCGTGAGAAACGATCTTTGCAACGATCAGGCACTTGACAGAACTCCTTGAGTCGCCGCAATTCTTCCAACTCGCGTGACGCGCGGATGCGAAACGCTCGAATGCAAAGGCGTGCGAAGCACTTTTCGACTTTTCACATTTTTTTGGAAACCCACTTTTTTTACGAAACAGAAATGTGGAACGCATCACCAATAGAATTGCATCGTTTGCAATATTTCGTCAGATTTTTTAAATTATCACTGAAGTGTCGAGAAAATTACAAAAAAAAACTTTTTCATTCGAGCGGCTCCCATCCTTGCGACGGAACTCCTTGAGTCGCCGCAATTCTTCCAACTCGCGTGACGCGTGGATGCGAAACACTCGAAAAAAAGGCCTGCGAAGTACTTTTCGACTTTTAACACATTTTTGCAATATGCACTTTTTTATGAAACAGAAAAGTGGAACGCATCACCAATAGAATTGCACTGTTTGCAATATTTCGTCTTTTTTTAATATTTCGATTAAAAAAATTAAGATCAAAGTTTGAAGAAAACTAACAAAAAAATATTTTTTCATTCGAGTGGCCCCCATCCTTGCGCCTTAGTTTCTCGGCATCTGTTTTTTTCTTCGTGTTTTTTTCTCTTACAATCCAAACAAAAATATGATGAACACGCGCTGGTCATGTAAAAGGTATCTAAAAGATTTTTCGCCGCGGCGACGTACGAGCGGCGTCAATGATTTCGCTTTCAAAGTTTCAATTTCGGCTGTAAACTAGCGCGACAAAACGATGCTTCGCTGTTGGCTGTATTGCGGCAAACAAAACTCCTCCCGGTCGCATCGGGACGACGAGAGTTTTCTCGCCGGCGAAACGAAAAACAAAACGCAAGTCCGCAAAACAAGCTTCCCGCCTCTCGGCGTTCACCATCCACTTACGTACAATTTGAACCATCGTCGGTCGCTACCTGTGCTTACACTCTCATTGTTAACATTATAACTTTCTCTCTTGGAATGCAAGACAATAAATTACTTACGAATTAATAAATAAAATTGATAATTAATTAATTAATTAATTAATTAAATATTCCTCGATATACAGAATAGTTATTAAATAACTACAACCATTTACAGCAGTGTGTCTCGTGTGTATAATAAGTGTCGGTGTCTCTTTTCTGTGACGCAATTATATATATATATATATATGTATTTATAGATTTATTTATAGTTTCATTTAATATATACGTGAGAGTGTGTGTATTTGTGTGTATGTATATATATTAAATATATACCATTTTAATCGTTTCGTTCACTTTCATCTTTCTCTCGCTCTATCTCTCTCTCTCTCTCTCTCTCTCTTTCTCTCGCTCACACGCTCGCTAATACTCTTTTGTACAAATATTTATATATAAAATATTAATCAGAGGCGAAATGCTGAAACTCTCGACTCTGCTCAACGCGCAACCTCGGCGTACCTTCCATTTGGTCTTTCCTCTCGCTCGTCTCTCGCTCTCGTCGAGCCCCTCGACCAAGCAGCGCGCGCTCGAGTTTTTTCCGCAAACCCCACATCGGCGTTGCGCGAAAAATATATAAGAATAAAAGGTGAGAGACAAAAACGCGGTGCGCCAAGTTGCGTGGTGGACGCGCGAATCGCGAAAATTCCACGCGACGTGTTTCAATTATCGTGAGGTGACGAAGAATCCGACGACGAGGTCGTCGAGACTGCGGCGCGTCGTTTCGAGGAGTTTCGATCACCGAGAATTCGTGACTCGAGGCGGATCGTTAGTCATAATGTTTGCGACGAATCTTCGAAAGATACATCCACGTCTCTTTTTTTAAAGAGGTTTTTGCCTCTAAGGATGTTCGAGCGGTACAGTCCCACCATACGTGAGTTTTAGACATAATTTCGAACACTTCTCGATGGGATAAAAATCTGAATAAAATCAAGCACGTTGACGGAGCCGAAAAGATTAATTTTACATAGTAATAATCCAAAATTTTATTAAGAAATTGATGAAAATAAAAATTGTTAATCAAATCTCCCGTTAACCTTATTTTTTTCTAAATAAAAATGATGTATTATTTTTCCTGAATATACATGATTTTTTTTTGAATTTTGTCTAATTTTTTTAAACCATGTTCTTTAATTTTTTAAATTTCGAAACATTTGTGGAAAGTCACGAATTTTGGATATGTGTCTTTCGTATAATTACCCATTGCACCTACAAAGTGTCCGGACAATTCGTCAAGTAGATTCGCAAATACAGATGACATTTAAAAAAAAATTAATTTTCAAAAATTAGGCAAAATTCTGAAAAAATTCGCATATTAAAAAAATGTCCAAATCATTTCCATTTGAAAAAAAGGTTAAGTTAGCGAGTGATTTGATAAACCATTTTTTCTTTCGTCAATTTGTTAATAACATTCTCGAATTATTATTACGCAAAATCAATCTTTTCGACACCTTCAACGTGTTTGATTTTGTTCAGATTTTTATACCACCAAGAAGTGTTCGAAATTTTCTCTGAACCTCACATTTGGCAGGACTGTACCGCTCGAGCATCCTGAAAAGATCGTCTCAAATGTTAATTGCATCAATTAACATCAAGCGAATCTCTTTCGATCTCAGCAGCCAATTACCCCGAATACAAGCGACCGAATCTCCCCAAAATTCGACGCGCGGGTCGCGGTGAAAACACACATCTATCCCATTTGAATTTTCCTCCCACTGAAGTACTATAACGCGGCACTTTGAGGCATCGTGGAGGGGACAAAAGCTGGTAAAGAGGTAGCACTCGAAGGACTCTATAGTCTACAACGTTACTGGATCGAAATTCCCGGTGGAAAAAAGTTACGTATCGCCGTACGTAATACATATATATATATATATATATACTTTTCTCTTCATATACCTATGTAATTTTTTTCCGGGGAAAGTACACAAAGGGATCACTTCGAAACGATTTTGCATTCGTAGTTCTACGAATCGTCTGAAAACTCGCTCTTCCTCTTTCTCAATCCTTCTCGTTTCTATCTTAACTAATCTTTTTTTTCCTTCTTATTGTTCCCCGTAAATCTCTCTTCTCTAGCTACCCAGCGTGTCCGCACGTACGGGTGAACTTCGTGCGGCGAAAAATCGCGTTCCCGTTCGACGCCTCCCGTTCGCGCCACACGTCTTTTTCTTCCCTTTTGTCGTCCTGTTCATCCTTCCCCTGTTTCTCCCTGTCTATCGACTAATTTCTATAGACTACGCTTAATAGAGCTTGGAATAATTCGGTGAAGCCCTACTGGACGGATCGTTCGTGTGGTGACAGCACGATGGACGAGTGAGTGTGTTGGCAAAAATTATCTTTTCATTTTTTTCGTTTTTTTTTCCTACATCTCTCTTACTCCCGCCCCATCTCCCATTCTCATCGGTTTGTCTGCTGCTGCTTCCTCCCTCCTTTCTCTTCCTCCCTCCTCGATAAAGGCACGATTTGTCCCGTTACGCGAAATTGTGTGTACACCAGTTTCTTCTCACCGGTACAGCACGCGACACACTAGAAACACCCCAAGACGTCGTCCCTAATGAAAGGGATCTTAAAATACCGATAAAAACCGATAGAAAACCGCATACGTCCTATTTGGATCTATGATATTTTTGTTCTATTTCTATAGATTTCTATTCAACTTTTTCCAACCGAAATTCTCCCCTCGTTCGCGAGAATCCCGAAATTAATCCCCAAGACGCCCCGACAAAAATTAGATAAAAAAAAAATACGTCAACGAATTTTCGTTTCGGAGGTAAAATGTCCAAACAACAAAAAATACGAGTTATCGGAGAATTGAGAACAAACGAAACAAAAATAACTTAGTGTATCGCTGCTGTACGGGTAGTCGCGATTCGTTCGAGTCGCGAAACTGATGTCGAATATTTAGAAAACTCTCTCTCCCTCCCTCCCTCCCTCTTTCTATCTCCCCGACGGTGGCCCGTTTAAAATCGTCGCTACTGATGACTTTTGCTCAACAAATGCGAGTTGAATTGATAGAGATTGCAGCACTGCTCGCCGCATATGTTACACTTCCACGGGTTGCTGTCGCTGTGGCAGCCCTTGTGAAGAAAGTACAGAGTCTGGTCGGGAAAGGTGATTCTACAGTGGGTGCACTGCAGGCCGCTCGTCCGAGGATCCGGCCTCGTGGACGTCGGCGGCTCGCCCCGCGAATGTGGATTGCCGCTCGAGCTGTTGTTGTTGTTGTTATTGTTGTTGTTGTTGTTGTGATTGCTATTATTATTGTTGTTGTTGTTGTTGTTGTTGTGATTGTTGTTTGAGCTGGTGGTTAATTTGCGACGGAGATCGTCGCGCAGCAGCGACTTTAACGGGGATACCTTGATCAGCGACGGCAGGGGCGACAGGTTGCTCGACGTCGCTCCGCTCTCGTCCATCCCATTGCTGTTCGGCTCCTGCTTTATCGGTATCAGCGATATCGACGGCGTTATCGCCTCGTCGCCGCCGCCGACGTTTCTGAATGTTTTTGACACAAATGCGTTAATCGTCTTTGTCTCGCGACTGTCGACGGCGATTCCGGTGGGCAACATTTTCTCGGGGGACTGTTAAACGCGGAATTTTTAGTCCGGATCTTTGGCGATCTTATGGTTTTTCGTTTTCAAGAGATTTTTTTTTTTTTTTCGTTTTCAAGAGATTTTTCTTTTTTTTCTTTTTCAAGAATTTTTTTTTTTTTTTCGTTTTCAACAGATTTTCCCATGCGACTCAGTCGAGCGTCGAAAAAAGTTATCTCGCGGGTCTTCCCCATATGAGGAACTTTTCCGCGATACGCGAGGAACCACGCAAATGTTGCCCAGCCGTGTAAGCGCCGGAAAGCGCGTGAAAAATTCCGCAGAATGCGAGTGAGAACCGAACGTACCGATGAATGGCACCGCTGTTGATCGACAGCTGATGGTGGCTGCTGCTCGGCGCGTTGCTGTTGCTGTCCGCGCTCTGCGGGCTGTTCGGGCTGTCACCGTTGAGCGGCGCGGGACTCTGATCGCCGCGCTGGCCGGCCGCCTGCTCGGGATAGGGAATCGATATCTCGACGTGGGGCGTGAGAAAGTGCATCGGCGGGGTCGCGTTGTCGGCCGATCTGTTGCCGGTGCTGTCGCCGCTGTCCGAGAGCGGCGCCGAGGGCATCGCCTCGCCCGGCGAGCAGTTGTTCATTATCGACGTCGAGCTGTTTGGTCCCGGATTGTCCAGATCGATGCCGTGTCTGAAGTTTTTTTTTTTTTTTTTTTTCATAATCATCATTAGTCATTCACATCCTGCGACATTCGGTGAGTACGAAATGCATCAGAGACCTGCGCGACTTATCAACGAAAATAATCGTACCCGGATAACACCAAAGGGTGCATTTGTGAGCAATGTAGTTCACTACATAGGTTCCCATTTTCAGTAGGGCTGCGCGAACACTCCAAAAATCGAATAATTTAATATAAATAATTGAATTCACATTTTGTATTGATTATTCAAATCAATTGAAAAATTAAAAAATTTACGAATATTCATGAATAATAAAAACATTACGAATGTTCATAAATAATAAAAACATTACGAATGTTCATGAATAATCAGAAATGTACGAATATTCATCAATGGAGTTTCGAATAATTTAAATATACATGAATATTCATATTATCAATTCGAATGTTTAATTGAATATAATTATTCAATTCGAATTTGGAATTGGATATGATTATTCAATTCAATACAATTCAAATGCTATCAGGATCAAATGTTTCAGGATTATGATCTCCAAAAAAGCATTCGTTATTGAACGATAATCTGAGCATTGCGCTTGCAAAAGTCAGACCGCCCATTCAAAAGCGTAATTTTAAACTCCTATATGAGAACTACATGAGACTTCCATCCAGTGTTATCAGGGCGTAGATTCGGAGGATTAAAAGAAATCCACGAACCTGTTGAAAAAATGTAGCCTCAGACACTTCATAGTGGGAGCGCGATAGTTGCACAGCGGGCACGACTTCACCATATCGTGTTGGCCCACGTGCTCGTTCTGAAAGTGCGCTCGCATGGCGATCTGTCTTTGGAAACCGCGGTTGCATATCGGACAGTGATAAGGCAATGTCTTCGAGTGGGTCGTGAAGTGCTCGGCGAGATGGTCCTTGCGGAAGAATCTCTTCTGGCAGACCCGGCACTCGTACGGTTTGACGCCCGTGTGCCGCATCTGGGGGACGAAAAACAAACGCGTAAAACGATCGATCGATTAAGTTTTTTTTAGTAATATTATATTTAAATTTAAATATTTACCGTTGTACATGCTTATTAATTTAATGTATCAAAGAATTTAAATGTCTATCAAAAGATTACGGAAGACACGTACTCATCGATTTATAAATCTTTTATAATATTGTAAAAGGAGTAATCTGTTTAATAAATAAATAATAAAAATAATATCTTGTGCGATCGAAGGCGAAAGAGATTTTTTTTTCTTTGTATTTCAGAGAAACATCTCACCTTATGCCTCCTCATGTTGGCCCCGTTGGAGAACTTCATGTTGCATACGTCGCACTCGAACATCTTTCTGTGTGATCTGTGACCCGAGTGTCCCTCGTCCCCGTCGCCATCGTTTTCCGCTCCCTCGATACCCTCGGTGCTCTCGCCGGCCTCACCGCTCGCGAGGCACTGATCCTGGTGAGCGCAGAACGCCGTCTTGTTTATCGTCTCGTAATTGTCGCAGCGGTCGCATCTGCAATTGGTTGATTGATTGTTTTAGTTTACTATATCGCTCTAGGACTAACGTCCCTTGAGAGCTGACACTGCATACAAAATGGTACATTGTAACAAGGCAATGCAGTACAAAAACAAATGTACATAAATAAATGAATTGCTCCAAAAATAAAAAAATTACAGAACTCAACTAAACTATCGAGGAATATTCAGGATATTCTTCCGACACTAAATGCAAAGACACATTGAGAAATTGAAGAAAACTGAGCACTTCGAATGTCCCACAACAAATGTGTTAAGTTGGAGTCTTAATTCTACCTGCTGCAAATTTACTTTCACCAACTTGTAGCTAGTCAGACGTCACACAGGAATCTGGGTATGAATTTCATTGCGAGACATCGAATTTCACTCGAGCTTAGCGATAACACACCGAGATTAGATAAAGAGACTGTTATTGAACCTGAAAGCTGGCACAGCTCCGTCGCTGCTGTCGTAGTTGGTGTTGAGAGCGGATTCGTTGTCAGGATCCAGCGACTCGTCCTCCCTGTTGTTGGACGAATCTCCAGGCTCGGCGTGCGCCGAGGAATGAGAGTCTACCTCGTTTTCCCCACCACCGCCGTCAACTCCATCTGACATGATACCGAGAGCGGTGAGACTATCCTGGATCCCTCATCTACCCTGCGCAGCGTCAAGGGAACATCAACAAATTATTAAAAACGATTCGCTCCGAAACACACAGAAATACAAAAAAATCCGTCCAACGCTCCGTTACTCCAGTTGACAAATTACAGAGACCCAACCCAGTCACCAAGGAATAAAAACAATTCCCTCTCCCCCAGCACCACCCATAAAAAAAAAAGATAAAAACGCCAAAGTTCCCGTGCACAAAAATCGGGGTCAGATCGCGAGATCGAAAAAACAACAAAAAAAATCGTGAAAAGCGGGCGAAACATTCGCGATTGCATTTCGAGTACCTGTCAGTGCTGTCGAGGCCCGAAGCGTTTGACAATAACCGAGGTTCGCGGATAATAGGTAAGGCAATAATAAATATACAGCGAGTGAGTGAGAGGCGAGAGGAGGAGCGAAGAAGAGAGAGGGAGACGGCGACGGAACGAGAGAGCGAGAGAGAGAGAGAGATAGAGAGAGAAAGAGCGAGTGCGCGAAGGAGCCAAGACAGAGAATGTAATTCGCTGGGGCGGCGAGAGACACACAGAGAGCTCTCGGGAGTTATTCGAGAGCAAGGTGCAACGGGGGTAGGGTACGTCGCACACGGGCGCGAGAGGCGGCGGTGTATTACCCAATCCTGAGAAGATTACGGCATAGAAACACCTGGCGGGTAGAGCGCAATGCCAGAGTGCACTGCACTTTGTCCCAGTTTTGACCGAATCCGTCACTCGTGACGTAGTTTTCGCGGCTTTTCCGTGGAAAGTACATAGCGACATAGCGACATAGGCAGCGAAGCACCGCGAGCGGCCACCGTCGGCCGCGTCGAATTATCGGTCGGAGCTTTCGCGCGGCGGGCGGGCGGGGAGGGAGGGAGAGGGCAAGCAAAATAATGGAAAAACACTGGTGGGTCGCTCGGTGAATTTTAACGCGAGAACCGCGAGACGGAGTCAGACGGAAAAATCGACTCCGCCACTTACTTGCTCACATTCCACGGGGCCGACGGGCCTCACTCGGATCACACAATCCTCGGGACGACGATTTTCCTCCTCTCCGCTCGCGCGCCGCGATCTCTCACCCGCGATCGCACCCGCGCATCTCCTTTCCACGCGCGAACCTTTCGTGTGCGCTTCTCGCCTTCTTCTTTTCTTTTTTCTTTTTTTTTTTTTCTTCTTCCCTCGTCTCCCTCGGCTTCTTTTTTTTTTTCTTCTCCTCTCCGCGGCTATTTATTCCCTTTTTGTGTGTCGCTCCTCCGCTGCTGCACGACCGAGACACGACGACGACGGCGAACGGCAGCACTGCGCGAGAGCAACACACAGCGACACACTGATAAAATGTAACGGAAGTGGCACCGTATACGTGTGTCTCGCGTTCACCGATATCGCCACTGGCGACATTGTTGCCAATCCATTATTCTCGAGTCGCGGGCCCCCGGGGACCCCCCGCGGCGGCGATCGGTGTGGGAGAACCCGCGGGACGCGCCGGGAGCGACGGAGAAGCGCGTTGACGGCCTCCGGGTCGACGTGTCTCGCGCTTTTCGCGGGAATTCGGGGTTAAGCGCGCGCGAACATAACCTCACTTTCGTCGCTCATATTGGCACCGCTTCTCGTGGAAACTCGCGACGGCTCGTCGAACGTCACATCTGCGTCCCGTTTTTATAACGTAAACGCGCGCGTGTTGCGAGTGTGTGCGCCGCGGGGGGCTTCGTGTTTTTTCGCGAATTCGCCGCTGCTGCAGCGAATAACGCGAATACCGTCGCGCGGCCAGCGGCGGCAGCAGCTGAGGAGACCTGTGTACATACTGTGAATTTCGTGTTTTCGTGCGTTTCGCCGGGACGTTTTTTTTTTTTTATCCGCGACTCGCTTATCTACGGTTTCGTCGCACTGTGCAAACAAGTCGCCGTCTCGCGAAGTCTCGACGGTTCGTTTTGTCAGTCGTGTGCCGACTGAAGTGCGCGATCGAGAATCGACGAGCTGCCTTCTCGGTGCCAAATTCGCTGTGTAAACACGACTTCAGATTCTCCAGCCTCGCGACGAGGATTCTGTGCAGCTGCGGATTCTTCTGTTGTTTTTTTTTGCTCTGTCACCGGCGATTTTTCGCTTTTTGTGATTTTGTGACCGTTGCGGCCGTTGGGGGGTCGCAAACTTCGTCGCCTCTCGATATAACGGGAAAGCGATTTTGCAGATTATCGGGATTTGCTTTTGTTGAAGAAAAAAAAAAATTAATACATTTAGGTTCTGATAGTTACTTGCGGTTGTGCGAACTGAGTGGGTTTTTTTTTTGCTGTAAGAAATCATATTCATGTGGATGATGTGCCTAAGTCGTCAAACTTTATTCACAACTTGCACACTTGTTGAGCGCACATAACCTCACTCGGCGACTGGATGGCGAAGCTGCGACGCCTCTCAAAGACTTGCTGGATAAAACAGCTGGATAAAAATTAAAATATTCCATAAACCCATTGATACAGCAAAAATGTTTAAATCTAGAGTGTTCTGCAAATTGGGTCATTCCGCAGCTGCATTTTAATGCCACAATATTAAGCGCAACTGGTAGACTTGGCAATTGTCGACTCGAGAGCAGCTCAAAAATATAAATCGTACAATTTCATTAAAAAATTCTAGATTGCTATTCATGTCTCAGTGATGTACATTTTTCATGTGCGCAAACACAACATTCTGCACACTAGAGATTAAAAGCATGCTCAAAGTGCCTTAAAAGTTGGCTGAACGAGCATCGGGAGACAAAAGACTGATTTTACAGTGTAAACACTAATCAATTTGCATCAAACTTTGGCTTTTGGGAGCCAAACACCAGTTGAGCGGTGGCAGCACTGAGGAGGTAATTGTCGAATCATCCTTGAACCCTCATTTAAAGTGGTCTTGCTAATTGAGGGATCAAAACATTCGTCAGAAGCTTGGAAGCTGCTGCGCACATTTTTCGGGCTCTGTGACTGGTGGAATTGACGGTGATCGTGGAAGAAAGAAAAAAAAAACTGAGTTTTTCGTCAATGGTGTATTCAAATGTTCGGCGATCCCGAGGAAACGCAGCGCCGGGTGGTTTCGTTGTGCAGTAAGACGCGCGCGTGAATCCGACCTGACCGGAAGTCGCCAATTGGATGCGCAAAAATTGAGGTAATTCGACGTTTGTCGCACGCGATCGGCTGCTTCGGCGCTCGAAATAAAGTAAATCATTCACTCGTCTGGTATTTCGAGCAACTTACATTTCTGTATTAAAATTTCTCCGGTCTAATTTTTACGTACATTTCTACATTTGTGTATCATTATTGTTATTGTCGTTTTAATCGTGGATCATCGAGCAACTCGTGTTCCTCATAAACGCGCGTTAACCCGAAAAACACGCAACAAGTGTCCGGGAATTCGTGGACTGGACGCCACGGGTTCACCGTCCCTCCCGTTCTGAGCGAGTGATTGACCCAAATACGCCTTGAAATCAATGCGGGCGAAAAAATCGTTCGTGGCCCCCGATTGACGGGCTCACAACAGGTGGCGCCGAAATGCATAAATCCCTGCTCTTTGTCGTCCACTCGTTAGTCGTCCATTCTTATATCCGCAAAAATTCGCGTCCACGTCGATCCGACCAATAAGCACGATATTTTTATCTCTAACCTCCAAGCCTGAAAGTGCAAATATTTACTGTCGGTCAGGAGTTCCTCGAAAACTCCTTCCGGAAAGCAAAAAACCGTCCGCATCGACTGTTTGTGTACAGTTGAGACGAACGAGTAGCTTCGTATTAACGAACAGCAAAGTTCGAGATAAAATCTGTCGTCTCGAAGGTCGTCAGATAAACGTTTAACAATACGAAGGAACGATCGATGACATAAATACGAGAAAAAATGATGCGTCGATGTAGGTTGATGAGGAAGAGGGGTATGCGGGAGGGAGGGGGGAATTCGAGCGTCGCGCACGACGTTGAGTGTCTCTTTCGTCGAGTAGAAATGGTTAATACAGTCTGGTGGAAATGGTTAATAGAGTCGGATAAAAATGGTTAATAGAGTCTTGTAGAAATAGTGAATAGATTCAGATAGAAATGGTTAATAGAGTCAGGTAGAAATGGTTAATAAAGTCTGTCGTCTCGAAGGTCATCAGATAAACGCTGAAGACATAAACACGGGAAAAAACAATGCGTCGATGTAGGTTGATGATGAGGGAACTGAGGGGGGGGGGGGGGGGGAATTCGAGCGTCGCGCACGACGTCGAGTGTCTCTGCCGTCGGGTAGAAATGGTTAATAGAGCGCGCGCGGCGCGCGCGCGAGCGAGAGGGAGAGGGGAATCGTGCACGAGGGCGGCGGGCGATGCTCGGGAGCCGAGAGAGAGACGCAGTCGGACGGTGGGCGCCTATGGTGGACGAACCGTTGGGCGTTGCTCTCTCGAGTACCTGTTGATCGATTCCTCGCTCGGTTGTGCATCGCCGCCCGGTGTCTCTTGGTGCATCTCCGCCCGATCGTCACTCCTAGTACCGGATATTCCTCAGTCAGTGTCGCCAATTATTCGATAGAAAAAAAAAACAGTGGGCAACCATGAACGAACACGGTAGGATTTATTCACTGCGTGAATTCAAACATCTTTTTACGGGGAAAAAAGGCTCAAATTAATGTTATTATTTTATTATCAGCAGTTATTTATTTATTTATTTACTACACGAGTTGCTCTTTTATTATTATTATTGTTGTTGATGTTATTATTATTATTATTATTATTATTATTATTATTATTATTAGTAGTAGTAGTAGTAGTAGTAGTAGTTGAAGTCGTTATTAATTAATTTATTTATTTACTGTACGAGTTGAACTCTTTTATTATTGTTATTGTTATTGTGCGAGATTGAGTGGTTGTTTTGCGAGTGCATAATGTATAATGCGGTACCGGGTTAATCGCCTACGGAAGTGGTTTACGATCTCATGGGTGTCAGTGTGACGTGCCCCACATGTAGTTGCGCTACGATGATACGACGGACGAGGGAGAGAAAGAGCGAGAGAGAGACGCACTGAAAGCGCCGCCGCGCGTTACGTCAAGCCGCGCCGACCCACGTGCATTTAACGGTGACAGTTCTGGTTACAGTTAGTTCACGAGCCTCCGGGAATTATCTCACCGTGCAAAACCGTCGTGCGAGATTTTTTTTTTCTTGTCGATATGAATGGATGAAGTTATTTAATTTGGTTATTAAATTTTGTTGCGCGATTGATTTATAGAATTTGTCGGTCACATCGGCGAATTTGTTAGCCGAAATTGCATTCTTTTTTTTTTAATAATTTCTGTGGGTTTTACGAAGAAATTTGGCGTCCCTTTATCCTTTGCCCTTGGGAAAAACGGGTCGAAGTCCGGGAGACCGCGCGCGAATCCCTCTTGGAACGTCCAGTGACTCATCCCACCCCGTTCTGTCTCTCTTCGCCGGGACACAGCGGAGTCGCTCGACCGTCGCCGTTAGTGGCTCGCCGTTCCGCAGAAAGGAAAACGGAATTCGCAGTATATTTTTTTTTGTTCTTGGAACTGTCGAAAATTCGGCGTGATTAACGATGGGATTTCGCGTTGAAACGGGTGAATTTTGTTTTACCGTTGAATTGTCATTATATATATACATATATATATTTCAAACAGTCTCTTCAGTCAATAATTAATCATTAATCAAACGTCATTTCTTAATCTTTTTTATTTTGTTCGGGCGAAGACAACAAATTCCCACGGTCTTTGGGTCACGTAGATGGCGAACAAAAATCGGGGAATTTTTTTTTTTTAAAGCGATCGCGACGAATAATTATTGGTGTGAATTCATCGAGTCTGAAATTTAAATGTTCGCGGCTCTTAAATCGCACGATTCTTGTTGCAGGTTCGGATCATGGGCAAGGGTGAGGAGAGCAACGGCACCGAGGCTAACGAATCCACGAGTTTTCTCGCGAAGGGCTCGTCCGAAGCCAGCAAAATGCTGGAAGCCGCTTTGCTGCAGATGGACGGCATTATTTCCGGTAAGCGAGCGCGCAATTTGTATCGTCGGCGAACGCCCGTTTAATTTGCCGTCAACGAGTCGACTCAATTGGCAACCGAAACGGTAACGGGCGACGCTGACTTTCCCTGGTCGCCGCGCGGGGACCGATCAACCCTCTTGTTTGCGACAAATAAAAGCTCATTCATTGCCAATTATTGCCCCCTATTGGCTGTTATTGTGCTGGGAACGGTGACCACATCGACGCTATAGGTGTCTCCCCCCTTTAAATGTTCCTGCGTTACGCACTCAATTGTCGAACGCATGTAATGGGATTCGAGTGTTTATTTTGTTTATTTATTTTCATTCGTTGAAAAAACTCTTATTTCTATATTTCAATCTTTTTTTTACATTTTTGTTTTATTTACTTATTTTACTCATTTATACGTAGACGAAAAATGGTCTAATTTCTATATTTTCATATTTTTTGTTTACATTTTTGCTTCATTTATTTATTTTATTAATTAATTCCATTATTTATAAATTTTGTGTCTTCTCAGGCGCCTGTGCCGAGGGCGCGGACGGCACCCCCGAGTGGAAGGATTCCGTGAAGAACGCCACGAGAAATCTCGTCGAGGCGATTCAGAATTCGCCAAAACCGCCGCCACCGCCCGACGTCAACACCGTGGAAATATTGCTGCAGTGGATGCAGCCCGTAAGTTTTGTTTCAATCTAACAATTTGTTTATAATTTTTAAGTGGAAAACTCAAAGAGCGAGATCTTCGGAGTCGATGAGGATTTCGCAGCAAGATATTTCGAGCGAATTGCGCAATTTTAACGACGCTATTAGGAAGCACAGAAATTGGGCGACTAATATTAGCCAAGATCTGCGATTACGCGTGGCAGCGTCGTTAGACTAATCACCCCAGGAATATCGAGTCATTTGCCGTCCTCGAATTTCGCCGGGACTCGTGAATCCCGCTTGTCGTTATTTCCGCATAAGCTGGAAACTGTCGTGGCGATTTTCATTAGTCCCGCATTCACTCGCAAAACGTTTGCCACGCTATCGTCGGGCATATTTCAAATAATCCTGGGAGCGCGAATTTCACTTGTTGTCAGAGTCAAAAGCCTCGAAATTTTCGTTAACGAAAGGATTCGTCGCTCGACAAGGAAAACGTCAAGCAACAAGTGAAACTGGAGCGCTAAGAATTACTCGAAATATTCCCTACAACGAGAGCGTTTCATTTATTGCCAAAGTCGAATGCTTGAAACAAAATTACAGTTTAAAAAAAGGGTTCGTCGCTCGAGAAAGAAAACGTGAAACACTCGTTCCTCGCAGTATTTGCGACGCTGCACTCGCGCGACTGTCGCGCTGGAGCGCGTTTCGAGGGCAAGTGGGATATGACTTTTGAGTGTCTGCAAATCAGCGCTCTGCAACAGCTGATTAAACACTCGTTGTACTCGGAGCCTCGCAGTGTCAACTCGTTAACGCGGGCCGAGCGGGAGGACCGAGCGAGGCTCGAAACTAAATCGTAATTACAAACGCCCGGCGGATCTCGGTTGTTACCCTGAATCGCGGAAAGACCGACGACATTTATCCGGGTTGGCTTTAACGACCGATTTTTCTTTTTCGAATTCTTTTTATGTACACTTTTCGTGTGTGGCTTCTTTTTCTTCAACGCAGGTAAGTAGTAAAAAAATATCCTGCACACTTGTCACATCTTTATTTATTCACTTGGCATCCGGTGTTGCGACAAATTGTTGAGCAGGTCCTTAAAAAACATTTACTTTATGTACGAGGAAACATAATTTGCAGTACTTTTTATACTGAAATTTATTTGATACTGAAAATGATTTTTTCTCGTACATAAAGTAGCTTTATTAAAAGATTTGCTCAATAATTTGTCGCAACATCGGATTAATTTATGGGTAAAAGAAGAATCATCCGGAAGCGCATTTCTAACACACACATCCGGTTTCATTACTCGGTGCACGTAACGCGGCACACGTCTTGGTCTATTCCCATCGAGATGCCGCGCGCGTCCGAGTTCGTGTTTCCGGATAACGCTTCTCCCCCCATAGACCACAGACACAGACACGCGAGTCAAGTTGTGCACGAAATTGGTAGATCCACATCGTTTTTCGTGTCACTAGAAAAGCATCGCCCAAATTTCTCCGCTTCGCGAGACTATTTTCCTTGTTTTTTTTTCCTTTTTTTTCTTCTTTTTTTCCATGCTTCAAATTCAGACAGTGAAGGATTCAGAGTCCGGGTTATTTCACCGTGCGACGTGTCTTTCGCTCGGCGAGCGCAAGACGAAAAAAAAGCAAACAATGAGGCTCCCCCGAGGCTTCCAATCTGTCGGAAAAACTGGGCTTCCTTTTTCTTCTTTTCCATTTTTTTTCTAGTTGTTTCGTTACCCAGCGATAGTCGCGGCGTCCGAGAGGAGGAAAGGAACACGAGGAAGAAGCGGCCAGCGCCCCAGGGGCGATAAAGTCACCACCGCGGACCGTCGGCGTCGCCGTCGGGGCGCGCAGCGCGGAGGGACGAAAACCACAGCCGCTCTCTCTCACTATTTATAAGTGCCGTCTCGAGGATTTTCGTGACGTTAAATTTAGACGTCGCGACGGCACGAGAAGCCAGTCACGCCCGTGGCGATACGTAGTCGTCGTCGTCGTCGCAGTCGTCGAGTCGCCGTCTTCAAAAGTTCACCGACGTCCAACGCGGCCCCCCGACATCCGCCAGTAACTCGGCTGCACTCGCGGCGAATTGCAACAACGCGGCTCGCGGCTCTCCCGATCAGTGCTCGATCGAGATCGTTGCACTTTGATCTCGCGCGGAGAGAGGCAAAGAAGAAAGCAAAAGTGGGGAAAAAAACGGCCGTCCGAGAGGAACGATTTGTTTGAGTGAAAATTGAAACGAGGCTTCACGACGTTTTTAAGACAATCGTTGGGGCTGAAAGCAAAAGTGGGGACAAAAACCGGCCGTATGAGAGGAACGATTCGTTTGAGTGAAAATTGAAACGAGGATTGCAATCAATTATCTTTTCTTTTTTTTCCTGCCTCGTAAATCGCGTCTTTGCCTCTGGGAATTCCGGTGAATGTGGCACTCGTGATCCTTCGCGAAGAGGAAATCGAATAGGAAACGAAAAATCGACTGACGAATTTTTGTTCAGTCGAGCGCATCGAATTTCGGTGGAAGAAATATTGTGGGAGGAAAAAGGCGAATCGCTGGTGAATTAATTGCAATAAAAATCGTCAGTCGAGAGTGCGGACGAAGCGGTAGTCGATTTTGGGAGAAAATGAGGTCGCCCAAGTTCAATCAGACACTCGCGTTGACATTGAAATAAAAATACGACGTTAATTGCACAATATTAACTGGTCGCATTTTTTCACCGGGTTGAAATAAAATATTCCATTGAAGCAAAGGTTAATAATAATAAAATAAAAAATAAGGAGTGAATCAAAATCGAGAAGAAAATTGAACAAACTCGTCGCTGCGCAAATTCGTTCCGGGAAATGATCCAAGGAAGCGGCCGTTGGAACTGAAGACTCGAGACGCGTCGTCATGATGGAAAACACGTGGGCCAATGGATGCGCCGTGGAGCGCCAGGATCTCGACCCGATAATGGAGGAAGAGGACAAGAGTCTGCCGAAAGGTTTCTCCCTGTTCCACGTATCCATGAAATATATCGGTACAGAGATCGCGCGTTTCTTTCGTCACGCATTCGAGTAACAATCGGGCGATGGAAATTCAATACTATTGTTTGAACGAGCTAGCAAAGCGGTGAATTCGACTTCATCGCTTTTTGGTCTTGAGCTTTTTGATTATTGATTAACAGCCTTTAACTGTCACGTATCACGGCTCTCGGTTCTGAGTTCGATTAAAAAAAATCCTACGAGAAATTAACTCGATATGTGTATTCCATTTAATTAATTTTGTAATTCACTTTTTAACGGTATCATTAAAAATTCGACAGCGCCGTCGGAGACGTTTTTGAAACGATATTTCCCGTCCAAATCGTCCCAAGTCGGACAAGAGCATAAAACGCAAATCGTTGGTGTGGGTACGAAGAAAGCGCGCAGCGAACTTGGCTAATGACCAGCCTCGCCGAACGGTCTTTCTGTGATGCTTTTGGCAAATGTCTTCGCTGGCGGGTTCAAGAACGTTGTCGCACGTGACCACCGCGCGTTTCGACGAGAAATAAACACGTGCAGATGTCTCCGACGGAGAGCGATAAACTGTGAAGCAGTTTTCGAATACGTCCATAATTCGTCGCATAAAGAGGATACATTTTTTTAAATCTCAGAACGAACAAAAACTGCAGTCATCCATATTAATTAGATTTTTAACCACTCGTGTTATATTTACAAAAGTCCCTCCACGTGGAAGCGACTAACAATTTTTATTCAAATTGCTCCAATTTCTTCGTGGATTTCGTCACACAAAAAATAGCCATGAAATGATAATTCGAGACTCGAAGCTTTTTCACGCCAATGACAATTCGGCAGACTCGCAGTCGGACTCGTCGGACGCGGCGTCAACGATAAAGCGGTGGGACTGCCGATGGACGCCCTCGGAGGCCTACGACTCGTCGGGATCGTCGTCGACGTCGGAGCAGGGCGACGAGTACAGCGAGGACTATCCACGAGGCGTGGCCGTCGAGCTTCCGGGGCCACCGAGCGATCAGCACGGGATCTGCCGATCTCAGGGTTGTCTTTGTCAGGTAGTACAAAATATGTATTAGTGATTTTATTTTTTTACACTCGGCGTCGAGATGCTACCACGTCTCTTGATAACAACGAAGAAGCGGCGGTTGCTGACTGTAAAAAATGTTGAAAGGGAATTGCGGAAAACTTTCGGCCTTCGATCGTCATTGTTATTAATTTCCCTTTTTTCTTAGAACTGTCTTCTCGGATACGCGAGGGCCATCGCCCTTCGTGGAAGCATTCCCAACGTCTGCACCGCCGCAGCCGCCAACGTTGCCCATCTCACATCGCTTCCGCCTCTGCAGGCCGCTCCCTGCTCGAGCAACGTTCTCGGGTACGAAGATTTTTTTTTTGTCAATATGGAAAAAGTTCCTATTTTATTTACTGTTACATTTTTTATTTATTTTACACTCGTTTCCTCGTAAAAAATACTTTAGTGTTAATGTAAAAATTTCACCACTCGCGGGTGTAACGAGGTAAAATTTACGCATGAGAAAAAAAAAGAAGGAAAAAAAGCAATTCGCAAGAAAATTAACGCGAGGATGCAAATCGGCAGTGTGGCGAACGACTGCGCGGCGCGCACGGCGAGGGAAGCGCCGACCCTCGAGTACTGCAACTACGGCCACGCGGTTCAGCAGCAGCAGCAGCAGCAGCTTCACGGACGCCCGCAGCCTCCGCCGCCGGCGACGAAGGATCACGGGCCTCGTTCGGGTCTCCGCGTGCCCGGGGTGACCAGTCTGTCAACGGGAAATCTCGGCGGCCGGTACGGCGGCTCCCTCGACAGACGGCGACGTCGGCTGCGGAACCGCAACGAGAGGGATCAGCGCGCGAGATCGCAGAGCGATCTTCTCTTCTGCGAGCGCGAGCGACCGCTGCCGCCGCATTACTGCTCGCTCCAGCAGTTTCAGTACCCGAGCAACGTAAACGCGCCGCAATACGCGAGCAATCCCTACGTCAACAACTACAATAACGATACGGAGGTAACGGCAAGAAATTCCGTCCTCGGACGGAAATTACGCTCCCGCGAATTTACTTGGACTAGACGATCGAATTTTTGTACGATATATCCTGCGAATCGCTCAATAAAGATTTGCCGACTGTCGTGTTTGTCTCGTAGTCCCTCAACCCGTACCGATTTCTTCCGACGCTGTCGACGGTGCTGAATGCAAAGTCTACTAACGATTTTCAGCACTAGAAATTATATACTTATAATATTGATTTATTTTTTGTGCGATACTGTGATTTTTGCAAAGAGACTAACGTGAATTTTTGGTTAAATTCATTTTCACAGGAGCGGTTGAGAAAACTGGAGAACGAGCGGGGCGCCCTGCACATGGAGGTGTCGGTCCTGTCGGAGCAGGTCGACGCGCAGTCCAGCAAGATCCTGGAGCTGGAGAGTCTGCTGCAGGAGAAGAAGGACTCGCTTCGTCAGATGGAGGACGTTTTGCAGAAGGTACAGACTTGTGTTTCGTCGGATATCGAGCGAGGATATCGAGTTCACTCAGTAATTTCTTTTATCTTTTTGTCACGACCGAAGGAAGCTCTGTCGAGAAGCGCGCTGGAAACGCAGAAGCTCGAGTTGCTGAGTTCGCTGTCGGAGATGAAGCTGCGCCACGCGAGTTTGGAGCACGAGAACGTCGCCCTTCGCAACACCAGCAGTCCCGTTTCTAATGTGAGTTCCGCGCCGCTTTTTCTTCTCCTAACGCTCGTTCCCACGATCGATCGAACTCTTCGAATCGGAAACGCCGAACGAATAAAATGTTTGTTCCTCGTTTTTTGTTGTCCAGGGCGAAAGATTCAGCAGACACGCGGGCCAGTACAGCAGTCTACCAAGGCCACCGACAACCTCGAAGAAGGGCGTCGCGTTCGGTAAGGTCCCTTCGCAAATATCCGCGGCGCAAACTACCGTCCCGTTGGCCGTCAGAGGATCGTCCGCGAGATGTCTGTCCGCCCCAGTTCTAGGTTTTAATCTCGTACTCGTCTCTCTCCTCTCTCTCACTCTCTGCACTTATCGTCGCGCAGACGGCGATCAACTCTGTCAGCAAGTGCATGATTTTTGTCTGCTACTTTGGCGGCATGTTTCGCGAGACAACTACTGACCCGTTTGTCTGCTCGTTGCCTGCGTGAAAGTTACCAGAAATTTACCGCCAGTACGTTTGCGAATTAACAACACGTCGCTCACGCGAGTCACGCGAGAACCGCCTAACTTTCGACCTACATATTGCACCAGATCTATGAGAATATTTGATAGAAACTTTGGAAACAAAAAGAAATATAGGGGAAGGATGTCTGCAAGATGTTTGAAATAACAACGAAGACGCGGTGAGAGCCCGACTGGTTTAATCAATGGACGATTTTTCCGAACAGCCGAGGAGGAGAAAATCGTCATTGGCGAGGTGCCGGCGCGCGTCGAGGAGTCCCCGCCGAAGGCTCTGTCGGAGCTGACGATGGAGGAGGTCGAGGAGTGGCTGTCGCGAATCGGCCTCGAGTGCTACGCCGCGGAGCTTCGACGATGGGGCGCGACGGGCGCGAAGCTGCTCGACGCCACGCAGAACCAAATAGAGAAGGAGCTGGATATAAAGAACAGCCTGCACAGGAAAAAATTGCTCTACGCTGTCGAGTCGGAGAGATGCAACGGCGTCGGTTTCCTGGGCTCGGACAAGGTAACGCATTCCTTTCTTTACTCACAATATTTTTCTTCGAAACCTTCTTTAAAGACAGCATCTTCTTTAAAGTACCCACCGATTTTTTGAAGATGGATACAAATTTAAATACGTAAAAAATGATATTGCAAAACCGACAAAACGCTTGAATTTCTTAAGCTCTGATACATTTCGCCAGCGCAGTAACGCGCATTCCTTTCTTTAATCTTCATATATATATATATTTTTTTTTCAAAACCTTCTTTAATCTTCATTTTTTTTTTTTTTTTTTTTTTCAAAACCTTTAAAGATAGAATATTTTTTAAAGTATCCACTGATTTTTTTAAAGAGGGATAAAAATTAAAATACGTCAAAACGCTTGAATTTCATCTCTGATACGTTTCGCCAGATGGACAGCACGGCGGTGCTGCGCTGGCTGGACGACGTGGGTCTCCCACAGCACAAGGAGGCCTTTCACAACGCCAAGGTGGACGGCCGAGTCCTTCACCGCCTGACGACCGAGGATCTGCTGAACCTCGGCGTGACGGCGCAGCTCCACGCGGCGAGCCTGCGCCGCGGCATCCAGGTGTTGCGCGAGCTCAACTTCGAGTTCGACAATCTCGAGAGACGCTCGGCGAGCGGGAACGGCGCGGACGGCGGGAACGTCGCCCTCTGGACGAATCACCGGGTGATGGAGTGGCTGCGGGTCGTCGATCTCGCGGAGTACGCGCCGAACATGCGCGGCTCCGGGGTCCACGGGGGCCTCGTCGTTCACGAGGGTCGCTTCACGTCCGAGCTGCTCGCCGCTATTCTCAGCATTCCGCCGTCGAAGACGCTTCTGCGCCGGCATCTCACGACGCACTTCAATCAGATTCTCGGCCGCGAGGTGGTGCAACACAAGCGGGAGATGGAGAGCACCCTCGGATTCGTCCCCCTCACGCTCACCGCTAAATTGAAGGTGAGCTTCCAATATTTCTTTGTACTTCGATCCCGAAGAACATCGACTAAAAGTGCTCGAAATGCCTTTTGATATTTTTAATCATATTTTATTGTGCGAGATCATTAAGGTAGTTCTTGTGTCTTGTATTCGTTTGGCATAAATTCGAGAAAAATTAGAGAGAATTGCGAACATTTGTCGATGGTGTAAAAACCTGAAAAAATGCATTCAAATTAAAGTTACTGAAAGATTCATTTTGCATATTAATAATTGTGAAATGGTATTAAAAAATTCATGAAAAGAATTGTTCAACAGATCTCCCGATGAACTAAGTTTTTTTTTAATGAAAATGATTCGTTCGTTTTTCTAAATACGTATGCATTTTTTCAGATTGTTAAGTTCATTTTTAATTTTGTGTTTTTTATGTGGAGAAAATATGTGTGGAAAATGCCAAAATAATTTTGTGAGATCATTAAAAAGAACTCTGATATAATCGTTGATCTTCGCGCAGGTACCAAAGAAATCGCAGTTCACGCTGAAGCGAAAGAAGAGCAAGAACGAGGTCGACTACGGGAATCTCGTGTGTCCGCTGGAAGCATCGCCACCAGGTACACCGTCGACGCCCTCGTCGACTCCGAGCAGCCCTAATCTCAACTCACCCACAATCTAACCACAATCGCGGGTTCATTCGAGCTGGGCATCTTCTTAAACTAACTCGTAAGTCTAACTCGACTAATGCTGAATTAAAAACGACTAAGTCGGACCGCGAGACGCGCGGTACGGAGGGGGACGAAAGCGCTTACAAAAAGGCGAACGTTCGTCTCTCTCGAGGTGGTGAATTCTCACTTCCGTTCGGCTTGCTTTTTGGTGATAAAAAAACGTGATACTTCGACATTTCAGTCGATTTGTCGCTCTCTTCGGCAATCATCGTTCGTTCTCTTCTATCGCAACTGCGCTCTCATCTTTCACTCTCCTTTTCGCCTCCGTTGACCGTCGCAATTCGATGCAATTTTCAGATCCCGAAGACGAGGAGCACAAACGCATCATCGGCTGCATATAAACCGGACGCGAAGATTTTTTTTCTGCTGCGTTGAAAAACAAAAAAGAATGAAAAGTGCTTTTGCGAAGAAAGTTCGCAGATTTTCGTGCTCCTCTCCCCAGGCGAGAAGCGTTTTAGTTTGTTCGCGTGAAGCGACGGATTTTTGTTTCACCGTCGCAGCTGACAGATCGTTAATTAACTGATTGATTAACGAATTCGTAAATCCGATCTTACCGAATATTCTTGAAGTACAACCGAATGTTTCGTTGTACGATTCACCGTATTAACGCCTAACGATACAGCGAGTTTCATCAGGTAAGACGACAAGAATTGCAGATAGAGAAAGAAGAACAAAATCGACGAATGACACGTAATCAAAGAGAGCGCAGACTATTACGTTTAAGATAGTTACGAGTATGACTTAGGGTCTGTGGGACCAGGATCTTCGATCTGTCGACGAATCAAAAGCAGATCGAGCGTGCCAAAAGGCGGGAAAGCGAACCAGGCTGGAAAGCAAAAGAAGAAGAGGGAAGAGAAATTGTTTCTCAGCGATTTTTCAAGTGGGATATCTTGTTCCGTTAGAGGCGAACCTCCAGCTAGATTATTGTCTATCTCGAGAGTCGTCGCGCCAGATAATAATTTACGAATAATTAACGAAGAGGAATAAAAAAAAATGAAGATAGACTTCCACCGACCAAATTTACGCGACACCGTCGCGCGTATTGTTCTTGAAACGTGTATTTTTACTATTGACGAATTTATCGCGCCCCAGCCGCGAGTTATATCGATGTAGATGGAGAGACGATTAGTGCCTAATACTTTACTCCGAATGTCGACATGACGACGATTGAATACGTAAAGCAATATAAACGGATGATGTATTTAACAAAAGAGAGAAAGAGGAAAGAGAAAAAAACGGTAGCGTTTAAGCCGACGAAACGGCGAAAGGAGCGACTAGTGCGATTTGCGTAGAAAAACAAATTGTCATTTATTCCTTACATTTTTTTTTCTTTCGTTTCCAACGTAGCGACTAGCAGTCAATTTTCAGGGCAAAAAGTGTATTTCGCTTTCGTTAAAATATATCTCTGGAAATCGTGAATACCGTTGGTGGCAGATCTTTAAGCGACGTGTTCGCCCACTTTGACTCCCTTCCGCGTCTGCGAATTAATTCGGATATAATTAAGAATCAGCGGCTTGACGAATCAGTTTTATTCTCAAGAGGGTTTAATGAAAAATTCGACCTGATAATCGCGGCCGTGTACGTTTCGTCCAGCACCGCGATGGCGATCGCGGGAACGCAGTGCGGATGAAAATCCTGGCAGAGCCTTCGGACCCTGTGAAGTGCTTCCTCGCAATCCTCGTATCCCACCTGAAAGTCGATGAACCGAAGAGGAAAAAAAATGCGAAATAGAGTTATTTTTCACTCCCTTCGAGATATTTCAGGATATTTTTCTCGGCTTACTTTTCCGGCGAGCACTGCGAGCACTTCGGCTTCTTCGCGCGAAATCGACGAGCCGCGCGAGCCTCCTATGAGCCATCCGTATCGCGTTGTCCTCTCGATGATTCTCCAACGTTCGCGCACTATTTTGTCAATCTTGATAGGCAAACGCGATGGTCAGTACAGAAAAAAAAATTCTCACCGCCACTAAATAATTATATTTTTTTCTACTTTGTACCCGGGAAAAAAAAATTCCCGACGTGTTGATATTTTACCGATTTTTTTAACTCACCTCCTCGAATACAAAATGCTCCACGCAGTCTTCCGGAAATAACATTTCGTGGTCCGTCTATCGTCCTCGTTATTTAATTCGGTTTTTCAAATTCACGCGACACATTATATTGTCATTACTGGAATTTATTATTAACTTTGCAAATTTGTTCTTTGTGATTTTATTTTTTTGTATGTAGAAAGGCGAAGCACGTGCGATATTGTGTGTTGAGTCCACGGCGGATCGGACGCATCTGTTCGCTTCTATCAATTCTTCTATCGGCTCTACGAGTTTTGCTCTCATCCTCGGGGGGTTGAGTATCGATCGAACGCGCGCGTAGCTTATCCCGTTATCTCGGAGTCGCCGATCTGACTGCGATAAGTGACGCGCTCGGATTTTCCGCGCCAAGGGATGCGTGAAGATTCCTTCGCCTTTCGCACCAAATTAGATCGAAATTCGCAAAATTTGCTGTCTCCCTATTAAATATTAACTTAATACATATTTTTTAATGAATCATTAATTTCCATTTAAATCAAAGCCCAATTCGTTAATTGGAACGACGTGAAAGCCGCGCTGAAAAAAAAGTACAACTGTGTCCTGAAGTCAGGCGCCCTTGGAAGGACCTTGAGCGCTTCCTGTCACCATAATTCAACGATGGTTAAGTAAATCCTCAGTCGTGTCTTCACTCCTCGTGGTCGAGGCTCGTTGAGTGAAAAAAAAATAGAGAAAGAAAAAAATCCGTTCCCAAGAACATTTCGAAGCTCTCAGATTCGTCACAGCAAATTCGAAGTGAGTCGCTGCGTGGTAAAAAAAAAAGATTCATTAAGGGACAACCAATTGAGGGACAGTTTTTTTTTTAACGAGCGAGCGACGATAAAGCTGCGAAAGTTGGAGCGATAAAAAAGTGGGGTCACTCGGGAGGCTCGTGTCTCCTCCCCAGAGCAGTGGCCTCTCTTTGACCTCCTTTCGCACCCTTGTTTACCGCCGCGCACTCAATTTCACATATAAATCTCGATGTTTTCCCTGGGGAACTTTACCCTCAATCGATTGTCGTCTCTATCGCCGCGCGGAAATTCGGCCAATGACAAACCTCGTTTATCACGCATCTACCATCCGCGACATGTTTGTTCAGCCTTACGAGGGTCGGTTCGAACCTTCGCACTACTACATATTCTATCCTCGTAGACCCTTTTTTATTTGATTTAAGGAAAGAAAAAAAAATTCAAAAATTAAAGGTTTGGGAAGAAAAGCAGAAGTTATACTATCGGGATTGATTCGAGGAAATCAGTTGCGAATTATGTTAGCCGAGGAGATAGGATGCGAGCGGTGGTTCGACGTCTCCCATGTCGCAGCACCAGCTCAATCAGACACCGTCCGAGGAAGCGACGCTCCAGGCTCGCGGCTACAGGCTCATAAAAAAACTCGGCGAGGGTTCCTATGCGAAGGTGCGAATCTTTTTTTGATTGACAATTTATTTTACGTTGATACGCGTCAAATAAAAATACAACTAACAAACATTAATGCGAACATCAAGTTTTATTCATTATCGCCCGGAAATGTGAAGGCCAAAAATAAAAAAAATTTTAAATCCCTTCCCCGCCTATCCCGGTGTCAATCGGTATCAAAAACTGTAATCAATTTTTCTTACCCATATTTGCATTTACAGCTTTAGGAAGAAATTCATTCACTATGGATATCACCAGTGCAGTGAAAGAATTTCTTCTTCAACCAGTAAATGCAAATATGCGTTAAAAAAGTCGATTACAGTTGTTGATACCGATTGCGATATTTCACACACTCTTCGTATAATAAAAATCCAATAAACGTTTACGTGAATATAATTTTTTATTAATTATTATCATCGGGAAATGTGAACGCCACGAATTCTGAAGGCGGCTTTAAGCATTGAGTGAAGTCTTGAACCCTTCGAAAGGTTTTTCTCGCCGAGTACAAGCCGGACAACGAGCCTGAACGTAACAACACCCTGGCCTGCAAGATCGTCGACACGTCGAGTGCGGCCGCAGACTTCGTGGAGAAATTCCTCCCCCGCGAGCTCGACATCCTCGTGAAGCTGAACCATCCGCACATCGTTCACGTTCACAGCATCTTCCAGCGACGCGCCAAGTACTTCATCTTCATGCGTTACGCCGAGAACGGCGATTTGCTCGAGTTCGTGCTCAAGAACGGCGCGGTTGCTGAGAGCCAGGCCCGAGTCTGGTTGCGACAGTTGGCTCTAGGTATCCCGTTGAAAAATATACTCCAACTTAAGTTGCGATTTCCCACTACGGCTTGCTCTCTGATTGGGCAAACCTATCAATTCCTATAGCTAATTTGTCATTGTAGTGATTCTCTCACCACCAATTTATATATATACTAGCAGATTGTAGTGGCTCGCGCGCTTCGTGCGTTCGCTATACGCTCGAATGAAAATTAGATCGTTAAGTAAATTAACGTTAAATTAACGTTCAAACTTTACGAAATAAAGAAATTTTTTTTCTTCGATTTCGTAAAGTTTGAAGACCCTATCCGATGGAAAATTTCCCGCTGATTCCGAAAAGCACTGTTGTTCGCCAGAAAAACATAAAATTCGATGAGAAAAATGCAAGAAATGAATTTTCACTTTTTTCGAAATTTCGTCACGTCGTTAAAATCGAGGTTACTTTTTTCGATCGACCAATCCTGGGTTTTCTTTTTGCGTTCGAGAGAAAACTCTATAACGAAGAGAATGCCGCAAAGCGGAACGCGATATCTTGATTTCTGAATTTATTATAGGTTGTTAAAGTCAGATCCTGAAAAATCGGAAATTTTTAGAAAGGGTACCCTTTCGTTTTTTTGCAATTTTTGGGGGTCTGTCTTTAACATACTGTAAAAAATTGAAAAATTAAGATATCGCAATCCGCCTTGCGGGATTCTCCTCGTTATAGAGTTTTCTCTGGAACGCAAAAAGAAAATCCAGGTTTGGTCGATCGAAAAAAAAGTAGTTAGTCATGTGACAACTGGGTAAACGTGCGAAGCGCGCGTATAGGCAGGTTAACATAAATACAAATTTCTAATTTTGGGACAGACTTGAATTAAAGGGGGCTAGGCTTTATTATTTAGGGCAGACATTAATTAAGGGGGCTGGGACAGACAAACAGACAAACCACTTTTCAAAATGTATATAAGACTAGGCTATCACACGCACTGGCGCGCGTGCCTCACAAACTTTTGGCCAAAATCGACCTCAGAAATATTTTTTTCAAAATATCGACTTTTAACCTATACCATCATTCTCAAGTCGCATATTCTACCCCCGAAAACACTGGTTATTAACCTTTTTTAATCGATTTTGAAAAAAATATTTTTTTGGCGACGAAAAAAATATTTTTTTGGCGACGAAAAAAATATTTTTTTGGCGACGAAAAAAATATTTTTTCTGTCAGAAATCGTAGATCCAGCTCCGGACCGAAAATCGACCTCAATTTTTTTTCTTTTCAAAATATCGACTTTTAACCTATACCATCATTCTCAAGTCGCATATTCTACCCCCGAAAACACTGGTTATTAACCTTTTTTTGGCGACGAAAAAAATATTTTTTCTGTCAGAAATCGTAGATCCAGCTCCGGACCGAAAATCGACCCCAATTTTTTTTCTTTTCAAAATATCGACTTTTAACCTATACCATAATTCTCAAGTCGCATATTCTACCCCCGAAAACACTGGTTATTAACCTTTTTTAATCGATTTTGAAAAAAATATTTTTTTGGCGACGAAAAAAATATTTTTTCTGTCAGAAATCGTAGATCCAGCTCCGGACCGAAAATCGACCCCAATTTTTTTTCTTTTCAAAATATCGACTTTTAACCTATACCATCATTCTCAAGTCGCATATTCTACCCCCGAAAACACTGGTTATTAACCTTTTTTAATCGATTTTGAAAAAAATATTTTTTAATCGATTTTGAAAAAAATATTTTTTTGGCGACGAAAAAAATATTTTTTCTGTCAGAAATCGTAAATCCAGCTCCGGACCGAAAATCGACCCCAATTTTTTTTCTTTTCAAAATATCGACTTTTAACCTATACCATAATTCTCAAGTCGCATATTCTACCCCCGAAAACACTGGTTATTAACCTTTTTTAATCGATTTTGAAAAAAATATTTTTTTGGCGACGAAAAAAATATTTTTTCTGTCAGAAATCGTAGATTCAGCTCCGGACCGAAAATCGACCTCAATTTTTTTTCTTTTCAAAATATCGACTTTTAACCTATACCATCATTCTCAAGTTGCATATTCTACCCCCGAAAACACTGGTTATTAACCTTTTTTAATCGATTTTGAAAAAAATATTTTTTTGGCGACGAAAAAAATATTTTTTCTGTCAGAAATCGTAAATCCAGCTCCGGACCGAAAATCGACCCCAATTTTTTTTCTTTTCAAAATATCGACTTTTAACCTACACCATCATTCTCAAGTCGCATATTCTACCCCCGAAAACACTGGTTATTAACCTTTTTTAATCGATTTTGAAAAAAATATTTTTTTGGCGACGAAAAAAATATTTTTTCTGTCAGAAATCGTAGATCCAGCTCCGGACCGAAAATCGACCCCAATTTTTTTTCTTTTCAAAATATCGACTTTTAACCTATACCATCATTCTCAAGTCGCATATTCTACCCCCGAAAACACTGGTTATTAACCTTTTTTAATCGATTTTGAAAAAAATATTTTTTTGGCGACGAAAAAAATATTTTTTCTGTCAGAAATCGTAGATCCAGCTCCGGACCGAAAATCGACCCCAATTTTTTTTTCTTTTCAAAATATCGACTTTTAACCTATACCATCATTCTCAAGTCGCATATTCTACCCCCGAAAACACTGGTTATTAACCTTTTTTAATCGATTTTGAAAAAAATATTTTTTTGGCGACGAAAAAAATATTTTTTCTGTCAGAAATCGTAGATTCAGCTCCGGACCGAAAATCGACCTCAATTTTTTTTCTTTTCAAAATATCGACTTTTAACCTATACCATCATTCTCAAGTCGCATATTCTACCCCCGAAAACACTGGTTATTAACCTTTTTTAATCGATTTTGAAAAAAATATTTTTTTGGCGACGAAAAAAATATTTTTTCTGTCAGAAATCGTAGATCCGGCTCCGACCGAAAATCGCCAAAATCGACCTCGGAAATGTTTGTTTCAAAATATCTCCTATAATAGGTTAATCAATTTTGCGCTGCTGCGCACTTATAAAGCTTTAAAAGGTTACGGGTTTTCCCCCCTATCCTCTTACGGGTTTTCCCCGCCTATCCTCTTATCAAATTTTTCAAATTTGACACCAAACTGATTTTGTTTATCACGGACTTTCCTGGCAACCAATCACAGCTCTAATAGTTTGCTAACAATGCTTTCTGTTACTCATGAACTTTTTAAAAGGGGGATCTCGACTGTTTTTCCGACTAACAATAAATTCGAAATATATTTGAAAAACAAAATTTCGGATTTATTTTGCGGAAAAAATATGTCCACGCGGATTCGTTTCAGGCTTGCAGTATCTGCACGAGATGGAGATAGCCCATCGGGACATGAAGTGCGAGAACGTGTTGCTCACGTCGAACTACAACGTGAAACTCGCGGATTTCGGTTTCGCTCGGTACGTGGTTGACGCCCGGGGAAAGCGAGTCCTGAGCGACACCTACTGCGGCTCGCTGTCATACGCCGCGCCCGAGATACTGCGGGGCTCGCCCTACAATCCCAAGATCGCCGATATCTGGTCGCTCGGTGTGATCCTCTACATAATTCTCAACCGGCGGATGCCCTTCGATGATGACAATATCCAGCGGCTCTGCGAGCTGCAGACCAACCGCAGGTGGAAGTTTCGCGGCAAGGTGGCGCACACGCTCAGCGAGAACGTGCGCAAGCTGGTGACGAATCTTCTCGAGCCGGACGTAGCGAAGCGGTGGAGAATGGATCAGGTGCCGCGGCGTTGAGAATTCGATTTTTTTTTTTTTCGCTGGGACAATCGAATTCGATTTTTTTCATTTGATTTTTTGGTCGGTGACGATCGAATTCGATTTTTTGAATTCTTAGGATCGAATCCGATTTTTTGTACATTTAATTTTGTTGACTTCTGACGATCGAATTCGTTTTTTTGGTATCTTGTTTTCTTTACTTCTGACGATCGGACTCGATTGAAGTAGAGTTGACGATCCATTAACGATCGATCTGCAGAATTTTCGTATTTCATTCCACGTTACACGATTTATTTACCGAGCGTCGCTGCAGGTGATTCACAGCGATTGGATCGCGATGGACCCGAGGCTGGTGGTTCTGACGCCGGCCGAGCAGAGCGCCCTCAACAGCGCGATCGAGGAGCGAAAGAAGAGCGAGGGAAAATACCCCAGGAAGGACTCCAGAAAAGATCCCATGGGTCATCATACGGCTGTAAACACGAAAATCGAAAAAAAAACGATGAAATTCCCAATACAATCTTCGTTTACGCATTTTTTCCTCATCGTTCCGCAGAAATCGGCCGGTGCTGAGGAAAAGTCGAAGAAGTCGGAAGAGGAGGAACCGCCGCGCGCGCGATCCGAAGTCACCATCATTAAAGGCGCCGCGAAGGTCGCTTAATGTGGAACTTGAAATAAAAAACAAATCCGCGGAATTAATTGCGTTTTTTTTTCAACCAACGGGCAAAACATGTAATATTATGTACCGATCGTTGCTTTCAGATTTCCGTCTCGGCAGTCGCCGGAGCTGGCAATTATTTTCGGCACCTCGACGCTCCGGTCTGAGTATTTTTCTCGGGGAACGGCGAAGCAAGAATTTCTGTGCAAAATCATATTTTCGTGAATAAATATTACTTTTTATATATAAAGCATTTTTCTGTATCAATTATTATCCAGGGTTATATCGGAGTGTCGCTGCTTTACAAATTTACAAAACAATTCAATTCAAAATGTTCAATATACAATTTACATCTACATATCTATATATTTGTATATAATATATCACTTTTCTATGGCTCGGGAAACCCATTGCGCATGCACAAAATATTTTATCGCCTACGAATATAAAATACGAAAAAAATGGGAAGACACGGATAAGTGTCTTTAAATTTAACGACAATATTCATCTCATGAAATTCTAATCAATTGACCTACTCGATGAAATTACTAATAAATGAAATTTGCGACTGACGGAATTCTCGAACGTCTAATTCCCGACGTATCGCGTCTTGAGCAGAGTGGTGACGTTCTTGTTGCTCAGCTGCACGTAATAGTCGGACCCGAACGAGAAGGTGTCGATCTGGCCTTCCAGGGTGGCGCGGAAAACTTGTCGGGGTCCCCCGAGTCCGCCTAATCGCCAAACGCCGTCGGAGCGGAAGATCAGGAGTTCCTCGGTGGGCGCGGAGCTCATGAGGAACGGCCCGCCACCCGGCAATGTCCACTGCTGAAAATCCGCCCACAGTTCGTAACGCAGAATCATCGTGTGGCCTCGGAGTCGAAGGCTCATCCACATGGAGTTCGCCATAGTCGTCACCGATCCCTCCAGGATTCCCGGTATGCGAAGATCTTGTGGAAAGAAAATGCAACGTTAATTCCCAACGAATCGCCCAGTTTCCTCGCGGAAAAAAAAAGTTCGATCGCGAAGTCTCGAGTCTCTCACCGGCGACGACACGAAAGATCTTCTCCTCGGGAATGTAGCGAAATATCGAGACTCCGCCCAGCGGATCCGACGTCACAGACGCGACGAGCGGGACGCCCGACAGCGCGAGAACTTCCGCGCTCAAAACGCGACTTCCGTTCGGAGCGGCTGAGAGCGCGTCGAAGATTTTCTCGTCGTTGCAGTACAAAGACGAACCCCCGACCCGGCAGCGTCCCAGACCGTCCAGGTGCAGCAGTTCGACCCTGTCCGGGTCTGGTTTTAGAGGCGTCGAATTTTCCTCGAGGAGCTCGAGTTTATCCCAGTAGACCGCACGATCTGCATGAGGACGAAGGAAATAATTGATCGAATTTACTCGGCGAAAAATTAATTTCAAAGAAAAAAAATCGCTAAATCATTATATCATTAATTTAGGCGAAGGTCGACTCAAAAATGAATTTCAAATCAAAAGTATCGCTACATCGTTAAATCATTAACTTAGGCGAAGGTCGACTCAAAAATTAATTTCAAATTTAAATAATCGCTGAATCATCAAAACATTAATTTAGGCCAAGATATCGACTCACTGGCTAGAGCTACGTCGATTCCCTCCGCGAATTGCATCACTTTCGACGTCTCCTCCACCACCGATTTGAAACTGCTCGCGGCGCTCTTGAAGTTCCGCAGCTCGACGCCGTCGTACAGACCGTCGATTGTCACGTTGCCCAGTATCGTCAGATTGTTCGCCAACAGAATCGGCGACTTTATTATCTGCATCGCAGCTCGTTTCTTCAGCTGGTACTCGACAAGATACTTCAGCCTGACGTCGTTGACGGTGCCGTTCGTCTTCACTGCTGACGCCGCGAAAGATCCGCGGAACGATTTTTTCCCACGGAGATTTTGCGTCGTCGATTTCAGCAGCGAACTTTCGGGCCTTCGACCCATTACTTCTCCCTCCACCCTGCGAGTCCGCGAATTAACGACAGATTAATTAATTTCACTAGTAATTTAATTAAGAATTTAATTAAGGAGTGATTTATTTTAATTAAATAGTCTTCTGTCTCTAGAGAATATTTTCGTTTTGGTTCTCACGATACCTGATATCCTGCGCTTCGAGAGTTCTGAAGGTTTTCCATCCCTTAACGACGATCGTCCGATTTCCATTGTTCTTTCGCAGCGCGTTGTGCGCGAATTTCCCGAACCCGAGGCCGTCGATGTTCCGCGCCGTTAGGTCGCCGACGATTTTCTTCCCGGTTATCACGTTTCGACTCGCGTCGTATCGCACCACATCCGTGGCGAGATTCAGCTCGTTAACGAGCCCTCGGACCTCGCAGCTACCTATAAGTATCGTCGATTTTTTTTCGAAAAGTTCGTCGAGGGAAACGGAAGGAAGGATTCCCGATTACCTGTGATGATCAGCTCGTCGAAGTCCCAGTTCGTCGTCACGATCTGCGTGCCGTTCTTCTTCAACGAATTTTCCTCGAGATCCCGCAGATCCGCGACGTTCGATCGCAGTCGAGACTTCGCCGCGCCGATCACGTTCGGCGCTCGAACGGAGTCGAACGAGGCGCTGGTTTTGATTACCTGAGCCCGGGTTTTGCTCAAGAGACGATCCTCCAGGCCGGCCCAAGGCCCGAGGTTCGGAGTGCCGAGGGGTTTCTGCGAGATTCGGAGATTCACCAAAAATGATTTATGTTTTTTCGTCTCGCAAATTTTTAGCAATAAATAAATTTAAGTTAATTTGTACGCGAATAAATGGATGTAAATTATGTTCTTTAATTGTGAATAATTTGATCCTCACCAATATCGTCAGGTCACTCTCGAAGCTGACGTCTTCGAACACCATCGACTCGGCAGAGGCGACGGTCGCTCTGTCCGTCAGCCAAACCTCGTTGTAAAGTCGCTGCAAATTCTTGCGGTTGACATTCGTGATATTCGGTTCTTTCGTGAATTTCACGTTACCTGAAAAAAAATCCATCATTTTTTAAATCCAGCACTAAAGGAAATTAATCGAACGAGATTAAACCGACCAATGACTGAACAGTTAAGCCAATGATTGAACACTTGATTCCTATTTTTTTCGCAGGCTTTCGAATAGTAACGATTAAAATAATATAACAGGACGGTGTTTAACATTAAGGGAAGGCCAATCAAATTTTTGTTTCCATGTATTAGTTCATACATATAAGAAAATATATCATTTTGTTCATTCATCGACCAATCTACCCGATCAAGAGTAAAGATCATCGGCGTAGAGATCGATGAGACTTGCCGTTCGCAACGATATTGACTGAAACGTGTTTGGGGTTGAATTCCAAAACGTGCGGGACTATCATAGCCTCGGACTCTAGTGTGCCGAGAATCTCCTTCGAACCGAGATCCCCGGAGGCCAAATTTTCCTGAAGGCTGAAGGAAGTTCGCACGGCCGAAATGTCCTTAGTGTCGACGACTCCGGCTGCAACGAGCAATGCGATCGGTAAATCCTTCACAAAAACCATCGACAATCTCGAGGCGACGAGACGCAAGAATATTTCTCACCGAAAGTCACGTTCGTCAAGGTGACGACGTTCTCTATCCTGACTACGCTCTCCAGAAATCTACTGAAATTGTAGCCGTTCAGCCTGTCGACGTAGATGTTTTGCTCGGCCACGACGTTCCCGACTTCCATGGGCAAAACTGTTTTAAAACCGCGCTCGGTCATCAGACTCTGAGTCTGCAAATTGTGAACCTTCAGGGAACCCTTGAGACGACCTGGTTCGACCCATCTTCCCATGGTGTTCTGTAAACCTGTACAGAAAAAGAAAACAGTAATAATTCGCTGTTAAAAAAACGTGTTAAAAATTTAAGCGAATATTTTTAATCGTTTGATTCAAAAGCCATCGCACCCTGATAATCCATGCCCGATATTGATCCGATATTCGCGGTGTTCACGGTGACTCGACCCGCGAATTTCTTCAGCTCCCAGGTTATTTCTGCGAAAGACGTGGCCGCGTCAAGGCAAAATTCGCCCAGCTCGGAGTCCTCGAAGACGTTGATGCTCTGCACGGTTTTCGCGGCTCCGCGATCTATCACGAGGTTTGACTGCCAAATGCCTTCGCTGCTCACGTTAACGCTGCACAAGCGCAGCGGTAATCTGGGAAGAGATAATGCGGAGTCAGTCATCGAACGAGTTGATTCATTTTTTTAATCTTTTTTCGTTCACCTCGGAGTTGGCAAATTTCCAAAAGCCAATTTTCCGAACGCAACAGTTGGTTGCGTCGCGTGCTTCGTGCCCGTTATCACTACGGGGCCCTTGAGTTTTTTGGTCACCCAATTGTAAGGAAAAGGACGCAATGTCATATTCGTCCAGGACTGTAAATTATTTTTTTTTTAGAATTAATCCAAGTGAAACGTAGCGAGTTATTTTTTTAAGTTAAAAAATGGGCTGTAATTTTTATTTGTTTGTTAATCCAAGCGGAATGCAGCGTTATTTTTAAGTTACGTAATGCAGTGTAAATTAATTTTTGTTTTGTTAATCCAAGCGAAACGTAGCGAGTTACTTTTTTTTACTTTAAAAAATGGACAGAAAAATCGGTACTCACAACTTTGTCGTGACGAAACTTGAGGTGGACTGGAACGTGACTGGAATTCAGGGGCAGAGCGTCGGTGAGAATTTCGCCGAGGGATTTTCCCGTCGGGCTGACCAGATCGCCGGCCTCCAGTGTTTCGACGATTTTCACGTTCCGCAGCGAGACACTTTGGGTGATTGTGAGTGGTTCCGTGATGTGGACCATCGGCCTCAGGCGATCGCCACCCGGGCCCGTTATGTGCCCCCGAAGATCGACGAGGCCCTTCATTCGTGCTTTCGAAACGGTTAGCTTGCCGCTGAACACCGACGAGCCGCCGTTCAACGGCAGCAGCAGTCCGCCCGCATTCACGTGCAGCTCCTCGGCTTCCACTGTCTTCGCGACGATATCCTGGCGTGTGGTGCTCGACGCCACGTCCAGCGGAACCTTTGCGTTTGCTACATGCAGATTGGCAAACGTGTAAGATGCTGAATAACAAAATAAGAATAATACAAAATTAAACAATAAAAAAATGAAGAAATTTATAAATAACAAAATTACAAAATTACAAAGTTAAAAAGGTTAAAAATTACAAAATTGCAAAATTACAAAGTTAAAAAGGTTAAAAATTACAAAATAAAAAATTTTAAAATAAAAAGATTATAAAATTATTTGTTCGTGGACTTAATTAACCGTTCAACTCCTGATCTCCGTTGACCCTCAAAACGTCCCGAGCGAACTCGCGAAACGAAATCCCATTGACACGTCCTGCGGCCGTGGCGTGACGAAACTTCGGCGCCGGAATCGGACAAGGCAGATTCTCGACAACCGCAGCCTTCACCCACCGGAAGCGAAGATCCCGATCGGCGTCGTCGAGCCTGCGAAGTCGCTCGAACGTCGCGTTCGCCGCCGTAGTTTCCGTTCTCGCCGCGTGGCACCGCGTCGCGCAGTTCGCTCGAACATCGCCCGCGCGCAGATTTCCGAAGACAGGATTCACCGTCGAAAAGTAACTTTTCACCGTCTCCAGTTGCTCCGTCGTCGTCGAGACGATTTTCCTCCATCGTTCCGCGATCGCCGCGAATTTCTCGGCACTTTGACCGTTAAACTGCGAAAAAAACAACCAAAAACATCCATTTAAACCCACCGCACGAGGAACAAAAAAACGCTGCGAAAATATGAAGAAAAAAAAATCTTACCGAATGAACCCTCAGATTCCGAATGTATCCCCGTTCAATCCTGACTTCGCGCTTCAGTTCCGGCACTTCAGGGGGCGCTCTCAGCGTCTTCTGCATCGCGTCCCGGCACCAGATCCTCGTCTCGTCCCGCAGACTCTTCAACGATTTCCTCCTCCTCCACCTGATCCTCCTGAAGCTCCACCCGGACCCTCTGCCACTCTCATTCGTTCCCGAAATCCTCGAATGATCCACAACTCTCATCGCAAGAAATTCCTCGCCCCCCAACGTAACCGCGCGCGCGTCGACGACCCCCGACTGCCTTCCCGCCGCCTCCACAAATTTCCATCCGTCGTACTGATAAACCCGAAGGCCGCGATCGTCGACGAGCAGCAGTAGCGCGGCCGCCCAGCGATTGGCCAATGCGCCAATCTCCCGCGCGGCCGGAAGCTGCTGAAAGGGAACGTATCGGTGTCGGGTCTTCCGGTAGACGACGGTCGCGCCCTCACCGGCGAGTGCGAGAAAATTCTCGCCCACGTGACCCTTATCCACGTGAAAGGCGACGCCGTCGGCGGCGCCGGCGAGTTCCTGCACGACGACGAATTCGCGTGAGCTGAGGAGAAACTTGAGTAGGAAAGTTCGCGGCTGGCCGATGGCCGCGAGGTGCATCGAGCCGCCGGCCTGGAAGGCGACGAGGCGCCGGGCGCCGAGATTCTCCGTCTGGAAGGGGTCGAAGTGGGCGCCCGGCCAGTCGAAGACCGTGAGATTTCGCGGCGACGCCACCGCCAGGTAGATGTTGTTCATTCCGCGCCAGAGCGTCGCGTGCGTCGCCCCCGGCGTCTCGAGCGTCGGGGCGCTGTGAAAGATCCCGGTCGGGGTTTCGAGGGACAGACGAAGGACGACGACATCGCCCACCGAACGCTGAACGACGAGGAGCGTCGCCATTTCGCAGCTGTGGGAGATGACGCGGATGCCGTGGGGAAGAACGTAGGTGGCCACCGGGACGAAGGTTCGATCCTGGGGACAGCAACAACGGCGAATGGCGGCAGATTCGATATTCATGTTCGCTCGGAAATTTGAGGTCGTCACTGATATCAAAGAATATAGACGTATATAGAAGCAGAGGTCCTATGCTTCTCCTGAAGCTGCGCAGAAACTGGGGTACCCATCTAAAACGACGCAAATACGTTGATACCCCAGTTTCTGTGAAGCTTCAGAAGCATAGGACCTGTGCTTCTATGTACGTCTATATTGTTTGCTGATATGAAAAGACGCGAAATTTATATGCCTCACGAGACTCCTCATGTCTTGACAGAGACGTTAGCGATACTGTTACTTTAAGTACTCGACGTTCGCTCTTTTCGTCTGCTACGAAATTCTAATTGAAAGTATCGGAGTCAACACATCGCGGCAATTCTCACCTGATAACTGAGCAACGTGATTCCTCGACGGTGGAGAGCGGCCGCGTACCACCGACGCTCGGCTCCGTCGTTGTGGACGAAGAAAGAGACATCGAGGGCATCGGGTATGTCGAGGCCGGGGACATTCTCAAAACCGTCCAATATCCCGATCTCTGCAATACACACAACGTCGTAGATGGTATGGTAGAGAAAAAACGGTGAACATTCGGTTTTCGTAATGATTCTTCCGCAGCGCCGATAATTCGTTCGTTCGTTTGTTTCGTTCGATCGTTTGAGAGTCGAAAAGCGCGCGCTCCCCTCCACTCCGCGCGCATGCGTAGGCAGGATGCGCGGCGGGCTGATATACGCGCACTGCGCATACTCGGGGAGTCGCGGGGCGCGAGAGACGGCAACACATGTTATCTGTCAATATCAGCTGTACGAGAGGTGATCGCGGGTTAACGGGTGCCCGGGCTTTACTCCATCCGCACTTTGCGTGTGTATGGACGTGTATTTGAGAAGTCGAGGAAGAGAGACAGATTGATAGGTTGTTTAACGAAGAGCGAGAGAGAAGGAGCGATTGCCGCGTGCAGCGCAGAAGCAGGCGAATCGTCGAGGCGACGTCGTCGAATCCCCACGCGCGTCGTGTTCAGTTTTAAAGGAAGAAAAAAGTGCGTGAAAAATAAACAACCCGTTTTATCTGGTATAGAGAGAGAAAAAAAGGAAGATTAACACGGTCTGAGTGGGCTTTCGCGTCAACATATGTTACACACGTATCTCGCACTCGTTCCGCAACTCGTCGAGTTATCGCCAGAAATGTCAGCGTCCAGTGACACGAGGGAATACCTGGGGGTTCAGATTTACGAGCTCGAGGCACTGCAGTCGGTATATCCGAAGGAACTGACCATAGTTGATCACGGGACGCTCGCCGATATCAACGAGTTTGTCGCCGGCGAGCGCGAGGATCTCCCGCAGAGACTTGAATATTCCATAACAATCGCGGTGCCCGAGGTGAGATTTTACATGTGGCCGAAATTAATTTATACGTTCGATTTATAATGAACTTAACGATAATAAATTGTTGGTTTTTAATTTTTTTTAATCGAGTTAATGTTTTATAAAAAAGATAATTTTTTAGTAAAAAAAAAGTCAATTTTTAAGTAATATAAATCATATTCATCTTTTAATTAAGAATCAAATTAAATTTTTAATTAAAAAATATCAATTTCGTTTTTCAAACAAATTTAGTAAAACATATTTTTACTAAAACACAGGGAAGCGTCGAGCTGCAGATAAATTTGCCGCTGGATTACCCCGAAAGGAGTCCAGAGGTTTACGCCAGTTCGCAGCTGGACAGAACGCAACAGAATCGCCTGAACGAGGCGCTGACAAAATTTGCTGAGGCTCAGGAGCCCGGAGAGCCCTGTGTTTATTCATTGGTCACTTGGCTGCAGGACAATTTAGAGGGTTACTTCAGGGACTCCAAGAGAAATGCGGAGAGGGAGAATTCTCTCAATAGCAGGAAAAAGGAGGAAGAGCCGAAGGACACGATTTTCTCGCGATATTGGGTCTATAGTCATCACATATACAGCAACCTGAAGAGGAAGGACATAGTCGAGGAGGCGAGAGAGAATTCTCTATCCGGTTTTTGCCTCCCGGGAAAGCCGGGAATTATTTGCATCGAGGGAGCGATGCACGATTGCGAATATTGGTGGCAAAAAGTACTTGACACTTTTTGTAATATCGAATTGTAATGCTAACTTTGGTTTTTTTTTTTAATTCTACGTTTTTGTTTCAGATAAAAGTGATGAATTGGCACAGAATTTTCGTAAAATTGCGGGAAGACGAGGAGCTTTGCGATCGGGATTGCGACAGTTTTCGGAAATTCACGGGTTTTCAGGAGATTTCGTTTCCGAGCTCCGATAAACATAACGATATGGGACAATTGTTGAAATTTCTTACCGAGCACGAGTCCCAACATGTTTTTAAGGAGCTCTTTGGAGTTGAGGGAAAATCCGCTTTACCCGCGTAATTTACAGAGACTTCCGAGAAAAACTGTAGGTCGTCGGACCTACAGTTTTCCCAATACTCACGCTCGCGCTTAATCAAATCAAACTAACGAATAATCAAACGCCATACCAATCCCGCTTTACAGACGATATATATATATATTACTTTTTAAGCAGATTATATATTTTTTACATTTTCTAAATGTATTTTTTCCCGCCCGAAGAGAGGCATTTTATTTTCTTGACGAATCGCCGAATCACCGCTGAATATTTGTGAACCCCTGTTGTTTTTTTTATCAGATGCTTTTTCAATTGTACAAAAAATTGGATATATGTATTTACAAATATATTTTGTGAGAAACAGAAAAAACCGTTCGGACTGTCGCCTCTCGGTAGGGACGGACGAAATCTCTTACTTCTGTCGTGATCCAGTTGTCTCCTGCCGCGCGACGAGTTTACCGATTTTTTTACGCTCCTCACGTACTCGTCGACCTCCCTGTCGATCGACCGATACAACTCGATGCTCGGTGGTCGAGATTCTGTGCACACAAAAAAAGTGTTTTCTTCATTTACTCACTTCCATAAATCGAAACTTCCACAGCTCCGAAAATTTGAAAATTTGAACTCGCATTACGTACCGTAATTCGCCTTCAATCGCTGAAAAAACTCGGTTGTCAGAGCGAGCGCGCTATCCAAGCTGGGCGAACCGAGAGACGCGTGCGAAAAACCCGATTGAAAAATACACAAAGTCGCGAGAAAAAAAATGTAACGCTTCGACATCGTCGATCCTCGTTCGCACGTTCACGACATCAATTCACTACTGGCAGCTTCCGCGAAGCCTCGCGAGCCGCAGGACTCTAGCTTACAACTGTGTTTACGCTGTTGGGTCGACTCGATGATTACATTTTTTCCCCTCGCATTCACAGAAATTCGTAGTCCACAATTCAGTGTTGTCCACAATTTAGCGAAACTCGAACGATCGACGATCATCGAAAATTCGAGCATCGAAGTGAAATATCGTCAACAGACTTCGAGGGGCATTATCGCGATAACTCAAAAGCGAAAATCTCTCAAAATTTGTCCAGAGAATAATTAACAGAAACTTATCGAAATATTATAGTAAAATATTTTAATAATCGCCTGCATCGGGGTACAAAAAATCGTAAGCTGTACAGAATACAAGTTGGAGCAAGAGAAACAAAACAGCCGCTAATTTTATCTAATAGTCGCGAATCGTTGAAACTCGTTGGTGAGAAATTGTCCGGGCGCGTGAGGCGCCGGCGGCCCGAGGGTGTCCTGCGCCGGACTGTGAACCTTGATCTGCCGCATGTGGGTGTCCCGGCCGTTCTGGTGGTTGCTTATCACCGCGATCTGTATCATGAACGTCCGGATCGGCCGCTCGTTCATGTCCTTGATCGGCACGACGACCCAGCCGCTCGGCTCGTTCAGGTCCATCACCTCCACCTCCTGGAGGTCGTTGAAGTTCGTTCCCGCTCTTATGCTGATCCTGCAACAGACCAAATTTTACTTCATATTTATTATCATTATTTTGTGTCGCGATTATTTATTATCATTATTTTGCGTCGCGATGATTTATTATCATTATTTTTCGTCACGATGATTTATTATCATTATTTTTATTCGCGATTGTTATCATAATTATTTTTATTCGCTACTATTTAATATCATTATTTTTAGCCGCGTTTTTCACTACAGCTCAAATTAAGATCGGCAAAGTACTTTAATTAAAATTTACCTGCTAGGCGTGTAACTCTCGTCGAGCTTGTAGTCCGTGTAGATGCAGATGTCGCGTATCGTGGTTTTCTTGCGAAACTGAATGTTGACAAGATGCGGAAGTTGCCCGTCGGACTGCCAGTAGGTCTCGGTGATGTTGTCGCGCAGCTGGTCCACCCCGAAGCCGGGTTTGCAGCTCGAGAGGCTCCATATCGCGTGATTCCCGACCTCGCGGACTCGGCCCGCGAGCTCCTCCTGCACCGGATCGGCGTCCCCTGCAAAACCGATCGACGCTAATTCACCCCCGACTCCCACGATCCACGATTTTCATGCGGAAATTACGTTCGCGACTCGAACGAATAAATCGAGCGCCGAGGACTCACCGCCACCGCTTGTTTTGTTGCTCATTTTCAGGTTATGTCGCTGTCATAACAAAAACACGGCGCGCGCGTCGCGCGAGGCCGAAAAGTGGCAGCGCTGGATTGACTCGTGTGAGAACCACCTACATAAAGTTAGCCGGAAGTTTGCGTGAATTAATTAAAAAAGGAACGGTTGACCACCAAATGCTCTAATTAGGCCACCAATGACCACCAATCGACCACCAATCGATAGCACTAATTGAAAATTAGATTCACGCAAACTTCCGGCTAACTTTATATGTAGGTGTAGGAACCGAATGGAAGGCTTTTTTGTTGTTGTTTTGCCTCGACCGAAGACGCACGTGGGACGACCAACGTGCGGTAAGGGCGGGGGTTACTATGGTTAAATCGACCGCGGCGCGCACTCGAAAATCATAACAACGAGCCGCGCGGTCCGTGAGTCGCGACAATGAGGAGGAAAAACGGTCGCTGGAGACACGCGAGTTGAGTCAATTGCGGAGAGAAAACAAAACGTGATCTGAAGTTATGTCGTAAACGCTTCTTTATTGCCGCGCTTTGTTTACATTCAACCGGGGCGTCGCAGGGAGCAACAATGACGCTTGTATTGTCGCGAGTCGATTACACGGCGGTCGGGGTGACGTCACGTGGGACGACGAAGATTTTGCCGTCGGTGGATCCGAAGCAAACGCAAAAATTCGCCGTCGCCGATCACGATGGTGTTCTTCACGTGTTCGGTAGGAGGAAATAAATTCATGAATTAATTGTTTAAATATTTGATTTATTATTATTATTGTTGTTGTCGTTGTTGTTGCTTTTATATTGATGACCATATCATATCATAGACCATATCATTTGAATGATGACCATACAAAAATTGTGTTCTAATGCATCTTCCAATTTTTTCCCTTTTTTCTCAGGGATGAAGAAGGGAGAGTTGCAACTCTCGTTCAAGTCGCTGCCGGGTCCGAAAATCCGGCGAATGGCCCTGGGCGGGACCCTCGGGACCCTGCGCGACAAGATCTTCGTGGCTTACGGGAATTCCGTGCGCGGCTTCACGCGAAAGGGCAAAATGTTTTTGGAATTCGACACCAGCCTCATCGAGCCAATTTCCGCGATGTACATAATGAATAGAACGGAATATAATTTTTTGTTCATTATAATCACTTACATGATTTTACGATTCACATATATGGACAACAATAATAGTAATATAAACTTTCGTTTTTTTTCTTTTTCATGTGTCTGATTTTTCGTATCGTAATTTCAGGTACATTCTGGGAGCGGATTTGGCCGCCTGCGCCCGCGATCTTTATCACCGTTATCAGAACTGCAAGGACGCGGATTCGTATCTCGCGGGCGAGGCTCTCTACGACGTGGTTCTCCTGCCGGTCGACGGTTCCACCGTCCTGGCCGTCCTGGCTTGTGGGGATCGAGCGGTAAATGATTGGAATTATCGTTGTCTCGACAATTGCCTAATTGTATTTTAATGTGCGACAGGTGCGCGTTCTTCATGGCACGAAGAGTCCGACGGTTCTGAGGCTTCCGAGCGTTCCCACGGTGCTCGCATTATACAGGTCTTAATTATTTCTTTCACCCTTGACAATAATTTCCTAGTGTAAAATATTTGTTAATAAAATATCTCAGGTAAATTCGTAGCCCGAATTAATTGCAGACTGCGTCTGCCGTATTCAATTTTGCTTAATTAATGTTGCTCTCAATTGCAAGCAGAGAAGGCGACCGGGAATCCATAGATCGAGTTTTGGTGGGCACGATCGACGGCAGAGTCGGACTCCTCATTCTCGAGAGCAACAAGACGCTGAGAATCACGTGGCTGGTGAACACTACCGGGGCGGAGGTCACGTGCCTCGACACTTACGAGCTCGACGACGGCATCGACATTCTCGTGGGTCGTCAGGACGGGACCGTCGACGTCTACGCCTTTCCCAACGAGGAGGACGTCACACCGACCCTGAGATTTCGATATGCAAGTTACACTCGGTGATTTTTCGAAATCACGAAAATTTTGTAATATTTACAATTATTTGTAAATATTACGTTGTAAATTACAAAATTACAGAATTGCAATATTAAATTACAGTATTACAATATCAAATTACAAAATTATAATATTAAATTGTAATATTACAATATTAAATTACAATTATTCAATTATTTGAAATATTTACAAATATTTGAAAAACTGGTTGCTCATCGAAATTCTAGAAATTTGGTGCAAAGTATTGTTGAATGTACACGACTGACCGTAGTTTAGGATTGAGATAAAAGGTGGAATATAATTTAAAGAGAAAAAAATGTTGCAGAGCAGCGGCGAGAGCGTTAGCAGCATAGCGGGCGGAATTGTGGGCTCGCTGGGCCACCCGGAGGTGCTGGTTACCACGTATTCCGGCCGGATATTCGGCCTCACGACGAGACCGCCGGGGTCTCTGGAGGCCGAGATCAACGACAGCGGACTCGCGAGACTCAAAGCCGAGGTGCAGCAACTGGAGCAGAAGCTTTTGGAAGAGAAAGACGTGCCGGACTTCGGTGCGGATTCCCTCGCGCCTCTTATACTGTCGGTTAGCCACAGGTACAATTTTGATCACGATTTTCACCGCGAATATAATTGAAGGATTAATAAATCCTTCAATTTTTTTTGTAAAAAAAATGGAACTGTTAATAAATCTTTCAATTTTTTTGTAAACAAATGGAAGTGTTAATAAATCCTTCCATTTTTTTTGTAAAAAAATAGAAGTGTTAAAAAATCCTTCAATTTTTTTTTGTAAAAAAATAGAAGTGTTAATAAATCCTTCAATTTTTTTTTTGTAAAAAAATAGAAGTGTTAGTAAATCCTTCAATTTTTTTTTGCAAAAAAATAGAAGTGTTAATAAATTCTTCAATTTTTCGATAAAAAAATGGAAGTTTTCGTAAATGCTTCAATTTTTTTCAGAATGATCTTGGACAGAGAAGACGCCTCGTACCTCTTGTCCGTCGAGCTGGACACGTCGATCGACAACGTTCTCATTCAGTCGGACGCGCCCGTTGAATTGCTGGACGAGAGCAACAACGCGGTGGTGAGCCTGAGCTCCTGCAACCCGGAAGACGGAAATTTCGTGCTGGCAACTTATCGCTGTCAGGTAAACGATTTTCGTGCATTTTTTATTTTTTATTTTTTTGTAAAGTAACGTGACAATTTAATGCAGTCGATGTGATTTTTTTAAATACAGTCCAACACGAATCGCTTGGAAACGCGACTGAGAACCATCGAAGGACAGTCCGGGACTCTGCAGGTTTACGTCACGTCGCAGGTGAAAAATATTCATCGCTCGGGAAATTAAACTGGTACCACATAAGTATTTTTCAGGTGGAAAAATATTTCGAATTTTTCTCTTCGGCTCCCGCAGGTACAGCCGAAATGCTGCCGCAGAATCCGTTTGCCGGTCCACGCGCTGTCACTTCACGCGAGGCTCCACGACGACGAGAACGCGAAGCTCTCCGGAGGACCCTACAACGAGTTAAGATTGGTTGGGGGCTTCACCGTCGCAGAGGTTTTTATTTTTGTTCCAACAAAAAAATTGATCAGTCGTTGCGACGGAAGAAAAAAAAATGGTACGAAGCGTAGTGCATGTTAATTAATCGCACTTCAATGTCGCCAGATGCACGCGTGGCTCTCGCTCGCTCTGCCCGACATTCCGGAGCGGCCGCAGCTGGTCGAGGGCGAAGCCTCGCTGAATTACGTCTCAGCGTTCGTGGGGACGATTCTCAAGTGCAAATACAAGTAAGTTTTCCTCCCGAATTGTTATTTTATATTTATATTTATGAGGCATTCCACAGTATTTTCGAACAAAAAAATCAACATTTTTCTAAAAATCGGGTTCAGTTGTATCCACAGATGCACCAAATTTCAGAATAAAAATAAAATTGGTCAAAATACGCCAACTTTTTCATTTTGTCCTTAATCTGTAACATCCTGAAACGATTAATCGTATCGAAATCATAAAAAAAAAAAACGAATATGTGTTTTTTATGGCCAACAAGAAAAAAGTGTATTTAAAATTAATTGTGTAATTTCAGGCCACATTTTATGGAAAAAAATAACCATTTTTTTGGTAGCGAAAGTACTGCGGCCTCTTGTATTTATTTTAGAATTACGTATCGTCAAACACAGTGGCTTAACTTACAGAAAGGGAAGCGCCACGTTCCTGGGCGAAAACGTGTCGACGGTGATCATTCTTCGCGATATTCTCACCCGAGAAGCCACGAAACGGAAAATCAAGTTGGAAGTTTTCTGCGGTAAACTCCGGATTTTTTTCCTCGGGAAAACACACAATATTTTGGAGCTACAAAAAGTCGTTTCCCGTAATTGGATTAATTTTTCACGCCGAAAATTGCAGACGTGGCTGAAGGCAGCGTGGCAAGAGTCCTCGAGCTGGTGATTCCGCGTCTCGAGGACGCTCACAGTCTCGCGGAGAAACTCAAGATCCTCGACGCTCTTCAGGAATTGGAGATGCGCGCGGAGCCCCAGGAGAATCTATGTACCGAGTGGCAGGAGCTGCTGAGGAACGAGAGCGCGATAAGGTCGAGGATGACGAAGGGGCCGGAGACTCTGCAGAGGCTGCACGGCGTCGTCACCGATCTGTACGTCGATTGGGAGCGAGCCAAAGGTTCTCGCAGGTAAACGCCGAATATCTGTCGCCTCAAAGCAGAGTTTGATTACAAAAACTAAAAAACTCCCGACTGAACAAAGAAAATGTATTAATAAACAAATTGGGGAAGTAAAAAATTGTGAAATAATTGAATAAACATTCGTATACAGTTAGGAGATTTTTTCGTTATTAGGTGTGAACATCTCCCGCCTATATAGGAATGGTTATTCAAGTTTTTTACAATTTTTTACTTACCCAATTTGTTTATTAATAAAGCTTCGCAATAAGCTTCGTGAGATAAAAATCCGCTAACGCGATTCGCTCGACTACAGAATCAGCAGCAAAGCCGCGGCGGCGAAACTCGACTCGGCCCTTCAGTCGCGGGACTTGACGCTACTCCTGCAGGTTTTGTTGGGGAAGGAGGAGACGCCTCTGAGCTCCATCCCGACGACTTCGACCGCGCGCGACTGAAGCTCTCCATAAATCGGACAGACGATTCGAGTCTCGGAACAGACAAAATGCACAAATTTTCACGATCTTGCTATGAATTGTAAATTAAAAATCGTAGGTGGTCGATAAAGTTTCAAAAATACTTCTTTCTTTCAACTAATTCCGCATTTGATTAATTTTCGCATTCGTTAAACCATTTTGCGTGGAATTGTCGTACGAAAAAGATCTTGGGTGCCGTGAATTCACTCGTCCACTTCAATAAGCCGACACCGTTGTCTTTCTGTAAACTTGTTCATGTAAAAAATATATTTTTCAACATCGATCGCGCGACGTACAAATCGCTAAATTGTCTAAGTTTTCTTCTTTTTTTCTTCCAGCTTTGTTGCTTTTTCGTCTTACAAACGAACATTTACAGTGATCGTGATAATCATTAATTGCGGCAGCGCGTCGCCGTTCTTAGTCGTGTGTATATATATATATATACTTTATTTATATATTTATATTTCGTGTCGGCTCGCGTAGGATTTTTGCCGCTCGCTCTTCGATGCGTGGTTCTTCTTATTTTCCTTTTTTCGTGATTATTGCGCCGCTTCTTTCACGCCGAGTCGACGCGACGCTTGGCGAACATCCTGCGAACGATGTTCCGCCTTTCGATCAATTTGGTCTATAAAAAAAATTCGATAATTCCTATCGACGCGTTCGAAACATTTTTCTAATTGTCACTTCTAAAGCATAACGCGTCGCGAGTGACTCGATCGCAACGCTAAAAACAACAAACCGGATATAAAATCGTAGATCGAAACGAGCGTAAAGTCCGATAATCCATTTTTTCCGTGATAATTTTGATCAACGAGTATTCGCGACGTCCTCGAAATACAACGTCGAACGATTCGCGACGTCATGGTTGTCGAAAATACACGTCAAGAGGGTCTGATTCGTTCCTCGAGGAATTTTCAATCGAGAACTGCGTCGGAAATGCGGTATTTTCGAATCACGTTTCGCGAAATTTAATTACAAAGCTTTCGATTGTCTTTGATTTACAAATTTCTCTAACATCCGTTGAACGTTGCGTCGTCGCCTCCATCGGGTATAAATTCTGCGCTCGAAACTTATTTTTGATCGAAACAAAAAAGAGAGAATGCACTGGTTAAAAACGTTCTTTTCCCGACGGCTCCGCCGACGTTTTCCTCGATTCCTTCCGTTATCACACTGCTCACCGCGCGGAGCGTTTGGAGTACGAAGGGACGAGGAAAGAGCGTGCAAATAAGTCGAAAGAAGCGCCGTGGCACCGGGCGAAAAAGGCCGGAGACAATGTTCCTCCGACGTCGTGCGTACTCGAGCGCACGTAGGCAGGCGCGATTCGTCGCTGAATCGCTCGTTAACTCTGAGTCATCCGACACCGAGATTTTCGCAGTTTCCGTTTCTCGCCTCTCCGGGCCGAAGTCCGCGGCCGCCTCGCGACGAGCGGCCGGATCTTCGCGGAGCCTCGATTAGATGAAAAAATACTGCCTGCAACACAAAGCAAACGATTCGTCCGTTAACAACGGGGGAAAAAGTATCATCACTCATTTTCGTAAGCTAACAAATACATATTTCTCGCCCGAGTTAATTCCAATGAGTAACAGCAAAAAAACAAAAAAAAAACAAAAAAAAATTCGCGCTTTTCAATCAGCACAATAATTCCTCCTTCCCATACACAGAGAAAAAAATCGTGTGCGAAAAATACGTACAAGGAGTCGGAGTTCCGATCGACGGCCTCGAGAGGGTCGCGATCGTCGCCGGCGTCGTCGTTGCCGGTGGCGACGGCGTACTCGAGGGTCTGCCCGCCCTCGTGGGGCAGGATACTCTCGGGATTGTCGTCCGGCGGGACGATCTCCACGACGCCGTTGGGCTCGACCTCGAGCTTGAGCTCCTGCACGAGGTCCTGAATGGTCCGCGCGTGGCAGACCTTCTCGTCGCTGTCCTCGCCGCTGCTGACGTTCTTGCCGACGGCGGCGACGATTCTGCCGGCCGCGGGCCGCTCAGCGCGCTCGAGCCTATCGGCGCGCTCGGGCCGCTCGGGCCGGCCCCGCGAGTGCGTGTTCATGTGCCGCTTCATGTCGCTCCGCACGCGGAACGGCTTTCCGCAGATGTCGCAGGGATGCGGCTTCTCGCCCGTGTGAATTCGTCGATGATTCTGCAGGTAGCTGCTCGCCCGGAAGGTCTTGTTGCAGTACTCGCAACGGTAGTTCTTCTCGCCCGTGTGAATCCGCCGGTGCACGATCAGCGAGTACTTGCGCGCGAAGTCCTTGCCGCAGTACTCGCACTGGAACTGGCGCTGCTCCGAGTGGATGCTCATCGAGTGGTACTTGAGGTCGCCCCACTGACGGAAGTGGCGGCCGCAGTCCTCGCACTTGTAGGGCTTGTCGCCGCTGTGCAGACGTTTGTGGACCTGCGAGAGAAAAAATAATGAAAGGAATGAAAAATGCGATGTTGTTCTGTTAAGCTACGTTACTTTGTTAGTATTTTGTGACTTGTTACTCTACGCTCTTTTTGATGCTTTTGCGCTTGAGTACACTGTTAAAAATGTTTCGCATAAGATTCCATTATGGGTAAAGAAAGCCTGTTTACGTAAACTGGTATATTAAATGTGACACACAAGTGATATATGAAGATACAATATTTTCTACTGAATCCTATAAAAATTAGGAAATTTAATATGAAATTTGAGAAATTGAGTATAAAAATTGGAGAATTTATTCCACACGTGCATTAAATAAAAATATATGAGCAGACGAATCAAAATTCCCGTACAGTAAATTTGCAAACATTTTTAACAGTGTGTAGGTATGTTACGCTTTGCTTGCTATGTATCCAGCGTTTTCTATCCGTGCAGGATGCTGCGTTTTCTTTTTATACTCTTAATATATTGAATGTTACATAAATTGTAAAAGGGATGTTTGCCCCGTGAATTTCTTAAGTAAATGAATAAATAATTAAATAAACAACAATTAAATTGTGTCGAAAAATACCATTGTTGTGGCATTTTTTATTTACCTTCAATGCACTCGCCGCGAAAAAACTCTTGCCGCACACCTCGCACTGATGAGGCCGCTCGCCGCTGTGAGATCGCATGTGGTAAACTAAACTATTCTTGTGGTGAAACGATCTGTCGCACTGCGGACACGCCAACTCGCCGTCTGTAATTCGTGAAATATTTCTCTCCGTGAGTTAACTTTCCGTATTGGTGATAAGATTTTTTTCCACTGTGATTCGAGGAAACATACGTTGTACTTTACGAGTTTTCTGCGTCCTCTTCTTCTTCGTAGTTTCCGGTATTTCAGTCTCATATTTTTCCTGTAAGTCTTGTTCGTTTATCGTCGACAACTCTTGGTGTTGCTGCTGCTGTTGTTGCTGCTGCTGTTGCTGCTGCTGCTGGTGGTGTTGGTGTTGCTGCTGTTGCTGCTGCTGCTGTTGCTGCTGTTGCTGCTGCTGCTGCTGTTGCTGCTGCTGCTGCTGCTGCTGTTGCTGCTGCTGCTGCTTCTGGCCGACGGCGTCCGACATATCAGCGATCGACCACAACGTGGGGCCGCCGTTCACATCCGACAACGGCGTCTCGGACTCCTCGTCTATGTGCGCTCCCGTCTCTTCGACTGGAAACAACAAATCTTTAACTTGTACGTATTAATCTCTAGTCATGAAACGAAAGACCTGCATTAAAATTAACACACGCGAATAAATTCTCAATTCGGCTCGCGTTTTCGAGCGCGCGACACAACGTAAATTCAAGCCAATTGTCGTTAATTTCCGCCGTTTGTCTCATCGTCATTGCAATATTTTACGTGCTTACCGACGCCGCGGATTCCCTCCATGAGATCCTCGGGCTCGCTGAACTCCTCGATCCCCGTGTTCTCCAAGTCTTGCACGGTCCCCGGCACGGATATCGTGATATTCGTATTCGTCGCTTGCGCTATCCTCGTCTCCTGTTTCACGGGCTCGTAATGCGTCTGTGAAAAAAAGAACAACAAGCGTAAGTTTAATCGCCGAATTAAATTCGAGGCGAATAAAAAACGACATTTCCATATGGTTACTATGTTAAGTATACTTAGGTTAGTCAAGAATTAATTTGCGTTACTTTGAATTTGGAATTTTATAAATAGAATTTTATAATTGTCAGTAATTGGATTGGTCGATGGGGCTACCCATCCACATGTAATTGGGCTATGCCCGTTATCAATAAATAAATAAATAAATGAATTAATGAATCAACCATTCAGCGTTTTGCGAGATTGGGAAACGAGTTCCCGTTACTTCATTTTATGGGAGTAACGTTTAATTTGATCCATGCCCAAGCTAACAAAGCAATTCTTCGCTATGAAAAACTTTGATGAACTTCTGCGTTATAACTTTAAGTATATATATATATTTTTTTTTCTTCTACTTTAATAATAATATTCTCATTTATAAGTAATCATAATATTTAAGTCATAAATCTGGAATTTTCAAATCATTACTCGATGCAAAAAATGTATAATTATTGTAAATGCAGAAATTCGTTAATAAGTTAAATGAAGTTAAATTTAATTAAATTAAAAATGCGTGCCTTGAGATGCTCGAAGAATTTGAGTTGCCCGTCGAACCGATTGCTACACAATTCGCACGTGAAGCCCCGCGACTCGGCGTGAACGTCCGCGTCGAGGGACAGGATTTCCTGCGTGATCTTCCCGACGTCGCGACTCTTCGACGAGCTCTTCCGCGTCTGCTGTTTCAGCTTCCGCGGTATCCGCTTCTTGTGCGGCAACGAGCGCTTCGGGCCCGTCGAGGGCGCCGCGTCCTCGCTGCTCTCCGCCGACACCTCGACCTCGTACTCGCTCTTCACATTTATGAACTCCTGCTTGACGTTGTGGCCGCGCTTGTAGGACTGCAGGGTCGAGTAGACGGGTGGCGGTTCCGGCTCTGCGATCGTCTGTATGGCGTACGCGTTCACCGGCGAGAGGGCGGCCAGGTGACTCACGTCCGGCAGCGCAGGATCCTCGTCCTCAGGCTGCCGGTGAAGTTGCTGCTGTTGCTGCTGCTGCTGCTGTTTCTGGTGCTGCTGTAGCTGGACCGCAACCAAGGCGGCCGCCAGTTTCCTGTCCTCCTGCATAGTCGCCTTACAATTTTAGTTGCGTTACAGAATCTCGTGATTCGCTATTCGTCAGGGTCTCGTCGTATATTTTTATCAATTTTTTCCTCTCAACAAAAGTTCAGCCGTAATTAAAAATTTGACGTCAGTAAAGCTAAAAAAAATAGTTGCTCGATTGAAAACAGAATTGAAAGTGTTTATTTCCCAACTGTATTCGTGCTTTGCTTTAACAATCGAGCAATCTTTGAGCGGCAACTTCCGTCGACCGGCAAAAGTTCCGCAGCTCCAAAATTATGCGACGTTTATAGTCTTCAGAATCTTTACCGTTTATTTATATATTTTTTACTCTCAACAAAAATGCTCCTGCAATATAATACTTGGAATCAGTAAAGCCAGAAATAAATAGTTGCTCAATTGAAAACACAATTGAAAGTGTTTTTCCCCAACTGTATTCGTGCTTTGCTTTATCGATCAAGCAATCTTCGAGTGGCAACAAACTTCCGTTGACCGGAAAAGGTCTCTCAGTTCCAAAATTAAGCAACATTTCCCGCCTCCAGAATCTTTACCTCCGTCAGCTCGTGAGGCAGAAGATCCTCCGTGGTGTAATACTGCGTAGCATTCGTATACTCGGAGGTGACGCCGGCGTTGATCATATCGACGACCATGCCCTCCGATATGAGTTCGCCGTTGAGCGTGAGCAGGGCATGACCCTTGCCGAGGCTCTCGCCATCGGCCCGCTGTATCGTTATGTACTGGGTGCCCTCCATGCCCTCCAGGAGAACCGCCTGGGCGTCCTCCACAGTAGTAACTTCCATTTTTCCTCCGTCACTCTCTCTTTCTCCTCCGAATGAAATCCGCTCTCGCCGACTACCTTGTTTTCATCTAAAATACATGGAAAAACCCGATTTTTACTCCGTTTTACGCGGTTTTTCGTTTTCTTTCGTTCGCACGGGACTTTTTTCCTCCACTTACTCGGGAATCAGCGGCCGTCCGACGGATTCGAATTTGGCGCGCGTCGAGCCGCGTACGGTGGATGACAGCGGTGACCAAGGTCACTGCTCCCGGGACACTCGGAATACTTGGTCCTTCCTCTCAGGAGGCGATATCCTCGCCCGCGACGACGTCCCCGTGCCCCATGCGTCCGCCCCGATCGCGCGCGGGGTTATCGCGCGAATTTTCCCACCCGCAGCACCCACGACGTAAACAATCCGAGGTATTGAAACACTGTAGGACAAAATGTGACAACAGTGCTTGGCTCGACCGACGCCATTAGACCGGAAGTCGCCCCCCCCCCTTCGGCGTCGCGATCGCGTCTAAACCACAGCCCCACCTACATTTTGCCAGCGGGCTCCGACCGCTCTCGATCGCTGTCTTCGCTCTGCCCGTCGTCGAAGATCCCCGCGTGCGTTCGATCGGTTTGCCGGGCGAAAAATCGGAGAGATCGCGAATTTTGGATTTTCACTTTTTCCACTCGTGCCTCGTTCGAGGCGTCTCATTGGCTCCCCCGAATCCGTCGACCAATCGAGTGGCTCGGCGATCGCGGGCACGAGGAAAGGCTGCGAGGGAAAAACGCGCCAAGCGTCGACGCGATTTGAATGACGAAAACGCGGCTCCGAATCGCGATGGGATAAACTCGCATTTTTCAGTTTCGCTTTCGTTGATTGTCGAGAGAAATTGACGATCAGCTTTGAGGGGAACTTTGTCAGAGCCATTCAATCGAAATTCGCTCTTGCTTTTCTGCGCTAGGGTACAAAAACTTGTATCTTGTCTCCCTCTCGGTCTCTCCGTCTTTCGTTATAGCATTGCCTCAAAATTGTGTACTGTTACTCACGTTTATCGTACGCTAAACACAGGCGGAACGAGCAAACGAGCGACAATCCGCAACAGTAGCTCCAATTCATGCTCATTCGATTCGCAACAAGTGTAATAATATTTTCACGTGCTTACGGGGACGTAAAAAAAAAAACACCTTGGGTGTAAATATCTGAGACAAGTACATTTATATCGACAGATGTAGTAATTCTAAAAAAAAGTTGTGAAATAATGAATTTACAAAAATAAAACCCTACACTTTGCAACAAGTCGACAAATAACCATTTTCACGTGTTTACGAGGATCTCGTAATCGCCTCGAGCCGTCGTCTCTGCGTGTCCCGTGGGTGTCGGTGAGTAATCGCCGGACGGTGGGAGAAGGCGTCGAAGTGGGAGAAGACACTCGCTGTTGTGTGTTCTCGGTGGGGCTTATCTATCGGTAAACGACGAAACGTCAAAACGAAGACAATACTTTTATCGCTCGTGCGGCGCGTCGGTCAATAGAGACCAGGGGACGCGATCTCGTCGAGTCTCCCGCTGTTTCGAACGACTCGCGATCGTCTCCCGCTGTTTCCCGGGAATCGGCTCGAAAATTCCGTTCAAAAATCATGAGCGCGTGACGCGGTGACAGGGACGACGTCGCGGCGGCCTCGAGTTTTTTAAAGGGGCTCAGCGCCTCGGCCACCGTCGTCACAGTGTCAGTGTCAGGTCAGCTGATTCACCGATCGCGAGTGATCGCAAGCTCGACCCGTACACACGAGCCGTCCGCCCACCACTAAGTACCTCAACAGTTGCGACAATAAGCGGGTTTCTCGCCGTGCACAGTGAATTAGTGAAAGCCCGAGAGCCGCGACTCGTGGAACATCCTCGGTTTTTCGCTCTATTGCGAATGAGGTAATTTTTACGGAGATCGTTTTTCTTTCTGTCGCATTTGTGACTTTCAATTTTTCGCTCGCCAACTTTTTTTCCCCCGTGAATTTATTTAGACCGGGGTTTTGCGTTGTTCAGTGTTGGTTTTTTCGCAGTGATTCGTTAGATCGCCGTACGCATTTTTTTGTTGTTTTTTTTTTCGCGACTTTTAATCGCGATGATAAGTACGAGGTTCGTCAATCAGCGTTTCACGCGCGGTGAGCGCGAAGCTGCGTCGTGATAAGCCGATTTGACGTGTAATTAGCGGATCATCCGACTAGCGCAGCGGATTAAACGCGTCTCATAACCTGACTGACTTTCCGATGTTGAGCAATCGCCGTGCGTCGCATTCACGTTTTCGCTTCTCGTTGTTTCTCGGTGTGACCGGGATTAGTTTCTCGAATTAATATTCGCGATTTTTTGCTTGGCTCAAGAAATCGCGGGAACCGTTACACGATCCAAAAACTTGCAGTTGGATTTTATCTTAAGTTTTCGTCTTTCCGAGACTTTGCACTTTGGTATCTAGTCTACAGATAACTTATCATCCAGTGACAAAAACACTCCCAGGTGAAAATACATATTTTGTTAATCACAGCAAATTTCTCTAATTTTTTCTGATATTTTTCGTGGCTCTAAGAATTTTTTCTATTTTTCAATTCTGCATTGACAAAAATTGCTCGTTTGATGTTGAGGAGATCAAAGAGAGGCAAAAAGCAAGTGACATCAAATTTCTCGTATTTTTTCCAATATTTTTTGTAATCCAAAATTGTTGTCTATTTTGTACTTTCACGATGACAAAAAATGCTTGTTCGATGTTGCAGAGATCAAAGAGAGGCAAAAAGCATGTGACACCAAATTTCTCTTATTTTTTCCAATATTTTTTGTAGCCCAGACATTTTTTCTATTTTGCATTTTCGCAATGACAAAAATGGTTCTTTCTATGTCACAGAGATCAAGGAAGAGAGGTGAAAAGCATGTGACGTCCGGAAGGCAATTGACAAAGCGAGCAATGGCCGCGCTCTGCAGGCGATGGCGGCTGTGGATCCTGCCGGTCCTCACCTGCCTCTATGCCCTCGTGATATTCATCCTGGTGCCGATACTCCTGTCCAACTCTATCAAGAATGGCTTCAAAAAGCAGGATCAGGGGGCCCTGGTGGGCGGAGCTTTTGTGCTGCTCGCGCTGCCCATAGCTTTCTACGAGATAGTTCAACACATGATCTACTACACTCAGCCTAGGCTGCAGAAATATATAATCAGGCAAGCACAATTTTTGCCAATTAAAATGTAACAAAATATTTCTCTATCAAAATATCTCAACTCGTTTCTCTTGCCTTTTTTTTTAGGATATTGTGGATGGTGCCAATTTATGCAGTAAATGCGGTAAAAAATTTAACGTTTTTCCTTTTTTTACAATAATTTTATTTATTTATTTAGTTCCTTTTAAACGGGTAAATAATAACCCAATTTCGGGGTAAGGGAATCTCCTAACACCCAATACAAAAACCTGTAGCAATTATTATGTATGAGCACTACACAAAATATGATACATCAGTGTAAAACTTAACATAATGTTAACAATTAATTAATTACTCATTTTATTTACACTCACGCACGTAGGAGGCGACAAAAAGCAACTTTGAGTTGCGGGAGGGACAGCTTGAGCACATTTACTTGAGTGGTAAAATTTTACCACGGGCCGTCCCTCCCGCAACACAAAGCAGCTATTTATCGCATTAATTAATTCAATTAAATGTTGTTTAAATATTTAAATGTTTGTTTTTGAACAGTGGCTGGGACTGGTGTATCCGGAGGGCAGTATATACGTAGACAGTTTGCGGGAGTGTTACGAGGCGTATGTGATATATAACTTCATGATGTACCTGCTGGCCTACCTGAACGCGGACCATCAGCTGGAGCACAGACTGGAGATCGCGCCCCAGGTCCGCCACATGTTTCCCCTCTGCTGTCTGCCGGACTGGGAGATGGGCCGGGAGTTCGTGCACATGTGCAAACACGGGATACTCCAGTACACCGTAGTTCGGCCTATATCGACGGCGATATCCTTGTAAGACGAGAGAATCGGCCCTCGAGAAGCGAAGAGAGAATCGTCGTTGTCGGTCACTAAAGAGTTTTCGAATTTTATCCGCAGCGTCTGCGAGCTGAACGGCGTCTACGGCGAGGGCCAGTTTCGCGGAGACGTCGCCTTTCCCTACATGATTGCGTTCAACAATCTGTCGCAGTTCATCGCGATGTACTGCCTGGTGCTGTTTTACCGGGCGAACGCCGAGGCCCTGAAGCCCATGAAGCCCATCGGCAAGTTTTTGTGCATCAAGGCCGTCGTCTTCTTTTCCTTCTTGTGAGTGCGACGAATTTATACGTTCATTTGGATACGTTTGCTGTATCTGGTGGCACCAACGTTAGTTTACCGTTTTCTCTGGATTCACAGCCAAGGAGTGCTGATCGCGATGCTCGTGTACTTCAACGTGATATCGAGCATCTTCGACACGGACAACAGCAACGATATCCGACACATATCGTCCAAGCTCCAGGACTTTTTGATTTGCATCGAGATGTTCCTGGCCGCTGTGGCGCATCATTACAGCTTTAGCTACAAGCCCTACGTCAATCTCGCGCAGAGTCAGGCCTGGTGGGACGCCTTTAGGTAGTTATTCGTTTTACTTATTTATTTATTTGTTTATAAAACGGAACTTCAATTAAAAAAAAAATGATTTTTCGCAAAAATCATTTCATAGGGTTTTCGAACTTTTCGAAATCGAGAATTTTTTCGTTTTTTTTTTCATAAAAAACGCAAACAATATGTATGGACAAATTTGCGATTTTTGGGAGTTCGGCTTTACAATTCTGTGAAAAATTCAGAAATCAAGATATCGCGATCCACCTTGCGGCATTCTCTTCGTTATAGCGTTTTCTCTCGAACGAAGGAATACAATCCAGGTTCGACCGATAAAAAAAAGTAACCTCGATTTCACTGAAGTGACGAAATTTCGAAAAAAGTGCGAAAACACTTTTTTATATTTTTCTTAACACCCTATTTTGTTGCATTTTCGTCTGTACGCAACGGATTCGTCATTAGTTTTTTCTCTAAACGCGATTATCTTTCACAAAAAACTAAAAAAAAACGTGATTCCGACTTTTTGATTTTTGTTTACATCAAGAAAAGTAGGAAGTGATAATGATCAGCGAATCAACTCAGTTGCTTCGAACGTCGTTCTTAAAAAAAAAAATCCCTCTGTTCCCAGAGCAATGTGGGACGTGTCCGACGTCCACAACGACATAAAGGAGCACCTGGGTGTCGTGGGCTCGTCGCTGAGTCGAAGAATTCGCGGCCGAGGCGCCTACCAGCAGGCGTGGGGCAGCGCGAACGAACGAACGTCCCTCCTGCCGGACGCGCCGCCGCCGACGACCGCGCGGAGCGCGCCGGCCTCGTCGTTCTCGGGCTACACGACCGGCGAAGCGAGCGGCGGCGGCCACTCGAGCAATCATCCGGACTACCCGGCCGGGCCGATGGACCAGAGCCCGGACTCGCAGGATAACGGGAATCACGCGGTAAATACGTAACGAATCGCGCGGAAAAGCGTGGAAACGCGGCCGCCGAGTTGGACGAGCGGAAAACGAAACGAAGGGACGATAATAATTCGGGAAACTTTGCGAATATTGCGTATCGCGGAATCGCGCTGGATTATTTTTTAGCTCGTTTTTTCATCGACAAGGTGTATAGTTTTGCAAACACGACGCGTCTATTATCCTGTATACATATATACATCAATCTCTCTCTCTCTCTTTCTCTCTCTATTACCCTGTCTCTCTTTCTTTTTCTCGTTTTCTCGCGACTCTTTGTTTCTTCTCTAGGAATTACTCTGTATTATAATTATGATTTAAGTAAATTTTTCTTCCACTCTCTATTAGCAGTCACTAGTGGTACCGTAGACGTAGGTGGCGTTATTTTGTTCTATTTCGTTCCGCCGCCGCGGCAAATTCGCGCCTCGACGGCTTGCGAGACTGGAGGGAATTTTCGTCGACGAAGCGGCAGAGGAATTCGCGCCAATTTCGTCGCCTCGGATGTTTCATCGTCGATTATTTAGATAAATAAGTTATTGTTGAGTGATTGTTTTAGTGGATCGACGAATTGGACTACGATCTTTTGCCTCTTCGGCGCCGAATGCGGATGACGAGTATCGCGAACTCGAATCGATTGTGCTTTCGCTTCTATATTTCCGTTCATCTCTTTGTCAAGAGACAAGAAAAATACGCTCTCGAGCGCGTCATGTTTACCAAATGATGTACTAACAACCAAAAATATATAATGTACATACGACGTTTATACACGAAAAAAAGAAACAGGAAGCAGAGGAAGAAATAATCGGAATACACGAATACAATATTATTTATACATATCCGGGCGTGTTGTGTGTGTCGCTTGTGGCGAACTCTGTGATGAAGTAGATGAGTACCAAGTCTTAAGAGCCTTTGCATGTAACTTTTGTATTCCATTTGATATATATTCCTCGTACGAATGAAAAAAAACGATACATACAGCCAAACACACGGAGGGACGTCGACCTTTTTTCGCCCAACTAGCGACGACAATACCGACCTCGCGTTCGTCGTTTGAAATCGAAGGATTTTTCATTTCGCTCGTTCTTGTTTCGTACACTGAACGAGGAAAAGAATCTTGCGTTAGGATATCCGATTTTTCTTGTTTTTTCGGATTCTAACGGATCGCAGGATTTTCCTTTTCCCTCGTTCTTATTTCGTACATTGAACGAGAAGAAAAATCCCTTTCATTTAGAATCCGAAAAAAATCATCAAGAGACGCGGTAATAGTCTCGACACCAAGTATTTTTTTTACCGACTGACTTTTGGCAGCGCTGCCAGTCAGATTCGAGCGCTAGTTTCGTTCCCGCCAAACTCGGCTCGAGCGCGGGAAACCGGTCGTCACCATTGTGTATACGCCGAATTTTTCGGCAATGTAGTCACTGGAAAGTTACTGCGGTTAAACTTTGCGCAAGGACGAAAGGTTTTACGATTCTCGGCAATCGAGGAACGAATTAAAACGAGCTGAACGGCGATCGAAGGAATAATCGCGAAGATGGGCGGGACAATCGAGGATGAAGTGAGAAATGGGGCGACGACCGAGAGCCACGAGGAGAATCAGTATTTGCAGCTCATCGAACGGATTATCGTGCGAGGAGCGAAGAAAAGCGATCGCACCGGCGTCGGCACCTTCTCCATCTTCGGCCCTCAAATGCGATTCAGCCTGCGCGACGGTAAGCAAGACGATTTATATTTCCGAGTAAAAAAAGGAGAACAGTCGACTGCGGAATCGTTCGCCGTGTTTGTTCGGGAAATTGATCATTTTTCCGGAACCTGGGAAACAGTTTTCGTTACCGACCGAGTCGATTGTACACAAGAAAAAAAATTGATCCTTGCTACAGTGGACTCTCCGATAAGTTAAGTTCCGAAAAGTTAAGGCACTCCGATAAGTTAAGAATTAACGCTCTGGTAAGTTAAGATCGACCTTTTTCTGATCTCTTTCTACCTGCTGGCGGGGAAGCGGATTACCCTTTCTACGTCACACTATCTGCGGTCGAACGCATTGTGACGGAGAGGTAACGCGTCAGCTAGTTTCGTGCGAGACAAGGACCGATGAAAGACCGATTTTTCCCCTCGTCGTTTCGGGCGCCCGGGAACGGTTTGCGCAAGTAGTGGGGATCTTAACTTATCGGAATGGCCTAATCGGCTCTCGGTCCCGCGACCTTAACTTATCGGAGAGAGAGTCCACTGTACCTCCGAGTTTTTCTCGTTACTCGAGCAGAAATATTGCCACTGCTGACGACGAAACGCGTGTTCTGGAGCGGCGTGGTGAAGGAACTCCTGTGGTTCATCAAGGGCTCGACCAACGCGAAAGAGCTAGCCGACCAGGGTGTTCACATCTGGGATCCCAACAGCTCCCGAGACTTTCTCGACTCGTGCGGCTTTACCGACCGCGAGGAGGGAGATTTGGGACCGATCTATGGGTTTCAGTGGCGACACTTCGGCGCCAAATACACAAATATGCACGCGGACTACACTGGCCAGGGTACGAAAATAACGCATTGTCGATACTGCCTAAATGTTTGTTAAACAAATTTTTTGATGATTTTGAGGAAACGTAGAGATTTTAGAATTTCGAATTTAAAAAGGAAACGAAATTGGAATTGTTCAGGCGTCGATCAGCTGCAAGACGTGATCGACAAGCTGAGAAAAACCCCGGACGACAGACGCATAATAATGTCCGCCTGGAACCCCGCGGATCTACCGAAAATGGCACTTCCGCCTTGCCACTGCTTTGTGCAATTCTACGTCAGTAACGGAGAATTGTCGTGTCACCTGTATCAGCGAAGCGCGGATGTCGGTCTCGGTGTGCCCTTCAATATCGCCTCGTACTCGCTGCTCACTTACATGATCGCTCAGGTCACGAATCTCAAGGTAACTTTCGGTCTACGAGTCGCAAAATTCACGAGAGCTTCGTAAAATTTGTTTTCCTGATTTTTTTTACATTTCGTTTTCGTGATTTAAAAAAATGTTCCTTTCGTTTTTTTTTTTTTTTTTTTTTTTTTTTTTCATTTTTCTTTCGTGACTTTCTTTCGTGTTTTTTGTTTTACTTTTCTACTAGCCCGGCGAATTCGTTCACACGATGGGCGACTGTCACGTTTACACCAACCACGTGGACGCCCTGCGAGAGCAGACGAAACGCGTGCCCCGACCCTTTCCAAAACTGAGGATCCGCCGAGATGTGAAGGAGATCGACGACTTTGTCGCCGACGATTTCGATCTGATCGGTTACAAGCCGCATCCGAAGATCGCGATGCCGATGGCTGTCTGAAAAATCATGCGTTTCGACCCCGTGGGATTCGCGCCGTAAGATAAAAAGAAGACACCGAACACTGCCCGTAGCGATAACTATACTTTATTTCCTAATAAAAATTATATTCTCGATAAACTCATATCTTAATAATTATGTTTCGATTTTTCCCGAAATTCTCGCGCGTAACGCGCGAAGAGGCTTTCCTTGTCGGCCGGGATTGGCTCGCGGGAGGTTTTTTTTTTTTGTCAAGACGTGATTGGGATAATCGATAAGGCGACGCGATCGTCGCGGGTCGAATTGGTAGGAAATCGTAGGGAAAAGAAATGGAAAAGGGGCCGAGCCGTGACCGAGCGGCAAGGAAAGCCGCGATAAGGCCTGATCTCACAGGTTTCGGATTTTTGCACTCGTAATTCAACACCGCGTTCAACATCTCTTATGTCACGTCTCGCGCTTCTCATCGGTGTACAAACGCACACAGTTTCGTTACTACGCTTTTGTTTCGGTCAACAGCGTCGACTTGCGTTGCGAATTGAGGGGGGAGTAAAAGTAGGAAATTTAGCGCGCGACGGTGTCGCGATATTGCGGAAAAGAGATTTTTTTTTACGTATCCCAAAGTTTTTAGTAGCTCGAAATATGTTCAATGGAACGTTGTCTTCCTGTTTTTCGTTTCTTCATTCACTTCTCAGCTTCGATTATTATCTACATAGACATCGTTATCTACACAAATTCCCGTTCCTCGCTGTCTCGTCCCGACAAATTCGGAAAATGTATTTTCAATCTCTTTTTGTATTTTCTTTCTCTTGTTGCTCTTTTTTTCTCTCTCTCTTGCATTCGTCGGGGGACCGACGAGACGTGAATTTTCGAGGAGAAAGGAAAAAACTCGACGTACGCGATATTCGCGCGAAACTCGTGGGATTAAATTCATTCGTATCCGGTTAATTAATTAATATTTCGCGAAACATTTTTCTTCGTTTTTGTACAATTGATGCGTCGAGTCTCGGGGGTCAGCGATGGTTTTTTACAGCAATTTTTTTTTTGTCTCAAGAACCCTCACGTTCTACTCGAGCGGCGTCGAACTTTCGTTCCCGAGACGGCGAAATCTAAAGCAAAGCGACGAATTCGCGCGATTCGACGATCGAAACGGTTTTCGTTTGCTGATCCGGGTTCTCTTTTCGTCTGGAGTCGAGGGACGTTAACTAGTTTATTATCAAGGTAATGCGAAACATATTCTCAGCGTCTCTCGCTGTCCCTGCGGAGTTTAAATCAACCCAACGGATAACAATAATTAATCATTATTTTGCTCCGAAAAAAGAGAAAAAAAAGTCTGTCTTTCGTCGATCCTACAAATCACGTTCGAGTGGTCCGACGAACTGACCGTTCGGTCGAAATTCAGCGAACCTTCGATCGCTCGAATCCGCTTGGACTTCGTTCAGTCGCCCTCCTCGCTTTTAGATAAATCTTTAAAAAATATATATAGAGATGCTTTCGAAAAGTGTGTTTCTTTCTTTCCTCTCGTGCCGACGCGAATCGCTGCTGAGGCTCGACGACGCAGGGGGGCTAGCACATCTGGACGTCGCCAGACTGCGAAGTACTTAGTTGATGCAATTGTTGCGTTACCGCAAGCGTCCCGGTCTCGCTCACGGCCAGTATCACCCAAATTATGTCTGAAACGAGAAGAAAATTATCTGTTGATTGAAACAAAAAATCCATGTATCGATTCATTAATGAATCATTCATTGATTTACTATAAATTCACGCAAAGCAATATTAAAACAAAATTGAAGCCAAAAAAGATCCATGAAACATTCTAATTGTATATGTTGTATTTATTGTTGGCTCTTAGGGATCATCAGTCTCGGGTCTTTATAATAACTCAATGAATTAATAAATTCAGTGATTTATTCAATGAATGAATCTATTCATTGATTTATTGATGAATTGGTTAATTCATCGATTTATTATAAATTAGAGCAAAGCAATATTAAAACAAAATTGAAGCCAACAAAAAATCTCACCCCCAAAGTAGGAACCTGTGGCCGTCATCATTCTCCATTTACTTTGGAAAACGCCGAGTTCGGCGGGGCTGGTGAGGATAACGCTGAGTTCCGTCGCGTCTTTCGGCGCCAAAGCCGGAACCTGGACCCTCGTGCAGTCGCCCATCTGGGTGCCGCTCGTGTACTGCAACACGATGCCCTCGGGCCACGCTTCCGTGCCCGAATTTTGTACCCTCCACGACTTCTTGAACTGCGTGTTCGGCTGAACGGACTCGCCCCCGCCGATCGTGCTGTCGCAGAGCAGCGTCATGCAGGGTAGTTTGAAGGGCGACTCGAAGTCGAAGTAGCTGCATATCGCGGCTTGAAGGTTCCTGCGAAAACGACCCAATTTTTACCCTTTTCAAAAATGTACATATTGTTTTAATTTGTTTTAAGTTTAAAAATGGAGGTAACTCCATTTTTTTTATTTCTCTTCCCTCCGGACCGCCCGAAAAGGGGGATTAAAGGGACCGCTGAAGCGATTTGACTTGGATGTAATCAATAATAAATAACAACGCTTTAATGGGTCGTTCGAGTATCCGATAACGATAACGCGAAAAAAGAGTCTCGACAGAGGCAAAGCGAGTCGTTGTCGTGACGCAACGCGAGAGATTGAGACGGTAGATAGAACTGACGAGCTTCAATTGTCCGACAAAACGCCAGACAAAAGTTTCTGACCAGACAAAAAATGTCTGGTCGGAAACTTGACTGGAAATAATTTTGATTATCCTTCGGAATTTATCGATATAATAATAATGACTTGCGATCGATTCACGCGGGTCCGAACGTCGATTCTCGTGACGGTCGACGTCAATTCGTCGGTACCGACAAATTGAACGAATTAAACAGTCGGGCGAACGATTCGCGCGATGTCGTAATACGCCGCGGAGGATGAAAAAAGAAAAAAATAATAACGACGATTACTGACAACTGCAACAAAGAGAGCTGAGTCATTGCTCGCGTTGTCGGTCACTCAGATTTGCGGCAATGTGTCGAGTCGCGATGAAACTGTAATTACGCGCGATCGTAATTGTATGTGGACATGCAGACATGGATGCAGATTAGTCGGGACAAGATGAATAGAATTTAGCGCAAAAATGTAGACTGCAGAAAACGCGACAGAAAAAAGATGATCGGGCAACTAGAAACTGCAATAATTTGAGATAATGAAATTGTAAACGGAATGAAAAAAAAAAAGACTTGTTCCTCTTTGTTGTCTATTATTGACAATCAATTTATCTCCAACTTTTGTTGTTTGCCTGGAAATTTGGTCATCAGCTTTTCCGGATAACAAGAGTCACACAAGTGAAAGCTCAACAAAGGTAAAACAGCAAAGTTGAAAGAGGCAGAGAATAGATATTTGTGACTCAGTGGGAGGAAAGAACAACTATAGAGGAAACAGGAGATGCGCCGCTTCTGGGTTTATCAACAATGCACACAATTTTGCTTCCTTCTGGAGGAAATTTGGAGCGCTCAAAGGCAAATTTTTTGTAGGAACAAATGAACATTATGTTCCCTGACGCTGGACACAAAAGACCATGTTCATCAGTGTAAACATTTGATGTTCCAGAAATTGGAGGTCGCATTGTAATTTTCTTTTTTACACAAAGATGGAAAGTAGAGAATCTGAGAAGCATTTCTTCATTGCATTTTGGAAAACCTAAGGAAGAACCGCTGAATCCTGCTCCAAAAACAAACTTAACTTGAGTCGCCAATTGTCAATTTTCTTCCAATCACCAGAAGCGCAAATCGTTTTGCAGAAATACGAGGTGATCTGCATAGAGCTGATAATCGAAACATGAATCGAAACCAGCGGAAAACCGCGGTGGAGCCGAATCGAGAGTTCGACGCGAGGATTTGAGGTTATGTCGGGCGAAAATACGTAGCGCAAGTTGTACGGCATCGGGAACAAAAAAAAACAGGCACGCGTCTCGGGTGCTCGGGACTCACCAGTTGTTCATGTCGAGGAAAAAAGTGGCGGTGGCTTCGTTGAGCTGGCTGCCAGCGAGCAGCCTCTGCAGTTGCTTGACGAGATCATCTTTGTCGGTGGTACCAAGGCAACTGAATTGGTGCAGCAAGTGCTGATCCAAGTCGTTGTCGACGTCCATCTCTCGCCTCGGGTCCTCCTCCGCGCTCCTCGTATCCTCGCCTCGCTGCTTCGATCAGTTCGATTTACAGTTTTCCTTTTTTTTTTCTCAAGCTCCAATCTCGTATTTATTTCACACTTGCACGAAACAGTCAACGCGCCATCAACGCGATTCGAGGGATTTGACGATTTATTTGCGCCTCGGTGACTCTCAAACGACACGACGAATTATTATTACTCCTCTCTTTCTCTATCTCGCTCTCTCGCTCTCTCTCTTTCTCTCTCTCTCTCTCTCTCTCTCTCTCTCTCTCTCTCTCTCTCTCTCTCTCTCTCTCTCTCTCTCTCTCTCTCTCTCTCTCTCGCTCTCTCTCTCTCTCTCTCTCTCTCTCGCTCTCTCGCTCTCTCTCTTTCTCTGTCTCTATCGCTCTCTCTCTCTCTCTCTCTCTCTCTCTCTCTCTCTCTCTCTGTCTCTTTCTCTCTCTTTTTCTATCTCTCTCTCTCGCACTCACTCACTCTCTCTCTATATCTCTCTATCCGCTATCCTCTATCTCAACTTTGTATTATTCCACAGGCACAAATCACTCAACGCGCCATCGACGAATCGCAGGATTTGGCGATTTATTTGCGACTCTCCGGTGACTCTCAATCGACTCGACGAATTATTATTACTCCTTGTCTCATTCTCTCTCTCTCTCCATATACCCGCTATCTTCTATCTCCCTCTCTCTCTCTCGTCGCTGACGAGTTTCGTGTTTCGTCCGATCGTGCTGCTTACCGAATCACCGCGTTTACCCAGCAGTCGTGGTTTCTCTTCGTGTCGTTACACTCGGAGAACGCGAGCCCCTTTGTACGTTGCCCTTCGACGTGCCTGCGGCTTCCCCGGTGCGAATTACGTTCGGCCGCTCGCGTCGTCTCCCGACACGTCGCGTGCGAGACTTCTCGATACTCGTTGCCTCGTCGAATCCTCAACTAACCCAACTACGAATTTTAAATGTCATTCTTGGTGCGCTACGTGTGTGACGTTCGCCACGATGCAGGGGTGCTGCTCACTGCTGCTGCTGCTGCTGCTGCTGCTGCTGCGCGTGCATCACCCAGCGGCAGCGGCGGCGGCGACGGCAGCGACAACACCAGCAGCCTCCACGAATGTACATCGCCTTACAAAAATTGCCACCGCGGCGGTCGCGACTCACGCTCTTCGTCCCTCACATTAAGGATCTTTTGAAAAATAAATTGAGCTCGTTGAGGACACGAAGGATCATCCCGGGGATATTAATTTCAACAATAATTTATTTGAAATAAATTGTGTTGCTGATCGAGAATGGAGAAATACGCGATTTACTGTAACGGGAATTGAGGATTCTTTGAAAAATAAATTAACCTCGTTGAGGACAGTAAGGACCATCCCAGGGATATTGATTTTGACAATAATGTATTTGAAATAAATTAAACTGAGTAATACGCGATTTACTATAACGGGAGTTCATTTATGTTTCACAGGAAACTATAAAATACGAAGATTTATTCCGGATTAAGAAACTGCATCGGTGACTTTTGTTCTGATGATAAATCTGACAGCTGTTGACAATAGAACGCCGGAAATATTCCGTCAGACAGCGCGTCGCGTTATCTCCACCGTGTTCGCCGCGACTTGTGCACAGCGCTGTACAGTAACACGGATTCGAGAATTCTCGACGGCAATCGCGGGCAACGTGTGATCCACGCTGCACAACGCTGCGCGAGTACAGTTGCACTCAAAATTCGACGGCCGCGGGCTTCGTGTCTCCTTACTTTCCCCTCGCCCCGCTTTTCCCCCCCGATGTCTGACAAGTTCACGAACTTTGCACCTTAATTCAGCTAATGGCTGCTTATTTGCGCGTAACAATGCGGCGATCGAAACTTGGGCTTGCACGAGATCGCAGAACGATACAGATGCAAATTTTACAAAAGCTAGAATTAATTACACACAGATATGTGTATACAGACGTAGATACATCGTTGGCCGTAATTAATTTCATCGGCCGTCGCTATCAAAATTCAAGGTCAAGTTCAAGTTCATAGTTATACGCGCGATACAAGTGCAACATTCGATAATGCGCCCTTTGCGCCGAGAGAGAGGGGAGGGGGGTGCATGTGCTATTTTTTTTTTTAAATTAGCGTCTAAACGACTGAAGCTTCGAATCTGGAATCTCGACGGAATTTCCCGAAGCGTAGAAGCGAAACAAACAACGAAGCGTCTTGTTGCAAATCGTCACTCTCGGTTCATTACTCATTCTAAAGTTTAATTATCTTGCGTCGTTTCGTGCTCTTCCTCCTCTCATCGCCCCGCGTAGCCCGCGATGTCTTCACAATGTCTCGTAGAGGGCGCAACGAATCCAGGGGGGGGGGGGGGAACTTAACCCGTTATAGCCCGAAAGACGAAAATTACCGACCGACGGCCACAAAAGAATAATAACGATAACCTCCTTTTATTGTGCTACGCGGTGTATCCCAAGATTCCTAACCTCAAAAGACAAAAGTGTCCAGCCGGTTTTTCGATCTCCTCGCTCGGATCGCAGTCGCCCGGGGCATTTCGTTATGTTTTAGTTTAATATAATCATCGTCGTCCTCCGTCAGCAACGAAAAGCCGAGATCGGGCGCAATCGCGATGGACGTCGTACCGGGAACCGCGTCGCTTCTCGACGAACTTGACAGTAAGTTTCTTCTTTTTCCCACGATTTTTCTGACTATTGACACATTCGACAGTCGATTGCATCGTTTGTTAGAAGTGAAAAACAAATTCACGGAATTTGGATTCTTGAATGTCGCGGTGTCCGCAGTGTTTCCTGCATAGTTTATTTCTCCTGTTCTTTTTTTTTCAGAAAAACTTATGGTTTTGCTGCGGGATGGTCGAACTCTGATAGGATATCTCAGGAGCGTCGACCAGTTTGCCAATCTCGTGCTTCATCACACTATCGAGAGGATCCATGTGGGCAAGGAGTACGGCGACATTCCCAGAGGCGTCTTCATCATACGCGGAGAAAATGTTGTTCTCTTAGGCGAAATTGTGAGTATAGTGAATAGATAAATAAACCGCTTTTGACTGTGCAATATTTGTGTGCAAAAACATCTTGCGAGTCATTTTTGTAGCAGCCTAATGTGGCCTCAAAATAATATAACGTCCCTTCTGCAGAATTTGTGAAACGGAGCAAAACGTCCAGAAAAATTGGTGTTTCGAAAAAATCGTCTTTGAGGAAAAAAAAAATTCGAAAAACGTTTAATTTCAGGACAGGGACAAGGAGAAGGATCTCTCGTTGTCGGAGGTGTCGGTCGACGACATACTGGACGCCCAGAGGCGGGAGCAGGAGCTGAAGCAGGATCAGGAGCGACTGATGAACAAGGCGCTGAAGGAGCGAGGTCTCTCCTACATCCCGGACCTCGGCCACGACGACATGTTTTGACCCTAACCGACGCGCGGCCCTCCGACCGGTTGCTCTTTCGCTCGGGCGCACCGAGCGAGTCCGATCGTTGAGCTCCACCGCCGACGAAGTAAATCGCGTCACTTGACTTAGCCAGCCCGACGTATCTCTCGTTACTCGAGGAGACGAAATGAGACGCACGTCCGACATGTAACTCGCCGCTCCGGGCGTCCGCGACTCGCGCGAGAGACTCGTCGCCACGCGAACTATAACCACTATATACTCGTGCGATCCGTTTGTCGGCGACTGTAAATATCTAGGTTTTTGTACCCCCCTTCGATTGTAATAATCATTTTCCGTTGAAACGTTCGCGTGTGTAACTCTCAATGGTTCTCGCGAAAACCCCTTGATCCTTCCCCGGGGCTTCGGCATTTTTCTCTTAATCATATTCGCCGAGGGAGACGCGAATGACGAGACGCTCTCGATGTTTCTAACTATTTATTGTTCATCACTTTTTTTTTAATTCTAAAAGAAAGATACCTACATTCGCGAAATAAAAATAGTGTACACATAGAATTAATCAGATCGTCATGATTTCACGGTCCAGCTTCTCGTCGCGCGATCGCGACGAATTGTTCGAGTTTCGCGGGCCACGAAATCGGCGTTTCGCAGGGCACGAAGTGTATCTCTTCGTGGCCCCGAGGTTTCCTCTTTTTCAATCCCCGAGGTTTCGATTTTTATTCCATCAAAACGGGATAGCAAAAAAAAATCAGGATTACATCTACGTCGATTTTCCGATCGTGTCTTCGATTACTTACGAGCTAAGTAAATTCCTCCTCCGGATCGTCAGTCGCGTCACCGGGAGACCATCCAGATCGTTAAACCGAATTTCGTACGTTTTATCATCGAAAAATACCGCGGGCAACGAAAAAAAGCGAGAAAGAAAGAGGCAAAAAAAAATAGAAGAAAGAGAGAAAAGATACAGAAATTAGAAGGAAGTTTCCTGAACGTTTTCCTTGACTTTGACGCTGTTGAGCGTCGACTCGCTGAGCTGCTTGTGCTTCAGCCGGTGCTTCTGCCTCAGCTCGTCGACTCTCACGCTGCTTCGCACCGAACGCTTCGAGTCGTGACGCTGCAGGCTCGTGCCGCGTTTTCGCGGCGACGTTGCGGCGATTCGCTCGGGCTCGTCGATCTTCTCCGCGGAATTGTTGGCGCTGTTGGTGCTGCCCGAGGCGATGCCCGACGTGTCGGAGCCGGGATTGTTGCCGTCGAGGCAGTGCAGGAGACTGTCCGATAGCTCCTCCTCGTTCGGTATGTGCAGATCGGAGGACTCGGACTGCTCGAAGTCGCCGGTGCGGGAGGTGAAGCTGAGATCAACGGGGCTGGCGGTGAGGACGCTCCGCGAGAGGAGATACTCGCGGAAGGTGCTCGTTATCGTCGTGGAGCTCCGGTGAATCGTCGTCGCGCAGCCCTCCTCGTCCAGCGTGGACACGAAGTTCCGCTCGCAGCGCGGAAAGTTCTCCTTGTCGTCCTCCGCGTCCCTCGCCTCGCTGCGCGAGGCTATGGACGCCTCGTCCGGTTTCGGCGATTCCTCGAGGATCGAGGCGCAGTTGGCGCGACTCGAACGCTCGACGCTCGAGACTCGGGCGCGACTGGACGAGCCGCCGCTGCCGGCCGCGAAACTGGTCTCTAGGGATGCGAGGTTGCAGAGATTCGAGCCCGAGACCATCATCACCGGCTTTCGGGAACGCGGGGTCATCATCGTTTCCTGCGAAAAGAAGTTTTGTCTCGTAATTTTTTTGTTTTTTATTTTACAGCGAACGGGAGCCCAAATAATTGTTCTCAAGGGCTTCTAAACAATAATGTGTTCATTATTGTTTAGTATGGCCTAATATTTCCAGCAATAAAAAAAAAAAAAAAATTTGCGTTTTTCTCGTCGAATTTTCTATTTTTCGAGCAAACAACAGTGCTTTTCTGAATCAGCAGAAAACCTCCCACCGGATAGGATTTTCACACTTTATGAAACCGAAATATATTTTTTCGCAAAAAACGCAAGTCAACTTTCGGCTTTAAATTCGGTGACAAATTCAGAAATCAAGATATCGCGTTTCGCCTTGCGGCATTCTCTTCGTCATAGAGTTTTCTCTCGACAAAGTAAGAAAATGCACGTTCAATCGATCAAGAAAAAAACGCGTGTATGGGCTAGTTGAATTAGAAGGAAAGAAATGGTGTATTAATTTTTTCTCGAACACGAAACAAAATGCAAATGCGCAAAATGCAATTAATCACGATGCTAAAAAATCAACGCCGTTAGAATCGCGCGTACCTGCATGGCTTTGCTCATCTTGGTCGTGCTCTGAGTGATGGGACTCATGCTCTTGTCGCTGTTGGTTATCGGGGTCAGCATATAGTCGCTGTTGGCCAAATTTCGGCGCAGAAGATCCGAGGGCGTCGAGGTGTGAGCCGCGTAGACGTTCCAGAATTTGTTCTTCACCACCGCGGGCGAGGGATGAAAGTTCGCGGCGCCCGTGGCGTCCCGGTCGCTTCGTCGATCGAGCGACGTCTGCTTGGAGCGCGGCGAGCGCGACTTCGTCTCGTCGTCGCGGCTCTTCTTCGGCGTGAAAACGACCTCGATGTTCGGCCTGCGCGACGCGTGCAGAAACATCGGGTCCGAATTCTGGCGCGACAGATCGTCGCGCGACTGGCCCGTGTCGACGTCGAGCTTCCTCGACGCGTACAGATCCGGCGGCTCGCTGTTGTGCCGCGGAAATCTGTCGTCCACCGTGGAGCCCTCGCTCCTCGTTCTCTCGAGATTCTCCGCGCGACTCTCCCGCATTTCCGCGGACTCGTCGTTGGACGCCGACGTGACGAAGACGTGGGAGCCGCTGACGTTCTCCAGCCGTCCCGACGCGTCCTCGTCGATATTCGTGAAGCTCACGAGCTGCACACCCTTCGGGGACTTGAAGGAGCCGAGATTAGGGGCGTCGAGACTCCCCGTACTGCTGCTCATTCGCTTGATCTGCAGAAGATTGTCCGTCTCCAGTGAATTGTCGTAACTCTCGGCGATACTCAGCTCGTCGTCGGATTTGCTGAACAGGGCCTTCGAGGCCAGCGACGATTTTTCGATGCCAGCGACCTCGAATCGCGTCTGGGGTGTTTTTTTTAAGCGTGCAACAGACGTACGAGCAATTGTTAGTCATGTTTTTATACATTCTCGTGCCATTCGCTTATTTTTTGTTAGCAGTTAGTGTTAATAATTTATTTATTTATTTATGAAATAAATAAACTATCAGGCCATTATTTACAATTTGCGATTACAATTCTTTTCATTGCAGATTCGCGGCAATTGTTAGTACGAGAGCGATGATGTATTTCGTGTTAAAACGAACTGAGGCACATTTGTTGCGATCGTTAGAGAGATAATTAGATATTGAAGATGTTTGGAAATTAAAACTTACCGCGGATAAAATATTCTCCTCGCTGCTCGATCTGCTCATGTTGCCGCCGATGTTGATGTCTATGAGCTTCTTGTGCCCCAGCAGCTTCTTCTGGAATATGTGCTTCTTTATCGAGTCCCCGAGGCTCTTGGTGCGATACTGCTTGACGTGCCGCGGCGTTCCCTGCCCGTTCTCCTTGTTGAACTGCTTCACGAGTCGGCGCTTCTTCGCCGACTCCGGCATCGCCTGGATGTGCGCGTAGAGCTGAGCCAGTGCGGCCTGCGTGTCCTGGGTCGAATTCGCCTTCGCGGTCAGCTTGTGATCGACGAAGCTGAAGACCGTGTGCGCCGTTCCCGTCGCGTCCGACGTGGATTCGTTCAGCTGCGATTGAGTCGCGAGAAAATTAGAATAAGATTTTGCGAATCGAATGTATTGCGTGTAGATTTTGCCTCGAATTGGAATTGAGGTTTTTGCCACGAATTGAGATTGAGATTTTTGTCGCGAATTGAGATTGAGATTTTTGCCTCGTATAGAAATTGAGATTTTCGTCCCAAATAGAGATTGAGATTTTCGTCCCAATTAAAGATTGAGATTTTTCCCTCGAATTTCGCATACTCACATCGTTCTTTCCGGGACTTAGCAGCTTTCGCTCCTGCTCGACCCAGTAGGCCCGGATGTCGGTGGCCAACTTCGGCGGAATCTCGAACAGTTCCACCCCCTTGCGGATCATGAAGGCCACCAGGCCGGAAAGATGTTGCGAGTTGACGTGCAGCGCTTCGGGGGACAATTTCCTCGGGCACATGAGATGCGGCGTGAAGAGAGTCGCGAGCGTGTCGCAGTTCATCTTGTTGCTGCTCTCGAAGGCGGCGGTCTTGTTCAGCAGACTCAGGAGGTGCCGCAGCAGCGTCCGGTTCGCCGACGGGAGGAGCAGCAGCAGCAGCTGCAGCGAGCTCAGCAGTCGTGACTCCGCGGCGCTCGCGTCCACCGTGCAAAGTTCTGAAAAACAATTTTTGTCTTCTTCCGAATCTTTTGGGTTTTTTAATTCACAATCACAGAATTTTTTTTTTATCACGATCGGGCAATTTTTTTCACAATCAGCAAAAATCAGCATATGAGTAAACTGGATTTTGAAGTCTTGTGAAATCTCGAGAATTTTTACGAGCGTCCCGAGATCGGAAATTTACCGGCTATCTGACAGTGAGCCGGATAGTGAAGCTCGGTGAGCAGAGGCTCCGGAAGTTCAGCCAGAAAGATCTTGAGCACTGAGGCGCAGTCATGAACGCTGTAGGGTCCGTCATCGAGTTCCAGCGGAACACCCTGATAGAGGGCAGCTTTCAGGTCCTGCTGCCTAGTCAATTTTCCCGTTCTTCTGAATATTCCCTCCTGAACGATACCTGCGAATGTTTCCAATGTAAAATTTGAATTTATCCCTTGACCCCTTGATTAAATTGTGTTTTATTCATATTGCATTTTCTATCCTTTTGTTGTTCCACTATGGGAAAAATCGAAGTAAGCTTACTCTGTTCCTTTGACAAATATTCAATGAGTTGCTTGACTTGACTTATTCCTTCTGGGGTGAGAGTCGCGCCTTCCGTGCCTCTCTGCAGATTCATCGTCGACTTTGGTTTCTTAGAAAAGCTTAGCAAGCCCCATTTCTTCAGCTTCGCCTTCTCTGTCACGCAATCGTTGCTGAAAATTATATTTTTGTGTAACAATAAATCTTTTCCGGACTCGTTGGAACATAATAAAAAATATAATAAAAATGGAAAAAATGCTATGACGTAAAACCACATAAAAAATATATTTATTTCTCAACGAATGAGAAATTCATTGAGTGAAAAAAACATGAAACAAATTAATGATGAAGAATACAATAAATATTTTTTCCTCAATGAATGAGAAATTCGTTGAGTGGAAAAATAAAAATAAAATAAATAAATAATAAATAATAAAAAAAATATTTTTTTCTCGGCAAATGAAAAATTCGTTGCAAAAAAAAAAAAAAATTAAATGAATAAAAAGAAACTCACTCCTCAGTGTTGAGATCCAACTCAAAGGACAGGTGCATTTTGACAAGAGTGAGAAACTGCTCCTGGTTGACTTTTCGCATTCTCGAGGCGAGTTTGCCGTCGACTCCCTCGTTGAAGTCGTCCATCTTCATGCTCAATTGACGCGGCCGACGGGACGATTGAATTGACCTACCCCTTTGACATATTTGAACAGGGCGACTTCGCACACGCCTGGGAAACGCGACGGTTATGTCCGCTAGCACGTAGCCTAACAACCGTGGCTTCGCGACAAACCCGCGAATTTTCTCATCGTCGGCTCCCCGTCGCCCGTTGGGAGCGCCGGATTTTCTGTACCTCGCTTGGAAAAACTCGAAACCGCGATTTTTCGCGCGACGATAAACAACAATTTCCGCCGAAACGCACGATTTGTTTGCCCGGCTGATTTCTCACATCGACTATATACACACACGGACACAGGTGCCACAGCTGCGGCTGCAGTCACGTGACTCGCGTTGCACGAATAACCGGTAATATAACCGGTCAAGTTACCGGTCATTTTTGTCGAAGAAACGGGCGGCCTCTTACTCGGCAATCTTTTATTCGCATTATCGCTGCTGAAAGGCCTTAAAAGTTATTGGATAACACATCAATTACCGCGTAACTGCTGTTAAAATTCCCGAAAGCTCATGGAAGGCATATTGTCGGCTGCCCGAGGGCGTTTTTCGTAATACGTCGCCTCGAACACGCGAAAATATATTATTTTCCACACGGTGACCCGAGCGGCGCGACTCGCGCGCCAATCGCAGAGCTGGGATTCGAATCTCGGGACTGCGATTGGCCGCCCGCGCGGCCAGTCGCGGAGCCGGCATTCGAATCCCGGGCTCGTGATTGGCCGAGCGAAAGTTGTTGTTCGGAAGTGCGCTGAAAAAGGTGATCACTTTTCCGCGGGTTTGCACGGTGAGTGGGTGACGGAGAAACGTAAAAACGTTCGGTAGGGATGATGCGGGTGAAAGAACGTTCAGGCGTCCGGCGGTTCGACGCGCGGACTGGAAATCGAAAGCCAAAATGTGGTGTATCATTTTTCGGTCGGATATCAGGCTGCTCGACCACCGTATACGTCGTATGCGCGGCTAAATAATATCGGGCGCAGCGCCGCCGCAGAACAGCGAGCGGCCATCTTGCGGCTTGAAATACGTTGGAGCGCCGCAGCCGATTCAAACGGTTTTTTCGCTCGAGTTCCTCGCGACCGAGGAGACGGAGGATCTTCGTTTGCCGCTTCAGTCGACCGGGTCGTCAGGATGAACGAGGGTGAGCATAAATTTCGAGGTTATCATTTTCGAATCGACTTTTTCTCGTCTGGCGGAGGCGGAGATCGGCGAAATTTCGCCGGCGTCGAGAGGGCAGAGCGAAGCTCACCGAGCGGTTTGACTGTTGATCCTTAGTTTCGAGGGGATCGCCAAAAATCGACACGTCGATTTTGCTGCCCGAGTGTTCGGTGAGCGCGGCGAAATTCGAGAATAATTCACCATTCGATCGAGTATTTCGCGTCGCCGTTTTCGATCGAGGTGGACGAGCCGCAGGCGCCTTAGGATAGGCAACTTTTCGTACTTCAGTGTCGTCCGTGACGCTCGACCAGACGTCGCGATGTTCCCAGGATCTCTGCGAGAATTTATTCGACCTGAATCGCGAGAAGAAAAAGGTGAGAATTTTATTTTATTTCGAAGCACTAGGCAAGAAAAATGCAATCCGTAAAAAAAAAAAAAGAAAATGAATTGCATTTTCCGTTACGAATTAATCGGTATCCATCGGCGTGAAGCCAAATTTTATTGCCGAAATCTCGTAACACCGCGCGACGTTTCAACGAGGGCAACGCGTGGAAACGTCGGCGCGGCAACGATAATCAAGCCGACGCTGCCGCTCGGTGCTCAGCCGCTCGGCATAAACTATGTAACACGCTCGGAGAACCATAACGCGTTATTGTGTCGGACGCACGTGTCGATCTCCCGACGAGACTTCCATGACGTGACTTCCACCAATGAGAATATCATTCGTGGCATTCATGAACGGATTTAGCGAGAAAGAAAAAGATCGAATACAAGAACCATTTTTTTAAATTTCTTTTTGTTTCAACTGTCTTTAATTTTGTTAGAACACAAAAAACTCGCGATTGAAAAATGACGAAATCAAATTGACTAAAAAAAAAACATCAAATCATTACTGGATAAAATATTTTATCAACCGGTTAATTAATTTTTTTCTCTTTGTTCCTATTATCTTTACTATTGCCACAAAGAATTAAAAAAATCGCTATTAAAATCAAATCGACTGACAAAAAAAAAGGGAAACTGATAATTACAGGTAAAAATATTTTATCAACCGGTTGATACATCAACACGGACGATTTTGTTGTGCCATCGGTTCGCCCGAATGTAAACACGACTGTGGAAAATTGTAAGTACAGGTGTATATAGATACGTTACTGCGGACGCCAATAAACGTGGAGGTCTAGTGCAGACGCGTGTGGCACGAGCAACGAGCGGCGTTTCATCGAATAGAGTCACCGGCATATATAGGTCGATCGCGGCGCGAGTGCCCCGCGCGCTCGTAAAGCATAAAACGAAAACATACGCCTATGCTGCAACACGCGCGAGCGTAACTCGCGGCGCTGTTCTCGTCGCCGAGTGAATCGCAAATTCTCTTGTGTGGCGCGCGGCAACACCTGCAGCGGCCACGACCGAGCGAAAAAATATGCAATTTGCCGTACGCGCGCGCGTACGTAATTTTACGACTGGACTATGAGCCAGTTTATTTATATTGCGCTCTGGGACATAATGAATGTTTCGAGGCGAGATTTTTTTTCCGTCGCATCTTCAGGCTCCAGTCCTTTTTTTAACTGCAGTTTGAAGATTACGTGACCTGATTTTTTATTAACTGATGTTAAAACATTTTTTTTAACACAGCATTTTTTTTGCTTTAAATTGTTAGATTAACATCGACATTAAAAAAAAATTAAATCGAACGACATTTTTTTTAGCTGTTTTTTTGGCTGTGTTTTTACACAGCACTAATTATTATCGACACAGACAAAGTGAAGTGCTGTGCGAAGTGAGAACAAGGTGTTACGTGGCGCGGCGAGGAAAAAGGAAGGCGGCGTCGAGGTAAGTAGGAAGGAAGAAGCTCGTTTCGTTAGCGCTCCCCGCGAGAGGAAGGAACGAGCGAAGATCCACTCGCGGCAGGTCGCCCCGTCATCGATCCCGGCACGTGCTCGCTGCGCTCGAGGCAGGCAGGAAAAGTTTCCGCCGTTTTCGAGAGCGCGACGCCGGTGTCGTTGCGAGCTGGCGAGCGGCGGTGGCTGTTGGCTCGGCAGCGAGGGTGTCGGCGGTGTGCGTCGCCGTCGTCGTCGTCCTCCTCGTTGTCCTCGTCGTCGTCGTCGTCGTCGTCGTGGGCTGTCGGTGAGACGGTGAGTATCGCGGGGGTGCGGTTACCAGGGCGCGTGCGTGCTCTGTGCTTTCCACGCCGTACGTACACATCGTGTGGTGCGCTATATATTAACACTTCTATCGCATACATATACGGAGAGGCGAAGGAGAGCCACACGGCGACGGCGCACGAGCCACGGCAGCACCAGCATCAGCAGCGGCAGCGGCACCATCGCCAGCGCCAGCCGGACCAGCAGCAGCGGCAGCACCACCACCACCACGATATCCACCACCACCACCACCACCACCAACGCCGCGACTACCACCATCAACAGCAGCAGCAGGAGCCAAACTAGCACGGCCAGCGAAGCAGCAGTAGCCAGAAACGGGAGACGCAGCAGCAGCAGCACCATAAGCATCAGAAGAGGTAGAGCAGCAGGGGGTTAGAGGCAGCAGTAGCAGCAGCAGCAGCAGCAGCAGCAGCACCATCACAATCGTCACCGACCAACATCGCCGCTGCTACGAGCATCGAAACAGCCACCAATACCGTGAAACCACCGTCAACGTCAGCGGAAGTAGCGGACGGTGGCAGAGGCAACGCGACGACGATTCAACGAAGGTCGTCTGGTCGCGCAAAACGTTACGTGTACAGCAAGGTCGGGCCCTCGTTGGAATGCTAAAATAGTGTGTCAAAGGCCAGCGAGAGACACGAGCCGGCGCTGCTTCCGAGCATCACGGGAGTCACGGGGGGCAATCGCACCTGAAACAGCCAACAATTTGTTTAAGCAGTGCGAATGATGATTAAGATTTTTACCGTGGTCGTTGGACGCCGTTGGTGCGTGAAATACGTGGATTGACATCCATGTCCGGTCGTAAGCAAGCACCCCGCCCGCCCCCGACCCACGAGTGCATAACCTGACGCGCTGAGGGAGCTTTTTTCGAAAAAGGCTTTGGACGAGTGAAGGGTAGGGAAGAGAGAAAAATAAAGGAGGCGAAAATAAGCCGTTGTTTCGTGCGAGGAAACGGAGCATCGCCAACTGGCAGCAACACATCACGACGACCACGACCACGACAACCACCACCAGCACCGCCACCACCACCGCCGCCTCCTCCTCCTCCGGCAGCGGCCACCAACCAATTGCCACCTCCACGAGGCCGGAATATATCGGCGGGCAAGGTAGAGAGTGGCGGCTGAGAGTCGGCGAAGCGGGAGCTGGGGAGGGGCGTAGTACGGCGGCGATCGCAGTAGACTCATGACGATAATACACGCGAGTACCGACGTCGAAAGCTGAAAGCAGAGCCGCGAACTGACCAGCGGAAAACACGAGGGACGAGTTTGTAGCCTGCCGCACGTTCGACGAGGAGGAGGTAAAGAGAGAGAGAGAGAGAGAGAGAGCGAGAGAGGGAGAGAGAGAGAGAGAAAGAGAGCGAGCGCGCGAGAGCGAGACAGAGGGACAGAGGAGAGCCCCGAGAACTGGAACGGTTGGGGTTGCGCATCGTCGGTTGGTCGGTTGATTCCGAAAAGGCAAAAGCTCTCGTCGCAACGGCTGCAACGACTTCGCGAGAGAACGAGGGCTTTGTGCTTTTGGATATCAAAGGAATTCGAGTGGTCAATTTATCGGCGTTAAGGTGTACGGTTTTTTTTACGAGAAAAAGGGGAAAAAAACGAGAAAAGCTCTCTCTCTCGGCGAAGACCCACGTGAGACTCGAGAAGGTGGGTTGCATAAACGCCAGGGAGCCCAGTGTACGCGAGTGTCTTCGGCCCAATAATCCTGCTAGCCTAGTTCGCTCGTAGAGTGCGGTGGGTGGCTCCGGGCTCTCGGCAAACGAGATCGGTCCGCGGTGCTCGTTACGCGATATTTCCGAGTTTCTCCGAGTGTCGTACGGAACGCGCGTTACGGTTTTTTCGGTTGTTGGTTGGTTTTTTCAGTGCAGTGAACAAGATTTCGGCGTCAGTGAACGTGGATAGAACGTGAATTCGTGCTTATTTTTCGTGCAGTCAAGGGAAACGGATGTAACGGAGGAAACGAGAGAAAAAAAAATTCCGAAGATTGGTTGTCATAATTTTCTCATCCGTATCGTCAGAAATTCGTGCTATGATCAGTTGCGGTGAATCGCGGTTTGGCTGTGAGCACGGGCGAGCAGTCGAGTGCGAATAGAGGAAAAAAAGAAGAAAAAAAAAAAAAAATCCGAAACAGCGAGGAATTTCGTGAGTATACCGAAATCGATGATCACGGTTGCAGCCGAGAGAGGCAGCGAATCGAGAGATCGTAACTAGAAACCGAGAGGTGGTAGACGAGGCAAGGATGCTCCGATCTCCTCGGAGAGTAACCTGGATATTATTCAGGTACGAGGCGAGTCCTCTGTAACTGGAGCGGCGCTGAGAGTCCCGGAGCCACGAGGATTTCGTCATCCGGCGACGAAATCTAAGGGTTGTTCAGTCCACAAGCAAACTTCTCAACGAGAAACGAAAGCTTCGAGGAAACGAGCATAAACCACGGGACTCAAACAGTAACAGGACCACCGAGGAGCAACGTCGACGACTGCTGAAAGGCCAGAAGGAGAAAAGAGCACCGAGGGTTGTGTGTTGTGCATGTTGAAAAGAACGGAGAAACGCGTCAGATCAGCGGAGCCCCGTCTTCCGGGTACCGTGGGAGTCTTGATGAGCGTGGCGATCGATAGCGGGCTCGCGTGCTCGGCTCGGGGACGTTGACGACGTCCGGGTCGGTCTCGGCTCGCTCGAGTAACGCGTCCCGCTGGTTATCGGGCCAGAGGGATAACCACCCCCGAATCAGCCGGGTTTTCGTACCGAATACACGCGGAAGTCTGCGAAAATAAAATCGTGACAGTCGCGTAGTCGGTGGAACGTCCAATCGTTCCTCGTCGCACCGAGGGCAAATATCCTGGGTGCCTACGTCGTTCCTCCATGGTCCAATCGCAGAGGACACAGTTAACGGCGTAGCCCGAAAGAGACCCCTCTGACACGGTCCACTCGCGCCACAGTTGATACGACTGGCTCGGAGGAATTCATATCCAGTGGGTCGAAGAAGCTGTCCTTCAGGCAAACGCGACAGAGCCGAGCCGTCCGGTAGTCCCTCGGATCCTCCGGAGAATTGCCAACGTAAGGGAGGTGGTCCTCCCGTCGGTATATGGGGGACTTTGTCGTGACGAGCCTCTTCTCGAGTAGCAGCGGGAGTCCCTCGACAGCGGCGGCTTTCTCCAGGCAAACGACCGCGGGAGTTTGCGGCGTGGTTGTGGGCAGTGGGTCACCGTTGTCACTGACCAACAATCATCATCATCATCAGCAGCAAGAGCAACAGCAACAGCAACAGCAACAACAACAACAGCAGCAACAGCAGCACCACGTTGGTCAGCACCACCACCATCACCATCATCATCAGCAGGTCAACACGATGCAGGACGAGCTGCTGATCGAGAAGCAAGGCGGAAGCGGAAAGCAGGCACCGCTGTCGCCCGGAGGTCTCGACGCGGGTAGCACACAGGACAAGTCCAAGGAGTCGGCGGAGGCCGAGACAAACGCAATGGTAGCCGCGACCCCGCAGTCCCTCTCGTCGTCCAGCGACAAGGACATCAGCAGTTGCGTCAACACGTCCAGTCTTCAGGGCTTCGCGGAGCCGGTGCGGGTGCCAAGCCTGTGGGCCGCGGCCCCCGACGACACGGGGCTTCATGCACTTCCGGTTAACGGCTCGATCGCGACCTTCCAGAACTTCCCGAGCGGCGGACCGGCCGGTCTCTTCGCTGGATCCAGCGCGGGCGCGAGGCGTGCCATCACCGCTAGTCACAATTTTCCTCAGCACGGAGGCAACGCCGGCGCTCCCACTGGCGCCAGGCACGGCCTTCAGGTCGGCCAGCAGCAGCAGCAGCAGCAACAGCAGCAACAGCAGCAGCAACAGCAGCAACAGCAGCCCACGTCCCATCCGGGAGTTTACCTGCAGGGCAAAGGCTACGCCGCGTGGTCCGGTGGGCCCCAGGCCGCCCAGCAGTGGGGCGGAGGCCCTCAGCCCACCGCGGCGGCGAGTCCCGCGATCTCGCCCTGGAACCGGGGCAGATCGGTGCCGAATTTACCGCCGTTGCACTCGTCGTTGCACGCGGCGGCCGCGGTGGCCGCCGGACTTCAGGGCCGGAAACCCAGTCCAACGTTTCCCGGGCATCCGGGCGCGAATCAAGGACATCCGTCGAACATAAGTCCAGTGAAGTTTCGAAGAAGTACGTCCTACCCGGGCAAGGGGAACCTTTATCCGCCTCAGCCAGCACCCACGTTCGAGGTCACCGCAGCCGACGAGCGGGACCTTCTTCAGCTATCGCCCTACCAGCAGGTGGGTCCTCGCTTGTCTCACGTATGTTAAACAATAAAAATACGTCTGACGCTAAAGTTCAGCCGTCTCTGCGACTCAATGATTTTGCATCACTTAAGATCGTTATTTTGACGCCCAAACGTATCACTGTTAAAAATCTACGGTGTCAAACGCCGCTGGTGTGGACTTTTTCCTAGTGTTACCTATTATAGTGTTAATAGTAACACTTTTTACGGTGTGTAATGAACACAAGCCGTTTCGCGAAATTTATTCTACCGTGTTAAATGACGCAATATCGTACCACATTTCGCTTAACACCGCTTCGTTATCACCGTGATTGGAGTGCATGGACACAGTCTTGGAGTGGTTTTTAATACCACATATTTTTAACAGTGTATCATGTAGCATTGCGCTGCGGTCTGGGAGGCGAAAGTGTGCGCGAAAATTCGGGCAGGTGATTATGGGAACGCGGACGTGAGTTTGCATAGCGGATCGAGCGACGAAAAGCTCGGGAGCTCGAGGGAGCACGTGCTCTCGCCGAGGTTCAATGATAATCAGCGAGCTGCCCGTGCTATTTCGACGTTGAGGTAGGGATAACGCGCGGCTGTTTTTAGAACTCGCCGTTGGGAATGAGGCGCTGATGATTCGATCCACGGGCGAGCGAATGAATAAGCATTTTGCGCGAACCGCCGCGGCTTGATTCGCGCTCACCGTCGAACTTTGTCCTTACGTCGAGTCGCGGCGTGCATTCGTCAGTCGGACGTCCGTAGTACGACGACTCCGTCGAACTTTGTCCTTAAATCAAATCGCACCGCGTACGTCGACGGACGTCTGCAACACGATGAAGGTCCGCAACACGACGAAGGTCTGCAACATGCCGGATGTCTGCAACACGACGGATCTCGATGAGACAGATATCTATGCCGTAAAAGTGTCTCTCTCTCTCTCTATCTGTCGAATCGATATCCCGCAGGTCGAAATACCTCCCGGCCACTCGGTCGCCGCAGTCCGTACTCTTTCGACGGGGCTGCACGCACCTCGCTGTGCCAGGTTATGCAACGACTCTGCGCGCGCGCGCGAGCGCGAACGACTACGAGATTTATATTTAAATTTAGATCGCTCGCACACCGGCTGTCTCAACGGACACACGCGGCCGTAGTTGTCCGGAACGGTTGCAACATTCTCTCTCCCCCCCTTCCCCACGGTGTGTCACGATTTTCCATTCGCGAGTACCTTCGACATCGAAGATACTCGCGCGCTATCGTCTCGGCATTTGAATTTTAGTCGTTGTACGAGTTCATCGTTCCGGTTTCCACACCGCGGGCCGGACTGATCGCTCGAGTCGTTTGTCACGCAATTCCTAGACGTATCGGCGGCCTCACATGCCAGGGTTGAATTTGGAAGGGTCTTACGTAGCTCCGTTGATCGCATCGGAAGCCAATGCCAATCAGAGTTACAGCTTCGTCGGTTGCATTCGAAGACCTCCTTCTCGACTGCTCCTTTGAAAATAACGTCCGAAGGACAATTTGGGCGAAAGGAAATGTTGGTCCACCTCCGAGGGCCCGATGAAAGTTTCAGTCGACGAACCCGCGAATAGTCCCGCGGTTTCCTAATAGCACCCGAGTCGCGCGCGTTTGATACCCCTCGGAAATCCGGAAATTCAGCAGGAAAATTCTTGCTATTAAATACCGGGGAGGCCTGTCCCAGTTACGTAGCTCCCCTGCCGAGGTTACCTCGCGCCCCCTTCTCTCCCATCGTCATCCCCTCTCCCAGTTATCTGGTACACCTTTCATCCCTCTTTCCCTCCTCGTCTACCAACGGTACGTCTTACTCTCCGAAGACTAGCAGCACCTTGGACGCTTCTCGCCCTCCTCGCCCTCCTACTCCGCCACCCACTGCTCCTTCCTCGCTACAAGCGGCTTACGAGTGCGCGCGAATAGGGGAGGGAAAACTTTCTTCGGCGTACGTCTCTCTTCCGTCGTCGAATTCTGACCCAATTCACTCGCGCGACCCGCTACGTTGCCTTCGTCTTACACGCTGCACACTGAAATCCGTGTGTCTAGCAGAAGTTTAAGCTCAGCTATTTTCGCCCCGTTCCCGAAATAGTTCTTTGCATGCCATCCGCATTCGCCGAGGCGAAATCGCGAGAGACGAGCCAGCCAGGCGGTCAAGTATCGCGCAACTCGTTTCTCCCGATCGTCGCGGGGAAGTCAATTGAACTCGCATACCAGGATGTTTATGTCTTCGCGTTCGATCGCGACGAGTCTGGATTTCTTCCGGAACTCGTTGACGACGGGGAATCCACGGCGTCTCTTCGTTTCATCGGAGGAAATTCGTCGTTACGCGGTGGTTACGAAGGTGAAAACGAGGTGTTCGAGGCCTTCTTTCCGTGCTTCCTGCGAGAATCTCGTTAAGCACCGCCACCGCCGCCACCACTGCCAACGCCACGGGAGCCGCCACCACCATCGCGATGGGTATCGATCGTTCCTCCTTCGCCGAGAAGACCTGCGGCAACCTGGACGACTCGGAGAATATCACAGGAGTCGCCGAGACCCTGCGAAAGTTTATACCAACTGCTATCGAACAAAAGTCATTTGTGGAGGATTAAGGAGAGGTTAAAAACCTCGTTCTCGCAGTCCGGAAGAAGCTCTTTAGAGGTAGAAATTATTTCACTTCATTGTTTCCCTAGCGTTTACCCGAAATGGGCCGAGGCTGCCGCTTCCGGAAGCTCCAACGCGAGAGTCTTGACCCTCTCTCGGCTTCCTTCAGCATCCACGGCAGTCGGGGCCGCATCGAGTGAAAATTTCGACTCGGGGGGATTACTCGTGCCACGGCGCATTCGGGCTTAAATCAAGTGGCATTCAGCGAGAACGCGCGAGAATGATGAAAGCATTAGCGGATATTATCCTGCTTTTGAATTATTCGACGATCGCAGCAACGACTTTCCGCCGGCTTCCGGAGACTCTGCTGATGGGGGGAAAAAATACATAAACGCGCGAACGACTCGGTGATAATTCAGAGATGCGCGATGTACTGTAGTTGCATCAGCCGACGAGGCGAACGTGGAGATTTCCAACCAATTAGCGACCCTGGGACGGGATCGGTCCGAGCAATTAGCGACGTTGCAATATAAAACAGTTGATTCCGTGAACTCGAGAGATTTTTCCGGGTTCAAAAAAGCGTGCCACATCGATTTTGCCCTCCACGATTCTCCGGCATCCTCGCGCTTCGGCGCGAGTTGCAGGCAGCGGAAGTGAAGGAAAAAGCGGGGGAGGAAAAAAAAGTTCCGCGATTTCCCAAGTTATTCATCGCTTACCTTGCCCATCGCACCGGTGCAAGCTCTATCGATCCATCTTCGTTCACCGAGATTACGTGGTGACCTGGAACGTCTAGTGAATATAGAAACGCACGCCCGCTTGGAAGTTAGCGGCGACTCGCCGAGACGTTTCAGCAAAAGGAGAAAAAAAAAAAATAGCGCGCCCTCAAATGGCTCGTAGCTTTGACGAATGCATTATGCAAAAGTCGGACAAACATTCTCCCGGCGTGAGCGGCGAATCGAATACATTGTCCGGGGGAATTTCTAGAATCTTAATTCCCCCGACGCTGTGCTCGACGCTTTTTCGCGTCGACGTCATCGGCGAAACTTTTTATTTACGGTTTTGAGAAGTTCGAAACTCGACGAAACAACGGGGAAAACTAAAAGTTGCGTCTTACATTTTTTCTTCACTCCGGTTTTCGAAAGGATTCCTCGCGAGAAAGCAAAAGTGGATTTCCTTTCAGCTGCGGGAAAAATGAGATTTGAGCGTTGCGGTGCAAATTTCTCAAAACGCCAGAGCACCACGAACTGAAGTCTAGCGGATCAACTCCTTTTATTATTTTTATTTCTTTGTATTATTTTCTTTCGCCTTTTTTATTGCGTTTTATTTTATTCCGGTTTTTACTGTTTTTGTTTTTCATTTTTCTGTATTAACGATATATCTCTTTCTGTTTATTACCGTCGCTAATGATCCATTTATTAATTCTGTTTCGTTCCATTTGGATTATAATCATCACTGTTCTTTCTCCTGCTTTTGCTCCGTTTTTTGTTTCTAATCATTTGCTTGTACTCTGGCCCTTAGGTGATTCGATATCCCAGGTTGGAATAACTCTACTCTACTCCGCAACGCGACGGAAGTGTCGTGCGACTCTACGAGGAGGAAAAAAGTAAAATTCGAGGAACGAATGGACGGAGAATCGAGGTGCTCATAGGAGTTGGACACACTTGCCACGCCACGGACGGTCTTATCGATATTGGCGTCCTCGCGAACAATTAGCCTCGGCGCAAACAACTAACGCTTCCGCGCACTCCTTATCTCCGCGGCACACTCGTCGCGCGTTTAATTAACCGGCCAGTCAGCCAGCACGGCCCGTTCTCTGATTGTTCCTTCGCTCGAGTTTACCTGCGCTCCGCCATTGTCGCTGCTGCTGCTGCTCTCTCCCTCAATTCCATTGGCGCACAATCTTACGGCTTACGTTTCTTGCCGTCTTTCGCACTCTTAGTCCTCTCTTTTCTTCATTGACACTTTTTCCTCTCGTTTTCTCAACTTCCACTTCGTTAATCTTTTCGGGCTGCTATTCCCTGGATTATCATTCAAGGTCTAGTCGCGTTTTCATCACCTTCGCCCAATCTTTCTCAATCGCGATCCAAACATTCTGGAAAAAATATTAAAGTGGGATATCATTAGGAATTATTAGGCATTAAAATTTTTAAAAATTAAATAAACTAAAATGGGATATCATTAGGAATTATTAGGCATTAAAATTTTTCAAAATTAAATAAACTAAAATGGGATATCATTAGGAATTATTAGGCATTAAAATTTTTTTAAATTAAATACACTAAAATGGGATATCATTAGGAATTATTAGGCATTAAACATTTTTAAAATTAAATAAACTAAAATGGGATATCATTAGGTATCATCAGACGTAAAAAATAACGCCTTATCAGGCGTTACTAAAAATAAAAAAATGAAAGTGGGATATCATTAGGAATCATCAGGCGTATTAGGTTCCCTGCGGAGCAATTTCGTGGAGATGCAACGCCCGAGAATCTGGAGCACAACAGCAGGAGTCGATCGATCGCGTTTGCGTCTCCTGAATTCCGGATTTCTCTGATTAATCCGAAACTTTCGGCGTGTCACTGTACCACGGGTGACGCTTGGTCTCTCAGTCGGTTTTGCCGCGGTTCCCCTCGCGACTATTTGCCCGGGAGCACATATACGCGTCGGCGGCGAGAGCCAAGTCGTAACGACGATAAACGAGATAAGGCGTAGACCGCGGCGAAGGGCGACGTGCAGGGAGAGAGGAGCGGGAGGCGAAGGGGGTCGGGCGTGCACGAAACGTCGCCGCGCGCACGAGTCCGGGAAGTTCTCGTGAAACTCGAATCTCGAAACCGGCGTGGAATCGGCTCGGCCCCCACCGCGTAGACCTCCAAAGCCACCAGCGAGCCGGGCTGTACGCCTATATTTAGCTCTGTGTGCTTTGGAGTTTTTGGACCGACACACTAGATCATAGAATATTCAGTGGGCGGCACGTGCAGTTGCGGTTACGTCTCGTTGGACAAAGTATCCTCCTCGCCGGGCGCAAAGGTTTGCATGTCATTTAGATCGAACCGCAGATCGAAACTTTGTAGATCCCACCACGGTCGCCGGTTGTTTTAATTTTCTCCCGCTACGCTGCAGTGTCGGGAAGTCTTCGCGGGTCACTTTCGTGCGGTTTTCCGGCTGTTCGCCTCGGCGACTTCACAGAGGGCGCTGTGGACTTTTTTCCAGTGCTGGCCTCGCGTGTCATTGAGACATCGGAACGCGGATAGAAATTTCGTAGACGCCGCCACTTTTGCGTGCGGTTTTCCCCGATTGTTCGCCTCGCGATCCCACAGAGGGCGCTGTGGATGACTTTTTCGCATGTCGCTCGGACCGAACCGCAGGTCGAAATTTTGCGGGTGTCGACGCCTTCGTCGGGTGTTTTAATTCACTCTTTTGCCGCGAATTAATTGGAAGGTCTTTGCGAGTCACTCTCGTGTGGTTTTCCCGATCGTTTGCCTCGCGAATTCGCTTTTTTTTCTTCTTTTTAACTGTCGACTGGTATTTACGACACTCTCTTTATCGCTGAAGTTCGAGGAAAAATCCGGCACGTCGGTGGGTTCGAAGGAAAATGGCTGTAGGCTCTCTACCTGTTACTACAAAATGTGAATACGCTGATCGACGCGTCTGGTGCGACGCTGAGATAGCGATATTTGTTCTGTCGAGCAGTGGATGAAAGAAGACAGCTGCGGTTTACGTTTCATCGGGCACGCGCGTCCTATTCGTATTGTCGCGTACTTCGTTGCGTCGTACAACGAATATAGCTACTTTAGGGGGTCGTTAAACTCACAAAAAATGTGAACGAATTATTTATTCGATAATTAAACGGATTATTTACAAAAACCAGCTATTTCGATAAGCTTCGCGAAACTCATCGAAGGTAAAACAAAAGGTTCCGCGGTGAACTCGCAATTTTCGGAGCTCAGCGCGAGTCTCGCGCTAACCGCGCGCGCCAATAAACATCGCGATTGGCTCGCGCGGCTCACCTTGAACACGTATCGCTGCCGCACGCGCACAGTTTTTCCTGTGACGGTCGCGCGCGGCGTAACCGATCGCACTATTGCACTTTCCGTCGGCGATTGTTACGTACGTATGACTCGTTTGATTCTTCAAAGCCCGGCGCACCGACTGATTTTATTTACAACTCGAAATAGATGTCGCGAATTCTTTCCGCTCGTGACGATACTCTTTCTTCTTTTTTAAATCCAAGGACGCAATTCCAGCGCTTTCGTCGATGAAAATTCGCATTTTCGTCCAGACCTCGCTTAGTGTTTTCCACTCCAGTTTGCCGTGTTGCGCGCGAGCTTAGCTTCCGCTTTCGCTTGTTGCTCGCACCCGTGGAAAATAGGACAAAATGCGAGCGACACCCGTGAAACACACAAAAGATGAGCCGGAAAAAACGGCTGCATTTAGATCCACAAAATTCGTGCAGCCTCGATCCAACGAGGTGAAAAAAATTAAGGAAATTTGTGAACTACTAACAGGTTGTAGAGGCTCGCGCGTTCGCTATATGCTCGAATAAAAGTTAGATCGTTAAGGAAATTAATGCGAAAAAAAATCGATTTCGTAAAGTTTGAAGACCCTACCCGATGGGAAATTTCCCGCTGATTTCAAAAAGCACCGCTGTTTGCCCGAAAAACAAAATTCGATGAGAAAAATGTAAAAAAAGATTTTTCACTTTTTTCGAAATTTCGTCACTTCGCTAAAATCGAGGTTACTTTTTTTCGATCGACCAAACCTGGATTTTTTTTTGCGTTCCAGAGAAAACTCTATATCGAAGAGAATGTCGCAAGGCGGAATGCGATATCTTGATTTCTGATTGTTTTTTTTTTATCGATTTTGAAAAAAATATTTATCCTGTCAAAAATCGTAGATCCGGCTCCGGGCCGAAAATCGCCAGAATCGACCCCAATTTTTTTTCTTTTCAAAATATCGATTTTTAACCTATACCATCATTCTCAAGTCACATATTCTACCCCCGAAAACACTGGTTATTAACCTTTTTTAATCAATTTCGAAAAAAATATTTTTTGGCGACGAAAAAAATATTTTTTCTGTCAGAAATCGTAGATCCGGCTCCGGACCGAAAATCGCAAAAATCGACCCCAATTTTTTTTCTTTTCAAAATATCGACTTTTAACTTATACCATCATTCTCAAGTGGCATATTCTACCCCCGAAAACACTGGTTATTAACCTTTTTTAATCGATTTTGAAAAAAATATTTTCTTGGCGACGAAAAAAATATTTTTTCTGTCAAAAATCGTAAATCCGGTTCCGGACCGAAAATCGCCAAAATCGACCCCAATTTTTTTTTCTTTTCAAAATATCGACTTTTAACCTATACCATCATTCTCAAGTCACATATTCTACCCCCGAAAACATTGGTTATTAACCTTTTTTAATCGATTCTGAAAAAATATTTTTTGGCGACGATTTTTTTGTCAGAAATCATAGATCTGGCTCCGGACCAAAAATCGCCAAAATCGACCTCGAAAATTTTTCTTTTCAAAACATCGACTTATAACCTATACCATCGTTCTCAAGTCGCATATTCTACCCCTGAAAATACTGTTTAAAAAATAGAATTAAATCATAAAATATTAAAATTAGAAGTTTGTTATTGTTTAACTTACTTTATTTAATTGCGTTTCACTTTTCCTGCATTTTTCCAATATCGGTCCTCGGTTTCGAATGAGGCGCAGATCGAAGAGATCGCAGACTGATACACTGCGAACCATTTGCCGTTGCGCGAGTCCTTAAATTAGAAATTTCGCCAAAGAGGTTCTCGTTTAGAAACGAAGCAATTAGCTTGGCGGGGCGACGCGGCGCACGTCGGCTCGCACTGTGTGTTTCATGAATCGAACGCCATTCAACGTCGAAGCTACTACGAAGTTGTGTGAATAATTAATTACAGCGCAGCGGGCACGTATGGCCGCTCGGTGGCGATTGCAGCGATGTAACGTGTAACTACTGTGCATAGCTGCGCCCGTGTGCGGTATATAGCTTATTGAGCAATGCGTACTACGGCTGGGCTCCAAGGTTCGAGGCAGCGCTCGCTCTCGGTGCAGCCCTAGTGGAATACAGGTGTGGAAGATGTGCCTACATATGTGTACTGTAACGAATATGCATATATCTATATACGTCGTAGCCAGATGCAGACGCGGAGATGCCACTAGGCTAGCCGTTGTCGTGGGACGCGTCATATCGACTGCTAAACTCTCGCAGAGTGGGTCGCTGATCGATATTCCGTAGAGTCTCGTCATCTCTAGCGACGCGAGAGAGAGAGAGAAAGGAGGCGACTCTCCTTACCTCGAGCTACTTTCCTGGCTCTTCGATCGAGCCCCTCTCGCAACTTGATAACTATGCGCTTTCGATCCCCCTGAGGTCTTTGAAAATGTGGAATATGCGAGAGTAGGTTGATCGATCGATTGATCTGATTTACAGTAAACGCTCTGATCGTCCACGAATTTGATCACAAAAAATCTCTGACCAAAATAATTACATGCCAAAAATGCCTCATCAAAACAGTCCCATTACAAAAAATGCACGAACAGACATTTCCGTTCCAAAGAACGGGCGAAAATTCGAAAATTACAAAGTATGCCATGTTCAAAAAAGATATCTATTTAGGCAGGATTCTGTTCATATGTGACAATTTTAAGGTGGGATTTTTATGACATCGGGTATTTTTGAACGGGGTTTTTTTGACATGGTATGTTTTTGAATGAGATTTTTATGACAGGGTATTTTTAATGGTTTTTTTCAGGTATCTTTCGACGCGGGATCTGGAATTGACAGTAATCTTTTTTTTTCTCAGTCCCGGAAGGATATATTTCTCTCTTGCGTTACGTACGAATGCGCGGAGTCTCGGTGGAACTAGGGACGAAGAGGCTTCGTCGTGTGGAAAGGTCGCGGAAATCAGCAGCAGCGGAGCCGGGGCGGGGTCGTCGCCGATGTTCGTGCAACTCCGATCCAAGTCAGCAGCCCCCGCGCGGCAGGTGTACGCGGGGTGGCTGCTGCTTGCGCGACTCTCCACTTGGACGCGAGAGCGGGAATGGACGAACCGAAGCGCGCACATCCGAGGCAGCTTTCGCGCCCGGCGCTTATATCCCCGGCTCCCTGGATTTGCATTGTAAATCCACGCGGCGCCCCGGCCGGAGCGCAAATACTCGTCGTCCTGTCCTATAACGTATCCTCCTCCCGCACGTCCCGCGCGACGGCTCCGTGTACGCAACCCCCCGCGATTGGTATAGCCCTGACCTCGGAGCTCAGGACCCAGCGAAATCGCTATGCCGTTCGCCCCTCCTACTCCTACCCCTATTCAGCATATCCCGGATATGCATTTCGAATGCGTTCACCGTCGACCGAAACCTCCGACCGCAAATCCACGGTGCTTTTTTTCTTCTTATTTTTTTCGTCGTTCCTCCAGTCTGTCCATTTTATTCACCCGCTTTTTTCACGTGTACTTTTTTCGCGTTAATTTATCACCGTTCGCTCGTGGATTTCCGCGCGGAAATTTCGTTTTTCGTCGTCCCGTTTTTCGGTTTTTCGTTTTACCGTTGGAAGTTTCGTCTCTACGCCGTCTGATCGCGATTTTTGGCCCCGTCCTGGCGACGATAATGCCGCAAAATTCGCGCGGCTGGTGTTTGGCATCGAATCCCGCGTCGCCGCAGTCAAAATGCGCGTTTCAATGTCCGCGTTTTGTTCGTGGTAACTCGACGTGCTGCCGGGTTACACGACGATAGCCCGAGTAACCCGATCCTCCGCCTTGGTGGAACGGATTATCGGACACGCCTCACACCCCGTCGACGGGCCCGATAACGACGGTCCCGGCGAGCCGCGTTTGTTTTCCAGAATTTACCAGCCGAAACGCTCGAATATGCCGCACAATCGTTATCTTATCGTCCCTATTTTAATAGCGCCAATTGGCGGACGATTAAAACGACATTACAACTTTCTCTTAATCTACGTTTGCATTAAATGCGCCGGCGATAATTACGGGCCTGGCGGGTCGGTTTTTAGAGAATTCTCGGGTCGACGGAGTCTAATGGAGGAAAATTGTTTTCACGATAGAGGAACAGCGATGGAGTTCGTGCGGTTTTCGTCGTTAGAGTCGCGAGGCTGGTCCGATGAATGAGTCATGGATGGAGAGAGAGGGAGAGAGAGAGAGACGTGTGGAGTTCGTAACAAGACACGACGCGAGTCTCCGCTCGGTCTGAATTTAGCGGGACGAGCATTTACGTCGCTCGGTCAGGACTCCCGTGGACGCGCGCGCGGCTCTTCTCCGCTCGACCCAGCTAGTTCTATTCCTAGATCCACTCACCACCGCCGAGCATTCTTCGTCCCTCGCGCGGCTCCGCGCATTCCCTCGCCGCTGTGAAAACGTCGCCTAATTGTTTCACCCATCGGCACTAACGACGCGAACAGATACGGCGGTTTTTTTTCGAAATTATTATCAATAAAAGTGTCTGGGGAGCTAACATTTTTTCCAGCGCAAGGCAGTTGGTAAATTTTGTTTGCAAAAACGTAATGATGCATGTTTCGTTGACAAAAATGTTGCATGACGATATCCAAGGGATAAATCATTTGTAGAAAAATGTCATAAAATTATATTTAAAACACAATAATTTCTCAATTTCTGTATGATGAAAATTGAGGCAGCTACAGCGTACCACATTTTTTACTTTTTTGCTCGTAGTGTACAAAATATGATCGATGAAAAAAATCTAAGAAATGTGGCCTCTAGAGAATTTCAAGGCGAACAAAATGCACTCTCGGGGAGCCTCGTACGACGGAAATTGAGAGAGTTACGGTGTGTCGAAATCTTTATTCCCGAAATGCAGATATCATCAGGGCCAAAAATTAAGCTCGCGTGGATATTTGGGAGACTCGAATTGAGTTTGGATTTTTTTTCGTCTCGCCGCCGAATTTTCGAGGGATTCAATTAGAGGGAAAGCGACGTGTTAAAAACAAACGCGAAATATTCGCGGTACGTGTCGCACTCAAGATTACAATTGTGGGAAGGTAGCGTAGATTCGGGGGCCGCGGTGGCAGCAGCGGCGGCTGCATTGGCCTGACCCAGTGCCGAGGGGCTTATATAGGTCAGCCCGGTGAGGACGATATAGATTTTTAGAGCGCGACCCGCCCTTTCGGCCAGCGGCTAACGGGAGAGGAGACGCGAGTCGCGAGTCGGCGCACCCCTCAACCCGGGGATCCTTGCTCTCCCTCTCGCTCTCTCTCTCCCTCTCTCTATCTCTCTCTCTCTCTCTCTCTCTCCCCGGAATTCACGGCCCCGCCGCGAGCTTCGTGTTCCTTGCTAAACGGGAATATGGGTCAGAGCCCATTTCCGAAAGCCGCGACAGCGAGTTTGCACTTTGCCTCCCGCCATTTGAACACGGAAAAGTCGTCCGATTGCAAATCAGACGCTCGATTCTGTGTCACAGCAAAACCCGGGAGGACCGGGAAACATCTCGGGGAAGAGACAAATTTTCGGTTTACTTCTCGGAAAGAAAATAATTTTACAAAAATGAAAAAATCTCGACTGAAAAAGAATCTTAATAAATACAGAAATTGGGTAAATAAAAAATTGCGAGATAGTGCAATAACCATTCGCATATCATAGTTGGGAGGTTTTCACACCTAATGACGAAAAAATCTCCCGACTATAATATGCGACTGATTATTGCACAATTTCACCATTTTTTATTTACCCAATTTCGTTTTTAATTAAGCTTCCTTTTCAGTCGGGAGTTCTTTAATTTTTGTAAAATTATTTTTATTTCATGCTTTTCAAAGTAATGCAAACACTCTGCCGTATGTGCTATGAAATGAATTGCAAAATACACATCAATAGCGGTAATCTTGCGATATTTCAATATATTCAAATTGGTTATTTGTAAAAATCATTTATCCACACACATGAGTCGACAAATCAATTTAGAAACTATACAGTCTACAAATCGGCCAACGCGATAATCTCAATTTTGTCAGCTGTGGCTTCCACCAGCCACTTTCTTCGCGATAAACAGCGACCTTATCGGCCACGGCGAAAAGCTTTTCCAATAGTCGAGACCTCGCGATCGATCGCCGAGCCTCCGTCGTCCTCGGTCGAATAAACAAACCACCAACGTTTGTTTTCCAACGTAACAGCGAAAGCTCGGTGCGCGTTCGACTGTTCATGACTTTTTTTTCAATCGAACTCTTCCCTCTCTTTTTCGTGGCAAGTTTTGGCTGAACCGTGAGAATTATTTTCTCTGTAAAAAAAAAAAAAAAAAAAAAATCGCCGAAGCCACCTCACGTGAAGCGGTGAGAAATAAAAATAAGCTTGAAACAACAAAATGCGCGGAGATTTATCGGGTCGATTACTTTTTTTTTTCGTTCCGGTGCCAATGCGTCGCGTTCATAAATTCGCTTCTTATCGCCTCATCCATATATTTACGATCGGTTCGCGCTTTCTTTCAGTTAACCCACGACGACATTAGGAAGCGCGATATGCGCGACGTCCGCTCCTCGATCATTGGAATGTGGGTCATGCACGAGAAAGGGACGTCCCTATAGCGCACATAGTCGTTACATCCTCGAATTGATAGCGTATCCCGCGACGGAATAAATTGAGCCATAACTTCGGTTCGCTTCCGTTTTCTCGCGCGAAATCTTCGGCTGGATCGCTCGTACGAACAAACGACGCCGATTCGTCAGGCGTTACCTGCAGACGCGGAATTTTCGACCGTGAGAGACAAAGGGATGTTCTTGCAACTCGATTGGGGCCGAGAGAGACATATTTAGTGTCCTTTTTGCATTAATTTTTCTTCAGAGTTAAAAAGTAATATGTATTTGGGGTTTGAGTCGAGTTGAATATCAATTAATTTATTTATTTATTTGACATGCCCTTAAAATTGCATATTATAATGATAGCATTCCAGTAGGCCAAAGCATGAATATAAACGACAATTACACTTAAATATATTTTTACTAAGGAAGCTCTTTTACATAAACTGCTATTTGAAATTTAATTCACAAGTGAGAAATAAAATAAAAATGAATTTAACTAAATCCTGAGAAATCATGAAAATTGGAAAGTTTAATATAAAAATTGATTGCGCAGCTGTATTAGATTTGCAAACGTTTTTAACAGTACATAAATGAAGAGGTAATGTTAATATTGCACAGGAGATGACGAAAAAAAAAATAGAAATTGCGGAAAGGCGGCTGCAAGTCGGTTGAGTTTACCTGGTACTCGTATAAATATATCCAGTGTGCAACGTCACAAATCGATACTGGTAGCCTCAGGGAAACCGTTGCCGCTGCTGCTGGCGCTGCCGGTGCTGGCGGTGCTGGTGCAGCAACGTGACGGGCGCTAGCTGGTTAATTCACTATCGACTTTTGCGAACTGGCGCGAAGCGTTGTCGCGGCTTACGGGAAACCATCTTGAAGAATTGGGGCGGCTCGCATGAATATTTTAATTCTTCCTTCCTCCATATTTATCGTCCCCGATACACAGACACGGATTATTATAACCGACTTTTTTCCCGAGCGACTGAGACGTATAAATAGATAAATAAGTTTTCGACTCAATTTCTTTTTTACGACAACATCGCGAAGAATAACGAATTTCAATTGTTTTTTCGACGAAGTGACACACAAGCTGAGCCGGGACTCGGGCGATCGGCAGAAAAAATAGTCCCTGGCCGAATTTCAATATAGACACGAGGCAGTGTTTTCTATGCATACAAGAAGCGCGAGTGGACTGAGAGGGAGAGAAGGTTCCGTTTTTTTCGTCTGTTTCGCTGGGGCTTTACGACCCCTAAGGGCACCGTACAAAAATGAACAGTACAGCAAAGACAAAACCAAGCAGTACAAAAAACAGATGATAGCAAAAAAAAATTGATAATCATTTTTAAATACAGAAAAATAACTACCAGGAATCATGATAAATGCAGAGAAAGCTCACAGCTGATTTACGAACTAACAGACTCAAAGCTACCAAATACGAAACACACTTTACATTGAGAGAGAGAATGATTGATTTCTTTTAATATGCCCTAGTGTCCTTTTGGGCAAGCGTGACAAAAATTGCATAACCATAAATGAAATAACAATAAATAAAATTCAGCTCAAGCAGCTGAATAGAAATAAAAACAATTCGTAAAGAAGCAAGCGACTTGTGAGAAGCATAAAATAACAGAATATAAAGATGTACGCTTAGATCTAAGTATAAAGAAGAAACAAAAACATTGAGCGGAGAGAGAGAGAGAGAGAGAGAAAGAGAGTCGAGGGTTGAAAAGCGATTTTCCAGGGTACGAGATTCCGCCACAAAGAGCGCGAGGGAGGACGAGAGGTGCGACCCAGTTTCGATCGCGCGGCCGCCGAGAGAGGCGACGCCGAAAATAGCGCAGTCAAGAAAGGCCCCGAGGGAATTGCGGTCCGAAGATCGGTGTACGCGTTGGCCGAGCGAAAAACAGCGAGAGGATCTTCGGGGGTTGCGGCTGCTCTCCATCCGAGTGCGGTGGAAAAATATCAACGCTTCTCCGCATCCTCGCATCTCGCAGCCCTCGCGCGCCGCGCGCTTCGTCTGATCGAAGCTGCTTGAGGGGCTGCGATCGGGCTTCACACTCGTGACCCACATTCGCGGCGACGAGGATGCGCGAACGAGCGACATGCTACAAGGCGTTTCGCTCGCGATATCCGATACGCGATTCCCGATGCTGTTACCGTTCGATATTCCTGGACTGCGGAGAGTCGCGCAAATATTTGCTCAGTGGTTGGTCAGCGGACCGTGTTAGACAAAAAAGTTTATTTTTTTAGTATAAGCACTTTTTTCCGGAACAATGAACAAATTTGAAATAATTTTTAATTCTTTTGGGATCGCAGCGAAGGACTTTTTTGTCACTTGACCCACCGGTTGGGTCAACCGGTTACATCAAAACGATATTTGAGGATTTTTCACCTCTTCATTGGAGCGATTTTAAAAAATTTAAGATTCAGAATAATGCGAACATTACTTTAATGTTTCATAAATTTATCCATAACTCTGCTTTAAGGGCCTTAAAAATATGACTTACTAGTTGCTCTTAAAAAATGGCTTTTTTGTCTGCAATTTTCTCTCGTCGATCGGGAATTTGTGGCCCGGCAAAGTTTCCTTATTACCGCGATTGTGTCTCGCGGCGCGGACACAAATTGTGTGTGTTGCGCGTTGTTCATTGAATCGAAAGGCAGAGAGAGGCGAAGAAACTCGCGTGGAACGCGCGGCGGGGGGTCCGGCTGACGGCAGGTGAAGTTTAATGAATGAGGGAAGTTGAAATGAATGGGGATGGCGCGAGGAACGCGCGGCGGGCGAACTACCCTATTGATTCCCGTGTACTGTACACTCGTCCCGCGTGTAAATCACTCTAATTGCTCGGAGGACGAGCCGCGGCGCAGCATCGCGGAAATGGCGTCCGCGGACCCCTCTCGAGATATTGACGAACTTCCGACACAATAAATTTCGTCACCTCGATTCTGTCTCTCGAGCTCGGGAGAAAAATTATTGCGACGCACGAGACACGTGCAATCGGTCACCGCTTAATGGGTCTTCGGTAAATTGTTTCCCTCTTCGAAAAATCAGTGGGTGAAATATCTCGCATTTTCGATATAAGTATTGTCGAAAATATCGATCTAATATTATTAAATTTGCAGGAAAAAAAAAGATTTTTCGCGTTTTTCTCGTCGAAAGGAAAAAAATCCAGGTTCGATCGATCAAAAAAAAAAGTAACCTTGATTTAAGTGAAGTGGCTAAATTTTGAAAAAAGTGCGAAAACATTTTTTTTAACACCTCATATCGATATGTTTTTGCCCGTACATAATGAATTCGAAATTCGTTTTTTTCTAAACGCAGCAATTTTCACGAAAAATTCAAAAAACTTGATCATTTTCGTTTCTTTTTTTTCATCGACTGGGTGAAAGTTATTTTACACAGACACGAATATTTGAATGATTTTAAGGCTTATAAGCACCTTAGACAAGAAATTATTGATCATTTCTTTATGAGAATAATTTGAATAAAATAAAAGGAATAAAAAGTCTGTCCTCATATTAGTTGAACTGTCCTTGAGGATCGGACGCGTTAATTGATAATTACCACGGGTTTAAACTTCATATCCATAGCTCGATAATTATACGATGTTTAATTCAATTCTTTCGTGATCGCTTTATGCAGACTGCAAACTCGTAGAATTTGCGCCGTACACACACACACACACACACAAACGTATTATCTACCTATACACACGACAGTTACGACCCCTCCGCCCCCACCAGAGGGGCCCGGTAGTGTTACCAGCGTCACCGCCATTCGCGTATCTGTCCCTCTCTCCGCAGCGATGCAAACCAACCCTCGGCTGCCTTGACCAACCCCTCGGCGGCTTTCGCGCCAACGGGGTGACCTACTTATGGCGCGGCCCGCGCGCTCGCTCGAGCCATCTCTTCGATTACACACAACCCACCGCCGGCCGCCGCGTCGCCCTCCTCGCTCACGTCGACTGCAACTACTGTTACCGACACCTCGGCGATTTTCGCCACCGTAGTCATCCATTCACGACGCAAAACCGCACACGATTAATGCTCGTGTCGCTTACCTTTTTAGCGCCTTCTTGTCACGCGTTTGCGTTCTTGAACAATTACTTGACAATTTCTTAAATAATTCGTAATTTTTCGAATTTCATTCATTTTCAATTTTATGAATTTTATTAATTTTCAATTTTATGAATTTTATTCATTTTCAATTTTATGAATTTTATTCATTTTTAATTTGACACATTTTACTCATTTTTATTTTTACGAACATTATTCACTCTTAATTTTACAAATTTTATTCATTTTTAATGTTACGAATTTTATTCATTTTTAATGTTACGAATTTGATTCATTTTTTATTTTACGAATTTTATTCATTTTTTATTTTACGAATGTTATTCATTTTTTATTTTACAAATTTCATTCATTTTTTATTTCATTCGTTTTTTTCCTCACGCAGCGCGAAGAAAAATTGTCAGCCTTGTTGGGATCAGCGAAAAAGAGGAACTGGTAAACGCGAGAGGATTGAGAAGGAAGAAGGAGCCTCCCGATCGCAGGATAAATCGCTCCTCGACGTCGCATTCATCGGCGTCTCCGTAAAATTGGCTTCGACCATCGGGACCAATTCCATCGTTGGGAATCATTGTTCCACTCGGCTGTGTCGAGTGCGCCGGGCTGCGACGATCGGAAACACGCGCGAAGCGATATTCACGTGGCGGTGATATTCATACACAGCGGCGCGCGGCTCTGTCGCCGTGCATCACAACGGACGTCGACGTCACACTTGAAAAGTGGCTGTTGCCAGTGGGTTGCGCGTCGCTCGCGAGACGGAGAACGACAGATACGAGTGATCACGGGGCTATTGTTCCGGGAGCCTCGATCGCTGGTGACTTGGAACAATCGTCGCCGCGTTCGATCGCGACGCCGATCTGCGTTTCGCGCGGAAATTCCTCCGTAGATTCTTTCTCGGACTCGTGATTTACGATTTTGCATGAATTGCGGGGAAAAAAGATGAATCGGAATCGATGATAACGAGAGAGTTTGTTCTTGATACCCGTTGGCTTCGATCACGAGGCTTTCTTGAACACACCACTTGTGAAGTAAGTACACAGAGAAAAATAATCAGGGAGTGATAACAAATCGATTGTTGTATCAATGAATTTTTTGTTGTCGCAGTAAAATTTTAAGCAAAGTTTTTAGCTGCCACAGCAAATTTGCAGCTCCCACAGGAAAAATATTGTTATCACTCCGTTGATATTTTTCTCTGTGTAGATTCCAGGCTGCCTCTATACATAGCCGCGCCGGTATTTGTGTATCGTCAACACGAATGCGCGTAGATCTCCACGGACTCGTCAAGTGGCTGCTCCGCACGTGTCTTCATCCGACAAATTGCGTAAGCGTTTCGACGCCCGAGTAGCGTGTTGCACGCCAGACGCGGGGAACGTGGAAGAAAATCCCCGCGGAATTTCGAGCGGCCGATAATTCGCCGCCGGTGTTTAGCGCCGATTTGTGTCTTCCTCGCGGGGAGAGATTTGTGTCCACGAGACAATTTTTCGTCGAGCCCGGCAACTTGTCTGAAACTCGGCTGAAATTTTCATGGTAAACGCATGATTCGCTCACTACAATTTTTTGCGTAGAGGCAATGCGTGAGAATCGAGGTTGCAAAGTACCCGTCGACGAATATTAGCCTAAAAGGGTGTAGTACGCACGGCGCTCTGTCCTCGGTGGATGCAGCGCGCGTGTCTCTCTCGAGCGAGGCGAACAAAACCCTCGTTGGGGACGCGTCAGACGACAAAATCGTCATCGCGACGACAGCGCGAAAGTCGCGAGAGCCTCGCGTTGTCGTTGACAAAGTTGCATTCAATCGAGCCTGCCGCGCCTTTCTCTCTCTTTCTCTCTCTTTCTCTCTCTTTCTCTCTGGCGTCTCTTTGAATGCTACTCCGAGACGAAATTAGAGTGACTTTTTGTTCGCACGGCGTACGCATCCGTTCTCACCCCTTTTTCCACCGACGACACTCATTCTTTTTTTTCTTCTTTTTTTTTCGCTCGCTATTCTCACACGACTCCGCGCCCACCTTCCTTGTCTTTTCTTTCTCCCTTTCGAGCCTCTTTCTCCAGCCGCTTTCTCGCCTCTCCTCCTCCCGCATTTTTCTTCCTCCCTCCGGCTCCCCTCTCCTCGGCTCACTTCCCCATCGCTCTCTGGCAACAGACTCCATTCCGGACTTTTCACTGCGAAGCCGAAGTGCAGAGGCAACTCCGCTCCGGCTTCGCTCTTTCTCGCTTTCGACGCTCTCGTTTTTGTTCTTTTTCCAACCCCACCATTTACATCCTTACCTCGCGCGCCACCCACGCCCGCAAATAGCACGGAAACCAGAACGTTAACACTGCCACTCCGCGGGCTCGAGTTTAAGATTGCCGGGGCGAGAGAGATTTTTGGCGCACGTTTTCCGGACTTTTTTTTTTGTTCAATTTGGCACTTTTCGCTTCCACGGATTTCCAGTCGTTGAGACTCCAACGGTGATTTCACAGGGTTATTTCGAGCTCGCTTTTTTATTCAGAATTTGATTCTGTTGGCTCTAATTATTTTTGTTAACATTATAGTCGCGATGGTTCATTTATTTGAGTCGAAAGAAGCTGGTTGAGAACATTCAACGAGATCGTGGAAAAAGAGACTGGGAAAAAATTCAACAAATAGAGTTTAGAAGGCACGAAGGTGGTGCACAGAGAGATCGCGTTTTAAAATCACTTCTTCACCCTTGTTTCTGCATCTCGCTTCTGGTCTAGACGCGCCTCATTCTTACCCTCGCTTTACAAGCGTTTTGTCATATCCGTTGAGCCTTCCTCCGGTTGTTCCTCCTTTTTTTCGCGTGTCTCGCATCGTGACGAACAATTCCTGCCACTGTACAAGCACCGGTTGCCGCTTCCTCCTCCCGTTTTCCACCTCTCGCGCGGCGTTCGTGGATTTCCCACGAGCGCGCGTGCGCGCCGCAGCGTCGCAAAACGAGCTGGGATTTTTTTTCCTCGCTCCCGAGGATCAAGGCCATCCGCCGGGCGAACAATAATTATTGTGGAAAAAGAATGCGGAGTCGGCTGCGCGTGGATGCCGTCGAAAAGGTCGGAGAGGTATTGAAGGTGCGGAACCGGAAAGAAAAAGGCTGACATTTGCGACGAGAGACGGCAAGTTCAGAGTGATTTTATTGCACGTTTCGAAATCTTTTCCTTGCGACCAGTTCAAACCCACTAAAAAAAAAGAAAAAAAATCAGGTGTTCCAAAAAATAAGTATTTCACTACGTTGAAGAAAAGTGCTACAAAAAAAATTGATAAATTCGAATTCTAACATCTTCGCATAAAAAGATAATTTAGGCGCAAGACCAAATTTAATAGGTACTTTTGTACGATTTTTCAAAACATAAGTGTCTAAAAACGAAGGCCATTTGAATGGCCACAAACGTTCAAAAAAATGGTACCGAACAAAAACGGGAAAATGATTTTTTTCAGTGGCTGCAGTCACGAGGGAATTAATCATGACGCAAAACTGAGAGAAGTTGCGTAAGTGGAAGGAGAGCACATAAACGTGTCGACGATATACCAATAGGAAATGTGCGTGAGGGGCAAACGAGGGAATAAGTATGAGAAGGAGGGGAGGAGGAGGGAAAAGCGTGGAACGAGAGTCGGAGTAGTAGCGCGCGATATAGGGAGGTAACATGCAGGGTCGCAAGCGCAACGGCTGGCCAGGTTATGCCGTTGCTTTTTACGAGCTGCAAACTCGGAACTGGGTCAAATGTTTTGCGGGGATACGCGGCGCGTACGCGCCGTGCACGCTCCGAATCCCGCGAAGCGTCGAATTGCGTTTTCCAGGACTGCAGGGCGGGCGGCTCCGGTGACCGAGGCTTTATTCTCTCTCTCCCTCTGCAACGAGCGCAGTAAAACCGTAGATCCCACGCGCCGTTTTCCAAGCGGAGGTAATTAACGTTGAGGACGGACTCAACGAACGACGCGCGACGGTTGTTGATAATTTAATCCTGAAAAGCCGTTTTCATTCATCAAATTGCAACTTCAAAAAGTCAATTTCTTCGTTTCGTATTTTCTCGATATACGATCGGCCCTCGATATCCAAAAAAGTGGCCGGCGATGCCTTTCGGCTTCGCCAGAGCAGCTCGTTTCCCGCAATTACCAAGTGGTCCTCCACAGTCTCGGCCGATCATCGCCAATTCCCTTTTCCCAATCGGTCCGCAGAATCGAAAAAAAAAGAAAGCAAAACGACAACAAAAAAGGCTCATTCTCCATAGGCCCGACGATTTCCCCGCGTTACCGGACATTGGACTGCATCGCGTTTCGAATGGCCGGAAGTCGAAGCCCGGCGCGAATAGGAGGGCGAAGCGGGGGACAGGTGGGAATCGCCAGATGCGAAGAGGAGCCTCCTCCGTGTGTCCTGAGGCGCGAGAGAAAGCCCGAAGCCCAGTGAGGCGAGGGTGAGCCAGGAGGTGGCCAACATCTCGCCCTCCCAGAGCAGCAAGCAGGACGGGAAGCTCCAGAACGCAGAGAAGCTCGGAATTGTCGAAGGAGGCAGCAGTCTCTTCCTGCTGAAACGGGAGGAGGGAGGAATAAAGAGAGCACGACACGGATAAATAAGCGAGTGGCAAACTCGGCGCAAGATAACCAAGACGAGAAACGCAACACAAGCGCAAACAGAATGCGCGTCTATATCCATTCACGTCCTATTTACACGTCCGCTTGCGTGTGCGGCAGAAAACATCGGTGCCCCGGTCGCACACAGACGGAGGCCCCGGATTCGGCGTATACGGGCGCTGCGTGTACACGTGTTTGTATACATAACATACAGAAACAGAGGTTGAGGAAGGAAGGCGAGAGAGAGAGCGGGAACGGGGAGGCAGGGATGGCGGCGCTGGGGTGGAGCCTGCACGGGAGTCGCTGTCGACGCCCTGCCTGCCTGCCACCGCTTCCTGGTTTCCCTATATTGATTTTACACGGCACGGTGTGCGAGAGCGCGTGAGGCGGCTCCGTAGAGAGCGAGGCGGGAGGGAAGAGAAGGGAAAAGGGAGAACGCGGCGGAAGAGGCGACGGGAGGTGGAAAAGGGAGAGGGAGCGCGAGGGATCGCGGGAGGGATGAAAAGGCGGATGGAGAGGGATAAAGGCGAGGGGAGGAGGCGAGGGAAGTGAGGGCGAAGATGAGATGTAGGGGAGGCGAGGGAGGAAGGCAGGAGAGAAGGAGGAGGAGGGAGGGAGAAAACGGATAAAAGCCTTCTCACTCTTATACCGGGGATAGCCTTGACGCCGGGGAGGAGGGGAGTCGAGTGGCAGCGACAGCAGCGAAGGTACCAGCACACTGGAAGGGGGCGGGAGAAGGGAAGAAGTAGTAGAAGAATAGCAGGAAACGGTGCAGTAATTGGCCCCTCTGGAGAAACTAGTTACTCGCAGATTTCCCTCCCTCGCATTGTTCGCTTTCTCGCACAGGACAGTCGGTCGCCTTTTGGCGCTGGCGCTTTCCGCTGGCGCGAGGCGACGATCCTCCGGCAAGTGCTGCCGCCTCTCCCTGGCGGACGGCCAATTTCCGGATGTGTGGCTGAAAAACTGTGCCGTCTGTCGTGCTGCGGAAGGAGGTGGGAGGAGAGGTGCAGCTCTATGCAGGTCAGCCCGAGGCGGGGGAGGGCGCGCGGGGGTTGGAAGCGAGAGCCGCCGATCGCTCCAGGGTTGAGGACGCCGCAACGCGTCGGCGGTTACCTCACAACTGCACGCGCTGTAGGCTCTTCCTCCGCGCCGCTGGGTGTGAGACGATCGCGCGGGTTCAATAGGGAAGCGAAGGTGCGATTTTCGCGGCGAGGATTCCGAGGACAGAGTCGTGTAGGGAGTGATTCGAGGGCTGACCTGCTTCCTCCTTGGGGATGACTGAATGGGAAGAGGGAAACCTTGATCGCTTCTTATTTTCGGAAGGTTTTTTTTTATTAATAGGATGTAAGTAGAGGAGACGAATACGAAGTAATTCGAGGCCTGACCTGCTTCCTGCGGCTCATCGGGGGTGGCTGAACGGGAGGAGGAAAGCCCTGACCGTTTCTTATTTTCGGGTCGTTTTTTTTTATTAATAGGAAGTAAGCAAAGGAGACGAATAGGAAGTAATTTGAGGCCTGACCTGCTTCCTGCTTCCTTTTCGGGGATGGCAGAACGTTAGGAGGGAAACCCCGACCGCTTCTCATTTTCAGAAAATAATTCTTATTTTTTTTGTTTATTCATAGGAAGTAAGCAGAGCAGACGAATAATAACAATTGTTGGTATACAACGGGCGAGGTTGAGCGAGGGTCGAACTTTTGGTCCTCCTCCCCTCCCGCCGTCCTCGCGGCTCGGCGAATGCATTTTACTCGTCGGAATAACGAAGTGGCGAGAAGAAAACTTCTCGCTACTTTGAGAAGCGAGTTCCGGCCGCGCAGACGGCCGCGCGACGCGGGGAAATAAATTCTCCACCCCGGGGTTATTGTTTATCTGCAGCGAAACACCGAGGGCGAACGGCCCTCTGATGCATATTCTTGAGGAACATTTTCGGGGAGGAGCGAGAGAATGGAGCTCTATGAGGTTGAGGACGATGGATGACGGGAATGGGGAAGAGGAATGGACACTTTGCGGCCTCGGGAGACCGCGCGGCACTACCGAAGGCCGTAAAAATGCATATTTAAGAAACGAACGTCGTTCGTCCGTCGCATCTACGCACTGTTTGGGAATTCCGCGGTCGATGCTCTCGTTCTGTTGCTCCCTTGGAAATAGCTGATGTTTCTTCTTCTTAGATGATTCGCAGGACGAGAGTCGCTGAATGGCTGTGAAGATATTTTTGAAGATTTTGAACGGTAACTCGAGCTACTCGTGGAGAAAACTGCGTCGACAACTGCGAAGTAGTAAAGGTCCGGCGATGGTCAGACACGCTCGCGTTCGGCGACACACGAGCGAGCGAGGGGCATTTGTACGTGTCAACCGACATTCCTCTCAGTCCCGCCCGTTATTTTCCGTTAGAACGGCCGTTTTTCTCAATTGGTCAACGTCAAAGATCTCGTTTCGCCCGCGACCAACGCGAAAACTCGTACGGATCCGCAGCCCGATTCTTCTCTCTGTTTCGCAAGACTCTGGTGCTGTCTCGCCCTCTCGCTCCGTTTCGTTACGCGAGGTCGATGTGCCGGAGAACTGAGAAAAACCGAGTGCAACATTGTACGAAAAAATTGAGCGAAAATTACACACTTTTTTCCTCGACAAATCGGGAAGCGAAAGTTTATTTTTTACCAGATTATTGGTTATAACGAGTGTTTTCTCTGGTTTCAGGAACGAATGACTGCCAATGGAAACTCGCCCCTGGACAGTATGCGGACGTTGGAACATTACCTTAGCGACATCATGAGGGCCGGCGCGGCTGACACCCCCGAACATTTAAAAGGTATTTACTCGCGAATTAGCCCGTTTTGGGTCGTGCTGAGACGACCAGAGACGATGGCGGAGTATGAGTTTAATTTAATTTATTAACGTATCACTCCTTTACTTTAACTCTGTAACGAAAATTCCAGATTATAAACAAAATATAATAGCAAAAGTTCATCCATATTTTAATGTATACGGCATTCTTGCTTGCGGCATTCTTTTCGTTACAGAGTGTTCTCTCGAACGCAAGAAGAAAATCCAGGTTCGACCGATCCAAAAAAAGTAACCTCGATTTTAGCGAAGAGACGAAATTTCGAAAAAAGTGAAAAATCATTTTTCGCGATTTTCTCGTCGAATTTTGTATTTTTCGGTCAAACAACGGTGCTTTTCGGAATCAACGTGAAATTTACCATCTGATAGAGACTTCAAACTTTACGAAATCGATCTTTTTTCTCGATTTAATCCAATTTTTAGTCGAGCATGTTGCGAGCGCGCGAAGCGTGCGGACCACTACAACCTGCTAGTGATATAGAAGGATAAAAGCACGAAACATTACTGCATTATAGGTGTCAACTTAAGTGTAACGTTGGCTAAAAGTCGACAAATTCGTCCCGACGAATATCACGAGCGTAATTAGAAGCAGTCGGTAACAAACCATTGTCAGCTCCTCAGACCAGGCAGCGCCATCTGCGAATCAATTTTGTAACGCGGGAGGCGTCGCGGCCGAGTGAAAGATTCGGCTCTGAAAGCCTCCACGCTTTTTGCTTCGCGGGAAGCTTTTCGTGTGTAAAAAAAATCTTCTCACCGAAAAAAATAGCTGAAACATGAATAAGGTCAATTAAGAACACTCTGCCCTCACGGATAATTAACTCTCACGTGTGCGATAATTTCCGAATAAGGGATGAGCCGGGCTCGTCTCTAACCGTGACTCTTCGTTCTCGCGCTCCGCTCGTAGCTTCCGCTAATTGTCTCTTTTGTGCTTCATCCAGCGGTGAGCATAAGTTAACCGCTGAAATTCCCCGCCGGAGTCGCGCAATTCCAACTCGGAAGCACGATTGTCCCGTGATTCGAATTGCCCCAGTTTTCCAAGATATATAAAATCACCCTGCAATACAGAATTATCCGTGGTCGTGTATACGGCACGACTATATACGTTTCCAGAAATATACATGAAGCCGGATACAAGTATATGTATCACCGGCTCCTCTCCACTTTTCTGCTTTCTCCTTGCTATCGGGACCATCCAGCGTAAGCTATTATTCTCTTGACGATAGCCGCGCGATACTCTATTTTTCCTTCGCTGTCTCGGTCTTCCGGGGTGTAATTGGAAAGTGTAATTAATGCGAGCCACTGGGTTTCGAAGCTTCCGTGTATTTTTTTTTGTTCGTCCCGCCGCGATTCGGCGTCGTACAAAATGGAAACCAAGAGGGTCTCGGTGTGGCAATTCTTTCCCAAACCGAGAGCCGAGAAGTGTTTCGAGTTGCGCCACTTCGCCCGGATACATTTCGGAAAGGGACCGGCGTAAATTTTAGAGTTAACCGAACATCCGTGAGAATAAATTTGGCAAAAAGTTTCGAAGCTGTTGCGGCTGTTTCCGGACAATAAATCTCGTCGCTATTCATCGCATGATGTACGACCCTAATGGACTCGAGGGATCCGGACGTTTTGAGAATGTCTTCCGCGGATTTGGCCCTGAAGGGAATGGCCTCATATTGATTCTCGATTAGCGAGAATACGTCGAGTAACGTCGACGTGCCAATTTCCTCACGTCAGTCCACGTGCGCCACCCCTCTCCCTTGTTTTCCCCAGCTACTGAGGCGAATCCAACCACCTATGTACACAATTACGTGTGGGTATTAGGGTGGCCGTTGTTCGGGGTCAAAATGAATTTTACCCGTGACGTCGACCCAAATCGGTTCGAAATAGTCAAAAAGTAAACCTGACATTTTCTCTCAGATTAAAAGAAAAATTGTTTGGCCCTTAACCACGGGGATGAAAGTTCTCCATTTAAAACACGAGGTATTTTTATAACATTTCCGAATATTCAGAAGGTATTCTACAAGTATTTTACTGCATGGAAAAAATGACAACACCAATATCATTTTTTTACGTTTTGCTTCTTCACGGTGGAAATTTTGTTTTCGTGGAAAAGAAACATTTTCGCGATAAAATGTGGCACGACTTTTGTGTATTTTTAAAAGCACGAAACACGATCACAAGTGACGGTGGAATTACGGACGAGCCATCGGCGAGTCGGCGCAGATCATCAGCGCGAGGTCGCCCGTCGAAATTCATAATTCATCGAGTGCGCGAATAATCCGAAATTGATTTCGCCGTTACAGCGAAATTGCGCAATTAAAATGTAGGGTATTAGCGCGGCGGGGGCAATGACAGCGAGCCAGCGGCCACTTCTCCGTGTCGTGACGAATAACCGTTTTGGCATTATAATCGACCGGACGTACGAAGGAAAATAATGACTCGTGTATATCGCCCCGCTAATTGTAATTACGAATTCCGTTTTAATCACTCGTGCGACGAGTAATTGTTGCGCCAACGTCAATCGATGAATCCAGTCTGGACGCACGCGGTGGAGAACAAAACTCGCCATTCAAACGCCAAAGTTTCGCGTAACAAAAAAAAAAAACGACTCTCCTTTTGCTTCGCCTTCGTATTTTCGTGCGAGAAGAGGGAGAGAAAAAATGCAAACATCGTCGTCGTACTAAAATCGATTTCCAGCAATACGTCTTCCCGATTCTCTCCAGCGGACCTTCTCGCTCCTCGACTGTCATTTTCCTCCGATACTCCCGCGGGAACGCTCGCCGAGGGTGTAGTGCGAGTGACATAACACACGTTGGGCGGGACACGGGTACGTTCAAATAAACCAGAAGTTTTACACTTCTCCCGCGCGTCGACGTCGACGCGCCTCGCGCGCTTTCTTCGCGAATCTACATTTCGTTTTCCTTTTTCCAGCGTCAACGTCGCCAACACTGAAGCCGACTCTCCAGCGACTCGGCGGGATCATCTTCGCGTCACTGATGAAAATTCACGCTCGGAGGATTTTTTTTCTGGATTTTCAACGCCGTCGGTCGGAGCACCGGGAACATTGGAATCCGCTGAATACCGAAACGCTTACAGGATGTGGAGTTGTGATGCCGTCGAGACTCAAGACTTTCCGAGACAAAACAAGACTTTTGTCCGAATGGGGATTCGTCGAATTCGGACGCGTCGGATATGCACGAGTGAGACGATGGCTCTCGCGAAATAATCGACAGGCGAGTCGCTCGACGCGAATCTCGTCGCGTTGGCGCGCAATCCTTTTAGGGGAAGCTGTACGACATCGAGCGAGCGCTTGGAGCGGCTCCGGCTACTCGGGTGTCTCGGGTGTTTCGTAAGTGGAGGAAAAATCGGCCCCCAAGAGAAGCGACGGTTTACGTAAGCTCGCGCTAAGTACACGACCGTCACGTGTGCGCGCGCGGCAGCGCCGTTAAATTCTCACGTCGCATTCTCGGCCGCAGCGCCGCGGCCTCCGAGGCTCGCGGAGCGACGACGAATTCGCCGGATTCTCCGAATTTCCTATCGTTTATCCGAGGCAAGAACCGCGAGTCTCTGGCTTCCCCCGTAGACAGGAGACTAACAAATTTTCGTGGGTTCCAAAAACGGTCGAGGCTTCGATATTTCGAGGCAATAAACCGCGTTCAACCGTCTCGGCTGCTGGTCCTCGGTTGGAGAAATCCATCAGGTTGCACCGAGGGAATTTCCTCAAGACAGGAGATGTTGATTGGTGGTACCGATGAGGAGAGGGGGAGGGAGAGGGAGGAAGAGAGGACGAGAGAGCTTCGTCAAGTGGGAGGGTGCGGTAAGGGTTGCGCGTCCGTTAAGTGGTCGGTCGGTGGGTTGGTTATTGGTTGACCGAGCGGCTACTCGACGGTTGACCGATGGGTCTCATCTGTCGCTTGATTCGTTTCGGCGCAGACCGCCGCCCGGGATCGAGGCGATTTTATTCGAGCAATTTGATACGCCGGGACGACTGCGACAACTGCGAGCTGGTTCGACGGTTTAATGTGTTAACCGCCCGGACGATTTCGCGGATTTCTAACGGTCATCGTGGCTATCGATTTGGAATTCAATGAAACTTCATTCGTTTCCCCGATGGTTCTTCTCGATTTTAATGACTTTTCATTTTACTAAATTTCAGTGGTTTCATTTCTTTCTTTTTGGCCCAAATTTTATTCGTCTTTCGGTTACATTTACCCGATTATTTTTCTGAAGTTTAACGAGTTTTCATTTCACTACATCTGAGTGTTTTTTTTATTTCACACGATTTCACGGATTTCTAACGGTTATCGTGGCTATCGATTCGGAATTCAATGAAACCTCATCTGTTTCCCAGATCGTTTTTCTCAATTTTAATGAGTTTTCGTTTCAGTAAATCTGAGTGTCCTTTTTCTTTTTCTTTTTGCTCCCGAATTTTATTCATCATTCGGCTAAATTGACAAGGCGCGACGATTATGCGTAACGACGTTTCGCCAAAATGATACGACACGTTTCTGCGAACGGCAGCGTGAAAATAAACGACCCTCTTGACCCTCCCGCGACGAGCCGAGCCTTCCGACCGTGAAACGACGCGCGGCTCAACGGATCGCACAAAATGCCGACTCTCGGCGAATTGATACGATCCGCGTGCTCTCGCTGCGAACGTAGCCGACGAGATAAATATGCACCGCGATTTTCGGGAGTTACGGCGCTTGGTCAACGATTTTTGCGCCTCGGCGTTGCGGCTTCGGCCGGGGGAAATATTCAGCGCGCGCCCCCCGGCGGCGCCTCCGTTTCGGGACATGAATATGGATGTCCACGCTCCGCCGCTCCCTGTACCGGTCATCTCGAAAAATCCACGTAACCCATATAGGGGTCGCGTCGCGACCGAAATTTCACGAGAATTCGTGCGCTTATCCCATCTGCAAACAATCTAAAAAATAACGATCGCGCTCGGTGGACCGTGTCTCGCGAATATAAACCTCAAAAGTCACCGTAATCATCCCCCACGTTGATCCCCAGACACATTCGTCTGGTGTTGGAGGGATCAATTAATTCCTCGAGGAGTCAATGAATTTCAATAACGCCGAGTATTGGAAGTTGGAATATTGTTTCAGTTTGCAACAAGATTCCAATTCGTTCAAACGATTCAGGTGATCCGTGTCACCTGGACATAAATCCGTCTTCAAAAAATCAGTGGGTGAAATATCTCGCATTTTCGATACAAGTATTGTTGTCGTGTTATTCGTTCTCTGATTGGCTGTCGGATCGCCGGCAACTCGTTGCTAACTAATGAGCAGTTTCCATCGTGTTATTGTACTTTGACGGTTCGGAGGGCGTGCGAGGTTTCAAGGTTTGTTAACGTCATTTTCGTTTTTTGACCCTTGTAAAAATTTTCGATTTTTGAGGGTCTGTCTTTAACATCCTATAAAAAATTGAAAAATCCAGATATCGCATTCGGCCTTGCGGCATTCTCTTCGTTATCGAGTTTTCTCTCGAACAAAGGAAGAAAATCCAGGTTCAGTCGATAAAAAAAGAGTAACCTCGATTTTAGCGAAGTGACAACTGAGTAAGCGCGCAAATCGCGTGTATAGTCTGCTACAAATGAATATACCAAATTTACCGAAGTCATCAGGTATTGACTGCGATTGCAACTTAGGTTCGCTGTTCTTAGAGTAAATTCCACTTCCGCCTGTCGGTCCTAGTCATCCTCTTCGCGCCTGTCGCGCTCCAGCTCGGCGAGGTGACTTTTCTCCTCTGGCCACGTTTTTCGCCAGGCTCTTCAGGTTTTTTCTTCAGGCCTTACGCACGTCGAGCGAGCGAGAAGGAGAGAGAAAGAGAGAGAGAGAGAGAGGGCGAAGGGTCTCTCACGGTATATAGGTACTTTGCCTCCGCACCTTCCGCAACCCCTTTAGACGGTGGCTCTCGGTGCTGCTGCTCTTGTCTCTCCGCCCCCTAAAGCCCTGTCTGCAAGCCGGCAACCCTCAGACAAGCATTCTCGCGCCGCAGCCAAGGCCAAGGGTGCGCGATATCGCGCACAGCACCAGCGGCAGCCTCTTCTCGTTTCGTCGCTCTTGTGCGACCCGCGACGTGTACATCCCGTGCGCACAGAGCGAGAGGGGACCCCGGTGTATCCCTCGTGGGCACGAACCACGGAGATTCGCGTCCTCTTACGCAGCCCGAGACTTCAAACGCGACACTCGCAATGGAGAAGGAAAAAAAAATTCCCATCAGAATCGCTTTTGCTTTTTTTTCGCCGGCGAGGAAATTTTTTATTTCTACTAAATTTCGTAAATGTTTAATAAGTGTACTTTGCACTTATTAAAAATGTATGTAATTTACACATATTAAATACACGGAGAGTCGCGTCCTCTTACGCAGCACGAGACTTCAAACGCGACACTCGCAATGTCAGCCTGTGGAAAAGGAAAGAAATATCTCGTCAGAATCGCTTTTGCTTTTTTTTACTGACGAGGAAATTTACAAGTTTTTATTTTTACTAAACTTCGTAAATTTTTAGTATGAATACTTCTGCAGTGAAATTCTTTTTCGCGCCGATGATATATATATTTTTTTTAATAAAACTATCGTGTCTTTTACTTCAGTAGTAACGCTGCGTTTTTGGTCAGACGCAGGGTGCGACTCGGCCCCTGCCAATGCTACAATTCCCGCATCGAGCAACGGCGACGCAACCGACGGTGGCGACTGATTCAACATTGGAGAGTTAATTCGTACCCGTTTGTCAATTAACAAAAAAAAATCAACTTTTATTTTTACCTGTTTGTTGTTAACGGAAATGCGAGGCTGCTCAGTGACGCAACGATTATAACCAGCCGTGTCTGCGCGTTGATTCATCGACGCACGAAATTTCGCGGTTCCGCGTTCTTTGAGTATCCAATTCGAGTTTTAATTCACGCTGGGAGGTCGCGACGGCGGCGGCGGGTGCTAAGGGAGAGCCCAGGAGGACGTCGGCTCAAAGATGGCGAAACGGACGGCACTTCAGACCGGCGCCTTCATTGTATCTCGTAATTATGATTTTTTTCCCAAGATTCCGCGCGGGAGAAGAAGAAAGCCCGTGAGACCAAGTGAAAACCGCCACCGGTCCCGTAATCACTCGGTCTCAGCGTTCAATGTACCTCGTCGGGTTTGACGCGCCACCCACTTGTCCCGCGCAATTAAAAGCCCCGATCGGCAACGACCAGCCACGCGAATGAATATAAAGCCCCCGCGGGGCGAGCCGCGGCCGGCCCGACAATGCCCGAGAATTCCGATAGCGGGATGTTAACTTCCGACAGGCGGACGGAAGCCCCTCTGCAGCTTCTACGCCTGTTGCGAGAAGCTCCTCGGGCATAAAGGACGAAAAAAGAAGCAGACATTGAGAAGTACAAAATCGAGGAAAAGGTGAGAAGTTTCACTCGGGGCTAACCGAAAATCTGACAAAAACATTCAGAGAGTATGAAAAAGAATAAAAACTGATGGATTCGCGAGTAACGAATTTTTTATTTTTTTCCAGGATTGAAACCAGCTTGGCCAGAGTCGCGGCGCGAAATCCACCAGCCACCGCGCTGCAATTAAAATCCGCACGAGCGGCGATCTTCCGACTGTCGCTTATAATGGGACTGCCGTGCGGTGTCCTCGTTAACCCGGACCCGCGAGCTGTTCTTCCGGTTGATCGTCGCGTCGAGATTTTCACCTGAGAACGCGGAGCTTCGACAAAGCCTCACTGATCGTCTCTTCACAGGGGACAGGGGGAGTCGTCACTTTCAATTCATCTCAGATTCGGAAAGGGAATTTTTTTCTTGTGATTTATCAATGATTAATTTTTTTCCCCTCGCCGCGATCCGGCAGGGTTGAGACATCTGTGAAGTCACCGCGGCGATCGGTCGAAACATTTTGCTCTCCGTCTCGTCCCTCTCGCACTTTGCGCCACGAAACTTCAAAAGCCCGAGGTATTTTTCATCGCCAAGATTTCGGAAGTAACTCGTCCAGTTTCGACGAAAAAAGAAAAAAGGAGAAAGAGTTGAAAGGGTGCACAGCCAGTGCCGCGCTGGCGCTGGAAAACGATAGGGTGGCGCGATGGAGTGAGAGGGGTCTTTATTCTAGAACAAAAAGCTCACAAGAGGCATTGTACAGGCTCTGCTGAGTGGGCGTACTTGCTGCCGCTGCCGCCGTTGCTGCTTCTGCTTTTGGTGGTGGTGGTGGTGGTGCTGCTTCTACCGCGACGACGCCATCTTGAGATGTGTCGTCACGTCACTTTAATGCAGTAGGTCAAGACGCGGGGAAGAAAAAAATCATAGGACAAGCACTGGGAGAATTTCTTCGGCGCTGACTCCGAATAAAGTATAAGGGAAGAAAACATTCATGTTTTTAATTAAGAAGCCCATACGCGCGCTGCGTGCGCTTGCCCAGTTGTTGCTTCACTAAAATTGAGGTTACTTTATGAGGAAAACGCTATAATGCCGCAAGGCGGAACGCGATATCCTGATTTCTGAATTCTTCACAGAATTTCAAAGTCGAAAGTTGCCTTCCGTTTTTCGTGAAAAAAAATGTTCGTTTTCGTAAAGTTTGAAACCCCTAACTGATGGAAAATTTCACGCTGATTCCGAGAAGCACCGTTGTTTGCCCGAAAAATAGAATACTCGACGAGAAAAATGTGAAAAACGTATTTTCTTTCTTTGCAAACAATGATTATTTAAATGTCTCGTTCCCTCCTAATTTTGCATCCTGCACGTTCAGGACACTGCGAACTTTGATTGTGTCATCTGAAAAAATTCAAGAAAAATATTGCTTTCGCCTGACTCTGCACATAAGGTGGCCTTTTCTCAGGATCAGTAACAGCGGCGTTTGGCATTTCCGCAGTAGATTCGTCGCGCACGTCCCGTCGAGTAAAATGGCCCTCCGAGGACGACATCTGACATAGCGCGGTCGTTGTTTCTCCGCACCGAGTGACGGATCGCGCGTGTCCGGACGACAACGCGAAGCCAGCGCACGAAAGTTCGCGGCACTCAGAACCCCGGGGCAGATACATCAAAGTACTTCGAGGCTTGAAAAATTCGATAACCGGGAGAATCGAGCGCCCCTCGCCCACCGCCGCGCGGGAAATTGAATCATGAAAACATGCTTCGCGTGTTTCAATTTCACATTTCACACGGCGCGCACGGATATATATTTCGATCGAGAGCGCGCGCGGGGGATTTCGCGTCGCGTCATCCATCTCCCGGGTCTCGCGGTCGAAAAGTGAGAGAATACATACGAAGAGCCCCGGAAAATTGTTCCCAAACAAATTGGATGACGGGGCTCGCTCGCTCGCTCGGCGATAGTGCGATGTGTGTTAACGAGCGTGCGGTGTGCAAGGAAAATTCGACTTTCAGCGCCGCGACGCGAAATCGATTTCCACCCACTCGCGACGAAACTCGCGGGGAACAAAAAAATGTTGTCCATCGCGGAGTGACGGGAGCGAAACGCGCACGGTCAGCGTTTTGCAATTCGCAGTCGACCGGAGCCCCGAGTAATCCCACGCGGAGCGGGGAATTCGCACGCTCGAAATTCAGTCTCATTCTTCGCCCGGAGAATTTTACGGAGTGCATTTGCATCGCCACATTTGTTCCAATGCACTCAACAGGATTAGTCCAAGCATCTGGCCGCGATAAATCCGACCTCGAATTACCCTGAAACGCGCGGGCACTTGTTGTTCATTCGCCGGAGCCGCGAATGGCTTGGATCGCGCGTCTTGCGCTCGTGGGTTTTTTCTCGACTGATTAGTGAACGACTCAGTAAGCAAGAATCAGCGTTTGAGTACATTTTTGTGGTATCTATAATTTTGTCAAGTCTTTGAGTAATTTTTTGTGGCCTCTATAATTTTGTCAAGACTTTGAGTTCTTTTTTGTGGTCTCTATAATTTTGTAAAGACATTGAGTTTTTTTTTGTGGTCTCTATAATTTTCTCAAGTCTGACTAATTTTTTGTGGCCCCTATAATTTTGTCAATTCTTTGAGGAATTTTTTGTGGTCTCTATAATTTTTTTATTTTTTCCCCGCCAGGTTCCGTATTTTCAGTGTTGCCAATGGAGAGGACGGTTGGTAACACAGCTCGCCGGGACATTCCTCGCGCGGACCGTTCAATCTTCGAGCGACGTTTCCCGCTCTCCATTCTTCAGCTCGTACGCGAGGCTCGTTCCGTGGATTTTAATATTGTTTGAAGCTGGCGGAAAGCGGGCCGACCGCCGGAGGAATTGAGTGCCTGAGGGACGGACACGGCCGTTTTACCGCTGAAAAGGGGGCGAAGTGGGATGAGAACCGCCGGGAGGGTTGCCTACTTTCCCTTCGTGCCGCCCTCTGCGAGCGGCGAAAACGCGAGCTGGGCTCGCTAGAGAAATTTATTGGTGTTACGGGTATCGATAACCCGGCCGAGCCTGAGGCATCGACGTCCCTCGGCAGACGCCCAGCCCGAACGGCCGGAGAAAAAGCCTTCCTAAATCTGTCGGCCCTTTTTCTTGTTCTCACGCATTTCCTTCTGCTCGGCTCGTTCTTACGCGGTTGGGTTATAGTTTCACCCTTTCGGCCGGACCAGCTCGAAGCTGTCTCATCGATTATATCCAGTCTTTCTACCTTCTTCACGAGTTATTTTCTCAGTGAATTCTTTCCGTTTGCATTGATCAAAATCTTTTTTCACTCTGAATCTTCAGTCGATGCATCATAAATATATTTTTTTAAATGCCTAAAGATGGAAACTAGTAAATTTAAATCAGTTGTGCCAATTCAAACCAGTTCGAAAATTGTTCAACCAGGAAATGGACAACCGCTTTCGTTTCAAACAGATTCGAGACAATTAAAGGCAGACAAGGTAATCTCAAACAGTGCACAGCCTGTTTATCTTCATCCTCTTTCTCGTTTCGCGTCGTTCTCTCTCGTTTTCTCGGAAGGCTTCTACATTTTTGACTCCGCGGACGGAAAGTTTCGCGTCGCGCAGTTTTTACGTTGTCTTTCCTCGCCTCCGTCTAATTCTCCTTAGTCTTCTCGACCGCCTTTCCACTCTCGAGTCTCTCTCCGTCGACGACATCCGCCAATCTCTCCATCTGCGTCGCGCTCCTCGTCCCCGGAGCGCGCGGGCGACGCGCGGTCTCACTGGAAGCTTCACCCCGGGGACGTTAGTGGCACGAGGGTCCGACGACCCGTGGAACACGAGAACGAATTCTCCGGGGGGGATGATAACGGTAAGTAACCGCTGTCCGAGTCTCCTCGAAGGACTCTACGAGGGACGATAAAGTTGCGGTTTTCGTCGGACGAGCTCGCTTCACCGGGAATTTAGTTGGACGGAGCGAGAAAGGCCCGGCGCAAAAATGGCCCGCTCTCTCGTCTCCTCCCGGCCGGCAGTCGGAATTGCAGCTGATAAGAAAAACATCCCTCTCGAAATTTCTCCACCGGCAAACGGATGAGCTCGACTCGTCAAATTATTGTTGCGAGCGTATTTAGAAATTCTCAACGATCTAAAAAAATTGCAATCGACATTGATACGAAGTCTCTTGGTTTTTCACAGCTCAAATTGGACGGATCTTCCGACCATAAACAATGAACGGGTGGCGACAGTTGGAACAATCGTGACGTCTTCTCGGGAGCGAAAAAATTCGTGACCGCCACTGGTGACGTCGTGAATCACAGCATATAGCAACAGGAAGCAGAGTTCCCGGAGAAAGGAATCTCCGCGTAAAACGTCGGGGTTTAAAAGCTCCTAAAGGCTTTAAAAGCTGGGTTTAATCATGCAGGAGGCTTCGAGAGTTGCCGGGCGCGCGGAGTCGAGGAGGCGGGGAGTTTCACGGTCCGCGCAAGTTTAATTACATTAATTCTGGGCGGTCGGAGGTGAACGCGTTTGGCGTACTACGACGGCCGCGCGGTCCGAGGCCGACGGAGTGAGCGAGAGAGTCGGGGTTCCCTCGTCCCGCGGTCGTGGAAGTACATTTCAGTTGCGGTATTTAGCGCGCTCGCGTTGTTTGCTCCGCCTCGTGCTCTCCGGGCCCCCGAAGCCCACCGGCCGGGGCTTCCCTAACCAGCGCGCGGGATTGTTCTCCATCCAATTAACCGAGCGGTGGACAACGGGGACAACAAAGTTCGCGTACACTCGGCTCCGCGCCGCTGCGGCTCTCCGCTCACGCGGCGGCCACCGTCGACTTAGTGCGGAATTAAGAAAATTTCATTCGCCCACCCGCTCGGACACGAACTGTTTCTCGGGCTCGGACAACTTTTCCGCACAATCACTTCCCGGCATTTGTGCCTTTTTGTCTCGAAGCTCCGCTAAAAAGTCTCGTATTCCTCCACCTGCTTTTTTTTCGATCTTCGGGAATGATTTGAAATCTCGTCATTCTCCGCTGATTGGCAGTTGGATATAGCGCGGGATGCTTTTGAGAGGTTTTTCGGGTTGAGATCAAATGACGTAGACTCGTTTTCGTCGAATCCACTGATGATTCAGGACCCGGTAAACTTCATAAAAAAAAGGAGCCCAATGTCGTCTATTTTACTATTCAAGTATGGCTTCTATTGAAATTTCGATTAGAGTCTGTTCTAATGCATGCAATAAATCCTTCTGAATATGATCCAATCATTATTTACGTTCAATTATTAGATTATATTATTTAAATTACTGGTTTAAAAACGGCCCCAACTTTAACGTTTTTACATTCAAAATGTAATGCACATATTTATATTTCGGCAATAATGACGAGTCAAAGACGCTCTGCAATATAGCCTTAATTTTTGTTTCATTTGTCGAAAAATACATTTATAATGAAATTAAATGACCCAAAATTTGATGACCCAAAACGGGCATAGTGACCGAAACTGGTCCGTTTACCTTATTTTGGCGCTGAGTTTCGCAAAAACAGCTTCAGGGCTGAGCGCCGAAGGCGCGAGGGGTGAGCGACCGATTGTGAGTACGAAGACGGTTGAAAAGCAGCGAGAGCGTCCTGGACAAGATAGCTTACGACACACGGGGGCCGCGGCATCATTGGCTTTCCTTGCCATTTAACCGTTCCCACCTTTTCATCCGCGCGCCGTCCTTTCAAGCGCCCCGTGCCCGACCGTTGATGCAGGTGCCCGTTACGAGGTGGCGCCTCCCCGGCCAGATGCGATATTGCCGAGGATTATGTGAGGACTTGGACGGGAGTTCAAGGATACGGGCTCTATCGATCGTTGTCAATATGAGAGAGCTCCGAGGGCGATGATGCTTCTGCTTCTCCTGCTGCTGCTGCTGCTGATAGGGTACGAAGAGAACGCATCACGGGGGTTGTAGCGCCGTCCCCGGCGTCCGTCCCTCTATCTTCTTACCGTCGTCCGACCGTTTCCCGTCGCCCTCGCCCCTCGGCCTCCCCGACGCCCCGTCAGTTTATTAGATCCAACCTGCAACCATAGTTCGGCTTTCACAACCCCTTCGCAAAAAATTGCGCCAAGAAAAAACGTGAACATCCCTTCGTACACGTTTTTCGCGGAGATTGCGCTGAAACGCGATGAATTTTCCAAGCTCCGCGATATCTCCTTGCCTTTTTTGTTTAGTCTTTCACGAGTCGGTATTACGATCCACTGAAATGTAAATAAATGTTATGATAATAATGTGTATAATTTAGTTGTTAGTAGCACTGACAGAGTGGTAAATAAAAAAAACATTAAAAAACAAAGGCTGTACGGTTTGTTCTGTAGGTGTGAGTTAATAATAATAATCTGTGGCGTTTGTGAAATGAGGCGAGTGCGAACTTTTGAACAGGAGCGTGAATACCTCATTTTCAACAAAACAAATTTAGAGTAATTCATAAGAAAATTACCGCATTAACCGCATTTCTTAATATTTTAAAGAAAATTACTATGAAATTTTATTGAGAATAAATATTCTTTGCAGCCATTAAAAATGTACACATTGTATTATAATTACTTCATGTTACTATTATTAATTAATAATGACGAAACCAATTGCGGCATCAACTTAGTTTCTAAAAGATTTAGGGATTTACAACCCTGATCGCCAACATAACTCGAAGAAGGACTGAACCAAAAGTCGTTCTTTGATGTCTGTCTCGCAGATTACGAAAATTTATTTAACGCCGATGCTCGGTGAGCGTCACCCGTTGGCTCGTTGAAATTTTCGGCGAGGACCAGCCGGGATCGTCGTTGACCGTGGTTTATTACGAAATCTGACTTTAATTAAAGTCTCGCTGCTCGAATTGGCCCGTCAACGATGGTTGGTGTGGACGCACTACCACCGGGCAGTAACCGGAGATGGAAGAGGCCCCGGTAACGACGGGTCTGCGACATGGAATTTGCATGCATAGTGGACACTCGACTCGTGAGATCTGGACGATCATCCTCTCTCGCTCGCTCGCCCTGTGCGCTCCACACGGCGGGAACCTTCGAAGCTCAATCTAGTCTTTCTTTATTCCACCGGCGCTTGTGGTGTCCCCGGGCTTACGTCCCATCTTATTCCACGCCTTTTGACCGGCTTGCAGCCGTCGCCACCTCGGCCGTGGCGCGAAGCTCGCTGCATATGGTGATTCACAAAGTAGTGGTTGAAATTCCGAGAGCCGTCGTCGGGTATCACGCTTTCCTATCGGCTCTTTTTGTGTCACGTATTCCGTGGGGCGAGAGGGAAACCTCATAGTGGAATTGTGATACGTGTTTTGTAAAACACTTTTTTTGTACACTGCGCTCCGTTTTATAAAAAAATTCAGTAAATTTGTATTTGTACTAGTTCATACCCCCGTTGTCTCATCACTAATATCGAGGTTACTATATTTTTAATCGATTGAACCTGGATTTCTTTCCTTCGTTCGAGAGAAATCTCTATAACAAAGAAAAGGCCGCACGACGGAATGCGATATCTTCATTTCTGAATTTTTCACAAAATCGTGAAGTCAAACTCTCAAAAATCGCATATTTTTTCAAGGAGTACTCCTTGTGCTATCTTACGACTTTTGGGAGCTTGAAAATTCTCTAAAAAATTCAGAAATCGAAATATCGCGTTTCGCCTAGCGTCATTATTTTCGTGATAAATTTTTCTCGAACGCAACAAGAAAATTTAGGTTGGATTGATCCAAAAAAGTAACCCCATTTACAACAACTAGAGTAATCACACGCGCTAGCGCGCGTGCCTACATTTTTTTTTTGGCAAAATCGACCCCAATTTTTTTTCTTTTTAAAATATCGACTTTTAACCTATACTATCGTTCTCAAGTTGCATATTCTACCCCCAAAAACACTGGTTATTAACCTTTTTTAATCGATTTTGAAAAAAATATTTTTTAGCGACGAAAAAAGTATTTTTTCTGTCAGAAATCGTAAATCCGGCTCCGGACCGAAAACCGCCAAAATTGACCCCAATTTTTTTTCTTTTCAAAATATCGACTTTTAACCTATACCATCGTTCTCAAGTCGCATATTCTACCCCCGAAAACACTGGTTATTAACCTTTTTTAATCGATTATGAAAAAAATATTTTTTGGCGACGAAATTTTTTTTTTTCTGTCAGAAATCGTAGATCCGACTCCGGACCGAAAATCGCCAAAATCGACCCCAATTTTTTTTCTTTTCAAAATATCGACTTTTAACCTATACCATCGTTCTCAAGTCGCATATTCTACCCCCGAAAACACTGGTTATTAACCTTTTTTAATCGATTTTGAAAAAACCATTTTTTGGCGACGATTTTTTTTTTTCTGTCAGAAATCGTAGATCCGGCTCCGGACCGAAAATCGCCATAATCGACCCCAATTTTTTTTCTTTTCAAAATATCGACTTTTAACCTATACCATCGTTCTCAAGTCGCATATTCTACCCCCGAAAACACTGGTTATTAACCTTTTTTAATCGATTTTGAAAAAACCATTTTTTGGCGACGATTTTTTTTTTTCTGTCAGAAATCGTAGATCCGGCTCCGGACCGAAAATCGCCATAATCGACCCCAATTTTTTTTCTTTTCAAAATATCGACTTTTAACCTATACCATCGTTCTCAAGTCGCATATTCTACCTCCGAAAACACTGGTTATTAACCTTTTTTAATCGATTTTGAAAAAAATATTTTTTGGCGACGAAATTTTTTTTTTTTCTGTCAGAAATCGTAGATCCGGCTCCGGACCGAAAACCACCAAAATCGACACCAATTTTTTTTCTTTTCAAAATATCGACTTTTAACCTATACCATCGTTCTCAAGTCGCATATTCTACCCCCGAAAACACTGGTTATTAACCTTTTTTAATCAATTTTGAAAAAAATATTTTTTGGCGACGAAATTTTTTTTTTTTTCTGTCAGAAATCGTAGATCCGGCTCCGGACCGAAAATCGCCATAATCGACCCCAATTTTTTTTCTTTTCAAAATATCGACTTTTAACCTATACCATCGTTCTCAAGTCGCATATTCTACCCCCGAAAACACTGGTTATTAACCTTTTTTAATCGATTTTGAAAAAACCATTTTTTGGCGACGATTTTTTTTTTTTCTGTCAGAAATCGTAGATCCGGCTCCGGACCGAAAATCGCCATAATCGACCCCAATTTTTTTTCTTTTCAAAATATCGACTTTTAACCTATACCATCGTTCTCAAGTCGCATATTCTACCTCCGAAAACACTGGTTATTAACCTTTTTTAATCGATTTTGAAAAAAATATTTTTTGGCGACGAAATTTTTTTTTTTTCTGTCAGAAATCGTAGATCCGGCTCCGGACCGAAAACCACCAAAATCGACACCAATTTTTTTTCTTTTCAAAATATCGACTTTTAACCTATACCATCGTTCTCAAGTCGCATATTCTACCCCCGAAAACACTGGTTATTAACCTTTTTTAATCAATTTTGAAAAAAATATTTTTTGGCGACGAAATTTTTTTTTTTTTCTGTCAGAAATCGTAGATCCGGCTCCGGACCGAAAACCGCCAAAATCGACCCCAATTTTTTTTCTTTTCAAAATATCGACTTTTAACCTATACCATCGTTCTCAAGTCGCATATTCTACCCCCGAAAACACTGGTTATTAACCTTTTTTAATCAATTTTGAAAAAAATATTTTTTGGCGACGAAATTTTTTTTTTTCTGTCAGGAATCGTAGATCCGGCTCAGGACCGAAAACCACCAAAATCGACCCCAATTTTTTTTTCTTTTAAAAATATCGACTTTTAACCTATACCATCGTTCTCAAGTCGCATATTCTTCCTCCGAAAACACTGGTTACTAACCTTTTTTAATCGATTTTGAAAAAAGTGCGAAAATGTTTTTTGCGTTTTTCTCGTCGAATTTTCTATTTTTCGGGTAAACAACGGTGCTTTTCGGAATCAGCGAGAAATTTCCCATTGGACAGGGTCTTCAAATTGTAGGAAACCGAAATTTTGTTTTCCGCGTAAAACATACCCCTTGCGTATCTGCTATTTTTTTCGTAAAGACAACAATGAATTTTGTGAATCATGAACTCTTTACGGGAAGATCAGGTCTCTTCGTATCAGTTTTGACATTTGACAAACGAAGAATTTCAATGCACGTCCTCGGTCCCCCGATCCCATACAATTCCCATGGGAATTATAATTTCATCTCGTTCGACTCCGCCGAACAGAATGAAGTCGCGCTGACTATAAGCGCGTTCAATAGGGCTTAGTTAAGTTATCAATGTACAACGTCGGTGGGGAAAACATTTCATAAGGGTGCGCGCACAATTTCAACTAGTTCTAATTGGACGCATTGAGGATTCCTACGGAGAACAGTGACGCGAGGCTGCGGGAGGGCGAGGGGGGCGCGCGCGGGTGGAGCATATCGCACTTGGCAGTACAACGGAAGCCTCTTAGTTACAAACTAGGAAACTCGCTGGATGGTTCGCTCGCGCGGGCTCGTTGAAGGCCGATGCACTTGCATCTGACGCAACTAACTAATTGAACCCGGGTTTTCGCCGCTGTCAGCTCGCGAAACTCTCCGCGAGAATCGAGAGTATACCGCGCGGGAGAGAGAATCGTAACACACTCGATGAGGCGCGGGGGGCGTCGCTGCTCGGTAATGGATTCCGCGGTGTGCAAATGTAATTTCCAGCCTTCTTTTTCGCTCTCCTCCTCCCGGTCTCTCGTAGGGTGTTGCAGGTTCGCTCGGAAAGCCAGAACTCTCGAAATGCTCAACGTCAGAAGTTGAATTCGTCATTTTCGTCCCTCCCATGGATAAGAAATATGCACGAAAATATATCTCACGTATAGATCTTTTCGGACGATAATACGGTAAACATACATTTTGAATATATTCTGGATACATCTTAGATATATTTTTCGCTTGCATATATTTCGTATGTATATCCTAAAATATATTCGACATATAGAAGTTTTTGGAAAGAATATATCAAGAGACGCGGTAGCGTCTCGACGCCAAGTTAAAAAAAAAATTAATAATGCCTCTCGACACGATCTCGACACGACGACACGAGGCGCTACCGCTACTCTTATTATCCCGAATCTTGTATATCTAGAATACATATTTTATATATGTTATTTCCATATGGGTCAGAACGTGAAATACAATATTTGCAGTTGAATTAAATGGCTGCGTCTCGGTCTAACGTGACGAGGTTTAAATGTTGTATTAGGATTCCTGTTCGATTTTATAATAAAAACCAAACGTCCTCAATTTGTCCTCAATTTTGGTCTTTGAAATTTACATTTCCAAAACGTTGCGTGACGTTACTCCAATTCGGCGATTCGAGTGGTCGTGTGTCAGATGTCTCTGCGGGGGGTGACGGCGATATGCGACACTCGATTAAGTGGCGCGAGGAAGGGCTTATTTAGAATTTGGACGTTCACCTGGCTGGCTGCCTATTGACCGACTGCAACCGCCGAGTGCAGCCGCATTGCAGTGACCTACGGTACAGCAGGCCTCGTGCCAGCCTTCGAATCAGCCCTCCAACGCCTGCTCCCTTCTTTACCTCTCTCTTTTTTTCTCCTCTTCTTTTTTCTCATAACCTCCAACAATGCGCATCACCGAGCTCCATGCCATACAGGGGTCGCGCATGTACCCGTTCAATATTTGCCGGCGTATATTTATCTGCGTGGTTCGTGTAACCGCGCATCTACAGGGAGCATCAAAAGCAGCCTGATAAAACGCTCTATATGAAATGTTACAAAAGAAAATTATCCAAACGTTTTTCAACTTTACTACACATTGACTTTTTAAAATCTTTAATTTTTATCTTCACTTTATAGGCTTTTTGTTTTTTTACTAATATTTAACATTTCTAGTGGACGTAGATAAAAAAAAATAAAAGTGATAACAAAATCTTCAATTTTTTATCTTCACTACATTGGCTTTTCTATTAATATTTAACATTTCTCGTGAACGGAGTTAATTAAAAAAAATATATAATAGTAAAAAAAAATGAGAATGTGAATCGCTCTGTATCAGTTCCCGATACTGATACGAACGAGAGTCCGGTTCACCGCCACTCACCGGCGCTGGCTTGTGAGTGGACGACATTGGCATTTCGTGCAGCGGTAAAGCAAACATCAATTTATTGGCAAACAACTAACGAAGCGCGCGCGCTCGCTCAAAACGATATAAATTCGATACACACCGCTATAATCGAAAATGCGTTGGGCCGAGGCGGCGGTCGCACGCGTGTCAGTCGCTGCGGATGAAAATTATAATCACATCGTCGCCCGGTTTTTGGGACGCGAATGTCGACAAGCGTTCTCGCGTTTGAGATAATGTCGAACCAGTAACGAAGCATTTTCGGTTGCACGGATTAAATCGCGGTGTGATTCTCAAACGATTGATTTAATTTATTTTTGTGCGGCCGTTTTACAGATTTAAAAAAATTCGAGGAAAAATGTAATTAAAAAAATGTATTTGTAATCCCCATATATCTTCCCTTCAAAAGTTGGTGGCGAGATTTATTGACTTTCGAGTTTTGGTATCGAAGGTCGAGATTGAATCGAGTTCGAATTGGCGCGTGATTTTTAATCTCGGAGGTTTTTTGACACTAGAGTTAAATGTCATAAACAATGGTATAGGTTACAAGTCAATATTTTCAAAAGAAAAAAAGTTGAGGTCGATTTTGGCGAAAAGTTTTTCAGACACGCGCGCCAGTGCGTGTCCCGTAGTTCGTGTACCCTAGTAATTACAAATAATTCACCACTCCCACGGGGTGATTTTATGGGGGGGGGGGGGGGGGGGGGGCACTTTACTGAGGCGCTTTACGGGGTGCCTCATTTAAATATAGATGATTATTCTTTGTTGAACCGACGATTTATATACATAAAAAACATCATCATCTGATCCCTCTTCAAAAATCGTATGGCCTAATATTTACATATTTCCTGAGATAAAAAATTCATTTTTTGCGTTTTTCTGGACGAATTTTCTGTTTTTTAGGCAAGCAACGGTAGGGTTTTCAAACTTTACGAAATTGAAAATGTATTTTTTCGCGAGAAACGCAAGGCAACTTTCGGCTTTAAAATTATATGAAAAATTCAGAAATCAAGATATCGCGTTTGGCCTTGCGACATTCTCTTCGTTATAGAGTTTTTTCTCTACAACGCATAAAATCGAAATTCGATCGATGAAAAAAAAGTAACCTCGATATTAGTGAGATGACAACTGGATAAGCGCGCGAAGCGTCCGTATGTGCTGGTCTAAGTTAAAAAACGACTTTGCATCCTCATAACAAAAAATGCAAATATTTTGAATGCTCGAAAGACGACAGTGGACAGAGGCTACTCGGGATGCCCTCGTTTCCATCTCCCCTCGCAAAGTCGACGATCGTCGTTACGCCGACCACGGTCAAATTATGAATAAACATTTGATGGGATCCGGGAATGAAGCGTCTTTGTGCGTTGGCGCGCGTGCCGCGCCATTAGCGCGTCGTATATGTTTAAGGCCCCGTTGCGGGCGCTGATGCCTCGCCGCATGTGCGCGCCGCGCGCTATCCCAAGCCCCGTCAAAACAAGACAAAGCTCCGCAAATATCCAGGGGGTACAAAAGGCTCGCCTCAAAGAGTGAAGAGGGGCCGAGAAAACGCCCGGCCCTGCCGGGAGCAGAGAGAGAGTTGGATCCGCGCCATTGCGGACTCGAGACGACCGACGCATCTATACACGCTTGCCGCGTCGTCGTGCGCGGTAACTACGGACGGAAATGCGGGAACCCTTGCCAACCCCGACGTGGACATCAGCCGCACGCCCCGGCTTTTTGAAAAAGCCCCTCCGCGCTCGCCCCGCAGTCTGCGCGCCTTCTCCTGGCCTCGCCACTTGACGAAAACGAAGACGTTTCCTGAAGGTATCGCTTTCTTCGCTGGGGACACTTTTTTACCAGAGTTTTAAATCTTTTAGAAATTAAGTCGATGGCGCAATTGGTTTTGTGATTATTAATTAATAATAGTAACATGGAGTAATTGTAACATAATGTGGACATTTTTTAATTATTGCAAAGGATATTTATTCTCAATAAAATTGCATGCTAATTTTCCTGGAAAAATGGGGAACGCGTTTAATGCATTACGAAAGTAATGGAACGCCGTTCTTTTTTTCTTCGCAATTACTTTGCTTTTATAAAATTGAAAATGAGGTATCTATGCTGCTATTCAAAGTTCACACATCATTTTATAATCGCTACGATTATTATTAAATCGCACATACAGAACAAACCATACTGTAACATCTGTAAATGAGGATTTGCAACTCTGTTTTTCACCGGTCTCGAAAGGCACGATCTGCAAAAAGATCTAGCAAAATGCCTCAAAATAATTCACTGCAAGAGACATCTTATGAACTTCATTAAAAAATCGTTAAAAATTATTTAAACGTCTCGTCCCCTCCTAATGTTTAGGTGAAATATTCCTTAGAGACAGTCTATAGAGACAGTATATAGAGAAAAAATGGCCTGAAAAGTGGTCTAGGAAAAAATTTAGAAATTCCTGCGACCTAATCCACGATTTTTTTTGTCCGCAGGAAAAAAACCACGATAGATTTGGACGTTTTTCTTGTCTTGAGTTTCGCCAAAATTGCCCCGGAAAGACGTGTTCGATGGTTTCGAGTGGCTCGCGTTATTTCCACCCTGGAAATTCGAGTTTCCTCGAATCCTCGGAGAGCCAGCGGCTCTTTTCTTCCTCGGCGAGCGGCCGCTGCGTCCTCGCGGAGTCCGCTGTGCACACTCGGGTCTTTGATTCAAAGTAAATCTAGACGCGAATGGCTCCCGGGCACCGGAGGTATCCTCACTCCGGGCAGGTCGGAGCCAGGCTTTTCCCCCGAGGGGGGTGGAAATGTTTCGCGCACACCCGGGCTACGCGGGAGCAGCGGCGAGAGTGCGGAATGGCGAGAGAAAGAGAGAGAGAGAGAGAGAGCGCAACGCCGAGACGCAAAGACGAGCAATAAAAATGAGGCTCGAGGAGAGACTGGACACGGACCACCGAGGGAGGCCGAAGCCAGACGCGGTTCATGACTTAAGAAGCTGAGGAACGCGAGAGGGCGAGACGCGCGTATCAGAGGCAAAGTTTTCGTTCCTCTTGAGCCGAGCAGCTTCAGAAACGTCGCAAAAAACGACGTTGAAAGCGAAGACAGATGCAACTGCCGGAGTGAAAATTCCCTCGGCCGACGAGAGGCCGAATTTACAAAGCCGCGTCTGAAATCCGCGTCTTTTAGGATTTTTGAGAGTCGACAAAGAGAGAGAGATAGAGAGACTTCTTTTATTTTCCGCTGGCTAAGAAGTCGATTTTATTGGTTGATCAAGAGCGGAGGTTTTCGTTTCCTCTCGGACACCCGTCCACCCTGGGAACCTCAAAGTTCGAGGTGAAAAATAAGTGGCTGATGAATACAGGTGAAAAGTTTTGAAACGCTGCGAGAGATTCGGGTGGGAAGAGAATCGAAGATAAGAGAGACGAATGGAAAGAGCGAGACGGGAGAAATAAAAAAAGAACAACTCGAAGAGGCTGTATATATATATATGAAACTCGAGTATTGAATTAGTACTTTGAAGGTGTACGCGCTCACCTTGGGGAATTCGTGCGGCTACGTGTCCCTCAGCCTTTATCCTCAGCCGCTGTACGCGCGCGACGTGCCTTAAAAAGGGTCTGGCGAAAGTCGGCAGACGGTGTCCCTCATTTATTTATGCGAAACGTGCCGGCCAAATAAATCAGATATCCTTTTCGAAAGTCCGCGATCCCCCTAGGTGGGTGCAGTCAGGAATTTTCGTTTCGCTGCCGAGATCATCGTGATCGTCTTGGTGCGTTGAATCGACACAGATATTTAGAAAAATAATTTTTTATATCTTCCAAAAATATATGTTCCCAAATACAAACTTTTTTTTTCTTTCATTTCCCATGCTTTATGAAAATTGCGAATTTCGAGATTTTTGGGTTTTTCTTTTAAATTTCAAGCGCCGAGAGGCAGCGCTAAATATTTTTTAGCAGACATTGCCTCGAATCTTGATTACAAAATTACGAAACATTTCCTTTCTTGAGCGGGTCTACTTTGTATACGAAAAAATAAAAAGAATGACAAAACGTCAGACGATCCCGTGGTCGAAGAAAAATGCCGAGTGGTATAAAAATAATATCTCCGAGGTCGCGTTGGTTCGTTTTAGTCTATATAGACGCGGTGGGAAGGGGCGCGGGGGCGGCGGGGAAGGGAAAAGGGGCCTGGTGCTCACTCTGGTCGGCATATAGTCGACTCATGGCGTTTTAAATCTACGTACAAAGCACGAACCTCTGCCTGTGGAACGGCGCGGCTGGTGCTCGCGGTGTTAGGGAACGGGGGAGAAGGAGGAGAAGGCGAAAGAGTGGAAGCACAAGGACGCGCGCCGCCGGAGTCGCGGAGGAAAAGGCGGAAGAGGAAAAGGAGTGGAGCGCGCGCGCGGAAAGCCTCGCGTAACCCGGGGATGGAAAACGGTGCGCAGGAACGCGTTGGACAATTTTTCACCGTGGTAGAAACACCGCCGACTACCGACGCGAATTTTTGTCCCTCCTCGTGCGGTCCGACAACCGAGGGTCGGGCTAGGAACACGTTGAAGCCCCCCTTGCGATTATTTTTCACCTTTTTCTATCCCTCCGCATCCAACAACCCTACCCACGAACCGCCACCCCCCTCAGCCCCCCTCGTGTTCTCTCTATTTTGCTCTTTTTCTTCCTTTTTTTCACATCAACCCCTTTCTCCCTGTCACGGGCTCTTTCTTCTTTTGTGAATCCACGTCTCGCGGAGAAAAACACTAACCCCGCCGCAGGATTCCTACTAGAAATGAGGTGCGCGTGAAATTTTATCGTCCATTCGTCCCGTAATGAATTTCGGCTATCTTTGCGCGAATTTTCCGAGTTTTACCGCAGTCGTGAACGTGTCGATTTTGAGGGCTGAAAAACACATTGTGGAAACCGTAAAATTGTGGAAGTATTTGCCGTATTTTCGCCCAAACAGAGACTGCCACATTGTCAAAAGTGTTTAGTATGAGTTTATATTAAAGGCAAAGGAAGCTCTTTTATATGAACTAGCAGATTATGAATTTAATATCCACAAGTGAGGCATAAAATCGAGGCAATTTTGACTAAATCCTATGAAAATTAGGAAGTTTAACGGATAAATTTGTAATATTTCCACACGTGTATTAAATTGAACATATTAACTAACGGATTAAATTTGGGGTAATGCAAAATTGTCCTGTTAAAAAACTGCTACATTGTTAAAAGTGTTTAGTATGAGTTTATATTGAAGGCAAAGGAAGCTCTTTTACTAGAACTAGCAGATTATGAATTTAATATCGACAAGTGAGGCATAAAATCGAGGCAATATTGACTAAATCCTATGAAAATTAGGAAGTTTAACGGATCAATTTGTAATATTTCCACACGTGTATTAAATTGAACATATTAACTAACGGATTAAATTTGGGGTAATGCAAAATTGCAAATATTTCTAACGATGCATCTATAGTCGATCGAACGCAGTATTTTGCTCGAGGCTCGTCGCGATCGGGTCGCGTCGACGCAGCGGCAGCCGAACGAAAAGTTTTAGTATCGCTAATGCCGCAGGGAAATCTCGATTGATTATGCGCAATACCGGTGCATTAATACGCCCCGGTGACTTCGTAGGGGGCCCCAATCGTTCGAGGCTGATACATCGGAAATTAATTACCGTGTCCGTCGCTCTCGGTCAAAGCTATCCGCGCGACGCTCGCTCCCTCGTCTATTAGGTCCAGCTTTGACGACCGCGTCTCGTGTATGAAATTTGCTCAACGGATTATCGGGTATCGTTGAATATCTCCATAATCTCCATGATCATCGAACGTTCCACTCTTACACCGTTTCGCCTATTCAATTTCTTTTCTTCAGCTTTTGATCACAATAGAAAGTCGTCGACCGCGCAGGGCTTGCGTAATATTCTTTTTATCGCATTTCCGGTCCTAAATCTTCGGCCGCCGCTGACGCATTTATTACTTCTGGATTTTCTTTCCAGTAATCGTAAATTGAACGCGAAATAATTCATTCGACTGCGCCTCCTTAAGGCATCGCGTTTGCGGCTGTCCGTTGGATCTGTTTGAACGAACGATTCCTCCGGGATGTTAACGCTTACTCAATTAGGAAGTGCTTCGTTACCGTGAGAGATTGCCGATCTTATGACCTCCCGAGTGCATATTGACGACCTGCGGGGAACGCGCACTCGGCTTCGTTAATGACTTACGAGCCACACTCGATAACCCCCCACCCCGTGAATCGACTAACATTTAGAGTTTACAGCCTGGGAAGCGAAGAGAATAAAAATAAATCTTGGCGGAAAAATTGCTACCACGACAATTGCGCTTTCCAACGACTCCATTAACGGGCGGAACAAACACACTTTTTCATTTCATTTCACGATCCGGCAGAATAATTTATCAACATCAGGCATTTTGCAGTCAACTTTCCAATATTGTAATTTCTGCATCTGGGGTCACTCGTGGTCCTGTAAACCGAATTATAAATTGCGACCGAGGCTCATGAATTTTCCAGCCGCTGAGATAGGCGGGACATTTTTCGGCTCATAATTCACCGATTAAAGCGCACTGAGAATTCAATGAATATCCAATGTTTATGGCATTTCAATTAACGTAACAGTTGTCCGGGAATCTCTGGCGCGTCTTCACCGACGACTTTCGCACATTCGCGCAAAGTGGTACGCGCGAGCGTAAAACCGCGAAGGTGTCGAGAGGTCGCGTGAGTCTAAAATTATTGGCACGTCACGAAACGATACGTATGACTCGGCGTCGACCGAGGAAAATCACGCGAAGGGTCAGCGCGGACGGGAACGAAGGAGTGGACGAGAATTCCGCTGACTTGTTCGACCGCGCGGCTCCGTCGCTCTCCACTTGGCTCCGGGTATTCGTGCCGATCGTCTGCACATTAATGCGCAATTTATCTACACGAGTAAACTATGGATCTGCGTACTACGCATCTCTACAGGTCGCACCAAATGTAGCATTCGCTCAATGAAGTCCCAGTTCACTTACAAAAAAAAACTGGGAAGCAATTGATACAGATAATTGACGTTCATACAAAGAATTGATATCAATAATTTACGTTTTTTAATTTATAGACACCAGCAGTTTGAATCTCAGTGTCTCTCAAAGACGCCTAAAATGAAAGATTCAGAACGAGAGAATGAAAAATTGTCTGTGAGATCCAAGAGGTCGAGGGTCAGCGCCGATTCGTTTCGGTAGCGAGTGCCCCGCGCGTTGCACCAGCCAGTCATATACAAATATGGCTCAAAGAAGAAAACCTGAGAAATGCATAGAGACTAGCACGTATCTGCATGAGGGCAGCCCGAGCTTCTCCGGCGTCTTCAACACGCCCGTGTGCGATCGTATCGCGAGGCGAGGGAACGATCCTCGGGTCACGAACCCTACGGGTTGCCGGTTACGGATAGACCGAACGCGAGGCCAGAAGCGATATGGCATTCTCGCGGCTCGTGCTTTTTCTACTCCGTGCTCGTGGATCGAACGGCTAAGTCAGGGAGTCCGCTCGTTGCGAAGGAACAACGTGATCTCCCACCGGTCCGTAGCGGTTCGCATACGTTCAGTATTAGGTTCAGTCGTCGCTCGCGGATGATTCCAGGCGAGCAACGGTTCCTAGTAACATATGTACATCCTCGACTCGTGTACACGCATAACTTATCGATATAGGACTGCGCCGCTGCTGCTGGTGCTGCTGCTGCTCCTGTTGCACTGTAACAACCACGATATATCGCTGCTTGTACTGTACCAGTTCTGCACGATGTATTGCTACGTACGATGCTAGCGCGAAGCGCAGCCGAGCGGGAGATTGCTCGGGCGATACGACAACTCGCGGAGGCGAAGGTGTAAACGTATTTGGATGACATTGGATTGGAAGCTGTGGCTCGCGAGACGTTGCTCATTATTTTACTTGCATCCTGAGGCTGTTCGGTCTTTATGGAACACGGAGAAAACCTCGTAAAAATTACCATACATCTTGGAAAAAAGTGCCGATTCCAGAGGTACGAAACTGGCGCCACCTGTCGATAAGTTGGATATTACATATTTTTTTTGCAGAATAATAACTAAAGTGACCGTGAGATGAACGTTGCTTTATTGACAAAAATAATTGCTTTTTGTTTGTTATAAGTTGTAGATGATGCACGAAGTTTTTGAGATTGGGTTTTACAAGGTCAAGGGGATCGATTTTCCGGGACTCATTTTTCTCCCTTAACGGGACTGCTGACCTGTTTGCAATTTGACATGTAATACTCCTCCTCGAGGTCGTGGAGATGAGTGACTACGTCGTCCCTGAGAGCCGAGAGCTTGCGATCTATCTCGGCGGCCTGCATCCTGTAGAGTCTGCTGTTGGTCTCCAGCGCCTCGTTGACAGATGGAAAATCGTTGAGGATGAGGTACTGCTTCAGGTCCGCGATGAGCCTCATGAGAGACTCACCGGCTCTCACCATATTGGCAGCCCTCACGTGCATCTCGTACGTGTCCTGCTCCGATTGCGTGATTCGCGACAGTTGCGAGTTCTTGTCGCATTTTCCCAATCTTACGATCTCTTCGAAAAACGCAAAATTTCAATTAGAGAAATAATTTTTAAGCTGACGAAAAAATTATCTGTATTCCCATTTTTTTCGGTGTACTTGAATATTATTTCGGCAAAGTTATCGATTTACAGATAAGGAAATGTGAGGTTAGGATACCTTGGAAATTTTCCAGCATGGATTTCACGTCGTCCCTGAGCCTCGACGCGTAAGATTTCAGCAGAGCGTCTTTGCTCTGCGGCAAACGTTGCTGAGTTGCCATTTTAGTTTTTAATCAATTGAGAATGTTGCTAATTATGCTGATACAGCGAGATAAGATCGATGATATAACAGTGATAATATTGATAGATGCCACTAGTTTCTGGTGTTGTCGTCAGAGCGCGACAGGAGTGGCGATCCACGTGACCAAAACCCAGAGGTTCTCTGATAAGGATCCTTATTTCGGTCTGTTTCAAAAATTTCAAATAATTTGTTCAAATAACCGTCTAAATGTATTTATTGCAGCTGCTGTGAAAGTTAAATCTATCTTTATCTGTGCCTACGGCAAAACTCGGTTTCTTGCGCGCCGCGATAACTTTGCAAAAGCCAAAGTTGGAATACAAAACAGCAAAGAAAGCGGCTTTCGTCGAACTGTCGTTGAACGGACACTCGGTAACTCTTTGTACGCCGCTCATGGACTGTGCAGTGTGGGTACACCGAGTGTAATCTCGTTTCGGGCGGCCGCCGAGTTAAACACGTACGAAAACTTTGTCCCTCGCTAACTTCTTTCCCTCATCGCTTCTCCCTGTCTTTATCTTTCAATTTGAACTCTGGGTCCTTTTTATTTTCGTCCCGGACATTTTTTATCATCTTCGTTCGCGCGTTCTTTTTTTATGGCGTTGTATTATTTTTTTTACTCTACCGAAACGTGAAAAAACGAGGACACGTGAGCAAAAAAACGCTTTTTACAATCTTTTGTATATACTATTAATTTATCAATGTACATAAATCAATCAAAACGCTGGTAGGACATTTTTACAACTGTAAAATCTAGAATAAAAAAAAAGGACGAGAGATAAAAAGCGGAAGAGGTGAATAAAGCGAAAGAGTTGATACGTCCTCGTTCGGTTTTTTAAAGGAGGTCTCACGTCTCGGGTCCTCCTTCCACGACTCTGATACAACGACCGAGCGAGCTAACTCATCCGGCCCCGTGCGCGTTATCTCTTACGCAAAGTGTATAATGGCCATGCTCTTCGGAATAATCTACACGCTCGGCACTCTCTGCACGCAAATGAGTTAAATGGAAAAGCAATTACGAGTCGTAAGCGAGTCCGTTGACACTTCTTTATCCTCCTGGGGAGTGTCGAGGCGTCTGCAATTTTTGACGTTGCTCTTCGCCGTTTTAGGTCATGAAAAAAAAAAAAAATCTATGAATACTGACACAAAAAAGGACCTACAATGGAATACTATGAAAAAAATATATATCCACGTTTTGTCTGCTATAATCAAAGTCCTTTGACTTGTCTCGACTCTGTCGGTAACAAGTTGTCCAATTTGTTGGCCGTGCGACCAGTCGGCTATTTTCGCTGTTTCCACCTTTCTCCTATTCCCCCATTTTTTTCTCCCTTCGACAACCGGTTTTCGTTCCCGACGTGACATTTTTCTTTCTATTTTTTTTGTCACGGCGATTCGAACTTGAACGATTCGACACGGCCGTCAAAGGGAAGAGCCGATGTTTACGGGCGATAGCGAGAGCGACGGAGAGGGAACGCGGAAAATAGAGACAGGCTCGACGCCGGAATCGTTAACACGAAATTTCCGGTTCCGCGCTTCCCCATTTCCGTTTGTGCCTTTTCGTCTCCGCGATCACTTTGTGCTCTCGCACCTCGGCTCTAGTCCCTACGAATCGTTCTTTTCATACTTTGCCGGCGAGAGACGAGAAATTTGACATTTGTGTACCGAGATAAACGACCCGAAAAATTGTAGTCGCGAGATTCCGCGTTTTTCGCAGAATCATTGAATCTTTTTAGATGCATATTTATTCGATTATGTTTAACAATTTTTGTATCAAGAGGAATTTATAACAATACAGGTATTTAAAAAAATATACCAGAGCTCATATACCACATATCGCGAGAAACAGCCATGCGGCGCACCTGCACATCAAACGCGATCGAAAATATCTTCAATGACGAGAGGCTCACGCGGAGATTTGCATATATGTATGTATATATATGCACACCTCGAGCGCGATACAATGCGGTACTACAGACCCGGACACGTTCGCGCGCCGCGGGGGTCACGCACTCGTAGCCTCTCTGTTTTCGCGCGCACATACACACACGATACAAATCGTCGTTGCGCGTTTCGAGACTCCTGATACGCCGCTTGTTGTTACAGAATACAACGACTATACGCGGTGACCAATAAATTACCAGCCGGATCCGTCGATATTAATTTATTGTCAATATTTTCTGTCAAGTAAAATTAAAAGATCGAGTATTTTTTACAAAAATAATATTCATAAAACAAAACATCTGTATTACGATGCTTTCGACGACTCGATGTGAAAACCCCAGGTGATACGTTTGCAAACATAATGGACATTGGAATTAATGATTTTCTAGCGTAACGAATACTGCATCAACATAATTATTTTACATGCGAATGTTTTTCCATGCATTTGTAATAAATGGCGTGCGCCCGTTGTGACTTAATAGTCTTGGATAAATTCCAGTAATTCCAGTATCACACGCGGTGTCCATAAAATGTTTTAGGATTATATTGCTGTCGTCAATTTTTTTTAGTTGGACATGAGTCGTTTCAAAGGATGGCTACAAAGTTAATATTTTTGTCTCTTTGTTTCAGGTAAGAATCGCATCTTCATTGCGATTGTGGTGCCAGTCCATTTGTAAGTATTTGTATATATATTTATCAAGAGACGCGGTAGCATCTCGAGACAAGTACATTTACCCCTCTACCATACCGATCGACGAAAAACGCTTCCAAGTTTTTCTTTCTGGAGCCAACTCATTTAGCCAAATTTTGATTAATGTTCACGGGATTCAGTCCTCTACAAACATACAGTGGAGTATAATAGTATGGAAAGCTTGATTTAATGCAATGAGATTCACCAATATGTGCAACGAGCAGATTGAACTATGAGCAACCGAAAAATATCTGGGTATCACCATCGACAACAAACTAAACCTCAACAGTCGCACAAAAACAATGATGACAAAACTCGCAGTAGCGCACTTCTGCAAACTAACTTATCAAAACAAGCAAATCGCCACAGAATATACTACGAAAATCTGCAAATGCGGACACACTTCACAACCAGGCAATCCGGCTGCTATACGATACAACCAAATAAGAGCCAATCACAGACAGAGCAAAAAAGCTGAGCTCGAACTTTGCCCATAAACAAACGGAGACAATCCCTCCTCTATGCAGATCACATCCCGCAAACAACGCCTACAATCACGAATCTCCCACTAACACACTATTGATACGGAAGGGGCTGCGCAATCAACAGAAACTACGAGCTCCGTAAACGAACAGAAAAACTACAAGAGTTTGGAAAAGAATGTGTGTGAAGTTGGCATATCAATTGTCAGCATATCAACTAAAATGTGGAGTTTCAATTGCATCCAACCGAGTTCTATCGTTCCTGATAGATTTTAACAATAGTTCTGGTAATTTCATATTAAAAAACGATAATTGGAAAAAAATATATATTTGGAAGGGGAGTTTTAAGCCCAACAGAACAAGGCAGGAGGCTAAACGCATTATCCAACAATTCAATAAAATATTCGAAAAATGTTTTCTAAGATATTTAAGTGAACAAAAATATCCATCACATTACACCAAAACACAAATTACTAAATATTTACGTGAAACTTCCGAACAAAAAAATCGTCTGTATCTTTTTTTCCCACCGCAACTCAACTCGGGTGTCGAAGGCAATGCAGCCACGTTGGATTACGGACACCCCGTACACTCTCGGTGTGTATTTAATCGAGCGCAGCGCGCGCGCGCTGCATAAACGTTCGCGTGTCCCGCGAGCTGTTCGTTTATTCGAGTCGCGTTTAACACCCGGGTCGATGAGACGCGCGAGTGCTATGCGAGGCGTAAACCGTCGTCGCAGTGCGTCGTCAATAGGTCAGCGTCGCCGTGTCGACGCGCCATGCACTCTGGACTCCAAACGCAGTTCGCGACAAATCAGGATTTTACAAATTTATCTCCGCGCTTTTTTTTTCGTCACGACAATAATAATTTTCTCGAGCGGTCGAGTTTACGGATAAAAAGAGAGCGATAACAGAATTCCACGGTCTCGGAACTCAACCGAGGAGTCGTCAGGAGCTATCGTCGCTCGTTCTCGTTACCAGTACGTTAAAGATCGCGCCCGGGCGTCAGGAGCGGCGCGCCCGATTGCGCTCCTCGTCCTCCGTCGTTGCGTCCTGCCAATTTCCCGATTTATCGCGCGCCCATTAATCGCCAGTTATGACCCCCGACGTAAATGCATTTACGGCCACTCGATAGCGTTCAAACGTAAAATTTCACTCCGCCATCCTCTCCTCATCGCTCGCGGTCCCCCGCCCGTCTCTCGCTCGCGCTTGTTTTATGTAGCTTCGTCTAGCCAGACAGGCCGTCATCTCGCGGTCGTGCGCGTTGCTGCTTTTTTTCTTCGCAAATAAAGCTCACGTTTAACGAGCCATACTCTCCATTTAAATTCGCCCGCGCCGCGCTCGTCGTAAACATCTTTCCCGCGTCTTTTGGCATCCGCATTCGCAAATATTTCTGACCGATATCAGACGTTTCACAAGGATAAACTTTGTCGTCGCGTTTTTAGCCGACTCTTCCTCTTCGCGTGCATGACGCTGTTTTTTTTTTCCACTCACTCGAATATTTTGTATCTTGCTCCTAATTTAATATAATTTACGGTGGAACGAGTGGAATATCTGAAGAGATTGTGAGAGGTGGAGAAACATTTTTGGGGACGTAAAAAGAGTTAAAAAAAAAGTTACAGTCTGGAAATGACGCTAATGGTATCATTGACAATTCTGATAATTCGATGTAAAAACGAGAGAGCAAAAGCGGATAGCCGGGTATGTCGAACGAGATTGGGAGTGCGGACGAGAGGGACAGGTGCGGCCAGACAAGCGTAACACGAGCATCTCACCTTTTGCGTCGACGATTCGAGCGAGCGAGCGAGGCTCTTTCCGCTACTATCGTATCACTTTCCGATTTCCAATTTCAATTCCAATTTCAATTTCGATCCGGTGCGGCGCGCGCGCGCGGCGCTTCGCGGCGCGGCGTTGGCGTCGGTGGCGTCTCGACTCTCGCGCGTACCGCCAGGGTTTTCCCCCGGTCTGTCGGGGATCCTAGACCTCTCGATTATTCTCACCGATTCCGCGCGCGACTCCTCGTCGCGAATTCCCGACGACTTCCATCCCGTATGTCGCGCCTCCCGGGCCATCCGACACCGTCGCGCCAACTCGAATGAGCTTTATTCGCGAAAATATCTCGGCGTGGCCTCAGGATATTTTCGCAGGGGATAACGAGAGTCATTGAGACACTCGAATAACAAAACTTTCCTCGTATTTTATTCAAACAGAGAGAAGTCGCTCTGCAATCGTCGCGGGCTGAGGTGGAATATTGTTTCTCGAACTTGACATTTTTTCATAGGACGTAGGAGGCGTTATTTATTTTGGGCATTTTTTTCCGCATACTGTCAGTTTGTAGTCAAAGGAGCTATGGAGATTTTTTTCATCTCAAAATTCAACCTTCAAGGGAACTCTTTTTTTTATTCAGTGAATCACGGAAACGTTGGGTCTAATAAAAAAGGGGTTCTTTTCTTCAAGTCCCGATGACCTTCTTGTGAAATTAATTATTTTCGCCGTAAGTCGCACCTTAAGAGTGATTTGCCAGAAGCGGGGTAAATAAAAATTATGAAGAAAGTTTGACAGAAGGAAGAAAAAAAGAGGCGGAAAAGGGTGAGGGTCAAAGTTGATCACCGGGTTCGGTAAGAGGAAGTCGGTTGGAAAGTCTTCGCGTAGCCATAACGCGTATATATACACTTGAGGAGTGTTCGAGTCGTATAGCCGCCTCGCGTCACTCGTTCGCTCCTTTTACTACCACTAACTACAATGTTTTCTTCTCTTCTCTCGCGCTCCCCCTCGTTCGCTCGTGCTTCGCTAAATCAAAGTGCATTTCGTAAGTTTTAATTAGCTCCCTCGCACTTCGTCGTCGTCACTCGGCATCGTGGCTTCTCCCCTTCCCCGGCGAAACTTCTTTTGATTTTTTAAAAAGAATTTCTGCCTCCGGGGAATCTTCTCGGAAAAATCGTAACGACCGATGAATAATTCCCGAAAGATACGAGGCAACAGATAACGCGCTTCATCGCGCTTTCTCCCCGTCTTAGTTTTATTTGTTTTCCCGTCATCGCCACCCGCTCTCATCGACGTATCTTTATCATCGATAGTCCACGCATGACGGTTATATCCTCGGAGATTATTGCCGAGAGGATTTTTTTTCCATCGAATTCCATCGCTATCGGTAATGTCGTACTTTCTCATTTCTTATCGAGATCGCGTCAGTGCCTTGTTGAGCAGATCGTTAGACGTCAATTTGCTTTTTCACGGAGGACGCGGTTGATTGACGGAATAAGTAACATCAATAAAATCATATACAGCACACTTTTATTGTAGAATATTTTTGACGAATATTTCATTTTAATACTTTGACACTGATTTTTTTTTACATTTGTTTAAAATCAGAATTCCGATCAGTCTATCGCTCGAAAAATGGCAAAATCTGTTCCTTCATATTCTTCTGATTATACCTAGACTTTTTAAGACGGGATTTTAATTATCATTAATAATATTAATAAGTGCACATGACACGCAGCTAGTACAGACATCCGCAGTCAGATGTCTCGCACGACTCGGTTAAGGTCGACTAGGAGTTCAAGTGTAATAGCGGCGCCGAGTCTGCAGGGGTAAAATTTAAAAACACTCGATGCCTGCCGAGTTTCACGTTTCTCACCGCGAGAAATCTCCCAGTTCTTATTGACACGAGGACCGCGTATGTGTATCGTAAAAGCCACAACTTTATGCGCGTAATACGTATGCAAATGCACGAGAAAAATTGGAAACAAGCGAAATTTTCCCTGGTTCCCGACGCCGATCGATACAGCAATATCGCGCGCATATCGACCTTACCGAGAATCGGGATTCGAGATGACCATAATTACCGAGGGAGGCCGTTACTTTCCGAGTACCGCTGCGCACTGTTATAGGCGAGTTCGCGCGCCAGTTGCACGATTACCAACGCGGCACTTCGTGACTAGCCGCCACGCTCGTTTAATTTTTTTTTCTTTTCGCCCTTCCTCTCTCTCTCTCCCTTTCTCTCCTTTTCTCGTGTCTCTCGCTTTCTTACTGCAGTTACATTAATAACGCTTGTGGCTCGGTTGATAACGGCCACGCGCACGAAAAGTGCACGAACTTACCGAGACGACTCGAGTAAACACGACGTTATACTAAACGTTCGACTCTTGTGACCAATATTTTCATAACAATAGCGAAAAATTTCTTTGGGTTAAAAATCGCGAAATTCTTTCGTCGAAAAAGTTGGTTTCCTTCTTTACCCAACGAACCATTTGGTAGTTCGTACGGAAGCCGACAAACGAATTTTTCTGAAGTTCCTAGTTCCACGCTGTTTTTTTATATTCCTCTCTTCGTCTGTTCCAGCCGGCTTGTCGGCTATTTTTTGCGCTTGGCTGCGGCCGATCGTCGTCAAGTAACTTTCCCCCCGAAATGACTGCTAAAAATCTTGTTTCTGACATTCCTCCCGATCCCCACGATCGACGCTTTCGTGGATAATTGGAGTTCGATTGCGGGCACTAAATTCATCGTTGAGTGAGACGTTTTCTCGTCTCGACAGTTGCGTCCCACTCGGCGCGGCTCTCGCGGAGGACAAATAACAGACCCGACCCGGTGCACCGAGGAATTCGCGAGGACGTCGTGATGCTCGATTCGAGAATCACGAGGGAAGTTGCCGAGGGAAAAAGGAGGCATCGAAGCGAGTTAATAAACGCCACGGGACTAGGCGAAAGTCACGCCGGTGTCCTGCGGTCCGTTGGACGTCTTCTCCGTCGTTGTCGTCGGCGGCTTCTCGCCTCTTGCGAATCGGGTGGCAAAGCAGCAGCCACGAGTTTCTCGACCTGTTGACGACCGCAGGCGATTTCTTTCCGTGGTCCTGCGACGAAACCGCAGGAAAAACGTGGCCGTTTCGCCGCTTCCATCCGCCAGTCGCTCGGCACTCCCACTGGCCGCCGACGGTTGAACGACCAATGGGCGAGTCTCGCGGCGCGGATAGAAAACAGTTACGACTCTTATAACGCGATCGCAAGCGGCGCTCGGCTGTCCTGGGAGACATTCGGCCTGGAGCCGAGTCGATCAGGCGTGACTTACGACCCAAGATTGCCTGGAGGAAACCCATGAAAATTCAAGCAAACATCAGACGCAACATTCGAGCATCGAGACGTCATTCAGTATCACGAATATTAATTGACTAGCAGGTTGTAGTGGCTCGCGCGCTCGCTACATGCTCGAATCAAAATTGAATCGTTAAGGAAATTAACGCTAAATAACATCCAAACTTTACGAAATCGAGAAAAAAAAAATTCGATTTCGTAAAGTTTGAAGACCCTATCCGATGGGAAATTTCCTGCTGATTCCGAAAAGCACTGTTGTTTGTCCGAAAAACACAAAATTCGATGAGAAAAACGCAAAAAAATATTTTTCACTTTTTTCGAAATGTTGTCACTTCGCTAAAATCGAGGTTACTTTTTTCGATCGACCAAACCTGGATTTTCTTTTTGCGTTCAAGAGAAAATTTTATAACGAAGAGAATGCCGCAAAGCGAAACGCGATATCTTGATTTCTGAATTTTTACAGGATATTACATTTTTTACAAGACCCTCGAAAATCGCACATTTTTAGAAGGGGTACCCGTTTCGTTTTTTTGCGATTTTCCGTTTTTCGTTTTTTTTTTACGTAAATCCGAATTGTTTGTCCCAACAAATTATTAGTCACAAGTCACTTGTTTGACTCATTTTTTTATTGGCAAAGTCTCTCCCAATCATAAAAAAAATCTCCGTCACCGTACAATTTATACAGTAGGACTCGATAGCAACCCTGATACCGTTACGTTTGATTATAGAAGTGCATCGGCACATTAATATTCCTACGAGAGTTATTGACTTTGACTCGGTTCATATTGGTTGACGAAAGACAAGCAGAAAGCGACGGGAAATAGATTGGACGTTATTCGTCCCGATGCGAACCAGAGCGCCGGGTCGGTATCGACGAAATACCTTTCGGCCGCGTTGGCGGCGGAACGTCGAGAAAATCTGTTCGTCAAATCGAGACAGGGGGTCTCCGTCGACGACAAGAGAGAACCCGGAGCCCATTAATTGGCCCTTAATCGAACGATTACTCGGCGAGAGAGCACCACGGTTTCCCTCGGGGCTGCGCGCGGGGCCGCTGCAGCCCCGATTCATTAGGGAAATTAATAAGCGCGTCGTGTGCCTCGCTCTTCCGGGGGGCACAGCCGCGTTTGCAATTATAGCTTCTTTCCGACCAGTGACGGAGCGTCGCGCTATGAACGCTCCTCGTGGTGGATCAGCCAAGCTTCGACCACGTCAACGCGTTTCGTTCGCGTCTGCGACATGTCGAAAATTCCACTCGGTTGATATTTGGCTGATTCTCTTTGTCGGCGGAAATTCAGTACAGCCTCGGCATAACAATATCAAACTGATCTTTTTCTCCACTTTAACGAGGATATGATTTTCACTCGTGTCGTCTTTGCAATTCTTCAGCCATTCCGGTGTATTTTCTTTCGCATCTTGGCGTCTCATGTCGTTCAGTATTGCTTTTTGGTGTCTGGAAAAAAATATTAGGATTTAATATAAATTTGACGAGCTCAAAGTCCGCATGAAAGTATTGAATTTCCCTCAGACTGGCGGAGATATTTTTGTTTCTATTTTTATTCCATGTTTCTCTTGACCCCGGAGTGAATTAAGCAAACAGAATTCTCGAGTCCCGCGCGAGATTTTCCCGAGAAAATTCAAGCAGTTTGCTCGCATCGCGTGCGGAAAATATTCGCGAGTTTCGATGGCGGAGATTCCATTTTACTCGCTTTATGTTTATCTTTTGCGCTCCGCGGGGCGGGTCACATCGAAAGTTGAAAAGTTTTCCGGTGCTGGGCGCGCGCGGCGGCCTCGAAGTGGAAAAGCCCCGAGCTGAGGGAATTGTATAGAGAGAAGTGAAGTAAGAGGATTGACGCGTTTCCCGGTATGAAAAGGCTGCAATTTTTCGTCACGCCGAGGGAGGACAGAAAAGAGTCTCGCGACCGAATCACCACTTCGAGCCATCCGTCCGTACACGTGTCCGGCAAGTTGCGGGCGGAGATTGTCTGACCTCAGCGGAGAATTCTTAGCTCTCTCTCCATTTCTGTATCTACTTCAACATTTTTTTGCTTTTTTTCTTTATCACATCATTTGTCCTGTTGGAGGTTCTATCTTTGTTCACTATGGCATCAAATAATTATTACACTTCACAGAAACTAGTACCTTTTAGAACATTTTAGAAAATTGACAATCATCAATTTAGCAAACTTAAGCAATTATTTAGCAAACTTAGCAAATTTAGCAAACTAGCAGAAACGAAATAAAAATCCAAAGGATAGTCACACTGAGAAAAAAAATTGGTTGAGCCAACTAAACGAGGGTTTGCGGGCCGCGAAGTAAATATTTCGTACCGTGAACGAAATAATAGATATTGTGAATTAAGAAAAATTTGATTCAACTAGGCGTTGGTTCGTTTCAACCAAATACACAGTCCAATTCACCATATATTTACTTAGCGGCCCGCAAACCCTCGTTTAGTTGGCTCAACCAATTTTTTTTCTCAGTGCATAAGTGACACGACAAAAATGAAAAAAAATATAAACTAGGAACATTGACGGTCAATAATAATAATGCCGAGAATCCATTAACAAATTGCAATTTACTGCTCCAACCTCTTTTATTTTTTTTTCCCTCTCATCACTGTCCACAAGATGTGCAGTAGGCGACCAATCGGAGAAGTTGAAATTTGATATGAAAGAGGATTGAAAGAGGGGTGAGTGGCGCGAGCCTCGCGCAAAGACTGCTGGGTGGAGGGTTGAAAAACCTCGTGAGTGAGGAAAAGTTGTTGGCGTTCGGAGACGTCGTCGTCGTCGTCGTCGTAGACATCGCCGATTGCGAGGAACACGAGCGAGTACAGCTCTCACCGGGCGCGAAATTGCAACTTTCCCGCAACTCGTTACACCGCCCGATCGTGTAACGACCCTCGAGGCACGAGACCTCACGGTGGCGGCGATAGTGGGAGAGAAGGCGAGCGAGGAGGGCGCGAAACAGCTTCGCGTGATTACGTCGCACATCCGGCGACGCTCAGACGCGCCTTTTCCACGTTTCTCGGGGAGCGGCCGAAAGCCGAGTGCTCAGCGTTACCGCCTTAAGGAAAAAAAGAAGGAAAAAAAATAGTAATAATCCCGGAGAGCGAAAAAAAAAAACGCGAGAGGCAAAGGAGAGGGCAAAAAGCCACTTGACCCGCAACCGGTTGGCACTAATTGCTGGTAAACGCGCGCTTTCATAACCCCTTAAGAGGGTGATTCGAAACGTTATCACGCTCAGTCTACATCCACCCAGCGACGAGTCACCTCGAAAATTATGTTTTCGCGTTCACGGATTTTCCCCACTCGGGAGTAAATCGTTTGGTGGGAAAATTAAGATAGAATTTTTTAGAAAATACGAAAAAATAAAGCAATATACGTGCTAGTTGCTGTCTCAGACGATTGCGATTAATTAAATGTGTTATCACTAACGAGTATGGAATTTCGAAGTAAAGAAAATTGCACCCGATCGCATCGAAAGGAGCCGAATAACGGAGGCGAAATTTGCAATGAAAGTGACAAAAGAAATTGAAGAGGGCGAGAGAAGTGAAGTGAAGAGAAATCCAGTCATTTCGTCAGAGCGAACGGAATATAGAATTACCTTCCGGTCTGGCGACCATTTGCCCATATGAAGCAGCCAATCGTGGCGAGATTTCCAGGTGTAATGAACCAGGCGAAAGCAGCGCGAGAGCTCCACCGAGACGGAGGATAAAGTTTCAATTGTCCCTGATATCTACAAGATTTATTTGATTTAATCCATCTCTTATATTACCTGCATCCGCGATCTCAAAATTCGTCATTCTCTCGATGGATCCAGTGAGCTTTTCATAAAAATCGCTCCACCCTGCGGAATCGATATTTTCATCGGCTTACAAAGACTTTTTTTTTTATAGACGGCCAAAGCAAAAATCAGTCACTTTTATTCCGTTTTTTTTTTTTAATTCAGATCAGCCGAGCTTCCAGCCTGGTGAATCCATTTGCACTCGTTCGGCGATATGACTGAAAAGAAAGGACCGGGAGTGAAGTGAATATTCGTTTTTTCAGCCAATTACAGTCTAATTAAGTGTCTGGTTGGGAAACGGGGACACCATGGGGAATGGTACTATTTTTTTTTTCAACTTGCTCTTATCCCCAATCGTGTCTTATCGCGACCCTTCAGGAATCAACGTCCCAAAGACTTTTCCTTTCCCCACTCAGCCCCCAACTTGGCTTGAATACTCCGTCCGTATGACCAGACAATTGTGTGGGAGCGTGGTCGGCTTCTCGCTGGGTGCTCAGGTGTTTTCATCGGAAAACCCCTGCGCCCTCAAAATTACTTCTGTCGCCTTTAATTGTATTTTCCTTTCCCCCTGGTGATCTGTCTCTTCGCTTTTTTTTCTCGTCGACGGAGCTTTTATCGTGTAGCTTTTATCGTAGTCTGTGAATTGGCGACTTCACCCACTCTCGTCAAACCCACCACTGCTGCTCGATCCAGTCTGTCGTCTCTTCCACTTAGCCGCGACCATAAGTCGCTTCTTCACTAAAAAAAAAAAAAAAAAAAAAAAAAAAAACGGGCTGTCAAGTTTTCGATATTTAAACATTACCTGGATTAATCGGGTGGTTCTTTTTTCATTTGGCTCCCACAGCGGGAATCGTGAGATTACTCGAATTACATTTTAATCCTGATTTGTGGGGGATTAACAAACACACCGTCCGACTTAATGACAAGGAAAACAATTCTCCGACCCATCCATCGTTTAGCACAACTATAATATTTAAAAACTAATTTCATTCGTCGGTTCTCCCGGCAAGTGAGACGCAAAAAAACAACGTAAGAAACGGCGAAAGAAGTTAATTGCACAAACATAATTGCACTACGTGCCTAATTGTATACAATTTCCGTTAAAATTGCGTCCGGCCCTTCGAATCCTTTCGTACCGACCGATGGTAGCGAGAAACTTAGTAGCAATTTCCGCGCTCGGTGCAAATGAAATATAATTAGTATAAGGTGTAAGTCGAGCGTTTCATTGTCCCTCGGCGGGGTTTCTCGTCGTCTTGGCCTCCCGGCCATTCGTCTCCACGTTTGTCGGTCGCGCTCGCCGCGCGCTTCCACTTGGCCGCTCGCGCTGTCGGGCTGGGATCGTTACGAGAAGCAATCAGACCGGGGATTTACGTTTAATCGTTTCGGGGACCGATCTCTCCGTCGCTACCAGAGCTTAGCTCTCGCAGCGATGGCCTCGATCATTTCGACTGCGCTATCTCGAGATTAGAGTTTCATCGATTCAAATGCGGCCCCCACAGCCGGTTTTTCGAAGGGTCGTCCAAATAGACCCGGCGCCCATGGAATTAATTGTGCCAGGATGAGGTTACGTTTCTGGCCGGAAATTCGCACAGATTTTCCTGATTTCCGGTCAGGCTACAAAAATAAATGACCAGAAGAATCAAGAGGCAGCCACATGGAATGCCTGATAAATGAAATTAATTATGGCGGCACAACAACGAAAATCCTGGATTAAAATGGCTGTGCTGATGAAGCACAATGATCAACTATTTCGGGCCATCATTTCTCCCCGATAACACGACAAAATCAGACAGTCCCGAGACAAATGGAAGAGGGAAGTTTGCCAAAGATTCCGCACTTCATCCATCAATATCCGCCTCCCCTCCGCGAAGGCGGTACAGCTGGATGAATCCACGCAACGTCCCTCGATGATAGCGCGAGTCATTAATAAATAGTCCGACAGGGTGTGGACCAACGTTCAAAACGAGAAAATGACGAATGATGGGAAGCGAGAGAAAAAAATGAATCGACGATGTTTATTGATAAATATTATGACCTCCGGGACGCATTTCCGCCCCCATGAAGAAATGTTGGCCACCAATTAATTCCAGCTGAATTCGCTCTGTCCCAGCCACCTCAACAACTTTACAAGTTGCACACAAGAGTTTCGAGCAAATAAGCGAATTATCAAGTTTCGTGATAAGAAGACGAGAACCACGGCTGGGGTTTCGTAGCTGGGGCTCGAAATGGGGGTTGGGTGGAAGACGGGGGGAGGGGGGGGGGGGGGGGGGGGAGGCGTCCTCATAATCAGCTATGGGTTCTCGCCGGGTTGAATTGAGGTCAGCGAGGGTTCTCGAGCCACGATAGTGGTGAAAAGCGAGGGCGATGCCACGGACGTACGACCGGGCGCAGCGCGAGCTCAAACCGCGGGCATTCATCAATCAACCCCTCAGCCCGGATCCATCAACAACGTCATTTCCGCGTGTCTAGGGGTCGCTCCGGTCCCCATTGGTTGAACGCGTCCCCACCTCGAGTCCCCTCCCCCCTCCATCGTCCCCGTGTAGCTTCCTTCGACCCCTCCCCCCCTTTGCGCGCTATCTCGTTCGTGTTACGCCGCTTTCGGCTCGTCGAACGAGGGTACAGAGCGAATACGACACGAGGGGGGTTGACCACCCTAGGTTGAAAATACATTCTCGAATTTCGGCCCAAAACATCAAAATCGCTCGAGCGACGTCGGAGACGAGACGCGACGACGGCTGTCGAGAAAAAAATTTATTGATGTTAGTTGAATTTTGAACAATTCAAGCTCGACCTTTTTTTTGGTCAGTGGGGGAAAAATAATGTTTTTGAAATGATCTCCGAGATTGACAAGAGCCGAGTGCTCTTTGAGGAATGATGCAACACGATGAGGAAGAAAAATGCGATTACCGCAGGACGAACGTATTCGCGATGCAGAGCCAGCCGACCGCGGGAGCCGCGTTGATTTACAAGAGTCTTAACGAGGCGTCGATCGTAAATAGCTCACGTGGCCCGTCCGAGCGAGACCATCGTCTTTCGGTGGATGCAGGACGCGCTCGCGTATCTGCATCGTGCAATAAGGCTGCGTTCATTCGGTGTTAAATCGGTAACGATTTTGCTGAAAAGAAAGAAATTTAAAAAATAATTTATTCGAATTAAACCGGATAAAGTTAATAGCAAAAAAAACACCACACGCCAAAAATAAAGCAGGTGTCCATCCTGACTTATTTTTATTCGTAATGTATTTGAATTATTGTGATTATGTTGTGAATATAACATTTATTCGAAACATGGATCAATTATTTGAAAAAGTGTAAAAAATGTAATCATTCATTTTTCGAGCACATTTTTCACCATTTTATTTACGTACGAAATTTAATGTCTGAGCGAGGCTTTAAATTCTGTGCTCGAACCGCAAATCAACTCTCGCGGGAGACGGCGATAAATATTATCGGGCATATGCGTTATATGCGCGACATAATCTATCGGGCAGCAGGAGGCCTGCTCGTCCTTGTTCCCAACTAGACGGCTACATGTATACGTATGCACGCCGCATATGCCTAGTTCAAGCAGTGCTTACATTTGTTCTCGCGGAAGCCCAACAAATTACACGCGACAACGGGTGAAGTCTTACATAAACCCAAGGATAGAGTGCCGCGAGGCTGGTCGCGTCGTATGCGACACCGCGCGTAAGCCCCGACCACGTTTTAGTAATTCGTCACCCTGAGACGAAAAAAAAGGTTTAATTTTTTCGATTTTCGGACCCTTAATTAACTAAATCTGTAAAACAATAAATAGTTAAGATATCGTGACGTTCTAAAATGTATTACCGTCGTTCTTCAATTCAGAACACGTGTGCAAAAGACGATTTCAAAGCATCAATACAAAAAAAAGTTACTTTAATTTTAGTGACGCTGTAGACATTTTTTTAAAATCGTGATTTTTTTATTATGTCTCGCTATAATTAGCCGGATATTTTCCCTCCTACAAAATAAAAAAAAACAGTAAATTTCAGTGATTTTTTTAATAACTCATACACGCGAGGTTTAAAAAAAACCATCCTGTCGCGCAGTGTATTCCACGTGCTTTGTACCGGCATAGGAAGTATATGAAGACAAAAAAAATGTACCGTCCGCCACAGTCGGAGTTTCCGCAGATAGCGGGGTATAAACAGAGCCGAAAAAGGCGATAGGGGAGAGAATAACGAGGCGTCGAGCGACCGAGACCAGCTGCATCGGGGCCCGGGATCCTCCGTATCGATGCGATTGCCCGGCAGAGCTGCAGATCGCTGAGTAAAGAGCCGAAGCGAGAAGGCAGAGGCAGCCCGAAGAATGATCGGTGTTCGGGGCGAACCACGGTGGAGGGGGGGGGGGGGGCGGGGGAGCAGGGAATTCCGCTCGCTCGTTCGCGAGCTCTATCTGCGCGGATTTTAATCCGCGAGCGTTTCCCGCACGCCTAGACGCATTATAGTTTATGGCACGGGCGAATTGATAACGGGTTTGATGGGATTTTCGCGCGAGCGTCCACAATACACTGCGCGCGCGGCGCACGGTTATGGACGTGCCGAATGCTCTCTCGCGATCTCGCCGCACCGTTTGCGTCAGATTTATAATGCCGCGCGCACACGTGTAACGCGCTCTCGATGCACAGCGCCGAATTTACCGCCGTACTCTTTCGGATGACAATTGCAATTTATCGCGCATTACGAGCGAGGTGTGTAAAATAATGTTGTGAAAAAAATTGCAACAAGGGTTAAACGAATTAATAGTGAGAATACGATTTTTTTTTAATTAAAAATTAATACTAAAATAAGTTAGAAAAAATTGAAATGAGAAATGATGTAATTGAAGAACAAAATAAAGCATTCGCTCGCTGGCCAATTGAATTTCAGCTCCATATGGAGCCAGTGGACCATGCAACGACGCCCCATCCTCGCATGATTCACATAATCACATGGTTTTAAAAGGCAACGACCGAGGTTAGGAGTCCCGGCTCCGGTCTCGTCTGCTACCTACGTATATCTTTATACACACACACACACACAGTAACTCTCGTATAAGTATCCACGAGCTGCACAGCTGTTTTGGCAATCAGCTGGACCGACATGCGAGTCCGAATACATATCTGAGCTCTGGTTGCATGTCTGGCCCCTCTCACGTGATCCAAAACATGTGGCTCCGGGATAAAAATACTCCCAAAATATGTTTTTTCGAAAGAAAAATATTAAGCCAGGTACTAAAAAGTGTGGCCATCCGATCAAATAAATTTCTTTTGCAAACAAAAAATTCCTTGCGAGACAAAATCAGCAGACAAAAAAAATCTTTGCAAGAAAAAATATGCAAATAAAAAAACTCCTTGCGAGATAAAATCAAAACTAAAAAATCTATGTATTTAATTAAAAAACAATTTTAATTACGTAATTTTATGGTTGATTTTGTCCGGCACGTCCTGACTAAACTCGTCACCGGTTTCTTGACTGCCGCCGGTGCTACGGCAACGTAGTACTATAGAAGCTGGTTCGCGTTGGAGGAAGAAGGCCCGGAGTCCCTCGCTCGCCGGAAGATATGCAGCCGACAAGCGGCTGAGCGTAATAGCGCGCGGACCCGAGAAGGATGAGCGCGAGCGGCGGCGGCGCCGCGCACGCCGGTTTGCTTCTAAATTTAGCCTCGACTCGCTTCAGCCGTGGCCCGCAAGACACTTCCGCTTACTTTGGCGAAAGGACCCCTTCGGGCGTGCACCTCGTGACAGAGACGGTCGCGGAGAGCAGCGAGACTGCGCGTCGCTCATGTTTTTTCTTTTGCTTTCTCATTCGTATTGACATATAATGTTAATAAATTAAGGTGCGTTACATCTCGTTAAAATAAACGTTACCGAATAAATAAATCCGATTCAATTATCTTAAATCACAAAAAAGAGTAATGGGTTTTATTTTTTATTTTATTTTTGGTCGGACCACAAAAATATCGCGGAATTCGGGTCTGAGTGGGCGTGAGGATCAAACCAATCAGCGGGTGAAATTCGCGCGTCAGGTTGAACCTCGGGGCATCGCTGGGTACATTTTTTTTTTTTTTTTTTTGGTAACGAATGCAAATACGCGTCGAGTCAAAAGTAAAGTAAAGGCAAAGTGCATGTGCACTTTCGGTGCAATGTGTAACTTGTAAATGTACTGCAATATCGCACGCACTGTTCGACGCTGTGGATTATTTTTTTTCGGACACGTGAGATACAAAAATTGTTGGCTGAGTGCACTTTTTGTGTAACCAGTGACGAGACCCCGTCGGATTAGCGAAAATGAGGACAATTATATATTTACGAAAATAAAGTGAATGGGCGAAGACCTGGATTTTGAGAATGCGAGTCGGAGCCGGAAGTTTCGTAAGCGCGGCCTCGTGGGCCGGAGGCGAATTTCGCGGGTAATAATTCCAGACACGCGTGAATTACACAAGCGCGCTGCTCGTCGTCGAAGTCGCGCTGCGCGCCCGTGGGCGAGGCTCATGGGATGCTGTGCCGTATGCAGATTTCGCTCGTATACGGAGCACGTAGTACTCCACGCCCGGATATACAAGGCGTTCCATTTTTTTCATGCTGTCTGTCTCTCTCCTTTCAAACGATGATGGAACGCCGAGGCCACTCGTCGAGAAGCTTTGCACGATTATGCGAATAAAATTCTCGTTTAATCTCATTTTTGGGTTGGGACTTGTGGGTCATATTTTTTCAAATTTATTTTTCGTAAAAAACTCTTTATAAAATTCTCTTTCGAAACCTCAGACAGAGCACGATATATTTTAGGAGATTGAAACACATTTATTAGGGCATTTTTATTAGCGACGTACTCGGAGTGAAACTTTTTACACTCGGTTGTTTTAAGTAACCAGCGTGCGTATAGACAAAGTAAAGCTTCAACAAGATTTCGTAAATGTTTTTTTTTTACATAGGAAAGACTGTTTAGAGCGTTTCCAAATTATCGGTACACCGGTTCGCGAAACTCGTAAAATCCCCCGCGTTTTCCTCAAAGCTTTTCTCGCGTCGTTATCGCCGCGTCCCGCTAAGCCAATACACGTCTGTCACACAAGTCCGCGCACTTCCTGCATTCCCCCGTACGCGCGGCACATCGGCGCGTACAGCAAAAGTGCGCGCGCCTGCTGCACCCGAGCGGTGCACGGACGAGCGCATCCGAGTCCCCGAGCCTCTCCGACGCATTAGCATTTTTAATTTTCACAACGTGTATGCCGAGACCTCCCACCCGCGGAGCGCTGCTTTGCGCTACGTTTTTGTTCGAAAAAAAAAAAAAAAAATGAAAAGGAAAAAAAAATACAAGGACTACCGACTCTGTTTGTGGGCGATGTACTCGGCGGCGAAAAGAGAAAAAACATCTGAAGCCGGAAAGCACGAATGGGAGAAATAAAATTTAATAACCAAAACAGTTGGGGTTTCTCGTTTTCTTGCGCAAACGGGGGCGCAAAATTTCGTCCTTGTTGAGGATTCGCGCGTGGAGTGTTCCGCCGTCGAAAGACAGCGCGATTTTTCGAGCGTGAATTTCGCGCGTCGTGACTTTCGGTATTCGTGCTTCGCGATCATTGAGGAAGCTGAAAAAGGGCGAATTAAGAAAAATTAATTTACCGAATATCCGTTGGAGTGTGAATTTAATTGGAAATCTTTGGTAGTCGCGATCCACGTGGGAGACGCGAGCCAGAGAGTCCTAACTCGATCAACCAACTGTCCGCTCGTGACGAATTAACGCGCGTAGCCAGGATTATTGAATCCTCGGAAACTATGTGCAAGTGCGCCGTGTTTCGTCGTCTTCATGCAAATTGCTCGGAAGACAGAGACGTCCACGAAATTACACTGCACACCGTGAGTACATCGGTGTCTGAAAATAACACCCGTCTCCGTAGCCTCTGGTGACAATATTCATCTCGCGCGTTCGAGAATAAACCCGGTGAGGTAATATTACGCACCTCGAAGTATAGCGAAAGTGACGATAGTGCGATATCCCTCTTAAAAAAATTAGTGGGTAAAATATCTCGCATTTTTTATGTAAGTATTGCTGTTGCTAACCAACGAGTAGCAATTTCACTCGTGTTATTGTATTTTGACAGTTCTCGGGCGTGCGAGGTTTGAAGATTTGTTAAGGTTATTTCGGAACGGGTGTTCGAACGCCCATGGGCTATTAATAATATTAATCCATAGACTAATATTATTAAAAAAAAAATTCGCAAAGAAAAACAAAAAGGGTACTTTTTTCGCGAAAAAAAAAATCGATTTCGTAAAGTTTGAAGACCCTATCCGATGGGAAATTTCCTGCTGATTCTGAAAAACACCGTTGTTTGCCAGCACAATGGAAAATTCGTCAAGAAAAACGCGAAAAACTTATTTCCACTTTTTTCGAACTTTCGTCACTTAAACAAATTGGGGTTACTTTTTTGGATCCATCGAAACTGGATTTTGTTCTTGCGTTCGAGAGAAAACTCAGTATCGAAAAGAATGTCGCAAGGCAGAACGCGACATCTTGATTCCTGAATTTTACACAGAATTTAAAAACCAGACTCCCAAAAATCGCAAAAAAAAACGTAAGGGGTACCCCTTGGAAACATTTGCGATTTTTGAGGGTTTGACTTTAAAATTCTGTGGAAAATTCAGGAATCAAGATATCGCGTAAAGAAGATCCAGGTTCGATTGAGCCAAAAAAGTAACTTCGATTTTAATGACGTAACGAATTTTCGAAAAAAGTGCGAAAACACTTTTACTTTTTTCATTTTTTTTACACTCTATTTCGGTGTATTGTTGCCCGTACACAACGAATTCGTCTTTAGTTTTGTTCTCAACGCAATAATTTTCACGAAAAATCGAAGAACTTCCGCAAAAAAATGGCCCAGTTGATGAAGAATATCTCATGCACTCGCGCTGCGCCACCGCAGGTGGAAGGTAATACACGCCTGGATCGTTACGCCTACCGTGAAAACACCGGTATGCGCGTTAAAACGATGTTTTGTGCGAGCCCCGTCGCACCAGACGCCATCTATTATGTAACGGGTGTGCGTCACAAAACATACAGCGGCGTCGTATTAACACGTACAGCGATGTCGGAGAAGCAAAAGCGGCGACGGCGAGCGACGAGCCGAGCGCCGCGCAGCCCGGGCCCCGCAGTTCGCCAGTGTCGCAAACGGTGAACGCTAATAATTGCGTCGCTTAACCTTGGACAGTGATTAAAGCATCCTTCGTGCGTCCGTTACGCTACCAGTTAACGCGACGACGACGACGACGACGAGCGCACTCCACGCGCGCGACACGTCGATCATCTGGCTTGCTTACCCATCTGTCTGTTACCGATGCTCTTGGGGATCATTTGTCCATCGATTATCATTTATTGACCCATTACACGTCTTCTTTACGTCACTTTTTTCGACTCAGCCGCGCTAAATTTGTTTCCCAGAAGCGACGATTAAGTTGCTGACGTGTTTAAAAAATCGCGGAAAAGCATTCCGAAATTTTATTCTTCGCGATTTGCCAATAATGATTTATTTAATTCGACTATTAATTTCGTTAGGCTTCTCATCGACACAATTTTATATTGTTAATCTTTTTTTTTTCAACAAAAAAAATTGACCTGCCACTTTTGTCATCTTTTGATCTCGTCGTCAAGAATTTCTATTCCAGTGTAAAACAAATTAATGAATATACATCGGGAATAATCGTTTCGCTATGGGGATCAAGTGATTATTGCACATTTGTACAGGATCCTGACGACAGGAAACTCCGTCACCGTAATCGCCAGATGTCGCTCACTCTGTTTAGTCTGAGGATGTCCCGATCTTCACCATGCTGACGACAAATACACGCATGGAAACCCGGCGAACGAGTGACGAGAGTCGACGCGAGGAATCCCAACGTTACACGCACGCAAGTGGCAATTTACCGAGGCACCTAATCATTGCCCAACGGGTGATTCGTGCCAGCGATCCGTCCTTTATGGGTCTTAATCTAGGAGTCAAGTGCGCCGCGAGTGCGCCATTTCGTTTAATCCCTGCATACTGATTAAGACGACACCGCGCGTCTCTTTGGCTCGGGGCGCCGTACGCGCGGGAACCTTTGACGAGCCCTCCCGGCACTTTGGCTGGGGTTACGGACACCGGTTTGCGAGACAATAAGCCCTCCTTTGGTTTTAGGACCTTCCAAAAGTACCACCAGGACTGCGTCGCACCAGAATCACCCGGAGGGCTAGGAATATCCATGGTTAGCCAAGTTGTGACCCTGTACTTATTCAATGTTCTCGCAACTGGGATCCCCAAAGTCCTGCAAACACATCAGACACCCCTCCTATGGATACCGGACCTGATCCTACAACTTTGGTCCATTTAATCAACCTTATCATCCACTTTTGGATTTCTGAAATCAAAGTCCACCAACTTTTAGGTATTTTATTTATTATTAGCAGGTTGTTGTGGCTCGTGCGCTTTGCGCGCTCGCTATATGTTCGAATAAAAATTAAATCGTTAAGGAAATTAACATCAAATTAACGTCCAAACTTTATAAAATCGAGAAATTTTTTTTTTCGATTTCGTAAAGTTTGAAGACCCTATCCGATGGGAAGTTTCCCGCTGATTCCGAAAAGCACCATTGTTTGCGCGAAAAACAAAATTCGATGAGAAAAATGCATGAAATGATTTTTCATTTTTTTCCAAATTTCATCACTTCGCTAAAATCGAGGTTACATTTTTTCGATCGATCAAACCTGGGTTTTCTATGTGCGTTCGAGAGAAATCTCTATAACGAAGAGAATGCTGCAAAGCGGAACGCTATATCTGGATTTATGAATTTTTTACAGGATGTTAAAGTCAGACCCTCAAAAGTCCTGAGAGATAATTTGTAAAAAAAATATCTGCAATGCCCCGAGGCTAAGAAGAAAATGTCCCAATACCGCAAAAATCAGGTACAGAGGGAAAAATGCCACATGTCCCCCGATAATCAAACGGGCCGAAGCATCCCAACAGGGTCAACGAACCCGGCGTATGTTTCCGTTCGCGTTTGGTAGGGGGGCCATCGTGCCCGACGTTCCAGGGGGGCTTAGTGGCGCGCACAGTGGCCATTTCCAGTAGTTTCATAATTCCTCCCCGTAATTGGAGAAACTACACACGACACATGTCCCAATCGCATTATCGTCCTATTGCGCACTGAGCGCGGGGCTTCGGCGACCAATTCCACGGCGGAATTACCGAGCCGAACTCGTTCACACGTGTGCATATCGCGTTGCGTTCGGGCCTATTGTGGACTGCATGTCTTTTCGACCCCAAGACAACCGGATCATCGGTGGCATCTGTGGGCCGAATCCGCTTGAAATTAGGAAGTTCAGCGGCGAACCGGTTGGGGGTAATTCAAGCCACCTTCGTATTCATACTTTTGGCTTTCAGTCGATAGTCTGAAATAGGAGAGGAGAGAAGGGGGCGAGGGGGGGTTAAAAGATTTTGTAATAATCGAACGAACCCGAATGACACCCAACAAGCTCGCAGCGAGTCTGCACAGCCAATACAATCGGGCACGCGTGCTACGCTTTCCTGGGCTTTCGGAGGGGGGGGGGGGGGGGGGTCGGGTTCTGGATGGGGTCCCCCCTTCCGCGACCTCAATGCCTCGGCGCGCTCCTGTCTAGCGCAAATGTCTGGGTCTCCTCGAAATTATTATATGGACTGCGCTCGAACCCGAGGGGGGTTCCTCGAGGCGAATAAACGCAACGCAACGACAGAGGGGCGTATTCAACGCCGAACTTGGCTTAGGGCGACTTCACAACGGAGCGAATAGCCTGGAGAATCAGGAAACCTGTTATTTCGGTGCTGTCGTTGAAAATTCAGGACCCGCATTTTTTTTTATTAAGGATCGTAAGTCGTCTTGTAGAGATTGTATTTTTTAAATATCAGCAGTTGTGGATGCAGCGAATTCTCTTAAGGCGGGTACACAATTCGCAATAATTTGCTGCAAACCTTGAAACATTTGAGGCTACAAATTTTTTTTTGGTTTTCACAAATTCATGCGACGTTGGGTTGGTGATTTTTTTATTTTTGTTGTTTGGTTTCAAATTTAGAATTATTAATCATTGTGGACGCACCCTTAGGTCACTGTGCGCCTCTCTTTCTTTCGCGCTCTCGCCTTCTCCGTCGCGTACACTTATACGCCCTGGCTAATGGCACGAGGAGAGAAGTGAATCATTTTTTTCTCCTCCACCTCGCGCACTGCACACGCGGTGTACGTGACACTCGTGCACGCTTCGTGAAACTTTCGCACGCACCGAGAGACGCTCGTCTGCGTAGATTTCCCGTGCGGTTTTTTCGGCTGCGACACTGGAAGTTGTGGATTTTCGATACGTCTTCAAATTTGTGGTTCAATTTTTAATTCCAGTTCAGCTATGAATCGGGAACGTTTCTAGCGGTCAGTAAATGTGGGGCAGGAATAAATCAGCCACAGAGTGTTTCGGTATTTCGATATTTCGATACTTCGATACTACGATACTGGAACGAAAATCCCGTCCACCATGAACTTTTTAGACGGCGATTGCCGGCGAAATGGTGATCGTGCGCTCGTTCAATAAGCCTCATTAACGCCGCCACAACCGGTAACCTCTGGCCGAGTGAGAGATGTGGCAACCGGTGTAATATGCAAGACGATAAGTTGTCCGAGTCTAATCTTGGGCAACGCATCGGGTTTTCCGAGTTATTGAAAGCTGTTATCCAACTTATTGAAAAAAAAAAAAAAAAAAAAAAATTGAAAACTGGTAGCACCGGATTTTGTTTCGTTTTTTTTGTAAGTTGCACGACGGCCTCCACCGCAGTGAAGTTCGCCATCGCGGGGTCTTCCCACAGTTCGTTACATTCGCCGTGTTGCGCTCGTCGCGCGGCCGCGTTTATCGTCACCTCGTGCCGTCGTCGCCGCCGCCGCTGCTGCTCCGCGAGCGTAATTTCTCGGCTTGCATAGAAACGCGAACCGCGCGAGCGCCGAGCTCGCTAAGCAGACAGCCTTGAGTGGTATTATCGGGTTGCCGCTACTCGTCACTCGCGCGTCGACCGCGCGCTTAGGACTCGGCGGTTGTCCGGAGCCTCCAAGTCGTCCTGCAATCTCGCGATTTTATTGCATTCGTTACATTCACGGACAATTCGCGAAAAATTCAACACATTATCGTCATCATCATCATTACTATTTTATATTTGCAATGTTTTTGATTTTCTTGGATTTTTGTGTTTAATATAAAACCTAAGAAAATCACAAATATTGCACACTAAACGTTATCATTATTTGTTATGCAATGTTTCCTAAATTTTTTAATTTTATTTTTGTCAGCTTAAAGAAAGAGACAATGAATTTCGCCAATCTCGCCGTGATTTTATTTCCACCGCACCACGCGCGATGGTCTATTTTATTAAATCGCTCAATTTCCCCGCGGGGCAGCCGCGAGATATCGCGGGCCGCGCGCGCGAGTCGTGCTTTATCGAATAAGAATAATGGAATGCGGGGCACGTACGGCGATCTCTGTTCGATTGCGGGATGTGCGGGCCGCGCGCGGAGATTATGGCGGAGAAATGCAACACCGGTAATGCGGAATTATTTATGCCCGGCGGTGGTGGTGGTGCTCGGGCCCGGCGCTTAGACCAGGCGTAATTCTCGGCGCACTACGTGCGCACCGGAAAGTCAGCCACCCCTACAAACGTGCTGACCAGCTGCGCCTATACACGTATCGCCCGCGCCTACCCACACACCGGAGCTACCTGCGCGCTCTCCCTGCCTCTCGCCGCATTGTCCGAAGCCGCGCACTAACTTTCCCCCCATAACAAACATCATTGCGACGTAAACGATGCAGTAGTGGATTCCGAGCGAAGTGCGGTCTTATCAATGAATTACGCACCGCCTACGTGGGCCATACCCAATGTGGGCCTCCTCTTTCACCCTATTTTTTATGGGTATTTTATGGGTATTTTAAAACATCATTTTTGCAATGTTAGTTACGAGTCCTTTGTCGTTGAATTTTGATTCAATGAGGGAGACCTCTTAATTTAACGGATCGAAGCATTTTTTTTTTTTTTGAGTATCCGAATAATATTTTTGATGAATTATTTGAAAGAAGATAAAATATTAAATCAGTGCCAGCCAACATTTTTCTGCGTCCTAAAAAAACCCAGACTCATTTTGTAACAGATCAAAAGGGATTTTTTTTAGTACACGAATATTTTTTTTATTGCACAAAACATCTTTCAAAAAATCAGTGCCTGCATTTCTAGTCACAACCAACATTCTCCTGCGCCCTAAAAAAACCCAGCCCATTTTTTTTCGCCGTGCTCCGCTGAAAAAACTGCGCAAAAAAAGAGGTCGCGTTCAATGGGCCCAGGATGAAACGAGTGACGCGGGCTATTTGCCTGCCGCAGCTATTTCCAATGTATCAACGAGGCGGGACGCGCACAGAGCCGAGAGACGACGCCAGAAGTTAAGAGCTTCTATTCGGTCGCGCGCGCGTCGTCCGCGGGGCGGCGACGGTGTATTACGGTGCGCGCGCGCGCGCGCGCGCGTGTTTTGAGTCATCGCGTTTCAGTGCCCGCGTCGTGGAAAATACTCGGGCGCGCGTGATCCCCGTTTTAGCTGAGCCGCGCGCGGCGCACCGACGGACACGGGAGCAGCGACGCGCACGCGCGTGCGCGATGCACGCGCGCGCATATATCTGTCTGCTGTGCTCTCGTGCGGCGTGCAACCAACGCGCAGGGCCAGAGACGTGAGAATATACAAGCACACGTGCCCGGCCTGATATATCCCGTGCCTGCCCCGATACGACGCACATGCGTAACAGAGTCTTCTGCCTTTTTTATCCGCGGCTGCGACGACTCGCGCGTAATACCCTCCCCTCCCTACTCCTCCCCCCCCCTCCCCCCTCCCCCCGGGCCCCCTCCTCCTTCCAGCTCGCGAGCTGACCCCACCGGCTCTGCCCGCGACCACCGCTCATTCACAACCGTGTAGCACGTTTCCTGCGCCCCGGTCATTAAGTCACCTCTCGGTACCTCGTCGAGTTTTCGAAGAGCCTTTTGCTCAGTTTTGTGGGAATTTTAAACACTAAACTAGGATTACTGATGTCTGATGAATTATAATGTTTTTAAGGGTCTGCGAGGAAGGGAATAAGTCGGGTCGATTTTTTTTTGCGCTTCTATCGAATTTTTTTTCTATCGCATTTATAGTTCGCTGCTTCTATCTGAGTCGTCATAATTGCCAGCCGAATGAAAAAAGGTTATAAATATTACTATTATGATTATTACTATTGTTATATCTTTATATTTTTATATGCGAATTTTTTAATTTTTGTGAAAATGATATTTTATTTCGTGGTCAAAATGAATAAAAAATGGTCCTGGTTTGGATGTCGAAAATCGAAATAACATTTTTAATTGATCACTTTTTTTAAGGCTCGACCAAAATAGGTTAAGTCGCGAGGTTTTTGTTGTCGAAGCATTTTCGTCGGATTATATTCTCGAGGTCGGCCTGAGTGCAGATAGAGTGCATCGGTTTTCGTTGCGAGCGGCGCGGGTCGCGTGTGCATTCGATTCGGATACACCACGTTTCCACGGTAGGTCGATAAGCAGCGCGTGAGCCGTGGAGCGCGTAGTAGTGCGGGTGGGGGCGACGGGAATGGCTTCGTACGCTCCTACATCGTCTCGCCGTCCTCGTCGCACTCGCTACGCGCTTCGGGGCTCCCCCCTCGCTCGCCGCTCACCTCCCCACTCCGTCCGTCTCCCTCAATCTTCGTGGCTCTTGCAACTCCACCACGTTAGTGTCTACCGATCCCCTCAACGCCCCCCTCCCCGCCCCCTTCCGTCTCTCTCGCTCGCACTCGCGCTCGGGGAATCCCCTTTTGCCCCTTTGGCCCCTCATTTCCTCTCCCTCGCTCGCAACGTTTCCGTCCCACCAGCGTGAATTTCCCCCTCCACCGGTTTTTAGCTCTCCCCTCTTGACGTCGATGTTTCTTCACGCTGCGTCCGTCTCGCTCGGACTCGGCCGGTGTTCCGATCAATTCCACCCCGCTCGCTGTTTCCCTCTCGCACTCGCTGCGAGAGTGACGCTCGCTCTCCTCGCGTCCCGATCGCTGACCACGCGCCAAATATTGACCTAAAACATTGATGTCTCTCCTGCTCACCAAACTCGATACTTTATTTCGTCATTTTTGGAGCTGGTTCATTAATTTACGTGTGAATCTTTACTACATGATAAATACATTGACGACGCATTTCCGTGTCGTTGTCGGCGAAAAAACCTCACGTATCGGTGCCTCCACGAAAATAAAAAAATGTCATTGATTCAATAAAGCCTTCGCTTGCGGGCTGCGAAAAACAAGTGCCATCAATTCAATTCTATTTCTAATTCCTACAATTTCGTATGATACGGAAACGATAACTCCAATATGCGAAAAAGAATATTTAATAGTCTCTTGCTTCAATGTTAAATCGGTTTGTGACAACAATAACTAGACGTAATTCAAAAGCATTGATTTTGGCAGCCCCCAAGCGGAGGTTTCATTGAATCCATTTTTTTCGACGTATGAGCGTCGCACCAGCTGTCAAGTTTCACTGAGAAAAAAATGTAGTATTAGTAACTACAAAGTGACAATTATTTTGCATAGTAATCATAACTGTATTTCAAATAGCGGTCATCATAGCTGTAGAGTTAATCACCGTAAAAAATAAAAATAATAGCATGAACGAAAAATTGACATTTGTCATTGCGTTTACGGTTCCCAAAACTCGCACGATTTCTCCGAGTGTGCGCCCGGCTGGTAGTAGCGCGCGCACTGGCAATCGAGCTCTGCGCCGTCGGTCCCCCACCACCGCCGGCCTCCCCGCCCGCCACCCACGCCTCGGGAGGCAGCGCGGGGTCGGCGGGGCAGAGGGGGGAGAGACCATCGCGTAGCGGCCATTCCTTTGCCGAGCCCCGTGAAGCGCGCACCCGGAACGTCTTCTGTTTCGCGTGGAAAATCGCAACCACGCCTCTCGCTGCAATCGGTCATCTCTAACCCCCGTTAACCCCACGAGGAATTGACCCGCCGCGACTCTGTCACATGCGGCCGAACGTCGTAACGAAAACAGAGAGAGAGAAAAAAAAGCACGAAGGTTGATGAAATTTCGTCCGATCGAAGGCAGAAACGAAAACACTGAGCCGAACACACGTGGTGCGAGGAGAAGCGAGAGAGAGAGAGAGAGAAGGAAGAAGACACGAGACGCAACAATAACGAGGGAGGCGACCGTTGAAATTTCAAATTTTCAAAAAGTGCGCGCCAAAAACTGCGAGCAACGCGATTGGTCGATACGATTGGTCGAGTCGCGAACAGCGAGACCGAGCGAAAAGTGCGAACGCCTTCGTTATTAATAATAATAATAATAATAATAATAATAATAATAATAATAATAATAATAACAAGAGGAGAGAAAGACGCAGAGAAATCGATTGACATTGAGGGGATCCGCGTTAATTAGCGCCGCGCGCTAAGCAGGTAATCAAGGGGAGAGAGAAGCGAGAGAGAATAATTCGCGCGAGGACCAGCGCGACGAGACTCCCGGGAGTCGCGGGCCCGGCGAGTTCATCGGGCGAGTTGCGAGCGGCCAGCACGCGGCGAGGCCGAGAGGGGCGGGAGGGACGTGGCGGCGGAGGGTGGGGGGGGGATAGCGGATTCCGAGGGCGGGGGAAGAGAGTCACGGGGGGCGGCGGCCGCGCGGTGGGGGAAGCCCGGACGAAGTTGAAGTGCGCGCCACCGTTTCGATGACTCTGTCAGTGTGAACCGAGCGGCGCGGGATTGCGGTTTGTTCGTCGACGCAGCGTGACTCGAAGAAAAAACGTGTTTCACTCGGTTCTCGGCTTTCGGGTTCGACGACAACAACAACAAACACGAGCGAACAAACGGGAACAAAACACTGAAAAAAAGAAAGAAACACAAAACCCACTAACCAACGAGTGAACGAAGTTCGTGCGAAAAAAAAACAAAAAAAAAGAAAACAAGTGAAATACACCACAAATGATAGAAACGTAAAGATAGTGCGAATCCGTTTTTTTTTTACAAGTGAAACGATCCCCTTTTTCTGTGACACCAAAATTTCAAGTGCAATACTCGGTTATATTCGTTTAAAACGGGATTAATAATTATAATATTGTATATTATATATATTAATCATTATAATATCGTATATTATATATATTAATAAATATATATATAAGAACACGCGCTCGAGTATATGTGATATATTTGCGTGCGCGACGAGTCGTGTGGGGTTCTTTCGGGCTGGTGCAGCGCACGAGACACCCGAGTGTGTCGTAACTCGGTATAACACACAACTCGGTTGTGTCTCTCCGGCTCCGGAGCAGCGAAGGCCGCGCGCGCGCGGCGAACGAACGGCCCGACTCTCGTTAAGCCTGTGCACAGCGCTGCTGCTGCTGCTGCTGCTGCCCGCTGGTTGTGTGTCGGTGTTGCCGGTGCGGTTACAGGACTGGTGCTAGCCAGGGATCGACGTGTGTGCGCGCTGCTACTTTACTCGGCGAGATCCAGCGAGGAGAGGCAGAGAGAGAGAGAGAGAGAGAGAGAGATAATATATATATCCGTCGTTACGAAGCACCGCGCGAAGGACGAACACACCGGGAGAGAGACGGTTTACTGCGGAACGTGCAGCGCCACCCGTGTTGCCTCCCCCTCCGCCCGCGACGACGACGACGACGACGACGACGACGACTACGTCGCGCCGCTCCGCTCGCCTCTCCGTGCGCCGTCGCCGAGGATTCACGTCCGGTTTACTCTAGAAACTCGAGAGAGGACATCCGCTCCGGGCAATATGTTTCGGGCGTACGGCACTGCACCGGCGGAAACACCGGCCGGCGGTGCGGATATCTATCCGTGGAATCCGACCTTCTTCAACAAAGGTGCAGTCCCTTTTCGCTGATTATCGAAGGATTTTTTGCCTTTTTTTTAGACGTGGTTCTCATTGTTTTTTTTTGCGACTTCGAGGAGAAAAATAATTGACGGCGATAGGTAGTCGATTAGACTGTGAGGAATGTTTCACTGTCGCAGCAAAATGTTTAGCTGTCACGGCGAATTTTTTTACCACTGCTGCAAATACTCTGGAATATTTTTCTATGTTGGTTCGGGGCTTTTGGAAATCAGGGACATGACGCAACGTGAGGTGTCGTTTTTTTGGGAGTGTGAGAAGTTTGAATTTCGCGGGGTTGAAGCCGAGTGGGTTTGGAATCTGAGCTGAAGTTGCGAAATCCGATTGGAAATATTTCAAGAAAGAAAGGAAAAAAATTGTGGGAAAAAATGCGTGTAGTAATCTGTGATACTCATTTGTTTTGACACAAGAATAACGATAACGAGAGAGTCAGTCCTGTTCCCGAAATCGATATCACATGACGTATTGATTGATGATCGATGCATGTATTTTCCAACGAAGGCAATTGGCTCTATTTCACTCTAAAACGAGCATCTGTAATAATTGTCCACACCGTATCGAAGCCGGAGTTGCAAATCCTCATTGCTTTAAGAAATAAATGTTACACGTATCATCAGCCATCAACTTATGGTATAACTACAATACGTACCATTGTCAACTTTATTTCTGAAAGATTCAGGGATTTACAATTCCGATCAAAGCCCACGATGATGACAGGCGATTTTTATTGACGGGAGAAAATTGCGATCGTTGACGGGTCAAACGTGCTGAGCTGTAATCGGACACATCTCGTTTGATTTACGATCAAAGTGGAGCTCGGTCTATCGACAGGAGTCGTTAATTTCCGTTGATTAGAAAAGTTGCGGTATGTAAATTCGATTGCGAGGAGCCCGTTCGACGTTTTACGCTCCTGGGCCGCTCTTATCTAAGGACATTACGTTCTTCACGATCGGCGTTGTTTCTCGATAAGGCGGTGTTATCAGCGCGTCGCATCATTCGGGGCGATTCACTCGGCGCGCGCGTTAACCGCCTGCGGTCTAGTTGCCCCGGGCAACGTAGCGCCGGTTGGCCGCTACTGCCGCCGCCATTTCGTCTCTCTCTAACCCTTTTCCGGGCTCGATATCCACCTCGGGCCGAAGGTGAAACGCCGGGGTGCCGCGTGGCCGTCAAAACGACCCGGGTGAATAAAAGTTAATGCACTTTTCGAGCGCGTTTCTGCCTGCCGATAGGAAGGCAGAAACGACGGGAAGCTCCTACGGTTTGGGTCAAACGCGACGGGCGGCACGATTGGCGGCGTTTAATTAGGGTACGCGGCCGATAATCGTTTGGCGGACTAAACGGCTTTCGATAACAGCGCTGGGAAAAGCCAAGACTCTCGTCGTTCTATTTGAAATAAAAATGGATAGGAACAAAAAATTTGTATAAATAATTAGAAGGTAATGCTTTCACGAAAAAAACAGTGAGAAAATGTTTATCCCTTATGGAAATAAAGTGTATTCAAGATATATGAATTATATACAATTATACATATCGGCCAAAAGTTCTATATCCGCTATAAATTTTTTATATATCCACCGGATATATTTTCATGAGATTTATCTGAGATATATCTTGAATAGATAAAAATGTTTGTTGTATATATTTTCGGCCAAAAGTTCTACATTTCTTATGTATTTTCAAAATATAATTTATTTCCATGGCGGGTGGGGGCCTAAATTAGAACTTTTATTCTGTAAACAAAAAATAGGATTTTTTATGTAAACAAAAATAAGAATTTTTATGTAAACAAAAATAAGAATTTTTATGTAAACAAAAATAAGGATTTTTATGTAAACAAAATTAAGGATTTTTTAAGTACACAGAAATAAGAATTTTTTATGTAAACAAAGACAAGGATTTTTTATGTAAACATAAACTGGGATTTTTTACAAATGATTTTTCACGTCGCAGACATAAAAAGTCGGACCAAAGTACCGCGGTGATGTTGCCGGGTTTTCGCCTCGAGATAAGACACGTCGCTTATCAGTTCGCTCCATTGTCAGTTGGGTCAATTGACTTAGCTCGAGATAGTTTGACGATTGTAAACGACGCTCGCGGGCTCCGCGTACGGCACTGCGAAGCATCGAAGGCTTCGCGGTGGTGCGCGCCGCGTTGTCGCTGCCACAACGGCGGCTTCCTCGCGGCCGGGATGCATTTCTTCACCCAAAGCCGAGACTCGTTGATTAAACATATCTTGGCTCGCGCGAGCGAGACGGGTCAGTTGACACGATTGGTTTTTATAAGCACCGACGCGGTTCGCGTTTACATCATCGTGTCTTACCTTGACTCGCTTTATTCGCTATTTTATCTATCGACATCTGCATCGACGTCTGCAGCGTTAGGGCTGTCCGGGCCACAGTTGAGAGTCATGAATGGTAAACAAGTCAATAACAGTAAACAATAATAATGATAAAATCATAAATACATTTTCATTATAAATTATATTTTGATATATCCAATAAAAAAAAATACTAAAAAATGACAACGTGTGGAATTTTTTATCCATAAACTGGTAAATTATTAAATTAAGTAAATAAAAGCGACGCTGAATTCCGATAAATCAATTTTTTTCGATACACTATTTAAAGAGCAGGGATTGAGGTTTCGCTTATTGAAGATGGAAAAAAATGCAAAAAAAAATTCAGTGGTTTCGAATAGTGTTGAAAAAATGGGCCGTGTCGTTCTATGAGATTTACAACGGAAGTTTGAGCGGGCCGACTGATCGGGAACGTCGAGTACCGAGCGAGTGCGAGTGGCTTGTTTTAAATCGGGACTCGCTAACCCTTGGCAATGCGACGTCGGCCGTAGCTCGCTCGCTCTCTCTCCCTCCCTCCGGGCGTCTCGTGGCGTCGTATTTTCGTTGTATTTTTCCTCGACTGAAATCACGACGCACGATTCCGCGGACGGCGAGCTATGACGACACACGCACCGCCTCACTGGGTTGCGTCGATGACTTAGTCTGAGAGTTCTCGGGTGGTACGTGACGTGGCTCGCGATACACATCGCGCTTCAAAGAGAGAATGAGCGCTCGTTCGAAAAGAGAGAGCGAAGAGGAACAAAAGGAAGCGAAATGGGCGCAGCCGAAAATATCCGCTGGGTAGAATTTCCATGGGGCAAGAGTTATTTCTCACCGGGGAAATTATTACGGGATATGTAAATTATAATAATAATCATTCGAGGAAATTTTTTTTTTGGTTATATAAATGAAACTATCGTTTCTTTCTGAAATGGGCAATAAAAATTACTCATTTACAAAAATTCCGGGTGACGGGACTTTATTAAATTATCGAGATCCATCGTTATCATTATATTTGTCGTATTATCGTTGCCCAAAGCACCGAAATAATTTATTTCTCAGTGTTCCAAGAATTTAGATCGCTGAAACTGGTGAAATTGATAAATATCATGAAATTGGTTGTGAATCATGAAATTCCCGAATGAGATACATCGTGAAGCCCGCTTGAAGAGCCGGATGATCACGAATGTGTGTACAATTTTTATCGGATGCTCGTCTGCCCCGACTGGAGCGTTGCCAAGCCAACAGTTGATACTCTATCGACACGCATAGATATACCGCTCTAGAGAAAATCACGCACAGTCCACAAGACTCGGAGTCTCTGTGAGTTTATTGATTCAATTCAACGTTGCAGCGACATAGCGTCACTGATAAACCATGGACTTCACTTTCTTCGACTCGCGAGCCATTAAGACTTATCGAGTGTTTCCGTAAACAAGACTCCACTTCATCGAGAAGAAGAAAAAATACGTGACAAACACTTACAGCATAGGCTACAGTCATCTCCCCAAGGCTATTGCCTTGAGTCACGGAGTGGTTCGATTTATACGGTGGCAATAATCACGGATTGGCTAAAACGTGACAATGGCTAAAGTCACGGAGAAGCTAAAGTTCGACAATCACTAACATCACGAAGTGTCTGAACACACGTAGTGTCTAAAGTCTTGGAGTGGCTAGAATCACGGAGTGTCTAGAATCACGGAGTGTCTAGAATCACGGAGTGTCTAGAATCACGGAGTTTCTAACTTCACGGAGTTTCTACATTCACGGAGTGTTTAAGATCACAAAGTGCCTAATACCACAGACGTGTAACATCACGGAGTGTCTAAAGCCCTGTATTGTCTAAAACCAAGAAGTAGCTAAAAATCCTCTATATCCACAGTAAACACCGGAACTGTCTGGTGCAATAATTTCTTCGGTTGGCTCGTGTAAAAATAATCCCCCTCACGATCCGATACACGAAACCGCTCGGCGAAGTCGGAAGAACGAGAGGTGCAAGAGGGAAGCGACGGAATAACTGATTAATAGCAGGCAATATCCATTACACGGTTGAGGGAGAATTATCGCTTGTTTTTCCTTGGCAATGCTTTTTTTTACGACGGATTTTCCGGTAGTCGCTGATAAGCGATTATTATACTCGACGCAGGCCGTGGCCTCGCTCGCCCGGCAATCCCGCTCGTCGCGCGTTTCACGCTCGAACACGTGACACACGTGTGTTTTCATTCGAAAGACTCGTTGCGCGCGTCGCCCGCCGCTCGGTGACAAAACGAATCGCTTTTCCGCTTACGAATATCACGAGTGCGTTAGCGACGGGCGGAACGTCGGTTACGACGCCGAATGGCGCGTTCGCTCTTACCGTACGAGTCGCCGGGAGAACAATCGAGTGGCATCGGCCGCTGCTCCGTGTAATAAGTCGCACACAATCCACTGTCTTGCGGCTCCGAGACGCATGAGACCTAATAGCTCTCGCGCGACTCACTCCAACTCTCACGATCGCTCGCGTCACGCCGGACAATGACAAATGATCTTAATTACCATGACCGCAACGTACCATTTTCTATTTGACCATTCAACGTCCCCTTTTCATCCACCCACGTGTTGTTGTTTTTTTTCCTTCGCTCGTATCTTCGCGTCCTTTGAGAATGCCAAATAATTGTTGCAAAACGCGGCAGGGAATTCACCAAATTCCAGTTGAGCAGGAATACAAAAAGTTGAAGATTTAGACTCTTATTTTTATTTTTTATTTTATTCGTGTATTGGGGATTTGGTGGATCGTAAAATCGAGCCGGTTTCTCGGGTTCGAGGAGGGGAGAATGCGAGAATAGAGACGAAGGACCGGGGAGTCGAAGGGCACCCGAGGGCTCGGAGTCGTCGCCAGGGTCTTTTAAAGTTTAAAGGGTCCTTCGAGAGGATCGGCACACGATCTTTTCTCGCGCAGTGAGAACCAGAGCCGTCGGACAGGTGTCCGGCACCTGTTCCCTTCTCTGTTGTGGCTCTCGCCACCGGATCGTTGGCTTCCAGTATTCCCCACTGGCGCAGCTTTTGCCATTCACACCCGGAGCCCGAAACTGTAATTCCACCTTCGCGTGTCTGTCGATCGCTCCAACCTCTAACTGGATAATATTGCCCGTAAAATATCTTTCTCACTCGCGTTTCTTTGCAATTTTTTGCACATTTCTATGCGGTCTACAAATTTTTTCAAAATTTAAATACTTATCGCTACCTTCAGCAGTTAAAAACTTATCTGCAAAAATAACTTTCAAGCCCACAAAATACAGAAAACACTGCAAAAAAAAATTCGAGCGCACGAAATACAGAGAATACTGCAATAAAAAATGTCAAGCGCACGAAACAGAGAATACGGCAGATAAAAATTTCAAGCGCACGAAATACAGAGAGGCAAAGAAAAAGCGAACAGAAGCGGATTTCTCGCTTCTTTTTTTGTTACAAATTCCATTAAACTTTTTATTTTCCCAGCGTTTGTTTGATCGCATTATTCATCTCGGTTTTCGTTCTCTCCACGGTGACCCTGTCGCCGTCCTTCTCCGTTCCCTCGGTTCGCCTCTGCATCCGTCTCTCCGCCGGCCTCGCCTCGTCTCCGTCGCACTCGGGCGGCACCGAGAGAGCCCGAGTGCCTTGACCTGGCCTGACCTGCGCAACTTCGCACCCTACCCGGTACCTGCTACCCCTCCGTCCTTCCGGCCCGCCGCTCGGTTCTCTCTCGCTCTCTCTCTCTCTCTCTCTCTCTCTCGCTTTCTCTCCTTCGCTCCCCTTCCCCTCGGTCCCTACGCGGCGCGATCCTCAGCCACGCTGCCTCGCAGCTCGTCCCGCCATCGCAATGTCGACTCCGATCTACCCCATTTTCAGTGGCGCTCCATACGCGCTCCTCCCTCCCCCCCCCCCCCTCTCATCTCCCCCCTCCACTTTGCTTTTCCTGACGCTTTTTCTACACTCAACGAACGCAGGTTTACAAAATATTTGCAGCGACAAACTTGGCAAAAAAAAAAAATATACTTCACTCCTCGGACAACCGGAGATATTTTTTATCAGAATAAAAAATATCACGTGCCAATTATTTTTCATGCATTTTTTGGGCAGAGTCGAGGATTCGTGGATTCGGGATATTTTTCGAGTCTGTGCAGGGGTGAATTTCGAATGAAGTGATATATTTCAGCTGTACTTAGAAAAAAAAATTTGAGGCTAAAAGAAAATTGAGAACAACGGTCCCCGTCCATCTATATATCGCACATCTGGCCAATTCCCAAAATTCCCTGCCTCCTGCTTTCCCATTTTTCCTCCCCGCGCGTATATCTTACGAACTTTCTCCGTCTCTCCGACTCGTGTGGCGAGTCACCCTCCCTCGCTCATTCTCGAAAAGCCGCTCCTCATATCTCTCCATCATTTTCATTTTATCTCTCCCCGCGCATCTTTCCCTCACACACGCGCCGCGCGCATTTCCCCCAATTTAGTGTGTGCCACACGTACAGCACTTTTCCCGACTCCATCCAACACGCATATTCACTATGCGCCAACCATATTTTCCATTTCCTACACTTTCTCTCGTATTTTTTCATCACGTTTATTCTTTTTTTTCTCTCTCTTTTTTTCCTCTTTATTTTTCACCCACTGCCGCGAGTTCCACCCGGCCGGCCTGACGGGTTGCACATTTCATCGCTTCTTCTTCCGGAAGCTTCGCCACTTTCATATTTCGCTGTGTAGCAGAAGATTTCGTGCCTCTGACTTTCTCTGTCTCTCTATACGCCCGTCGCTCTTGTCTCTTCGCTTTTTTGCCGACGTCTCGGGGAGAGAATACAATTTCAATTTCGAGTTGTCGACAACAAAAATGACTTCTCACTTTGTACTCTTGCTTCCTTAAAATGTTCCGCTTATAAAATAGGAGTTACAAAAAAAGAATTTTATTTAGAAAACTGTTTGGATAGTTTTTATTTTGGAATTTTTGTACTTCCAGTGATCTACATATCAGCTTCTGTATTTTCGTTTATGCGGCAGCCGAACGAGTAAATAAATAAAAAATAAAAAAAGATTATATTTTTATTTAGAAAAATTGTCGGACTATTTTTATTTTGGATTTTTCATGGTCCCAGTGATCTACATATCAGTGTCCACATTTTCGTTTGCGTGGCAGCCGAACGTGTTTTTTTTTTTTCAACGGGAGTCGAAAAATTCTTTCGAGATTGTCGGGGGTAAATTTCACCAAACCACGTAGAATCCCCGAGGCTCCCAATGGATTGGGGTGCGCGCCGGCTCCGAGGGGTCGTATCCGCCGCAGCCGCGACGCTCAGCAGCCCCCTCCCCCCTCCCCCCGTACGTGTGTGTAGCACGCGCGCTACTGTAATCGATAGTCTCGGGCGCATCGCGTCGTTTGTCTACCCGTGGCGGTTCGCGGTCGATCGTCGAAAATGGGACGACACTCGCTGTCTTCCTCTCTCTCTCTCTCTCTCTCTCTCCCTCTCTCTGTCTCTCTCTCTCCCTCTCCCTCTCGCCCGGTCGAATAATTTTCATCTGATTGCAACGTTTTTCTATGACGCTTTCTTCCATCGCCGTTAAGAATCGCTGCTTAACCCCTCTTAAAAAAATCAGTGGATAAATATCCGGCATTTTCGAAATAAGTATTTTCGTCGGGTTATTCGTTCTCTGATTGGCTGTCGGATTGTCTGCAATTTATTAACCATCGAGTAGTTCCAGCCGTGTTACTGTTTTTTGACAGTTCTCGGGCGAGCGAGGTTTGAAGGTTTTACGAAATCGAGGAAATTTTTTTCGTCCAAACTTTACGAAATCGAGGAAATTTTTTTTCGATTTCGTAAAGTTTGAAGACCCTACCGACAGGAAATTTCCCGCTGATTCCGAAGAGCGCCATTGTTTGCCCGAAAAACAAAATTCGATGCGAAAAATAGAAAAAATAATTTTTCACTTCTTTCGATATGTTGTCACTTCGCTAAAATCGAGGTTACTTTTTTTCGATTGACCAAACCCGGGTTTTCCTTCTGCGTTCGCGAGAAAACTCTATAACGAAGAGAACGCCGCAAAGCGAAACGCGATAGCTTGATTTCTGAATTTTTTACAGGATGTTAAAGCCAGACCCTCAAAAATCGCAAATTTTTAGAAGGGGTACCCCTTTCGTTTTTCGCTATTCGACGAAGATTCGTTATCTCCGGATACAGATGACGAGGAAACAGATACGGATGGAGCATTGAGTACGCGGGCATGACGAGGAATAAGATAGGAGGTGATCCTGACGCGGCGATTATTAACGACCTCGCCCGGGGCACACGTGCCCTCATTAATCGTTCAAAGACGTCAACGGGATCTAACGATGATTCGCCGAGAAACGTCGGCGCTTCTTCTTCCTCTCCACCTCCTCGAGCCATTCATCCACCTGAACGTGGCCATAGATACCCGATGAATACGCGAACTCTCCGCCGTAATCGATCTTCCTCGGCGTTGCCGATACATCTCGCGTTGACAAACTTCTTCTCTCGCTTTTCCATAGTGACTCGCATTTTTCCATTTTGTATAAAAAAGCTCAAACTTCTTTTACATCATTTTGTATATTTTTATTGCGTATCGCAATTTGATCGATCACTCAATCCAGTCATCAAGCCATGACTGCTGTAAAGAAAATATTAGTGACGCATTTATAACTCTCAGAAGGAACGAAAAAAAAAAATCCAAGTCACGGGTTTGGGCGACGCCAGAGCCAGAAAGTGGGAATTCGGCCGGGAGGGTTGAAGGCACCCGGGGAGGCAGGAACTCGTCGTCCAGGGTAGCCGCACACAGGGAGAGCGCGAGCGTGCCAGCCCGGTTGATTTATCGGAGTCGGATGTAAGCGGGAGAGCCGCGCGTTCGGTATCGATCGTGGAAAACCGCACCTCCGGGACCCGATGTTTTTCCTCGTGCGGCGTGTCCCACCCCGGTTATATTTCCTCGGGAGAGCCCGGTGAGCCCGCCGAGTTTCCCAATCCCGCGGCCAAGTTTCTCCTCCCGGTTTCGCGCTCGCCCATCGCCTCCGCCACTGGCGCTGGCGCTGCGCTCGATCGCGCGCCGATCGAACGAGTGATATGCAGGTTGCTTGCTGCACGGCGTTCGCGTAATAGGTGGCGCCGAACAAGCTCGCGTGAACCATATTCGTCTTCTTATTCTTCTTCGTCTTCTCTTTCTACTTTTCTTCTCAACCTTTTTTGGGAATGGGTGGTCAAATTGGGACGCATAAGCGAAACATGATTTTATGACGATGACCAAATTGTATTTTCATTGCTTTTCACCCAAAAATTCGATTCCAATTATGAATTTTGAGCATCGTAAAAAAAATAAAAATGCTGTGGAAAATGAAACAAACCTCCAAATTCGGCAATTCGTGCTTTTTTTTTTTAAGTGAGTGATACTCAACATGATTAGTACTGAATAATCATTATATTTTTTTAAACATTTTATTTGGAAATAAAACATTATACATAAAAACATATATTTTTTTAAAGTGACTTTTTAAAAGCCGGATTGCCTGATGTGCCGGCTCTTTGGGAAATATTTTGTAGAAACTTTTCGCGTTACGATGGGGATCACAGCGATGCGCCGTTTATGCATTCCTCTCTTTTTGGTTGCGACGAGAAACTCCCCGAAAAGTTTGCCAAACGCGAAACCACAGCGTGGGATGATTTAGCGGCGATGAAATTTAAGCCACATTAAACAAAATAAATAAAAACGAAAACCATGTATTTAGGTCCAGCGATATTAGGGGCAAACTTTATACCCGAGTTCGCCAAAAAATGGTCTCCGAAGTTGAAGCGCCGGGCGGGGGGAGGAAAATTTGTTCGCAGTTTGCCGCGGCCATCGAGAAGTTGTTGCGTCACCAGGTGGCGCAGTTGCGACGCGCGACCGCAGGCGCCGCGCTTTTTCGCGAGTTACCCAGATTTTTTGCGCACTCATTGCCGCGCTGGTTCGTGCGGTTATTTTTTGCGGCTCGCCGCAACTCGATCGGTTTAATTTTTGCGACGAACTTTTTTTGCCCTCCGACTCCGACGATCTGGGTTACAATTTTTTATGGATTTTTTTCCTTTTTTGTGTTTATTCTTCATAGATAATTCAGTCATTTTATAACATTTTAATTCAACGTTTGGGGCATTTTTTATTTTTTCCGTGTCACGACAACTGGAATGGAAACACAGGTGATTTTTTCCTCCTCGAACCGCATAGCCTCACGTAACCGATCGCTCGAAGTTGAAACTCTTCAGTCACTATTTGGTCGCCAACTCCATTGCGAACCCGAGATTAACGCTCGGTGTCGTCACTCCGACCGACCACGTCGCTCGTGCACAATCCACACATATTTGTACGATGATACGTAAAATCAACGCAACGCACCTTACACCTTGCGCGCTCGCTATGTCGTATCTACACGCATATTTACGTACGATGAGTTGCAGTACAGAACCGCGCGCGCTTCTGTCCCCGAGTCGTGGAGGAAAAAATTAATATTTCATGTTCCGCGAGCCTGCGACTTCCTGCCCTTTTCGTTCATTTAATCAACACGCTGTTTCGTCTTAATAAATACTTTCTGATTAATTTAAAAATATAGACATTAGTGGGTAAAAAAACAAAAATTGCAAAAAATAGTCGCATTTTTATTCTAAACATTAAAAACATTTTTTTTTACATTTAAAAAATATATATAATTTTATTGTAAAACTGCACTTTGAGCTGCGGCTCCGCGTATCGTGTCGTCACCGTCTAGACCGCCGTGGGCGTATAATCCACAGATGTGACACGCTGTATATACAGCACTTAAGTGTGGGTGTGTATATACACGCGCGACGAGAGTCGGAACGGCGCTCGGTGTTATCGCACCTTCTCGATAAGATATCGATAGCGTTCTACGCTATATATACGGGGGATCCGTTGCGGGCTGCCCCCGTTTCCGCACATCCGCGGGGCAAACTTTCGTGGGGGTTGCTGCTCTCCGCGATACCGCAAACTTGGCCCGCTGCGTTCAATCGAAACCCGCATATAGTCGCACATACAGGTTCCTCGTAATCTCAAACACCGCCTAATAATAACCATAATAATTCTTCTTAAAAAATCAGTGGGTAAAATATCTCGTATAAAAAAAATGTTGATACCTTATTTCGATGTATTTTTGCGCGTACACAACGAATTCACGATTCGTTTTTTTTTTCTAATCGCGATGTTTCTCTCGAAAAACTAAAAAAAAGTTGATTATTTCTGATTTTTTTAATATTTGTTTTACATCAATTAGGAAAGCGTGATCAAAAAATGTCCTAATGATAGGACCTTTTATTTATACATTTATAAATGTCCTAATGGGTGGGCATTTTATTTAAAAATGCATAAATGTCCTAATGATAGGACATTTTATTTCGTCATGGATTTTTTTATTATCGTTATTGCATCGTGAATAAATATAACAAAATACATTGCAACCCGAGCAGAAAAATTAATAAATCTCGTTTCTGCTTGTTTCAGGTACGAACCTAGATTCCGTGACCGCAGCGATTCAGACTCCTCGTCGTAAGTAATATAACTCCTCACAATTACCGGAAGATACGGCGGCCGCGTACTCTATAATAAGTTAATCGCTCGACAATGAGGTAAATCGATATTTGAGGAGTCCTTTCTTTTCCAATTTACATCCATCCCAGTGGTCATTCTGCCGGCCCCGTATGCGCGCCTCAATGGAACGACAATAACGAATTATTCTCTCTGTCTCTCTCGCTCGCGCGCTCATCTTTCTCGACGTGCTGCAGGAATTAATTCCGAGAGCTTATGTGCCGTGCACAAATTAAATTCACGAGTCTTCGTAGCGAGACGAGGATAAACACAATTAGCTCATAAAAATTCTGAGGCAGTAAAACTGCAGATAAAGCGGTAAAACTGTCCTCAGTGATTCGACAATTTTGCTCGAAATTTCAATCCAAGATGACGAAAAATAATTCATTTACAATTTTATTTATCAAGAGCAAAAAACGTGTAGTCAAATAATTAAAAAAATGTAGACATAATACAAAAAATGTAGCCAAATCCCCTTCTTAAGTCTAAAAAAATATATAGTCCGACAATAGAAAAATGATTTCCTGCCGAGGACGATTGGATCGTTTCGCCTTGAAAAGGGTCTAAAATATTTTCGAGTTGCACGCGGCGCACGACTCAAGTGGCAAATGACTCGTGCGAGCGTTTGCGGCGCTGCTTGGAGGTTCCAAGACGTCAAAAGCACGCGGGAGACCCCGGGGTCGCGACCCGATAACCTTCTCGCCCGGCTCCGGGCTCCGACTGCGCTCGCTCGTCTCTCCCTGGCAAAAATCTTCGCGCCCAGATTTTCTCGCTCGCATGCACTGCGCGCAATCCCCCCGACGCGGGACGCCGAGACTCGAGCGGAAAGATATACGCGGAATGGGAATTTGCTTTTCCGCGAATGAAAACCTCCCTCGTGGGCTCCATGCACTTTTGCGCCGTTCCGCCTACTCACGATTTACACTTACCATCGAAAAAAAAATATATAATTTCAACCAACCCGAACAATGAGGATTGAGAATCATAGAAGAAAATCGTGAATTATTTCTTAGATAAAAATATACAAAATTACTAACTCAAAAATTATGAATTAAAAATAATAACAACATTTTGTAGTCGAATTTGCAAATCATTTCGCCAACCGAACAAATTAATAAGCGTCTCTCGTGTTCGCCATCCCAGAAAAATCCCCTTTTCTCCGCCCACAAAATTGCATATTTATTGCCGAGTTCGATGTGGCGTTCTATAAAAAGTACAAATGCATATTTTACAGGCAACAATATCGTAAATGTTACGTATATTTTTTAATGCCCTTTTTCCGGGCTCTCGGCGTGGCCTTAGCGCAAATTATAGTTTATTCACTGTAATTATTTCGCCTATAATAAAATGTCTCGTAAACCGTGACTTTAATTGTCTGCTTTTGCGTTATAAAATTCACAAAAAAAAATTGATACGGGGGGAGGACGCAAATTCTTTAAGGCAGCGCGGGAAAAACGCGACTTGGTTTGAATGGAAATTCCCCGGTACAGGGGGGAGGGTGTGTTGGTGCGGCGCTTGCGGTCGTGTCTGCGCTCCCGAGGCTTTTGCGTTGCGGTCATTGAGTACTCGCGTCGATGGAGGCCGAGAGAGACTATCGAGTTATTTCCGCGCGTTTGTCTGGCGCGGGAGAGGCGAGAGGTTAGGTTGTAAACCGGTGGCCCTCCGCGTTCTGTAGTATATAATGTAAGCACCGAGGAGCGGAAGGGGTCATGAGACGGCGGAATGCGAGGCGGAACAGAAGTGACGAGGCGCGAAAAGCGAATTAAAAAAGCAAAAGTGCTTCTCACTCAGGACCATGGAAACTCATTGGAACGCTGCGAATTGCGAAATTCGTTTCTTAAACATTTCTATTTATCAAATTAATATTTCAGACGAATTTTTTTTTAACAATTCTATTTTTCAAATTAATTTCTTTTAAAAAAAATTCCTTTTTTTATTTCTTAAATTCTGTTTTTCAAATTAATTTTCCAACGTAACCGCGGAAATAACCAGTTTCCTTGAAAAGAAAAAAAAATTAGAAAAATTCAATTGCGTGCGAAGTTCGTATTTTTTTCAAATACTCGCGCAATGTTTATTTTAACATGGAGAATAATTAAAGAATTGCAAAACTGTACCCAGGTCAAAGACCCGAAAAAATGGGCTAACAAAACGTAAAAAGTGGGTAAAACGGAGAAAAATATAGTTCTGTGAGTGACGTCGCGGCGAAGAGCAGGTTGGGGGCTATACGCATGTCAACTGGAGGGCATTCAACTATCGATCGTCGGGGTAGTTTCAGCTACTACCCCCTCGGCGGACGGCGGGTCGAGGGAGCTACTACTCCCTCGAGTCACTATTATACCACTATAGTATATTTTCCCTTCGTCTCTCTCTCTCTCTCTCTCTCCTTTCTCCTCTTCGCTTTCTCTCGCTCTGACTGGCTGGCTCTTGGCGTTACTGCCTTACCCTCTCCTTCTCTACTTCCGTCTCGACCCTCGTGGACTCTCCTGTAAGTACGTTCTACTCTCCGTGCTATACACCAAAAATATATGTATAGATATAGGGGAACACGGGGCAAAATGAGACGTTGGAGCGGAATGGGACAGTCATTTTTTTCATTTCCAACGATTGTACGAGGCGAAATGGGACATTTTTCGAAAATCGCGTTTCAAGAACACGATTCAACGGAACCATGGAAAATATAGGGAAAAGTGAATACCCAAGTTATTCTTTTTTTAAGGCTGCTATCAGGCGTTCACTGAACGCGAATGGACTTGATATATCTGGAAAATGTACCTCCATGAATTACCTGCAGTTAGGGACACCATTCAATCAACGCTGATGACGCCCAGTACCACTCGGTGCACCAGACCTCAAATTGTCGAATTTGGGGCGTGTCCCATTTTGCCCCAGATTTTTTTGATACGATGTTTTAAATCGATGATTCGAATCGAGTTTTTTGGTGAAAAGCAGCAGAAAATGCACTTCGGGTATCGTCACAAAACCATTTTTTCCTCGTGTGTCCCATTTTGCCCCGCGTTCCCCTATATATAGCGCAGCACCATAATAGTGACATACTCGAAAGGCCGCATCGCGTATTCTATTCTCCGGAATACTAGAGACCCCCGCATCATGCAGCGAGAACTATGCATACACATGTATTATTCCCGTCTCTCTCTATATTTTTTTGGCCCATGCAATTTTCAGCTACACTTTTGTCAGCTACCCCTATTGTCTACGTCTCTCGGCGTGTCTCGCAGATTTTAATTATCCTGATAGCATTGCGCGCGACCCCCTTTCTCGCTCGCTGAAAAAGTAACAAAACGCGCGACCGAGGTTTTTGCTAAATAAGTCGCCGGAGTCAACGCGCCTCATTTGCGGCGTAGTGAGTCATTAATTAAAAAAAGATATATATACAAAAAACTAGTATTTTCTTTACCGCAGAATTGTCGCTTTGATCTTCGTGAGAACTTGCGAGAAATTAAGATTTCGAATTTTTTCCTCGCAACTTGTAATCTCGAAAAAGATCGAATTTTTTTGGTTAAAAAAATCAGAATTTGAGTTACAATGCAAAATGTTTTTTTTTGTGATTGGAATTGTAACAAAAAAAATGGCAAATCATCGAATAAAGCGAAGAGTGTTTCGTGCGGCTCGTCGAAAATTGGGGGAGTCGCGGTGTGGCGCGATTCGTCGGGGTGACGATATTTTTTTTATTCCTCCTCCGTTTTTCACCCCAGCGTCGCGTCGCCGAACATCCGAACCCTCGGTGTCTCGTCCTTGTCTCCCCGTGGCGGCGACGTGACGCGGCCGAGGGAAAGTCGTGTTCGACGCGAAGGGTCGTCGAAGGGCCGCGGCGGCGGCGGCGGCGGGTCAGAGGGGGGAAGGGCGAGGTACAATCGAGGGGAGGGAGCGCTGGGACGTCTAGGACCACGTGTGCCGACCAGCTGATCGTCTGGCTACGCGAACGCACGTGTCGCGCCGAACTTCGTTCGCCGTAAACGTGTGATACGCGGTGTTCGGTCACCTTTGAGTCATGCGTTGATTCTATTCAACCGAAAATACAATAAAAAAATCAATTTAAATTTGTAAATCTGAAAGAAAAAGAAATTATTTACAACCATCTACAAAAAACTTATATATTTTACAAAAAAAAAAAAAAAATTGTTATCAAAGGTGATTAAATTAATTAATTGAATTACTCACACGTGAGAATAATTATACATTATTTGACTACGTTCTTGTAGACAATTTTTTGTTTGTTTTTGGGAAATTATATTTGGCATAAGAGTTCGTATTTTGAGGGGTTAATGACTGCAGAATTTTCCCAGCGGGGCTGGACCACCAGTCGTTTCCCGGGGTCGACGTGATCCATTCGCTCCAAACGAGCCTCCGACCAGATCTCTCTTCAATTTGTCTACTATTCAAATTTCACACATATCCATCACTCTTCCGAGAATTTTCGCGCTCCGTCGTTCTTATCCCCGTGTGTTTCGAGCCTGCCATTAGCGCGAGGGACACGCCAGGGTTGTGTCAGCCACCCGCAGCTTCTACCCAAATCCTCTTCCGGGCTCCGGGCTCCTTTCGATCGATCAATCAACCGTTTTCCTCGTGCGTTGGGATAGTCATTTGCCAAATGGAGTTCCTCGACTTTTCGCCGAGCGCCAGGGGGTCCCCGAACGACGTCTCAAAAATACAATAACAAAAAACGCCTTATTAATAAAAAAATATATATACATTTGTACCAATAATAAGTAAAGACAATTCCCAACGTTCACCAAATTCACTAGTTCACCAGTTCACCAAATCGTGAACGTTTCCAAATCGTTAGTCTCGAATCCGATTTTTATTATTTTATTTAACCAACCCAGAGTGAATCAATGAGATTCTACAGAGATGTTCAGACTGGAGATTCAGACTACATTCAGACTAGAGATGTGTAGGAAACTTGTGACTGATAATTTTTTGCTTTCCTGACCGTCCCGTCACCGTCATATAACCAGTCGGATAATGACACTTCAGTGACGACCCAGGGCCACCGCCTACTAGCAGCCAGAAAAAAATAACGATTTTTGCGACCAAAAAAAGAATGACAGTCGTTGCACAACTATATAGCCGTTTTACGCCTGTTCGGCTACATTTCCACCGCTCATAAAAAATGACCGTCATTGCACAACACGAAAATGATGGTCACACGACGGTCATTTTTGTGTCAATTGACGCGAACGCAAGATGACGGTCATTGCACACCCTGGTAGAAAATCTGTAGCGTTACGTGCGGTCATGGTCAGGCCCTGATCAGGACCACGATGGGCCTGCCAGGACCTCAACCGGGCCTGACTTGGGCCGAATGTAACGCTATAGATTTTCTACTAGAGCATCTCTGATTCCGACAAATGGCCTCGGCCGCGCATGCGCGCGGTGTATCACGCCGCGGGCCGTTGTGGCGCAGTCGCGCAAGTCGATCGGGAACGGTAGCCGCAACAACAACTCCACGACACACGACACACATGTCGCTGTTTACGAATGCCCCCCTCCCCCATCCCCCCCGCCTCAGTGTTTTCCACACATGTATATTTATACATGTAGATTGCGATAGGTCGCCGCGTGGCTCGGTGCGTCGCAGCGCCAGTGGGCAGCACGGTAGCCGGGCGACGGTGGCGGCGTCGGCGGCCGCTAGACACGCGGCGGGCATTAGGTATATGTATAACGAGGTAGCGCGTATAACTCGCTCGAGGTAGCAACGAAACGTGGGAAGAGGCATTGTGAGATAATCCGGCGCGGGTCTCCCGCTCGTCGCGGTGGCCACCATCTCGTAACGGTTGTGGGACGTGCGCCGCGCCGCGAGGCCCCCGCGTGCCTCGCTTCCGGCCGGCCGAGTCCGACCGAAGTCCTCCGATCGGGGCCTCTTCTTCGTTTTCCTCTTCCGAGCTACACGCGAACGACGTAGCGGAAAGCCGCGTCGTCCGCCGCGCATAACGCGAGTCGACTTTCCGATGGTGCTCGGCGCGTAACGTCACGTGTCCCCCGTGTCGCCGGGCGCACGAGTCAAGAGCGGCGACGGTGGAAAAAAATGGGCTGTAAAAAGATACAGAAAAAAAATTGACTGTGAAAGAAAATCCCTCTTTTAAAAAGTTCATGAGTAACGGAAAGCATTGTTAGCAAACTATTCGAGCTGTGATTGGTTGCCAGGAAAGTCCGTTGTAAACAAAATCAGTTTGGTGTCAAATTTGACATACTTAAAACGACGGGCGCGGCGGCGCCTGTATTGGATTAAAAAATAACAAATTGCCTTGAAGAAAAATTGACTTCAAATGAGACGCACGAGCGGTAGAAGGTTTTTTTAGGGATTGTTATACCAAATTTAGTATCCGGGTGCAATAGAAAAAATAACAAGGTTCAAACAAGAATTAGTAAATTAGCCGAGACGGTTTACCGATAAAAACAACATTTTCCCCAACAGCCTTCAGCTTTCCCGAATTGAAATAGCGAGGAAGAAAACTGGATCTTGATTTTCGAAAGTAAAAAAAATGTTCCTGTGCGAACGAACAGATGCCCTTCGACCTCTTCCGTTGCACACGTGCCGCGAAGTTCCGACTCACCCTTGGGGACCGCGTGGACAGAAAAAAAAACCATATGTGCAAGGGGTTCGTCTTTTTTTCGAAGGGGTGCGAAAACCCGAGCTGAAAAACGACTTTCCAAAAGAAAACCCCTCGTGGGTCGGCGCGTACCAATCGGTACTTCGAAAGTTGCTTTGGGGTCTCTCGACGATTCGACGATCCACCCGGGGTCGACGGAGCCGAACGGTAACTCGAAAATTGAGGGAAAAAACGACGGAGAGAAAAAAAACGTGTTGTTTTGATGCGCGGTCTCTCGGAACGACTTCATTATTCATTCCTCGGTATCGGTGATGCATTGTCGTTGCTTAGGGTCACAGCTTACGTGGCATTTTTTTTTCTTCTTCTCACTATTACGAAAAACGAGGGGACGGACGCGCTTATTAATGCTGATTTAATTCATCTTCGGGGGTAACTCCGCAGGGTCTTATTAATATTGAATTTCGAAGGCCCGTCTGCTCGTCCATTGGACGCGCGTTTTTTTTTTAGATTCCATATCGCATGCGTTCGATGCTCATTTCGGTGGCAACTGTGCGCCGAATATTGTAATATCCAGCTGCTTCTTGCGCCGCAAATTTATGCCAATTAGCGCGGATCGGCGCGTATTCCGTGTGTACAAAATTAGATCGTCGCGAGAAGTCAAACGTGCTCTGACACCTAAAATTAAACACAAGTACAGTCACACATTAATCTTGATAATTACTACATTACACGGGGGGAAAAATTTCATTGATTTAATTAAACCTGCGCTCGAAGGCTGCCAAAAACAATAATTTTAAATTAACTCCAATTATTGTTGTCACAATCCGATTTAACATTGAAACAATAAAATATTCTTTTACCTATTTTTAAGTTATTGATTCAATATCCGACGAAATTGTAGGAACTAGAAGTGACATTGAATTGACTAAACTTGTTTTTGGTAACCCACAAGCGAGAGTTTTATTGAATCAATGATTTTTTTTTTCGTGTATTCATTTCACCGGTGCAGGAAAATAGATCTCTGATGAATTTTCAATTCTCTCTTGCCTTCCAAAACGGAATAACAGAGGGGTTCGGGGGGGGGGGGGCGTAGTTCACGCTTTGCATGTTATCGCATTGTAGGTCTGACAGGAACCAAGCGGAAGGTATGTAGCGTGTAATCCGGGCAACTCTGTTGGAGTCAGCTTGGAGCCACACTTGAGACTCCAAAGCCCTCTGGAAAACAGAGGCTCGGGGTACACAGTACAATTGGAGCTAGAAGAGAGAGAGAGAACGAGAGCGAGAGGGAGAGGAGAATAGTGGGGCTTTGGTAAAGCTCGTCTCTCGTTAGTCGTTAACGTGGAGGATGGCCCCCGAGGCCCAAGATTAAAGCGTGTGCCGATGTCACTGCTGTTCCGCTACATTGCGGCGCTTGGAATCCCCCCCTCCTTTCCCTCCGCCATTGCATCGCGACGTCGCCAGAGGGCGTTGCTTCTGCTGTGCATACATAACCTACGCACAAAGGTGATGCGCCTTCAAATGTACACTCGTTCGTTGTAACGAAAAATAAATCCCGCGTCGCGGCAGCAACAGCAACAGCGGCGCGGCAACCAACGTTCGCAACGTTCTTTTAATTATTATCATTGTTATTACTGTTATTATTAATGCATTATTTATTGTTTCTAGACTATACACGCGCTTCGCGGGCTTACTCAGATGATGTAAAATATATATCTTATATATTTTGGAAAGTTGTTTGTCTGTCCCAGCCACCTTAATCAACGTCTGCCCTAAATAATAAAGCCTTGCTCCCTTAATTCAAATGTGTCCCAAAATTAGAAATTTTGATTTATGTTAACCCGCCCATACGCGCGCTTCGCACGCTTACCCAGTTGTCCCATTACTAAAATCGAGGTTTCTTTTTTTTTGCTCGATCGAACCTGGATTTTCTTCCTTTTCTTTCTTTGTAGCCACTACAACGTGCTGGTATATTAAAAAGTCGAAAATAATAGTCTTTTGAATTTATTGAGAATTTATTGAATTTATTGAGAGGGGCGATACATATAAGACTTAATACTAGAAAATAGAATAAACACTATGTAAAGCTAAATAGGAGACCAGATCTAAAGCCTAGTTTGGCACACGCAAACATAAAATTAATGCGACATAAACATAAAGCGTCTAAAGCTAGATGAGTTGTTTTAGAGACAACTAATATCAAATAGAAAATAATTTTTTTTTAAATGTATCTTTTAATTTCATTTGTCTTTTTTTATGACGGGTCCCTCGTGCCTTAGTGCGAGTAAGTCTGTAATTAGACAGGTAATCCTCCATGGTGTATAAAACATTAAAAACCACTCTAAAAAAAATTAAGAATTTATATTACTAGAATTTGTAGCTTTCGCAAACGTCGACTTAATCTTTGCCGTAACGTCTCACGTACGTTACGTACGTTTAGCACCGAAACGTCTAAAAGCCACCTGACAAAGTAGCAGCACACGACGTGTGCAACCCAAGTGCAATAAATAATTATGGATGGATGGAGGCATTTAGCGGGGAAAAAACGCGACTCGTGATAAATTAAGTCGCAGGCGTGATGTATCGGCGAATCCTCCGCGTGGCACATCTACCTTTTACATACACACTTGCCCCGTCAGAACGATTGCCACTCGCTGCGATAGAAACACCGCACGGCCTGGCGCACTTCGCGAGCGCATCACTGTAACCCCCTCTTCCCTTTCCTTTGCTGTCCCCCACCACCGTCACGAGTACCACTCTTTCCTTGGCAACGCTGTGTCTGACTCTATCCACGAGGATATATCGCGCGTACGTAACTCGTGACGCTCGCAGAGCATCCGACAAGGCCGGGAATAGAAGCCAAACCGGCTGCCCTCGCGTTCGGCTTCCGTTCCTCGCCGTCCGTCCGTCTGTCGCGATGCACAACATAATAACGTTCGGCGCATCGATCCTCGCGTCGAGGGAAGTAAAAAAAAATTTAATTCCCCAGATGTTTTCTTAAATGAAAAACAAGAATACATATTTCACTAGTTTTGAGAAGTGTGCTGTAAAGAGAAATTGATAAATTCAAATTGTATTAAAATGTTGCCATAAAAAGATCATTTAGGCGAAGACAGACCAAATTTAATAGGCACTTCTGTGCGTTTATGCAAAATGTGAGTGCCTAAAAAGCATTGAGCCGATTCGCGTGCCTCCGGGGTATTTGTATTTGCACGAAAAAGGCACGAGTAGATGACGCACGAGCAGCCCCGGTTTTTGGAAAGCTGACGCGACAACCTGGACGACGAGACACTGACGACTCGAAACGTAGAAAAAATAAAATAAAAATCGTGCTCGAAAAGTGACCTACATGTTAGGGTATTTTTTCTGGGAAAAGTCGGCGGTGGGCGGTTAGGAAATCATTGTGACGTGGATTTTTCGAATAATACTAACTTACTCGGTGAATATTTATAGATTGATTTTTGGAAAAACAAACTCGATCATTCAAACATTTAATATTGCGTCAATATAAATACATAAAAATAAATAAAAAAAAGTCCAATCGATAAAAGTTTACGATTTCGTAATTTACATACTAAATAATAACGAAACCAAAAAGTCGCGTTTTCGCTGTTTGCCGTTCAATTCGCACAATCGAGTTTACTATTTCGTCACACGCTCAGCGCGCCAATGTAATTGGGTTATATTCATGAAAGTTCCAGACATGTGGCACACGCGACGCGTTGACGTGTGTAAGAGAATCGCGCGCGCGCCGTCGTTATCAGCGAATATTTAGAACGATAACGCGCGACGCTTCGTACTGCGCAGTTTCGAGACATTTTAAGAGGACTTCCCACCGGTCGTTTGTCTCCGTCCGATTGATACGACGTATCTCTGTCTTTATTGCACAAACCCCGCGGTTGTCGCTCGTCTCTTACCTTCGATCACCGTGTTTATGTTGTGCCACGCAATTTGTTAAACTTATCGTCTTGCAATTTCGGACGTTTTGTCAAAACGCGCTAATACGTTTGCAAATTATTTACGGGCTCGAATTTTTACGGGGGTCTATAGTGTTTTATACTATATTTTATATACTTTTGTACGGGCCTACCAAATGGTCATTTGTCACTACTGTCAACTGATTATGTGGGTGCCAAGGCCAGTTCCTAGCCCCCGAAATTGGGTTTTTTACCCATCAAAAATCTCCTCTATACTAAAAAAGATCTTGCCGCCGCAGCCGCCGCTGTGTAGGATACACAGGGCATTCTATGTCAAAAGGTCCGTCAAGCGTGGATTATCCCTCCCTTACGTAACGGTACCCAAATAACCTTACCTAACTTAACCCTACTGTACTAAACCTCACCTAACTTAACCTTACCTCACTAAACCTCATCTAACTAAATAAACAAATAAATAAATAGTTGCGCTTGGGTCTGACAGACCCCACGACTCTATACGCGGCACGATTGTTAATTGAAGATATTAAAGACGCATTTGGCGGGCCGGAAGGTGCGTTCTAGAAAATCATCGCGCGCATTTGGACGTTGTACTTGAACTCATTCGCGGCGTCGTAATTGCGGGAAAATGTAAATATTCTCTAATTATCGATAACCCACTAATCCCTGACACGTTTTGCCACATTTGTACTCTACAAAAATAATAAAAATACAGCCTTTTAAAAATAAAAATTTGAAAACAAGAGACATTTGAGGGTGTCGCGTATACCGATTGTATCGCGAGTCCGGGTGTAACCCGAGAATTAAAAATGACAAGAACACGACGTTCCGAGAGATTCGGGGCCGCGCCCAGTAAAAATAAATATACAAAAAACACAAAAGTAAGAAAAAAGTATTTTCTGCGTCCAGGAATAACAATGCGGCGCACAGGATTCACGAGGCTCGCGAAATGCACGTATTAATCTCGAATGGAACTTTCTTTCTCCCACGCGCAAACTGTACCGCCGAATTGAGACATCGGAGTTATCGCCGGAACAGAGCGTTGAATCGCCCGTTTCTTCTTTCAAAACAAACACTCGGGTTTTCTCTGTGCAATAAATTATGCAACGTTTAACGAGCCCGGTGCTTTCAGACTTTTTTTTCTTAAACAATTCGCAATCACGAAATTGCAATAAATCTGCTAAATCCGTGAAAAAGAATTATCGAAATAATATTCAGTAGAAATCGTTAAGGTCAAAGTTATCAGAAAATGTGTTGATTTGATTTAATTCCGCATCGACCTTGGACTTTGTTTCTACTGTGCGCGCACTGAGAGTTGCTCAATGCGTCCATTTTCAGTTTCAAAATACACTCTTCGATCCACCTTCGATACGGACCTTAAATGTCACGAGCTGTTGCAAGATCGCATTAAATTTTCCATGGTTAAGCCATTCAAGTGTTCGCTCGCTGGTAAAAACCTTTCTAGTATATTCAGCAGAAAAAAGCGGCATTAAATTACTATTATTATTTTATCACTTGCACAATAAATAAATATATATATATATATTCAGAGATCCAAAAATGATTATAAAGAAGCTTCCAGCGTAACTCCAATTTGAAACAACAAGTCTAATTTCTTCCTAGTATATTCAGGAGAAAAAAACCGATATTAAATTACTATTATTATTTTATCACTTACACGATAAATAAATAAATATTCGGAGATCCAAAAAAAGATTACGGAGCCGTTTCGAAGGTAATTCCAATTTAAAACAAGTTGAGTTCCAAATTAAGCGTAGTAAAAAAAGGGTTAGTTTAATTGAAAAATTAACGTGAATCATCGTGCAAACGCTACAGTTTGAAATAACAGAATAACCGAGTGGTTTACAGAGAGTGTGTGTGGTGTGGCATTGCGTGAGAAGGTAGGAACGGAAAGACCGCTGACCGCAACAAATCGCTCGCGAATGGGTCTCGTGTGCTCTTCCGCCTTGCGGGTCGAGTCTCGTCAGTGACGTGGGTGATGCACGCTCGCTCCGGCGCAGCAGCCGCAATAACAGCGGCCGCGATGTAGTACGTACAGGCAGTGAGCATACAACGCGCTGCACTGGCAGCAGCAGCGGCGGCAGCATCATCACCGCGCAGAACGCGTGACACGCATCGCGGTCATACGTAACGCTCCTAAATGGGTTAATATGCACATCCGTATATCGTGGCTCGCGTCGTGCAACCGATGATGCTCCGACTAATCGCCGGACTCTTCCGCAATGTCGTTCGCATTCGCCACTCACGTTTTTCCCATATTCGCGTCGCGTTGCTCCAAACACGCCGCGATATTCCGTAATAATACATTATTCTTTCCGTAACAATTAAAAATAACAAAAGTTATAAAAATACGTCAATTAAAAATAACAAAAGTTATAAAAATACGTCAATTAAAAATAACAAAAATTATAAAAAATACGTCAATTAAAAATAACAAAAATTATAAAAATACATCAATTAAAAATAACAAACATTATAAAAATACATCAATTAAAAATAACAAAAATTATAAAAATACATCAATTAAAAATAACAAAAATTATAAAAATACAAATATTAAAAATAACAAAAATTATAAAAATACAAATATTAAAAATAACAAAAATTATAAAAATACAAATATTACAAATAACAAAAATTATAAAAATACAAATATTAAAAATAACAAAATTTATAAAAATACATCAATTAAAAATATCAAAAATTGTAAAAATACATCAATTAAAAATTATAAAAATTATAAAAATACATCAGTTAAAAAATTACGACAATTCCATGAATTCGGAGATTACAAAATATATAGATGAATTATTGAATTCCTGGCGAGGTCGAAAGTCGCGGGATACCGATTTCCGGAAGCGCGAACCGGTCCGCGCCGACCCTCGGACGGTTTTGACATTGTCGAGCGTCGCGGCCGCTGCGAGAGTGGACAAAAATGTTGCGTCAAAAACGCGAGACAGAAGCGACGATCGCGCGCGCGGTGAAATGCGAAAAGAACGAATGTGCGCGCGCGCGCGAGCCGCCGATTTTGGCGCGTCGCGAGCACCGAAGTGCCAATGGGAGTTAAGTAGCCCACGTAGGCGCGGAGGCTCCTCGTACTCACCACATGTGTCCGGGATTGGCCGCCGGGTTATCTAACACTTTCACCGCCTGCTCCTCGGGTGGTGCAAACGTCCGATTCATTTGGCGCCTCGGGGTCCCCGCGCCGATCGCGCTCGCTCCGCGTCGATTTCAGATCCTATCGCGATCCCTGACACCGATCGTCATACCAGCGGTGCTCCATACCGATCGATTATCATACTCAAGGCAACACCTGACCTTAACGACGAGGAGCTCTTCAATTTTTTTTATTAAAAAAATATGCAGAAGCCGCTTTTTTACACTGAAATTGACACACAGAATTTGTCGTCATTAGTGGCGCGAGGCACTTTGATGCAACTATTACAAGGCTTCAAATGCCGAGACCTTCGCGCGAGAATCACTACAGATGCGCTTACGTGGCGCACTTCGAAGCTGCGAAAGGCAGAAAATTTCATTTACAACTTTGCTCGCGGCTGCACGAAGAAAAATAATCGGGGAGTGATAATACCAAATCGATTGTTGTATTAGCGAATTTTTCGTAGTCGCAGCAAAATGTTCAGCTACCACAGCAAATTTGCAGCACCACAGCAAAAATGTTGTTATCACTTCGCTGATATTCTTCTCTGTGTGCAACGGAATTAAGATATGCGTAAATTGTAAAAAAAAAAAGTATTTTTAATGCAAATTTATTCGGTCGTTATTCGATTTCTTGTTTAAACAAGAACAATAATAATAGCAATAACAATAGCCATAAAAATAACAATAATAATCAAATTAATTGAAAATTTGGCACTTTAACCAAATGTAAAAAAATGCTCTGGGAACCGCATCGGAATTAATGAAATTGAAGCGCGTAAACGCATTTTATGCTTATCAAGTGAAATCGCGTGGTACGCGCGTCGAAAGAGAAAAATGTAGCCGGGAGTCCAGATATTTACGGGTGTTTGTTGACAGTTTGCATTGCACGCACGTCGCGCAGCCGCCGCGCTCGGGCCTCGTATTATTGTTACATTGCCCGCATAACATCGCGGAGTCAGAGTGACGGCGCGCGCGCGCGCGAGTCAGCGGCCTTCGCGCGGAATTACTCGAAACGGTATCGATTATCGCAGCGCGCGCGGTGCGCTGGAAGCCCCGGCCGTTCCTCGCGAGTCTGTTACCCGCGGCACTTTCGTAATCGACGAGCGATCGATTATACAGTGACGAGGTCAGCTCGCTCGTCGTCCGCAGTGTGTAACGCGCGCATCGTCGTTATTTGTTTGATCCTCGCGTTCGTTCCAGCTAATTTCTCTCTCGTATTTTTCTCCTTATCACCCGCATTTCCTACAATGTCGGATTTTTTTTTCCTCGCCGACTGGTTTTCATTGGATTTACCGTTCGAGTGACGCGGTCATTTAATATTACGATAATTTTTCCGTTTGTGCTATTTTTTATTTTTTATTTTATTTTTAAACATTTTTCACGATAAAAAAAAATTATGCCGTTATTGCGCCTAATTGAATAATCATATTTGCTCGCGGTATCGGTCGTTAAATAGTGGAAAACTTAATCGCGCTGAATTTTCACCGCGTCACGAGGAAACTCGCGGTAATTACCGCGAAGCGACTAACGTTGGGACTGAAATGTCGTCAGGGTCGCTAATAAAGTTTCGCCGCGTGGAGCTTTGCGCGCGGCTCGTTCGCGGCGACGGTGTATTTAATAAAAGTGATTTGTTTGGCTATCCGTTTGACGAGTCGCGTTGCACTGCGGGTATTTTCCAGGAAGCGCCGGTCGCTCGGTGTATCGCACGCACGTATTAATTACGCGGCTCAATTGCAAAAATCACATCACCCAAAGTTCACCCGACGAGTCTCTGTGTCACAATACGCTTTTTTATCTCTCGTTGAAACCAGCGACTCTGTTTACCACTTCACTCGCGAGCGACACATATGCGGACGAGAAGTCGCGACCTCTCGCTTCGTGACACATATGCGGGCGTGGAAAAACAAAATGTGTTTACACCGTTAGAATTTTGTCGGGCTTGGTTAACGCGGGTTATTTTTTTTTCTTCGCCCTCTCTCGATCCGTTTGTGCGGCGTTGAACAATTTTGGTGAATCCGAATTACCGGAAATTCCGTGCCGGAATAAAAATTACAAATTTCTGCTTCAAACATTTTTTAATTACGAAATTTTCTAGTTCTTCTAATTCGTTAGTTAATTAATGAGAAAATATTATAATAGGAATTTGGTCAGTTCAGTTTTTTTTTCGACTAATTGGCAAACACAAATCTCTGATTTTTTCCCAAAGAATCTTATAAGGTAATACAATAAATTTTTATTTTGTTCCAATCGTTATTTAATCAGTGTTTACCCATCTCCGACTCCTGCATCCCAATGCAGGATCCTCTCGCCATTATTTCGCGCGCGTTTTACCCAATTACCGCATCGAAATGACAGTTTTATGCATCAAGATGTCCCGCGTGGCGAGCCGTCCGGCAACTTTACGCGACTTTCTTTGCGTTCCACATACGCATTTCGTCGCCAAGTCGGGACATAAATCCGCCTCCTATCCACCAGAATAAATAAGGAATAATCGGTATATCTTTAAAAAAAACGACTTGTTTTTTCGTTGCACTCGCGCGAAAATTATCCCCGATATTCGTCCATCGTGCATTTCACTCGACTAATTTCTTCCCACAATAAAATTCAGCGAACAAGCGTTTCCGGCGGTTATACGACTGTGCAACAGTTTTAATTCCTCAGCTCGCCGAGCAGTCGAATCGCGTTCGCTTTATTGCCCGAAAATTGCTCAATTACCGCCGCGGAAAGTCGCGCGCGTCCCGATCGCTTCCACGATTCGCCGCGTCGTTCCGACTCCGCGTCGCGGTGGTTCATCGATTTGTTTGTTTTTTTTTTTTTCGTCACTCACTCGTCTCACAATATTTCCTCGACGCCGAGGAAGGAGCATCTTGCAAAATCGTATTTTCCTCCTTTTCGCGATTTACATTCGAACGGAGACGCTCGACTGTGTCGTTAGTCGCGTGTGTACGGCGAAACGTGTGTTGACTCCTCCTCGCTTGCCGCAATATTGCAATTATCGCGACCGAAAGTTGTTCCGCTGTTTATTTATTGTCACTTTTATTAACCGCAGCGCGCGATGCGCGTTTGTCAATCATTCGTCGTTGCATGGACACGACCATAGCTGGTGCGTTGGTGGTTTTCATAAGCTGCACGTGGCTTGTTTCTGTTTCAAAACTCAAATAGCAATAATGTCAATAGCAATAATCATAATGATAACAATAATGATAATAATGGTCATGATAATAATGATAACAATGGTCATGATAATAATGATAACAATGGTCGTGATAATAATGATAATAATGGTAATGATAATAGTGATAATGATAATAATGGTAACGACAATAATGATAATGATAATAATGATAATAATGGTAACGACAATAATGATAATGATAATAATGATAATAATGGTAACGACAATAATGATAATGATAATAATGATAATAATGGTAACGACAATAATGATAATGATAATAATGATAATAATGATAAAATCTCAGAAAGCTATTAATATCTTTTTCATCGAATAATTTTTTTAAAAGAAGTGAGAGCAGCTGATACGGTTAGAAAACGTTTCGAGTCGCGCTATTCGTTCGATAGGCTCGAATAGATCTCGAACGATGAGCCGTGCGAGCGGGCAGCGCGCGAAGACTCCAGGCGCGCTCGTCGCATCGGCGCCTGGCCTGGGGCCAATCGTTCGACGTGCCTCAAAGAAAATCGACCGAACGCGCTCACGGAGAGAGACAGAGAGAGAGAGGACACAGGCGGAGACAGCCGGAGTCCCCCGCGTCGTCGTCACCGTTGTGGTCTACTTGGCAGGAATTAGAAAACACAAAATTCTCGAATTTCAGTGTAAAAAAACGGTGACTCCGCGGCGCAAGGGAAAGACTGGGGGGAGGGGGACGTAATTATATTTTCCGTAAACCGTGACCAATCCGCGCGGCTCGCTCGAATGAATTTTATGCTTCACGCTGCAAAAGCGTCTTTAGCCGCTGCTCATTGAGTCAGGACGACAATCGAGGCGACAAATAATAATAATAAGAATAATAATATCAAAGGCTAAACCATCGTTGTAAAATATATCCTGCGCCATTTCAATACGAACAAAATAAAAATTCCAGCCCCGAATTAAATATCGACAAGTAAACGAAACTCCGGAATCGCGCAAGGTGCGACGAGCGAACACTCGACGGGATTGCAGGACGGTAAATCAAGACACGAAGGGCACGAGGGACGAGAATAGCGAAGGAGCGACTCGCGCTTATGCGGGATTTTACCGCGGGACGAGGTGAACGCCTGCGGGATTGCAAATCATCCGAGCATACGGGCAGCAGCGCGAGCCGCGCAGCATCCTCGGCTAGCATCTGTCGTTACTCGAGTTGCGCGTTACACGCTGACCGGTGCCCACCGGGAGCCCCCGAGCTTCTCAAACACATGCCAGAGACGCGCTGGAAATAGCGTTAGAAACAGCGTGGTGTTTGCTCGTATCTTCGACAGCGTCGCGGAGAAGATTTTCCAGCGTTGATTACCGCAGTCGGTAAAGTAAACTCGGTTTATTACGCGAGGCTGGCGATTTTTCCGATACTTCACGGCAGAAAAATGATTCTGCTCACCTGACAAAAAAGTTGCAACAAATGAGTTTATTTGTTAGGTTGGCAAAATATTTTCTTAAGTTGGCAAAATAATTTGTGAATTTATCTGAACATTTTAGTCATGTTGGTACTATATTTTCTTAAGTTGACAAAATAATTTGCGGATTTATCTTAACATTTTAGTTACATGAAAATATTTTGCTATCGACGAATAAATACCTTTTGTTGGCGCAACGAAAACAGTTTTCTCCGTGATAGTTAAAAAATGCGGGTGGGTGGCAACTTATGGACAGAGATGTGGGTTCAAAAATGAGAAGAACGGTAGAAAAATAAAACAAGTTCACTAGACCAAATGTGGAATTCATTGCCAGATCCTCTCTACGCTCCAGCCGACGACGAGTCGACAGCCTCAGCTGAGATTGGAGGTTGGCGCTCGGCGCTCGCCACTTATTGTCGGCTCGTAGCGGTATCGCCGGCGGTATCGGCGGACTTTTGCGCCGGCCGCGAGATTTCTCGAGCCATAACCAAGATGCGGATTTAGGAATGTTACGCGGAAACGAGATTTCTATCTGACTTTTCCTGTCATATTAATGAGTCGTGATCTACGGCCTCGAAACACCGCCGCTTATGGCGACGTATCGATAATTAGCGCTGGAACAGGCTAAAAATTTCTTCTGGTTAAAGAAAGTCTCGTTTTTCACCGGGTTTACGTTTCTCCGTAATTTCTCGAAGAGAATAAATTTTAATGATTGAGAACGTTTAAATACATTTTAAAAATAAGTTTATTGAAGGATGTTGTAATAATAAAAATATAATTGTTGTTGCAGGTAAGACTCAAAGGGACCAGGGACTTTTGCTGCAATCATGTACCATGAACCAGGACAGGAATTCCCGTGAGTATTATATCTGAAAATTCGAACAAAATCGGAACGATATGCGTGCTGTAATCTAACTCGGACAACAATTTTTTTCACTCACTCGGACGAGCTAATTGAGGTTAACCGCGGATTAATCAGAAGACTAATAAAACGGTCGTATGGAAATTAATAAAAACATTTTATTCTCTTAAATCCTTGAGAGGGAAACGGATCGTAAAAAAATGATAATTCTGTTTCGACGATAATTTCCCACTCAGATCGACCGACTAATTGCGGTTAACTGGCTAACGAATGTACTAACCATAATAAAACGGTGATATTGAAACGCTAAATTAACAAAAAGGAAAGAAAATGGCCGCGGGTCGATGCTACTTCGATTCCAAGCGTCGGCGAGTCGAATCTCCGTGGGACGATTAAAACGTCCACGAGGAAATGATAGACCGTAAGAAAAATGATGATCGTCGATACTGGCAGCAGTTGCACTTCGCATAGTTGCACATAAACTCAAGGCCCACGAGTTTCAGCCGCGGCATCGATGTGCACGAAGTTGCGTATCTCTGTGTACAGAAGTGAAGTGTGCATACAGAGCCTCGGCGAAAACCTTGAGTGTCCGCCGCGATCCGAATGATCCACGATCGGGTGGTGGCTATAAACCCGAGAGAAAATACACCCGGCCCGCGGGCAACATTTTCACCGCTCATCTTCGGAGAGCATTAAAAGCCATGCGCGGGAGGTCTCTGTGCGCGGACGTTTTATTTATTTACTTATTTTTCTCGTTATTGCGCCTCCGGCCATCGCTTTTAAGCTGTTAATTCGAAAGTGCAACGACGGGCGATACAGTCACGCCCGCATAACGCGGTGACACACTTGGGATGTGCGAGGATTTTTATTTAATTAAAAGCAAATGTTATTGTTGATATACACTTTTTTATTGACATTCAAACATTTGATTGGATTAGAATTTTTGTGCTTTGGCATCAGAGAGAAATCTGGGGTAAAACGGAAAAACGAAATGTCCAAACAGAGAATTTCACTTATTTATTTTTTTATTATTTATTTATTCCTCTTCAAAAAATCAGTGGGTAAAATATCTCGCATTTTTGCTTCCTCATAGAGGAAGCTTTGTTTTCATGAAAAATTTTTTTTTCGAGATTTTCATGCCAGTATGCTTAGAATCACCTAAAATGTCGAGAAAAGTGGTTTAGAAAAAATGTCCGTATGTATGTGTGTGTGTGTGTGTGTGTGTGTGTGCTGGGCCTCGAAAATTCAATCGCCTCTCAATCAGAAACCGTTCGAGCGATCGGGCTCAAATTTGGCACGCAAGTAGAGTAGTTGCCCCTCTTCCAATGGCGAGATTTTTGATAACATATATACAGTCATTAAGATTTTATGTAGTTTTTAATTTGTTGAAAAAAGGGCGTGGTCGCTCTAACTTTCGTAAAAGTTCGACGATTCGGCTAAATAGTTCTTCATAATGGAAGATACGTTCAATGTTGTATGGTATTGAATTTCGACGAAATCGGTAAAGCGGTTCGGATTTTACTGAATTTTGAATTTTACGAAAAAAATAAATTTTGCTCTAAATCACGTCGAATCTTAACAAAGGAACCGAAATGTTCCACAGTCGAAAAACAACATACAGCCCTGCTACGTACGAAATTTGGTGATGATCGGTAAAGTCGTTCGGATTTTACACCATTTTGAATTTTTCAAAAAATTTAGATTTTCGCGATAACTACCGCAAAAGTTAAGAAACTAGGACAAAACTTAGTATCTAATGAAAATGAGATGTAACGATATTTGTGACGGAGTTTTCTTTTGTTCAAATAAAAAAAGTTGCAAAGTAGAACTTTGCACATTGCTTCCACATTAATTTTCGTTTTTCACAAAGCTTCCTCTATGAGGAAGCCAAAATGTTAAATAAACAAGCTTCTTCATAGAGGTGGCTTTGTGAAAAACGAAAATTAATGAGGAAGCAATGTGCAAAGTTCTACTTTGCAACTTTTTTATATAAGTATTGTTGTCGTGCTATTCGTTCTCTGATTGGCTGTCGGGTTGCCTGCAACTCGTTGCTAACCAACAAGTCGTTTCAATCGTGTTATTGTATGTTGACAGTTTGGAGGGCGTGCGAGATTTCAAGATTAGTATTTCCAGAGATAAAAGATCACTTTTTGCGTTTTTCTTGACGAATTTTCTATTGTTGGGCAAGCAACGGCGCTTTTCGGAAACAGCGCGAAATGTCCCATCGGATAGGAGTTTCAAATTTTCTGAAATCGAGTAAAAAAAATTTCGCAATAAACGCAAGACGTACGTTTTTCGCGAAAAAAAGATCGATTTCGTAAAGTTTGAAAACCCTATCTGAAAATAAAATGAATAAAAAATGTAATTAATAAAAAATACAGTCCCAGTTGATTTTTTAAATTATATTCGACTCGCGATCGAGACCCCACAGCCTGTGGAGAGTCATGAATGGAATACTACCAAACAGCTGTGCCCGAGGATTACATACGATTAGCGTGGATTACATTTTTCGATACGCAACACACGCGGTTGAATGGTAGACAAAATAGCGCGTACTACCGCAACGGTAGAGACGACAGTGGGTTCGGCGATTCGCTCTCGTCCGGAGCAACGATCGAAGGAAACGAAATTCGTAGCTGAGATCTACTAGCCAGTTTTTACGTGCGTATAAAATTGGAAAGCTCTCGCGCGTCCGTCGAGCCCGTCGAGCCGAGCGTGACGTACCCGTTCGCGCGCGCGCGCCACTCGGTCGTTTCTGTCTCGCATCGCCATATAATCGTCGCGCGAGCCGCTCGAGGGTCATGTCCACGGGCACTCGGACACGTGATTTTCATTTGTCTCGCGCTACGAATTCGTTTCTATCTTGGGTTTCATTGATCTAATTTATGGATCGTATGCTACGTAATTTTTAATTGAAAAAAGAATAATTCCCAGTTGAGCACAAAAAAGCTTCATAAACTTTTGGTAAAAAAATAGTAAAAAAAACTCACGTTCCAAGAGTAAAATATTTTGCTTCCCATTATATTAATTCGGATCTGAAATTTCATTAAAAACGTCGGTCTATTAATTTATCTTTTTTTACTAAATCCACTGGATTACTATTATAATTATGTACGTAACTAAAACGTTCGGTAGATTGAGCGGTCGCAATCGGTATCAGATGCCACACGGACACCTCGGGTTCGCTCGCTGCGCTCCTTTTTTTTATCCATCGATATACTGGTTTCGCCTCGCACTGGTTTTACTTTTACTTCGACGAATTGCGTATACCCACTTCATGGACGTGAAAGTTCGACCTGTCGCGGACATAAGAAACATATAGGCGTCTGTCAAACTTTGAGCGAGATTCTCGTTTCCAACATAGAAGCAATTTGTTAATTGCTTCATTTTATCATTGTAAAATTGAAAAAAAAAAAGTTTCTCGTGCGACACAAATTTTCTCGTAAATCCTTCGATAAAATCCTAACAACAGCCGATAAAATCGTCTCTGTAAAAATCCCGGGCTATCAATTTCTGCGGAGCGAAGAAATTAAACCCACCGTGTTTCACATCGCCTCGAGCAATTTCCTATTTTCGCTATCGATCCATCTAGCACCGCCCACTTCGTGTTCCTTTTTGTCCTCTAAAGATTTCGTTAAAAAGCCTTGGCGGATCGTGACATCCATTGGCAAGACACGAAATTCATTCTTGCGCCTTTCAGCGCGGCCGATAAATCAATTCCCGAACGACATCGCGATAATTCATAGCCGCGAACGCGACGAGTCGTCTTCTTTTATCGTGTTTCAGGGGACGCTCGCGGTTTGGACGCTGCGTGCGCGAGCTTGAAAGCCGAAGGAGAACCGAAGCGCAGCGCCGCGACCGAGGATGAGTGGCGTCGGTGGGTCGCCGAGGTCGAGAGAGTCGAGTCGCGGAGGTCCCGACGTTGCCGAGAATCGCTTTCTCACGCTGAACACTGGGAGGAACGAGGAACTATGAGAATAGTCGGGTTTAAGCGGAGAAGAAGAATGGGAAGAAGAGGAAAATGTGGGACCAAGATTTGAGAATGGTCTGGAGGAACTGAAACTGGGAGGAAGGAAGAACTATGAGAATTGCCAGGGTTAACCGAAGAAGAGGAGGAAAATGTAGCAGAAAAATTTAAGAACGGTCTGGGCGAACTGGGACAACTGAGAGGAAGGAATAACTATGAGAACACTGGAACAGCCAGATTTAACCAAAGACGATGAAATGGAAGAAGAGGAAACTGTAGAAGGAAGATTCAAGAATGGTCTGGAGGAACTGGGACGACTGGGAGGAAGGAAGAACTATAAGAATAGCCAGGTTCAACCAAAGACGAATAAGAAGAAGTCACCGGAAAAAGCCGAGAGAAAAATTCGTTACATGCGTTACCAAAAATAGAAACCTAAAAAAAAGCTCGACTGTATTTTTAACGCGACTCCCGAGGTTACCGAGGCGGCCATACCGATTTCACCGAGTGTCTCTTTATGCAAAATGGATAACAACGGACGTGAGGAATATTCAAAATAGATCAAGGATCAAGCGAGTCCCCGGAGAGCCTGGCGGGTCTCGCAACCTCGTCCAGCCAGCCAGGAAGTGAAATTAATAGTAGACACAATATCTTCGCAGATTATGGGGATTTGTGACCTGCCTTAAGAGACAAATGGGCGGGGAGCATACATGCGCGATATCGGGGGAGCGGCGAGTGAGCCAAGATCCCGAGAGACGCCGCCGCGATAAACCGCGGAGGTCATCGACGTGCCCGAGATCGCTTTGGGATATTGTGGGACATGCGTGACCTCTTCTGACCGAATTCGATGCAGAGAGTCGACCGCGGCGCCGCGTCTAGGAATAGAGTTTCGCCTGTCCGACAGTCCCAGGGTGGATCGCGATACTGCAATTAAATTTCTAGTAATTCGCCAATCGACGCCGCAGTCAATTTCTATTTTTCTTTTTATAAACGTTTGGTGTTACCAAAAAAAGACTAAAAGTGATCATAAAATATGAACCAATTTTGGGCGCCACCATTCTCGTATGATGATCGATCGTGAGACTGTTGAAACGCGGAAAAGACCTCGTAACGTATCCACAGATCATCGAGTACGTTGCCTCAGCAGCGCGAACGAATAGAGCACGAGAATCGGAAACCCGTGTGGGCTCAGGTGCGCAACTCGTGCAGCCGGCTGCGGCGGTGGGCGCAGGCAACGAGCAATGCGCACTTTCCCATCGCGCAACCACCGCGGCTTCCTCCGGGCCCGGCAACGAGCAGCACGCGCCAACCCATAATTATAATAACGCACTGGCCAATGATTGTGAATGTCGAAACAAATTCTCATCGCGTCTCACTCCGGCTGTGGGAATCCGACTCGACGCATCCCTGAATTAGCGGGTCAAGCCGGAGGATAAGTCGATGTTCAAAATATTCTAAAATTATTACAATATTCTAAAATTCTAAAATTATTCTAAGATTCTGGAATCATTCTAAAATCATTCTAAGATCCTAAAATCTTTCTAAGATTCTAAAATCATTCTAAGATTCTAAAATTATTCTAAGATCCTAAAATCTTTCTAAGATTCTAAAATCATTCTAAGATTCTAAAATCATTCTAAGATTCTAAAATCATTCTAAGATTCTAAAATCATTCCAAGATTCTGAAATCATGCTAAAATCATTCTGAGATTCTAAAATCATTGTAAAATTCTAAAATCATTCTAAAATTCTAAAACCATTCTAAAATTCTAAAATCATTCTAAAATTCTAAAATCATTCTACAATTCTAAAATCATTCCAAAAATGTTGTAAACATATTGTACAACTATTCTCGCTCCAGTCTAAACATGGCGTTGCCTGATTCAGCACGTTCGGTGCGCACAGAATTTCGCCACATTCAATTTCTATTGGAATCCTCAGCGCGCGGCTGCACGCGGTGGCCCTCGTAGATCGCACCCGCGCCATAGTCGTACAGCCACACGGCGGCGGCGACTTATACAACCGGATGGCATATGTAAATTATCGCCGTGATTTCTAATGTCCGATAACATTCTGGAGTACGAGCACTAATGTCAGAGGTGGGCACTTTGTCAAACGCGCTCGGCGCGTTTTATACAGAGGCAGCAGGCACCCCCGCTCGCGGTTGTTAGTCGGCCCAGCGAACGCGTGCAACGTTTAGCGCGCTGGAAACACGCGACACACGGCGCGCAACAGGATTTCTTCGCACTCCGGGCACGAACGCCGACGATGAGCTCGAGGAGAATTATTATTACACCGGTTGCGCTTATCGAGTGCGCTCTCGACGCGGCGGCCTCGGCGTTCAATGATAGATCCTATTGACGATAGAGAAAATCGCAAAGAGCGCGGCGGAAAAATTATGCATAACTCGGTTTAGCCGTGATTTATGGCCCGCTCCGGGCGACGGCGTCGGGGGATTCGTGGCGACTGCGGTTTGGTCGTTGAGGAAAGGGCCACGATATTTTTTTTCGTCAGGTTTTCTCAGTATGACGCATCAAAAAAAAAAATGTGGTGAAAGAAAATGTATATAAAAAAATAAAAAAATAAATATACATCATAAATAGAAAAAGAAATATGATTAAAAATAGAAAAAGGAAAAAAATTAAAAAATATAAATAAATTATTTATTTAGAAATTAAAGCTTTCAAGATGATTGGAATTTTTTTTCCACTGGCTGTAGACAACCGGAAGACCAGCTATCACATTTTTATGCCGCCCCGGCGGGCGTCGCGACTCTATCAGCGGCAATCGAGTATTGCGTATCTCAAAAGCAGGATCTCGCGCTATCTAATAAGATCGAGGGGGACGATACATTCTAATGTCGTCAATTTCGATCCTGTCGGTGATCATCTTTGATGACACTCGATCGAGTCCCACAAGGAATAATAACGATAAATAATGATAATATTCGGAAGTCTCGGTCTGCCGCCCTAAATAACTCGGAGCTTTGAAAACACCGAGGCAAAAATGTTTCGAAGTGCAAAGAACGATAAACAAGTTCCGAGGAACCGGAAACGCGTGGTGCAAAATTTTATTCTCGCCATTAATCATCGGATTATTATTTATTAGTGACTAAGCCACGAGGCGTATTAATTTCCCGCGTTATAATCCACCGGCTGCGTGATTAATCCGCGGCGTTAAATATCGATCGTCCCCCGTAGGTGTCGAGTGTATCTCGCCTACGCGGAAAGATTTCACGCTCACTTGAGATCCCGCGCGCCGATCGGTAAGCCGATGCCGGCTCGATCGGTTACGCTCTCGCACTGCACCCATCTCGCGGTTATGCACATACATAACATACATGTATGTGCATAAACATTTATTACCGCGGTTTATTACATTGATATTACACGAACTCCAACTTTATCCTGTTGCGAATCGGCGGATTCGCTTCGTCGTCGATGACGGATCGCGCCTCGTCGATTATCATGATTTATCCCATGTGGATCACGGTTATACCTACCGGTTACCAACAATTCTATTATTGCCGGCGTCGATTCTCCATTGGCCGCCCGATATACACGCTGACACAGATCTCAATTGCGTCTGGCCCGAGCCGCGCAACGAGAGAGCCAAGATAAGAAATCGAATGCCGATTGCGCAGCGAGAACTAAATCGGCGTCGATCGATCGGACGCTGCGGTGCGGGATTCAATTAATTCGGGTATGAACTAATTTAATTCCGCATGTTATCGGTAATAAAATAAGGATTATTGCAATAGTAATTAACGATGATAATAATAATAAACAATATGAATAATAATAATAATATACAATAATACTAATGACTATTATTATTAAAAACGACGATAATTACTATTATTAAAACAACGATAATTACTATTATTAACAACAATAATAATTATTATTGTTATCAACAACAACAATAATTATCATTTTTATCTATTTATTTATTACGAATAAAATGTAGAATTCGCAACAATTAATGCAGAGTTGAAAAAAATATGAGCGCGCAACTTGTAATTATCAATTTACGCCGAGAGATCGTCCAAACGATCCTCGAGATATGTCGCGCCGCGTCCATGTGGTTCGCCTACGCGCGACGGATCCGCGATTTCTTGAGCCGCTATCCGTCCGATCGGGACGCCTCTACGTGGTTGGCTTCCGCGTTCGAGCGTCTCACGATCACGATACACCGGGTGGCACTTACTCGGCCGTGTCCCGACGACTCTACGTAGCCTTTTGCCTCTTCTTCTTCTTCTTCATCTTCGTCTTCGCCGTCTTCGTTTTCTCCTTCGTCTTCATCATAGTGTAGTTCCAGCTATGTGGCTCGGATATATCGTATATCTATATGTGTGAATATGCGCCATGCGCGGATCGGGCCAGTTTCGTGTGTGCAATAACGAAGATCCGCGATCGAGCTCAACTGGGGCCCATTAGTCCCACTACACTCGTTAGCGGGAGCCGCGATACGGAGATCCAGTAAATCACGCATGGAAAGCGAAATCGCGAAAGTTCGAGAGACGCGATCGAGCACCTCGCAGCATCTCCCGGCGTCTCGACTCCCGGGATCGCACATACTACTCGCCTACTACCGGGTTCAATTGTGCGCGCCTGGCGCTTTTCAATGCATGTAGAGTCGAGAGGGGAAAATAAAAAATATAGGCACAATTTCACCGGAGCGATGCATCCGGAATATTAGACTAATTGTATCCTATTCACTTGCTTGGGGTTGGAGCTACTTTTTATTGTAAACGTTATTCAATATTTTTTTTTAGGGTAGATACGAAATTCCGGTTGTTAATTAGTTGATTTTTGCTTCGTATTTGAGATTTAAAAAATCACAAAAAATAGTGGTAATAATAAATTCTTAATACTTGAAAAAAAATGTCCCAATAGAAATTAAATTGCTGGTGATAATAAATTTCTAATAGCCACCTGACTCACGTTTCAGCAAAAAATTATTTGTCGCGTGAGTAATTTTGTTTTTTTTTTCTTCTTCCTATTTCCACGAATCGAGCGCGAGGCTCAACGTCGCGAAAAGGTCGCGAAGCAAAGGCCAAGCGAGGCGAAATTTTTCGTCCCGAACGAAGTCAAGGAAAAGGCGATTGCGCGCACTTTTTTCGCGATGCTATTTTTTCCCCCCGCGGTGTCAAGGAGAAAGCGTTAGGACATTTTTCTTTCCTCCCATTTTTTTTTTTTTTTTGCAACGCTGCACTCGCGTGCCACGTTCGCCGTGAGCGGCGAAGTGCGCGCGCGGCGCTCGCGCTGGCAAAAAGTCAAATCGTCATGGTTTCGTGAATCTCCGTTGTATTTTCACCGTGGCGACACGGAAAAGTGAGTCATTCGTGGCGGACACTCGCGGTCATTGCACGAGGCGCTGCCGCCGCGGCGACTCGTTACCGGGACTTTGACTTCCTTCGCGACGGAAAAACACGTAGACCCTCGGTGCCAAAAAAAAATTAAGTCTCGCGCGCTTTTTGTCGCGCGCCGATACCGAGCGCCACGGCGAATATCGTCAGCCGATAGGGGATTGTAAGTACGACGTAATTACGCCGAGGCGAGCGACCGCGACGGTCGTCACCATGGCTTGAAGAAATTAATACACATCAATATTTTTTATTCACAAATCATTTTTAACCAATAATTTCTAATCGACTCGATAATTTATCGAAGTGAATATCTTCGCACTGACGTTCTCAAACTTTACGAAATCGGAAAAAATGGAGGTTCGACAAAAAAAAAAAAAAAAAAATAACTCGATTTTAGTGAAGTGACGAAATTTCGAAAAAAGTAAAAAATCATGTTATGCATTTTTCTCATCGAATTTTATGTTTTTCGAGCAAACAACGGTGCTTTTCGAAATCAGCGGGAAATTTCCCATCGGGCAGGGTCTTCAAACTTTACGAAATCGAAAAAAAAAAAAAAAAATTCTCGATTTCGTAAAGTTTGGACGTTAATTTCACGTTAATTTCCTTAACGATCTAATTTTTATTCGAGCGTATACCGCTACAACCTGCTAGTTTTGATATCTTTTTGCCCTTGCACGACGAATTAGCCATTTGTTTTGATGTAACCGCGATAATTATTACGAAAGATTTGTAAAAACTTGAACATTCTCGTAAAAAAAAAATTAAATGATGCGGGGAGTGAAGTTTCTCGATTTTTATTGCTCGATCACCTGCGATCTTGAGTTCCTGCCCGAAGTTCGACGTTCTCGGTGGAGAAATTTAAATCGCGAAAATCCTAATTCCGTCCCCGCGGCACTGACGGAATCGCGAGGCGCGCGATCAACCGTAAACGTTACACATCGAGCGCCGTCGCGTCGTGCTTCGCGCTCGACACGAGCGCGTCGTTAGATCCCGCGCGCGTGGTATTATATTCCCGCGACGTCTTCTAAACAACGCGCTTAACGAGTCGGGTGGAAAGCGAATCGACGATAATTTCCTCGCGATAATACCGCCCGCGATCGAACGTATCACCGTTCGGTCTGTGCGCCGTGGCGCAGAGGCGAAAGTGTCACGCGACGCAGCTGTCGCCTCGCGGGTGGTGACGTTTCGACGTTTTCGCTTCACTTGCTAAATATCCTCGATAACTTCCCTCTTAAGCTTCCCTAATAAAAATCATGTTTTATTTTTATCCACGCAATTTAATCACGGAGAAAACGATTTTTTTACATTTTTATTTCGAGTGAAAAGAAAAAAATCCTTCGATTTAAATAATAATAATAATACCAACAATAATAATAATAATCATAAAATTGACATTTTTTTTTTCTTTTTTTTTTTTTATAATCGCAACTCGCCGGATTCTCCTCAAATGGAAAAAAATTAGGGAGCGAGCGGGGGACACGCGGAGATGTTGCAAGTGCGAAAAGTGCGAAATGCTCACCGGCGATGAAGCCCCAGCGACGACCGCGAGTCGGAGGGACCCGCGGAGGGTCGGACTCGCGCTTCACCAGCGCTTTCGCGAGCGCACGAGCGCGAGAATCCCCCAACCGCCTCGTTCCCCGGTTCTCGGTTCGACGGAGCCGCGCGCGACGAGTGTATCGATTCCTCGCCGCGCGCGCGGTGCTGAGTCTTGAAGAATGCGAAACCGTATGCATGTAATACGAAGAATGGCGAGGATGATACACGGGTATGCAAAACTCGTCGCGGGGCGGAAGGGGGGGGGGGGGGGGGGGGAAGCCACTTCATGCCGAACGTACAATGCAGCAGCGCTTAGGCCGCGGTTATTATTTCTTTCAACGAAAAAAAAAAAATTCCTGCCACGAAACGTAAAGTAGCAAATTATTCCGGAAATTTTGAGTTGCCATAACCACTTTCGCAAATGTAAAAAAAAAAGAATAATCTTGTATAATTTGCGATACCTAGTAATTTAAACATGAAATTAAAAAAGAAATGCAACATAATTCCTACCACAAAATAATAACAATAATAATAGTAACAAAATAAATAGTTCCGGGCAATTTTTAACCGCGAAACGCCTAATCTCGTGCAAATCGCGATACCCGATGATTCAAAAGAAAAAAAAAATCATTCAAAAATGAATACAAAATGATAGCAATAATCACGAAAAAATAGCAAATATCATTCCGGTGAATTTTCGTAACCGCAAAACAAATAATCTCGTACAATTTGCGATACACGATGATTGAAACTAATAAAAATGTTTATTGACACAAAATAATAGCAATAATCTCGACAAAACAGCAAATATTATTCCGGTGAATTTTTGTAACCGGAAAGTAATAACAATAATTGCGACAAAATAGCAAATACTATTCCGGGAAATAATATTTGTAGCCGGGAAACGAATAATCCCGTGTAATTCGCGATACCCAATAATTTGCTCATTCCCCTCTCGTTGGGCTATCAGCGCGGTGCGCGCGCGCGCGATTCTTGACGGGAGTCCCGGGGGGGCCGCGCGCGAGACGCCGCAAGGTGGAATATCATTACAGGAGGAGACTGAGCACCGACGCGACGTTAATAATCCGCGCAACTGTGACAGCTGTACATGAGCGCGTCTCGCGCGTAGCCCGGGGACCTATGAATGCAGGGAGAAAGATTGCGCGGAAGCGGCTACGGCGAAGAGGCGCGTGAGTCTCTCTCTCTCTCTCTCTTTCGCTTTGCGCTGCTCTCCGTCTCGCTCCGTCTAGCCTCACGCCCAAAGAAAGCTGATGCCAGCCAGGCATTCCCATGACACGAGGTAACCTCCGATCCCGCGCCCACCGACTCTCCGCGAGCCCGACTAAAAGAATTCGCGCTGTGTCTCGAGGCTCGGCCGTTGAGTCCCGCATAAACATTGGCATTTGTGCGACTCTGAATTAAGAGCTCCGCGACTCTTCCGCCGCCGCGGTGGATCAGGCAGAAGTGCTGGGCTTAGACTCGGCGAGACTCGGCAGTCAACCTCCCTCCCCCCCCCCCCCCCCCTTCCCCACGGGTGCAGCGTACGCCAATTTTTCGCTCGGTTGCACTCATTCTATCCTCTCCTCACCTCGCCTCACCTCACTTCGCGTTATACTCTGTTTCTAAGCTCCTAAGATACCTAAGGTTCTCGCGTGAAACGCGAGAATCTTATAGGCAGTCAGCGGGCGCGTTTTAGATTTAAAAAGAGATGTGTATTCGCGACGCGTGGAATGTGAGAAAGGATGATAAGCCATACACTGTTAAAAATGTGGTGTTAAAAAGTACACCGACACGGTGTCTATTTAGGTCCACACCAATCAACGGTGATAACGAGCGGTGTTAAGGGAGTGTGAAACACCGACTTTGCACCTGAAAAGTTCGGAACTGCCGTTTTGCGCGAATTATGAACGGACCGAAGCGAAAATTGAAATACAGACGCCGGTAATGTGAGTCACATTAATGAATTAGTCAGAATTTTGATTTTCGAAAAAAAAAAATTACAAATCAATTACCTGTACTGGGAATCTGTAATAAAAAGTTCGATTTTTTTCAATTTTTGGATAAAAACTGAGAAAAGCGACTAATTCATTCACGAGATAATAAAAATCACACATGAAACGTGCATTCATGTCCTTAAAGCAAAAAATGTTGCAATGTTTCGTCGGTAACACAGGAATAAATTTAACGAAACGGCTGTGTTACTATGAACACTGTAATAAGTAACACTACGAAAAAGTCCACACCAGCAGCGTTTGACACCGTATATTTTTAACAGTGTAAGGATGAAAAGCCTTTCGTCGGTGGCGAGGACGACGACTGTCGTTGTTACTGAAGCGACAGACGGAATGGGATTGTCGGGGAATTTTTTTTGTAATTTTTTGTTTTATTTCGGGAGCCTTCATGTTTTTGTCTGCGAGGCAGCGATTTTTGACCTGCATCATCGTTCTCAAGTCGCATGTTCAACCCCCAAAACACTGGCATCAAACCTTTTTAAAGTGATCTTGAAAAAAAAAAAAAAAATAAAGAGTGAAATGTTATTGTCATGTTACGGTTGAAAAGTCTCGATGGGCAACGAGGTCCGCGGTCGAGTTGACAAACGAGCGTTATTATTGTCCGGCATATATTAAGCGAGGGAAACGAGTGGAATACGCCCACCGAGATTATTCTAATTTTCTTATTACACTCGATTAGTGAGTATCGTTATATATCGCGATTCGCGTACAACGAGCGTAACTGTGGTTCTTCGCGGAGTCGCGAGGAAAACCGGACGGTCTTCCGGCGAAACGAGTTCCCGGCGGTGCGCGGTCGCTTATTGCCGCCGCGGGCACGCATAACCCGTTCGAAACCGTAGCGCGCGGCAGATACGCGAAACAAAACGAGGTAACAGCGCACGGCCTCCTCCTAATCTCCGTTGTTCCCGGAGCGTGCGGTGCGCGCAGCCGTAACGATTATACCGTCGTCGAAACGTCTCGCCGTGCGTCCCGCGACGTCGTCGCTCGTTTTTTATGCCTCCGCGATTCGTCGCCGCGCGGTTGTCGCTCAGTCGGCACCGCTACGACCGTTTCGGACGAGACCGAGTTACAGGTCGCTCGTCGCGAATCTAAATCGTCGAATTTGTCCTCCGACTCTTGCATTCATTTTTTATGGAAAATTTTGCATTTCGGAGCTGACAACAATGCTCCGGGATGACCGGGGTTAATCAGGTCTGGGTTCGCACAAAAAAATTAGTTCTCATCGGGTGAGTCAATTAAAAAAAAATTGAAGTTTTTTAATGTTTGATTGAATCGAATGTATTTTTTTTTATATTATATTTATCTTTTATATTTTATATTTTATTCTACTAAGCATTAGAAATGATGGTAATAAAAAATTAAAAAATGAACGACTCGTTTTGCTCCGGTTTCTCCCGCCTCGTGACGCGCGGAATTACACGCTGTATTGTGTGTGTACCAATAAATCAGAGCCGAATAAAGATACTCGGGGCGGCACACAAGGGAAGCGCCGAGGACTGTGTTAAATAATGGCGAATTGCGTCACGAGGCTCTGGCGCTTGGCTGTCATCGATTATCGATATCCCAGGTCGTCGCGCGTCTATTCTCATCCCGTCGCCACGTTTCTCCACTTTTCACCGCATAATTTCGTCGAATCCGTTTCGAGCTCGCGAGGCGATTTAAAAAACGTCCGGCAACTCGGACGTCGCGTCCAAGTCGAGTGACTCGAAAAACTGTGGATTTATCGTACAACTCGTGGGTCGTGTTAGAGAAATCGTTATTATCCTTCATTAGATGCACTAAGTACGGCACGTGCGTATGTCGACTCCCCGAGCGTGACGTAACCGATGGAAAATAAGAGAGACGTGTAAATAAAAAGAAACGTAAAAACATTTTTATACGCGAAAAAAAGGTCACGTCGTGTTACGCGGTGAAATCTTCGTCGGCTCGGGAATTGTCAGCCCGAGGCCAATTCTCTCGATAAACTAATGAATTTTTTCTCTTCTCTCTCTCTGTTTCAGGATTCATAAACTGCAACGCCAGCACGCTACAGTCACTCGCTCAGCTGCACGGTGAGTCTCATATCGGTGACGAACTTTCGTCGTTTCACTTGCGCGAATAAATATACTCAGATCAATTAATACATTATTTTATGGATGATTTACGAAAATGAACTAAAGTTTGTAGTTGTAAAAAGTTGTAAAAATCCAGAGCGCAAATCTATGCAAAATATTAATTTGTTATTGATACGATTTTATTATTGGGTTAGTTTGTTTTAATTTAATTTCATCTAACGTTCTTCCTACATATCTTTGTAGACTATCTATATGGAAATATTTCATTTTATTCAAGCTGATTAATTTGATGCCGGTTTATTCAAGCTGGGTTAGTTTGTTTTCATTTAATTACACCTAACGTTCTTTCTGTATATTTCTTCAGACTGTCTATACGGAAATGACTCATTTTATTCAAGCTGATTGAATGACACTGTAGCTCGCCACGTATTGAATGTCAAAAGACGTAGTTGCTGCGAAATCCGATGTATTAACAATTCTGAATATTCTAGTATTCGTATCACGCATAAATATGTGTGATCCCCTCGCGTCTTACTACAGTTGAAATCGCAGTAGGGTCGTATTTTTTTTGTCATTTTATATTTTACTCGTACGTCGACTCGCTGAGAAATCTTACAAAAAAGTGTAAACTAGAAACTATCATCGTGAAATTGGCGGATCGAAAAGCCACTGAATACCTACGAATATCAATGTCAAAAGGTTACTTTCAAAATATGTCAACTTTTGGGGTGATTTTTCGATATATCTCAGGCAATTTATATTTTAACTAGGCTAATCACACGCGCTGGCGCGCGTGCCTGAAAGACTTTTCGCCAAAATTGACCTCAGAAATATTTTTTTCAAAATATCGACTTGTAACCTATACCATTATTCTCAAGTCGTATATTGCACCCCTAAAAACACTGGTTACTAACCTTTTTTAATCGATTTTGAAAACATTATTTTTTGGCGATTTTTTTTCTGTCAGAAATCGTAGATTCGTCTCCGGACCGAAAATCGGTAAAATCGACCCCAATTTTTTTTCTTTTCAAAATATCGACTTGTAACCTATACCATTATTCTCAAGTCGTATATTCTACCCCTAAAAACACTGGTTACTAACCTTTTTTAATCGATTTTGAAAAAATTATTTTTTTGGCGATTTTTTTTCTGTCAGTAATCGTAGATCCGTCTCCGGACCGAAAATCGGTAAAATCGACCCCAATTTTTTTCTTTTCAAAATATCGACTTGTAACCTATACCATTATTCTCAAGTCGTATATTGTACCCCTAAAAACACTGGTTAACAACTTTTTTTAATTGATTTTGAAAAAAATAATTTTTGGCGACTGTTTTTTTTTTCTTTAAAAAATCATAGATCCGACTCCAAACCAAAAATCGCCAAAATCGACCTCGGAAGAATTTTTTTTCAAAATTTCACCTATAATAGGCTAATCAATTTTGCGCTGCTGCGCTCGTATATAACTTTAAAAGGTTACGGGCACTGCCGCGCCTGTGCTCTGATGTAATGTGACACCTCACTGAATTGGTTTATCACAGACTTTCTTGGCAACCAATGACAGCTCGAATAGAATGACAACAATGCTTTCCATTACTGATGAACTTTTTAAAATAGGGCTAACTAATATTATTTTAATGTATCCAAAAAATATTTTTGATAATGACTTGTAAAGTAGCTTCAACTACGAATAATTGAAAAAATAGTGCCGTTTTCACACTATTTAAAAAAAAAATTCACAGCTATCTAAATATCAAGACTAAGAGAAAGTAGAGAAAAATTTACGAGATTATCGGGGGGCTGGCGAGGTTGACCAAGAATACGGGTGGTCTGTATGCAGCCCAAAAGGGGTCTAGGTTTTCATTGAAATTTATAGCCATACACATTATAATGAGCAAGTGAGAAGAATGCCTTCCGTTCCCTCGCCCCTATTATTTTCTTCCTTCCGTCTTCCTTTCTCCCTTGACCTTTCGCTTCGCCCCCGTTTCCTCCTTCTCTTCCTCTCTCTCTCTCTCTCTCTCTCTCTCTATATCCACCTCTTTCAATCTTCCCTCGCGCTTTCTTCGCTCTTTGATCGCGGCCACTGTAAAAGGAAGGACCGGTTAAATCCCAAGTTTTGCACTTCTAAAGGCGCTCGACTCTCTGTCTCTCTCATCCACAGCCGCCCACCACTCATTTCCGTCCGAAAAAAACGCCTCAAAGGAGGAATTGAAAGAATTGAAAGAAACAACTGGCAATCGTCCCCCGCGATCTCGCTTTAATTAATCGACCTCTCGCCGAGGCTGAGAGTGCAGTTTCTACAAAACTCCCTCCTCCCCCCCCCCCCCATGCCTCCCCTTGGTGCACTCGGGACTCTTTGACTTTTTCGATAATTATACGACGACGGCGGACTAATCGAATCCACCGATTCCTTCGTCTTGACTTCGGACTTCCACTTTCTTTCGTTTCCTTTCAATCCGAGATTCGCTGGCGATTGAAAATATTCGAGCTCGAGAAAGAAAAAAAAAATCGTAATTAGTAAATAATAAAATCAACTCACATTCGAAAAATCTTTAGACCCTAAGATTTTAAAACTCGCAGTAATTAAAAATAAATGTTTTGTCTCTTTTCGAACGTCAAATTATTATGCAATTGGCTGATTCGACCGCTCGTTCCGGAGTAACCGAATATGTCTGTATTATTAATTGTGTATACCGCGCGTTTTTTATATCTGGACAATTAATAACGAAGTTCGTTGGGCTCCCGTGCGGAGTGCCGGCCACCGGGGAAATCTTTGGCCGCACGTTCGGCTCGTCGAGCCGCGAGAAGCTCCGCGGAAATAGCACGAAATTGAAGTTAGGATGAGGGGGGCGAAGAATCCTTTGCGCGCGAGAAAATTCCCGGAGAAACGACCGCAGCCGCGATACGAAGTTGGATTAAAGCGCTCTTAATCGACGATCAAAATGCCTACCCGGTTGCTGCTGCTGCTGCTACCAACACGTTTCTCTCGTGGCGCGCGCGCGACCCCGACCAATCGTGCTCGAAACAAGATTCGAGATAAAATCCACCACTCGGGCTTCCGTGTTAAACGCGAGAGGGCAAATTGGAAGCTTCTAATTTATTGCGAAAAATGTTTCGCTTGAAAATAAAAATTGCACATGCAAATCCTGACTCTTGTAGGGAAAAGAAAAAAAAATACATTTAAATGCTTAAAAATAAATAAATCAAATTTTAGCTGCTCATTCGTTTATCCATAATAAATTTTTTTTTAATTCTTTCTCATTTTTTAACGGACAATGATTTTTTTTATACGAAAAATATACATTGATGTTCCTGTGGAACAACATTTAGGAAACGATGAAAAAAAATAGGTTCGGCGAAGTAACGAAAACGATCCGGGTTCGGTTTTGGCGACAGTGGGAAACTGTCTCGAGGAATCCATCGGCCGCTAAGAGCTTTCGATGCATCCTCCCGGTTTTCGGATCTCGTGTTACACGCGCGGCCGGGGCGATGAAACGCCAAAACGCTGACGACCGCCGCCACTTTCCTTGCGACGTCCGCGTCTCCGGTTTCGCTCTTTCATATCCTCAGACTGCTTTATATATACGAAGTGCGGGGAATTCTGCTGTTTTTCGCTTCGTCCAATGGCAAACGACGAGTCTCGCGTCGTTACGTCTGAAGTGTCGGAAAATGCGTCACAACTTTTATTTGTTCCAATTAAAAATCACAAAATTCCGAGAATCCTGGAATTAAAAAATCAGTATCCAAACGGTCGAATCTTATTTAAACTTGTCGGTATTTTCCGACGTTGAAAAAAAAAAAATCAGAATTGTACGTTTTTTCCGGTCAACGGATCCGTCGAGCCGTTCCCCGCGAGTAATTATCGATAAATTATTCCGCGCGCTAATTCGCGCTCGCTTTCAGGCCTGGGAGTCGAGCGCCAGGCCATTGTTGATGAGTTGCGCGAGTCAAACGGCTCTGTTTAAGTGTTTACGACGATAAGGATCAGCGCCGGGTGCTGCACTCTCGGCGAAACGATGTTATTACCGCGCAACTTATTTGCCCCGCTGGAGCTGCGGCAGCGCGGCTGTTGCGCGTATCTTTGCTGAAAATCTCCGCGTATTGAAATCGAGTAATGCATTTTTTGCGCGCGATAAAAAAGATTCATACATTTTGTTTTTGTTATTAATTGAAAAGGATGCATTTTTTTTATTTCATTCAAAGTAGCAAAGTCGCCCGGATGATCGAAGACAATTGTGTTGAACAGGGAATAGAAAAATAAAATAAAAACGTATAGGATCTTTTATTGAAAAACATTAATTCACAAGAGCCCAGATTAATTTTATTTCGCCCAAAGCACAAAAGTTGCTCGGATGATCGGAGACAATTCGGTTGAACCGGGGAAAAAAATGAATGGATACATTTTTTATTGAAAAGAAATGGACGGGACATTTTTTACTGAAAAAAAAAAATTAATTCTCAAGAGCCCAGATTAATTTTATTTCGCCGAAAGCACAAAAGTTGCTCGGATGATTGGAGGCAATTCGGTTGAACCGGGGAAAAAAATGAATGGGACATTTTTTATTGAAAAGAAATGGACGGGACATTTTTTACTGAAAAAAAAAAAATTAATTCTCAAGAGCACAGAATCTTTTTATTTCGCCGAAAGCACAAAAGTTGCTCGGATGATTGAAGACAATTGGGTTGGACGGTGCAATAACTCTAATTTTGGAAGCGAGGCCACCCGAGCGCATCCCGCGAGCCCGAGATTAAAGCTCCAATCCCCGCGTCTCTCGTCCCTACGAGAGGGCCGCGCTCATCGATTTTGCGCCGCGCGGCGCGGAACGCGAGTTCCCGATCCGGCGGCGTTCGACCTCAATCCCCGGTGTGACCCGAAGTCGCTAGAAAATCCAACGAGAATAATATCCCGGGGCCTCCTATTAATATATCTCTAATAATGGCCGCGCAAAGCGCGAAAACCCCGCAGTGCGAATGTTTTCCTTGGCTTATTTATTCGCGGACACGTCGACGGATTCATCGCCGAGCCGCGCCGCTCGCTCTGCAGGCTAAAAGCAATTTTCGTCGGTTCAAACCTACATCTGAAAACACAAATAAAAAAAAAAGGATCATCAATTTTTTACATCAAATTCGGATTCAGCGACCCAAAAAAAACCCTTATTACATATTTTGGGCTAAAATTGCGGAAAAATAAGTCGTGCCATTTTGGATACTTTTAGTCGAATTCTCAGTGCCAACTCAAAATATATCGCTGCCTTCTCACGTCTGAAGTATGAAACGTTACGTTTGCAGCGATTACAGTGATTCTCGCGTTCACTCGTTTTGCACGTAATTTCGTTTCTGCGAAGACCGCCATTCAATTTTTTTTCCGCTCGTCTTTTTTTTTCGCGAAACGTAACCGGCGAATTCCCGGAGCTTAAGCGGTGCAAACGAATTGACACGTAGCCGCTAATGAGACTCCGGGGTGAGGCCCCCCCGAACTACCGCGTCGGCAAACTCCTCGGACTCGTAAATCACGAAGCGTCGAGGCAGCCGGGCACGAATATATCGCCCACAGCGTCTGCGGGTTCTCTGGGCCCCCCGGACCCCTCGCACTTAAACTCGCGCGTCCCGAGAGCCTGAGTAGGTGTTTAGATACGTTTCCATCTACGGCGATGCATCATATCGCATTATATCGTTATGCAAATTACATTGTATTGGGCTACTTGAACTCTCTCTCCCTCTTTCTCTCTCGCGAGCAACGTCGAATCGGGACCTTGACCGGCGAACTTGCACTTTAAACGTCAGGCTGATAACTTTTTTTTAATTTATTTTTTGTCGTGCAGCGTTTCCGTCTGATAATTCGATTGAGCTTCAGACAGTCCAAAATTCAAACAGTCACATATCAAACGCCACGAAGAGGATAAAAAAAGCAACTTCCGTGACATCGGGTATCGCTTGGTTCGATGTGGCAAAGTGCAGAAAATAATTTGTTGGCCATCGCTATTTAAGGAATATAGTAGAAATATTTCTATTTATTTATTTATTCGCAGAAGAGCCAAACAAAATTATGAGAATGTAAAATATAAAAAATATCGATAATATTTATTCTGCTTCTGAAAAATGATATTTTTCTTATTTTTAACGATCCAAGCGACGATTCGTCCAGCTCAAAGTGAAGGCGACGTCCGTCGACCTGATTCCACGTCTTATGAGTCCCGTAAATAGTATTAAATCCCGGGGTTTCGCGAGGGAATTTGTCCGGTGGAACCGCAAAAGCTTCCTCGTTGCCTCCACTCGAGCGCAGATGCCCCCAAATGCGTTATGCATGTAGCTGCTCCCAACGCCCACCACGCTCGCTATCCGTCGGCTTATTAATATGTATAGTACGCTAGATGACGTGTAATAGGAGAACTGGAGCTGGGAGCAGTTATGGCGGTGGTAAGTAGACGAGGATACAGCAGCCAAGAGCTCCGTCTACAGGTCGTCTCAAAACACGTGCACGACTAAGCAAAACCAAAAATAAATAAATCAAGTCTAGAAAAAAAATTCAAACAGCATTTACAACACAGAAACAAAAAATCGAAATTCAAAAATTGGTACACTAAGATATTTGTAGTCATTCTAAAAAAATATAATTATAGAACACTTTTTTGTCTTCTAATTATAGGACTATAATTATAGGACATGTTTTAGAATGATCACAAATATTTTTGTATATCAATTTTTTACTGAAGTATTTTTTACTAAATTTAGTATATCAATTTTTAGTAAATGTACGAAAAATGTATTCAGCCAATTTTATTCCGTAATTTTTAGTTCCTAAAAAAAATCTTTGCGTTTTTATCAAATGAACACGATTTGTTTTTTGTTAACAAGAAGGCGACGCTTTGACACCTTAGAGAAATGTTTTTTGCTGTGGAACCTGTAGGAAGGAAGATGGAAAACGTAAGGCGCTGCATGTAGGAAGGAGCAAACAGGCACGTAGGCCGCTTTCGTCAGGCGTACGAGCCGAGGCAGAGAAAACGAGCGGATATTCATAGACGAGCCCCGCGAGAGCCACACCAGAAGGACCAACTCGGTCCCCTGCATATTCATGCTGATGCAGATTTCACGCCGCGACCACCGCACCCGGCGAAACAATACATTAATTAGGTGCCCTTTTCGGAGTCGGGTTCACCGGGCAACCGACCCGGAGACCCTCTCGACCCTTGCCCTTTCCCTTCTCTCGGTCCTTCGTTTTCCTGCCTCGAAACCTCCTGCCGATTTTCCTCGTCGCTTCTTCGTCGCTCTGACCTTTCTCGAATCTCCTGATTCGTATATATTGTCGATTTTCTTAATGCCACAAGGATGCCAATTTTTTTCGTTTTTGTTTCTCGTTGCGATTATGGCGAAAATTTAGGCTTCACTGAAAAATAAGTAACTTTTTTTCCAAACGACGCACGGAAATCTTCCTTTGCATACGCTTTCCAAATTTCACAATGAAGGGAATAATTTTTGAAAAATGCCGATATCGGTATTTCTGATTTTGTTACAGATTTTTAAAGTTGCAAGTTCGAAAAATCGATAAATCGGTAAGCGATCCGGCGTATACAAGTTCGCCGGTGCGATAATCTCTTGTGGAAAACTTCCGCGAGTAATATTGCGAAGATTTCCCGTGGACGAAGGCGTTGGGATTTCCGAGATCCTCGCAGTCTGCGCAGCGCAATCCTTGAGATCCCAATCGTCGTCTCGATTGCGTAACGATCGCGGATTCCCGGTTATCGTAATTGCGGAAAAACCGGTGGTTCGCGGCGGAGCGACGCTTCATTTTCCTGCTAATCTCGTTCCGATAGATTCGATCAATTATAAAAAATATTTACCACCGTTGTACCGTAGTAAAAATTCGTTCACCGGGCGCTGAAACGAGATAATGAAAAAAACCGGCTGTGAGGACGAGCAGAACGATTTTTTTTCGCGAAATTCGCCACAAAAGGCGCGGCCAAGTGTTAAACGAAGAAATTCGGAGACGAGAGGTAAAATCTTCGGGGCAAAAAGATTTTATATACACATTACGCCGCGGACAGCCGCGCACAATGGCGCAAATGGTATAAAGAACCACTTGATATTTACGCTATCGCGTCGACCCTTGACGGCCAAATAAATCCCTCGGATTTTCGTCGACGACCCGAGGTAATATATATTTTTTTGCCGCCCCCCCGTCGCTCTCGCGAAGGGTCGATCCAGCTCGGTGGCGATATTCGACGGGCCTGTACGAACCGGCGAGACGCTATCTTCTGCCTTTATTCACCGACATCGGGGGTAATAAACGCAATATCGGGCGGTCAGCTCGTGAGCCGTCCACCAGGGGGACGCGAGTCGCCCTGAGCGTTGTGAAGAGATTGATGAGTCGCACGAGGGGCGGAAATGCGAGGGACAACTCTGATTGACACAGATTTTCGCCTGAGATCGGATCACCCGTGAACATCCATAATTTCAGCAAATAAAAATTAATCTAATATCTATTAGATTTATTATTTATTATATATTAATGAATTTTTATTATCATATTCAACTCACAAAAATAAAAATACGTTTGAATTAATTTGGGTCGCGTTTCCTACACCAGTATAGCAATTTCTCCAAGAAATTTTTTTTGCCACTAGAACCTTCTGCTAAAGGTCAACAAAGGTCACCACGATATTTCTCTCCAATATCGCCACGCGATCCCTTTCGATGGGCCGTTTTTTTTTTTTTTTTTTTTTCACATCAAATCGCTAGATCCTCGCGATACATCAGAGCTATGCATTTTTTTCTCCCATCCACGGAAAAATCGCTCGTGCATTTTCCACTCAGCAGATTCGCGTTATATCACGGGTAGTTTGACGGCGAATCGGAGGAGCGAGTGACGACGTGGCGGACAGGACGAAGAGGGAGGGGAGTTTTTGAGGACAGCCGCGACGTCGCATCGCACGAAATGGGATATAGCCAGAGGGTTGGGGGGGTTGTAACCCGGTGGAAAAGAGAGTGAGAAATGCGAGGGAAGTTTTGCGGTGCGTCGGGTGAAACGAGACGGAGTCGCGAGTGGCCAGCGCGGAGGGTGCGGGAGATATCGAGTAAGAATATTGGTTTAGGACGCCTCGTTGGCCCCGGCAACGAAAATCCCGGGTCCATTGTCGGAACAAACGCGAAATTTCACACGGGAGCCCCTTTCGCTCGAGGAAATCCACCCTCTTGTCTGTCGTCTCTGTCCCTCTCTTTTTTTTCCCTCCACCGTATATCCCACCCTCGCGGATCTTATTATAGATACACTCGGCCCTCGTGTACACAGACATTCGTGTGTTCTCGCGCACGGACGACATTTGTTTTTCGAGCTATCAGCGAGAGAGGACGATGCGTTATTAATTCGTCGTTAATTCCACTGTCGGCTCGGCCATTTTTTCCACCAGGATTCACGTTTCCATCGACTGTTTATTCCTCATTTTTCTATACTTCATTGTACCATTAAAGTATACCTACAATTTTATAAATGTATACATTTATAAATTAAAACAAAAAAAAATTAAATGTCTATTTATAGTCTACACGTGGATGCAATTTTAGCATTTGATTTGAACGAATAGAAAGGAAGCTTTTTCCTTATTTTTCGGCAATAAAAAATTAAATGTATCTGTCGTTCAACTTTTGACATCGTTCGATTGATCTTCAACACGGCAAATCCGCTTTCCGCGGGTTTTCTCGCCTTCGTTCTCATTCCGCTCTCTGTGCCATTGTCTCCTCCGTGGAGAATAGAGCGAGAGTGAGAGAGAGAAAGGGAGACGAAAGAAAGGGCCGCACCTTTATCTAGTTCAGCCAGTCGGAAGAGCGGAGACATGCCCACCGCGGAGGCGCATTATTCAAATGCTCGGGACGGAAACGTCGCAATTGCGGACTCTCGCGAGAGCAGCGCCACCTGGGTCCGCGTCGTCCATTACTCTTCCGGTGAAACCACCGCCAGGCAGTGAGAGAAAGAGAGAGAGAGACAGGGAAACGCGTTTCGAATTCACGAGATCCAAACCCCTTTTTATCGAACCTTGTAAAAATGTCGTTACTCTACCCAACTGGCTCTGTAAAACAGGCACAAATTTCTCAAGAGTCCTCGCCCCACTGGGTCAAATTCTCGACAAAAATTTGTAGCTACGTGAAGCACCCGATTTAAAGGAATCTAATTTTTATAAATTTTCGTACGTAGTCGTTTGTAGTAACAATTACTTCATTTGCTATTAAATCGAAATAAAGTTCTGCCTTGTCACAAAATGCCACCGAATTTAACGGCACCGAAATAACTTAGATAATCGTTTGTAGTTTATGGTAATGAAAAAATTTCCATTTAATGTCTCGCTAAAAATATCACGTCATAGCAGAATTGCGTCAATGCCAACGAAGGGGATTAAAATATGAATCACAAGCGAGAACGTAGATTGAAAAAAAAAAAAATCCCACATTACTTTCACAAACTAAAAAGTTCCACTACAAAGGTATTAGTATCAATTGCGAGACGAGACGATCGCCGAGGTCGCCGGTGATATTCCCGCAGGGCCGCGAAGGCCGCGTTCAACATGCGTTATAGGTATATAAAACTACACAGCAGCCACACGGCGAGCGGCGGATGAGTTGAGAGGAGACGAGCGGCGACTGACCAATTAAAACGAACAATTATACGGCCGGGGCGAGCCCGGCGCGTTGCAATTAACGGTAATTACCGTCTATTCGTGTCGCCGCGAATCACGTGACACAATCTGCATCGCGAACTACTTTTACCGCATGAGAATAGGGCCTAATTCGCGCGCAATCCGCCGCACAACACCGCCGCGCCGCTCTTAATCCTAGCGGCGTGTGTGCCCGGCTCGCTTGTCCTCCGCTCGCGTATCCAATTCGCTTTGCGAGAGGGACCGAGAAAAACGAACTCTCGCTCTCTTTCTCTCTCTCTCGTTCCCCTCGCTGCGACGCCCTCTACCCTCGTTTTCTCGCTCTTGCGTCACGTCGCTCGCCTCGCGTTTCTGCGTTTGTTTCCCCCGTTCTCCGTCGCTCGTGTTTCTCAGGCTGCATCGACGCTTCGCTCTGTCGCTCCAGTTTCCATCCTCGTTCGCCTCGTTTTCCTTCGTTTCATTCTCCGCTTCCCTCTCAATTGCTCAATACCGGGCAGCGGCGTAGCCTCCAAATTCGAACACGACCTGGGTCGCCCGGGATTCGTGAGAATGCAGGGAACACGGGGAGGGGGTGGAATTGAAGGGATAACCTTAAACTTTGTAGCTGTGAAGTGGAGTTGCGTCAATACATTCTCTGAGCTACCTGCAAGCGAAGCGAAGTGAAATGTGCGGAAATTGAAAATAAGTTTTACGTTGATTTATGGGAAATATTGCGTAGGCATCGAAGAGAAAACCTTAAGTATTTTATAGTTCATAGTGTCTTGTATGTACAGGATGCATTCAGGATTCACTACGAACCATCAACTTCATTATGTACTAAGATATTTAGGGAGTTCCAACTCAGATTGCAAAGTCGAGTTGCATCAGTTGATTCCAAGCCTTCCACAAGCAAATATTTATCCTGCAAAATATTCGAAAATTGAGAATAATTCCCCGGTGATTTGCGCGAAATATCGAGTATCGAGATTCCCAGCTTCGCCGCCAGGCCGACAGGTGGCTACCGGGGAAAGCTTCGCTTCTCGCAGGCAAATTGGCCGGCCCGGCGGAGACGTGTGATTACCGGCCTGATTACACGGCCATCGAGCAGCCGTAGCGAGATCGCCGGAGTCGTATTGATTAAGTCGACTTTGTATTACAATCCGGAATGTGGGTATTCCAATGCCGCTATTACAACCAGGAAACGCGGAAAACACGCGTGTTCGTGCGGCTCGCAATATAATCCGGTGGCTGGTTACGCGGGGAATTGGAAGATTGAGAAACGCTTCATTGTGGACAGATCGTAATAAGCCACTCGGGGGGGCCCCGAAGGACGACGATCCAAGGAGTCCCGGGCGCAAAACCGGTAGCCACCCGGCTGCCGCGCCGCGTTTCCAACCCGTCAATCATTCCCGCTGTTAAAAAACGATCAGCCGTAATCGGGGCCACGTGCCCCGGGGTCTCCATTCTTCGCGCTGGTCCCCCGAAGGCTCAGCCGATTCTCGAACCAGTCGGGTGGGGTAAATTGATATACCTGATCGTGGAATACCTGCTGCTGATGCTGCCCGGACCTGCCTCAACGCTAGATCCTCGCTGAAGGTCATTTCCTCTACATTGTACAGCGGCTCTCGACTCTGTCGCCGTTTATAGAAACGGAACTGGCGTTATTGACTGCGCCGAAGTGGCGGGTAAATTGATACACGCGCGGTACGTAATCCGGCTGCTAACGTGATTTGTGTCTCTGCGCACCGCGGCGCTGGCTGCGATTAGATTTACCGGCCGGGGGTGCTGCGGGTTTATCTCCTGCGTCATTTCGCGGTGATGCACTGCAATTCGAATTCTATGTACGAATTCTATGTAATTCTATGTATATTCTCGCGCGAAAGTTGAGGCTTGTTGCTGACGTCTTGGGTGTCGTTACTTTTATCGTGGAAATTGGCATTTTTTTTAATGGAATGGATGGAACAATTATGTGCAGTTGATTCAAAATGGCGGGCTGAGGGGAAAGGGGGTCAGATTTTGATGGAAATTAGAGTTCAATGGATTTTGAGGCTGTTTAAAAAAACCTACATTTTTTATTTTGTTCTGATTATTATTATGTAAAACAGTTTATTATTATGTGTATCTTCAAGTTTTTGGCTTCTCTCATTTCCACTGTTTAATTAATTATCAGTCAACAGTGGAAATAATTAAATTGAAGAAAAACAGGATGGAAGTTTGGAGCAAATATAAAAACCCGAAAGGGCATGGGAAAGATAAACTGGTACTAAATAAATGAATAAATGGATAAAAATAAAAAATGTATAAATGGCACAAAAGCGACACGAGCCGGTTGCCTCGTCCCCCCAGGACGAGTCGTGTCAATGACCGGATCGAGAAGCGTGTGGCAAACACGAAGGAATAACATATAAAAGGACACGCGATGACGGAATCCAAGCGCCGTGTGGCTCGTGCTACCTGCGCCGCTGCCGCCGCTCTCGACCTTCGGGATTCACGGTCGACGAAGCCGCGGCGCGTCGTCTCCCTTTCCTTTCGCCACCTCCTTAGAGCAGCCACTCGTGTTACATATACCTATATTTGCAAATACAACGCAACCCACTATTTCGCGTCCTTTCAATCTTCCTCTCCATTCAATCCTGTTTTTATAACTTTTTTTAATACTTTTTATCGTCTAGTCCTTTGGAAAGTTATCTCTTCTGTTTTTTTTTCTTTTTCTTTTTTGTCGTCAGGCTACTCACGTGTCTGCTACGCGTCGAACCGGTATCAATCGACGGGCGCGTTGAACTTTTTCCCTGCGCTGCGGTGCAGTATAAAAAAATGTGAAGCTGGTTTCACAACGTCGTAATTAAAATTGATTTTGGGTCACAGTTTCTGGCTTATTGAAGTTTTTTTTTTAACGCCGGCGTTTGAATTTTTTTCATTTAAAGTCTACAATATTTTATTCAATATTAACTTCTTTCCAAATTTGTTGGATATAAAATACCGTCAATTTTGCAATTTTTATAAAAAAAGAGGAAATACTTTTGCAGTGTTCAGTAGGTAATATTTTTGTGAAATTATTTTCTCTATTCTTTACACAGGTGTTCAAGTAATATCGTGGCTGCTCCTTTTCCGCCGCAAACACTCGCTCACCGGGGGTAATTAAACGGATAATAGATTCCACTGTGTTCTTTTGTGAGTGGCAATTTTTAATTTCTCGCCCGAGCGATCACCCCACTTTCCGCGTGCAGTCGACGTTGAGACCCCGGGGCTCCGGTTGCGCCCCGCGCGGATTAATCCCGACGAAGGGATCGGGAGGATGTAAAAAAGTGGTGAACCGCGATTGACTCGATTGAGGATGCGTTGAGAAGCGATCGTGGATCCCATTGAAATTTGTACGTACAAAACTACAGCTGAAATAAGAAATTGTTTTTCTGTTTTTTTTTTCTTTTTTTTCTAAAAAAAAATGTCTCCAGACTGAATCTTAATTCAACCAAGATAAAAGCGACTACGAAAAATCTTTTTCTGTCTCTCTCTTAGCCCACGGCCATTCGGAATTACATATAATTATATTCCTCCTAAAATCCTCAAAACAAATTCGCATGGTTTCATCCAATTTCACACGCGACGTGGCATCCAAGGATCGCCGGTCGCGGTGTGCACGGAGCCTGTAACGAATCAGACCGTTAGTCACGCAGAGCGCGAAGGGTCCGCCAAGGGAGACGAAGTAACCCTTGAGACGCGTCCTCGTTAATTTACCGGTGGACATTTTTTTTCTTACGTTTTTTTCGTGCCTGCTAATAAGCCCGACATAATTATGCATTTTTGAAATATTTCCGCGCTCACGACCCACTCGACTAATTAAAAGAAGAAAAAAAAAAATCGGCCTTTGAAACCTTGAAAAAGTGTAACCGAAAAAAATTGTGCACGGCGAGGAAAAATAAATAAAAATAAAAATCGCGAAAACTGCTTGTGGGACGACAAGTAGGCGACCGAGAGGGGGCGGGGTCGGGGGGCAAGAATGAAACAGGTAGAGGAAAAGGCGTTTAAAAATGCTCGGATGTCGCGTTACATTTTAATTGCGGCTTTTTCGCCCGAATTACCATTGTGATTATTAGCCTCGTCGTCGTCGTCTCGCGGCTCGAGCTGCTCACGTGTGGAACGACTAGAGCGCTTTTTCGAACGCCCGAGCCTTCGCTCGACGACCTTGCAGTGGGTTAAGCAACGAGGAAGCAACGCCTGAGGATCGACTCTGCATTCTCGTGTCGTAAAAAAAATATATTCCAATATTTATCGAACGTATTTCACAATTATTTTCAACGTCACGGGAATAAAAAAAAAGAACGTACGACTCACGTCCGGGGTCAATTAATTCCCGTTCGCGTCGTAAATTAATTAAATTATCACTCGATACGAATGCTGATTATTTTCTGGCGCGCTGCGTGCGTTAAAAAAAATTAGTCGACCTCTGAGTAACTTTAAAAAAAAAAAAAAATTCCAAATTATATTATTCCCGCTGCGCATCACGTTCGATCGGGTTGAGCGGCTCGAGCACTTCGCATGCTACAGACACGAGTCGTGTCGAGGGGGACGGAGGGAGGGGGGGGGGGGAGCACAGACTCTTTGATCGAGACCCCCGGCAGACGATACTAGAAAAAATTAACATTCAACCTGGGTATAAGGAAAAAAAAAGTGGGCGTCGTTACCGTGAGAAGTCGTGGATACATCTATTTAATTAAGAGAGCACGCCGCACGCACCGAGAGAGATTCGCGCGACTTGAGAAGCCGCACGCTTTCGCGCTCGCGCGCATCAGTCAAGACGCGCGCGACGCTCCAGTGAATTTACGTCGGTCTCCGGTGACGGATTTTTTTTTTTTCTCTCTTCGCCTCAACTTTTTCCCCGAGACGCGATGAATTATTGAATGGTTCCGAGGCTGGAAACGCTCGTTCCGCGCAGCGTCGTGCAGAAACGGTCGCTATCCGATGAATTATCGCAGTGACTATTTATGCCTCGCGAAATTTGTAATTGAAATTTGGAAAGTGCCGAGTGCACGCGAGGAAAAATCTCCGCATCTCGGTCACGGAGAGAAATTTTTATCCGAAAAAAATTCGGAATAAAAGAGAATAAAAAATTCAGTGTCAATCTTTTTTTTTTCTTAATTTATTCTATTTCGGGTAAAGTCGGAGACGACGATTTTCACGTCGTCGTCGTACAGTTTTATTCACGCGTCGCGAGGTCTCGTTGCGTCAGAATTTTTTTCTCGAATAATTATAACGCAAATGGGAATAATTAGAACGTATATCGGAAAAAATATGATATTTGTTTTATAAATATAATATTTTTCTTGCAAAAGATAAAAATACGTACCATCTTTCCGGATAATTAATCCTCGCGGCTTTATCGATCCTCATTAACGCCAAATCCGCGTTGCCGCGGGCTTTTGCGCTTCAATCCGCGTGCTCTTTTTATTCTCTCGCCGCACCCAGCGTCCGTCTCTCGCGCGTTTCCTCCATCGCCCTTTTTATGCACTACGTTTTTTTTTATCAGTTCCCCTTTACCGCAACGTCGATCTGTTCCCCCGCTGCGTTTCTACCCGTTTCGCGCTCCGACTTGACCCGACGTGTGTGGCGCTTGCGCCCGACCCGCATTGCCCCGAGCGCCGGCTGTGCCACCATCGGGGAGTCGTTCGTTTACATGCCCGCCACGGGAAACCGTGTTTTTAACCCCATACTCAATTCTCCGTCCCTCTCCCTCTCTTCCTCTCGCTCCCACCTCTTTCGTTCCACCAGGCGATTCATTGCGATTGCCCTTCTGCAGCCGGAACTACCGGAACTAACCACCCAGTGCGCGCCGTGCATGCTCCGTAAATTAACATCGCGAGAGGGAAAAAGCTTTTCGCAGGCTTCGGCCGCGCTTCCGAGTTGCTTACACCGATTTTTATGAGCTTCGACGGCGCTCAATAATTTTTCGGAAATAAAAACCATCGCAAAAGTTATGAACATGACGTGAGAAATTTGCCAAACAGCAAAAACTTTATTATTGTTTATTTAATTATTTATTTACGGTAAACGGGTCAAGCCCTTGAAAACAATACAAAATACACGAATAAGAGCGAAAAACAGAAAATTACTAAACTTTATTTTTTAAAATACAAGATACCAAAAAGAAACATTAAATAGAAAATTACAAAACAACGGCCACCTAAACGGGCTCACTAAGCAAGACAAAATTGTACACGGAGTGGAGAAAATGAGAGAAAGGGCGATTGAAAAAATTTTGAAAATATTTATACCTTTATTACATTTTTTATATTTTTACATGCAAGTCTTTACATTTTTGTAAAAATGATGATAATAAACATTTTACCAGTTAAAAAAAAACAGAAGTTACGAACAGGAAACTTCGGGCAAACAAATTTGATTACCGCGGGAATTAATTGACCGTCGTGTTGCAAAGCCGGCGAGAGGCTCCATTGTGATCTTTCGGTAAACAGTCGTTAATCAAAGCCGACGTTATAATTACACGGCGGGAGGGCAAATGAGCCTCACGCCCATTGGATTATAACCTCGAAGTATTAATTATTTCAATTAGAGGACGGGGGAAGGAGGGGGTGGCTGATGTCGACAGCTGACCTGGTCGTAAAGTCTCACGAGGCCGAAATCGACTCCACCCGTGCGTCATTGGGTGAGCGGCCACTCGTGAGGCGATAAACCCTGAAACAATTAAGACTTCGGGTGTGAGTGATTTTTTTCTCTCTCTAAATAAACAAACAAATTTAATTAAACTAGATGAATCTCGCCGCTTCTACTTGGAATTGACGTCGTCGCCTAGATTGCGCCAGGCCACAAAGCAGGGCCGGGGGGATTATCATAATAATGATGATTGTCGAGCGAGAGAGAACATAATAAGCGCTGGCTCAAGGGCGAGGATTCTTCTTCCCTCGACGAGTTCCTTCCCGCAACTCCCACCGTCGGATTCTCGAGTAACTCAAGATCCCAGCCAAGCCGTATACCAGGGTATCGTCGACGCGAGACGCACATCAGCCGCAAGAAACCCCCGTAGGAAACAAACCCCGCGAGCTACTCGCTCCGGCGACCGATTTAATTTCAGATAAGCCATGGAAAGCGCGACCGCGAGGCTTAAGACAGGGTTAAGGGATCGACTTTGCGCGGGAAATCGATGTCACTAACTCAGGTGGCATTTTTAGCGTGTTTGGAAGGAAATCGGGCCCTAGTAGGGGTGGCCCGGCCAGGGCCCCGCCAAACCCGGGGTCTGGTCGGGCCCTGGCCAGTTTTCGATTTTACGCACCCAGTGATGCCGGGCTAAATTTCTATGAAAGTCGGACGGGTGGAGGGAAAACCGGGCTCGTTCGCGACGCGCTAGATGAGAGGGTTGATTTTTCAAAGGGTCAGACGTCGGATCGCTCGGTCACGCGACTTTTTATTACGGTTGCGTGCCCGATGCGTGTCGCGCGCGTCTACCGCGATAAGCGTCACCCTTGGATCCCGCCATTTCCGGCCGCGTCTCCGCGCGAGCAGCTCGCTTCTTATCGGAAGTGACGATCTTCGATTCGCCGCAGAGCAGCACCAGGGGCCTTTGACCGAAATATCCCGAACAGGCGCGATCGACGCACTCAAATTACTTTCGTGAATAGGGTTTTGAAAAAATAATCAGCCCGGGCGACGTCACGAATGACCCAGATACGACGGAAAGAATGACAAAAGGTGGAGGTTGAATAATTGGAGTTGGTAAAGAATTCGGAGAAAAGACAAGTTGAGTTTCGTGCGCGTCTAATTCCGGCTCGTTGCACCTCTGTCTGTCATGTCGTTTCTCGATTAAAAAAAACCTATGTCATTTCCTGTGGGATATTTCGTGATCGCACGAGTGACCCAAATATCGAAGATAACGAAAGGTAATTAGGTGACCGTGAGATTAATTCCGGGAAAACGTGGGCCACACTTTTTGTTGTCCCCCGTGTAATCACGAAAATGTAATGGTCAGCTGGAAATTACTGTAGAGCCTAATTATAGTGTTAACTTTTTTTAAATACAGATTCCAAGATTCATTAAAAAAGCATTTAAGTAAATGTTTTTTTTTCTGAATAAATTTCGACAATAATAAATTCGATAAATCATATGAAATCGAAATTAATAAAATCCACTATACAAAAACGACGATCTGGTCAGTGACTGATTTATCTTCGAACCGATCGAGTCGTTTATTCACCCTCAGTTTGTGGCAACTAAACACCTTCCAACGTACCGCCGAAATACGCTGAGCCACGATTTACCCGAATCGCACGTAGGTATCGCGTTGTTGACATTATTTTGTTTTCGCGCGAGATCAGAAAAATATGCAATTACGAGGTCGTAAAGCTGTCGGTCAGGATGAAAAAGGCTCTCTAACCACCGTCTGGCGTTATAAATTCACCCGTATTATCATTTCTTTATTCTCTCGCTTTTGTGTGTAGCCTTTTATTTTTTTTTCTCCTGCAGTCGCACGCAACCCGGAACGACAGACCATCGATATAAAACGTGTAAAAGCGACGGCACGCGATGCGCTATTAATACGTCGACGCTGTGCGACGTCGCTGACATTGCGTGGGCGCAATGGCTGCAATTCGTTTTTTTTTTTAGATTATTTTGGCTGAGCTATAAATAACAACAAAAACAAAGACGACCAAAAAAGTTGAGTAAATCCAGCGGGGGAAAAAAATGTCAAAGTGAGATACAAAAGTTATCGCTCGGATCGAGTAAAACGCGTTTTTTTTTTCATCCCCTCGAGCACCGAGAGACGCCTCATTAACCGAAGCTCCTGCAACGTCGCGGGCCTTTGGCCACGCTTTTATATATATTTATTTTTCTTATCACGCTGCCACTTTTCCACCCTCACTCGCGTCTCTCAGGCCGGATATTATTTACCGACGGATCTCTCGCTCCGCCCGCTCTAACTTCGTAATTTATTCGCCTAATTTTTTTTTTCCTCAAGTTCGTCGCATACTGGCTTCGACAGCGCGATTATGGAAATGTCCCTCGGATTTGCATTCGATTAGAGTCACTCCGTTGGGATAAGTTAAGCGTTCGATATTTCGGTTTAATTTTTTTTTCTTCTTTAGTTAAAATTTGGGAAACAAATTGTGGAAGAGACACGACGAAGGCATCAGTATTACGAAGCGAGTATTAAATCGAATCGAAATACTTGTGGAATAATATTTTGTCGGCGTGTGTGTGAGTCACTCCACGGTATTTCACACAGAAGAAATAAAATCATGAAAAAATCCACATATGCTCCGTTTCATAATATCAATGGCATAAAAAATGAAAACGTTGGAAGAAGAAAAAATCGTTTACCAGAACCGCTACAAAAAATGGAAAAAATAATTCTGAAAAAAATCACAGATGCTCCGTTTGACATGGTCAACGATGTAAAAAAAATTAGGAGAAGATTGGAGTCGGTCGGGTATTTTGCTGTGTGAAATACCGTGGAATGAGCCATGTATTCATTTATTGACTCCCCGAAGAGTTGTAACTTTTTTCCAAAGTTTTCTCCTTGTAATATTTTGTCAGTATAAATACTAAATAAAAAACATAAAAAACCACCAACTTCTCGCCAAAAAAGACCGAAGTTCGACCCGACTGCGGCGCAATTAGGAGCATCAATAGTGTGAGGATGCGCTAGTGGAAGTTGGGGCCCCAAGAGGCCCCCAAAGTTGAATCACACCGTGATACCCGAAAGCCGATCGATACGCCGGCAGCCCAAATAACGCTGGCGATGTTCGATGTTATTAATGAACTTACGGTCGACGAACGAGGGTTGAAGTTCGGGCTGCCGCTGCTTCTTCGCCGGTCGCGCGCTGCGGCTCGGTTGACTGAGCCTCCTCGAACGTTTTTCGTGTTTATAACGCGCCGCGGACGCACGGAGTACGTATAAGCCCGCCGAGCGCGCTTGGGGTTTCTCGTACGTGTCGGGAATTTCGATACCCCCGAACGTGCTCCGGCCGCGCCGACGGATCCGATACCAAACCGGCGCGCCTCACGGTTCAAAGAACTTTGGGAAAAGTGGAAACGATACATCGCTAATTTCGTTGGCACTCGATATTATGCCCACACATTTTTGTACAGCCATTTCGGTCTTTCAATATTTTTTCGTAATTAATTTATATGTGAATATTAATCCGAAATTAAATTATTATTATTATTTATCTTATTTGTTTTATTTTATTTTATTTACTAAAAAAATAAAACAAAATAAAATAATTATTTATTATAGAAATGATATAAAATGATTATAATCAGCATTGCTGATGGCGATGCTGATTTAATAAATTCGACATTTCGTCATCATTACTGTACAAAAATGTAACATTACCAATAAAAACATTTACTACTCCTACTATTATTTATCATTCTAGCATATCCAAGAGGCAACGCAAAAATCGATGAAAAATCGTGTCCGATTATTTCCCTGCTGCGTCAAAGGGAAATAAAAATTAAGTGCGTTTTTTGCGGTCACGGTGAATCACACATTGAATCGGGTATAAAAAAACACAGGCCCAAGTATAAGAAGAAAAAAAATACGCCGAGGGTTCGAAGGAAGCCAGGATGCGTTTTCGTGGGACGGAAGGCGCAGCCGGTACGATGAAAAGTGGTGGCAGCGCCGGCGGAAGGTGGGGACCAAGGAAGGGGAGGGAAGGGTCTTGGTAAAGGGCATTCACCCCGGGATGTTCCGCGCACGCGTCCCCGATGTCGTAACATCGTATTCGGGATTCGGGGTCATTATGTGCCGCCGGGTAGTTGGTCAAAAACTCTCTCGTGCCGGCCTCTGTTTTCCCTCGACCCTCCGCACCCTGCGCCACATATTTCAGCCAGGGGAAGAGGCCGCGCGCTGCTGCAGCCTCTTTCCCCTGCTTTTCTCGCATGATCCCTTATTTCTTCCGCGAGTCCCCGACGCGTCCCGCTCTCTACCTTCACCCCAGTCCACCGTACTTTATTGCACGCATCTTCCGAGCCGGAGAGCCGAGGGTGCGAGGCTCTCTCCGGCACCCTTGATCCCTCCGTATCCAGCAGTCGCTCACACTTCTCTCCACCCCGCTGCCGTTTTCTCTCCACGTGGAAAAGTACCGGGCACTTTTCTCCACGTGATGAAAATTGCGACCAGTCGGGACTCGGGATCATCGGGATCCTCGTGCGGCATTTTAGTTTTATACGTCACGCGACGCTCGAACACTGAGAAGGATTTGCTGATCGAATTTGGGGGATTTTTTGGTGTTGAATAAAAAATCGATTTAATTAAATGAGATGATAAGAAAACGTAAATAACCCACGAAAATAAGGAATGTGTAAAAATAATAAATACGGCGAGAATGAAAATATATACCCTCTTCAAAAAATCTGTGGGTAAAACATCTTGCGTTTTCGATATAACTAATATTATATTTGCAGAGAAAAAATATCATTTTTCGCATTTTTCTCGTCGAATGTTCTGTTTCTCGAGGAAACAACGGTGCTTTTCGGAATTAGCGGGAAATTACCCATCTGATATAGGGTAATCAAATTTTACGAAACCGAAAAAAAATCGCAAAGAATACAAGGGTATGCGGTTTTTGAGGGTTCGACTTTAAAATTTTGTGAAAAATGCAGAAATCGAGATATTGCGCTCCGCCTTGCGGCATTCTCTCCGTTACCTCTCGAACGAAAAACTCAAAAAACGAAAAAAAGTGTTTACGAAAAACTAGAAAAACTTGATGATTTTCATTTATTTTTTCCATCAAAGTAAAAAACTGCATCAAAGTTTTATCGTGAAAGTAAAAAATATACTAAAACAAAAAATAAGGCAAAAAAATAATAGTGTGAAAGGGCGAGTCCCACGGGCGAGATTCGTAGCGCGGCTCCCCGGCCGCGCGTCTTCGAGTCGTCGATTCCGAGTCCGGTCGATCGCCCCATTGTTCGGGCCAATCACGTAACTCGCCTCGGGGCCCTCGCGGCACAACGATTTATTTCCGCCTCGAGGCGAGCAGCGCGCGAAGCCTCGGCCCCGCAGGCCCCGCGCGCCCGGAATCATTAATCGACGCTCCAAAGAGCCCGGGTGACGTTGACGAGTGGCAGTTTCGCGATTTCCTCGAGGAAACGGCTAGACCGTTTGTTGTCCCCCCCCCCCCCCGCCCCCTCCCCCGCGACTTCCCCGCGCGATGCTCTTTGCGAATCCCGGCGCCAGGATATGTTGCACCACCGACTGTACCCTTTCGCTCTATGCCACGGCGCCCTCGTCCTGCTTCCTCGTCTTATCAACGTGATGAATTGTGTCGCCTCATTCCCGTCCCAATTCCGCGCCAGGAAATTCGCTGAATCTTTGTCGCAAAAAATGTCACCAAAATTCAGACAATTTCTTAGCTTAAAAAAGTGTCGCAAGAAATGTCCCCGATTTTATTTCCCATCGCGAATTTGGCCATCTTATCGGTCTAATTTGAAACCAAAACATTCGCCAATTCCCTGCGAAAAATTTCACCAAAAATTCGGTACAGCTCTCCGCATATAAAAGCCGCAAAAAAATGTCCCCGATTTTATTTCTCATCGCGAATTTGGCCATCTTATCGGTTTAATTTGAAACCAAAAAATTCGCCAATTCCCTGCGAAAAATGTGACCAAAAATTCGGTACAGCTCTCCGCATATAAAAGCCGCAAAAAAAGTCCCCGATTTTATTTCTCATCGCGAATTTGGCCATCTTATCGGTCTAATTTGAAACCAAAACATTCGCCAATTCCCTGCGAAAAATTTCACCAAAAATTCGGTACAGCTCTCCGCATAAAAAAAGCCGCAAAAAATGTCCCCGCGATTTTATTTCTCGTCGCTTGGAATCCGTCGTCCCATCTCATCACTTCTGTATCAAAAATTCGCTGCGCATCTCCGTGATACAAAATTGTATTTCTCTCCCGAAAAAAAGGCAAAAAAAAGGGGAAAACGCATCGAGACGTAGTGTGTTTACGAAAAATTGCCGGGCGAGTCCCATGCATAATAAACGTGTCCGGGGCGGCGGTAAGCAGGGTCGCGCCGCGCGCTCGTCGTGCGCACACAGAGCGTCGGAGCTCGCGGACATTTATGAGTGGACTCATAGGTGGGTACATAAAGGGTTAAACTTTACGAATCCCTGCGCGCGTATTACATACATATATGTATGTCTTATGTGGCACGTGAGGCGTACTGCGCTCTATGCCCGCGTACATAATGCACAAGGCGCGAGAGAGAGAGGTGGCTATATTTGCTCACGTAGGAGCAGCTCACGAGAGCCGCACGTGCCCCAGACACACGCAGCGCTCTTTCGCCCAACAAGATACTCCGCCAGATGCCCCGACGTTGCAGATACACAGCGACCCCCATCCCCCCCAACCCCCTCCCCAAGTGGATTTTACGCGAACGCCGGTCTAACGACGTGCGCCAGGGACATTGACGTGCATAGATGCTGGAAGGGGTGAAGGGGGGAAGCCAGAAAACCAACGCAGATACAGCGAAACGTGTCTTGAATATTAATTAGGCGCTGATTAGTCTCACTCTCATTTCGCTGATGAATTATGACGATTTTTTTTGCTCTTGGCAGGAATTTGCAAACCTGAGTCAGGATCAGAGTCGTGGAGTCCTGAATCTTTTGAAAATAAAGTTGGTGGCACAGGCTTTGCAATTATTAATTAATGACAGTGGATATGGAGTAATTGTGATATGAGGGATACATGTTTTAGAGGGTACGAAGAATATTTGTTGTCGATAAAATGTCACGATGATGATCCTGAAAAAATTGAGCAATTTGACGGTGGGCTGAACGTGGCCTTAAAATCGCATCTTATGCTGATGGGAAGCGAGTAGGTCAAAGCATGAAAATAAACAACATAAAAAATGACCCGCAGAGAATTTCAAATCTTCCCAAGGAATCGGTTAAAGCACCACATCGATCTCTTCCCGACTAGAATAACACGAGGCAAAAAAATGGCCCATAAAAAATCGTTACCACATCCAGGACGAACTTTCGTCCACCGCACGAGCTCGAATTTAGCTCATCGCCCCAAAACGGTGCTCGCAGCTCGTGACCGTAACTCACCGTCTCGCGTTCCCTCCCTCAATTCCCTCAGGACTCTCTTCCTCTCTCCCTTAGCGCAGAAAGGAAAAAATACTGCGCCAGGTCCTTTTGCGGCTTTCGGGCCTCGCGGCGCGCGAGACACGAGAGCGGCCGATGTTTTCATTTGAGTCGTCGGCAACGACAGTTATGGAACATCCGGCTAACACGCGGCGGCCGCCGCTGCTGCCGTGAGAGAGAGAGAGAGGGAGAGGGGGGTAAGAGGACCCAGGGGTGGTTGGCCTCGATCAATATTACAGGTAGCTCGACTCGCCCCCGTTCTCGGGGTTCTCGGGCTCGAACCCCCTGCCCCCCTCTCGCCGTCGCCCCCGTTTCGCCCCTCACCGAGATCCCCTCTGGTCTCCAGACCACGCGAGACGCACCACACAATCCACCGCTGTTTGGGGGGCTTTACGGTGTGGCACATGACTGGGAGAGAATAGCGGCGAGGCTTCCACCGTGCCGGAGTGGATTGGGTTGGGGCTCGAGGGGCTGGGGGTGGCTAGGGGGGCAGGGGGCACTACCGCTGCTGCTGCTGCTGCTGCTGCACGGCAACGTTGCCTCGCAATCAGCTTAACCTTAATAACGGGGCTGCCCGGCAGATCAGTACCAGATACATTTTATCTCGCACACGAGGCCATGAAACGCTGCGTTAAGGGCTAGTAACCCCATGAATAACGCCGATGGGTTGTTTTTCTTTTTTTTCTTGGCAAAGAAAATGTACGTAGTATGTACCTGGTGGGGAAGAAACGGGAAAATAGTCCAAGGGTTCCTTAAGGTTTTTTGTGTTTATTAGTGACTAATGGTGATCGCTAATTAACTATTTGTCCATACAGAAAATGGTCGGTAATTCATTATTTGTCCGTGCAGAAAACTATCGGTGATGAATTATTTGTCTATACAGAAAATTGTTGGTAATTAATTATTTGTCCGTACAGACAATGATTGATAATGAATTATTTGTCCGTACAGAAAATGATCGGTAACGAATTGTTTGTCCGTACAGAAAATGATCGGTAGTGAATTATTTGTCCGTACAGAAAATGATTAAAAACACAATGATTTTCGTCGAATCATGGAGATTAATCAATGGACTGCGATGAGAAAAGTTGACAAATTAGAAATATTGATTTACCTGACTCGGAAGGATCGAGCTGGAATTTGAGAACCACAGCCACATTGTCGAAGTTCCAGAATTCGGATTCAGTATTCGTCGAAGCCGAAGGAATTAAAAAGACCGCGATGTCCCAAGTTGGGAAAATTGATTCACCCGATGCGGAGGGATCGAGCTGGAATTTGAGGAGCAGCCGCGTTGTCGAAATCCTGGAATTCCGCTCTCACCGCCGATACGGAGTCTCGTCGTGCATGCAGGACGAGCGCGGGTGACACACGGTGAGACTTTGTTCCTCGTGATTGGTGGACATTGACGTATACAGTACGCGATGTTCGTTAACCCGGGCCTCGGCGACGATATCTCGGGGTCCTTAGCCATTCTGACCCTGTCAGGACACTTGGCTTCTCGTTCGAGTTCTCACCTGTCTCACGCCGTCATCTGGCCGCGTCCGCCCGTCACCCGGGCGGAGAGGACAATTGCGAACGTGGGTCACGCAGCGTCGGCAAGTCAATCGGACACGAGGCGGTTGAAACTGACACCGCGGACGGCAGCGATGAAACCAGACGAAAAACCCGCAATAAAACAGCCTAGAACGAAACGAAAAAATGACATCCTCGCAATAAAGTTAATGACGATTAGTCATTACTGATTTTCGTCCCGGGATATTTTTTTTAACGTATAGGGTTTTTTTTCTGGTTGTTTTGTCGTTGGATTTTTTCTCGGACTTTTCAACGGGGGTCCCGATGACACCGGCGGGTGCCGAATTCACAATGCAATTTGTCGCCAAACAAATTCAATCCCGCGCGAAGTAATTCATCATCGGCAAAACGGAGGCGATTGTGCGTTGCCCACGACTGTCGAGACCTGACGCGCGATCACCGAGCGGTGCGTTTCGAAATTTCGCGTGGCCGTTGCCGTTTTTATTTGTCACGTTGCGAACGCGAAACGTCATTTAAAACTGTTTCAATTTCGCCGGGGATTCAATTATTTCGACGTCGGCTCGATTGAAGCGTCGACAGGTCAAATTTCGGTCTGACAAATGTTGCAATTTTGTGTTGCAACTTTTATTTTTTTTAGACATAATTTTTAATACAAAGTGCAGATGAGCGTGAGCTGAGTTCAGACTGCAAGTTTTTTTTAGAAATTTCATACTTCACTTCTTCACTTCTTTTCACTTCGGTCGAGCTCAGCGCCACGCAGTTTCTTCTTTTTTTTAACACCTGAAAGAACCGTCTTAGCCCGGCGAGACCATCAACTCTGGAAGTCATGTGTACTCGGTAACAACGGCGCGAACGCGGCCGTTTTTATTTGTCACGTTACGAACGCGAAACGTCATTTAAAACAGTTTCAATTTCGCCGGAGATTCAATTATTTCGACGTTGGCTCAATTGAAGCGTCGACAGTTAATTGTTGCATTTTTGTGTTACAACTTTTATTTTGTTTAGACATTTTTTAATACAAAGTGCAGATGAGCGTGAGCTGAGTTCAGACTGCAAGTTTTTTTTTAGAAATTTCATACTTCACTTCTTCACTTCTTCACTTCTTCACTTCTTTTCACTTCGGTCGAGCTCAGCCCCGCGCAGTTTCTTCTTTTTTTTAACACCTGAAAGAACCGTCTTAGTCCGGCGAGACCATCAACTCTGGAAGTCATGTGTACTCGGTAACAACGGCGCGAACGACCCTCTATTTTTTTTTTTCTTTTTTTTCATTCCATGCAAAGAGCGTATCCAGCGGCCGTCTGAGAGCGAGCGTCGAGGCCGCGCGGAGAAACAGGCGCCTCATTAATTTAAACCAGGTGGCGAGACGAGGGCCCCGGGTACGAGATGATAAAAGGGACAAGGGACGAATTGCGAGGTCAAGTCATAGGTCAAGAACTGCTATCTACATGCTGCTACTCTGTTTGGCAGGTTCATATTTTTTTTTGCACGCGAAGAGCCTGAAACATGCAGTCCAATGAATTCCAGAACAGGAAAGAGGAAAATGTGTGTCGAAAAAATTATTCTATCCGTGGAAAAATATCGTTCGACTCACAAAAACATTTTAAGTGACAAATAATATGAAAAAACAATTTTAAAATGAAAAATCAAAATTGTAAAAACCTCTGTAAATTTTGTGACCGTTGGCATAGGGCAACTCAAAGGCTTTTCCGACTCGGTGGGTCCCGAACGGGAATATTTGACGTATAGCCGAGATTTTTCGTGGCACCCTTGCGACTATTAATGGCCGATTACCGAAATGGTGCACCGAAGGCCTGGCACGCGCGGCTCCCATGAGTTCCTCAGCCTCGCCGAGGCTCAATTCGGGGACTGTTTTGTCACAGCTCGTTTGGGAAAAAAGCCACCGATCGTTGCGCGGGGCATCGACCAAGGGAGCTGCCGTTGGTGCCAGGGACACGGTGAGCGACGAAGGAATCGGTGAGAGATCGATGCTCCCAGACTCCCGGGACATTATTGTCGGTGCGCACGAATAAAAAAAATTTACATTTTTGGGGCGCGTGTCGCGTGCCATTATTATAACGTAGTGACGTTCTCACCACTATACGGGGGTCATTGATTCCCCTCGACGCCAATGGAACCACATGGAAATCGGTCGAAAAAGTCACGGCGCGAATTAAACCAACATTCAACCCCTTTGGGTTGCTCTACGACTGGTTAGAAAATTTACAGAGGTGCCATTTGTTATTTTTAGGATTAATTTTTTTTTTTATAGCAAATCAAAAAATTAAAGTGAACGAGGGCAGTAAAAAAAATCACGACTCGAGGATTATTTTTTTTCTTCCCCGGGGATTGAAATTTTTGTTCAGTGTCGAAAATGGCCACTTTGACTCGACGACCTCGGTGATTTAATTTTATTTTTTTAAGTCGATGGACTTAAGGAATCAACGATGGACTTTATCTGTCCGACCGATCGAGCGACGGAAATCGAGATTTGGGAAAAAGAGGAAAAAAATGTGACGTTAAATGGATGGAAAAAAAGACACGCGATGCGGAACGATTATCGTCCCTCTCAGTCGCGCAATGCTCGGTGCTCCTAATTCAGCGCCGATGTCGCGGAAGGAGAGGAACGAATACGCCGCACATTTCGGAAAACGCTCCCCCGTGTGCAGCGAGAGAGGAAAATCTCGCTGACGCGCTTTTCCTTTTTTTTCGCCTCGAGAATTGCCTCGGGCCGTTTGGCCCAGCGATATCTCGTTTGCTACTCGACGACGACGACGACCCCCTTGCGTTCTAGTGCCTCGATCTCCTTCGACAATTTTCCAAATGAAAACACCCCACGGTAGACCGGGGCGCAACGACTCAGGGCGATATAGAGTCGAGCATTGAAAATATGAGGATTGAAGACTATTGGTTTGTCCACAACATTCGTGACATTCTCTGTAAATAAGCGACACATTTTTTTTCAAAAAATATCGAAAGAAATCATTTTTTGTTTCTCTAAAAACTGCATAAAATCAGATTTTAGAGATTTTATTGTATAAAATCAGATTTTAGAGATTTTATTTCTCTAAAAAATGTCAAGAAAAAAATCACGTTTGTTTTTTTTTTTCTAAAAATGTCGACAAAAAATCACGTTTTTTTTCTCTAAAAATGTTGACAAGGAATCACTTTTTTGTACCTTTCAATTCAATTATGACTATTGATACGTCCACAAAATTCGAGACATGGAAATCAGCGTCTCTATTTTTATTGCTAAAAAAAACGAAGTCTCGACAAGAATTCAGAAAAAATAATCAGCGTCTCGTTACTATGCGTGTTGCACTCGGGGCCGCCGAGAGTCTCGTGGCAAAAAAAAGAAGAAAAACCGAGGTGATTGCGGGAGCTTTCGCAAAACCGGTAACGATGTCGCAACGTTAAGCGTGCGAGTTGCCTCGCGCGCGCGGTTACTCAATTCCCCGCATTCAGCGTTTGCGGATGCGCGCGACGGCGACGGCCAACCGAACACGCGCCGCCTCGCGAATCCACGCGACTCTATACTTTTACTCTCGACGCTCCCGGGAATCCTCTCTCGGCGCCTGTCCGAGAGTCGCGTGACGTCACTCACGCGATTCGGATTCCTTCCTTCCTTTCCATGGAAACGAAGCCCGATTATCCTCACGATTATACCGACCCCACTCGACGATCCTCGTTCCTTCTTCAAACGTCGAGTAGAATTTTTACTTCGTAGAAAAAAATGTTGATCAACTTCTTTTGTTTTTTAATATTGGACCTTCTTTATCGACTGGGCCACTTTTTTCAGAAGGCCTTCACTTCTTTTTAATACTGTAATTGGCCAAAGCAGTGCCGCAATCAGAAATATCATGCAAAGGAAAATTAAAAAGAGGCTTTCTTTATCGACTGATATCTCTTTTTTCCAACGCCTTCAGTTTTTTCAAAACCTCTAATTGGATGTCAAAAATGCTGCATAGACACATAAAAGGAAAAAGAAGAAGACAAAAATTCATGGGTTCGACGTCAGCAGAGTCGGAGCCGATTTGATCGATTTCGTCGGGTGTTCCAAAATAATACTTTAATTGGCCATAAAAATGCTGCAAAGAGAAATACCGGGTAAAATAAAAAAAAATAAAAAGAGGCCTTCTTTATCGGCTTCAATTTTTTTAACGCCTTCAATTTTTTTCGAAACCTCTAATTGGATGCCAAAAATGCAGCATAGACACGTAAAAGAAAAAAGAAGAAAAAATCATCGGACCGACGTCGCTGCAGCCCCGATCCAAAAAATTCGGAAGTGACTTTTCGCGATTTCGCGCCTCTGTGAAAATTCGCAGGTCGAAGCGAGAGCTCCGCGTGGTGATAGAACGAGAAAGGCATAGGTGGTGGGTGTCAGGGTACGTCAGCACTCAGTGCTGACGTCCGCACCGCAAAAGCATGACTATGAATAACAGGATCGACGATATAGCGGCAGCGGGACCCGCGAACGGTGCGGTTATCGATTAGCCCACGGTGCCGCTACTGCTGCTGCTGCTGCTGCTGCTTCGGGTATATAGCGGGTCGTTTTGCTGGGGGTTGGGGCTCCGGCTCTCGGGACGGTTGGGTCGATTGCGGGACCACGCGGCCAGATAGTCTTCCAAACGCTTCCCGATTCCTCGATGCGCAATCAATCACTCCCTCCCCTTCTTCCCTCCCCCTCCCGAGCCTCCCAAGCCTCCTCCCCCCACCCTCCTTCGTCCCGTCGGTAATACGTAACTTCCCACCACCTTTCGGAACGTGGAAACTCCGAACGCGGTTTCCGGCACCGAAATCGCATGGGAATAAAATAATTACGTTTTTTGCACAATTTTCTGGTGTCTGAAAATCGCACATATAATTTTATTTCCGTAGTACAAAGTTCGGTAAAACAAACACATTTTTCTTAACGATATTTTGGTTAACAAAATTTTGTTAAAAAATTAAATAGAAATAATATTTTCTTAAAAAAATGTAAAAAAATAAAACAAAATTTCTTTAAACAATTTTTTAACGTCTATCGCAAATATTTTTGTTTCCGTGATACAAAGTTTGATTTAATTTAAAAAAAAAATGGAAAAATCGAATGACGAGACGGTATTTTTCGATCCAATTTCGCGTCACGCAATTTGGTGTCCCCCGCGGGGGACCAAATTGCGTGACGCGCTGCTCTCGAGTCGCGGGCGTTCGGGATGGGCGAGAGAGCAGAGCGGAAAGATCGTTCCGATGAATCTTGGCGGACACGTGCAAGAGACGACTATGGCCGCGCGTTTCATCGGATTCCGTCCACGATCGCGCGAGGGCGAGGAACGAATGACGACGACGACGACGACGACATCGAGGAGGAGGAGGAGGAAGGAGGAGGACGAGAACGACGAGGACGACGCTTGCATACAACCGCTAAGCGAGAGGAGCACATGGAGTGTGTTGCGCGGCGTCCCCGGCGGACGGGCCGAGCAAATGGCAGAAACGGCGCAAATGGAAAACACCCCCGCGGCTCTATTACCGGGTAGACCGGGGCGTAACGGATCGATGCTGTACAGAGATTCGACGCCTGTTTATAAAAATCCTTTTGATTTTAATTTTCATCCTTCGCACTTTATTTTTATTTTCTACTAACGTAAAAAAACCACTGAAGTAAAAAAAACGAAAAAGAAAGGTTTCCTCATTTTATCTTCCACCCTCCAATTTAAATTGGTAGTTTACAAAGACCCTTTTACATTTTTTTTTTTTTTTTTCAATCCCTCAATTTAATTATGATTATTGTTATTTTGTTCGTTACATTTTCCCGGACGAATGAGCCGAGGAAAAATGGTGGACACGCGTTCGTGCTAGTAAATGGCTCCTGGTTTTCCCTCCGGCGGGCGATGCGTCTACGGTGCAAAACCCTCTTAACCCTAGCTACCTTCCCCCGCTTATGCGAACCCTCCGGTGACTGGCAATCAGCCTGAATGCGCGTCATCATCATCGTCCGTTTCATCCCCCTTCTCTTATTTCCACCCTGCCTTCAATCGCCTTGGCGCTCTTCCCCTCCGTCACCCTTCTTCATCGTCTCCTCATCTCTTCCGCTTTTCGTCGCTCACTTTCCACCCCCTCCTGATCTTCCTCCTGCGTAATATCAGCGACCACCGAAAACTCACGCTTCGAGACTCACTCTCCCCTCTCTGTCCCAGGATACGTCGCAATCATCCGGACTGGCTGTAGCAGTCGGAAATTATACAGGTCGCGTCAAAAACACTCAAATAATTTTAAACAATATTTTTAAGTGTCAAAAATAAAAATAAAACACATGAAAAATTTGGAAAAATTCTGTATTCATTTTTTTATTTTTTAAAATTATATTCCGAAGTTTCGAAAAACAATTTGGTGAATTTTTGAGATTTTTATGATCTCAAAACTGATGCATTTTTATGATCTTTGGTGAAAATTGAGATTTTTATGGTTCGAATTTATCGGCAGGAATTATTGTATTTTTTTAAATAAAATTCGAGGTGGAATTCGTTGAAGCGAGGAATTTTCGGTCCACCCTGTATATAGCTCAATGACGTCGGTGTATCATAGAGCAGGGGATTACGGAGCGTTCGGCTCGAGTGGGAGGCTAAACAAGCGTCAGAGCGACGTCGCCTTCGTCCCGCCGCCCTCGCCAATTCCGTACATCAGCGGAGCAGCCGCGAGTCGCGTGACGGAAGTGATTTTTCTGGCACGCGAAATTCGCCCCCGTGCAAAAATGCAAAAAATATCCGGAGCGAAGAAGGAGAACCGACGTGTGCTTCTTGCCCCTCGGGACTCGACAGAAAAAAAAGAAACACGTATTTTCCTTTTCCGGCACGGGAGGAGAGAAAAAATAAACAGGGAGAGAGTGGGACAACATTGAGACTACAGATAAAAATCAGTATTCATCTCGTCAGCCTTGTTGTGTTTCCCCCCACCAGACGAGGGGGCTTCTCGTTTAGTTTAGAACGAATTGCTCCGATATTCGTGCTGCGCGGTATCTGCAAAATTTTCTTCCGAAATATCAGCTTTTGTCCTGGACTGAAAAAAATTTCGTAATTTTGTGTGATAATGAGAAATATATTTTTTTATTATTAATGCCAATATTATAATATAATAAAAAAGATTAATTGTTTTCAATATCCATATCAATATAATTAAAAAATTATGGATATTAATATTGGTGATAACAATTATTAATAATATTAGTAATAAAAATTATTACTATAACCAATAAAACAAATTTTACGTCGATCGATATTTAACGAAATCGAGATTCACGGCCCCGTCCCGCCTTCGCGGAATCATCGCGATCGAGCGTTGCACTGGGGACTCGAACCTCGAGCATGTTCGCTATTCGAAGAAGCGAGCGATTCCACGGAATCGCCGCGACAATGTTGCACGTGAGCTCCCCGCGAAATTGCAGCGGCGGCACCTGTCGCCGTGGGGGGCGCCGCAACCGAAGAGAGGGGAATCGGCGAGGAATCGGCCACGTTTTCTCGTGACGAAATCGGGAGACGGCTCGCGCTCCGGTTACCGATTGGGCGCGAGCGTCTATTGTTTTCTTTTTCTTCTTCTCTCTTCTCGATTTACACGAGGCCGAGTTTTTTCGCATCTCGGCATCGATCGGATTAGACCTCGCGCTCTTGCCTCGAGAATCTTAATTTTTTCGCAATTCGCATAGACAGTGAAGTCTTTTTTTTTGCTATTATTTGTCGTCCGTGATTTTTTACTCCGTTTGTAAAAAGTGTTTTTCATTGATACAGCAAGAATCAAGAGTGGAGAGTTTGTTCAGATTTTTTTCTTCGTTGTTTTTTCGTCTCGAGAAAATGTCGAATTTGACGAGGGTGTTCGGTATCTGGTCCGACTATACAGGTGAACAAGACGAACTGTGAACATTAATTTTTTTGTTTAGTGAAATTGCTGAGTTTTGTGGGAATAATTTTGGCGAATAAACGACGGGCGAATTAACAAAATATTAGCGTTGAATTAAATTTGTTATTTCTGCGATTTTATCGGCCACCGAGAGTGCGCTTTTCCGCTGTTTTCTCGCCGACCTCGCTGCGTTTTTGTTTTCCGCCTCTCCGCGGCTCACTTCGCGCAGATTCCCCGTGACGACTGCGAGAGTCGGAGCCGCAAACGCGATTTTCCATAATCGACCGTGTTTCCCAGTGCCAAAAGTCGAGCGAACGCGGCGAGAGTTGTGCGAAAAAATGGCTACTTACATAAGAAGAGTGAAATTTCCGTTCAAAAAACGTTCCAGTGAGTCGACCCGGCGAGAAACGACATTTTTACAAAAATTAATCTCGTGTCGCGTCCATCTTTTTTTTGCTCTAAAAAAAATCTCGGCTCCCACGAAGATGGAAAATATTTGCGCGACGATTTGTGTCACGATTTATCGAAATTATGTTTATTAGAAATATTAATAAGGCTATTTTTGTCACGATCGACCGATATTATATTTATTAGAAATATTAATAATACGGTTTTTGTCACGATAAATCGGAATGATATTTACTAGAAATATTAATAAGACGATTTTTGTCACGATTGAACGAAATTATATTTATGAGACGAGTAATTCATTTGACAAATTTGTTTATTGTTGCAGGTAAATCACCGTTCTTCCCGGGCCTCGAGGAGCAGGGTGGAACTCTTCTGGAGGACCCCAACGCGCCCGGACAGCTCGACGGGGTCGGCGTCGGCGTGGGAGTCGGCGTTGGCGTTGGTGTCGGGGTCGGCGGGGGCATGAACGCCTCCCAGGCTGCGCCGCTTTCGTCACCGAGTCGCAGCAGTCCCCACAGCCAGGGCAGTGAGACCGGCGAACGATTTTCACGGAAGGTCTTCGTCGGCGGTTTACCCCCGGATATCGATGAAGGTAACGTCAGATTTATTTTACAATTATTCTATCGTATTCTGAAAAAATAAAAATACCATTGAACAATCCACTCAATAACTTTACTCAAAAAATAAAATTAAACGATCCGCTCAGTTAATAAAAAAAATCGAACGATCCGCTCAATTGATTATTTTATCTTTTACAGACGAGATAACAGCGAGCTTTCGTCGATTCGGACAGCTGGTCGTGGACTGGCCACACAAGGCCGAGAGCAAGTCGTACTTTCCGCCAAAGGGTTACGCGTTCCTGCTGTTCCAGGTAAAACGCTGAGAATTCTTTTCCTGGTTTTTTTCTTTTTCGATTCGCCTTTTGCGAATAACGTTTGCTTCCGCGCAATTTGCATGATTACAACACATTTTACGGTGCTGTTGAACACCGCGGTAGATTGCGTTTTAATCCAATCAACCGCGTCCTCCTCTCGGCTGATGCACTTATTTCGCGACGAGGTTAACGCGATTATCGCGGCTCGTGTCTCCTCTTCTCCCTCTTCAATCGCTCAACCCCTAATTACTCGTCTTTTCCACAAATATATTTTTGTTTTTTTATGGAGCTGCTTTTATTTTTTTCAACACGTCATGATTTAAGACGAGGTTTTTTTTTGTGTAGCCTTTTTTTTCGACGCATTTAAAATGTTTCAGGACGGCGGGTTTTTTGTGTAGAATTTTTTTGGTTTTTTGTTCAACACGTTCAAAATGTTTCAGGACGAGGGCTCGGTGCAGCAGCTGATCGACGCCTGCATCCAGGACGACGACAAGCTCTATCTGTGCGTGAGCTCGCCAACGATCAAGGACAAACCCGTGCAAATCCGACCGTGGCGCCTGAGCGACGCAGACTTCGTGCTCGATGCGTCGATGCCGCTGGACCCGCGCAAGACGGTCTTCGTGGGCGGCGTGCCGCGGCCGTTGAAGGCAGTCGAGCTCGCAATGATCATGGATCGGCTGTACGGCGGTGTCTGCTACGCCGGCATCGACACCGATCCCGAGCTCAAGTATCCCAAGGGCGCCGGCCGAGTCGCCTTCAGCAACCAGCAGAGCTACATAAGCGCCATATCCGCGCGCTTCGTTCAGCTTCAGCACGGCGACATCGACAAGAGGGTCAGTGGAATCTTCGGCAATGCGATTCACAATTTTTTCAAAATATTACTAAATAATATCTCAAACGCAGTAATTTATTATCATTCAGAATTACAGCTCGAATCAAGAACTGTGAATTAAATCATTTCACAAACTGTCCTTTAATTTTTGTAATCGCCGGTCATTCAGAATTGCGTCTCGCATAACGAGCTGTGAATTATATTGACTCGCGAACTTTCAATGCTTTTTCACTCGTCTCTAATCGCCGTTTCGAATATTCCCCGCAGGTCGAGGTCAAGCCGTACGTGCTGGACGATCAGATGTGCGACGAGTGTCAGGGTCAGCGCTGCGGCGGCAAATTCGCCCCGTTCTTCTGCGCCAACGTCACCTGTCTTCAGGTTGGTTGACCGCGCTGCTCCTTTTCGCGCCAGCGAAAAAAAAAATTCGCGCGCGCCCGAATTGCTTCGCGCAATCTGCGTGAAAACTCGCTCGTGTAATCAACCCGATTGTCTCCCGTGTTTCAGTACTACTGCGAGCACTGCTGGGCGACGATTCACTCGCGGCCGGGCCGGGAGTTCCACAAGCCGCTGGTTAAGGAGGGTGCGGACAGGCCTCGCGCGGTGCCGTTTCGTTGGTGTTAACCCCAAGTGTTTGGGTTTAACGGCCCAAGCCTGCGTTTGCCACCCTAATTATCTCGCGGCCCTAGCTAATTAACTACCACTCCCACGAAGCCCCTCGAATTCTCCCCCGCCTCCCCCCCCCCTTCCCCCCCTCGTCCCTCTCAAAACTCCCTCGCCCCTCTCTGAGCCTCAGCCGACAAGTCCCACCAAAACTCTGTCCGTAAATTGCTCCACCGTTACTACTACAACAAAAACTACTACTACTACTACTACTACCTACTACTACAACTACTACTACAAACTTCTATAAACTTCTATAACTATTTCCCAAAAAAAGAAAAAAAATGAAAAGAAAGAGACACCCGATAAAATACTAAAAACGAAAAGAGGAGGAGGAAGGTGGAAAAAAAGAAACGAGAAACGAAAGGAAAAACATTACTATAACCAACTCTATATCTACTCGATCGTCACTACTACCCAACTACTCTCTATCTTACTTAATATTCCACTACTACTCCTTGTAAACTGCGTAACCGACCCCCGAATTTTACTCGACCACCGAATATCCCCGACACCCCCCGACCCCCCAGTCCCCCCCGAGAGAAAAGAGAAACGACACACAAAATGATAATTGGGCTTTCAACGAACGAGAGGGAGACGAGAGTCCCGCTCCTCACGACCGACACCCTCCGGGCCACCGGGCGCGAAGCGTTTTCGCTTCCTCTTCTTTGGCCCCGATCGAGCCGCCCGAGTGAACGGATATCGAGCGACGAGATTTCGGCGCCCGCTGGACGCCGAGCGGACCGCGAGAAGAAGAAGAGGAAGGAAAAGAGGCAGCACGAAGAGTCTCGAGGATCGTCGTCGTCGTCCCGCACCGTCTTCGTTCGTCTTCGCGTCGGAATGAAATCTGCAATAATTCGTCGAGGTCGATCGAGAGAAAAGTGATCGTCGGAGAGCGAAGGAGGAGGCGAAGAGCCGAGCGCCGCGACGTCAAGTAAGATAGACAGAAACGACCACAAAAATTCAACGGGGCGAACGGGGGGATTATTGAGAAAGAGAACGAGAGAGAATGAAAGAGAGCGAGATCGAAAGCGGTGATTCATGTGCCGAGCCGTCGATAGCCGCGATTTTCCCGCCGATCGATTCGGCGGAGGAGAACAAAAACGAGTCGACGAGAGAAAGAGAAACCACGAAAAAAAACGCTCTAACGGGTCACAAAGCGATGCGGAGCGCCGAGCGCGCGCTCCCAATGTTCCGCACGTTCATTCCGAATCGTCGGATAGAGACGGAAGTGACGGGAAAAAACCACAAAAAACAAAAAAATCGCTTTACCGCTGTGTATTAGACAATTTCGATTCTGTATCGCAGTCCGTAGTCGTAAGAATTCTCGTAGGCTTAAAATATGAGAGAGAGAAAAAAAACCTCCAGTGTAATCGGGTTGAACGGTTTTTTTCGCATTTTTCGCGCCGAAAGTGGCCGAAGAAAAAAAAACAGCTGGGAGAACGGCGAGCGCGGTGAAAGAGGCGATTTTTTTCGAGGGAGCGAGTTTTGGCGCGAAATATTTTTTCGACGCCGAATTGGATTTTCCTGGAGGGAAACGCTGAAATAAATTGTATAGTTGTCAGCGAGAGGGAAAGAGTGAGAGAGAGAAAAAAGAGAGAGGATACTTCTCGGGCAGTCGAATAGTCAATATTCGTTACGGTTTAGAGCGTCGTCGACGCGCCAACGACGCTGTTGTTCCATTGCTTTCGTCTTGTTTCCCGTATTTTTTGTATTTTTTTAAACTTTCGTGCTCGCTCTCTGTCTCTCTCCCTTTCTTTCTCTCGGCCTCTCTCGATTTTCGCCCTCTACGACGCGTCTCGCCGGTCTCGGAAAGTGAGAAAGGAAAAAACACGAGCAACACGCATCGTCGGAGAATTCTTCGTGGGAAACCGAAAGTTCGAAGCGCAAAAAAGTGACGATAGAATTTTGAAAAAATTAAGTAAAAATATAGTCAATCGATGTTTTTCGAGCGCCGAAGGTTTTCCCAAAGTTCGAAGCGCGAAAAAGTGGTGAAAGAATTTTGGAAAAAAAAATCAATCGGTGTTTTTCAAGCGCCGAAGATGTTCCCGACGACGCGTGCCGAAGCGGCGAATCGACGCGGAGAGTCAGACACGATATGCAATTTGGCGGACGAGTAACGCAGACTACTCGTCGTCGAGTACCCGAGGTGCAATGTTTGTTTTGTTAGTCAAAGACGAGGAGACAGAGAGAAGAGTAACGAGGCGACGATTATATCGGGGATTTTGTGTTCGCAACGCCGGGAGAATCGACGGGCGATTGGCGATCGACGCTCAACGAGAATTTCGATGCGTTTCGCGTTCGTCGCTGAGCGTCGTCATCGTCGTCGTCGTCGAAGTTCTCGCTTTAATTTTTATCACGGCGTGCGGCGACGTCGTTGGATCGCGCGAAAAATAGACTAAAACCAGACGACCCATTAGCGACGCATGGCCCCCGCCCCACCTTTTTGTAAATGCCCTAGTTACCTCGCCCGAATGGCCCCCTTTTCCCTCCCCGGCTCCGAAACACAAGAGAAAAAAGTTCCCCTCCCTCTAAAACCCCGAAGTCCGACTAAAAGGCAACAAGAAAAAAAAAAGGACGAGAAAAAAACGTACCTTTTACCCCGCAGTAGCAGCGGTCGAGTTTTAAGCACACACTTTCTTACCCTCACGATTTATAACTCTCGGTGTATATAATCAAAGGATGCGAAAAAAATAAAATAATAATAATAAATAAAATTAATAATAATAATGAGTAAATAATAAATAACAAATAATAAGAAAATAAATCGCGTAGTTCAAATTGAGTGCCGCGTCGCGACCGACCGGGACGTGCGATTAATTGAGAAATTAATTGTTTCGTAAAATAACGCAATTTAATCGCGGGTTTAAACGAGCGAGAGATAGAGAGAGAAAATAATAACGAAATACAAACTCATTCTGACGGGATACATATTAACGCTGTGATACGCAGTGAAAAAATCCGACGACCGAGCGACGCGGAGAACAAAAAAAAACACATTATTCAGTGACGAATTTTACGAGTAGAGCGAAGACATTAACGAAGATATAGCGAACGGGGCGAGAATGAGAGAGAGATGAAAACGATTTTTCCGCGAATTCGGAGAATTAGTTTGGGCAATTATTTACATCTTGCCTTTCGTACCGCTTTGAAGAATCGATGGAATCAATTGTCGATTGAAAAATAACAAAAAATATCGTATTTTTGGTGACGAGATTTTCCTTCCTGATACATCGATCGATTCTCAAAAAAAAAAAAAAAAATACATATGATGAAAAAAACGACTAAACGAAGAACGAAAAAACTGCGACGGATTTTTCGCAAACCTCAGACGAACGACGCCACGATTTTGACTCTGGAAGACGCGAAGCTATCGAGATCCAATTACAAATAAAAAGATATAAACAAAAAGCACACGAGAATGACTTAAAGTAAAAACGAAGAAAAAAAATCGTATTTTTGGTGACGAGATTTTCCTTCCTGATACATCGATCGATTCTCAACAAACAAAACACTTTTGATGAAAAAAAAACGACAAAACGAAGAAAAAAAAACTGCGACAGATTTTTCGCAAACCCCTGACGAACGACGCCACGATCTTGACTCCGGAAGACGCGAAGCTATCGATTCAATTACAAAATAAATAAATAAAACACACTGAAACACACGAGAATGACTTAAAGTAAAAAAGAAGAAAAGAAAGATAAAAAATACACAATCGATTGCCTCGAGTACGAAAGGTTCGGTACCGCGAGGTAGCGGATTTAATCTCCACATAACATATATATATCTACATATATATATTTATTTTTTTGGTCTCCTTTTTGTATATAACGCTCGTTGCCGACTAGAAAACGCCGGCTAATTGTAATAGGTAGATGAAGAGAGAGAGAGAAAGAGAGAGAGAGAGAAAAAGAGAGAAAAACGAAACAGAACAAAAAAAAGTGAAACAGAAGTAACGGGAACCGGGCGCAGGCGCGTCTCTCATCGGTTAAATATTTTCGAGCCGCGAAGAGGCCGCGAGAAGATAACGACACGAAGAACCCTCTGACAATTTACCCTCCAACCGATCTCTCCCTGTCCGCCACTTTTCCACCCGCAACCAATCCCAATCTACACACTTATCGAGAGCTAAAGGTTTTCCGCGCGCGGCTCGCGCTGATACAAAAATAGTCACGACGAGGCGCATTAGACGAACGTGAAACGTTTCGGTAATTAGCAAGATCTGCGATTCGCGTGTCGAGACACGAACGATATTTTCGAGGGACAAGAAAAACAAGACTATAACTTTACTTTCAGAAAGTAAATTCAAAAATTGTAGAACGATGGTTTAAAAAAACGCTAAATTATTTTAACAGGGGCGAGCTGGTTACAAAAATGTTTCTCGCGAAGAACCGACGAGAGTCGGAGGGAACGATTTTTCAACGAGAAGCAACGCCGCGAGTGTCGCGAATTCTTTTTTCGATTTCGCTTTTCGAGCGCGAGACACGGAGGGGAGGGGATAATTGATCACATTCGTGATAAATTTTTCGCGTACGAGATAAACATCGACGCGACTCGTCGGGCGCGAATCGCAGCGTGACTCGAGGTCGACGCGCACATCGATCCTCGGCGATTATTTTCTTCTTCGCGACGCGCTTTTCACGCGCACCAGACTCGCGAGTACACGCGACGAAAAAGATATTTTCCACGGCTCGTGTTTTCAATCTTTACTTCGGTACAACTGAAGATCAATCGAACGACGCGACGCGCGAGCAACTTTTTTCGTCCACCACCGATTCGCGCGAGAAGTTTTTTTTTTCGTGACGCGTATCTCAGAGACCGGAACAGTCGACACAATTAGGCAATTACCAGCAGCTCCGGACGCGTCTCGTGCGCCGCGAAGCGGAGGAAAAGAACGACAAAATTGGTACCTTCAATTAGATCGATATCGATAAATAAACACACACACACACACACAAATCATACCGACACACCGAGCACCTTATCCTTCCCCCAAAAACACACACATTGAAACGCGGATAAACACAACGTATTCGGGGATTGAAAGAGAAAGAAAAAAAACAGAATAATCCGACACGAAGAAAGAACATCAATGAAATAATAGTAATAATAATAATAATAAATATTAATAATTAATAATAATAATAATAATATGTTAGGTGTGATTCTTCACCTCCTTTGTAATATGTGTGATAAAGCATAATATATATATAATATATGATGGTTATATATGCATATATATACATACACATGATTATTCACATGTATATATATTCATATATAAAAATGAATAATAATAATAATGATTTAAATATTTAATATATTCCTGCAAAACTCTGAGGGATGTAATTGAAATTAGGTACTAATTGCACTATACGAAAGAAATAAGATTAAAGAATGAGGGGAAAAAAGCAAACAAACGGATCGCGAACTCTCGCGACGGGAGGAATTTTCGCGAAGCGACGGTGCAAACGCGGAGAGAGGATGCAAAAATACCAGCGTCATTTTCGCGAGTAAAAGTGAAGAGAAAAAAAAACAACAATAATAACGGTATTTAAATTTAAACGAAAAAAAAAACAATTTAACACACACACGACTTTATCAAACGCATCTCTACCGAACGGTCGTTCGATTAATGAATATAAAAAATTATAAATATAAATATGATTAACGGAAAAGAGGCGCGCGCGCGAGAAAGAATAAGTGAGAACGAGCGAGAGAGAGAGAAAGAAAGAGCGCGAGGGCGAGAGAAAGAGAGAGAAAGCGAGAAAGCAAAAAAAGTGAGGATAATGGGGGGGTAACAATGGTGTAGTCATTTACGATAGATTTGTATTTTTCAGTGTTGAAAAGTTTTTTATACCGCTGTTATATTCTTGTCTAAATATCTTAGTTTCGTATGTAAGCGCGAGTGAATACAGCAGAGAATACGTGAGACTGCGTGCGTGTGTCTACGTGTGCGTTTGCGTCTGCGTGCGTGCGATTGGGATTTGCGTGTCTGAAGCGAATCGCGAAGCTGTGTTTTTCGAGTGACAGTGACATTTTTACGAAATTTTGGGAACGGGCGCGTCCGAGAGAAAACAAAAGAAGCGAAATCGGAACATTTTTGTATCGCCGAACGCGGAGCGGGGGAAAAGCTTGGAAAGGCCCGGAGCGTGAGGTTAGCTAATTTAAAAAAGGAACAAAAAAAAACAACGGGAACCGAGTGCGAATCAACGAGCGTGTGAATCGCGTTCGCCGAAGAATTTTTTCTCCTCATTTTCTCACTTTCGCGACACCAAATAACTTCCCCGCACCCGAGTCGCGACGCGCGAGACGCTCGTGAGACGAACGCGACGAACTTCGCTCGGACGCAAATTTGTGATAAAAGCTCTGCGGCTCGACTCGCGGACGCGGCGGGAAAGGGACGGAAAAAGTAAAACACACGCGAGAAAATTAATTCGTGCAATGAGAGAGCGTACACGCTAAACACACGTGTGCCGCGGGTGTTTCACGAATTTTTGGTAAATCAAGAAAATATCTCGTTAAAGCTGATGAAAAAAAAAAAATCATCTCTGCAGGTGTATTTTTGTTTTTCGCTTATTTCAATGGCTTTTTTGTCGAATTTTTCATAATCCGCGAAACACCCTGAGGCACAAAAAACAGACACACAAACACAGACACAAGACACACACGAGGACACAGACACGTTGCTATCAAACACACTTGAATGCAATTAATAATCCACCCTACAAGTACCTGTAGCGGTAAAGAAAAAACCTACCTACACTAGATATGCCCGCTGCTACCCACTCCTAGCCCTAGAATTACAAATATAATATAAACTATATTGCATATATATATTGTCTTATCGCTGCGACAATTCAAATGAATTTTTATTTTTTTATATCGAGTTATTGCGTTACAATTGTAGATAAAAAAAAGCAAACGAGACGACAACAGCAACAGCAACAGCGAGAAAAAAAGCGAGAGAAGAGAGAAAACGAATCCTAGCACTTAGCGAGTCAGAATATTGTTTTTTTTTCGATTTTTTCTTTTTTGTTAATAATATATATTAATATATATAGATACGTCTACGGATAAGCGCGCGCTCGTGTGTCGTAACTTGTATAGGAGCGCGAGTTGCTTATCCGTAAACGTATATTTACACACAAACGCGCGAACGAAGGAGACTGCGTGGCGGCTGGAAGAAAACGGGGACGGCGACGAGAGTTGGAAATTAACCGCGAAATTGATTCACCGCCGATCGATCGCGCGACGATTTTTCTCCCGACTCTGCGACCGGACGGTGATTTTATTTTTATTTTTTTCTTCACAAACAAAGAGAGAGAGGACAATGTTTCGTTTCGCCCCGATACCACCGCTGTCAAACTACTATTATATTTTAATACGTTACTATACACTTACCGATCGACGCACCGAACGATCGCACTGGTTTTTTTTTGTTCATTCTATTCTCTCCCTCGTCTTTTTATTATTTTTATTTGCGTTTTTTCTCCAGCGAGAATCACGGATTTTTCGTCAGCTACGTCTAAAATAGCTCACGTACCTATTTATCTACCGAATAACTATTATTATTAATTATTAATTATCATTACTATTACCGCATTAACTACTACTTTGTAACTGAAAAATATTTTTTTTATTTTTTATTCGTCATTTAACGTACGATTATTATTTGTTTCGCGCTATTTTTTTTGCTACTGTTTTACGTCACTATCGTAGAGATCTCCACATGCCAAAGAACACACACACACACGCAGACAGGACACGCGAAGTCACACCGGACGACACAGACACAAACTCGCGGGTGGCTGATGCCAGAGTTGTAAATTCCTAAATCTGTTAGAAATTCAGTTGATGACACAATTGGTTTTGTGATTATTAATTAATAATACTAACATGGAGTAATTAAATGAAGTATCTATGCTGTTATTCAAAAGTTCACTCAGCATTTTATCATCGCCACAGTTTATTATTATTAAATCACACCTACAGAACAAACCGTACTGTAACATTTGTTTCTTAAATTAGTAAGGATTTACAACTCTGGCTGACACTGACAGGCGGCAGAAGGGAGAGAGTGGAGCGCGGGTCGGAAAAGGGGGGAAAATGCGGGACCGAGAGCAGAATATATTAACGTAAGGTGTAAGTTCAGAGAACCGAGAGTTCGAGACACACTCGACGACTAATCGGGAAGTGCAATAAGATTTTTTTTGTATACACAAACACGACAGGCAGAATCCTCGTTTGACGTACGTGAGAATTTTTATAAAATTAAAGTAGGCTTTTCAATAAAAATAAAAAAATAAAACGAAAGAAAAATTGAAACGACAGTGACGACGATGATCCGATTGAGGGAAATTTTCTCGAAACGACGACCCGCACTTTTTCGTCGCGCATTCGACGAGGACGAGTTTCCTCGTTTCCTTGTTTTCCCTTCTTTCTTTTTTTTTTCTCTTTTCCCGTCGAAGGACTCTACGATAACCGGACTCTGGAGTCGCGTACCCCGGGTGGGTTGGGGAGGGAGGGGGGGAGGGTGTAATCCGTAGTATGAATTTTCGCAGATGCAGCGCGAATGTTATGCTTAGTCAAATTACAAATGAGAGGAAGGATACGTGAGGACGATTAGCGAGAGAGCAAGAGAGAAAGAGAGCGAGAGAGAGAGTGAGAGAGAGGGTGTAGGCAGCTTTTTTGAACACTGTAATAATTCTACCTTGTGGTTTTTATAAGGTAGGCTGCGTGCTCGCGCTCCAGCGTGTCCCCCGTAGAACTTAGAATTTCTAATTGTAGGTAAGACTTTTACGAAGCAGCTGGGAGTAGTGCAATGTTATAAGGGAAAACGCGAGGGTCGCGAGGCCGGCGACGAAGGAGGGACGCGCGCGACATTTTTGCCGAGTGAATTTTTGAGACCACTTTGGACTCGTTCGATTTCGTCGATCCCTCAGAATTATTCCACAATAATTCGAGTTGTTTTTTTTTTTAATTTCCTAACAGAGAATTTTTTTCGACGTTAAATATTTAATTGAAAAAAAAAAGAATTACAATGTAAATTTGCGGATAAAAATATCGTCGGACGCGCGCGAACCTTCACAATGGCCGGAGACCCGCGATTAAGGAATAGATAGAGCGAACGAGTGAGCGTTATGAAATAAAGTGTAAGATATTTAGGAAAGGCTTTGTTTTTACAAAAAAAAAGAGAAAAAGAAAGAAGGAAATCAAGCGTGATTCCTCGTGAGGAAAAGAGCGCGCCGTACGCGCGAGCGGAGCGAAAAAAGAGAGAGAAAAAAAAACAGTGAAAAGTCGACAACGTTATACATAAAATGAGTGTGTTTTTTTCTAGTGAATGAGGCGTCAATTTCGCATCGATTCCTCTGATATTAACATTTTTCCTAAGATGTATGTCCCAGAGCATTTCCTCCATTAGTTTTCCGCGACGCGACCGCGGAAGCATGAATCGCACTCTAATGTACAATTAGACAAATGAAAAATGGTGTATAGTAACGATTGAGCTTGACTTGGAACGGCCGAAAAGAAAGAAAAGACAAAAAAAGAATCAACGCATTGAATTGACGGACCCGCGACACGACGCGACGCTGACTACGAGGACGCGCGTCTTTCTCATTTCGATGAACGTGAAAAAAAGACAAAAATTGCGAGGCAAAAAAAAATAATTTAAAAAAATTGATAAGAGAGACTCCGAGCGAGGCTCGAAAATGATTTTTGTGATGTGTACATTATTTAGTGAAAATGCGTGGCGGAATGTACTCGTTGTTGATTACGAAAGAAAAAAAAACAAAAGGCGAAAAAAAAACACATATTGTTGATTAAATAAGTTTTTTGTAATAATGATAATATCATTAGGCCGAGAGAGAGAAAGAGAAAAATGTGTACGACGCGAATTGGTCGAGCCTGATTCATTGAGTGTCCCTAATTGTATCTATATTAACGCCTCGTGTCGACACACATGACGCGATAGATAAATGCGAGGCGACGACAGTGTCGACGGCGAAAACGAAATAATCGAATGTGTAAAAACAAACAAAAAAAAAACGTCGGGGATAAAAAAGCGAGAAAGAAAACAGAAAGCAAGAAAAAATATATGCGACCGGATTTCGGCTGAACGCGAGACGGCCGGTCGCTCGCTAGCCAATTTGCTCCTAAAAAGCTCTTTTGTACTGTTCGTTTTTTCTAAATAATCGACTTAGTGTTTAAATGGGAATACGTGTAGCGATGACGTTGACGATGGATTTACGGGAGAGGCAGACGAGGAAAACGTTGATTAGGATCGAGTGAACGATGGAAAACGAGAGAGAGAGAGAAAAAAAAAGAGAGAAAAGTTATTCATACGCTTAGGAAACATTTTTGTATATCCACACAGGTGCGCGCGTTACACGCACGTCTTCGTTGATCCCGGATCCCGGGTGCATGCGCGGCGCGCACGCGCAGCGCCGCCGGTTCGCTCCGCGCGTGCGCGGTAGATCGAGCGACCGCAGCGCCGCGCGCAGGCGCCGCGCGGGTGTTCGAATCCCGCGCGAATCCCCGAGCCACGCCGACTCGGGGATCCAAGCGTTCTCCCTCTTTTTGTCGGTCGAGTGAGATACGTCGATCGCTCGTTGTTTATATTGATGTGCGCGTGTGTGACTGTGAAGTGTGTTCCGAATAATTTCTCGTTGCAATTTTTCTTGCGATCGGTTGTCAGCGACGACGGAGTTGAACGAAAAGTGAAGAAAAAAAAACGTCGCGAGATTCAAGCCCAAAAACGAGAGACGGGAAAATAAGAAATTATTGGGAGGGGGAAAATTTTTTTTTCTTCCTCTTATTTCTCGGAATTCGTATGACACCGGCGAATCTCGTGGGTCTCGAGAGTGGACGATCGCCGGATGAGAGCACGAGGAGGCGAGAAAAATTGTGAAAGTAAACGGAAAAAAGCAACAAAAAAAAACGTGTTTTTCGATTCATCGCGTGCGAGAATTTTTTTGGTGTAATTGGAGTAGAAACGAAAAAATATATATATATGTCTGTTGTGATGAGCGAATTTTGGCGAAAGACACGTGTGTTGGACACGAGAGACGCGGCGCCAATTGGAGGGGGAAAGAGAATTTTAAACAAACGACAAAAACGAAAAAAAAAAACAAAAATACAAAAAAAAACTTACAAAAAACGTGCGAGCGTGAACGCGTGACGTGCGGCAATTTTTTACCTTTTTCTAACGAAAACTTAAAACACAATTTTTGTCAGTCGACCGTAAGTTGTTCGTAGTGTGAATTTTTCATATCTCGCGATGACTCCGAGGGACTGCGAGTCGCGAATGCTAGCTTTTTATCGTTCGGCCTCCCTAAAACTAGCGTTTAAAAACACTCGAGAGAGAGAAAGAGAGCGAGAGAGCGAGAAATAGTAGCGAGAGAAAGCGAGAGAGAACGAAAGTGAGCAAGAGAAATGGAGAGCGAACGAGTGATATGTGTCACTACTCTCTCGATACGTTGCCGGTTTGATGATTATATGTCCTCGTGTGGAGGTGCGAGGACTCGTCGAACATCCACCGAGTCAAAGCTGCGACACTTTCTTTGTACTTTTCAAAATAAAAGGGGTTGGAAAAACGAAAGATAAAAAATAAAACGACTCGAGAACGCAGTTTTCGAAAGAACGTGTCAGCTTTGGCCGGATTTTCTAGCATAATTTCTCGCCAGACGTCGCGCGTCGTCTCGAGACTAATTGTAAATTGAATTTTTTCTATTTTTTATTAATTAACTATTATTACATACATTTTTTTGTAATTACTGTACACAACTTTCGTCGTCGTTAGAAATATATTTCGAGTCCTCGCAGCTGCACCGACGAGAAATACCTTTCTAGAGTAATTAAAGGAGGAAGCAAAAAAAAAGAAGAGAAGTAATAATGAAAATTAACTAGAAGTATAATTTCTCGCAATACTCTTCGAATGATCGTCCTGGGCGCGGGACGGACGAGCGAGGAATATTACGTTGTGCAACTTTTTTTAGTTGCCTACCGCCACCACCAACCACCGCCACCACCACCAACCACCACCAACCACCACCACCATCAAAAAAACCAACCATTAACCGCGGAACGATCCTGCTGCGATCCACGTGGCGTGTCTCCTCGAGACTGTAATTGTATAAAATTTCAAACGAGGAAAAGAAAAAAAATCACAAAAAACTAATAAAAATATAAAAAAATCTTGAAATAATAATTGCCGGCACGACGACAGATAGCGAGATCGGCTAGACACCTCTGTCCCCCCAGCCTCGTTGACTCGTGCCGGTTAGTCGAATCTTAGATATAATAAATATATTAATTAGCTGAACGTACAGTATTACCCGAGTACTGGAATGTCAGGTGTTTGTTCGTTCGTATTTTTCATATAATAACGTATAATAAACAGGAAAAAAATAAAGAGCCCCGTCATCATTTCGTTTCTACTTGAATATATATCACCACTTATTGTCTCTCTGCCCTTCTGCGTCTCTCTCACATGGTAATCGTTCAATTAGCATCCGGAAAAATGCCTCGGGCGTAGTTGGTTATTTTTTTTCCTCTTTCGTTTGACAAAAAGCAAGCAAACAAAAATAGGTAAAGGCGTTTTCACGGATCCGTCGACGATCAAGTGAGCAACTTTTTAGGTAGAATTTTGGGACAGATAAAACAAAGGATAATGCAACGAAATCTAGTTTCATCGAATTCTCTCGGTTCTAGGATAAATCATACTGCGTCAACCGAGCCAATGTTTTTTACCCTCTCACGTCTCTCCCGTAATTTGCCATGTTTTGAAAAATTGACCCAGGGTTAAAAAAATAACGCGATGGGGCGGGACACGAAAAAAAAAGTTTAAACAAAATACACTTACACAACATTCACACATACACAGATACGCGGTGGGCTTGTGATTTAACACGGCCGTTTATCGTTCACTATTATAATTACCCGAAGAGTAATTTATTGCTATGTAACTATTGATATTTTTATGAATTTTTGTACATTTTTCTAATTATTTTGTATACTAATCCCCAGCGGAAAGCAAGAGAGAGGGAGAGAGAGAGAAAAAGCGAGAGAAAACATAACGACGGAAGAGACAACGAGTGTCCGACTTTTTCCCCGCCTGCCCCACCTTCCTCTCCTCGTCCTCGACGTTGTCAACTTCCGCGCGAATTACGAGAGAAGAAATGAATTATCCGCCGAGGCGAAGAAGCGGCGTAGTGACGGAAATTGACCGGCGGACGAAGAAAAAAAAATATAGGATCGTCGGAGTGTCAGTTTGTTCAAGCTGCCTGTTCACTCGTGGAGGGGACATTATTTTTTACGTTGTAAATCCTACACAGAAGGAAAAGAAAAATCGACCTAGCATTAATTTCTCTGTAAACGTTATGTAAGAATCGTGATACACGAATTTTGTGTTCTGTACGACAAAAGACCACGAAGTGATCCAACATGCGTTTGACGAGAGGGGAAAAAAAGAGGGTGAATAATTTAACGATTGCGCTTGAGTTAAAAAAAAACGTGTGAGAAAAGTAGCGCAGGGTGGGGAAGACGACGGGATGAAAAACGAGATAATCTCCTTTTTTTAGACAATTTTGTTATAATTATTTAAAAAATGTTTTTTTCTTCTCTTTTCGTGAATTGACAGAAGCTACAGATGTTTATCGATGTTTATCGACGGTGCATCGGCTCCGTCCTTCGACCGTGCTTTGAGGAATGATATGCGTTCGTTTATTTCGTTTTTCTAGTTATATATTAATTTTTTTTCTTTCGATCCTCCGTTGTATGGATTCACGCGGTTCAAAAAAGCGCCCCGTCCGCAAATGATTCACGTGAAAAAAAAAAGAAAAAAAAAATAGTCTGTATATCGCAATAAAAACGTAAGTCACTGCTCGGCGGGTCGTCCGACGTCGGAAATTCGTTTCGCGCGGTGATGAGACTCCGTCGCTATTGTACTGCTCTCGATAGTTTTTGTGTGATTTTTTCGATTTTTTTGTTAATTCGATGGAAAGAAAAAAAAACGTCCTTTTAGTACTTTAATAAATGCGTTTGTTAAGAATAATTAGCCTCTTTCTGTGTGTCGTCTCTTTACTTATTCTCGAATTCCGTGCGGTTTCGCTTGTTATTTTTTTATTTTTTATTTTTTTTATTCAAGTCAACTCTCAACAGGTGCGAGACGTTATTTACCGATCTGAGCTGCGAATAAGGTAAGCCCGATCGCACCAGTTTTATTGCAGCTCGCCTGAGTACACCATTTACAGTTTCAATCGACTAACAATAGTTTGCATCGTATCAATCACCGCTTCATCCGTGTCACGATCATTCGTGATTGAGCAAACTCCCGACGCCGGTCAGGGGCGTAATGGTTAACTCTTTCACCTGCAACAGCAGAATCACATCATCATCATCATAATCATCATCATCATGATCATCATCATCATCATCATTATTATTATTATTATTATTATTATTATTATTATTATTATCCATCTATATTATAAAATAATATCGCCGCTGTCATGTAGAATAATGAAGCAGGCCGGGGTCAAATGGCACAATAAAGTCAGAATTATTCCTGAATTTTGCCAGAAATTCCCTAGGGGACCTGGAGCTGGTTTTTTTCTAAGTCCACCGAGGGTCTCGAAGCTGAATTTTTTCAAGTCCCTCAAGGGACTTGGGGCTGAATTTGTTTAAGTCCCGTTGTAAAACCTATAGGCTCAAGCTGGCCGGGGTCAAATGACACACTAAAGCCTGAATTAATCTAAGTCCCCCAAAAGACACGATTCGAATTCAAGCGCGCGAGCTTTGTACTATAATCCTCCAATTATTATTACTATTATTATTATTACATAAAAAATTATGATAATTTTTTTCTATGTTCTACCTGAACATTCGGTGGAGTCGCCAGCGCGTACAAGACTGCATCTGCGATGTCTTTGCCCTTGAGTACCTGAAGACGATCGAGCACCGGTTCGGGTATGCCCATGCACATTATCATATCGGTCTTAACGGCTCCGGGGCTGATGCTCTGCAAAGCGAAGATGCAGGTGGATTTTTTTTTTTTTTTTTTTTTTTTTTCAGTGTTCAAAAATCACCGGTCTTACCGTGACCTTGATATTCAACTTGGCGGCGGCCAACTCGTTGCGAACGGAATCCGAGAGGCCGGTCACGGCGTACTTGCTCGCCGGATAAACGTTGACCGGTATCGTGACGATTTCAGCGTTGTGGCCGGCGATGCTGCGCCCGAAAGGGAAAAAAATGGCGAATCATGCGAAAATACGGACGATGGAACGGAAACCGAGCCGCGCAATTGCGCAACCGTTAATTTTGAACTTGCGAGATCGAGACGGTTGTTTACTGTACCTGTTGAGATTGATTATGTGCCCGGGTACGTTGCGCTTCTTCATCGAACGCACCGCCTCTCTCGTGCATATCGCCACGCCGATTACGTTCACCTCCATTATTTTCCGGAAATTTTCCGTCGAGCTGTCTGCGAGGGAAAAACGAAAAAATCTTCGATAACAAAATCTTCGACTAACTAATTTTTTACATCGCTTTTTTCACTATTTTTTTGGTTGTAATTATTGCATTTTTTCCAGTGTCTTTTTTAAAATAATTATTGAATCTTTTTTTTACGATTTTAAGTTTTTTTAATCAAATTTTTGGAATTTTTTCGTGAAAACCATCGCGTTTAGAAAAAAAGCTAATGGCGAATTCATTGTGCAACGGGCGAAAGTACATCGGAATAGTGTTGAAAAAAATATACAAAATTGAAAGTATACTCGCACTTTTTTTCGAAATTTCGTGACTTTACTAAAATCGAGGTGACAGCCTGAAGAAGAAATTTATTCACTGCACCGGTTATATCCGCAGTGAATGAATTTCTTCTTGAATCTATAATTGCAAATATGCGTTAAAAAAGTTCATTTCAATTTTTGATACCGGCTGAGACCGGGGTGGAAGGTTGGAGGGGGGGGGGGGGGAGGAGGGTTTTCACATGCTGTTTAAAAAACCTTGAAATCTCGCACGCCCTCCGAACAGTCAAAACACAATGTCACGTCCGAAACTGCCCGTCGGTTACCTCCGAGTTGCAGACAACCCAACAGCTAATCAGAGAGCGAATAACCCGACAACAACACGTACATCGGAAATGCGAGAGACTTTCCTGCTACAAATTCTCCCGATATAAAAATAACCATTTGCCGTAGCGTGGTATAATAAAACAGTAACATTAGAATAATGTGGGAAAATGGCCAGTACGTAACATTTTTCCACTGATTTTTCGAAGAGAGATTGACATGAAATCAATGTGTAGGTCTCACGTGGGATTCTAAAAGTACGCTTTTGAATGGGCGGTCTAACTTTTGCAGGCTTCGCTTTGCTAAGATTAGCACTGAACAACGAATGCTTTTTTGGACATAATAAGCGTAAAAATGGAAACCCGGGTAAGGTAAAGGTACCGGTTTCGATCACTGTACCGGTTTCGGCCATTTTCACTATATTTTTATTTAAAATTACTGTTTTCTGTATTGTTATGTTGGTACTTCGAAAGTATCCATATAAATGAACAAGTTTATCGATACAATTTTATTTCATTTTAATAATACAAATAATTCTGTGCTTTCGAATTCGGTGACCGAAACTAAGCCAAAGGTGGCCGAAACCGGTACCTTTACCTTAGTATACTAAATGCTCACCAAAAATGGACCCTTGGGTCCATTTTTGGTGAGCATAATTTTTAAAACGATTTTAAACATATCGACACGAAAGTCTCAATATTTCTTCTTTACCGATTATGGGCTCGGGCACGAGGACCCCGGCGTTGTTGACGAGTATATCGACGCCGCCGAGCTCCTTCTCGGTCCACCTGAAGACCCGCAGTATGTCCTCCTCCTTCCGCATGTCGCACTCCATGGCGTGAAGCTCGCCCTTCTGTCCCTTGAGCTCCTCGGCGTGGTCGCGAATTCGCTGGACCCTTCGACCGACCCCGACGACCTTGACGCCTGCGCGAACGAGCGCGTCGGCGATCGCCGCCCCGATCCCGATACTCGCGCCCGTCACTATTGCCACCTTACCAATCCAGCGATCCATTCTCGCTCGTGGGTGCCGACTGACTATGTGACCCGGGAAGCGTTTGTCACACGCTTCGACCTCAGGCGATGCGACGACGACAGCTCGACAGATCCTCGGCGATAATTCATTGCTGCATCTCATTGTTACGAAACTTCGGGCGCTTTCGGACGCGCCATTGCATGCTAATTTCTTCACCGTACTCGCGAACGTTGGAGAACACGCGATACACGTGTGATGACGTGCAAAACAACAGACGAGAAGGAAAAGTCGCTTCGAGCGAGCGAACATTGTTACAATTGTGGATCTGGGTAATTGATACGTGTACATAAATATTCTGATTTTTTTCGCTCATTTTCGCCTCAAGGAAATACATAATATCGATGGTCTCGGTTTTTTAGCTTGCGGAATGTTAGTCGAAGAGATGTCGTCAAGAAATTGCTGTTACTTTTTTTTTAATGATACTTCGTACATTTGTTTATCTAGTTTCATAGAGTACGAAACTGGGGCCAATTATGGGGTTGACTAGCAAGGTCCCGAAAACGCAAAAACCCGAAAACTGTTTTACCACATGAGATTCAGTTGTTTGGTGTTGCGCCAGAAGAGGGCAGTGATAGAGAAAGGCCGAGACGAGTGGTGCTCAACGAAATAAAACATGTGTTTGTAATGTTATTTAATGGAAAACAAAAATGCATAATTTGGCATTGGTGTTTATGTACATCTCTGCTCCCCACTTTCTCTCTCTCTCCTAGTCTTAAAGACATTTTTTTTTTTCGAAAAAAAAGACGTCTTAAAGACATCTTTTTTCCGAAAAAAGTCGTCTTAGAGACATCTTTTTTCCGAAAAAAGACGTCTTAAAGACATCTTTTTTCCGAAAAAGACGTCTTAAAGACATCTTTTTTCCGAAAAAAGACGTCTTAAAGACATCTTTTTTTCCGAAAAAGACGTCTTAAAGACATCTTTTTTCCGAAAAAAAAAGACGTCTTAAAGTCATCTTTTTTTTCGAAAAAAAGACGTCTTAAAGACATCTTTTTTCCGAAAAAAGACGTCTTAAAGACATCTTTTTTTTCCGAAAAAAGACGTCTTAAAGTCATCTTTTTTCCGAAAAAAGACGTCTTAAAGTCATCTTTTTTCCGAAAAAAGACGTCTTAAAGACATCTTTCTTTCCGAAAAAAAGACGTCTTAAAGACATCTTTTTTTTTCGAAAAAAAGACGTCTTAAAGTCATCTTTTTTCCGAAAAAAGACGTCTTAAAGTCATATTTTTTCCGAAAAAAAGACGTCTTAAAGTCATATTTTTTCCGAAAAAAAGATGTCTTAAAGTCATCTTTTTTCCGAAAAAAGACGTCTTTAAGTTATCTTTTTTCCGAAAAAAGGCGAATCTCATGGGGTAAAACAGTTTTCGGGTTTTTGCGCTTTCGGGACATTGCTAGTCAACCAAATTATGGAGCGGTGAGAGGATCGATAAAGAAGTGACTCGATCGGCAAGGCAGAGATTTGCAAAGGTGGACAAGTCACTTCAATACCAACCGTGCTGTCTATGTGCGGCAGAAAACTGTTTTACCGACTGCAGAGTCGATAGGTATCTGTTGCACCATCGGACAGTAAATTACGATTCATCTAAGGGTGCCGGAATAGTCGAAATCTTAAAAGTGAATGGATGCTTTCGTAACTAAGGGGAAAACATCATGTTTTCCAGATTTCGTGTTTCTTCGCAGACAAATCGTCGAATGAACGAATAAAGAAAACTGATCGGTGTAAAAATGATAAATAAACATTTCAGGGCCGAAATAACGACGCACTCTTAGCGAAAACTTCAAATTATTTATTCGAGGCGTTAAGTGCTTCCCTAGATCCTAGAATAATATAAAGATATTACGCTCATACAGCGCATCGCGTGTACGTGTAAACACGGCATCATCGTACATAGTTCGATCGCTACGGACCGTATCCGCCCGCTTTGTACGGTGACTGGCGACCCCGCAAACCTCGGAGCCCTCGACGCGACGAGCGACGTCGCTCGCGCACGCAAAAACCACCCCTCGTGTCCGGCTTATAATACCTTACGTCACACTCGACTTTATACACATCATGATCCTTAATTTCATTATAAAAAAAATAATAAAAAAAACAATTCATCTATATTAATTAAATTCGCCGAATACGTCAAAGACGGAGCCTTTTTCCAACTTCGAATCGTCCGAGACGCGTTTCTCGATACGATAACACAATTATCGACTCTCTTAAATTAAACGCGCGACCTCGCATATCGAGTCACTTTTTCCGTACTTTTGATTATCGGTCGTCATCCTCGTTCGATTTATATCGATTCTCTCGATAGCCAAGACGATTGTCACGATTATCGCGATTTCGCTGAAGTGCGATTTTTCCTTTCGATACAAAATCGAACGTTTCAATTTTCTATTTCAGGTGCCCCTCGACATGTGCGTCTTTCCTAAAAGTTTAGATTAAATTAGATCGAATTTAGACCACGCACCTTTTTCGTGAATTTCACGGAGCTTATTTTTTTTTTTTGGATCGCTCCGAATCTCGACCTCGACGTTGGAAAGCAACGGCGGGTTTCGACATTTATTAACGCATTCGGCCTATACATTACGATAGAAGAATATCGTTCGATCGAGAAATCGCCGACAGCCTCCGGGCGGCGTGCCTGGAAAATGCGGTTAGAAAACGACGACAAGAGCGCAATGAGAGGAAAATAACGGCTCGTCGTCAACTTCTTTACTGTAAGAACATTTGCGCCAAGTTAAATAACAGATTGCAAAATTTCGAAAGAGATTCCTGCCGTTTAAAGTACGCAGAAAAATAAATAGAGACAAGCAAATGAAATTGCCCGAGTAAAAAAACCCTTTTGGAATTTCCTTCTCCACATAATTCGTGACACAGTTTTCCACTGACGATTTTCGAAAATCCGTTGCATTTTTCGAACAAGCAGCGCGCCCGGCGACCGACGAAAAATACATAGGTAGACAGATTGTAGAGCGGAAGTGTCTCTAATCGGGACCGTAAAGATCGTCTTTATTTAAAATTGCTGGTGGGTTTTTGTGGTTCTTCGATCACGATTAGTCGAATAATATATCGGCCCCTCAATTCTCGACCTCGTTGTCGATGCGACTGCTGCGGATCCCGGTCTTGCCCGTCCACGGATAGATGTCCGGGCAGGCTTGGCACGTCTTCATGTATCTCACGCCGCTTTTGTGCCACAGATTGCAGACCTTCGCGTTGTTGCACTTCTTCGGCCTGTCCTGTAAGCGAGAGAAACGCAAAAAACACCGTCATATCATCTTCGTACCGCGGGGGTGGGTTGACTCCCAATTTTACACTTCTAAATTTACATTCTAAGTTTATTCATCGAGATAATAAATAAATAAATAAATAAATAAATAAATAAATAAATAAATAAATAGAGTCACTCACGGGATAATTGCAGCCGAAGGGCTCGAATCTGTCGAGAGCTCCAAGGGGCGTGGGATTCCTGATCCACTGGAGGGCCTGCCAGTTGGTGACAACCCAAACATCATCCATGGCAACTATGGTGTCGAGGAAGGAGATGAAGCCCTCCTTGTGATGCGGCTGAGTGAACCACGCGGCGTGGTAGAAGAGACCGAACGGTGCTCTGCGAACGTAGAAGAAACGTGTAAATATTGGATGCAGGTGGTAATTATTGACCGACGATCAGACTAATCGATTGCAATTGGTCCATGACAGAGTTATAAATCCTCATTAATTTAATATTAATAACCTGTGACGATTATAAAATGATGTGTGACCTTTTGAATAGCAGCATAGATACCTAATGTTCAATCAAAATTCAGAGTAATTGCGAAGAAAATGGAAGACAACGGTGTCCCATCACTGTCGTAATGCATTAACCGCATTCCTCCATTTTTTCAGAAAAATTACCGTGAAATTGAATTGAGAATAAATATTCTTTGCAGCCATTAAAAAATGTACACATTATATTATAATTACTCCATGTTACTATTATTAATAAATAATTACAAAATCAATACTGCGATCACTTGAATTACCACGAGAACTGTTATTATTCTATTTTATTTTACTTTATTCCTCATATACGGGCCGTATATAAGGAATACAACAAAAATTCTACTATGCCGTTCGCTGACCTGTTGGTCGTGTAATGTCTCTCGAAATTCTTGATGAGCATCTTGTAGACGCCGTCGGGCGTGGGCGGATTACTGCAGGCGTCGCCCATGGAGCATCGGCCGCCGTTGAGGTCCTGCCACATGACCATCGGCACCTCCCAGAGTCCCGGGTAGGACCTGGTCGGGCAGGGCGGGATCATGCAGTCGTGGAAGAGTTTGTAGTCGAGGGTGTACGGCCAGCTCGGCGGGCGATTCTCGTAGATCGGCATCGACGAGTCGTACGTGAAATTCGTGTCCCAGAGCATCTTGAACATGTTGTTGCCACCGACCGACAGGAACGGCGCTCGCATTCCCCTCACGTCCTCCAGCTTGACGCCGCCGTAGGCCGCGAGGATCTCGCGCTGTCCGGCGATCTCGCGCGACCATTTTCGCGCCGAAAATTGCTCGCCGAAGCTGTGACTGTTGCGATTGGAAATATACATTGATTATTGCGAATGAAACGCGCGGAAAAATGTGACGCGAGATCTTGGAGCTCGAGCACGATGAGGGCGTCCCACGCGATTTTCAATGAAACTATCTCAATGACGCGATAAGCTCACGCGATGATTGAAGTATGAAAGAGAGAGGCGAACGATAGATCTAAGCAAAAAGCATATTAGTTTCTGCATAGAGATTAAATGAAATAAATAAATAAATTGTGATTGAAAAAACTGAAAATGATGCGTCAATATCCGACTCGGGGTACGAATTGCGAAAAATTTAACAACCTCAGTCTTTCTGTGGAACATGTAAACGTCTACATTCTTTTCTGTAATTAAATATTTTATAACCGCGTTTTCCTCGCCAATGAACCCTCGAATCTCGCCAACGTGGTAGAGTAGAAAACTACTCGGAGATTTTCTCGAAACAAATTGACGAATATCCCGAGCGTCAGGTACTTACGAGACCGTGTGGGAGGCAATTTCATGACCGGTTGCGTACAGATTCTGTACTTGGCTGTAGTCAGTCCACTCGTGCGACACGTAGAACGTTGCGGAGATGGGACAGCCGTTCGGGTTTTTACGTCCCTTCTCAAAGAGATCGGCGTACAGTTGCTTGTTCAGATCGTTTACGGAATCGTCGAACGTAAGGAGCACGATTTGCGGTATCTCCTCCGGCAGGTAGTCACCTGTTTCGGGACGAAGGGGGGAAAAGTCGAGGAGGAGAGTTTGTCGAATTTAGAGGATTTTTTGCCGTGTTTTTTATGTACGGTGTTTGGTATCGGGTTTGGTAGTTCGCAGAGCCGAATTTGTCGAATTTAGAGGATTTTTTGTCGTGTTTTTTTGCGTTGTTTTAATGTACGGTGTTTGGTATCGGGTTTGGTGGTTCGCAGCGCCGAAACGATCGGTATGCGAGTCCGAGTGTAGGTTTACGTGTCACGATTTAACGCGAGGGGAATCGGCAACGAAGGTACCGAGCGTGGCGAGTGTGTAACAGATACAAAAGAGAGTGTACGGAGGATGAGTATGGCAATGAAGGTGATTGAGAGACAGAGAAGAGAAGAGAAGGAGAAAGTAAAAGAAAACAAAAGTTTTGTTAGTCGTCAGCATTAGTAATCGATATACGATGACTCGGGCGATGATTCCAATGACAATCGGCCCGAGTTATCTAGCTATTGGATGACAACAGATAAACATGGCATTCGTGATGATGCACGTTTTTTTTTTTTTTTTTCAAAATATTTCTAAAGAAAAAAATTGAGAAGCTGAAAAAAACGAAAATATACAAGAAAATATTTTTGTCGTAATGATTAATAAAAAATAGGAAAAAAATGTATCGTCAATTGATACTCGATCGCGTAATTCATGTAAATTCGAAAAATATTTTCACGTATGTGTTTGTTTTTCGGGTTGGTCGGCAATCGCGAGCAATGAATATCAAGCAGAGATCCAAGTCCCTTCGCTGTCGCGGATTAAACACCCGCCGATGGATTCCCGTAATGACTGCTGATCGAGTGAAGCATGTTCGAAGCGGTACGTGCTCTGGCTCCCATTATCGATCTCCGTCGGGTCGCGCGACGCTCGAGATCGACTTACGATACTGTGTGAGAGGCGAGCTCGTGTCCATCGGCGTACAAATTTTGCACCTGACTATAGTCGGTCCACTCGTGGGACACGTAGAACGTAGCGCTGATCGGGCATCCGTTCGGGTTCTTTCGACCCCGTTCGAACAGGTCTTCGTACAGCTGCTTATTAAGATCGTTAACCGCGTCGTCGAACGTCAGCAAAACAATCTGCGGCGTTTTTTCGACCGGGATTCCACCTAATTGTTGTATTGTTCGTTGTATTCTTTTTTTTTCGTTTTTTTCATTGTTGCGAGAAGGATGTTTGCATAATAATAGAAAGCTATTGGTTTATCGGGAGTTATATGGGGCAATTCATATCTACTCGACCAACGGCAAAGCCTCACCTTTCCCATTTTTTTACGTTCGCGATTTTTTATGTTATTATTATTAGACAAAAAAATGCGTGTAGAAGTTTGTCCGACTTTTTTTCATCAACTTTTTTTTATTATTGATGTTTAAAGCGAAACCAAAAAACCACCTTAAAAATCTGAAAATAATGTGAGAAATACTACGACAAAAAACGACATTTTCATTATAAAATACAAAAAAGATGGAAAACACTGTTGGTCCACTCTCGCTTGTCGAGCGACTTCGTTTCTTGTCGTAGTCTTTTTCAGATTTTTTAATCTGAAAAAATGTCAACGTGCGTTTTTTTTTGCATAGAGTAACATAAAAAATCGCGAGCCAGACTGGGGACGGTGAAGTTTTGCCCGATTGCCCGATGTTTTAGAAGTCTTGGTATTTCGAATCGCGATTAAATTAAAATCATCACGTTCGTCACTAGATCAAAAGACACGTTAATAAAAACGCAAGTTTTGGGCGAGCACCGATCGCGTCGTGAATCTCGTCGACTCACCTTTTATCGTAAAAAACAATGTATCGTTTCAACAGCAGCAGAAGGTGACGATAAATGAACAAAGTGGCCATCGATCTTACCGGGAATATCGGTGCCGCCGCAGCTGCAGTCCGGAAGCAGGCAGACGTCCTTGCGACACTTGGCCGCGGGCTTGTCGACGGTGGGCGTCGGGTAGATCGGCGGTGGCCTCACGGCCGGGTGCCTGTAGATGTCGACGAATTCCTGGGCCTTCGATACTATGGCGGTTGATGGCTTGAGGGTTGGACGCGATCGCCTGAAGCACCGTAAAATCGCACGTAAATAAAATGACCGATTACTCCATAAAAGTACCTCGCAATGTTCATCTCAATGTGCTCCACTTCTGAATCGTGTTGCAAGGAAATTCTACTTAAATGCAGCCATTAAGACCAGAAAAAAGCGAACCATAAAAGAGTAAAACCCTAAGTTGAATTTCGACTAATGCTCGCGCCATCTCAATGCGCTTTCGATGGAAACAGCGGCGGCAAAAGGTCTGCTTAATTAATTAATTACCAGCTGCATATTACAGAATTTAATTGCTCGACGGTTGCGCAATCGACGCGGCACGACGATTGCTCGTCGTACCGCGAGTATCGTCGGCGCACAATGAAGTAAGAAATATTAATTGACGAACGACAGACCGGCCCGGAGACGCGAGTCATAATCGACGTTCAATTGAGAATAATTGCTGTTCCGCATTAGAATAGAGCGATAACTTACGGTGGCGCGGTACCGCGGTTGACTTGTGGTCGGCCTCGGCTGCAAGAAGAAAAAACGGGGATAGAGAACATACAGTGCGGTGTAAAGCGGCGAGGCTGCGTCGTGTGTGCTTGGAGAGGCTTGCAAATCGCTTCCGGCTGCGAAACGAAAGCGAACGCGTGCGTACGCGTTCGCTCGCTCGCCGGGGCGAAGTGAAAGCGGGCTTAAGCAGCGCGCGCGATGCCAGCGCGTCGCCGATTCCGCGCTCGATCTCGACGAGCACCACCCGAGCGGGCCAAACCCCGCGTCGGCGGGCGTTGCGAAATTGGGTCTCGGTCGAGGCGAAATCGCTCGCGCTTCGTGACTCCAATCGATCTTTGACGCCGATTTGGCATCGGATTTCCCGCTAAACGAGCCAACGATCGAACACGTGGAGGAATTTTTTTTTACGGCTTCTAAACATTTTTTAATTACGTTCATTTTCCCAAAAATTGATATTTACGAGTTATAAAAAAGCAGGTGATATTCATTAATTCAATTAACTGGATTAATCCAATTATTCCACTTAGTTGAATTAATTTATTCAAGATAAATTAATCTTTCGACACGGGAAAGCAATTTCGTTCCATCGACCATTTTCCCCGTCCATATTAAGAGCGAGAGACGTCAATCCCATGTGGCTCTAGTGTGCGTATCGGTATTCCGTGTAATTGATAAATAAATTAAGTTTACGGGACAAAAAGACAATCAAGATTAAATTAAATTCTCGACTCGAGAAAGCAAGCGTTTCGTTCCATCGAACGTTTTTCCCCGTTCGTGTTACACAGCAACCCCCGTGTGGACCAAGTGTGCGTGTGCGTGTCAACTGTCGGATAAACCGAGTTTTTGTTTTGTTTAGTTGATGTTGTGCCTGTACTGACGTTTGAACGGTTGCGGTGTAGGGACGAGCGGTGGTAGTGGGCGGTGGTGGCGGTGGTGGCGGTGGCTGGGTGGTGGTCGTCAGTGGGACGTAGGAATCGACAATAGCGTTGGGCGTAGTCACGTGGACCACCGGATGACTGAGGCCGTTCGTCCTGCGGCATAAAAATGAGCCCGGATTGAGTCCCGTTCGCCCGTTACCCAGGGTCAACGACACATTGCAAGCGGGCGCCGAGCGGAATCTCGAATCTCGTGAGTCCGATCGATCCGGAGATTCACCGTACGGTTAACGCGGGCCGCTGCCGATTGCCATCCCGAATTAGTAACCTCGCACCGTCTTTTTTTGATACTCACCTCAGCGGCTGCTGCCCGTCGGATATTCTGAACGGATTCTTCAGAGGCTGCGCAGAAAAAGACTTGTGTAATAATTATTAACTGTAGTTACGAGGAACTTAAGTGAGCAATGATTGTTCTTTCTTCTTTTTGTTCTTTTCTTCTTTGTTGGTAAGAAAAAATTATGATTCTCTGGATGAAACTGAAGTTACGATGAATTTAAGTGAGCAATGATTGTCCTCTTTGTTTTTCTTTTCTTTGAAGAGTTAGAGCTAAGAGTTCAAAGGCGTGAAGATAACAATTAGGAAGACTGAAAAATTGCAACATAATTCCGGATGAAACAGAAGCCAAGAAACTCGATGCAAAATTGATATAAGCGAGAAAGAAAAACGCACCTCGCTGTCGTAAATGTCGTAATCGGAAACCGTGATCTCCGGGCTGAGGTTGTACTTGTTGGAATCGGAAACTTTCTTCGGTTTCTGGTACTGATTCGAGTTCGGGGTGACCTCGGCTATGCGGACGTTTTGCTGGCGATGTTGCTGGTGGTTGGGCTGCGGTTGTTGCTGCTGCTGCTGCTGTTGCTGCTGGTGATGCTGGTGGTGCTGTTGCTGTTGTTGCGGAATGTGCACCGATCGGTTGACCGTGTACTGACCGTAATCTTCAACACAAAGTCACGAAATTCGTGAGAAAAATGTGCGTGAATCAGGTTTCGTTCTGTCCGAGCCAAAAGTGGCGAACGGAAGGAGAAAAAAATCGCGATTCCGTCGTCCAAACTCACCGTCGTCCTTGTAAATCGACACGTCATCGTCGTAGATCGTGTAGTAAGGATAACTCTGATCGGCGTCGCTGTAGTAGACTTTCGAAATTGGCGCCGCCGTGGAGGCCGTGGTTTTCGCAATTCTCGGCGACTCCGACGAGATCGTCCTGGGAATTCGTCGCGAACAATCGGATTATTACACGTGTCGTGCGTTTGATCGCAAATTAAATCTTCAAGTTTGCTTCAAAGGTCTTCGAATAAACATTCATCACTGGCGGAGTTGTAAATCCCTAAATCTTTTAGAAATTTAGATGATGGCACAGTTGGTTTTTTAACTATTAGTTAATAATAGTAAAATGGAATAATATAACGTGTAAATTGTTTAATGGCTTCAAAGAACATTTATTCTCAATAAAAATGTATAGTAATTTTCCTGTAAAAATGTAGAAATGCGGTTAATGCATTACGAAAGTAATGGGATACCGTTCTCTTCCATTTTTCTTCGCAATTACTCAGAATTTTTTTTTATTGAAAATGAGGTATCTATGCCGCTATTCGAAAGTTCACATCACACTTGCAGAAAAAAACCGTACCGTAACATTTGTTTCTTAAATTAATGAGGATTTACAACTCTGATCGTTGGTACACCGAGCGAGCAGCGATGGAATGTAACAACAATTGCGAAAATTGTGTGTGAAAGACACTCGACGATTTTACCCACCTGTAGTGGCTCTCGGTCTGCCCGCGGGAACTGACGACAGTGTCCTTCTCCCGCTCCTGCAAAGGAAAAAACAAGAACCCATCGTTCAGTCACGGAATTTCCAATCCTACGTTGCGATCCATAAAGGAAAGACTTTATGGTCTAGAGAAGACAAATCTACGAAAGAGAAGAAGAGTGCAAGCATGAGCGGGCGTGATGAGTACAGAAGACAACTAATGAGCAGTAGAATGATTAATCTGCACGTGAGTTTCTACTGAAGCTTAGATAAGTACGGTCCGCGCGTCAAGACCGCGTCCCACTGTCGTTCCGTCGGCCGTGATCAAAACTCTCGCATCAAGACGTCTCCGACGTTTCGCGGCTCAGTCTTGATCCACTGGCGCATTACAATTTCGCTCTCCATTTTTTTTTTCATACAGTACATCTTTTACTGGCAGTCGAATCTTTCCCGTTCATCTTTTTTTTCTTTTTTTTTTCATTTTTTCCTTTTCTATTTTTTCCCATTTTTTTACATTTTCTCTCCGTCACTTTTTCCATTTTTTTGCCAGCCTTCCAAGAAGACATTTTAAAACATTTTTTTCACGACGCCTCGATTGCGTTTGTCTCGACGTCTGGTTAACTCGTCGTCCGTTGCCATTGGCGTCTGTTTTCGTGGGTTTTTCCGCCGCGACGGCGGACGAACCAGCAGCGACCATAGAGAGAGAGAGAGAGATTTCAGTCCCAAACTCGGTGGGGTTCGCGGCCTCCGGTTACACAAGCGGGCGGCAAGCTTACGCTAATCCCAGCTCGAGGATAGATACATAGAGCGTGGCGTATAGAGTGTGAAGATTTTTCGTGATAGGTTTTTGGTTTTTTTTTTTTTCGTCTCCCGGTCGTTTAACGTTCGTCGGGGAGGTCGATGGTTACGAAGACAGTCACAGTGGTTGCTTGAGACTTACGGATGTCGAGCTCCTCCGGTTCCCATCGTGCGTCTTGTGGCGCGCTTGGCCTCTGCTGACCGGACGCTGTCGAGCTCGCGGCCCGACGCGCGAGCTCGGTATCTCGTTGCCCTCCGGCTCGTTCGGACTCTCCGTCGACGCCTTAAAGCCCGAATTGCGGCGCGTCGCGATCGTCGTCGCGGAAATCTCATTCTTCGCCGGGTCCTCGGCGCTTGTCGTCTCCACCGTCTCCTTTTTCTCCGGATTTCCCGCTTCGGCGACGAATTTCGGCTTTGAATCTGCAAACCTGTCGGCGAAACTTTCGTCGAGCGAATTCACCTTCGGCGTCGAACTCGACGACGGAACGAGGAGAGTCGAGCTCGACGACGAAACGACTGGTGTCGAGCTCGCGACCTGCGGTACCTCGGTGGAAATTTTGCGCTCCTCGCTGGGGATTTTTCTCTGTTGGACAGAAGGAATGTAATATTTCTTGTCGACAGTTTGCGTCGTTAATCTCTGAGACTTCGGGTCGTCCTCGCCGGGCGAACTGGAGGAACGCGGAGGCGGAATCGAGGCTATGTAGTATTTTCGGTTCTCCGGATCGGCAAACGCGTTTTTCCTCGCGATTTTCTCGGCATCGTTGTCGGTCCTTTCGGTGGTTCGCGGCTGAAAAGGCGAGGGGACGAGACCGGGGATGTTCCGGGATCTCTGCCGCGGTGAGGACGTCGACGGCGGATCTACGGCGGCCTCGAGAGTCCTCGACTCGTCTCTCTCGTGCTGCGCAGCGTCGTTAACACCGGAACGCTGCCTGGAATAAATCGGGGTCGTCGCGCTGACGTATTTTTCGTCCTGCGAGTCCTGATGATCCGCGCGCAAACGTTTGATCATGAATCCGCGACCAGCGACTCCGGGCGTCACGGAAATCTCGTTTCTCTCGACTTCCTCGGTCGATCTGAGCCAGCTGGGCGACGATGGATTCGCGAAGAATTCGTCGGCCAACTGGCGCTGCTGAAAGACGCTTCGAGCGGTTGATCGAAGCCGCGCGGCTTCTTCGGATTCTTCGGCGCCCTCGGACGTCGCTTTGCCCGCTGGCGTCGTGACGGTTATCTCGTTTCTCTCGAATTCCTCGCTGTTTCGAGTCGCGGACGACTCGCGCGAGGACGGCGAGGAAAACAGGGGAGAAGCTTCTTCTTCTTCGTCTCTGGATCGCGGCTGCTGCTGCTGGAATGTCGACCGACTGCTCGTCGTCACAGTCACCACCGTCATATAGTCTTCCTCGTTTCTATCGCCGGAAACGAAGGCGGAATTATCGCCGGAAACGAAGGCCGAACGAGGCGGAATTTGCGACGCGACTCGCTGCGAGTTTTCCGATTCCACCGGATTTTGGGATTGACGAAGAAGCAGCGTCGTCATGGAGGCCGCGACGTTGCTGCTCACCGTCGTGCTATCTTTTTCCGTCGCTTTGCCGCTTCTCCTCCCGCCACCCGCGAGGCCTTCGAGCTCGCGAGGATCGAGCGACTTGGTTGGACTCGACTCGAAGTCGCCGTCGAAACGGTCGCGCCTTCCCTGACTCGGAAAATAATTGCTCGAAGAAGCGATGTAAGGCTGACGCGTCGCCGATGCGGATGATGATGACGATGACGTTGGATGACTTACGGATATTATGTTGCGCCGGAGGCCGTCGCGATCGCGCTGCACCTGGCCGATCGTCGAGGGCTGCCCGCGGTAGACTCGCTGCTGGCGATCGCTCTCGATCTCCGTCGCCGGCTCGTACTCATCGTCCTGGTATGAACGCTGCTGCTGCTGTTGTTGCTGCTGGCGCTGCGGCTGCCGCTGGCGCGACTGCCGCTCGGTGATCTGGGAAACTGGAGGCGACGACGAGGTCACTGTCACCTGCTGCTGTCGCTGCAAAGGCTGACGCTGGTGCTGCCTGCTCTCGGTTCTCTGTTGTTGATGCTGCTGCTGTTGCTGCTGCTGTTGATGATGGTGTTGCTGTTGCTGCTGCTGGTACTGCGGCTGGATCGTCTCCACCTTGGCGGCTCTGGGAGGCGGGGAATATGGAACAGAAGAAAACGATGATTTAGTTTTGACCTAGTGATGCGTTTTGTTTCATCAAATGTTCAGAAAATCTTTATAAAATCTTCATGAAATCTTTATAAAAACATCATAAAATCTTTATAAAATCATCATAAAATCATTATAAAATCATCATAAAATCGTTATAAAATCATCATAAAATCTTTATAAAATCATCATAAAATCTTTATAAAATCATCATAAAATCTTTATAAAATCATCATAAAATCTTTATAAAATCATCATAAAATCTTTATAAAATCATTATAAAATCTTTATAAAATCATCATAAAATCTTTATAAAATCATCATAAAATCTTTATAAAATCATCATTAAATCTTCCTAACATAAAGATTCAATTAGTGGGTTTCATTATTGTGAAACAATGTGACGAAGGAAGGAAAATGGAAAAAACGGAAAATTGCCGGAGGGTCTCGCGTGAGATCAACGGTTGCGCTCCGACTACGCGACTCTGAGAATTCAGGTTACCCTGAATTCCGAAAGACTGCAAGACCGGGGAGGCAATGCATAATCGCGCGGCTTCCTCGTGACTGAGTAAACGTTTCCGGCAACACCGGAGGGCAAACACCGGAGGGATCGCGTCTGACAATGAGCGTCGGCCGCGATTGCCCGCGAGGTATAATCCGCGCAGTCTAGCGTGATTATGTCCTAATCGCGAGCCGCTAAGCTCGATCTAATTATCCGGCTCTAATTAAACACGGCAGGAGCGCGGATAAATATTTAAACGCCGTGTTTAACCATTACACCTCGCTCGTTCCATTTGTCTTCTCATCTCGCGAATTAAATACACCTACCGACATCTTCCACGCTACTTTTACAGCTAGTTTCGCAGTAATTGTGGCAACCAAAGGCGACAAACATCCTCTATTAAAAAATAAAAAATGCCTCACGTTTCCACGAAATATTTGCTAATATTTGGGATTACCGATGCGCAACGATTTCACGCGTCCACGTGGTTATTTAATCTCGACACACTGACCGCAACCGGACCCAGTTGTGACACGTGTAGGTAGCACTTATTAATACTTATTTTTATACCCAACCACGTCATCATTAACATTTCTATTTTCCCTTTCACCGACGGCCGCGGCCAAAGCCCGACGATTATTGTGTCGCGTTTATCATGCGATATCGCGAATATCGCCGAAATTCTGAGGTAACAACCCGAGATCTCGTTGTTCGGCGCGCCGGAACAGCCGCGCTCGGCGCGAGCCGACGGCAAAACGCGTTGAGAAACCGCGCCGTACCCGGTGTAACCCACTCTGTACGATTGGACCGTACACAATACACGTTATAATGAGCACCCGGCCGGGCGCTGACTACGCGCTTGCTTAACTACTGCCGCGAAGGAACTTGCACAACGGGGCAGCCGGGGGACCAGGGGGACCAGGGGAACCAGGGGGAACTCGGTCTGGGCACCGGCGGCCGCGACTCCGTCGACTCTCGGGCCCGGTTCGGAGTTGTGTCACGCGTCAAAGAGAAAAGGCCTGTTTCGACGACTGTTCGAGACAAAAAGATGCTGCATACCGTCGCCTCGCCTCGCTCTGATTTAAATACACCGCGCGCGATCGCGGGGAAAAATAATCGGCGAGTGATGACAGATCGATCGCTGTATCGAGGAATTTTTTTGCCGTCGCCGAAAATTGTTCAATTGCTACAGTGAATTTCTAGCTGGCGCCGAGCAAAAATGTTGTCATCACTCCGTTAATTATATTTTTGTATGCGACAGAAAAATCAGGGAGTGATAAAAATCGGGCAGTGCAAGATTTTTTTGCCTGCGCCAAAAAATATTGAGTTGCCACAGCGAATTTTTTGTCACTCCGTTAATATTTTTGTATCACGGAGAAAAAAAAATCGGGGAGTGATAACAAGTCTATTGCCGTATCAACGAGGTTTTTTCCGTCGCCGAAAAATGTTTAGTTACCGCGGCAAATTTTGAGCTGACGCGGTGAAACTTTTTTCATCACTACGTTATTACTTTTCCCTGTGATGCTGAGCTGTCTCCGAGCGTAGCCCAGGCTTCCGCTTCCCTTTGATGTTCAACGCGATATTCCACGCAACCTCGCGTCACCTGCCGGTAATGCAGGCGCCGCGGGTCGTTTTTTCGTGTCGGCTTCGCGTCTCCCCGGTCCCCCGACGAATGAAGCGTGAAATGACGATGAAATTTTCAGACTCGTCGGATGTCTCTAATACAAACTAATGAAAGGGCAATTATATTCCTTACGCAAGACGACTAACTGTACATAAGAATAGCCGTTGCGGAGAAAATATTCCATAGGACTTTCAATTTACATCGCTCGGAGCGGCTCCAAGCGAACCGGGTGGGATGCGCCACCGCTGGGAACTGCGAAAATAATTCTGCGGGCCGGAGCGCCGTATTTATTTTCTTTTCGGTGGCCAAGTCACGAGTCGGGTTAGCCAATTCCAATGGCTGCGGCGGATCGGCGCGAGTAATAATGCAAAGTGCGCGTTACCCAGGCTAACTAATTTCTGCAAGAAGCGACTGCTGATGCGTAACAGCTCGACGAGCGCGTAGCACAGTTTTACAATAGCGCGACGCTGATATATCGAGTTGCGTTTACCCCTCGCTGTTTTATCTCGCTAATTAATTCGCGATATCAATTTCATGAGTTTGGGATCTGGGAGGCGGCGTAACGCGTGTCTCACGCTTGGGAATCGTCTGATGGGGTTCTGTAGTCGTGTCCTCAGTGTTTCACCTTTCCAACAGCGGATCGTCCTCCTCGGTCTCCTTGGCGATGCTGCCACCGGCGAGACATCCCACGTTACGTGGCCAGTCGCAGGTCTGCAGTTCATGGCTGTTGGGACAACAAACGGATAATGTTAGATAATTGATACACTAGTCAGATACAAAATTAAAGTGAATACTACGGAAATTGGGAAGAAAATCCCCCCATTAATATATTCATTTCTAATTTTACTGCACTCAGGTGTTAAATTTGTTGTTTAGCTGACGAATTAAATTTCGGGTGATCCAAATTTGCAAATATTTTTTACAATACTTTTTAGAATTGTAATTTTTATATTTGAATCTTATTTTATAACTCAAAAAACTCCCCTTTCTTCAATCCTACACGATTAACAAAAACGCACTCAGGTGCTTAATTTGTTATATTATAGCTGACGAACTAAATTTCGGGTGATGCAAATTTGTAAATATTTTTGGCAGTATTTTAGAATTTTAATTTTTATATTTGAATCTTATTTGACAACGCAAAAAACCCCTTTTTTTCATGGACGATTAACGAAAACGCCTGAGCGAATCCTGAGTGACTAAAATCGAGATTTAGCGGTATTCTGGATTTTGGACTTTCTCACGCCGAACGCGCCGCTTTGGTACACGGAAGGTCGTCGTACGATTGAGCTCCGAGCGATTTCCGTCTACTCGTGCCCCGCGGCGTCGCTATATGTCACGCCAAATTGCGGACAAGCGGGATCGCGTCAACGCGTCAAGCGTATTTGGTGTCGCGGTCCGGGATAGCACCGCTCGGTCTGCCCTTAATTGGAGCGTATTTACCATTAAGGACATTACCGCCGAGCGCGCTCGTCGCGTTATGTGCGTTCGCGCACCGCCCCTTCGCCCCCACTTGAGTATGCAATCGAGCGGGTATGGAACGCGGATTATATGCCACGGGACTCGATTTCGCGCGTTCGTTACCGCTGGGTGTGGCCACCCGAGAGACTTTACCCTCGGGGGTTGACATAGATATAGATCTCTGCCTATAGATCGTTACCGACCATTCAAAACCTCTGCCTATCAATATTAATATTTATTTATCAGGCCGTGAACGGCCGAAGCCCTTGACAATAAGAATAATAACGACAATCGCCAAGAAAAATCTTTCAAAAATAAATTTAAAAAATTACTATTTGTTCCTTTGTATTTTATTTTTTATTTTTTGGATCGGTATGAGATCTACGACGTCGCCCAAACGCCTAATATTTTAACTACACGTTTCACGAAATTCCCAACTCAGCGTTTTTTCTTCATCTTGATGGTTAATACGCTCACTCTTAAAAATTCCTTCTCGAAAATATTCTGCTGCTCCTTCTAAGGTTAAAACATTCTCTCCCGCACGGAATCGCACGGAAAATCGTGTAACGCAAAGACAAAGAAAATTCTATTGTTCGCTCGGTAGGTATTCGAGTTACACAAGGAGAATAATAATGAGCGAACAAGTTGGGGGCTTCGAGGCTCGATACAGGCGTCGCGGAGAGATGTGCGGAGAGGTGAAAACGAATGAAAAAAAATATAGTTCGCACGCGCCCGCTGCGGTCGTTTCCTTTCGCCTTCTTTGGTTAGCACCGTCTGAAGCCGTCCCGATCCGCGGCTGAGGCGACGTCCGTCGGGCCGATCTCACGAGTCCTCCGCGTATCTCGTAAAGCAAACAATACCTGGGAACCTGCGTGCCGGTTCTGCTCTCCGAGTGTAACGCGAGTCTAACTCTTTCAGGCTCCGGCTATCAGTTACGCGTAATTTTCTGAGCGATTGAATTTATTCATTAAACTATTCAATTTCTTGGTAAGAAAATTAAGATATTATCCAACTATTCAATTTCTTGTTAAGGAAATTAAGATGTTATCTGACTATTCAATTCCTTATTTAGAAAATTAAGATATTATCTAACTCCTCAAGTCCTTATTAAAAATATTAAGATATTATCTAACTATTCAAGTCCTTATTAAAAAAATTATGATATTCTCTGAATATTCAATTACAAACAACCTGCTATACTTAAGGTGGCCGAGTCAGTCGAAAAAGTTTAGTTTCATTATAAGGGCTACTTTTTTCATCACCGATGAACAAATTTGAAATATCTTCGTTGTTTTAAGATTGCAGCGAAGGATTTTTTGTCACAGGATTCACTGGTTGGGTCCACCGGTTGATCCAAACCAGAAATATGGATTTTTCAATCACATTTTCTATACACTAATTGTAGGGACTTTTCACGCAAGGAAAACGCGCGAAAAAAAAATCGCTGGTAGCCGTTGACGGACCTGTACATGAGGCCTCCGGTGCACGATTCCAGGAGTGCACCGCCGAAGACGCACACATAGTACTGCGTGCAGTCACGGGGATGCGGATAATAGCCGAACTCCTCGGGACACTCGAACTCCAGAGACGCCTCGTTCCTGCTGGCGCGAGCGCTTCTTGGAGTATTTCGAACACATTCTGCAACAAAAACGAAACAAACGTTAGTGACAATACGCAAGAGTCAGCGGCATTTTTCATATGTCGTGTTTGATTTGGATCACATGCGCAGCGAATTGAAAATTGATAGAAAAATATCTGGCTGTTGGATAGAGAAAAAAAAATGCTTGGAAAAGAATTTTCTAAAAAAAGTTTTAAATGCAAATAAATTGTTCTTCTAAATATATATGTTTGTACTCAGTATGAACTTGTTGGTACCAACTTTTTTTCGTTTGTACCTCAAGGGTTTCAGATATACAGGGGATTTTAAACTACTCAGCACCCGACTTGAAGTAATAACATTTTTGCATCGAAATTGCACCGAATACCCTCATTATTTGGCGGACGTAAAACACCACGCAGGAGTTTCCGACGTGCGGGAAATCGACAGCAGCGGCGGCAACAACCGACGCGGCACGTGACCCGCGACGATCGGTAGGTGGATACAGTATAAATCGTTTGTGTCTGTGTGTCAGTGCAAACAGACGAAACGGTGATAGTAAGTCTCGCGGACGTGCTGTTCCTTTCGTTCGCGCCGAGCGGTTTCTCGCGCGCATTGAAATGCGCCAAGGCGAATGCAACGTGTTAGCGTGTGCGCACACCGGTTGCGCAACGCGCGGACAGAAAGTAACCGGATTTTTGGTCGACCTTGCGTTGATGTATGCCGTTTGCGCGGACGCAAATAAACAAACACACACACAAACACGCCTATGGTACTCCTGCCTACGACTATTGCGATTATTCCGTCGTTGGTTAAGATCAGATTGGAAAACTTGATGTCGGATTATCATAGGCCAAAAGCTGTCGATGTCTCTCGAGGAGAAAACAAGCCGGAAGCCTTGGAATTCCGACAACGAATTCTCCCAAAAGTGGCTCGAGATGTTTGGCCAAAAAATGGTCGCAAAATAGATTGAAACTTCATGATTAGGAGCTGCAGAGCCGACAAAACAGACTTAGTCTTTCCAATTGCCAGGCAAAGGGGACATCACTTTTTTATTGATACGCTGACTTTTGATACACTAACTTCACATCCAACTTCATACACATGTTCACACACTGTAACTAACAATAATTACAATAAAATTCTAAAATAAATTCAATAAATAATTCAATTCAATAATAATTCTTAAATAAATTCAATAAATTTAAAAATGAATGTTAAAAAAATTCGAAAATAAATAATTATATTTTGGGTGTGGTTTTTTCCATTCCTTGCATTTTCTTTTAGTTTCAAAGTCTAACGCATGTTTTTAGTTCTTAAACGTTATGTTGTTTTAGTGTTCATAGTTTACAAACAGGTGCAACAGAAACACTGGCACGTTTCTGTTGCACCTGTAACAACTGCTGCTCTTTTTGTATAAATAAATAAATACAAATTTCTCGAGATATTTTGCCAATTTTGTTTCACTAAATGGACAGAAACTTCGTATCGGAAACCTGATGGACTCAGAACAGTCCATCGGGTTGCGTCGACGATAACGGTAGGTGTAATAGTTGTTCCGTGCGTAGAGACGCGTCGAGGTCAGTGGGACGCGTGCCGCTCATCATTCGACCGCGTGGAGAGTTGGAAACGTGTTAGGAAACCATAAAGAGTTTGGTGCGCGCACCTCACGTGTTGTATTATGGCTATTTGAATAGCCTGACGAGTTGAAGAAAGCTGCTGAAGATGCGAAATGACGGTCATCACGAGCGACCGTCAATTGACTGACAAAACTTGTAGGCGACATCGAAACCTACAACATCATGAAAAATCGTAGTCACGATATTGTTTTCAGCACAATATCGACTTTTGTCTATCAAAACTCTATCAAACCTTTTTCGCTTCATTTTGAAAAAAGAAAAAAAATCGTTCTTTTTGTGTTTTTATGTCAGAAAAACATTTTGAGCAACCGTCAATTGACTTACTACATCTACACCATCGACATCGAAATCTGTACCACGAAAAATCGACGTAATTTTTTCTACACAATATCGACTTTTAACCTACAGCGTCGTTCTCAAATCGTACATTTAACCCCCCAAAAACCTGGTGTCAAGGTTTTTTTTATTTTGAAGGAAAAAAAATCTTCCAACGTTTTTTGTGTCAGAAAATGTGCAGCACGTCCACGTGGAGCTGAAACCTCACTGTGGCTGCCTATCCGCCCGCTTGATTGATATTTAATGAATTATTAAATCGTTCCCCAGACCCCGAGTGAGCACATAAATCCGCTTCGACGCAAAAAAATGCGCTTGTCGGATAAGGAGCGCCGCATATAATTCCTGCGTCTCCTCGCGGTGCACCAATGGGGCACCTAAGTATCCAGCGTATTCAGCCGGCTTGGTGTCTGCAACGAGCGCTCGATTCGCGATCCCAGCGCGAAAGGTTAAAGGAAGAAAAGAAAATAATTACTGCACCGGAGTTAACGAGAAGGCGGGGCACCCGTTACTCTCGCGCGCGCAGCGCCGATCAAAGCGGACGCTGTACACACTGGCACAATATATAGTGTAATTCCCCGTGCAGAATGAGCGTACAGCTCGAAACCGCAAATCCGAGATCGACGATTCGCTCGACGTCGAGCAACCGGCGCGTTTCGGTTTCGCCTGCAGTTATGTCATTTTAGGTTTCCCTCGCCTATAGTAATATAATATAATATATAGTAATATATACATTGTGTATTAGTGCAGCTACTATATCGTAAACCTACCGATCGACCAACTGCACGTACCGACGATTTTCATCGCCTGTGCTGCTCAATCGACTTGACAACCGCAATATTTTTCGACGATTTTTATCACGTCTTCTTAGTTCCAACATGATAATTTGAGGATGAAGCTTAAGATTGAACTTGAGATTTTTTTTGTTTTGAAAAAATTCTATCTTGCCGATAAGAAAGTTGATTGATCGATATGAATAAAAAATCAACGTACGAGTCAGAGAGATCGAGAGACGGAGAGGGAGAGAAAAATCCTGTATCATCATACCGAAAAGGCACTACAATCAGTATTGATAAGTTCTCGAATTAATATAACAGTAATGAGATTTTTTCGTCAGTGGATGTTGCCAATAAGAAAGTTGATTGATCGGTACGAATCAGTCTAGTAGGCAGAAAGGAAGAGAAAAATCCAATATCTTCATACCGAAAAGGCACCACAATCAGTGTTGATAAGTTCTCGAATTAATTTTACAGTATTGAGATTTTTTGACTAAGTGGATCTTGCCAACAAGAAAGTTGATTGATCGGTACGAATCAGCCTACGAGGCAGAGCGGGAGAGAAAAATTCAACATCTTCATATCGAAAAAGGCATCACAATCAGCATCGGTAAGTTCTCGAATTAATATAATGACATTCAGATTTTTTGACTCAGTGGATCTCGCTAACCAGAAAGTTGATTGATCGGTATGAATTAGCCTACGAGGCATAAAGGAAGAGAAAAATCCGGCATCTTCATACCGAAAAAGGCACCTTAATCAGCATCGATAAGTTCTAAAATTAATATAATAGTATTGAGATTTTTTGTTACTATGTGAATCTTGCCAACAAGAAAGGTTATTGATCGGTACAATCAACCTGCAAGGCAGAGAGGGAGAGAAGAATCCTGCATCTTCATACCGAGCGGCACCGTAATCAGGATTGATAAGTTCTCGTATGTATCTTGAGAAAATCTTGAGTGGCAAGACTGAAGGAGAATTGTAGTCTTATAGAACGCGGATATACGAAGTAGGGAGGTTGGTTATACCTACTCGACTGGGACGAAGTTGCGCCGTTTCCCAGCGTATCGCAGGCCGGGGCTGCCTCCGCGACTCCGCAATATGTGTGAGAGTTATAGAAGCAGAATCCGCACTTCGTCCACAGCCGCGCGCCATACGCAAGTAATTATCGTTAATTATACCGGGATACCAGGATGCCTAATGGATTTGGTCGGTCGTCGGGAGCACGCGGGAACGGATTTTTACCCTCGTTCTTTTATATCAAATTATGTAAACAATGTGTACACATTTATGCGCCTACCTAGTTTACAGTCCTATCGGGGTTCTTGATATAATAGCAGCGTGTGTAATCCAACCGCACGTTTTACGCCGCACGTCAGAATAATTCGAATACAGTTTTCGTTGAAACCATTTTTTTCTCACTTAACGTGCTACATTGAAAAAAAAACAGAATCGAGTCTAGCGTCATTCTTGTCTAGAGTCAAAATCCAAGGCGGTTAGCGTTACGTACCAAAATAATAAAAGTGATCAGCGATCTCATGCAGAGCGACGAGAAGACAATTCCGTAGGTTCACAAGGCCAAAACCCCAGAAGCATTTTCGACCAAGCCAATCACAGATCTTATCCTCATCCCGTACAGACATCAAACTATTTAATTGCCTCCCGCTGCGTCGTCACAAAACGCTGACAAGTTTGAGAAACAAGATTGATTTCCCTGTCGAAGAATCTGACCCTCGGAGACCAATCTGGATTCTCGTTGAAGGCCACAACGCACACTGAGGTCCTCATTTCGCGCCCAATTTTTTTCTCCCTTCACCATATTTATCGATACAGCTCCGCCCAGCCCATTTTAACAGGGCCGTGACCCTGTTTTGTTTGATTAATTGTGCCAAAGGCTGAATTGTGAATTTCCAGGCACCGAAGTGTCTGTTGGATTCGAACTCCGTCATTCTAATCGATTTCCACGCCATCGAGTCTTGCTGTTCCATCTGGAGACCTGGATACGTGATGCATGGGCTCCGCAAACCGACCTATACAGCTCAAAACATTGCGCCAGCCTCGGTTCGTTTCCGGACTATTGCATCAACTCCTCCGCGGGCAAAGCGCAGGCTAAACGGCCCGACCGCCCCCCGATGCAGCCGTGGCCATTTCTGAAATCTCAATCCCCGGTGACCGGGAAAAAAAATCTGCATCTGACGAGGAAGTCACAGGCCGAGGTGTGTTATTACCGAGGGTGCCGTAGGTGCTCGCGAGTCGGCGATTGATGCCTGGAAGGTAGGAAGAGGAACTCGAGGAGGACGTGCCAAAGACACGGAGAAGCCGCCGGTGGGGTCTCGTGGCCCGGCGTGAGAGCGGGGGAGGGTAATTCGGGCTGGCGAGCAAGAAGCAAGGATACCAGTCGCGAGCGCGTGCGGCGCATGGAAGTGAAAGTCATGCGAACGGGAGGGGTGAGCGAGACGGAACGAGCGGGGCCCCCGGGATAAAAGAGTCGGGGGGGCCCGCGCCGAGTGAATGAGTGAAAGTGAGTCGGAATATCGAAGCCGGGGCTCTGAAACTGGAGCAGCTCGGCTCGGCGAGGCTTGGCTTGCATAATGTCGGACTGCTCGAACGGCTGAAGGCGTTCCGCGTACAGTCGCTACACGAGCACTCCAACTCACTCGAGTGCCCCCCTCTCCCCTGACCCCCCCACCCCCTCTCTCTACTTGCTGGACGCAGCAGCCTCGTCCGATAGATATTTGTGCGGACTGGACGTAGCTTTCGAAAATCCGCTCGACATTTTTTTTTCACATTTTTTTATTAAGCACTTTACGACATCTCGGCCACCTTGATCACGATCGATTTTATCGAGCGCGACGCGGCAAGTGGAATTCTTGAATTTTGTTACCGGTGCATAATAATACCGTGATTTGTTGAGGCATTTTCGTGAAAATATTGGCGTTCAGAAACAGTTCCTTAGTGTTTAGTTTTGTAATGATTTCTCGCTTTTGAAAATTACCATAGTTACTATTTTGTGTGTCTTTTTGTTTGTTTTTCCTGACAACGAAGTCTTGAAAATCCTCCGGTCATGTTTATACATCGTTTTCTTTAAGCTGAAATATGATCCGTTTTATTCACCATAATCCTTTGTGAAATCCGATTAAATGCTGTTCGGTTCAATACATTTTTTAAGTTTTGTTTTTGAACGATGGAAATATTTATTTAGGTTGTAATTTTTTTCAAGGATTATTGAATTATTCTGACGACTACAATGATTCAATAATTCCCGGAAAAATGGTGACGAGTTTGATAGGTATTTTTTTAATTAAGTTGTTCACGACTTAGTTGGGGCTGCATGAGGTTTTGTTGAAAATGAATTATTAATGTTTGCTTTAAGTAGTGATTAATAAAAAAGGAAATTCGCTGTTCACGAGCTAAACTGCGAGTCTGAGATCCAATTTCCTGGGGTTTTAGCGTCTATTTGCGAGTCGGCAGCGGTTTGTTGCGGGTACATACGGCGCGCATGCGTCTAAAAAGACGTTTCCTCGGGCGATATCGCGCGTGGCAACTTCCGGAAATATTCTACGCAACAGAAACGTGTGGGTATACGAGTTGTTATTATTTACTGCGAGGATAGTTGCGTGCATTGCGGTGGTACAAATTGTATGAATCGTATATATTACAATGTTTACCGCTGTTTTCCTCAAGTACACAACTTATCATTACGCTGACGTGCGACGAAATATTGTGGAATGTTTTCCCTCCCCGAGTGAAAAAGTGTGTGATTCGTGTAATTTTATTCTTCAATATATTCAATAAATTTGTCAACTTGTTCGTCTATCTTACAGAATTTATTGAAAATTGATATCGAAGTATTTACAGAATCTATTTAATATTTATATAAAATAATTTACGGCATCTATGTAATATTTATATCAAATAATAAAAAAATAATAAATTAAACTAATCAGTCAATCAAATAGTTTACAGAAACTATTTAATATTTATATCAAATAATTTACTGAATCGGCAATGTAATATTTTTCCGTACAGCGAAATAAAAAAAAAAAAATTATTCCGTCGTTGAAAAATAGCGAAAAAATAGATACTCAAAACTCAAGCTATGGAAAACCCAAATCTGTCGAAAGATCCATTTGCAGCGATTCGACTTATTCAAATAGCTCAAATAATAGCATTTCGCAATAATCTGGTAATCATTCAAACGCAATGGCGCAACGGCGAGTGACACAAGTTTCCGATGCCGGGTAATTTACCAGTTTCTTATCAAGAAGCCAGCGGATGCTGCTACGGGGGATTTCACGCGCCCGCGGCGCAACACTCGGGATTAGTCTGTTACTAAACGCCGCAAAAGTGTATTCACCGCGCAAGCCTCCCGGGTCGGTGAGAAGCGAATCCCACGTTGCCCAATGCCGTCCACGATTTTATCTCCACGTCAATTTGTCCGTAGTTTGGCACAAAAGCCGCCAGTGTCTGTGCGTGTCGATACTTTTTGCACGGCTCACGCCTTGGTGCAGGCCCATCGGCCGGTAGCCTCGGGTGCTGCACGCCGCGTTATTTACATTGAGCGATGCACCGCTCAGGTGTCGGCGTTGCTACCAGTAAGTAGCCCCGCGATCGCATCAACCGCGTCGGCCCGAACGCCTCGGGTGTAAAAACTCATCACCATTAAGCGCCCGGATTGCTCAATCGGCATTGTCGGACGTGACATAGCTGTGGCTATTAATTTTGTAAGACCGACAAAAACGCGCGGAGGCGTCGCGTTCACCGATCCAGCGTGAGACTTTGTTGTACGTAGGTACGAAGGTCGCCCATAACTGAACTGCGAGGTGAGTCAACTTGCGAGATAAATCGGAGCAAAATCATCCCTGTTACGATATTGTCGAGTCATGTCGTACGTGACGATAAACAATAACAAGTAAACACAGGAGCACAGAACCATCGCGTTATCCTTGGATTGCAAAACAAAACGAATAGTTTCAACAGGAACACTTAAGGGACACGATTTCTGACCGTCAGTCAAAAAAGTGTATTTTTACTGTAAGATGTAAGTACTTTAAATTATTATATTCTTATAGGATTTCAGCGAAGGATTTTTTGTCACCAGCCCCATCAGTTGGGTCAAAAGGTTTCATAAGAACCAGATTTAAACAAATATATATATATTTTTTTTTTTCGAAAACTAATGTTTCCACATGGATTTCCGGGTTGAACGTTATACTGTTTGAAAGCACTTTAAAAGCACTTACCTAATTCCCGCCGAAAAAAGCATTGAGGGTAACCTAAACCCTCACAGATTTCTCGCAGCTTGACATCCAGCTAGCGGAGGGGTTTTCAAATTTTACTGCCTATATTAATGCAGCACCAAAATTATAAACTGAGTACTAAATTAGCACTTAATTAGCCCCTAATTGTGCTGATTAAGCTAATTTGTAAATCCATATTCGGGACTTCCGTCTGCTAACTCGATAAAGGTATAAAAGTATGTATTTCGGCTATTATTTGAAGCCCAATTTAGGGCTCTACATTTTTTTTAATTCATGCAATTGCAGGTATCACGAATGACGCTAATGCTCACTTCACACGGAGTTTTCCACTTGAGCAGAACTCGAAAGCCGAAAAGCGAAAGGCGATAGGCAGGCTCAGCCCTTTCTCAAACGCCCCCAATCTTATTTATATAAGATTGTTAATCGCAGCTTGAAGCGTTTAAAGTAATTGATCGCTATGCCAACAATAATTTCGTGTTATTTCTTTTCATCATCTTCCACTTCTTCTTCTTCTTCTTTGAATCCTGTTCCAACAGCTTGAACAGTTAATAGCGATACTCGCAATCCACGTAGATCTCGGTTGTGCGCACCCCCTCGTGGTGAATGCAACCGGCGCGCGCGTTTCTGGCAACACCCACTCACGATCGCGACCTCCACCACATTTTAGATAGGTCAGAGTGTTTCAGCCCGGATTCAGACCGGCCGAGACGAGATGAATTCACAGTGCGATCTTTCTCCGACACTCCGAGCCGGGCATTTCGCTCGATCCCACGCGATCCTACGCGTTTAGTCACGATCCGAGCCCGACTTGACAGAAATATCAGAAGCATTATACTCGCTCGCCGCGCGCATCTGGGACGCCGATATTTCATCCTCCTGAGATCATCGCCGTTGCCGAGAAGACCGGCGAGAGAAAAACCAGAACCGATAGGCGAACCACCTGCGGGACTGGAAAGCCTCGCGTTGACGCGAGAATAACGGGGAGACGATTCGGTGAAGGCAAATTACACACGTGTCGGGCGTAAGTCCGACGAGAACTATGATATAATTCATGTTATTACGCGCACGAACGCGATGCGCCTGTGCCTACCGCGCGAACTCGAGCGACCTGCGCCGCGTGTTGAGTCTTCTGCCCTCCGCGAAATAGGGATGCATGGTGAAAATATTTTTTACGAAATTAGTACAGCATTTTTCTTTGCAGTTTTTGAAAATTACGTCTTTTGTTTTTCATGTCTGAGATGTATTTTCGAATCCACTTGATCTATCGTCCGGCCACTTCTTGGGTATTGTAGGTGGTTTTATGACCTACCTAAAATACGTGACTTTTCACCATTTTTTTCAAAATAAAAAAAAATCATTTTTTTAAGTGAAAAAAAATCAGTTTTTAAGTAAAAGAAATAATTTTTTTAAGTAAAAAAAATATTTTTTTTTAAATGATTTTTTTAGTAAAAAAATAATTTTTTTAAATGATTTTTACTAAAATTATTTTTTTAAGTAAAGAAAATAATTTTTTAAGTAAAAAAAAATGTTTCAAAATGAAATGAAACGAACATTTTTTCAAAAATCATTTGGTTTTGGAAAAAAATGACAAATTACTTGAACAAATGTTGGGTGCTAATTTGTTAATAATTTATTAATAATAGAATTATTATTATGCAAAATCAATCTTTTCAGCACCTTTCAGATTTTCATCCCATCGAGAAGTGTTCGTAATTCACTCTGAATCTCACGTTCTGCCGGACTGCATTAGAACCACCTCAAGTACCAACCTACGTCTACCGCGTCGGGGTTTCATGGCACCTCGCCCCCGCGCTCCCGCAGTACGAGATTCGTTGGAAATAATTCCTGCGGCTGTGGGGCCGGTCGCGAGTCCGCGGCGCGAAACGGTGGGAATGGAAACGTACCGCGCGAGGCGAAGGTCTTGCCGACTGCTATAGGTGGATTACGTTCCTGCCGGGTGTGCCAATCCCCTTCGTATCTAACCTTTCCTATCTTCGTCACGAGATATCCCGGCACAGAGAACAGAGAGCAGAAACTCGGCGCCCGCGACGTGGGAGGAGCCGCCGCCGCCGTCAGTTGCATTTCTTTTCCACATTAAGTGCGCCATAATTATATTTATTATCGCGGTGCTAATAATCCCCGCATGTGCAATTTCAGCCCAAGATCCTGAGCCACGAGATTGGAAGGTTGTGCGACCACCAGGATGTCACCAAGATTTTTTTTCAAGGTCGCCTCTCAAGGACGCCTCTCGAATTTCGGGTCTGCATATAGTCGATTTTCAGGTTTTAAATTGGTCCGCTGATTTTCCTTCAAGCGTCCCCTCGTGGTGCCACAAGATAGAGGCCAGTTGTCTGCGCCATTTTTTTTATCTCTAAATTGACTAGATCAAGGTTGTCTTTATGGACTTTGTGACTTTCTGGGTATAGGACGGAATTCCCGGGAACTTGCTTCACATTTTCACCTTCGTTGAAGACGTCGCATTCATCCCGGTTCGACACTCGATGCAGGCCATTTGTCTGCACCATTTTTTATCTCTGAATTGACCAGATCAAGTTTGACTTTATAGACTTTGAGATTTTCTGGGTATAGGATAGAATTCCCGGCGAATTGTTTCACATTTTCACCTTCGTTGAAGACGTAACATCGATCCCGGGGCGACACTCGATGCAGGCCATTTGTCTGCATCATTTTTTATCTCTGAATTAACCAGATCAAGTTTGACTTTATAGACTTTGAGATTCTCTGGGTATAGGATAGAATTCCCGGCGACTTGTTTCACATTTTCACCTTCGTTGAAGACGTCGCATCGATCCCGGGGCGACATTCGATGCAGGCCATTTGTCTGCGCCATTTTTTATGTCCGAATCGACCAGATCAAGGTTGACTCCGTCGACTCTGTGACTCTGCGGGTACAGGACATAATTCCCGGGGTCTTGGTTCACATTTTCACCTCCGTCGAAGACATCACACCGAACACGATCGACTTTCACTGTTACGAGATGTTGTGAATGTTATTCGGGCATTTTGAGTGAAAGCATCGTCATCGGTTGCTCTATTCTCGAGTCTGACTTTCTCAAAAATCGCAAAAATTCGTGTCGCGCACGTCGAACTGAATCGACGCCTAGATCAAAATGAATTATGCGTGTGACGTTTGTGCTTGTCGGTCGAGGCGGAAGGCGGGAGAAATTGGTGAATATCCGCTGGCCGGTTGACGCGGTTCAGTAGACCTGGAGCGCCGCGCGATAAACTCGTGTAAGGTTGGAACGTTTAGTTGGGAAGAAAAAAAAAGTCCGTAGAGTTATCGTAGCGGAGAAAACGCGACTTTCGATAAACGACAGGAACGCCCGATCGGGGCTTCACAGGAGTCACAATCGCGATCACGATCGCAATCACAATCACAAATTAATAACCCCCATGGGATTATTGATTTCTTCGAGTGGCGCACAACTCCGAATCGTGTGAAACGATCCGTTGGGTCGTGGTGCTTGTGACTTTCGATTCCATAACTCAAGACTCCGGTCACGACATGTGGAAAGTGGGTCGTGCGTTACCTGACAATAATTAATAAATCGCTTTTTCCCCCTGTTCTTCGGCGTCGCCGTTGATTGTGCGTGGCAGGCAAAAATCACTCGCAAAAAGAGCCTGGGAAAACCGCGGAATCCGGGTGGGAATTATGTCATAGATGGGCGCAACGATTGGGCAAGTCCTAAGAAACTCAAGATTTCGCGGGACCTTTTGAAATCCACTTAAAAATGGCGAAGATGCTTAATAATCTTTGACTCATTACGCAACACCACTTAATCCACGTCATTAAAAAAAAAAAAATCCACCCTATTCGGAGTCAAATGGTGCAAATGAGCATCTATTAAAACTCTTTCCAACGATGACTTTCCAATGATTCAATACGTATCATTTTATCGTCACACTTATTGGCCTTAAACGGAACAATCGATCAAAAATAGCCATAAGAATGCGCGAGCGATATCTGATAGTGAGAGGGATGGAGGGAGGGTGAGGGGTGGAGGGGGGAGGATAGGAGGAGTGTTTCGTTCTCGTGTTGCAGAGAAAGGTGCGACGGTAAACGAGTCAAGGCCCCCCGTCGACGTTGGTGCGCGCCGAGCCAGGCTACTTACGGGATCACCGCGGCGCAGCCGTAACCGTGCGAGTCAAATCGAGGGAGGCATCGGAGAGTTTTACCGGCCGATTTATCTGGCAATTTAGTCTGTGCGCAGGGGGGAAACGCTGACGCCCGGCGCGAACGTCCGACGTCTGCACAGGATACGGAGGTTGTGCAGTAGCGGCAGAACCAACGTACCATAGGATATTTCTCCACAACGCGCGCGCTCAGTGAAACTCGACTGTATCACTGACAAAACGTGGCTCGAGCGCCATTTAAAGTTGTCTTTATTTCAACACTCATTTCCATATTAATAGCATACTTCAAATGAGTATGGTATTCATTACTTATCACTCGGGTGATAAGTGGTAAATAATGCCTATTTGAAATATTCTCATTTGCCATATCGTCGCTCTTGAATCAAGGTGAACCGTCCCCTGTTTCTGCTTTCCGAGCCGTAAAAATCTAGCGGTACAACAGTCGGTCTTCTTATCGTACGTCGATCGAAAGTGAATAAGACGTCGAGAAGTTGATGAGAAAGGCTCGCGTTTAATAGAGGCTTTAAGGAATAGAAAAGAGTAGCTAAGTGATGTCTTCGGTTCCGTTATTAACAGCGGTTGCCATGTAACCACGATGTCGGATGATCGATTGCGCTTAACGCTCGCGCAGAGGCTTGCTCGAAGGCCCGTGGAATCCGCTTGCCGTCGTGAGGCCATTTCAACGTTAAATGTCGACAGACACGCGTGACGTGTGAAAAATCCTGCTCCTCCGCGTCTTCGCCTCTCGCTATTTCCGTGACTGGTGGTCATACGTTTGTGGATAGAACAGAAATAGAATTAGTCGTCATGGCAGGTAAAACGACGATGCAAAAATAATAGGATAGGCGACTACATGAAAGTGATGGGCCTAAGTCGTGGATGGGATTTCGAGAAACAGAATTGCCTGCTGATCCTAACCTGTTTGAAATGATCCAATGCATATAACCAGCAAATTCAAACTTCGCAAAAATGATGAGCCTAAGTTTTGGAATGTATTTCGAGAATCAGATTTGCCTGTTCATGCCAACCTGTTTGATATGATCCAATGCATATTAACAGGAAATTCAGACATCATAAAAAATGATGACCCTAAGTTTAGGATTGGGTTTCGCGAATCACATTTTCCTGTTAACGATGACCTGTTTGAAATGATCCAATGTATATGACAGAAACGTCAGACTTCATAGAAATGATGAGAATCCCATTTATTTGATTGCTTTTCGAGAATAAGATTTTGAGATCATATTTGCCAATCTGTTTGATATGATCCACTGAATATTAACAGGAAATTCAGACGTCATAAAAAATGATGACCCTAAGTGTAGGATTGGGTGTCGAGAATCACATTTGCCTGTTAACGCTAACCTGTTTGAAATGATCCAATGCATATTAACAGGAAATTCAGACATCATAAAAAATGATGACCCTAAGTTTAGGATTAGATTTCGAGAATCACATTTGCCTGTTAACGCTAACTCGTTTGAAATGATCCAATGCATACAACAATGTCCCAGTTAGTTATATCTCCGCGGTATGAAATTGCGCTGCCGCCGCTGCGGTTGCGGCCGTGGGAGTGCATGATCGATCCCACGGATCGATCAAGGTTCCGCGCTCGCCCGCCGGTTATTACACACTCGTCCCCGTGCGTTACAGCGCGGCGTTCGCGCTTACGCGAAAGGAGAGCTCTCGGCCCTTTTTCGCATCCACGTGACTCACGGGTGCCTCAAGTACACCTCGGGTGTATATCCATGTGCTCCGTATGTAACAGGAAAATAGCCGTGTGCCGCGTGTGCCCTATCGCCGAGTATACGCGCCGGGTTTTGAAAGTCCTCGCGGTTTATTCTCGCACTCGGGCAACACACGCGGGGAAAGCAACATCGTGAGAGTCGCGGGGCGGCTGCACAACGGGCGATATAGGTACAGCTATGCAGCCGCATAATACTCGCACTCCGTTGGCAATAGAAAGAGTGTGTTCTCGCGGGGCTTGACACACGGCCGCCGAGTGTCGGGGGAGAAAGAAAAATTGGTCCTTGGGAATCCGCATTCGAGTCCGGTCCCGCGTTAATTCTCCCGAGGTCTGCGGAAAGTTGCGAGACGGCGACGGCGAGAAACGACCGTAGCGAGCGTTGATCACCGATCCCACCGACCTCGCCCGCACCAATCTCGAGCGGATACTCGAGATCGCTTCCGAGTTTCGCGTGTCGCCTTTTGCCGCCTACGTGACCTTGAGGGACGGGTGGCAGGAGGTCCGGGTTCAACTGCGTAGGAATCGCTGCCGGAGGCCCCTGCGGCGTCAGCGCCGTGCCGGCGCGACCTTAACAAGGTCAGCCGAAATAAAAAGGACGCCGGTAGAAAGGACGGCAGTCGATGGTCGTCAGCAGCCTCGCAGCTTTGTCGACCTTGCTGCTTTGGAATTCCACGAATGCTGCGCATGACAAACGAAACTCTTTGCCAAAATCGTTGGTTTCAGGCTGGGTGAATTTTGATGCTGAATTTTTGCGCACGTTTGGAGCATAAATCAGGGGATCCATTTGCATTGGTCTTCATTCTTTGCTTCTTCTTGATTTGTGGTTGAATCTGGTGGAAATGAAGATCATAGATCTTTTTTAAGCGATCCTTTCTTGAAATCTGCTTCATTGTTGTGCATCAAAGCTCCGAATTCCTCGGAGTTCCTTCCCTCCACATTCTTCCACCTTGTTTTGGTCTGTTTTTCTTTTGTTTTGCCTCACTTTTGCTTTTCGCCGATGTCCAAAACCGTCGAGGCGAGTCGATATAATTTCGCTGGCGCCTCCTGCGTCACCGCTTTCGGGAAAAGGGAGCTCGAGCAAAACCGGTGAAACTGGATACGACTTTCACTATCCTCGATTCTTTTTTCCGTCATTTTGGTCGCGTTTTCGCGTGTCGTTCTTGTGGGTGTAGCGATGTGGCCAGGCGCAAATGATGGCGAAGAGGAGAAAAAAAGAGGCGAGTAATTGCCAGGCTGGATTCCGACCTTGGCGCCTTGTCCGTTGTGGAATTTTTTGGGGCATATAGAATGTTCCACTTGTGACACGAGTCGTTCCAAAATGAGTTTACATGTTCATTTTCCTTCCAGCTCTTCTATTTCATCAATCGTTTAATTTAAATCACTCGAAATTTTCAAATGATTTGAAACTTTTATTTAAAAAGTTTTCGTCTGCGTGATGGAAAAACGCAAACAAAATTTTCATAATTTTTCAATTTTTCGTTTACTCAAATCTTTTGAATAAAAAACGGGAATCCGTCTGTTGGGTGTTTCATGCACCGAGACACCGTGATCCGTTATAGGAGCTTCGTCCCCCACCCGAGTCCATCTTAACGGCACAGAACGTGGGTGTTCCATACTCGATGGGCCTAGGTGACCATAAAACGCGTGCGACGCAACCTACGGATTAAGTGCGCGATTCCGACGGACACGAGAGTTTATCTAACGACTTGAGGCTGTGAAAATAAGGCTGAAGGACCGAGAAGCAAAGATAAAGAAATAGCGAAGAGTCGGTACTGCCTCGCGGCTGCCTAGCGGTGCAAAACGAGAAGAAAAGAGCCGAGCCGGGAGACCAGTCGTGGTGCCCGCGAGTGGGTACCTTATTCCTATCCGAGCGACTTTATCCGCCTCCGCTATCGGCGTGGCAGCTCCGCCAAGCCCGAAGAATTATATCCACCTCGGTTGCGCCGTATGCAAACAATATACAACGATAGGCGCGACTTCAGCTCGTTGAAATTCCTGTCTAAGTGGACCATAGTGGCCGGCGAATATCCTACAGTGGTCGCCTGTCGTCAACTGCGGCTACGGCTACGCGGGAATCTGCAGGTACGCGCAGCATCTGCTGCTGCTGCTGCAGTGCATCGTCGGTTTGTCTGGCGCACCTCGCGGTGATGGTGGTGGTGGTGGTCGTGGTGGCGGTGGTGGTGATGGTGGTGGTGACCTTTGCCGAGGATTCCTATCTCCACTCGGGCACCTTGACTCGGCGCGTTCGCCGGGACGAAGAAGATGAATTTACGGACTGCGCCGAGCGAAGCTGCCAGCTTCGGTGCTCGAGCTCTAGAAGACAATGTCTTCTTGTACGCGCGGGTTGTACATGCGCGCGTTCACGTACAGTCCGACCCCTCGTATATTATTACGTGTGTCTATCTGTATTTATTTATTCATTTATTTATTATAAAATAGTGAGGCAAAGTGACTGACCATCGTTCTCAAGTTTAACCACCGAGGACACTTTTTTAATGTCAATACTTTACATCAGTGATGTAAAGATCAGTGATATAAAGTTCTCTTCAGAAAATCAGCGGATAAAATATCTCGCATTTTCGATATAAGTATTGTTGTCGGGTTATTCGTCGTGATTGGCTGTCGGGTTGCCTGCAACTCGTTGCTAACCAACGAGCAGTCTCAGTCGTGTTGTTGTTTTATTTGCTGAGAAAAAAAATCATTTTTCGCGGTCTTCTCGTCGAATTTTCTGTTTTTCGGGGAAACTACGATGCTTGCAAAAAAAAATCCACAAAAAAGTAACCTCGATTTTACTGAAGTAATCTCGAGATGCGAAATTGGATTTCGAAATAATTATGGTAACTGACAAATTGTTTTGAGAATCATTGGCATGACAAATGGTGGGGAGGCCGACTGTACATGAAAACCATAAACGTCTTGCAATTTATAATGCTAGTAATGGAAGGTGGTAGGGGTAGCTGGCTCGCCGGCGACGCTCGTATAAAGACACCGCGCTGCGAGCGGAGAATAATCGCCAAGACGCATAGCGGGTGGAGCGCAATGAAACTCCCGCTGTAAATTGCGAGGGGGAGGAATGCAGCAGCGGCACCGCAGCGTTTATATAGGCGAGCTAAGGGCAACAGCCCACTCCGGGTGATCCTCTCGCGCGGTGGGAAGCGGCCGTAATGGAAAGACAGACGCGAGGAGGAAAAACAACGAAGGGGATGCGCTCCATGCGGCGCGTAGTACGTGTTGGGGCGTAGACGCACGCAACACGAGTTATCCCACATAAACGCGCGAGCGTTCCAAGCGCATTGGCGAACAGCACTGAGCCTCCTAGTAATTGGCAATTTATCCTAGCACTTGAAAAACCATATTATAAGCGACGTATATTATCCACACTAAAAAACGTTATTGATTCAAAAATTCAATCAAGCTTGCAGGCCGCAAACAATTTTTTGTAATTTTATTTATTCCAATTCTCATTCTTACAATTTCATTTATTATTGAAACAATAAAATATTCTTTACCTATCTTAGAATTGTTTCTACATAAAAAATTGTAGGAATTGGAAGTTTAACAATTTGACTCCAGTTCTCATTCTTGCAATCCAATTTAACGTTGAGATAATAAAATATTGTTACGCCTATTTGAAAGTTGTTTCAATGTCATATAAAATTGTGGGAATTTGAAGTAAAAAAAATTAACTTCAGTTTCTCATTCTTGCAATCCAGTTTAACGTTGAAATAATAAAATAGCATTTCGCTTATGTCAGAGTCGTTTCAATGTCATACGAAATTATAGAAATTGGAAATTAAATTGAATTGACAACACTTGATTTTGGCGGCCCGCGAGCGAAGTGTTTATTGAATTAATGATCTCTTTTTCAGTGCTGTCTGCTTGTCTATCGCTTTTTCCATAGTCTGACTGTGTTCATGGGGCGAATAAAAAAATCTTCCTTTGCCCGAGTCCCGCGTACTCGTCGAGGAGAAAAAGGCCGCTTTCGAACACGCGTTTACGTCACCCGCGCTCGTTCCTCATGGTGTCTACGATGACTTTTCCTGCGGACGCCGCGGGACAGCCGTCTCACTTCGCGCACTTCCTACGTCAAGGTTGCGCTACTAATTATTTCTTCAGCGCTGTAATTCTTCGGGCCCCAAGTGAAAGAGTCCAGTTCGGACCGAGAAAAAGTCCGAGCCTTGCGACGATCGAGTTTCCCGAAGAAAAGAAATTAGCCTCGGATTATCGAGGCAAATGTGCCAAGTGGTAATAGCTACGTGTTAGCATAAATGACTCGTTTGAGGATTTTCGCAGATGTCATGCGGAATGTTTTTTTTCAATCAAATATACCTATCATCTGTTTGTTTAAAAAATTTCTCCGTGCTTTTTTCGCAAACAGCTGCTAGTTTAAAAAACATGAACAGCAGAAAGAAATTAACACAGGTTAAAATTTCTCTTTTCTTTCGTTTAGATGTGTTTTGGAAACGAATTTGTCCGTCGTTGTAAGGTAATGAGGCGCCTCGCGGGCAAATGCGGGTCGAGGCCGACCACACGGAGACAATAAATAAATTCAAATGCGTTTTGCCCTCTCATCGGTCTTCCCGCCGTCGGCCGTACGTGGATGCACGGAAAATGTGCAAACCAAGTCGCGTCGCCTTCGGAGTTCGAGAACGAAAGTTCGCCGCGTCCTTGTTCCGAGTGAGCACGGGCACCGCGCAGTTTGTGCTGCCGACGAGGCGACGCGCGTCGTCGTCGAGTTTACGAGAATTCGCTCTCGCCCCGCGGGCAGTCGCGTTTCACAAAAATCGGTGCAGATCGGTGTATTTATCTCGTGAGGAAATTCATTGCGTACTCTCGGACAAATCGCCTGAGGACACAAAAGCACGAAATTAGAACATACAGTTTAGGAACAAAAAAAATGTAATTCAGTGAGTATCCGCACGGAAATGCATTTTTCGTCGCAGATCTCGTCGAGAAAATTATATTTTAGTTGCAACATCTCGAATAATTATTATTTATCTCCCAAGGAAATTTATTGCGCACGATGGGCTGTTGAAAAGTCATGTTCAACTACAACGTTTGCACCGACGAGCTTCACGATTTGATTCTTTTGTTTGATTCAACGATGGGACTGTTGAAAAGTCATGTTCAACTAGAACGTCGGCACCAACGAGCATCACGATTTGATTCTTTTGTTCTACGATCCTGTTTCGTATTTTGTTCTCGTGTCTTCATTCGTTCCCAAGTGAAAAAAATGATGCCGTTTATATATAAATTATGTTCAGCGCTCATATATGGAGTTAGGTATATATAGTCCATATTCAATTTTTATATAATACACATGCAGATAATTTAATTACGTCTAGAAGATATAATAACTTTATAAATTATATATATGGAATTAATGATGAGTTATGCACTGACTATATACAGACCGTATACGAAACTGTGAGTCTGTTTATTTGTATGTTCATTGTATACAAATTTAATTTAAAGTGTAATATGACTTGATATGAAATATAGATGCCCAATTCCAGTACATAATTTTATATAAACTATATTTTTTTCACTTGGGTTGTAAAATTGTCGACAGGTCACGACGTGAATAAATATCGTAGAACTATTCGGCATCCCGTGCGACATATTCAATATTCCAACATCCAAAAGCACCTCTAGTTTCTACAGGGTTAAATCGCCTAAGGCCACAAAAACACGAAATTAGAAAATACAATTTAAGAACAAAAAAAAACAAAATATAAATATCTCAGTGAGTATCCGCACGGAAATGCATTTTTCGCATTTTTCCTCAAACACCTCGTCGAGAAAATTGTATTTCAGTTGCAACACCTGGAATTATTAGTATTATTATCGACTCTACAATTTACGGTTTCTGCAGATGCGTCATGCGTTGCGATCCCAATAGGTCGCGACCCCCGTAGACTCATCGCTCGATGCACACCATGAAGTATAAAATAATTACACGTCCGTTACATCATCATTGTGACCTTTTCATGGTCGCGGATTTCGCACTGACAGACCGAGTAATAATAATAAACAAGGAGGGTTGATTTAGGTGACGGCGATGACGACGACGGAGATTGCCAGCTGATGAAACGATAGGAAACCGAACGATCCGACCTCGCAGTGCGCGACACGTTTTGCGGTGGTGCGAGGAGGAATCGTGCGAATTTCATCGATCGAATATTGAACACAGCGAAGGCAAGAAATATCCGAGCGATCGCCTCGTCACCCACCGACCGCATCGTTATGCGCCCACTTGGACCGTACGAGCAACGAGCCCCGTGGGTTTCGCCCGAATCGTGATTGTCGTTATACGCCTCTGGCATTACGAGTCGAACTTCGAAACGCCCAATGACTTTACAAGGTGCCGCAAGGCGCCGCTTGACCGTAACGGCTGTTCCATCCTCGTCCTCGCTCAAGACGGAAGAATTTCTCACTGCACGAATTTCGTCGAAGGCCTCGTTAGTCTCCGCATTCACAGCGACGATTCCTCTCACATCAAACTTGGCACCAGAGTTCGAAGCCCCCGAGCGTTACGACATCACTTTTTTGCTTGTTTTTTAAGACGCTTGGCCCGCATGAGTAGAAATATATGTAAAACGAGCAACGCAAAAAAAGTGTCGCGTACATTTTGCATATGAGGATGAGAATGAAAAAAACGAAAATTTTCGTTCTTCAGACTTTTTTTCAGGCATTTTGAAAAAGGTGGAAAAGTCGAAATTTTCCCATTTTTCGAAAACGAAAAATTTCTGGGATCTGAAATTTTGTGAATATTTTTCCACCTCTTAGTACTTCACTCTGAATTATTTTCGAAGTCATCCCCCAACTTCCTCGTATGGAAAATATGTTACATATATTAGCCCCCGGGCGTTACGACATCACTTTTTTGCTTGTTTTTTTTAAGACGCTCGGCCCGCATGGGCAGAAATATATGTAAAACGTGCAATGCAAAAAAAGTTCTGTCGCATACATTTTGCATATGAGGATGAGAATGAAAAAAATGAAAATTTTCGTTCTTCAGACTTTTTTTTCAGGCATTTTGAAAAGAGTGGAAAAGTCGGAATTTTCCCAATTTTCGAAATCGAAAACTTTCTGGGATCTGAAATTTTGTGAATAATTTTCCACTTCTTGGTATTTCAGTCTGAATTATTTTCGAAGTCATCCCCCAACTTCCTCGTATGAAAAATATGTTAAATATATTGGTATCATATCTATGCAGCGAAAGTAGCAAAAAGTTCCGTATGGAATATATTTTGCGCCTACAATTTTACTTCCGTCTGTCCCGGAAAAATCAAAGATGTCTTCCCTGTTTACCTTCTCCGCGCGAATGTCGTCCCGATGCTCGAAATTCCATTGTCTCGCGTGAAATTACGGGGGAAAACCGCGACTACAGCTGCCGGTAACGCGCGCGGCTTCGGGACGAGGAATAATTAATTCGATTCCCGTGTGATACGGCGATTATCCAACGGAGAGCGAGTCGCGAGCTGTCGTTACGTAAAGTTGACATTTTCGCGTGTGTAGGTCTCAGCTCACCGCCTCCTGCTACCTACGTGCGCGCACCGCGCATGCGCAGCGGATTGGCGCTCGAAACTTCCCCATCGCCGTCGAGTTTCAGCGTAAAACACGAATTTTTCAGTCGCTTTAAAAATTATAGCCGTAAAAATAGTTATCGAAAATCTCACGAATTTACAAAATTACCAACCGCGCGAAACATCGAAATTCTATTCATAATTCATTGATCAACAAGACACCTCAAATCAGTCACAGTGGCGGTAAAAAAAATGGCGCGAATCGTTTAAAACAAGTATCGTATGCAATTTAGAGAGATTTGGATTTGATTTGTTGCACTAAAACCGACTGATCCTGTAGGTAACCCCGTTTTACTGACGGGGAAAAAATACACGAGAGAGAGAAAGATAGATAGGTAGAAAAAAACCAACAAATGTTTAGTATTACAACTCACCGACTACGGCGCCGACTGTTAGTAGCAGCAGCAGCAGCAGCGGCTGCGCGCCGCTCGGAAACAGCGGCATCTTCGTCCGCCTATGTTGCCCGATTCTCCGCAGTGTAGATCGTATATTATTTTCGTGAATCTTCTCGTGTCTCAGCCGCGTTTGTCAATATACTTATTTCTATTTATTCAATAATCGCGTCCCGCTTCTCGCTCGTCGCACTCGCGCGTTATACTCGCGTCGCGTGTGAGCCGACGGTGTGGAGATCTCGCGCGCGCGGTAATTGCGGGACGGAGAAACTCGGGAGACCGCGTGTTGTATATCGCTCGTCGAGCCGAGATGACAGGAGGGAAAATCTTGATACGTCGGAGGCTTCGCGTATTCACGTGAGAAATTCGCACGGCGTTCCTTTGTATCTCCCCGGCCTCTCCTGTTCACTTTGCTTCGCTGTCGCGAAAAAAAAAAGAAAAAAAAACTACCGCTACGTTCGACAATTTCCCGCAAACAACTCACTTTTAGCTACTCTTCGAATAATCTACAATAGTGATTTTCAATTCGCTTTCTCGTCGAGGATTCGAAATTCAACACAACGAAAAAAAAATAAAAAGATCGCGAGCACGACTAACAACCGATTCGATTTGAGGTTATTATTTTTTATTTTGTTACTTTGATTACGACCGATTTTTACTTCGTTGGCAATTTGGAGTTTGTCGAACGAGGGAGAGCGCCTGTGTTGAGCCGCGAGAGCGCCATCGACGGCCGCGCGAACATATGCTACGGTCACGAGGAGAGAAAGGTGACTGGATACGACTGCGGGACGTGCTCGATACCCGTGCCTCCTGTCTTCTCGGCATAGTCACCTTTCTAGGGAGCCCGAGCCGCGCGCGGCCGCTCGCGAGCAACAAAGAAGGGAGTGTTTGCCACCACCAGCTCGCGTCCTCGGCGTCCTCGCCGCCATTTCGCCGTTCACCACCTCCAGCGAGCGAGCGAGCGAGCGCGCGCGGCCGCTGCCTCCGCAATCCGCCGCCGCCGCCGCGGATTTTCTCACATCCACCAACAGCGGCCGCGCCGCCGCGGAAAAATTCCAAAATCTCGCCGCACTCGCCCGAAAGACAATCGAATTCCCGGAATAGCTGCAACGGCTACACCGGCTTTGGTTGTCCCAACTGCCGCCGCGCCGTTGGTCGCTCTGCTATTGGTCGCTGTAATCGAAAATCAGCTGACTTGTGCCTCGCGCATCATTTGTCGTAGATGCACGAAAAATGATGAATTCCGCAGCCGGAGAGATCCGAGTAGCACTTAGGCTCAGCAACTTCACCGATGATTCTGTGATTGGCTGGAAAATCGGTTTTCGTATTTTTTCTCACATCCACCAGCAGAAAAATTCCAAAATCTCGCTGTACTTGCTCGAAAAACAATAGAATTCCTGGAATAGCTGTAAACGGCTACACCGGCTTTGGTTGTCCCAACTGCCACCGCGGCGTTGGTCGCTCTGCGATTGGCTCGCTGCAAAAATATCGCTGTAATCGAAAATCAGCGGACTTGTGCCTTGCGCGCTAACGATAGATGCACGGAAAGTGATTTATTCCACAGCCGGAGAGATCCGAGCAGCACTTAGGCTCAGCAACATCGCCAATGATTCTGCGATTGGCTGGAAAATCGGTTTTCGTATTTTTTCTCACATCCACCAGTAGAAAAATTCCCAAATCTCGCTGTGCTTGCTCGAAAAACAATAGAATTACTGGAATAGCTGTAAACGGCTCCACCGGCTTTGGTTGTTCGAACCGCCACCGCGCTGTTGATCGTCCTGCGATTGGTCGCTGGAAAAATATCGCTGTAATCGAAAATCAGCGGACTTGTGCCTCGCGCGCTGTCGATAGATGCACGAAAAATGATTTATTCCGCAGCCCGAGAGACCCGAGCAGCACTTAAGCTCAGCAACGGTTGCACGGCTTCCAGCCAATCGCCGATGCCTCTGTGATTGGCTCGAAAATCGGTTTACGTATTTTTACTCGGTGCGTTACGTGCCGAGGCGATAACGACGCGCGACATTTTCAATCGCGGCAACTGGCCGCGAGAGGACGTCCTGCACACGATAGCGCATTATAATCGAGAGAATTATATTAATTACAAAGCCGTCGCCGCCGCCGCCACCGCCCACCGTTTTCACGGAGCTCCTTATGGACGGCAAAGAGACCGAGAGAGGTGGAGGTATCCTCGGGCGCAGCGGCGAAACCGAAAGCGACGAGCGTAATAAGCGAGAATGATTTCTGCTACGCTGCGCGCGCGCCCTCTGCCTCCGCCCGGCTGCTAATTTATCATCAACGGCTATCGAGAGCCGCACATTGTGTCCACAATTATTCCGCGCGCATGCCCGATGTGCGTGGCACGCACGTTTATTTAACGCGCCTTACACAACTTCGGCGAGCTCGAGACAACGATCTCGAGATCGTCGGGATAATTGCGAGTACTTAATCGCGGGGCTGAACTCTCGACGTGCGCGCCGGGTCTACTGCGGGATAATTGGAGATCTGGATTTTTAAGAATTTCCCGCAATTTTTATTCCGACGCCGCGTCGACCAATTTTTCCGAACGTCTTTTTAATTACGAACAGTCACGATGAGGTTATCACCCAAGTAACAATTTTTGTCTTGTTACGAGAAAGTTATCCGAATGGGTTACATATGTCCGCCAAAAAGTTATCTGTAAGATATCCGATATCCGAAAGTTAACTTTAGGACATAGGATAGCTTTCAGATAACATTCTGGCGGACATATGTATCTCATTCGGATAACTTTTTCATAACAACACAAAAATTGTTACTTGGGTAACCCTAAACTCATGTCTGGGGTGTGTCACATCTCACGTGACCTGCAAGTTGTATATTGTAAAAATAAGTCATGAATTCTGGAGTTAAAAAAATCGTAATAACACAAAGATGGTCAAAGCTTCCCATTTCGCATTCTTCGCCCGACCGGAGACAACCGCAGGAGCGAAGCGGCGTTTCTGCACGTTCGATGACTTTTCTTCTGCTGCTGCCGCTGCTGGCCAGTCGAGAGATACACATGCACGACTCGCGTGCTGATACAATAATAATAATAACAATAACAAGAACACAGAGCGACGGGCGTTACCTAACATATTAACCTTTCTTTTTACCTTTGCGTACTTACACGAGAGCGGCGAGACCCTCGTGAATATCGCGCAACGCCCGGCAGCACAGCGGATTGTAGTGATACGTGCGCGTTTCGACACATCCAGTTTCGACGGTTCAATTCACGTAAGACGTAATCGCGTATCTCGTGGGTACGAGACGCGCGGAACAAAAAGAATGTAGCGGATATAGCGAGCGATCGATCTACACGAGTGTCCGTGAAAGTCGGGAGAGTGTCGTGTTGTTTTTTTTTCTTCTTTCTTTCCTCGTCCGTAACACGCTGACCGCCGCTAATGTGCCACCTCGGCCACCTCTACATTGTTCAGGTGGATATGCTAATCGACGCCCCGCGCTGCTTTCTAGTTGCTCGTTGCGCGAATATAATGCACACCAACCGCGTCGCGAGCGGCTCTCTTATTGCACGGATTATCGTATTTATTATGCCACACCCGAACTGCAATTAGTTTTAATGCGGAACCATAACGTGTATCCTGCTCGATTAGCCGCTGTGCGATATTTAGTGACCCTGAAGTCGATGAAAAAAAATTCCGAGTGTGAAGTTCATTTTCGCAGCGATCGCTGTCGCTAATTATTATTTCCTTCTTCTTCTTCTTCTATTTGTGGTTGGCAATTATCATTTCCATCGATCGGTAAGAGTAAAAAGAAAAAAAAATCGAAAGGTAACAAAAAAAAACCGTAGAACCTGCCGTTAAACAAAGACTCGTGATTGGGTGAATAAAATTATGTACAGCCAATTGAAAGTCTCGTAGCATCGCAACAGCTTCGAGCAGCTTCGCCTTCGCAAAAGGGATTTTTGCATGAAACGAGCTGCACCGTAGCTTTAGGTTATGTGAGAAATTCCGACAATTCTCGCGAAAATTCTTACCCGTGTACGGAATTTTTGCCTCGATGGAACAAAGCCAACGTCTTTGTCGGGATAATGAATTTTTTTTCTCCTTCCCGGATCGGACTTTACATCCCGATTTTTCCCGCGCGTTGCCGCCACGGATTTGCCGAGAAACGCGCGAAGAAGTCGGGCGTAAGTACGCCGACCGATTGAACTCGCTGGCTCACGTTTCGCAATCGGTCTTCCCTCTCCCGCCGGGTCCGAGATGCGTGGGACGAGTCGGCGACGCCGCGACGTCCAGACCGGCGATTATCCTCGTTACCCTCGCACTTCCGTTTTTCCAAGACTCGTTTTGTGCCTCTTATCGCGGAATTGCAGACAAACTCCGAGATTCTTCGGGCTGCGGGATAAACAAACACGAGCGAACGACTTTCTAAAGCGACCGATGATTTTTTGCCATCGCGTCGCCGATCGCGGACGCGAAATCGGCCCATATACGTCCACAAATATTATACACATAAACACGCGCAGGCGTAATAAAGAATTACACAATCGAAGAAAAATACGAGTTCACGAAGTGGCTACGAAAGAAAGTAAAAAAATATCAGAGGCTCGCGAGACACTCGGTAGGCGGATACGGGGCTGGCCGCTCGTGTCCGGCTTCGGTGGGTAAAAAAGTCAGGCAGGTCGTGACACGCGTTCTGCAATCCGGCGCGCAGCCGAAAAATGTTCTATTTGGTCTACATACGCGGGAGACTACGCGCCGGGCGGACCCTGAAATGCGGTGGATGCAACCTCGGGTTTTGCAATGTCCCGACCTCGACTTCGTTTTACGACCAGTCGTGTGTGGGAGAGAGAATAAAAAAAACATTCCACACTCGCGTGCTCGCTAGAAATTTACCAATGTTTTTTTGTTCTCGTCGTACAAGGCTACATTTTTTCCACGTTGTCCGTGTCGGGTCAAACTGATTCGGTTGTGCCACACGGAGATTAATGATTTTCGGAGCGTAACGAATTTTTTTTTCCTGCTACTCGAGCTTCGGTACATAATATACAATGTCGAGCGTTTGAATTGCAGGCGCATCGAAATTGCCGGTTGTCGATAATAAAGCCCCGGAAAATCGTTGAGTATTCGACTTTACGTCGCTCCGGCGCACATTATTTTATCTATGAAATTGAATTATAATGTGATTGACGAAGAGCGAATTAAATTTCACTCCGCCCATCGGTTCCGCCGCGGAATCACCGTACGAGCTGATTGACTTTCATCCATTTCCGTTATCGAATTATTACTCATTTACGTAACCCTTTCACTTTTTGATTTTTTGCTTTCTTTCGTGGCCCGCGCGGACCGATGTGAAACGTTTGACTGACGTGTTTCAACTGACAGCTTGTTTGAGATATTTAAAGATAATATACTTATTAAGGATTTTTTCCTGCAAGGAATTTTTTGTCGGCAAAGAATTACATTTAATGGCTTTTTGAAACTTTTTAAAAATTCAATGGTTTAAAAATTGCCGAGTTTTTAGATCCAAAATGGGCTTAAAAATCTGAATAAGTATGAGGATGAATATTGGGAAAACAAATGCGGGTTTTGGAATTTGGTCGCAATTCCTGAAATCCACTCCGGTTGTTCGATCTGTTAAATAATGTTGTTTATTATTAATAGCTATGAAACGATTGTTATGTACAGAATGCGACGTTGTAGCGCTGGCAACCGGATGAAACGGACCGATTGGAGTTGCACAGTCCGCGGATTAGAATACACACGAAATCCTTGGAAAACAAATCATGTACAACGATCGTCGATTATTAATCACGGAATGATCTTCAACGACCCGTCGAGTTCGTCGAGTTCGTCGCAGCGGCGGCGTCGTTGCGTTTATTCATCGAGGCGTGCGAGGGACAATGGACGAGACATCGATAAAAATGTTAGTTCTTTGATTTCGTTCTTCTCTCCCTTATTTTTCTTAACAATTTTCTCGCATTTTCGTTCCCGGCCACAAGCGAGATTTCACAAAAATTTCGAGTCATTCGCGATCAGATCAAAATCTAAAAAAAAAATAAAAAAATATTCAACAATATCAAGACACTAAGAACATCGATCGACAATAGTGTCACAGCGTAACAAATAAGTTAGTAGAAAAAATGTCTCAACAAATTTCCCGAGTATTAAATTTGTATCCATCAAACGAATTCGCAGATTGGAAGATTTTTTTTTTTTTTTTTGAAGCGCACTTTCTCACTATCTCCGTCGACTTTGATTTATCGCAAAAAAGGTTCGGTCGCAAATCGCCGAAATCCCGATGGAATCCGATCGCTTCGGTCGAGAATCCGCGAATCGATACATCGAGCGCGAGTCGTTCGACCACGACGGCGCCGAGTCGAAGTGGCCTCGTGTGTGTCGGTACAAATAATTACACAATCGAATAGAACACATTCGACACGCTTCCTCCCCTCCTCCTCTCTTTTATACAAGTTCTAGTTACTGACTAATTCAATTTGCCTATACTTTTTGCGCAGATTGCTGACGGAGTCTTTGAATAGCACGGGATCGAGTCTCATGTTGGAGCGCAGAAGCGGCATGTAGCCGAAGACAGCGACGAAGGTGTTCATGCACGTTTGCCGCTGTATGAAGTGATCCGGGTCGGTCCACGGGGATCTGAAAGACGAAGACAAGGCGAGAAATTTAAACCGGCCCGACTTTAGGTAAATAAGAGTAGTGCCAGCGCCTCGTCTCGAGAGGCATAATTAATTTATTTTTTGACGTAGTATGCGTGAAATTCGATTTTACGCACTGCCTTCGGTGCGTGAAATGAATTTTCACGCACAATGCGTAAAATGAATTTTCACGCAAAATGCGTAAAATTAATTTTTTCGCATTATATGTAAAAAAATATGGTATTTATACGCCACGGTTTTTATACCGTGTAAAACCGCCATTTTCACGACTTATGATATAACATTTCGTACATCCCTCGTGCGAAACACTTTTTTTGCCTTCGTGGAGTACTAATTATACTTGGTCTGAAAGGCGAAGAAACAAGGTGAGGAATTAAAAGTTTGTCGGATAACCGATGTAATAACGAAAGTGCGTAACAAGAGGAGGTGGCGGCGACTCGGCGAGAATTTAACATACCTGATACCCGCTCCCGTGGTCTCTTTGTAGAGCTTGCGCTGGGTGACCTTGATCGGCGGCCGCCGCGTCACGTGGCTCACCAGAAAGTTCATTAGAATGTCCTCGCAGTTCTGCGACTGCTCGACGGTCTTGTGCAGCGTCGAGCTCAGCAGCTCCGTGTACAGCGTGTTGTAGTAACGGTGGTAGAAGGCGGCGCCCGTGAGAATGATACTGTAGTCGTTTGTCCATTTGCTCGTGTAGCCCCAGGAACGCTGAAAGATTTTCGCGAGTTTGAGACGTTACGCCGACTATATAATCGGCAAACATTTTTTTCTAACCGCAGTCGAACATTTTTTTTTAACAGTAGGTGAACTTTTTTTTTAACAGGTTTTTTTTTTTTGTTCACAAATACGGACGCGAACCCAAAGGAAAATAATTAGCTATGCAATCAACCAATCTCGATTGCTTGAAATTATCGTTTTGCCTACCTTGGAGTCGTCCCAATAATGAGATCTCGCTGGATATCCGACGATCCGATCGGGAAACGACTGCCAAACGACGAAGGCAAAATCGATCTCGTCGGTGTTCAGCGTCGCATCCTCATCCAACGACAATATGGCACTTGTTTTGATCAGCGGGTGAGGGTAGAATCGCTGGGAGATGCCCGTTACCGCGACGACGTGGATCGTCGCCTTTATTCCCTGCCAGCGGGGCCTCCTCGGCAGCGGAAGATCCGAGTTCCACATCAAGATTATCTGCGAAGTATTGATCACGCGTTTTAGCGATTCTTCATTCTTCACACTTTCGAAAAAAATAAAAAATCATACAGAAAGAAGTTTGTACATCGCGATAACGAAAGCTGTACCTTATCTAAATATTTGCTCTTGGAGAGACTGCGGAGCAGGCGATAGAGGACCGCGGTGGATCCCAGCTGCGAGTAAATGATCGCGGTAAACGCGTTGCCCGGATCGTTCGTCGAGAACGGCAGCTCCTGCCGGCTGTCCGAGAATTGTGGCAGGATCGCCAGGGCGCCGGGACTCGTGTTCCAGACGAGACCGTCCCGCGCTCCCTCCCACGAGAGCCGCTCCCGTACGTTCTGCGAAAAGAAAAATTGGTTGGAGAAATGACAAAATTGTGCAGCACTCCCACGACTTTTCCGTAACAATTTGGCGTACGCTGCATTAACAAACAAAAAAAAAGAGAAAAAAACGCACTAAAGATGTCTGTTAAATTTTGACTTACGTCGAAATAACCTTTCTATGTGAAAATGTTGGTATGTATGATTCAGATTTATCCTTTTGTTTTACAACACATTTCACAGACATAGTGAAGTACATATTCTTGTTCGCTTTCACCTACTTATCGATATCCTTCTATCTTATCGCGAGCCGAAAGTAGTTTTGCAATTATCAATAAACGTCACGGCCGGGAGAAAAAAAGGCGTGTCGATCGGCTCTATCGGAGGATATTTGCGCTCACCTCGAAGACGGTAAATATAATTTTCTCAATCGACGAGAAATATCGCTCCCAGAGGAACTGTGTCTGCTGTCGAAGCTTGAGTATCTTCGTGTTCGACACGGATCTCACGATGTCGGGGATCTGTAGCAGCAGCCGCTCGTCGGTGAATATCACGGCCTGGGTCCAGTCGATCCGCTCGTGAAACGGAAGCGCCCAGCCGTTGCTCAGAATGACGGGAATGCAGCCGGCTCGCAGAGCTTCCAGAAACCTGAAGCTGCCCAGTCTGCGTCCTCGCGGCACGAGGCAGAACGTCGCGTTCATGAGTAAAATTTCATAGTCGTACCTGGAGAAAAAACGGAAAACAGTGAGCAATGAATACGACTGTAAGTAATACATTTCTTAAAAATCGCAATTCCGAAGAGCACCGTTGTTTGCCCGAAAAATAGAAAATTCGACGAGAAAAATGAGAAAAACGTTTTCGCACTTTTTTCAAAATTTCGTTACTTGACAAGAAATTCGGTCCATTTTTTTTTAATGATCGAATCTGGATTTTCTCTTTGCGTTCGAGAGAAACCTCTACAATGAACAGAATGCAACAAAAATCGTAAGCGATATGACAATTCTGTGAAAAATATAGAAATCAAGATATTACGTTTCGCCTTGCGGCATTCTCTTTGTTATCGAGTTTTCTTTCGAACTAAGGAAGAAAATCCAGTTCCGATCAGTCCAAAGTAAAGTAATCTCAATTTTAGTGAAGTGAAAACTGGGTAAGAACGTGAAACACGTATATGGGGTAGTTAATAATAAAAGGCTGAACGACCGCGGTCGATGGGTTGTTGGCAATGCTAATTATAAAAATCGTGCGCTTCGTCATAAATACTGTTAAAAAAATGGTAACATTGCTAATAAAAACATTTACTACTACTACTAATAATTAAAATAATACGATATAAACAATGACAAAGTAAACAGAAAAATCAATAAAAAATTTTAAAAACAAAAAAGCCTCACATATCGTATTCCTGGTTATCCTGCTGGCAGTGTTCGTCCTGCAGCTCCCGCCAGGCCTTCCCGTGTCGGCAGGTCGTCACGAAAACGAGATCCCTGCCGTTGTGCAGATGATACAGCGCGTTCCTCGTCTCCGAGCCGATTCCGTGCACGTACCGTTTGCCCTTGAACGCGGCGACGTACTTCTTGTTGCTCGGAAAGTTGTTCTCCTGCGCCTGGCCAATTTCGCCGCCGCGTTCGGGGTGCTGCTTGCCGAAGAGCGGGATGGAGACGTCGAAGTCGGGCCGCAGCCGGAACGTCGACATGCTCGCCTTGGCGAGGATCGCGTAGCCCGTGTCGAAGGCGAGCGACTCCTCCGCGTAGTCGGGCCACGTGCCGGAGTAGAGATTGAAGATCAAATGATTGCGGCCGCCGTTCCAGTGTTGAAGACGCGCGAGTTTCGCGGGCAAATTGTGGACGAACTCGGTTGATAAGGGATCGCGATCGAGGGTGTCGAGGGCGAGGACGAAGATGCAGGCGCGCGCGGGGTCCGAGGTGTAGTAGCGCGACTCGGTGATGACGTTCAGGATCTTCTGGTAAAGCGGCGATATCGCGTCCTCCACCGGGTAAACGTAGACCGTCAGGCCCTGCTTGCAACGCGTGAAGTCGAAGCAGCTCTCCATGCGGCACTCGCGTCGGGGATCCCGAATCGGCGCGATGCCGTTCCAGCTACGCAGATCCTTGTCGTAAAACTCCTCGGTGAGGCTCAGAAACGACGGCAGCTTGTCGCGCTGCTGCTCCGCGCTCGCTCTCGCCGCTGCCGAAGATTTGTCGTTGCTTTTTAATCGGTAACCGCCGAAGTAGCAGTAGCCAAGAAACGCGCAGGTGACGAATAACAGGAGATAACGCTTTTTGGCTTGCATCTTCGCGCGGGTTGGTTACAAACGCTGCCTTGTGGTGCCGAAGAGCGGCTCAGACATTCTGCTTACGGTGTAAAATCTCATCGTTCAGTCGGGGGGTCATTGCAATCGGCGCCGCGGGTGATTGCGAATGGAGCGTGTGAGGCGGCGGGAGGGTTGAGTATTTTTTTTATACGTATGAAGATCTCGAGGGATGCTAGAACGCAATTGGCTTCATTTTACTGTAGAGCTGAAACAGAAAATGCAGTCTTTTTTTTATAATTCTGCTTGTATGCGCGGAAAAAAATGTGGATATAAAAATGTTTAAAATGAAACCAATTGTACCAGAATGCAATTGGCTTCATTTTCTTGCATCACTGAATTGGAAAATGCAGTTATTGGTTTTTGTACAATTCCACTTTGCTGCGGCAAAAAAATGGAGAAATAAAAAAATCGAAAAATGGAGCCAATGCACCGGAATACAATTGGCTCCATTTTTCGGTATTGCTCAAACAGAAAAGGCAGTTATCGGTTTTTATATAATTCTGCTTTACTCTGGCAAAAAATCTAGAAATAAAAATAAAAAATGGAGCCCATTGCATCAAAATGCAATTGGCTGCATTTTATTGTATTACTGAAACAGAAAATGCGTTCATTGTTTCTTATACAATTCTGCTTGCATGAGCAGCAAAAAAATTATAGCTCCGTAAATTTGAACTCTAATTGGGTCGTACCAAAAGTATTTGTATCTCCTGACTGTACGAACGATTATGGCAAGTCAGAAGCCAACTTTATAGAATTTTTTGTTTTTATATATCACTGATTTGTTCTACGTGAAATTAACAAAGTAACAAAAATCAATCACAAAATCATTTACTCTACGATTACTTTAATCTCACTGCTTCCACTTTCCTTCATCAGCCAAGTTCCTCTTAATTCCGTCTGTTAACACGATAACGTGCTAATCGCCTCGATTAGATTAAACAGCCAGATTCTAATAAGAAAATATGAAATAAAAAATGCGTTGACTCAGCCACTCGAACCGTATTTTCAAGATATAAATCCAAATTCCAAAACAAGATGTGCAAAGTCCACCATTTATAAAAACGTCCTGCAAAAGTCAGTGTTAAAAATCCACAAGCGATAAGGACAGAAATATAAAAAATAAAAAACTAACAATTAAATGCAGACATTCCAGCTGCAAACGTGTCTCACACACTAACGATGTTAGCGACGACGAAAGCTCGCGCGCTCAGAAAGGCGATAACAACAATCAACTTACGTCCGAGCGGCGACGACGTCTTCGAGGAAAAGCGCGTTCGAGAAAATATCAAAACCGCGAATGATCTTCGACCCATCGCACGAGCGAGCGTCGACGGTTCGCAATTCTCACCAAGCATCGCGCTCGAAATGCGGACGCGAGCCGCGACGTATCATCCTTATTTGTTCTGCGTTTATCGCGTCTTCGCGTTTTTTTTTTTTTCGTCCCTCCTTCTGCGTCGTCGTCGTCGTCGTGTCTTTCGCCCGTCCTCGCTGTCGGTCTACAAACTACGATGCGACGGTTTTAGGTTAGTTCTCGCGCTAATACATTTGGCACATCTCGCCGGTGTAATTGCACACAAGCACATTGTCTCCGAGCGCGGCCTGTTGTGACTCGCGGCGATCTCGGGCTCGGCGCGCGGAAAACCCGACACGAGAAACGCCCACTACTGCCCGCCGCGCGAAATCATTTCACCCCCGATGGTTTGCGTCGGACAATTGGCTCGAAAATCCAGCGCAATGACGTTTGAATGATCAGATTGGAAAATCGCTCTATCAGTGTAGTATCGGCTGCTACACGTACACATTGTCAGAACGAGGCGAACGCAACGAGCGAGGTGAGAGCGCGACGAACGCGGCGCGTGCTGACATCGCTAGGACTCAACGGGTAAAGCGGAGATCTCTGCTTTATCGGCGCGGAAAACGGTGATCTCTGCTGTATCGGCGCGGAAAACGGTGATCTCCGCTGTATCGGCACGGAAAACGGTGATCTCTGCTATATCGGCGCGGAAAACGGTGATCTCTGCTATATCGGCGCGGAAGACTCGAAAACACCCGCTATTGCTCGCCGCACGAAATCATCGTTCCAACCCCGATTTTTTAAGATATTTTCAAGATGTTTCTTGCGACAGTGAGTCGAGGCGTTTTGATCAATTTTTTTGCCGATGCCGTAATGAGAGTTCACAGTGTCCCAAATGTACAGGATGCAAAATTGGGAGGGGAGGAGACGTTGAAATAATTTTTAACAATTTTTAAAGATTTTTTAAGCTTTCGCCTATTCTCCTTTGTCTAATCCTTGATTCGCGATCGACGTTCGGTATATCAATCGCGATTTCGTTCATCGTGACCGCGATCGATAGCTGCTATGTATAATAAAATCGAATTCCAGGAGAAATTGAGGGTGCGAACAAGTCGCACGCGTACGGCGTGCGTGTCAGATACAAATCAGAGAAAATATTGTAATCACAGTCACCGCTGGACTGTAATGACAATGCGCGCTTGTATATCGATTTGCAGGACCTTTGCCGCATTAGCAAACCCCCTGCAGACATGGGGCCAAATCGCGTTAGTCCTTAGAGCAGATCGCACGGCCGCTCAGCGGTGGCACAGCGCGTTTTTTTTCGTTTCGTCTGCTCTTCGATGCGTATTCGCGATTTCGAGAAGAATCACGAGTTCATCCACAATGGACGAAAGCGAACGAGCGTCTGGCAGACCGTGGTGCAAGTTTACAGAGAATTTGCGGCCCAATCCACCGTTCACGGGGTCAAATACACGACTCAGGCGAAAACCACTTTCGGGAGGTAATAAACCGCCACAAATAAGAAAAGCGGCAACTAAAAAAAATGAAACAGCTGTTTTTTTTAGTGCAGCAACTAAAAAAATGAAACAGCTGTTTTTTTTTAGTGCAGCAACTAAAAAAAAATGAAATAGCTGTTTTATTTTTTTTGTGCGGCGACTAAAAAAAATAAAACACGTTTTAACAGTTGTTCAAACAGTGCGTTAAAACAGCTGTTTTATTTTATTTTTTTTTAGTTTGGCGACTGAAAAAAATAAAACAGCTTTTTTTTTAGTGCGGCAACAAAAAAGAGTAAAACAACTGTTTAATTTTTTTAGAGCGGCAACTAAAAGAAAAATGAAACCTGTCTTTTTAAATAAAAATAAAAAATAAAAATACAAATAAAAATAAAACAGCTGTTTTATTTTTTTAATGCGGCAACAAAAAGAATAAAACAACTGTTTTATTTTTTTCGTGCAAAAACTACCAAAAAAAACAATCCAGTGCGGCAACTAAAAAAAATAGTTATGTAATTGCGACAACTTCCTGAGCATCGTAACTACAATGATGCTAATCACAACTAGCCGGTGGGCGTGTAAATGTTAGAGTGCGGCCGTACAGATTTGTTCGTACATCTATTAATTCGTTTCAGTCGCATCGATACATCGATTTGTTTCGACAATTCCAGATGCATGTGGCTCTCGATAGTGACGCTCTCGATAGTGGCGTCGTGTCAATTGGCGAACAAATTTTACGAGCGGCACGAGTCGGCCAACATGCGGACGCTGGTGATAAGCAATCAGTACCCGAGCTGGCGGCTCGAGTTACCGGCGATCACGATTTGTCACTCCAACATCGCGACGCTTCATCGCGTTGCCACCGTGGTCGACAAGAAACGATTGTACCGATGCACAACGCCCTCTTTCAGTCGTAATTCGCATTCGCAAAGTGGCCACTGTGCAAGAAAAAAAAAAAAATCCTCCACTATATTTCTTGATGCGCGACTTTTGATGTGGAATTTGGTTACAACAAAAATTCCCGCGACACAAGCAAATTTCGTTGAATTTTATTGAAAAAAAGAATTTTTGTTTTCAACAAAAATTCCACATCGCCGCGATATAAGCGATATTTTTTTAACTAGCCAATATTTTTAAGCGATATTTTTTTAACTAGCCAATTTTGTTTACTTCATTTTGTAATTACTTGATTTTTTATTTCAATCCTTAATGAATACATTTTTTTCATTTCAGTTTTTTAATGAATACATTTTTCTCATTTTAGTTTTTTAATGAATACATTTTTTTTATTTCAGTTTTTTAATGAACCTATTTTTTCATTTCAGTTTTTTAATGAACCTATTTTTGTCATTTCAATTGTTTTATGAATATACTTTTTTTATTTCGATTCTCTAATTACACAAAATATGCTATTTGTGCAACTATTTTGCGGCACCGTAATTATCTGCGACGGCGGCAGTGGCCACCGTGTTATTTTGCAATATGCAGCAGAATCTCCCGATGCAACAGGAGATTATATGTTCTCTGAGATTATATGCCTCTGATATTTCAGGACTTTACCCGTCGGTACGACGATCGCGGACTTCCACGAGAGCTTGAAGTACATATCGGTCGTGATATATCCGTCGAACAGATTCAAGGACCAACTGACGATACTGCACAGGGTGCTTTCGATCAATGAATTGACCCTCGAGGAGCTGTTCGAACTCGTCGGCCCGAGGTGCAACGATTTTCTGGTCATGTGTCAGTTCGAGGGAAAAGTCGAAAACTGCCGGGACTTCATATTCCGCAGCGTGACGCCCTCGGGAATCTGTTGCTCTTTCAATTACGCTTACATTCCCGAAGAGCACAGGTAACAAAACTCGGCTATAATTCTAATCGATTTTAGCGAAGTGTCGAAATTTCGAAAAAAGTCAAAAATCATTTTTTGCATTTTTCTCATCGAATTTTGTGTTTCGGGCAAACAATGGTGCTTTTCGGAATCAGCGGGAAATTTCTCTTCGGATAGGGTCTTAAAACTTTACGAAATAAGAAAAAAAAGATTTCTCGATTTCTTAAAGTTTGGATGTTAATTTCACGTTAATTTCCTTAACGATCTAATTTTGTTTCGAGCATATAGCGAGCGCGCGAAGCGCGCGAGCCACTGCACTCTGCTAGTAGGTAATAAAAGTGTAGCCATTCCATAAAAAATAGATTGCAAAAAAAGCTACTTGCTAAAAACCACTTTCAAAAAAAATCCATGTTAAAAAAATCGCTTGCGAAAAAAATTCCTAGCTAACAAAATCTCTCGCAAAAATATTAAACCATATATCGGCTGTAAACCAAAGCAAAATTAATCCAAAGTTCTTCTATAAAGTGAGGATCAAGGATGCCCGAGATTCAGCGCGCGAGTAGCCGGCGGCCGACGTCTCGCTACATTTTATTGCCTCATTCGCATACTATTTAAATCGCACTCAAATCGAATCGATATCACGTCTGCATAATTTATATAGTTTACTCACCTCTCTGGATTCGTAATATTCAGAGAAACTCCTGATTTTAATGACGAATACGATGAATATCAAAATCGCGAATATTGCAGATCGAAGCGCGTCGCACGTCGCGCTTCGAGCCGACTTTACAAACTGGATAGAACAGCGTCGTTGGCGACGTGCGGAGGAAAAAAAAGAAGAAAAAAAAGTTTCCTGTACCTTGACCAACAGGACCTCCTCTCTGCACTCTTAAGCACACGTAGCCGTTCTCGCGCTTTTTCCGCTCACATAGCTCATTGAATTCTGTACCTACCATTACCATTACGCGTCGACGAGTCGCCTCGTTGAGCAATCGTTGGTTCGCATGAATTAACAGAAGAGTCGCTTTCTTTGCGTCTGCGGAAGTTCCAGCGTTAAACAAAGTCCAAGTCGAAAAAAAAAACAATTGGAAACATTCTCAACGAGGCAGCTTGTTAATTTTTTATTATTACACGCAACAAGGACGAAGAATCGATATTAACCTGAGTCGACAGTAATAAATTGCTAAAAAAATTATTTAGCAATTTTTCAGTTATTAATAAGATATTAATTGACTGTGAAAAAATGAACTTACTATTTCTTCAATAACCAATAAGCTGGGCGTTGACTCTTTCAAAAATTAGTCTGTAGTTTCTTGATAATTAGTAAAATAGTAATAAACTATAAGAACATTTAATTAATAGACTGTATAGTCTATTAATTACATTTCACTAAAAATGAATAGAAATAATCGGACGAAGACATAACGCAAAAATTTAACACGCGCAGGTGGAACACGACGAGCCACGACAAATTCAGCGTCAACTTCGGCGCCCGCTTCATCCTCTCGTTTCTGATAAAATCCTCCGGGCCGGATGATCGAATTTCCTCGACGATGTTCGGCGACGGTGTGAAAGTCATCGTCCACGAACGTAACACTTATCCGGGTCCGACGGCTGTGGAGTTCGTGGCGGCCACCGGCCACGAGACCGTCGCCCGACTCTACGGACGACGGCTGACCGCGAGTCCCGAGGTCATGAGGCTCTCGCCCGTCGACAGGGACTGCAAAACGTCGACGTCGGAGAGCGATATCTATCGCGCTGATAATTGCTACGTGAAATGCCGGGAAAGGGCATTTCTTCGTCTCTGCGGATGCCTGCCCTTCTTCTCCTCCGAGATCAACTTCGGCCAGGCGATCTGCAACATCACCCACGTCGCCTGCCTGGCGCGAGTCAAGCAGAAGGCTTATTCTCTCACGTTGAGGGATCCGACGTGCAACTGTCTGCCCGACTGCGAGAACACCATGTTCTCCCTCGTCTCCACGACTCTGCCCTTCAATGCTGCAAATTTTAATCCATCCAAGTTTTAGTAAGTTTTTTTTTTTTTTTTTAGGAATTCACGATATTTTTCTCTCGAAATATTCACAATTGCAAAATTTAAACCATCGAAATTTTGGTAAATTCTTTTTTTTTAGGAATTCACGACATTTTTCTGACGGAATATTAGAAAGTACAAAATTTAATCCATCGAAGTTATAGTAAATTCTTTTTTTTTTTAGGAATTCATTACATTTTGCTCGCGGAATATTAAAAATTGCAAAATTTAATCCATCTACATTTTAGTAACTTCTTTTTTTTAGGAATTCACGCCATTTTGCTCGCGGAATATTAAAAATTACGATCATTGTTTTTTGTTTAATATCTAACCAGCAAACGAGCTATGACCATACCGAATGCTACGGCGATACATATCACGTATTCGGAGCAATCTTCGATGCTGCAGCGGCGCGAGCTTGTTCTTTCGTGGATCAATCTTGTGTGTAAGTCAAACACATATCAATGACTAACTATATCATTTTTCTGATTTTTTCACTGAGAATTTTAGATAGATAGATAAAACATGCGTAATTCAAAACTGCAACTGTTTGATTTCAGCTTCCCTGGGCGGAGTTTTTAGCTTGTTTCTCGGCTGCAGCTTCATCTCGATTATCGAAATCGTCTACTTCTTTTTCATCTACCTCGTGTGGAAATTACGGAAACGGCGACGAGCATCGAGAAATCGTATGGTGTCTGCCTGAATTTAGATACTCATGATTTTTTTTCTTTTTTTTTCTTTATGAAACCGGCGATAAATTGTTGAACATATATCAAAAGTAGCACAATATCATCGTATGGTCGACACAGACGAACCAACACCACGATGCGTAACAATTATATAATAAACCTTATAAATAATATAATACAGTTAAACATACGAAATTTATTCACAAAACAATCGATTATTATTCTTCTTCAACCTCGGTATCCTCAGCTTCAGCTTCTTCTTCTTCTTCTTCTTCTTCTTCTGTCTCTTCCTTATCCTCCTCCTCCTCCTCTTGCTCGGAATTTTCGCTTTCATCCTCTTGTGGCTCCGACGACTCGCCCCCTTCATCATTTTTCTTCTTCTTTTTCTCGCTGTCGATCTCGGTACTATCGTCGTAAATCTTCAATCCACTCGACTTCTTCTTTCCAGTCTTCTTTCTTTTTCTGGTGTCTGGCTTGATTACAAGACGATTGCCTTTCACCTCCGGCCACTCGCGCTCTTTTCTGAGATATTCGCCGGCTAACTGGACGCTTCCAAGTTTTAATATGGCTTTTCTAGAAAAAAATAACAAGGAAAATTGAAAAAAAGAAAAAGAAAACAGATTGGTAATAAATTGAAATACAGGCATAAAATAGAAATATCCACTATGCCTATATCTATGTGCTTGATAATCGCAAACATGTAAGCAGAATTACAGTAATTCTTTAATTTTATTACTATAATTTAATTAAATTAAATATATTGTAAATATATATAATTCAATTAAATTCTCCAATTGAATTACAATAAAGTTTCAAGAAATGTAACATACCCATTTTTGCCACTCTGAGACTTAAGCATAACCATCGATATGCATCCTGGAAAGGCCAGCTTGACCTCCTGCGCTTTGGTTCCCGGTTTAATGTTAGAAATGTATAGCCTATTAGAAAAACAGAGAAAAGAAGAAACAGGATCAGTAAGAATTGGGTGGACAATGAATTTAATTGAAGTATTGCCAAAAAACAAACAGTGGCTCACGTTTTAGTGATTTTAGGCTCCGGTTTGGGTTTTGGTAATTTGATTTTCTTCTCTTTCTTCTTTTTTTCCTCCGGTTTGTTGATCTTCGGCGCACAAGCGATAACGTGTTTGCCGTTTATCACGAGTTTCTTCACGTTCTTCAGATTCTTCATCTTCTCCTCGACGCTCGGAAACACAACGTGACAATATCGTGCCGATTGCCTCGGCATTTTCACTCTTATGTCGCCGAGGAAAAGTTCTTGGATCTGTTTCGCGCTCTTTATCGTGTAGGGCACTCGCACGTAGAGTGTCTTCGCCAGATCCTCGTCCATCTCTTTCGACGTGCGTCGCTTCATTTTCGTAATCTGAAAAAATAAAAACATCGTGGGTCTTTGTATTTTTAATCATGAAAAGAAAAGAAATTATAGTTTTAAATCTGTTACACGGAAAGCCGAAATATGCTTACCTGCTTTTAAACTGCTTTCGGAGCAAACGAAGTAATTTGTCGACTGAACTTGGAAAATATTAGTTAAATTATGAGTTTCGCTGGTTCGCTTGGCACGTGCGACACGTCGAGCTCGTAACGTACGAATAATGCAAAAAGGTTATGTTTATCATCACAGCGTCGCGGCGCTTACGGCGATGTGAAACTTACTCGGTCGGTAACAAAAACTGTAATCTGTGGTTACTCGATGATTCGCTTTTCATGAGATTTTCAAACGATGCTTTTCATCAAAATGCAAACTGAACATTCGTAGATCGAAGCAGTGCAAAATTCACCGGAGGCTCCTATTTTTTAATCGTTTCGTCGCCGGGGAAATTAGTGTTTACCTTTTTTGGTTGAAATCTTTATTCAATCACTCGTGCGTCTGCAGAATGTTTGTTTATTTCCATTTCTCTCTTGCTAATATCTATTGGATCTGTAACCCCTGTAACCCTTGTTGTTGTTGTCATTAGTGCTCAAACGAATCGCGCAGTAAAATTTTGAATAAGACACGACGGAGCATGGATTCCGTTTATTCGGTATACAATGAGATATCGTCGGCGAAAGTCGACATCGGGAAATACTTCGACTTGTATCACAAAGTCGTGAGCGACGAGAGTTCAAAACCGTCGCACGGCGACGGCGACAATTCGGTAGCGAGTTTCATGCCGTCCTCGCTGGAGAAAGAGGAGCTGGATATGTTAGCGGAATATTGCAGGTACTGTTCAAAAGTACTCAAAATTATTAATAAAAAAAGTATTTTGCTTTTTTTTTGTTTAAATTTTTTTTAATTAATTTGTTAATAAACGTCAAATCTTCCTGAATCACAGCATAGATAAATTAAGCGTTAAGGGAGAAGTTGACAAGTACGACCAGGACATGGTAATGAGAAAAGGGCCAGGGTCGATCGAACATACGGAATTGCCCAAAGGAACCGGGCTGGCGACTCTCTCGAACCTCGAGGAGATGTACGCAACACACAAGCTGATGAATATACAGAGTGTGAGAAAATATATGGGTGAAATACCGATAGTGAGTTGACAGTATATTATTAATCATGATTTATTGACAATATATACACAATATATTTTTTCTGTACCCTATAAGTTATAATTTCTAATTGTCCATATTGCTAATTGTATATTATTTTTTATGTCAGAAATCGTAGGAGCAACTTCTGGCTGAAAACTGCTAAAATTGATCTCACAATTTCTTCTTTTTTTTTACTTCAGCATTTCGAGAAATCACCGACCGATGGTCCGATGGCTGTGCCAGGAAAAGACGTGGTGGTTTTCATAAGAGTGTACAAACCCTTCACCGCGACGTACACGGCCAGGGGAAAGCTGGAAATGTCGAGCGTGCTCGCGGTCCTCGGCACGCAGACGCTCGACAAAGTTCGCGATCTCATAGACTGCGTCTCGGATCTCTCGGTCGCGAAAGAAGTGAGCGAGCATCCGGATACACCCGCAGGCCCCGCGGCCAAGGTTCGTGGTAATTCACCGGCAAATCGGTAAACCCCACCGTTTCCGAAAGAAAAAGTGGCGAACCGAGTGTTTCCGATTTTTTTTTTCAATTTTTCGTTCCAATCCTAGCGAACCATGCGGCTTCGAAAACGACTGTAAAAGGACCGTGAAAGATCGGATAAAATTTACGGGTCGTTAAATGCAAGAAAAAACGATTGATAAAAGCTCTAAATGCTCAAGAAAACGATCAACGGAAATAATTTTTATCATCATTTTCCTGGTTATTTGGCGTCATTCGGGTAAAAAAGACCAACCAACAATAATTTCAACGGAACTTTTTCATCATTTGGGCTCTTTTGAAAGTTTTTTTTTCTTGCATTTAACGACCGGTTGGTTTTTCGGCCGTTCGGGCGGTCACTGTATCTGCTGGGGAAGCATCGGATTCGTCACGCAGAACTTTCGCTTTCAGGACATCTACAAGTCCGGCTTCTTCTACATCGAGGGAACGTTTTACAACGATTTTCGCGACAGCGAAAACAAGGACAACAGTAGGGTGATAATTGAGTGGGCCGAGACGAGGAACCTCGGTCCCTTCGCGAGCGCGAGGATGGAAGACACGCGCATCGATTCGCTCTGCGTGAGATTCGGATATCCGTGGGTCTATCAGCATCAAGGCAACTGCGAGCATCTCGTGGTCTTCAGCGACGCGAGGTACGACGCATTTTTTTTAAAGGGAAACCTAATTTGAATTGACGAAAAAATTCGGGATCAATTGATGTTTTTTCTCCCGCAGATTGTTGAATGTCGACGACGAGTTGGCCGTATCTGCCTACCCGAAAATTCATCGAATCAAGCAGCGTCGCTCTCGTCTCTGCATGATGTGCAGCTTGTTCGCCGTGCACTGGGTGATAACCGACAGCGACCGGATACCCCACAATCCTTGTTACCTGTGTCCCGTCTGCTTCAAATCCTACAACTACGTCGACGGCAAGAAAATCGGCAACTTTCGGGCGTATCGATATCCGCAGCATCCCGAGCTTATTCTGCAGCAGGAGAAACTTGCGTCGACTAAGAAAACGTAGAAAGGAAAGACGTATCGATATTATTTATTTTTATTTGTTCGTTCCACGCTTTTTTGCTCTCGACCGTGATACTAGTTTTAGTAAATTCTCCCTCGCACTCTTCAGCTCAGGATTTATCTTCAACGCCTCTTTGTACAGTACTTCGGCCTCTTTGTACTTGTTCCATCTATGATACAAGACTCCTGGAAAAGAGTTTAATAGATAACAATTTTGGAAACAGTGGTGGCTGCTCATTTTTATTACTTTGGATTGTTAAGACTGATGTACCTAAATTGGTGAGAAATATCGAGTTCGTGGGATCTCTCGATATGGCCTCTTTGAACGCCATTTCCGCTTCCTCGAAACGTCCCTCTTTGCCCATTATGTTGGCGATATTGAAGTGAATAGTCGCGTCCTCGGGAATAAATTTCAGCGCGTTTCTCGCCACCATCAGCGCCTCCTTCGGCTTTCCTGAAGAGCCACGAAATTAAACTCACAACAACGTAAATAGTCGCGCTGGCCTCTAGTAAGACGATTTATAATTAATACTCAACCCATGTCTTCTAGCAATCGTACCCAGTTGACCCAGGCTCTCCGATGATTCGCCTTCTGGGCAATCGCGTTTTGCCAGGCTTTCAGCGCTTCCTCGTATTCCTTGGTTTCTAGATACTGCCAAGAAATTATTGAAGCGAACAGAATTTAATCGGATTTCACAAAGAATTATGGTGAATAAAACGGATTATATTTAAGCTTAAAGAAAAATGTGTATAAACATAGAGGAGGATTTTCAAGACTACGTTGTCAGGAAAAACAAACAAAAGGTACGGACACGGAAATAGTAACTTTGGTAATTTTCGAAAGCTAGCAATCAGAACGAAATTCAATGCTAGGGAACTTTTTCTGATCGTCAAGATTTTCAACCAACATTGAATAGAAAAATACAAGCTACACTTATGTTTAATTTAATATAACTAGGGTAATCACCCGCGCTTGCGCGCGTGCCTGAAAAACTTTTCGCCAAAATCGACCTCGGAAATTTTTTTTTTCTTTTTTTTTTTTTTTTTTTTTTCAAAATATCGACTTGTAACCTATACCATTGTTCTCAAGTCGCGTATTCTACCCCCGAAAACACTGGTTAACAACCTTTTTTAATCGATTTTGAAAAAAATAATTTTTAGCGAATTTTTTTTGTCAGAAATCATAGATTCGTCTCCGGACCGAAAATCGCTAAAATCGACCTCAATTTTTTTTCTTTTCAAAATATCGACTTGTAACCTATACCATCATTCTCAAGTCGCATATTCTACCCCCGAAAACACTGGTTATTAACATTTTTTAATCGATTTTGAAAAAAATATTTATTGGGGACGAATTTTTTTTTTTTTTTTTTTTTTTTTTCAGAAATCGTAGATCTGGCTCCGGACCGAAAATCGCCAAAGTCGATCTCAATTTTTTTTCTTTTGAAAATGTCAAATGTTGTAACCTATACCATTGTTCTCAAGTCGGCTTATAAAGCTTTAAAAGGTTACGGGCACTGCCGCACCCGTCGTCTTATGTCAAATTTGACATCAAACTGATTTTGTTTACACCGGACTTTTCTGGCAACCAATCACAGCTCGAATAGTTTCCTAACAATGTTTTCCGTTACTCATGGACTTTTTAAAAGAGGGATGTGAAGTTATAAATTGGGCTCACCAATACACCCAAATTGTAGTGACAATCGGGACAGACAGGTCGATGAAATAAGGCCGTTTCGTAGCTGCTTTCGGATTCGTTGTACTTCTTGAGAGCCGACAAAACGATTCCCAAATTCATCCAGGCCGTAGCGAAATCATCTCTGTAACCAGAACGAAACGCAGTTTCTCCTTAAAAACGCCAGGCCAATTTCTTCCACCAATACAGTTTTTTAAATCAAGGAACTGATGTACTCACTGCAACTCCACAGCCCGTTTCAAAAGCTTCTCGGCATCTTCATAATTGCCCTGATCTTTCAGTAAATTTCCAAGGTTGTTCATCGCTTGAGCGTAGTCTGGATTTAACCTGCATGAAAACTACAATAAATGGCATCGAAAAAAAATCTGTTATGTGAAATTTCACCTCACAGATTTACCTCAAGGTAGAAAAACAATCAAAAGTTCAATAGGAAATATTTGTACCTCAAAGCTTCTCTGTATTCGATTTGCGCGAGGGTCGTGTCGCCCAAATCCGCCGCGTTCTTCGCGACATTATAGTGAACTTTTGCGTTAAGCGGGCAGACACCGAGAGCCGAGTTAAAAAGTGTCTTTTCTCGTCTCCACTGATCGCTTCTCGTCCACGATCGAGCGAAGTACAGAAGAATCAATGCCGCGAATAACAACAAATGCGTTCTCGATTTAGGAAATCGCGCAACGAGATTCCGCAAGCCGATTGCGACGAGCAGACAATAACCAGCCGATGGGAGATACAAAGTTCTCTCGGCGAGAACGAAACCGACGTTGAAGAAAATATTGCTGGCCGGCAGAAAGGGGACGATGAGAAGGGCCAAACCGATTCCCACGTATCTGAAATAATTCACGAAAATCACAGCTTTCGGCTCATCGTGGATAAAACGTTGACCGAACGAAACTACGAATACAACGATACCTTACATTCTCGCTTTTTCTCCCGGAAAACGCGTGGAAAATCAGCGTCCCGATGACGATCCACATGCCGAAAATCGGTATTATTCTTGGATCACGATCGCGGATGAGCGGAACGCAACCCATCGACCAATCGAAACACAGCCAGACGGGGCAAACAAGCAGCCAGGCGTTCAGGCAGTAGATGTAATTGTAATTAATTACGCGATAGAAAAAGCTGTCGAGAAACGAGGCCGGATTGTCGACCGGTTGAAAGGTCGGCGCCGTGAATCCCATTACGCTGAATCGCAGCAGCATGAAAACCGCTCCGGCGATGCACAACACGAATAAGCGGATTATCGCGTCTGATTTTTTCGTCCACAAGATTTTCAAGTCACTCAGCAGCCTCCGAGGTTCGATGCTGCTGATTACTCGAATTGGGTTGGATTTGTTGACTATTATCAGGTCGTAAATGCCGCAGATACCCTGGAATCGAATATAATATTAAAAAATAAAAATAAAATGTTTCTGACATCGAATAAAAATTCGAGCAGTACTCACGATAGCTGTGATGCCGATTTCTTTGCACATGATCGCCGCGGCCGTGCAAACGATGCAGCCGATCATGAAGAGGCTCTTGGAAAATCTTCCTGTGGCGAAAACGCAGCGGCTGTACGATATTATCGATAGCCACACGAAGAAGGTGCAGAGGACGTCAGCTCTGCCTACGATTCCTGATACCTGAAGACACCTCCTACATGTGTTTATATTACAGAATATAGAGAATAATATCCTCGCGATATCGGAGTAATAACCGATGACTGTGATTTAAAATGAAGTCTTGTAAAAATGTAAATAAAAAATGCTGCTGAGCTCACGGCTTCGGTATGACACGGATGAACGGTGAACAATAGGGCGCCGTAAAAAGCTACAGCGTCAGCTTTTCCGTCCAGCAGGATCCTGAAGGAGAAGAACGTCAACACCGAGACTATCGTGTGCAGCCCAATGTTCACTAAATGAAAATCCATTGGTTCCAGATATCCTCTGAGCCAATAGTGAAACCTGGAGAAGAACGCGTAAATAATTATTAACAAAAACTGAGAAAAAATGTAACAGCAGAAATTCAAAAATTTTGATTTCGAATTGCGTAAATTGAATTAGCTACCGGAACGTCAATACGGTGAGCGGCCTGTAGGATCTGTGACTCTGTTTGTGCGAAAGTCTCGTGCCCCAAAAATCATTCGCGAACAGATCCGGCAGACTCGTCGTTTTCACGTCGGCGTTGTTCACGATAGCCACCGAGTCGTCGAAGACGAATTGGCCGTCGTAGGAGTTCGAGAAGCACAACGACGCCAGGATTATCGTCAACACGGCGAACGGCAATGAGACACCTGAAAATAATTTACACAAATTAATGAGGAATTAAACTAATTATCTACCTGTCGATCAACCTGGCATTCGTTTCGTTACCTGGCAATTCTTTCCTAATTGTCGAGGCCATTTCTCACGATTTTCCACCTGTTTCTGTCTATCTATTCGCATCGAGGCCGCACCAATCGAAGAAAAAAATAAACGCCGGCAAAAAAACCCTCCGATTCCCAGTCAGCTGGCGAACGCGAATAATTTTACACGCGTTGTGTATATCCGCAACTCGGTGTAGATTGGAGCGGCGATGCCGCCGACGCACTCGACGGCGGCTTCGCCCTTCTCTTCTCGCAGTTATTTAGCAGTTGCGGCGTTGACCTCGGTGGTGAAACGCTGGGACCAAGGAGAGAGAGAGGGAGGAAGAGAGACAGAAATATTAGGACGGAAACATCGAATTGTTTCCGAATTTTCGATTTATCCACCATGACTTGAAGAACTAAGATAAGTAAAAAAAAAGGAGAAAAGAGCGTATTGCGTTTAATATTACGAAATTATTCGGAATATTGCTTTTATTTTCAACAAAACATCTGCGATTTATCATCCACCAGTCGCGGCACATTTTACATCATTTATGAATAAACAAGACACCGTCGCAGTTTATCACCGTGTTCGATTCGATTTAACGTGTATAGTATTGACAATCCGTGTCCGATAAAACTTACGGCGTTACGCCGAGGTTCCGATCTCGGCGTGACGCCGGTCGTCCGTTCGTGGGATCGTGAAAATAATTGTATTTCTAAGAAAAAAAAATTCCCTTCAACGCCCCGCGATATTTCGTCTCTCTGTCTCGCTCGTTCGCGTGAAGCTGCGTTTCGCGCGTCGCGCGCGTAGAACTGGCGATTTTTCCTCGTCCTCGGGATTTTCACGCGTAGTACGACGGCGGGACGGTCAGATCCTGCAGAACGGTCAGCTGCTCCTCGGTGAATTGCAGCGCGTGGGCGGCCCAACCGTCGTGGTGAGTCCGCTTGAAGTCGCCGAGAGTTTTTCTTATCGTTGCCTGGAAAAGAGAGGGGGAAAAAAACACAAATTATGTTCGCCGTTTCGCTGAATAAAAATTCGTCATTCTATGTAACTAGATCGAAAAATCAATGCAAAATAGACTCGTTCGCCAATGGAATTTCTCACACGTACCGGAATAGGCTGGGGATCGTTGAGATGCAGACCCAGATGCTCGAAAATCGGCGGCACGAACGGTGGCACGTTGTAGGGATGCGATCGAATAAACGCGCAGAGGCCGAGGACGCCGGCGTGTCGCAATCTCACATCATCGCGCTTCTTTATTTTTCGCTTCGACTTCGATTTGAATTCCTCCTGCAACGTCGCGCAATTAATTAGTCTTATGTTTTGTGATGATTTTGTGATGTCAGTTCATTTATTTATTTTATGGTGTCATTTTATTTATTTATTTTGTGGTATCAATTAATTTATTTATTTTGTGATGTTAACTTACTAAAAAGGAAAAACGAAAGAAACAGAAACAACTCACTAGCAAAAGATCCTGGTTCTCTATACAAGTGCAGTGCAACAGCCCGCCGAGAACCTCTCCAGCCTTCTCGCGCACCTCGAGCCTCTCGTCCTCCAGCAGCTCGAGCACGACGTCCTTGACGCACCCGACCCACTCGGGCCGGCTGAGGACGATGCTCATGTTGTAGAAAACGAAGATCTCGAGGAAGCTGAGACAGGCCGCGCGGGCGGTCCAGGAGGCGCCGCGCGAGACGCTCCGCACGCTCGCAAGGGCGACGTCCATGTCCGCCGGGAGCGTCGGCGTCTGAGCGAGAAGCGCCAGGGTCAACGAGCAGGTACTCCCGAGCTCCTCGTCTCTGCTCTCGCAGTTCTCGAGCTGGCAGGCGATGGGAAACAGCTCGTAGAATTCCGGCCGATAGCCGTACAAAAGGCGGGACGCGCTCGCCATCGCCCATTTGCAGATCGTCTTGAAGAGCCTCACGGTCTGCTCGTCGTGCGTCGTCGCGGATTCTGCGCTTGCTGTGACGGCGGCTTCGCTGCTGCCGCTCTGCGTCTCCTGCAGTGTCACGTCAGCCACCTACGTGATTACGTCAAAGATTTTTAATTATTTCGTAACTTAAGAAAAACGAAAAGAAAATACCAAAAAATTATATTCTCTTTCTCTATAATCTTTCTATTACATTTTATTTATTTTCCTGCGATTTTTTTTTATTTCCTTTCTGCTTACGTTTCGATGATCGGAAATTTTCACTCGTTATTCTTTTTATTAATGGCATTAACTAACGAATAATAATAATAAAAAGAAATTATTTCGAGATTAAAAAAATAATTTGCATTACCATCAATTCATCAATTATATTTTATTTATTTTTATGCTTTTTTCCTTTCTGTTTATGTTTCGATGATCGGGAATTTTCAGTTGTTATTTTCTTTTCCTTAAGGGCTTTAACTAATAAATAATAATAAACAAACAAGTAACTTTGAAAACAGGAGAATTTACTGACCCGCGAGAGGAGGTGACTGCTGCTGTTTTCGCCGCCGACGGCGCCGGGGGTGAGTCGCGAAGGGTCCTCGCTGAGCAATCGTCGCAGCTGTGGCATGACTTTTTCGAGCAGGTCGCGACCCCGCGGGGTCAGGCGGTCGTGCTCCAAGGCCTCGGGAATGCGGAAATCGGCGGCGTAAACGGTCGACAGCAGTGCGGCAAGGCGGCATCGCACGTTCTGAAAGGGATTGGCGAGCAGTCGCTCCTGCACGCGAGTCAGCAGACGCTCGGAGAGCTCGGTCATTCGCCAGGACTGCTTGCCGAGCGCCATTTGCAGGAGGTAGAGGCGGCCGCACTCTACGAGCGAGGTCGTCGAGTCGCCAAGCGGTGGCTCCTCCACGAGGCACTCGAGCAGCCAGTGCTGCCTGTTTCGCGCACCCGAGAAAAGAACATTGGTAATTATTAGTATCTCGCGCCCACAGTAAGAGAATTTCGAGCACTTCTCAATGACATGAAAATCTGGAAGAATAGGCATACGGAGGTTGCTGCAAAGATTGACTTTGCGTAGTAATTATATCAAAATGTCATTAGAAATTAATGAAAAAAATTAACCGCTCAACAAATTACTTGGCAACCCGTTTTTTTTAAACGAATATTATTCGTTAATTTTTGTGAATGCGTGTGAAGTTTTTCAGAATTTCGTCAAATTTTTTTTTAAACGCGCTTTTTTTTAGATTAAATGAAGGGTGAAAACGGCAATGAAAATTGAGTGGCAGTCGGAAACGAGAAGAAAAAAGAAATTGTCCAACAAATTATTTGGCGACCTAACTTTTTTTAATGAAAATGTTTCATTCATTTTTCTGAATGCATGTAAACTTTTTCTGAATTTTGTCAAATTTATTTAAATGCGCATTTTTAGATTAAATGAAGGGTGAAAGCAGCAATGAAAATTAAATGTCAATCGGAAACAAGAAGAAAAAAATCATCGTTCACACCTGTTCGGATCTCTCCGCTCCTGCGCGGACGTGAAACACGCGCCCCAATCCGCGACGGTCTCCACCATGAGATTGTTGAACGCTGTCCGCAAAATCGGCACCAATTCCCTCCACATATCGTTTACCATGTCGAAGGGCCAGTGTTTGGTGCCGCGGATGAGGCCCGAGGTGATCTCGGCGGCGCAGCGCTGGCTGCTCTCGTGGCTCTCGGACACAAGGCGTCGCAGATGCGGCAGGAAATTCTTGAGGTGAACGTTGCCGTGATTGCGGAAGAGGCCCTTGAAGAGCTGCGCGCGGATCGTGTTGAACTTGTCCTTGCCCTTGCGCTCCTCGAGGCTGAGGTACTTGACGAGCTTGTCGACGTTCTGCGGGTCCGCGAAGAACCGGTCGACCTCCGCTTCGTGGGCGGTCAAAACTCGCGTCCGGGGATTTAGATCGGGCTGCTGGTCAGAGGGCGCGTAGAGCTCGAGCTTCCGCGGCCACGCGTAGTAGCCAACGTACGGCTGATGCGAGTATCGCATCTCGTTCCACTGCGCCTCGGTCTGCGGCCGCGTCGCGTGGTTGTACTGCAGCCAGACGTTGTCGAGTCGCACGCCCGGATACGTTTTGTCCGCTGAGCCGCTCGACAAACGGGGATGCTGCTTCAACCGCAGTTTCGACAAATCCACCTCGACCTTTTGATCAGCAATAAATTCTTCATCGCGCTCGTTCGTTTATTTAACGCACTGTAATATTTTTTGCAAATCGTTTTCTCGCTCGCCTTTCGAGAGAAAATTTTCACCAGAGCGACGGTCGAGAGAAAACGTGAATGAAAAAAAAAAAAAAACAGAAAGAATTGGTAGCGAGAGAGGAGATGAAAAGTGTCTGAAATATAAAACGGTGAATTGTGATCGTTGTATTGACCTTTGCGTGCTTCCGTTTCTGCTGCGTCAGCATATTGAGGACAGTCTCGGCGGCGATTTTCCGTTCCTCCAGCGACTCGTGGACAAGCGCGTTCAGGAAGTACCGCACGACTTTGACGGGGTATTTGCGGTCCGGATGAACGAGGTCGCTAATGAATCGCATCGCCATGGAGCGATGCCGCCAGTGGGGATTCTCCTCGAGTATCGCGCGCAGCAGGTCGTCGACGAGGCCGTCGTAGAGCTCGCAGTTCTTCTCGCCGAGCTTCTCGAGCGCGAGAACCCCGCGTCGCACGTCCTCGTTGCTCGGCTGCGCCGCCTCGGGCCGCGGGGAATAATTCCACAGGGCCGCGGCCGCGACGACGCAACGATCGGGCACGTCCATCGTGATCGCCGTCATCGGGAAGTGACGGTGAACCGTGTCGACCAGAATCTCCTTCAGCCGAATCACCGACAACTTCTCCGACGGCTTCGACAGAATTATCGCCGGCCACAGAGTCCGCAGAAACGCCCAGTCGCGCACGGTCATCAGCGGGTCCGAACGACGGCCCAAAAGAAGGTAGAGAAGTCCCTGCGTTTCGCAAGATCGTTGAACAAAATATTACGCTATGAAACACGACAATTTTCCAACTCATTTTCCTAATTTTATAAGATAAATTTTTGCCAATTCATTTTCCTAATTTTGTAAGATATATTTTTCGCAATTTGTTTTCCTAATTTCATAAGGTATATTTTTGCTAATTTATTTTCCTAATTTTATAAGATATATTTATGTCAATTCATTTTCATAATTTTATAAGATATATTTCTGTCAATTCATTTTCCTAAGTTTATAAGGTATATTTTTGCCAATTTGTTTTACGAATTTTATAAGGCATATTTTTGCCAATCCATTTTCCTAATTTTATAAGGTATATTTTGTTATTTTTTTTTTTTTTCTTCGAAAAGAGTCGAGAATAACAATAAAAATAATTCACCTTGTGTGCCTCGTGATTCTCGTCGGGATCCAGCGCGAGAATTTGCAGCAATCGCGGACCGATGACAGTGTAGGAAAACGGGAAGTAGCAGAATCCGCGGAGCAGCACGTCCTGCGCCTTCGAGCGCACGTCGGCGTATCTGCTTGTCGCTAATTCGAGCAATTGCAGGAAAATGAGCTTGTGATTCTCCGTCAATCTGTGGTAGCGCGATTGCGTGCGACGGACGTGATGAAGGTCCACGCAGTGAAGAATATACGCGCCACCCAGGTAGCCCTTTCGCTTCACGAGCTGATCCTTCATAGTCTCTTTCACCGCTTTGAAGTTGCGGCATCGAGCCTCAAAGTGATCGTGCAGACGAGCTTCTCCCAAGAGGAGACTCTTCCAAATCTGTAAATCATCACGAAAATTCAGTGGCCATTTTCAATTTATTTACGTTAAAATGTGAAAGCAAAGTGAAACGGGAGACTCTTTCAAATTTCCAAATCATTAGAAAAATGCAGTGGGCGTTTAAAATTAACTGCTCGAAAAAATCAGTGCAAAGTGAAACAGACACGTTCGTACCCGCACTAATTCAAACAGACTCTTCGTGTCATCCTCGGAGTCGCTCAGGATAATCTGCTGCAGCTCGCTCATGAGTTTGTACATGTAGCGACGAACGTTGCTGCCGTCCGGCATGCGAATTTCGCCGTTGATGCCGACGTACGGCAGGAACGACGTCCACGCGGCGGTCGGATCGTCGGAGGCGTCGGCGTTGACGTCTGTGGAATCCGTCGAGTCTGGCAAAAAGTTGTCGCAACCTTCGAGAATGCTTGCAACGATATTGAGGCTCGTGAGAAGCTCCGCCCTGTGAAAAATCGTCGAGATCCCTCAGTCCAAACCGCGCTCAAAGTACAGCAGAACCCCGATTAACCGGAGTCAGACTAACGGGTCATTTTAAGCAAAAGGAGGGATGCAAACCGCAATTTTTAAAAATAAGACAAAATGCTGAAAAAAATCATACGTATTCAGAAAAATGAACGAAACATTTTCATCAGAAAAAGAAAGTTTGGTTGCCGGGTAAATTGTTGCACAATTCATTTTTTCATTACTATGCTTGATTTTTTCAGATTATTATCTCATCGAGAAGTACTTGCAATTTTCCACAAAACTCACATTTGTCGAGACTATACCGAGGCGACCACCTTAACATCTCAGGGTCCAATAAAATCTCTCCGCTCCATTCCACTCTAAGACTCACCGTGTCATCGAAATTTTCCTCGCGCTGTACTGCTCGATCTTCGCGACCTCCGGCGCGACGTATCTCGAAAAAATCATCTGCAGGGTCTCGACTTCCCTCTCGCCGGGGACATACCAGTTGATCCGAAGACTCGAGATCCCGACCGCCTGGCCCCAGTCCTTGACGTACGGATGCTCCGGGTCGTTGTAGTCGCGGCCGTTGTTACGAAAGCCCGCGGCGATGACGCTCGACAGCGAGAGAACCACCGAGTGCAGCAGTTGACTGGCGATCTGAACGCCCTCGCGGGACTTGAGCCGCAGAACTTTGTCGAGAACGCGCGTCAACGTGTCGATGTGAGGCACGAGATTGTCGCCCGATGTGTCGACCACCGTCGACAGCAGAAGCATCGCGTAAAGCAGACGTTTGTCCAGGTTCTCCTCCTTGAGAATCTCGTCGCCGTCGCCGAGGAGCTCGAGAATCGTATCCGCCAGTCCCGGCAGCAAAGTCCTCAGAGTCTCGCGGCCGTTTACCCCCGCGAAAGCTCGACAAACGACCGCGGCCAGCTGGCCGGAAACCGTCGTCTCGAGGACGCGTTCGGTGACGAAGGTTCGAAGTTTGCGCAGGGCGGACTGGAAAATCGAGTCGCTCATCTGCAGTAGAAGCACCGAGCAGACGCTGGCGACCGCGCTCTCGGCCATCGACTCGAGTTTGCTCTTGCCGCCGCCGCCGCCGGTCGCGCGATTCTCGTGGGTGAGGAACTCGAGGGTGCTGGACTCGATGAGCATGAATATACGGTCGAAGAACTGGAGAACGAAGTCCTCGAAGCGCGAGGTCGACTCGTTCGCGAGTCGGTCGTCCTCGTCAAGCTCGGCGGCGCAGCGCGAGGTGTCGACGATCGGCACGAGCATCGCGTAGACCGAGATGAGGCCGCAGGTGACGAAGCACTTCATCGGGTCGTTGGCGTCGATCCCGGGGAGGAAGGAGAAGAGGAGGGGCACCACGTGCGACGGACCCTCCGCGTACTCGTAACCTGCGGCAGTGAATTGTCTCATTGGGCGCTACTTTGGTACGCAGTAATTGCGATTGAAACCGATTGAAGGCGATCAAGTGAACGAAATTGCGATTGAAAATTTATCGATTTTTAAATAAGTTTCATTCGGATTTTTGTCTGTTTGATTTTTTGTCCGAAGAATTGCCGAGCTCAAGTTTTAATTTGCTTTGCGTTTCTCGCTCACTGATGATGAGAATGAATTCGAAACTTCAAGAAATACTTTCGAGGACGTCGGCGCTACCTTTGTTGATGTTTCTCGATCCCTGAACCATCGGTCTCGCCACGGCTGCCACGCCGCACATCGCAGCCGTTAGTTTGTGCGGCTCGGTCAAGGAGTCCAGAGTGCTGTACATGCGTTCCAGAACATCCGGTATCACGAGGTTGGGTCTCACGGTCGCGAGATTTCGAAGAGCGTCGCAGCTCTCGGGGCGGCCCATCTTGTTGTACATGGCAGTCATCGCGACGGGAACGACCGACGTCACGAAGGCGTCCACGTCGGCGTCCGTGAGTTTGTGCGTATCCGGCGTCGGAGTCTTCCAACTTTCCGTCTCGTATCTCTCGCTAATTCAGAAACGGAATCCCTCTTTTGAAAAGTTCATGAGTAACGGAAAGCATTGTTGTCATTCTATTCGGCTGAAATTGGTTGCCAGGAAAGTCCGTGATAAACAAAATCAGTTTGGTGTCAAATTTGAAAATTTTGAAAAGAGGAAAGGCGGGTCAGCATCTGTAACCTTTTAAAGCTTTTAAAGAGCGCAGCAGCACAAAATTGATTAATCTATTATAGGTGATATTTTGAAATAACAATTTGGAGTTGAATTTGGCGATTTTCGGTCCGGAGCCGGATCTACGATTTCTGACAGAAAAATCGTCGCCAAAAAAATGTTTTTTTCTGAAAAAAAATATTTGTCCTGAATAAAAGTGAAATTTTATTCAGGACAAATATTCTTCGCAGCCATTGAAAAATGTTAAATGTGTGTATTTCGTTATAATTACTACGTGTTACTATTATTAATTAATAATTACAACACCAATTGTACCATCAACTTTGTTTCCGTAAGATCTAGGGACTTACAACTCTGATCAACTCTTACTTGTGCAGACGATCGACGAAGAAAAACACGAGTTTGTTCAGCATATCCTTGAGCTTTGGAACCCAAGGACCAAAATTCGCTTGATGAAGATACGTTTCTGTCGTCAGCAAAAATTTCGTCATTCGCGCTTGACAGGTCGATCCAGCTCCCTGTGAAAGTAAATAATTATTTTTATTTTTCTTTCTTTCTTTTTGTGCGTACAAGAAGCGAAACGCAATAATTTATAGGTAAAGGCCAGATATTTACCAGAACAGATACGATCCAGATGGCCATGGGATACGCCTCGATCTTGTGGCGCTTCGCGAGGCGAATCTGCTTGTAGTACGCCGGGAGATTGAGACACCGCACGAATCTGGTGAACATCAACGGTATGTGGGGCTCCCAGTCGATGTAGCCGATGTTGTGGCAGGCCAGCCGAGCCATCAGCCACATTATGTTCGGCTCCCACTGCGGCGCGTTGTGGCAAACCTCCCATAGTTTCATCAGCTCGTCGAACCACAGTTTGAAGCCCAGATGATGGTCTTTCGGGGCTAATTGGACCGGCAAAAACCACTCCAGCAGCTCGACGGTCTGCGTCATCGTGTTCGGATCGAGCGGACACAGCTTTGGTCTCAATTCGTCCAGGATTTCCTGAGTCGCTGTGACCTGAATAGGACACATTCGATTTACAATCGACTCATCGCAAGATTTGTCATTATATTTTTCGAGTAAATCTAAAAACGGGGTGGTTTCGGTGTTTACGGTTTTTGCAGCACAAAAACACAGGCGGGAAAGGCAAATACAAGTCGCGTGTAGTGCGATGCCCCATATGTAAATAGATGCGTCGTAGTGGAATGACGAAGCGTTATTTTAATAGCTATTGCGCATCACCGTGATATCATTAATGGTCTATGACAAAAGGTTCTTTGACTTTTTTTTTTAAATAAATATAACTAAATGTCTCGGGCTTAACGTTAAAAATTCGTGCTCAACAACTTACAGGAAAATAAATCTTTGCACGAAGAATCATGGTACGTAGAGTCAACTCGGCGGACGAACAGAAGCGATATATTCCACGAGCAGACTCGCCAATGTTTATCACCCGTTTGACTAAATCGTACAAAGGCTTCCACTGCAGTTCCAGTTCGTCCGGTGAGATCAATTTTGATTTTCTAAACAGGCAATGGCGCAGGATTCATAACGTCGCTTCTTTCGATTCCGCAGACAAGAGCACAGACTAAATTTTTCTTGACAAATATTATCAACTGTTGTTTCATTTTCACCAGAGACTTATTTAGTAGGTGCTACAGCGTTCGGTGTAATTCCCATCTATTGATACATACTCCAACAATTTGTTCAGCGTTGTGCCAAAGACGGTCATCATGTGCGGCTCGAGATTCGGTATCGTCACCAATTCATACATCAACTTGACAAACGAGATGTGGTCGTCTTTGCCGAATTTCAAGCTATAAACCTTCATGAATCTGTGGGGAAAATAACATCATGACGATTGACATCATTCTCAAATTGCGTAGAGTCATAGTTTCTGTGAATCGGAGCAGAAAGGAAAAAAAACCTAAACTCTGGAAACACAACTTCCAGCTCACCCGCTAGATTAAACCGATTTGAAAAATTTAACAAAATTAACAAAAATCGCCAGGGTTTGTCGCAGCGAACAGAGAATCCCAAAGACCCTGAGACGAGTGAGGAGCAATGAATGGTATAACGCAAAAACGTGTGAAAAACTGAACCTGCGTAGCTTGTAAGTCGCCAGGACGCAGCCGGGCTGCAGTTGTCTGAGCATCGCAGCCTGGCCCAGTTGTCCCTTGATCTCAGCCAGGAGGGTCCTGGCTTCGTCGTCTAGCTCCTCCGCATAAGGCAGGAGCTTCTCGTATCCGTATTCCTTCTGGAATTGCGCGTTGAGGCTCTCGGTCGACGACTCCATCGTGACGTCGTCGTCGAAATCGTGAGTCGCTTTTTCCTCCATGATTCGCTCGTCCGCTGGCTGCTGCTCGGGGATAAATCGAACTGTTGAGGTTATGTTCGGCTCTGTCAGCGACGGAAACGACGACCGACAATGATCGCGATCTCCGCTCCCCACGTACCGCAAACCCGATTTGATGAGCCTCGCGACTTCGCGTATTTCTCGCCTTTGTCTCGGTTTTCACTTCATTTTCATCGAGTCATGTTCCTCAAGCTCGGTGCCATGTTTTTTTTTTTCGTTTTTTTTTCTTCAGTTTCAACCCGTGTCGCTCTCGCTGCGCCGCAGTGCAACACAAAAGCGGAAAAGCTTCCGTCACTGCTGCTTCGGCGATCGACCCCCACCAACGCCGACGTTGCCGATCCAATTTGACATGTCACTCCTCCGCAGTCCGGACGCAGAGCACGATCGACGACGACGCAGCTGATAGGCCGACCAGTTTGACTACGGGATCGGGCGATCGCGGCCAAGTTCGCGGCGGAGAATCACTTTCGCTTTCGCTTTCGCCTTCGTAACTGCGCGCTTCGGCTACGCGACTTCTTAGGGACCTCAGGCGCAGAACGTGTTTTCGAAGAAAACCCTTCCCGAGTAGCACAGATTTTGAAAGATTAGATTATCGAAACGATGACAATCATTTCGATAACTTCGATATTTTTGAGCCCAATGTCGGCTTAAAAGACATCTAAAAATGCACAAATTTCACAGAGTGAAAATCACCTTTTGGACGTAGGATAACTTACAGTTATCATTCGGGCAGACATTGGTAACCCCTTTCGATAACTTTTTCCTGCCAAATGTCTTTTTGCTATCTGAGTTGTTTACCTTTATTTTTATTTCATATGTCTTCATACGCAAAGAAAAATGTACACTTCGATAATCCATAAATAACGATATAATTTCTTTTAATACTTGGCATCGAGACGCTGCTGCGTCTCTCGATAAAGTTTGATGTGTGATGTCTGGGCGCCGCCGCGCGACTTTTCTGTAAATAGTTTCATTATTATATCAATATATAGCTAATGTACTACACACATTAGCTATATATTAATGATGATCATCGCCGAAGGCCGGCGAAATTTGCGAAGGCCGCGCGGCTCGCTAAACACCCTCGATTGATATTTTTTTTATCACGGCTACTGCATTGACAAATTTACAAATTCAAGTCGACTTCGAGAGCGGCATTGTCGTAGGATGTGCCGTTTGGCGAAGTCTCCTGCTTCTTCGTGTCTATCGCCGCCCACGATTGTCTCTCGCCCGAGGCGAAGATACCGTAGATCACGGCGCCAATGAGGTAGACCGAGCCGGCTATAAGGAACACTATTCTCCACTCTGCTGCAGTCTGTAAATAAATTTTTTTTTTACTGAGACGGCGATGATTTGTTCAACAAACGGTCACACTTGCGTATATCAATTTTGATAAACTTGTTGATACCAAATGTAACAATAAAACTAATGAGTAGGTACTAAAGTTCTTGCCTTGTTTTCAACTATGTAGCCCGAGATGATTGGACTGACTATACCAGGAATAGTGGCGATCGTGTTTCCGATTCCCATCATAACGCTGGCGTGTTGGGGCGCGATGTCCAAGTGATTAACGCTGGAAGAAAAGATACCGTGTTAGCAGCAGCAGCAGCTCGTTTTCGCGGAAAGTTTTTTTATTGCACTGTTAAAAATGTTTGCAAATTTACATTGACGAAAATTTCGTTCGTCAGCTGATATATTCAATTGAATGCAGGATGTAATAAAGTGACAAATTTTGATATTGACTAGGCTAATCACACGCGTTGGCGCGTGTGCCTGAAAAACTTGTAAAAATAGACCTCAGGAATTTTCAAAATATCGACTTTTAACCTATACCATCATTCTCAAGTCGCATATTCTACCCCCGAAAACACTGGTTATTAACCTCTTTTAATCGATTTTGAAAAAAATATTTTTTTGGCGACGAAAAAAATATTTTTTCTGTCAGAAATCGTAGATTCGGCTCCGGACCGAAAATCGACCCCAATTTTTTTTCTTTTCAAAATATCGACTTTTAACCTATACCATCATTCTCAAGTCGCATATTCTACCCCCGAAAACACTGGTTATTAACCTTTTTTAATCGATTTTGAAAAAAAATATTTTTTTGGCGACGAAATTTTTTTTTTTTCTGTCAGAAATCGTAAATTCGGCTCCGGACCGAAAATCGACCCCAATTTTTTTTCTTTTCAAAATATCGACTTTTAACCTATACCATCATTCTCAAGTCGCATATTCTACCCCCGAAAACACTGGTTATTAACCTCTTTTAATCGATTTTGAAAAAAATATTTTTTTGGCGACGAAAAAAATATTTTTTCTGTCAGAAATCGTAGATTCGGCTCCGGACCGAAAATCGACCCCAATTTTTTTTCTTTTCAAAATATCGACTTTTAACCTATACCATCATTCTCAAGTCGCATATTCTACCCCCGAAAACACTGGTTATTAACATTTTTTAATCGATTTTGAAAAAAATATTTTTTTGGCGACGAAAAAAATATTTTTTCTGTCAGAAATCGTAGATTCGGCTCCGGACCGAAAATCGACCCCCATTTTTTTTCTTTTCAAAATATCGACTTTTAACCTATACCATCATTCTCAAGTCGCATATTCTACCCCCGAAACACTGGTTATTAACATTTTTTAATCGATTTTGAAAAAAATATTTTTTTGTCGACGAAAAAAATATGTTTTCTGTCAGAAATCGTAGATTCGGCTCCGGACCGAAAATCGACTCCAATTTTTTTTCTTTTCAAAATATCGACTTTTAACCTATACCATCATTCTCAAGTCGCATATTCTACCCCCGAAAACACTGGTTATTAACCTTTTTTAATCGATTTTGAAAAAAATATTTTTTTGGCGACGACATTTTTTTTTCTGTCAGAAATCGTAGATCCGGCTCCGGACTGAAAATCGACTCCAATTTTTTTTCTTTTCAAAATATCGACTTTTAATCTATACCATCATTCTTAAGTCTCATATTCTACCCCCGAAAACACTGGTTATTAACCTTTTTTAATCGATTTTGAAAAAAAAAATTTTTTGGCGACGAAATTTTTTTTTTCTGTCAGAAATCGTAGATTCGGCTCCGGACCGAAAATCGACCCCAATTTTTTTTCTTTTCAAAATATCGACTTTTAACCTATACCATCATTCTCAAGTCGCATATTCTACCCCCGAAAACACTGGCTATTAACCTTTTTTAATCGATTTTGAAAAAAATATTTTTTTGGCGACGAAATTTTGTTTTTTCTGTCAGAAATCGTAGATTCGGCTCCGGACCGAAAATCGACCCCAATTTTTTTTCTTTTCAAAATATCGACTTTTAACCTATACCATCATTCTCAAGTCGCATATTCTACCCCCGAAAACACTGGTTATTAACCTTTTTTAATCGATTTTGAAAAAAAAAATTTTTTGGCGACGAAATTTTTTTTTTCTGTCAGAAATCGTAGATCTGGCTCCGGACCGAAAATCGACTCCAATTTTTTTTCTTTTCAAAATATCGACTTTTAATCTATACCATCATTCTCAAGTCTCATATTCTACCCCCGAAAACACTGGTTATTAACCTTTTTTAATCGATTTTGAAAAAAAAAAAATTTTTGGCGACGAAATTTTTTTTTTCTGTCAGAAATCGTAGATCCGGCTCCGGACCGAAAATCGACTCCAATTTTTTTTCTTTTCAAAATATCGACTTTTAATCTATACCATCATTCTCAAGTCTCATATTCTACCCCCGAAAACACTGGTTATTAACCTTTTTTAATCGATTTTGAAAAAAAAAAAATTTTTGGCGACGAAATTTTTTTTTTCTGTCAGAAATCGTAGATCCGGCTCCGGACCGAAAATCGACTCCAATTTTTTTTCTTTTCAAAATATCGACTTTTAATCTATACCATCATTCTCAAGTCTCATATTCTACCCCCGAAAACACTGGTTATTAACCTTTTTTAATCGATTTTGAAAAAAAAAATTTTTTGGCAACGAAAAAAAAAAAAAATTCTGTCAGAAATCGACCTCGGAAATTCTTATTTCAAAATATCACCTATTATAGGTTAATAAATTTTGCGGTGCTGCGCTCTTATAAACCTTGAAAAGGTGACAGGTGCTGCCCCGCCTGTCCTCTTATGACATTTTTCAAATTTTACACCAAACTGATTTTGTTTAGCACGGACTTTCCTGGCAACCAATCACATCTCTAACAGTTTGCTAACAATGCTTTCCGTTACTCATGAACTTTTTAAAAGAGGGATCTTTCTAATTTTCTTATGATTTAGTCAACATTATTTTAATTTATTATTTAAGAGAGCTTCCTTTACCTGTGACGGTAGCTCATACAGAATATTTTTAACAGTGTGCATAAAGAGAAATTACCTAAATCCGGACCACGCGAAACCACCCAAGCCCACGGCTATGGTGATACAGGCGACGGCTCCGGTGGCTGAGTGCACGAAGGCCGCGCAGGTCATGAATATCGTTTGACTCAGGAAGGCCCCGCAATTGAAGATTTTCCGAACCTACACGAATTACTGACGCATTGATCTTAAAATTACACCTTGCTTATCGGCATTTTTTTGTTTCTTATCATTTTCAACAGTCACCTGGGTTGTCGTGAGAATGTTTTTCGACCGAAGATGATCCGCCAGGTGGCCGGAGAACTGCAGGACGATCGCCATAACAAGATACGGAAGGGCGGAGAGAAATCCCGTTTTCTCAAGCTTGAAGTTCAGCACGTCTGAAACAATAACGGACTATAAATAACATGAGTTTACGGAGTAAACGACCGAGTTCGTCGCACTCACCACTCATGAACGTTGGCAACTGGGTGAGCATTGTGTAAAATCCCCAGTTTTCGCTGAAGTGGGCGGCGACGATGGCCCAAACTGGTGCCGACATTAACATCGCCTTCCAGGGATGATGGATTTTCTGAAACGACCCAATGATTAACATAATTTACGATTTTTTGCGTGCCAGAAATTATCTTTTCTTACAAGTAACTTTTTCTTCGCAAGAATTTTTATTTGTTGAGTGGCTACTGTTTTTATACTTCTCGCAACAAGTTTTGTTTTGAAAAAATATTGTTTGTGCCTTAACATACTTTACGATCCGATTCAATTAGAACTTAAGTGCACCGAGACAATAGAAAAAATCTTTGAGAAAGAAATAAATAGTTAACTTTTGTAAATAGTTAACGAACCTTTGTTTCCACGTTGCCGAGTGACTTTTTGATGTACTTAAGTTCCGCTTCGGTGATATGGGGATCGTCCTCGGGTTTATCGGTTACGATGTACCACCAGGCGACGAACCACAGGAGACCGATTATTCCGAAGACGTAGAATATCGAGGCCCAGCCCCAGTATTCGGCCATGAGGCCCGATACCGGCATCGCGAAGACGGTGCCGACGAAACTTCCGGAGAACGCGAGAGTCGCGAGCTTCGACCTTTCCAGGGGGGGCGCCCAGTTTGCCCACACCGCATGGATGCAGGGATATGTCACACCCTTAATTTATCAATCAATCGTGAATCAATATCTTATTTCTCATCATGAAAACTTCGAGAAAAATTGGAGCAAAAAGTCGTGGAAAAATTGGAGAAAAAGTCGTGAAGAATTGGGGGAAAACTCGTGAAAAAATTAGAGGAAAATTCGTGGAAAATTGAAGGGGAAGTCGTGAAAAATTGGGAAGGAAAGTTGTGAATATTTCTGAAGAAAAAAAAATCGTGGCAAATGAAAAATTACCTCAAACACTCCTTCGACAATCCGCAGAGCGATAAGCACGTAGACGCTTATCCTCGTGAGCGGCGGGGTAATGAGGGTCAGCAGCGCCGTCGCTGCGATACCGAGGCCAAAAACTCTCTTGCCTCCGATTCTAGCGGCTAGCCAGCCTCCCAATAATTGAGTGCTTATGTATCCGTAGAAAAATGAGCCCAAGACGTATCCTTGCACTTTGGAGTCCCAATCAAACTCTGGACCCTGAAAGAATCATTTGTTTGTGAATTTGTTTGTGATGTAAATCACTAATGAGATTTGTAAATAACATACGATGTAAGTGTTTCCATTCTCGTCGATTCTCGTCGAATTCGACGTCATGGCAACAATAGCGACGCTCAGATTGACCCTCAGAATGTAGGAAGTGAAGAATCCCAGGAACGCGAGAACCGCCACGACGTATCTACGCTTCTTCCAAAACCTCCATGTCAGCGCTTCGTCCTCTTCCTCTTCTTCTTCATACTGAACCCTGATGATGAATTAATTAAAATGAATTGAAATACTTCGGAGTAGAATAAATTTAAATCGTTTTGGGATTTATTTTCGTTGTATTTTTCGGTGAACTTAAAATAACACGAATTCTAATACTCACGTGCCATAATCCTTGTCTTTTTTCGTTGCTTCCACGGAAGTACTTTTTTTTCTCTCCATGTTAGCCTGGAACAACGAAAATAAAAGTGTTTATGAAAATGTTTGATTTTCAATATTATTGATGGGCACTTGCCCATCAATTCCATGACACAATTCCATGTGACCCTATGAGGAATTAAGGATTGCCATACAAAATATCAACAATTTTCGCCTTTCGTCCACATCAGCCGCGGCGGCGGATTCGAAATGATTTACTGTACAACTAGCGTCAAGTGCGAATGACCCTTCAGTCATTTTTTATTTTCATCACAATTTCCGTACGCAACTTCCGCATGCAAAAAAACTCACCATTAACGACGACTTACTCCCTGAATTTTTCATAATCGCCATGGCGATTATTCTCTCCGCTACCGAATATAATATAGTAAAATAGATATATCGGTAAGTCGAAAAAAAAAGTTTAAGTCGCGACTAATCGCGCCCAATTTTTCTGCCGAGAGTCGAGCGGACCGATATTAATTATCTTGCATCGCGCGAGCGATGCAAGAGAGCAGCTGTGATGATCGCGACTGCCGGAGCCGCCGAAGCAGAGCGATGAACTATCGCGCCTAACGCTAGCATACGTAGGTATCGATCGCTGCGGGACGCGGCAGCCACGCAACTTTGCCGTAGTCGTAGGTGGGAAGTGTGGGCGCTTCGCGCGGCGTCAAATTACTTTTCCAGTCGAAGGATCAACAGGCGACCGGGGAACAGGTCACCTGTTGACTTTGCGATCCGACACCGTTCATTTTTCTCTTTACATATTTGGAAATTGTAACATCAGGACTTTTCTATGTGATTTATTCATCTTCGTCTCCTTCTGCTTTGTTATTCCCATAATTTTTATTCACGAACCGATATCATTTAATAAGAATCTTTTGAGATAATAATAAGCGAACCAGTGCGAATTATTCGCCCGCGAAAATAGTCACGACGTAGTAAAGAAATTCCGACTTTCACATTTTGCCTTGTGGCGAAACCGCGAGGCTAAGATGCAGCCTGGTTGTCTGCATTGTAGTTGTACTACGATCCTTGAGTTAAAGTTTAATGGATTCCGCGTCATCCTCCATGATTTTGGCTACTATTTTGGCTACTATAAAAACGTCGCCTCCGTAGTATTCTACGGATAACATTTTTTATATTTTTTAAATTAATGTAACAATTAAATTAATTAAATTCATTTTAATGTTAATTTAATTTATTTTTAAATTTTTTAAATAAAACATTTTTAAACTGCCGAATAGTCGACGAATAAAAAAATGGCGGATGTGGCGTATTTTATATTCCAAAAATGTCACCTCCGTTGTACTCTATGGAAAACCCTTCAAGTTACATTTTACAATTGTTGAATAGTTGACGAATAACAAAAAAAATGTCGGAAGTCGCGTATTTCGTATTCCAAAAATATCACCTCCGTTTTATTCTATGGAAAAACCTTCAAGTTATATTTTACAATTGTTGAATAGTCGACGAATAAAAAAAATGGCGGATATCCTATGGAAAAACCTTCAAGTTACATTTTACAAATGCCGAATCGTCGACAAGATAAAAAAAATGGGGGCAGTGGTGTAGTTTGTATTCCAATGTCAGTAATATCGGCTTCGACCGACCGACGTAATTACGAATCGTACGATCCTACGTTACATAAAGAAACAAAATTACGTTTGAGCCGACCGCATCGTGTGTAGCCGCAAACCCCTCCGCAGACAAAACGCGCGCGTTGTCGCGTAATAACTCAGAGCTCGAGCTTTAATGGCATAATGGCACGATATATGACTCTCGGCCGTGTGCAGCACGCGTCAAAACTCGCATAACCCTCGCGACCGTTGACATGTCGTACGTGACCACCCTATTGAAAAGAACACCCACATGGAAATATTTATATGTAAAATATATGTTAACAAAAAGTTGTATATGCAACATATATGCGACATATAGAACTTTTCGTCGACATATATTTCACATATAAATATTTTCATGTGGGCAGATAGAAATCGATAGAAATTGACAAAAACCACATTGGTACAGATAAGATTATTTCAGGATCTATGCGACTTTTGTCCATTCCTGTCGGTTTCTATCAGTTCTTTTCAACAGGACAGATAACAAAAAGACATCTGGCACATAAAAGTTATCCTGGGTTAAGAAGTTATTAACTTATTATTATAAATTAACAACTTATTATTATCCTGGGGTAATAATAATTTAAATGGGTTACTAATGTCTGCCCGAATGATAACTGTAAGTTATCAGGTGTCCGAAAGTTAACTTACTTAGTTGCTTAGTTAACTTACTTAGTTGCTTAGTTAACTTACTGAGTTACTTAGTTAACTTACTGAGTCACTTAGTTAACTTACTCACTTAATTGGATTACTTAGTAATCCATTTGGATAACTTTTACGCGCCAGAGACGTCTTTTTGTTACCTGGGTAGTTCGGTTGGAATTCCAAGCTCCTCCCTCCACGGCTCTCATTCTCTCGTGCCACCTCGTGGCAGCGCAATAACAGCTCTTTGTTATCCCACAAGCCAAATTGTTTGCCAATGTAACGCGAGATTCCGGTACTGCAGCCGCCGCACAGGAGCTACAGGCCTCCCTAACGCTACACAATTATTTCCGAATCATCAATAAAATTACTCCAGTCGCACACGCTGTTTCTTTTTCTATCAGCTGCTACGGCGAGAATTGCAATTAACGCGCACCCTGCATATTGCATTCATATCCTGATTGCCTGATTCATCCTGATTGCCTATCGATATCAGCTGAGCGCGGGCACAGCTGATGTGTCGAACGTCGATAAAAAAAACATTTACGACGTGCGACGGCGAGAGGGAAAGCGGGTATTAAAATAAAGCAGATATCGATAGGAGAGCAGCGAACCTTCGGCTATGCGGCCTTCGGCCTCGAGGGAACTTTTACTCGCGATGTTTTCAAGGCTAAAGGTGCGCCTGCCCTCCTGCCGGTCGAATCCGGCCCGACTTGTTTAGTCGCAGCGACTAAACACCCGTGGACTGAAAATATTTTCATTGTTAGATATAGGTTGCATCTGTTTATATATCTGTCGTCCAAGAAGTAACGGTCGTTTCGCTGCTTTCTTTGGTTTCGCGTAATTGGTCGGAAAAATGGAGACTTGCGCAGAGCGCCAAGAAAACACAGCAGCGGCGCCGCGTCGTCTGCTCCTGAAAGATGCGACAGCTGCTATAACTCCCGAAGTGTTTATCGTCGCAACAAGTAGGTAAGCAAGGAGGCCCGAATGTCCGATGGTGTCGCAAAGACAGTTGCGGAAGCTATAGCGATCGACATTTCTGTTTCTGCCGACCTTTCACTTTTATATTTTACATTTGGTCACGCGGCGGCCGCGCTGCTGGCGCCTTTCAAACGACGAACGAAAACTTTCCCTGTGTAAAAAAGTTTGACAAAAAAAGTAACGGTTTACCGTTACGCTTTTTATTAGGCCACTTCGTGGCCTAATAAAAATCGTATCTGTTTCGAAAAATCAGCGGATCGACACGTAACTAAATTCAGTTTGCGAAAACAATGTATACTTCGCCAGTTCATTGGGGCCATAATTCTAATCGTCGAAACCAGCTTTTGGCGGGCGACGAACATAATCGACAATAATTCCACTGAACCATCTGCGGAATCCTCGAAACGCCTCGGAGTTATCTTTACGACTTATTTTTTTACGACTCGACTCGGCGTGACGAATTTATTTGAGCATCCAATAATTACGAATTATCGGTAATTTCTTCGACACGTCGTTCCGTCTGTTACTCACCGCTTATAATTTTTGTCACTCAAGGTCGACGCAGTTGCAACCCATAAACAAAAACAGACGAAAACCAACTGGGTGGATATTAAAAAAAAAACACACGCTTTGTCTCCGTGACCCAAACACGCACTGACAATCCGCGAACCCGACTTTTCGCTGAATTCGTGGACACCTGCTGGAACGCGCTCGCCAGGCTTGCAACGCGAAACCGGGAACGAGACTAACTCGCTCTGCCGCTGGGTAGCTGGGTTGATGTCGCGCGACCGGAATACGTATAACGAAGCGATAAGTCGAGGCGCGTCCAATGCCGGAGTTAGTAGGTAACGCGTGGCCGGGGAGAAAGAGAGAAAGAGAGGCTGTGCAGCGCAAATCACATGAGCCCGGCTCGGCCTAAGGAGCGGCAAAGGTGACCGCAAGTCCGCGTATCCCGGGATATTCCGTTAAAGAAAGTCGTATCGCGCGCGAGCCTATCGACGACGCGTTGTGCCTACTACACTTCCTTGCGCTGATTGCTGTAAAAAGTAAACAATAAAAAACACGTACGAACCGGCCGGGTTGCGCCGGGACGGCGATAGACCCGGCGGTCGGAGCTTCTGATCTAACTGTTATTGTAGGTCGGCCTATGATACATAGTGCAGTTGTGTATATTGTAGTACATCGATGCTTACGATATTTTTCCTTTGTTTTATTATAAAGTTTGCGTAAAGACAACTTCGGAGACAAGATGGGAAGCTGCAAGGATATAGAGGCAGTTTTGACATTGATAAACTGTAGGGTTCCACTATTTTATATGACAGCAGCGAGAATTCACAACTTGCGGATCCCCGGCCGCATTATGTTTGCGTAATGACAACTTCGGAAACAAGATGGGAAGTAGCAAGGATGATGCCAATTTTGACATTGATGAACTAGGTCCAACTATTTTATATGACAGCAGCGAGAATTCACAACTTGCGGATCCCCGGCCGCATTATGTTTGCGTAATGACAACTTCGGAAACAAGATGGGAAGCAGCAAGAATAGTGCCAATTTTGACATTGATAAACTAGGGTCCAACTATTTTATATGGCAGCAACGATAATTCACAAATTGCGGCTCCGCGGCCGCATTATGTTTGCGTAATGACAACTTCGGGAACAAGATGGGAAGCAGCAAGAATAGTGCCAATTTTGACATTGATAAACTAGGGTCCAACTATTTTATATGACAGCAGCGAGAATTTACAACTTGCGGAACCACGGCCGCATTATGTTTGCGTAATGACAACTTCAGAAACAAGATGGGAAGCAGTAAGGATAGTGCCAATTTTGACATTGATAAACTAGGGTCCAACTATTTTATATGACAGCAGCGAGAATTCACAACTTGCGGATCCCCGGCCGCATTATGTTTGCGTAATGACAACTTCGGAAACAAGATGGGAAACAGCAAGGATAGTGCCAATTTTGACATTGATAAACTGGGGTCCAACTATTTTATATGACAGAAGCGAGAATTCACAACTTGCGGCCCTGCGGCCGTGCAACGCCGGCCCCGTTGCTCGCCGCACGGTACCTAGTGGTACGTGGTGATGGATTTCACGAAGATGTATAGAGATCGTCCAACCTAAAGGTCATCAAGCTTTGAGTGCTGCGTTTATTTGCTATGTATATTAGCTATGCTTATTTTATACTTTTTTATCATCTCGAGTATATGTAATTTACAATGAAGAATCTGCATCTTCATTCTCCGAAAATAGAGAAAAAATTCGCGGTTCAATGAGCGGCACCAGGATCAATTTTTAACGATTAGCGCGTCCAGACGATCGATAATGTCGATTAACGCCGAGTACGTAGCGCGCTGATCCGATTGATGCGCATCGAGAACCACCTCAGCGATAAAATGACAATAAAGCGAATGAATCGTTGTAAAGAAAAAAAAAATCAGGTGCCTTCTTTACCGATCGAGCACCTAACCCTCAAATTAGCGCTAAAAAACGCGATTCTCTCCAGCCTGCGTTTTCATTGTTGTTGTTGTTTTTTCCGACCTTGGACTATAAACGAAAAGGTCAAGAGTCAAAGTTGTCCGGCCAACTTTGTACGGGCGACGGAACGTCGCGATTTTCGCTCTCGACGTCGACCCGACGAGAATCGCGAAAAACATTCGTGCATTATTAAGTTGTCATCACTGCGTACACATCGCGCCAGTCACCTGGTGCTCCTGTCATAATTTTGTTGTTGACATCAATCGAAACTCCTCCGTTACTTCGTGGCGATAATGTCGATCGCGCGACGCGACCAGACGATGCTGTTGTTCGTTGACTCGCGATGACCGATGTTTTCAGTTGCAATAAAGGTCAGTGGTCGACTCTCGTCGTTGGGTTTTACGACAAATCAACTTCTCCAGTTCTCGAGGATTCTAACCTCTTTTTCCGAATTTTTCCCCAATTGTTAACACGGCTCTCGTCCTCCGCCCTCACCGAAGTTGGCGCATTTCGAAAACTTCGCAATCGTGATTATAATTCCAGATTTGGTTACTGGAATTTGTATTTTTTGTTTTTTTGTTTGGATAGTGGATGGGACGAACCCTTGAAAATTTATGTCTTCTGTTTTACGATAAACAATGAAAAGTATGTCAGACTCTACGTCATTTATTTTCTTTGTTTCAAATAATGCTGAACTTTTTTTTAACCTGATCTAGCGATATTCTCAGTAAATAATAATTTCTCAAAAAGTGAAAAGTTGTGTTCTTGAATATAAATATCGAAACAATAATATCAGTGGAATTGCATTTATCGAGTGAGCCTTCATGCATTCATACTCTCAACAAATATATTTTGGGTTTTCGATTATTGAGACTGGTGGATCGTTATGATGTTGCACGGATCTTAATGATTCATGCATTTCAAATAGGATTTGGATATGCCTTATGTAACTCCCGGGATTAAGCGTTAATCCAGCCTGTCTTTTGTTCCCTCAGTTTATCGGCGAGTCGATTTCTCATGATAGAATAACGAGCCTCGCGCCACAATTGCTGTATCCAAAGATCGTCAACATGGACAGTCTGTTCACGCAAAATGTGTCCGACGAGTTGGAGGATATTCCTCACACCCAGGAGCCTGTGTGGATACTTGGAAAGAAATATAATGCAATTAAAGGTTTGTTTGACAAGACTATTTGCACTATATCATTTATTCATTTATTTATTTATTTATTTATTTATTTATTTATTTAACCAAGAGAAAACGTTTAATGCAATTAAAGGTTTGTTTGACAAGACTATATGCGTTATATTATTTATTTATTTATTTATTTAAAAAAGAGGAAGCGTTTTATCTAACGAGAATCAGAAAATTAACATAGCAATTGAATTGTTTCAGAATTGGACGCGATAAGAAGGGATATCAGGTCCAAACTGTGGTTCACTTATCGAAAGGGGTTCGTCCCAATTGGGGGTGTGGGCTCCACTTTCACGTCCGACAAGGGATGGGGCTGCATGCTCAGGTGTGGCCAGATGGTCCTAGGACAAGCACTGGTTTCCCTTCACTTAGGTACCACCTTTTTCTTCTCTCCCACAGAATCAATCACAACTATAGAGTAATTCTAATGAAATATAGTTATTAAAAAATAAAATGACTATTGCTATATTGAATAAAAATAAAATTACTCAACTATACAAATAGATTTTTTTTAAATTGGATACAGGCAGAGATTGGCAGTGGATACCGCAGACGAAGGACAGCACGTATTTGAAAATCCTGAGTCGTTTCGAGGATCGACGAGCCGCGCCGTTTTCCATTCATCAAATCGCCCTCACCGGGGCCTCGGTGGGCAAGGAAGTCGGCCAGTGGTTCGGCCCAAACACCGTCGCCCAAGTGCTCAAGTACGTAACGCAATTGCAGCCTCGTTGCAACACGATAGTCCCGCTTGCAACTACACTGTTAAAAATGTTTGCAAACTTACATTGCCCAAATTTTATTCGTGCAACGCAATAAAATTATATTTTCAACTTAATACAGGAGTTTAGTCAAATTGCAAATTTTTATATTAAACTTCGCAATTTTCATAGGATTTAGTTAAAATGACGTTAATTTTATACGTCGCTTGTGTATTAAATTTCAAACACCAGTTTATGTAAAAGAGCTTTCTTCGCGTGTAATGGAAGCTCATAGAAAATATTTGTAACAGTGTAGGTTTTCGCAGTTTCTAACGATTCGTTTTTACAACGACAGAAAACTAGTTCTGTTCGACGACTGGAGCTCGATAACGATACACGTCGCGCTCGACAATACGTTAATTGTCAACGACGTTTGTAAGTATAACGACTCGGGATGATGATACGGAAGATAAGCGCGATCTTACTGAGATGAAGTAATTGCAGTAAGACAGTGTCGTGTGGAGGGCGGCACATCGGCGGTCGTCGAGGGCGACGAACCCCTCAGGGCGCCGAGTCAATGGAAGCCGCTGTTACTTCTCATACCGCTTCGGCTGGGCCTGAGCGACATTAATCCAGTTTACATAAATGGCCTTAAAGTGAGCAATTTTCTCGATGCTCGCAGTTATCTACTGACACTGTGATCTCAACTTTTTTTCTCTCGGTTTCAGGCATCTTTCAAGATCCCTCAATCGTTGGGAGTGATAGGGGGAAAACCGAACCTCGCGCTGTATTTTATTGGCTGTGTCGGTACGTAAATTTGAGAAAATCGTCTGTAAAATATTACAGACGTAAAACAAAATCGTCCGCGGCGGATTTTTGTATCGCAATTGACGACACAGGTGACGAAGTTATTTATCTGGATCCGCACACGACGCAGAGGTTCGGCAGCGTCGATCAGAAGATGGACGACATCGACGTGGAGATGGATGCGACGTATCACTGCAAGACTGCCAGCCGCATTTCTATCACGGGGATCGATCCGTCGGTGGCTCTTGTTAGTCAGATTTTGCCTCTTCTCCCGTCTCTTATTACTCAAGATACTCAAGTTTTTTTTTTCATTTTTCAGTGCTTCTTCTGCGCGACAGAAAAAGACTTTAAATCGTTGTGCAGATCGATGCAAGAGGATCTCATAGCCTCGGAAAAGCAGCCGCTGTTCGAATTGTGCGCCGAGAGACCAGCCAATTGGTCGCCTACCGAAGATGTCGCGACCGAGGCCTTAGGCACCGCAGCCTCTAATCGTACGTTTCTGTTTCGTTTTTTCGCTTCAATATTATTTTCTCTCCGTTGCTCGGGTAATTTTTCCCGAAACGATACAATTTTTTTCTTTCCTTTTTCAGTGCTCGATCTCGATCCCCTCGACCGACAGTACGACACGTCCGACGAGGACTTCGAGTTGTTGGGTTGACGATAAGCAAAAACGAACCTTTTTTCCCTTTTTCTACGGGGCCCATTTTGGAACACGCGGCTAAACGCAACCCGAAGGCCCAGAGACGCCAGATTAGGGGGAGCTAAAAACGCTAAATCGATAATAAATGAATTAATTATAAATAAATAAATAAATGAAGAAATTTGATAAAACGAGACCGGAGAGTTAGGTAGAAAAGAACCGATTTATTCTCAGATATATCGTTAATTATTTTCATTCGTTTTCGTCTCGAAATCCAAGCAGATTCGACGTAACGAGGATCGCGAGAGAGATAATTCCCGAAAAAATTGAGTGAACAAACGAGGTTGTAAATACTGTTTGAGTCGCACACAATACGACGGTTTTCAAAGACGTAACCGGCGATTCGATGACTTTACACGACCACTTTTGCACTTTTGAACTTGCACGAATGACGCGCGGATCGTCGCGCCGCGACTCGAGGATTAACAATCGATATCCGAAATATTCGTATTTTGATTTTCGATTAACTGTTGATGCTAAAAATGGAAGAAATACTTTGGGCAAGAGTGAATCGATACGCAAACTTGTAAATACTCTATAAATGTAAGCTCCACGTTTTTACGTATTACCAATCGCTTCAATGTGAACGCACGACATATTTTTCCTCGACGAAACGTCGAGACTCGCGACGAGATTTCCCCGCCGCTCAGTTCTCGGGAAATCCTATAGTTATCGCGTAGGAGTTGTTGTGATCGCTGCTGAATTTGTACACGAGCTCGATTAACTTATGTAAGATTAAAAATTCGTGCCACGATTAACCGGCCCCCACACTGTTGAATAAATTACTCGACATTATTTGCAATCATTACCTGTTCTATAGCCGAGTTTATTACATATAATAATGTGGTAACCACGTTTTTATTTTAATGTTAATTTTTTTCCTTTTTTCATTATAAGAAGTTGATCAATTCTTGCAAAACCTCGCAACGTTATGTTTTTCGGAGCAAAATTCGTTCAACAATCTCAACTGATTCTCGCGCGCGTTATTTTTCAGCTCTTCGGTGAATTTCTGTTGTTCCTCGCGGCGTTGCTCGACCAAAAATCTCCGAGACTCCACCAAGACTTTGCCGCCTTTCTTCGCCAGCGGCGACAGATTCTCCAACTGCTTCGTCATATTATTGGCCACCCAGATAATATCGAATCGATCGGCGTATTCACTCTTGTTTTTGTAATTATTCAGCGCTGCGACGGGATGAAAAATGATCTGAAAAACGTCCACGCAGATCGCGTTGATTATCTCACGACTGAGATTGATAGCAAAAATGAGACGAGTGCAATCAACCTTTGCATTCGGTACGTCGATCCAAGAAATATTCTCGTCGTTTATTCTCATTTTGTTTCCCAAGCTCCACGACTCTTGTTCAATCTCCATGTCCGGCATTTCGGTGATTAAAGTGCCGTTCAAGATCGACGGATCGCGGTGAGCGGCGATGGCGTCGGGGCACAACGGTTCGTTCTTTCTGATCTCGTGAATCGTTCTCATTACTTCGGCCTCCGCTACGTCCGTCGCCCGTAATTTTCTGTGCGAGAGAAGACGAATTGTATCGAAACTAATGATCTATAACTATAGCCATAGATCATTTGTTTTTTTTTAATTAATTTTTTAAACAAAAACTAATGATAGACTAATGAAACCCAATTAATTTATTGAAACTGAAATTAATGATCTATAACTACAGCTATAAATCATTACTTTCAAGAATCTCAATGATCAATCGCGATTAGGCCAGTAAATTGTCTCGAAAATCGACGCCTGAAAAATATTATTTTATACAATAAGCAATTCATTAATCGCGATTACTTATTCACATTCGACTCGTCGAGAGCCCAAGTGAAATATGGTCCGCTCGTGATATCCTCCGTGTAGGCATAATGCAAGAATCCCCCTCCGTGCGCCGTCACGTTGCTCAAGAGAGTCGGATTGCTTCGCGCGGGTTCGCCCTCCAGCCACGTAAACGCTATTCCGTTGTTCCTCCAAAATCTGTACTCGTGCAGCGTCAGATTCGGATGACCCCGTTCCTTCAGCACCATGTGAAAGTCCCAGTCGAAGACACCGTCACGGTAGTCGTAGCGAGTGGCCAGCGATTTTCTCACTCGTCGATCCCAGTACTGAATTATCGGGACGCCTTCGCAAATGGCTCTGCTCCAGAATCTAAATTTTGGGCATTTCAGGCCAGCGATGATTAATTAATGCTATCAATAGCTCATTAATAAAACTAATAATCGATAATTAATAAAAATTAATAATAGCCCTTTAATAAAATTATTAACAACTAATATCTAACTAAAGAAAATTAATACAGCTAATTAATAATAAAAAATCACCTGACGCCCTAAAAATAATAAAATGTTGCGACGATCCATTGGTATTTTTGTGAAAAACCTACTTGAAAATCTCTTCAATGATATCTCTGTCTCTGTGCTTGAATTTGTCCAAATTCAGCCAGGGACAATCGACAGTCTGGGTCGGAATGTCACACAGTCTGTTGATCCTACCGGCCAAATATTTGGCGGTCGCTGGCCGCAATAAAGTGTTGCCATAGACTTCCAAGTAGTACCGAGACGATTCCTGCAACCCTTAAACGTCCACGTTTTTAATTTACCATGTATTTTAATGTTCAAACATAAAAAATTGAATACCCAAGTTTTCCTCCAGGCAAATGCTGAGCAACAAGATCGATCGCGCCGCCTGCTCCAGAGTCGATTCGATTATGTGAAAGTGAATAACGCGCTTTTCGTGAGCGTACGAAGAGGCCAAAGTCTTGGCCACGTGCCTCGCGTCTCCGGCTCCGACGATCAAAAATTCCAGCGGCTCGCGCAAATCCGTCCTCAAGCTCTCGTTGATTTCGCACTGCAGATCCAAAGGCGGACTGTAGCCCCACCACATTTTTCCGATATCTCGAGAGAATCCTTTTCCTTGTTTTCCCTACTAACGCACCTTCACTACCGTCGCCGCGATGTATCGCGTTTACGTTTCACGCATTTCCGTTGACTCCGTTGCCTTAGAAACGACATCCACGTTCGATTCTGTACGCAACGCGAACGGAATATATAATACGTATTAAAAGGAGACACGACGAAAAATTCGTGGGGCTCAAAAAATGAATCGTAGATCTCTAGAATACATAATAATAATAAAAAATATAATAAAAAGTATGTCTCGTCGATCACCGAGCTGACGCAGAGAAGAAGATTCGGGTTCGAGTCAAAGAGAAAATCATCAAAGTGTTGATATAATAAACTCCTTTCGACATTGTATTAGCGACGTTGTTCGGCGGCGTCGTTATCAGTGTTATAAAACCATTAATTTATTTGTGATAATATAGATTCTGTGACACAGATAAAAAATAACTCCTCCCCCGTGCGATCCCATCGGATCGACCCCACTGGCAGCGGCGGCAATGAGATTTTCATTATTCACAAGTTCCTCGAGACGGTTTTGTCGTAGCGCGTGGGGGGTCTACTTGTCTCGCTTCTTCTGCGCTCGTTTGTTGCCGCATCGCTGAAGAATATCCGTGACGTGTCCTTTGTGCTGGAATATCGCGACGAGCTGCGTTCTCGCCTCGTTCATCCCCTCGCTTATCAGACTGCTGCGTTGCATGTTGCCCTTGATCAGCTCGTTGGCGCGCTCCAGGCCGTCGTCCTGTCGGTTCTTACCGATCTGCTGCGACTCGAGCATCACCAACGTCGTCTTTAGTTTCTCGTGAACCTGGAAAGACGCGTCGATTTACCGAGTTTATTTCGAGTCATTAAGCAGTTGTTATAATCGCAAAGGTAATTAATTGTTGCAACTAGAGTTGTGAATCTCTTAATCTCGAAATATTTAATAACAATAAACATGGAGAGATTGTAATATAATGTGCACGTCTTTTCATGGCTGCAATGAATATTTATTCTCATTAGAATTTTATGGTAATTCTCCCACAAAAAAGTGAAATGCAGTTGATGCATTACGAAGGCAATGGACGATCGTGCTCCTTCATTTTTTTTCCCAATTACTCTCAATTGGTTATTGAAAATGAGGTATTTCAGTTATGAAGCTATGAAGCTATTCGAAATTATGAACTTATGAAGCTATTCGAAAGTTCATACGTTATTTTATAATCGCTGCAATTTATTGTTGTTAAGTCGCAGCTACAAAATAAACTGCGCTGAAAATGTTATTTCTTAAAGCAATGAGGATTTCTACATTTTTTTTTTATTTACAACCCTGGTTATAAGTAACTTGGCGATTCGCTCGCGATTGATCAAAGGGAATCGACGTAATCACCTGCTTCTCCAGCTCCGCCAAGTCCTCCATCTGCGCAGTCAGATGGTAGACCTTCCAGCCGTTTATCTTCTGCAAAACGTGCTGCTGCTGGGCAAGTTCGGCGACGGTCGGCCTTCGTTCCTCGCGGGGTCTAACGTCGCCGGGCCTTCGGTAATGATGCAGCCGGCTGCCCCATCGGTTTTTCCAAGAGGATCCTGCAATCAGGTTCGAAATTGTAGTTTAACACGAAGAAAAAGCGCCCGAGGTGAAAAAAAAGATACGTGAGAATCGGAATCTCGCTCACTCAGTAAACTCGGCGTCGGCCTCGACCTCGTGACGACTGCCGACTGCTGATGCCCGGCCGCGTGTCTCGCGTCGTGCTGCTGCTGCTGCTGCATGTCGATCAGCTGCTTCCTCTCGAACTTCTCCTTCGGCTGCTCGTCCTTGATCTTCAGTTTCTCCTCGGTTATGAACTGCATCTCCTCGTCGTTGTACCGAAGCTCGGTGAGCTCGACGCCGGTGAGCTGCTGTTTGCGGGGCTTTTTCCGCGGCGACATCTCCATCGTCTGATTTATCGTTATCCTCGACTGCTCGGGCTCCTCGTCGAGGCCCGGCGAGGACGTCGCGGACACCGTCGTGGAGCCCGAACTCTGGCACCCGCCGCCGTCCCGGTCGCCCCGCGGCGAACCCGGCGGACTGCAGGCGGATGACGCCACCGACGGCAGAGCCGCGAGAACGGGCACCAAGTTTTTCGCAGCTCCTGAGAAAGAATTCCAACATCGTAATTTTACTTTTCCTCAATTTTTTTTCCTCGATGTCAACACAACATTTCTCTTAGAAGTAAGTCTGCTAGTGTAAGCGTTCATTTGTTTGTAAACCCAAATTTTACTTTACTAGAGTAATCACACGCGCTGGCGCGCGTGCTTGAAAAACTTTCCGACAAAATCGACATCAGAAACATTTTTCTTTTCAAAATATTAACTTTTAACCTATACCACCATTCTCAAGTCGCATATTTTACCCCCGAAAACACTGGTTATTAACCTTTTTTAACCGATTTTGAAAAAAATATTTTTCTGACGACGAAAAAAATATTTTTTCTGTCAAAAATCGTAGATCCGGCTCCGGACCGAAAATCGCCAAAATCGATCTCAGAATTTTTTTTCAAAATTTCATGTATAATAGACGAAACAATTTTGCGCAGCTGCGCTTTTATACAGCTGTAAAAGGTTATGGGCACTGCCGCACCCGTCGTCTTAAGCCAAATTTCACATCAAACTGATTTTGTTTACAACGGACTTTTCTGATAAATCAATAGAATAAATAGAATAAATAGACTAGAAATTGCGTACCCTTTGCCGGTGAATTATCGTGATCCCGTTTCCTCAGTATACTCGGCCGTGGTGAGGCGTTGGGCTTCGTGTGGGTCTCCTCGTAGCTCGTGGGCTCGACGAGCAGCCTCACGGGCTGCACGGTGGCCGGACGATATTGGGAATAAACACCTGCGAATAAGAAAAAAATAAATATTCATTTCAGTCTCTCAATTTAAGTTCCAATTTACACCCGATATAAATATTTTTAAATCTCTCGGTAGGTGTAAATGACGTGATTCTAATAAAAGTCTCACCCGATGACTCGACGGAGTAATACGTGGTGGTTGTCTGAGGTGAATTGAGGTATAAACCCTGAACCGCTTGCGTTGGTCCCGCGGTTATGTTGTTGTTGCTGCTGTTGTTGTTGCTGTTGCTGCCGCCGCTGTTATTCGTCAGCGTTGTGTTGTTGCTGTTATTATTGTTGGTGCTGTTGTTACCGTTGCCGCTGCCACTCGCGGCGCCGCTTGCATTTCCCGGCGTGATGCGAAGACTCGGCTGCTGCTGGACGACGGTTGGCGACTTGATCTGTATCGTTTGCGCTATGCTCTGCGCGGCTATCGTCTTCACGGTCGTCGGGGTTGTCCGCGTTGGCGCGAGGGGCAACGAGTGAAGGGCCATCCCGGTTATTCGGGCGACAGGCGTCGACGTTGGCTGAGAGACGCGGGCGATCCCGGCGGCCGCCGCGCTCGCCGTCGTCGCGATAACTCGGGACATCGTCCCGCCGACACCGGCGTTGCCACCGATGTTCGAGAGCGAGGTGACCGTTTGAACGACCCTCGGGACACCCTGAGATTGAGATTGTTGCACCTTTGAGCAATGAAATGTTTTATTTAAAAATGAATAAATTATTTATTAATTTTGTCAAGATGAAGTGATTTATTAATTTTGTCAAGATGAAGTGATTTATTAATTTTGTCGAAATGAAACGATTTATTCGTTTTGTCGAGATGAAATGATTTATTAATTTTTGTCGAGATGAAACGATTTATTAAGTCTGTCCAGATGAAACAATTTATTCATTTTGTGGAGAACTACACGAGTAGAATTGTTATACTCGGAAGATTTTCGACACCTACTATCAATAACCTATTGACATCTAAGGAGAAAACGAACCTGCTGTGGCGGAAGAACGATGCGGCTCACATTGGCGGTCGTCGAGCCCGTCGTGGGATTTATGGTCAACTGTCGCGTGCCGCCCGTAGGTTGCACGGTGACGGATGCGGCGCTGGTGATGCGATTCGTCGAGGCCATCACGGGAGTCACGGCGATGCGATTCACGGTTCCCGCCCCGGTGAGGGGCCTAGCTGTCTGATTTGACTGCGGATAATAAATAAAGGACATCTAAATAAAAATAATTACTGGGTTGAAGGACATCGGTCGATGATCATATACCTTTGTACAAACAAATATGTAATACACATCCCTGCTTAATAATTCCCATTGACACTGATAGAAACCGATCAAATGGACGAAATTCCGATTGAAAAATAATCGGTTCAAACAGGTTTCAATCGGATTTTTGTCCGTTTTATTCCTTCTAATCGGATCTTTTAACCAGGGATGTAACCAATAAGAAGCGTTTATTACTGCTACTAAAAAACGACAGTGATCGTATTGTAGCTAAAGACAAAGTGAAAGGTTCAAATGCGGCGAATCGTTTCGGACTCACGTTAAAAAAAATGTAAACAAACGAAATACCTGCTGAAGTGTCTGCTGCACCGACGGCCGTCCCGGCTGGACTGTCGTCGTTATGCTCGAGACTTGAGCGGTCGGTGGACGGTGGACCTGAGCGACGGGTATGCGAGTTATGTTGTTGCCGGTCTGAAGCACCGGGGCGATGAGCCTCGAGGGAGTCCCCTGGATTCCGGCGGTGACCATCGTCGCCTGAACCGGCCGCCCTTGACCGGGAGCTACCAGACGGGGCTGCTGCTGCCCGCTGTAAACCGCCGCCGGCGGTCTCGTCGCGATGCGACTTCCCGGGGGCACCGGCGCCGCATGCCTCTGCGGCTGTGCATACACGACCGACGTCGTCTTTGGTTGCCATTGGGGATTCGTGACGGTGGTGCTTATTCTGCGGAATGAAAATTCTGCGTTTGCAACGAATTTGGGGTTTACGCCCTAGCCATCATTTCCCTCTTTCGGTTTTAATCGCCAGTGTATTTTGTTCGTTGACTTATTTCAAACGGACGGTAAAATATTTGTGAATATAACAAATCTCGATTTCCTCCCACCCCAATCAGCGACCATTTTTTCCTCCAATCAGCTACCAATTTTTTCCCCCTACCAACTATCAATTTTTTCCCCAATCGACTATCTATTCCCCCCCCCCCCCCCCCCCCCGCAAACAGCTACCAATTTTTACGCCAATCAAGTGTCGATTTCCCCCCTCCCCCCCTAATCAGCAACCAATTTTTTCACCCAATCAACTAACGATTTTCCTCTCCCCAACCAGGTAGCAATTTTTTTTCTCCAATCAACTATCGATTTTTCTTCCCTCAATCAGCTGACAATTTTTTCCCCCCAATTTACTATCGATTTTTTTACCCCCAATCAGCTGACAATCTTTTTTCTCCAATCAACTATAGATCCCCACCCTCAATCAGCCATCGATTTATGGGGAATATTCTGGATAAAGGGGGATCAATTCTTATTGCAAACGATTCGATACCCTGGCCTGGATGACGGGACGGATTGTCCTGCTGAGGCCCGAACGATCGGCGTCGCCACCGTCGATCTCGGTGCCGCGATATTGGCGACCGCCGCCGGTCCTCGTGGCACGTGATACGTCGCCGTCGGCAAGCTCGTGACTATTTGCTGGGCAACGGCCGGCTGCGCCTGCTGCTGCGACTGTTGCTGCTGCTGTTGCGGCTGAGCCTGAGACTGTTGCTGCTGCTGCTGTGGCTGTCGCTCCACCGTGCTCAACATTCCTGGTGATATAATTCTCACTGTAGAACCCACAGAACAGAGCTGCAATGTGCGCGGTACACATGAAACAAACGTACACAAAAAACATTATTGTCAAAGTGTGAAAAAGCTAGGGACGAAATTGTCGACTGTTAAGACGCTAATTCCGAAATCCTCTATTATTTCCATGCAAATGAAATATCGACTTGTGCCATTCTGGCAATTTTGCTTCCTCACAATTCTGTAATTCTGTAAATTTATTAGCTTGGTAAAAAAAAAAAATGAAGTGTTTTTTCTCAGAATAAAAATTTAAGACTTGAAGTTGTGAGGAAGCAAAAATGGCAATTTTGCTTCCTTACAATTCTGCAACTCTGTAAATTTATTAGCTTAATCGTAAAAAAATAATTTTTTTTTTTCTTCTTATATTTAAAGTTTTGCACAATCAAAAGCAGGAAAAAAATTGCAGGATCTTTACCGTTGTCGTTATTTTACTGGCCTCTGTGGAGGAAACCACGCCGGCTTGAACCACAGGCTTCATGAGTGATAATTTTGGGTTCAGATCCAGCGACACAGATTTGCCAACCAAGGCGCTCGGTGTTACCACCGTCCCTATGACGCTCTGAACCGGCTGAATCGTCTGGACATTGCTCTGAACTATATTCTGCACTGTCTGCACACTCTGCAGGCTCTGTATCGTTGCCAGACTGTGAGGTACGTTTGGGGTACTCGTCTCTGGTAGACACTTCTCTCCTCCACCCTCCAAAGGGTTTACGTTGCTGCTCATTTCTGCTATAAACAAAAACAAATAAACATACATTTTTTCGAAAATTTATACAAAAATTTTATTATGTTTTTTACTTTAAAAAAATCGTAAATATCCAATTTATTTTTTTTTTTTTTTATTTTATTTTTTTTCGAAAATCTATCAAAACGCAAAACCAGTTTCCACTATCGTTTTTAATTTTTTTTTAAGTGAAAAAATAAAACGTGTATGAAAAACAAAAATTGTATTGTTGCGTCGGTTCGACGTCACAGAAAAAAAGCCTCGAATTTCGAACGTTGTTGAGGTTACAGAGCCGAAGCTACGGAAGATCCGGGGAGGCCGCGGGGTCGATCCGCGGGGTATCGCGACATCGCGGAACCGGGAGTCGAACGTTATCGGCTCGTGTTTCGCGACGACGAAGCGGCGGAAAGGAGTTAATATTATTTTGGACTTTTTGTGTGACAGCAGCAACTGGTGCAGCACCGCAATAGGCAGTGCTGATGGAGTGAAAATAGTACGCACCACCGTCGGAAGTCGCGGCCGCCGATGCTCGAGGATCTCGCGTTGCTCGTGGCGATCACTGGATTCCCTTGGAACACTCGAATTTCATTGAAACTACGGAAGCGAACATCTTTCGGATAGACGCAGCAGTCCGTACGTCGTCACTGAGGCTTGCGACTGCTTGTGCTACTGGCATAATGCAAACAGTGCATTGCGAGGATAACCCGCGGTTACTGCGCAACCGCAGCCGCCACCGCCAGGCAGTCGGGCGGACTAGACGATTTTTTCTTTTTTCCAGGGACTTTTTCCCTCCCGATGTTAATTACGGTAGATACCTACATTACCGACTCGGGCCGAAGCGACAGACCCCCCACTCCTGTTTTTTTTTCGTCGCCGCGAACTGAAAATCGATACCCGATTGTGGTTCAAAATAGCGGAAGAACCGAGCGACAGCGACAAGACAGTTATTTTGCTACAAACGTCGGTATTTCTCAATGTGGGATCACTTTATTCATCCGAATTTCGAGAATACACTGAGGCTGTGTTGTTTCCTAGAATTTTGGTTCCATTTCACACCCGTTTTGGTTCGATTTAGGTTCCGATGGAAACTCGGCATGAGGAACGCGTTTGAAATGTCCGCCAGGCGGCGCCGTTTCCCGCCCTCTCGACGAGCCGGAAGCTCGGCGGTCGACCTCCCTCTCGTCTCTCTAGTTCGTGTTTCTTTTAGACCTGTGACACGATGGGTGAGTGTGCCGAAAATTTGGGCGACTAATCGTTATCGAGTTCCATCCCGATAATTCGGTGACGGGAGGCAAAACGAAACGCGCCGAAATGTCGGGCGAACGTTTCGCCGTCGGATCGCACAAATATCTTTTTCCGGTTTCCCCGAAATACTTGTGAAAATTCGACGTCGCCGTGTTGTTAGTGTCGGGCGTTCTAACCGAGCGGAAACGTGCGAGCTCGGCGTTTGCACGCCGTGCAGTCTTCTCGCGTATCACGAAAATGTGCCCAAAGAAAATTGTGTTGCGAAACGGAAAAAAAAATTGTGTTGCGAAACGGAAAAATTATTGTGTTGCGAAACGGAAAAAAAAATTGCCAACACTAAGGATTCAATGGTAATGTGGAGTCGGCTTATTCTAAGACGTTAATATTTTGTCACAGGTATCTCACGCGACCACTGGCATAAGCGACGTGCCACTGGAGGCAAGAGGAAGCCTCTGCGCAAGAAGAGGAAGTTCGAGTTAGGACGTCCCGCGGCCAACACCAAGCTTGGACCTCAACGTATCCACACTGTAAGTTTCTTCTTCCTTTCTCACGTCTTCGATGATACAGTTTACACCACTAAGGTGGTGTAAACCTCTGTCTTGAAAAATTCTAACGTGTATCAAGAAACTTCTAAACACGTCCTTGTTTCTTTTGCTATCAGTGTTGAATTTCAAACCATTAGGTGAACAAGAAAAAAAACAATGGTCCATCTGTAAAATCAGTTTTTACCATAGTAAAAATGCATTTACATTGCAATTTCAATGAATATCAAGAAACTTGATTCCTTGAACACTGATTCGAAGAACACTGATTCCTTGTTTCTGTAATTCTGATACTTAACAATGTTGAATTTCAAAATAATATCTAAAGTAAGCAAAAAACGAGGTATCGGTAACTTTGATTTTTACTACAATTGTACGTGCAATGAGAAAAAATAATAATTTCACATGAATAAAACCATTTTTGTAAAGAGGATGTTTTGGAGTAACAACTGGCTGTACATTTGAGACAAATCTCAAATGTTAGGAAAGGAGATCTTAGCCTGGATGAACCTGGATCAGCTCATTTTTAAAATCTTTTTAACTACTTAACTATTGTAGAACCGTTTGCATTTTTTGTGTAATATATTTTTTACTTGTTTGTTTCCTTCATCAACACGTTTTTGGCATTCAAAGCCCGAAACTTGCGACATGGAATGAAAAATGAAAACTGCTTTAGGATTTTTCAAGACTCATACACAATGTGACTATGAAATGATGAGAACCCTTACCTACTCTGAGTGCCATGCTGACACATTCCCACAGCGTACTGAAGTCGCAAACACCGCGAAAATTCTCCCCAGAAACTCGAATTACTCGACGCTGAAATTGGTTTCGTTTTGGTTATGTTAAAAAAAGGTCCGAACTCGCGGAGGAAACAAGAAATACAGGGCGCTGCGTCTGGACACCGGAAACTTCTCCTGGGGCTCCGAGTGCTCGACCCGCAAGACCCGTATCATCGACGTCGTCTACAACGCGTCGAACAACGAGTTGGTCAGAACCAAGACTCTGGTGAAGAACGCCATAGTCACCATCGACGCCACCCCCTTCAGACAGTGGTACGAGAGTCACTACGTTCTTCCCTTGGGACGCAAACGTGGTGCCAAATTGGTGAGTCGCAAAACATTTTTACCAAGAAAATTCTGCACTGACTCTAAACGCAGAATTTTACTGCTGAAATTAAAAAAAAAACTTCTTTTTAATGAAAATGTTTTTGTGCAGTCCGAAGCTGAGGAGGAAATCCTGAACAAGAAGAGGTCGAAGAAGACAGAAGCAAAGTACAAGGCGAGACAGCGATTCGCCAAGGTCGAGCCAGCACTGGAGGAGCAATTTGCCACTGGTCGCGTTCTAGGTAAATATCAACGATAATTAATAATGTACTGTGGGTTTTCTTGAGATTTTGATCTTCCGCAGATTAATAGAAATTATAGAAAAAAAATTAACAACAAATGATGATACTTATAGTTCACCTGAGAGCCGTGATGACAAATTCCCACAGCGTACTGAATGGAAATAAAAAAACCATCTAACAATTAAATTTTTCTTCTCGAATGTTACTGAACGAATACATTTTCCGTTGCAGCATGCGTCGCCAGCAGACCCGGACAATGCGGCAGAGCTGACGGATACATCCTCGAGGGCAAGGAACTCGAGTTCTACATGAGAAAGATCAAGAGCAAGAAGGCTAAGTAAACCTGTAATCGCGAAGGTGAATAAAATAAATAAATAAAAACAAAAAACAGTATTTTCTGTCTCGCGTTGATTGTTCCTCCGCAGTTATTTTAAGATTAACGTTTCGAAACGCTTCGCACTTGTTGGGAAATCCGAGCTACATTTTCAATAACAATCCCATTGTCTCGATCTCATCAAAATTTTCTTTTCAAAACATCGACTCCAATTTTCAATTTTTAGGGTGACTGAACATATTTTTGTATTTTTTTGTCAGAACTTGGATTCGAATAATGTTTAAAAAAAGTGGCAAGATCAATTAAAAAAAAACAAATATTTATCCTTAAACGGGATTTTTTCATCCAGTTACTTAAAAACAAAACAATCTAATTACTCTGAGTTACATAAAATACCCAGTGATTTCTCCAATAAATTCGCATCAGTTCGTGCGGCTTTCTCTGTTCGTGGAGGAGACAAAATAAAACTATTTGAAAATTCTACGAAATCATTTGTATTGGCGCAATACACAAGATTATTTTAGCACCGTTGTGCAGTGCTCGACGAATGTACCCGAGTGAAATTCCCGATATCCCGATGAATGAGCGAAGCTGAGTCTAATTTTAAAAAAATTACATTACTGTACAATTGTTTTCTATACACTTATTTACACGCAGTCGGAAGCATTTCTTGAGAATTTGAACTTGTCAGGTGTGTGTGTGTGTGAGTGTCGTGTGTGCACGTGTGATCCTCGTCAGACGCAATTCTCACGATTGCACCGGAAAGCGGAGCGGCTGACCGCTACGGAATCTTGAGATTTTTCGTAATTACGGTCGGCGTTAGACAAGTGGACCTCAATTTCGACGCCTCTATCGTTCCGACGGCAGGTTTACTCTTGCCGCAGTCTCTATCGTTCTGAAAAGTATATATCAAGAAATTTAGAAACTCCACTGGCGATCAACGACAGGAGTTTTCGTTACTTTAAATTCCGCACTTTTTGTTTATTTATCCGATGATTTATTCGTTATTAATTACCAGGACGAACGGGGCTGACTGATTTAAGTTTTCACCTAATTTTTTTAGCTAGTTTTTACAAACGAATTTTTTGTAGTTAACTGTTAGCTAACCAATTTTTATCACGCGAGTTACAAAGAAAAAAACGGCCAAAGCAACAAATAATCGGTGCGAAATTCAAAGTAACGAGAGTTTCCCTTTTTCTGATCCATCAGTAAACTCAAAGAAAGTTGTTCGAAGGGTCCAGAGCGCAGTAGTGTAAGTCAAGTTTTTTTTTCGTGATCTTTCGTTGTTTCCAAATGTTCGTCAAGTCGGAAAGGCCGAGTGTCGAGGTCGGATTGGGCTGAAGAGATATTCAAACGATTCCTCCGTGACAAATACAATTTTTTTTTATTCCTTATTATTTTTTCTTCATTTTCATAAGAAAAATTCTTGCGGCCGAGTAAATGTAGAAACAAAGAAAAGAAAACGAAAAATATATAAGTTTACTTGTTTATATTAAAAAAAAAAAAAAATGTTAACGAAAAATGATTCGTTTTGCCGTGAATAAATTACAATTTCGCATCGTGGTCAATTTTCTCGTCACGGGAATTGAACTCCAGAGACTTACACCAATTGACTCTAGGCCCCCCTACGAGCGTGGGCATCACCTGCTGCTGTTGCTGCTGCTGATTGCTGGAGTCACCGGCCGACCCGGAGCCGACGTTGCTGAGCGACTGTTTTTGCACGCACTTCAGTCGATGCGCCTGCCAGTGAGCCTGCTGACAACGATGATCGCAGTACGCCGTGTTCCAGCAGCAGTAGAATTGAGCCTCGCAACCGCAATGAGCGCACCACTGTTTCGTCTTCGTCTCGTCCACGCATCGGGTTCTCTCCTCCTCGGCCTCTCGTCGAACCTCCTCGATGGCTCGCAATCTTTCAGCCTCCAGACTCGCTCGCATTTCTCGTAACGTTCGATCTGTAATTTTATAACGTTTCATCTGTAATTTAATACATACTAGGCAATACGCGCGCTTCGCACGCTTATTCAGTTGTCAATTCACTAAAATCGAGGTCACTTTTTTTTTTATCGACCGAACCTAGATTTTCTTCCTTCGTTCGAGAAAAAACAAAAATAATGATGCAAGGCGAAATGCGATATTTTGATTTCTGAATTTTTCACAGAAATTTAAAGCCGAAAATTGCCTTGCGTTTTTCGCGAAAAAAAGCATCTTCGGTTTCGCAAAGTTTGAAAACCCGATCCGATGTGAAATTTCCCGCTGATTCTGAAAAGCCCCGTTGTCTACCCGAAAAAATGAAAATTCGACGAGAAAAACGCGAAAAATGATTTTTTTTTTTTTTTTTTTTTTTTTTTTTTCTAATAATACGCGAGTTATGGGAGTTGAGAACTGGTCCCGTAATCGGAACCATCGGCCCTCGAGGGCCGCCGACGCCACAAAATAGAAAGTGGCCCGACGAACCTGTGTTGTGTTTGAGCTCAGCGAGCTGCTGCTGGTGTTGCCACCGCATGCGCTCGATCTGCAGTCGGAGGGAATGTATCGTGGCCTGATGGCTGTCGAGCGAGTCGCCGCTGAGTTCGTTGCCCTTCGATTCGGCGGCCTGGCGCACGGCCTCCTCCAAAAACTGGCCCATCCGCTTGGCGAGCTCGTTGGCGCCGCGATGAAGCTGAGCGCTGAGCGGTCCGGCCTCGGGCGGCGGCAGCTGGTAGTCGAGCCCGTTTTCGTTGCCGTGACCCGCCGGAATATAGACCATCGTGTCGAGCGACTTCGTCGGCGGTTTCGTCAGCTTCGGCAGCTTCGGCAGCAGATGCGGCAAACGCGGCGGTTTGTTGGGAAACGATTTCTTCGCTCTGCTCTGTTTCTGCTGCTGCTGCTGCTGCTGAACGTTTTGCGGTGTCTGCGGCGACAGATTCGGCTCCTGCTTTACCTTTACCGCCAGCGGCGTCGTCGACGCCGCCGCCGCCTCCGTTCTCGTTCTCGCGTCCTCCGGACCCCCGACAATTTGCTGCTGCTTGCTGCTCTCTATCGATCCGTTGTTCACGACCAATATCCGCGTTTGCAACTTCTTCGGCGTCGTCTTCAGCAGCGAATTCGAGATTATAATGTTATTGTCGCGTTTGCTGTGCAGCAACGAGATCGTTCCGGTCGCCGTGGTCGTCGGGTTCCCTGTTGAGACGCCGGGAACCGGCACTGGGGACAACAGTCCGTTCACGAGTTTTCCCTCGGGCGTCGCTTTCGACGCTTCGCCGTCCTGATTCTGCAGAGTTAAAAAATCATTTAACGAGTAGTCATAAAATAATAATTTGTTATAAATCCTTTTTTTTTCGAAAGTAAAGGAACATTCAGGTTTTGAGGAAATGTTACGATTATAATTTTTTTATTCAGAGGAAATAGAAACGGATCAAGTTGGCTTTTGGCTTCTGTTGTTTTGTGGCGGAAGAAAAAGGAAATCCTGTTTTACGTTTCTGACTGATCGAAAATTTTTGGAGCAATTTCTAGACTTTGCTTTGGAGGAAAAAAAGAAGAAGTTTACCGTGTGATCTTTTTCTATCGTGGATTTCAGTGCTTTTTCGGCGTTGACCTTGTCGACCATCCGCGCCTTGGGTTTGTAGACTTTTATCGAATTCGTCTTGGCCTCGAGCTTCGAATTGTTCGGCGAACCGTGGACAGCGACGGCCACCTTGGAGTTAGAATTCCGTGGATGAGAAAGTCTGCCCTTGGCGTTCACCGTTCTCAGCAAACCCGCCAGCGACTTCTCCAATGGAATCGCGATCTTCTCGCTCTTCCCCTTCGACTGCGCGAGCGCCGGCGAAGGCGCGCCGGCTTTCGACTCTGGTGTGCCAATTTTCACGTCCGGCCCACCGATCTTCACTTCCGGCGTCCCGTTGCTCATAGCCGAGGTTTTACTGGCTTTCCCGCTCGGCGTGTCGTTGCTTGCAAGTGTCGCAGCCGCCTCCGCCGGAACCGCCCGGACCTGCGGGCTGGATTCTTCCTGCATGGCAAAAAACAAAAATTAGCAAGGAATTTTATATATTTGCAAGAGATTCTTTAGCAAGGAATTTTATATATTCAAGAAATTTTTTAACAAGGATTTTTTTGCTTCTTCGAGACGTTTTAGCAAGACATTTTTTCAAGAGATTTTTTACCAAGAAGTTTCCGTTATAACGAAGAAAAAAAAGCTACCAAAATCTGTCGCAGAATATTCATCAAACATTTACCGTCAGCGTCGTCCTCGATTCGCTGTTGACCGACATTTTCTTCTGCCGTTTCTTCGGCTTCACCGCTGCGCTTTCCGCACCCGCAGCAGGAATCGCGTTAGCGGCGACCGTGGATTCCCCGACGTTTGTCGCGCGAGCGGCGCCGCCCGGCGAATTCGCCGCCGGCGTGGAGACGCTCGGGGAGTCGGGTGGAGCCTCGCCGACCGTCGAGTCCGGCTCGAGTTTTCGCTTCGTGGCGATCGAGCGTTTGCGAAACGGCGACTTGCGGCGCGCGACGAGCGCGGGCGACGTGACGTCGCCGGGCTCGCTCGGACGCAGCGGGTCGTATTGCGGCAGCATGATCTTGATCTGCAGGGGGTCCTGGGGATTGTAGAGGGTCTTGGACGGTGCGAACTGGAAGGGGCCGAAGGCGAGCTCGAGCTTGCGGGTGTGGCGCGTGATCTCCTTGATGCACTCGGCCATCTCGAGCTTCCGCTTGCGTGGCAGCGGCGTCGGCGGCTCGCGCGAGTACAGATAGAGATCCTTGGGCGGGACCCAGGCGCGATCGTGCTGGCCGAAGAAGCGAACGTCCACGTGGCCCTGGCCGTTCACCCGGGGCATCGCCTTCGCCGGCCAGAACGGGAAACCCTTGAGCTTGGCCCATATCAGCGGGTGCGGCTTGCGGCAGGCCTCGACGAACCACGAGGGGTGCGGCCGCGGCAGGTTTCGCCCGCGCACGTAGCAGTCCGGACACGCCTCGATCTCCGCCACCTCCTGCTTCGCCGTCTTTATTATCTGCTTCGCCGCGTTCGTCAGCTTCGACGTGTCCGCGTAGACTCCGCCACCTGAGGGCGCGGACAGCGTGGAATTGCGAGTTCGATTAGGCGTGAGTAAAAATACGAAATACTTGTATTTTGTATTTTCCAAATTATAAAACTACGAAAATTTTGAAAATACAAATTCCGTATTTAAAAAATGACAAAACTACGAAAATGTTGAAAATACAAATTTTGTATTTTAAAAATTACAGAACTCCAAAAAATTAAACATACAAAAGTTTTTATTTTGTATTTTTAATCTTTAAAATTACAAAAATACAACAAAATAAAAAAATTCGAAATACTTTGGGATGCGAAATTAAGGGATCTCGGCGGAATTTCTCGATCTTGCGAATATCAGCATTGGGGGAACCGATTTTGATGCTTCAGGTCTCGTTCGAAAGAAAAAAAAAAGAAAAATGGAAAACTGTGACCTGATACTTTTTCGTTCGTGACGTGTAGACAGAGATAATTCGATTTGCGTTTGAACGGAAAAAGGGCCGACTTCGGGTAAATAAGAGTAGAGAAATATCGTACGGAGGCCGAATTAATTTCTTTTTTACACTTGGCTTCGAGACGCTGCCGCATCTCTTGAGGGAAAGAACGACGAATGAGGTCACTACTCACACGTGTTGAAGACGATACAGTTGTGCTGTATCCATTTGGCGTCCGCCATGAACGCGTCTGTGCTTCCGTATAACTTCGATCGGACGTTGGATTCCAAGAGATCGAGGTCCATCGGTCTCACGACGTAGTCCATGTAATTGGGCACCTCGCTGAGGTCGACGGCCTTCCAGAACGGCTCCGACTGGCAAAATTTAACAGGCTTAATAAGCTTCGTAATTTCGGAGAAGCTTTTTGCATGTGTGCAGCAATTTTTGCATTTTTGTTGACGATGATAAATATCAAGAGAGTAGAATTTTGTTTGTTCAAGTAGAGAGTAGCTTTTTATTTTATCCTGGAATATGAAATCCTCGAAAAACCAGAGGACAAATACAAAAAAAAAGTCCAGGCCCAGGAAGAGTACAGAGAAAATAAACTTAGACCAAATGCGGCGAAATGTAGGCGTAGATGAGATGTGAGTTAATAAGAAATAAGGCAAAAAAAAGGACAAAAGCAAGAAGAGAGGGAAGCAACAATTTGTTCTTCACGTACCCCTTGACAGCTGCGCATACGCTCGACAATGTATTTGAGTAGCTTGCACAGATGATCGATCGACAAGTGTGCCATGACTTCGGAGCGCGTCTCCGCGTTTTCGGCTCTCAGAATAGTGGCGCACTCGCCGCAAATCCAAGTCTCGTTTATCGACGTTGGAGGCGCGCCACCCATGCATTTGCGGTGCCACGAGCGCGGGCACGCGCTGCACTTGGCGTCCACGGACTCCTTGTGACAGCGCCAACAGAAGTTGTCGTTGGTGCTTTTCGTCTTCGCGCGTTTCGCCTTCGCCTCGGTGTCGTCATTCGACTGCTCGCCGCGTTGGTCGCTGAAATTCGTGGGAACGAAATATTATTTTTCCGGCTATTTTTTTTTTTCTTTTCTTTTATTCCCCCTTTTTAGCCCCCGTAAATCTCGACAGCCGGGCCATCGATTCTAAGCTCAGATCCCACGGTCCCCCTTTTCGTTATACCCCGAATTGACTATGGGCAGAGTCTGGAAATCAGGGGGAAACTGCGGAAAATCTATGTCGACACAGTCGGTCTCAAGTTCGATTCAGAGCTATTCGACTGCGTGAATCGTGATCTGTATTATACGAGGTTTGAAACGTCGCAGCACCGAGTCTTCTGAAACTCGGCGCCATTATTTTGTAACTTGATAACGCATTACATAGGCCTTTGCTTGCCGCTTGTGATAACAAAGTATCACACTTGCGGTGAATCTTTATCGGGGCCCGATAAAATAACGAGAACGCGCAGAGTGCTAAGCGTGTTATTCGATAAATAAGGTGTCGAGAATTTGCTGCTGACTGACCGAATTAAATTGGAACTCGGCGTCAGGATTCTCGAAACTGATTCAGGATCTACGTTTGATTAGAATTTGAGCGGAAAATAAGGAGAAAGAACGCGTTTTTCTTTATGCTTTTCATATTCACCTGGTAATTGTACGTTTTCGCTTCGTCTCTTTGATCTCGCCGACCGTCGCGACTGCGGCTTTCACCGCGTTACTAATTTTAGCATTGCCGCTGTTCAATTTCGACGAGTTGCTCGTCTCCAGAGGCGACGACTCCTTCTTCATTTTCGTCTCATCGTTACCCGCGATCCCAGTGTCTTTCGGCTCTTTAACGTCGACGCTTTTTTCTTCAGGAGAGCTTTTGTCATCTATTGAGGAGTCTTTGAGCTCCTCTTTCAGACTGACACTGCCATTTCCTTCTTCTTGAGATTCCTGGGGTTCTGCACTGCCAGATTTTTCACAGATATCACTGGCTGGGCCCTCTACTTCTCTGGTTTCTTCTAATTTCAACGGTGAGGCCTTTGGCTGGATCGACTCGTCCGATTCTTTTTTCTCAGTGCACAAAGGGTCCATTATGGATATCACCTTGCAGTAGAATCTGTACCTTTAAAAGAAATTACAAGTTTTTAATCATCAGCAGGAATATCTAATACCAATGAAGCAGAAGCAAAGTATAATCAGAACACATTAGCAAATCTTTCCCTCTATTTATTTTTCTTTTTATTCAAATGCAAATATTTTATGCTTTTATTTATCCAAGTTTAATGTAAATACATTAATATTAATAGTAAATATTAATAGTAAATACATTATATTTATTTTTATTATGATCTAAATGCCAATATTTTCTGCTATTATTTACTCAAGTTTAACAAGAATTCTCTACAATATGGAAAAGCCAGAATTTATTATTTATTGCTGTCCAACACACCCCAACTTAGTGAATTAAATAGCTCAATGCAAGCATCACAATTGAGGCAAAACTTGAGTACAAATTGCTCTATAAGATTGACAGAAGAGATAAAAAAACAATCAATCAAAGTCCTCAAACAAATTGATACTAGATTCTTCTATTCCACAAAAGATAACATCATCAAAACCACTGAAGCAAAATTTACACAATTTACATAATAAACCGCAGCACGAGTAAAAAGAAGCAACAATAGCATTGAGGCAAAGTGCAATGCCAAATGCTCCACTTTGCAAACACCCCACAGTCAACATTGCCAATAGCCAGGAATCCGCGTCAGGAATCTGCTCGGAAACTCGTCGGCGGAACGACGAGATCGCCGTGGCGAAAATTGAGCGTCGTTAGATCGCGAGACGGCGAAACGAAGGTCAATCCTCGTTGTTTCCGCAAATTGAATCACGAGCGAGCGAGAAGCAGCTCTATCTCCGTCTCTCTCTCTCGCTCGCTCGCGAGCGAGAGAGCGAGTTCGACGTCCGTTCGGCGGTGGCGACGATCGCACTGAGATACCTGGGACGAGGCGAAGAGCGCGCGGGCCGTGTCGGTCAGTGCTGGCCGAGCCGGACGAAATATAATAACTGGGCACTCACCTCGTTCGCGGGCCTCAAGGCAGCAGCAATTCCATCGATTCGGCGGGCCAAGCATGAAAATACCGAGGGTTTCGCGCGAGATCCCGACGACGCCGCTGCTGCTCGCCGCGACGATGCTTCGCGTTTGTCCGTCTGCGTCACGACGAACGCGGCATGGAAGTATCCACTGGATATCGTCGCCGCCGCCGCCGCCGCTGCCGCCGCCGTCGCGGCTCTGGCTTTCGGTGTGTACGTGTTGTGTGTGCGCGCGCGGGCGCCACTTCGGAGGCGGCGCTGCTGCTTGCTCGATTCAAATTTTCAAAACCTATTTTTTCCCGACCTGCTAGTCAGTTTCAGCTCAGATTTTGAGAGAATGAGCGGAAGAATGGCAGAAATGAGCTGAGCTTCCGGTTTATCGGTACCGCTTCGTCGTTCGTTCGGAAGAATCTAAAAAGAAAAAAGTGAGGTTAGGTGCGAGAGAGACAGCCCTATAGGCTTTTAGCATTGCGCGGCGAAACTCCCTCGGGTGTATCATGAGCCCCTCTTCACGGCCGAGGACTTTCCTCGGTTCCCGTGGCGGAATGTAGATTGTAAGAGCGGGCGGAGCGACGGTGGTATTGGTGGTGCGGGACGCGACGATGGCCGGCGTCCCGAGCGTCCGCGCCATCTGTGCGCGGGATCGACGACTAACGAGCTGTCACGTGGCTCCTTTCTGTGGTCGGGGCGCACCGTGTAAAATTGCGGTAGCGAAAGAGCGGGGGTTTTTTTCTCGTTCGTATCATCACAGAGGCTTCGCCGTTTTGTCATTTCGCTAATTAGATTTATTCGGCTTCGCTATTCCGCGGGTATCTGCGGGTTTCGATAATTCGAATTTTTTATTGTAGCGCCACTGAGAACCCTTCGAGCATTATGTCGGTGGACTTGGCGATCGTGCGTGGAATGCCCCGTACATGCTGCATATGTATAGGGCGTTCCGTACGTCTGTAGGCGTGCAGCACACACGTGCGCAGAAATACACACGACCTGCTGTCCGGAAATATTGCAATCCGATAGTAGCTGTAGTACCTCCCAGTAAACCTCGAAAAAGGGGTCGCGAATTAATACGATGAAACTGTATAAAATTTACAGCAATGTTGCTTTCCGTGCTTAAAATTTGGAGCAGCAGTTAGTTAAAAAAAAAATTGAAAAAAGGCATTCAGACGTCAAATTTGACGTGTCGGACGTCTCGCTTCTGCATGCGAGAATCTTCCGTTTTGAGGTTATGTCGATCTGTCATCGAGCTGTCTAGTCCGATAAACACGGAAGCACGAAAAATCGAGATTGGAGGCAGAGAGACATACGAACGAAGCAACGGTAGAAGCAGGGGTGGAATTTCGGTAGTCGCGAGTTTGGCGATAAAAAGATGGAATTCACGGACTACACTCCGGTGCGAAAAGTCGACAACGTCCCGCTGACGCAGAGACGCGATGACAAGAATCGCGAGTTTTACCTGGAAGGCACACTCTGTCTTTACTCGCATCATCTGCTTCTCTTTTCCACACAGGATGTCGGAAAAGACTTTTGGGTGAGACCCGTTGATAGCTCCAAACCACTAAGTTTACCATAGCCTTTTTATCATATAAACACTTTTTACAATGATCCCTGCATTTTTTAATGATTTTTTAAACAATACGAACAACTTATATTTCATATCATTCAACTTTACAGATTCTCTATCGTAATATCGACGTCGTTGAGAGGAAGATGAACACCCAGAGTCCAGGAGGCAGCATAATACTAAAGTTAAAAGACTTTCGAATCATCCAGCTGGACATAAATACCACGGATGTTCTTACCGCTGTTGCCACATCCCTGGAGCAATTGTCTTCTCTAGGTGAGGCTTCTTCTTCAGAAGAAGAGAAAGAAGAAGAAGGAGAATTTTTCATTTTTCAAACCAAGTATGCAATTATATGCAGTTATTTCCCATTTGCAGATCAATTATCGCAGTATCCCTTCTTCTTCAGGCCAAAAATTACGAATAACTCGAATTCCGAGGCCGAGGACGGATGGTCGGCCTATGCGCCGGTGTCGGAGTGGTCGCGACTCCTAGCGTCGCACGGCGACGAGTGGCGAATTAGCCACCTGAATCGCGACTACGGCGTCTGCAGCTCGTATCCCGCGGCGATCGTGGTGCCGCGTCAGATAGATGACCAGGTGATCGCGCTGGCGGCTGGTTTTCGGGACGGCGGAAGGTTTCCCGTTCTATGCTACAGACACGAGGGAGGAGTACGTTTTATCGCTTAATTTTAGAGCCGAATTCGGCGGCTGCGTAATTCAATTACTCTGAAGTCCAATTTGAGTTTGGGAATTTCGAGTTAATTGAAACTGTTGTGCAGAGCTTTGCAAAGTACTTTAAGTACTTCAAGTACTTCCTGGGCTGCGGGCGACTAAGGCAACGCATTAAATATTTTAAGCACTGTATTTAAAGGATCCTACTTATTACCGAGCAGAACGTTTGACTCTAATTTCAAAATACTCTGTAGTATTAAAAGTACTTCTGTAGTAGTTCAAGTATAATTTCGCCCAGCTCTACTATTATGCACTATAAATAGTCGAAAGCCAAAGAGACTCCGTTTCACCGTAAAAAATTGCAGAGCATATTGTTCCGAAGTGGTCAGCCACTTTGCGGTGCGACTGGAAAGCGATGCAAGGAGGACGAGAGGCTGCTGAACGCGGTTCTCGGAGCCGGACGTCGCGGGTCAGTCCGATTTTTCTTTTGTCTATCCGATCCGATTGATCTTGAAATTGACGATCGACCGAACGATTTTAGATACATCGTCGACACTCGCTCGACCAATCAGGCTCAGAGCGCCCGAGCCCGAGGCGGAGGGACTGAGATCGACGCGGCGTATCCGCAGTGGCGAAAGGTCTACAAAGGTGTACCCCGGCTTTCGGAATTGGCCGAGAGCCTATGCAAGCTCATCGAGGCGTGCAACGACACGAGCTGCTCCACCGGGCAGTGGCTCTCGAGGCTCGAGAACAGCGGATGGCTCAACGCGGTTCAAAGCGCCCTGAATGCCGCGTGCGTGGCTGCTCAATGTCTTGATCACGAATCGGCGGCAGTTCTTGTGCATGGTGGGTGTCGACTTGATCAATAACCAATAATCAGCAATCAATCAGTTCGTGCGTCTAGCATTCATTTCGCACAAATTTGAGAAAAATAAGAGAGAATTGCAAACATTTCTCGATTGTACAGAAATCTAAATAAATTCATCAACATTAAAGGTACTGAAAAGATTAATTTTGCATAATAACAATTCGAAAATGTTGTTAACAAATTGATGAAAAAGAAATTTGTTTAACAAATCTCCAAATGAACCAAATTTTTCTTTTTATGAAAATGATTCGTTCGTTTTTCTCAATAAGTATGCATTTTTTCAGGTCCTTAAATTCACTTTGAAATTTGTGTTTTTGCACACATTTTTCCATATACAAAAAAACACAAAATTCAAAGTGAACTTAAAAGCGTCGCACAATCGCAATGACAGTCTAATCGTTTTTCAGGTGGCAGCGGCCGCGACTCGACGCTGGTGGTCACGAGTCTCGCCCAGACGATTCTCAATCCCGACTGCCGAACAGTCCGAGGCCTCGAGGCGCTCATCGAGCGCGAGTGGCTCCAAGCCGGACATCCCTTCTACAGCCGGACTCGTCACGGCCCTTACTACCCTCCGCACTCACAGAATCCACCGCACGCCCCGACTTTCCTGCTCTTCCTCGACTCCCTCTACCAGCTGCATAACCAGTTCCAGTACAGCTTCGAGTACAACACCGAACTCCTCGTGAAACTCTCGCGGAATGTTTATTCCTGCGATTACGGAACTTTCCTCTGTGAGTCGGACTTTTTTTCTCTTTTCAAAGACCTTCAAAGTTTGAAAAAAAGCGCAAATCTTGCTCTTTTTTTAAAGACCTTCAGGAATTGAAAAAATTGAATGCGCAAATTTTCACATATGTTCCTCTCATTTCAAAGATCTTCAAAGACTGAAAAAACTTAATGCACAAAAGTTTCTCTCGTTTCAAAGACCTTCAAAGATTGAAAAAAACTTAATTCCCAAATGTTTCTCTCTTTCCGAAGACCTGCAAAGTATGACAAAAAGAATCCCGTCCAAATGTTTCAGGCGACTCCGAGGCGGAAAGAGCGCAATTGCGGCTCTCCGAGAGGACCTGCAGCCTCTGGTCCTTCATGAATCAGCCGGAGATCCTAGAGAACCTGCTGAATCCACTGTACGAGCCAAATCCGGGCGTGATATGGCCGAGCGTGGCGCCGGTCAGCATCGAGCTGTGGAAGGAATTGTACATGGCTCACACAAGCGCGGCGCCTTGGAGCGGATTGCTCGGTTGCGCCACGCAGATAAAGCAGAATCACGCATCGGTGAGAAAAGCAGCTGGACAACTGCGAGCGCGGATAAGACGAGCCATGGAGGACATCAGCTCGAATCCGGAGTCGTCGTGCGAGTCGGAGAACGAGGAAGACGAGCAGACGCGGTTAGCGCAGCTGAGCTTGGAGCCCCAAAGCACTTGATACGCGCTGATTCAACATTAACGTTTCCACGAATCGATGATCGATCGATATTACAAATTGTACAGAAGTTGCGATCGTGTCGCCTCTTGAATGGATCATTCAACGCGATCGCGCGGACAAAGACGTTTCGGGCCGAGAGTTTTGTTCTGGAATGCAAGAGAAGAATCTGAACCAAGAGAAGAACGAAAAAAAAAAAAAATACAGTGGGTCCTGCGAACGAATTACTACGAGTTATCGATAAATTAGTTTGAGGAATCATTTTAGCATTTAGAAAAAACCACGTTGTTTTTTTATTAAATAAATTCGCCACTCCCTTTTTAACGCGTATCAAACGCGAAGTATTAAAATTCTCGTCGCCTCGATTTCCCGGTTGAAAATGCTGAAAACCGAGAGCCGGCTCGATGTTCGCCCGAAAAAGAATCTCCGAAGGTTCGCCGCCGATATATAATTTAGCGTACATCGAGGACGGAATTGTAACGATAAAAATATACGAGAGTCGAGTGTCGAGAACGCCTATATAATGACAAGAAGCCCGGCGCTCTGTGCGAGGTTTTGCCGTGGGACGAATGTACGAAAGTGTCGGTGGTTGGCCCTTTCAATACCGCAGGTACGTTTTTGTTCTGGCATTTTTTCCCTAACGCCCTCTTAAAATGATCGCCTACGTGCCGTCTGTGTCTCACAAATTGCTGTAAATGCGAGGGAGACAGCCGAATGATAAGAGACGAGAACGTATTCGTTGCGGAATTCTCACGAGAAACAGAATAAAAATTTAATTACACCGCATCAATTTTTTGTACCACGTTTATCGAACTTAATGAAAGTACGGAAATGCATTTCAGCATTCTTTTTCTTTGCGCCGACTGTGAAAGTCTCCCGATAGATACGATCAGCCGAGAAATAATAATAATAAGAAGAATAAGAATAATAACAATAATGTATAACGCAGCGAGGGTAGCGCTAAGCCGTGTAGGACTAAGGACAGCCGCGGGGGCCCCGGTGTACCTGGACTCGGGACTCGGTTGTCTCAAAGTTTTAGCGGCGAAGAGAGGGAACGGCGGCTGGCTCGAGGGGGTTTTTACCGTTATTCAGGAAGAACGACGGCCGCGGGATCGCACGAGAGCGGCAAAGGGCGTTTCGTGCGGCCAAGGGGGAGAGGAACCTGGAGGGGAATTACGGCAGGTGTTCGCGCACAAAGAGAGCTGAAAGGAATCTCGAAGCCATTGGCATGGGACTCGGGAGTTTACGATTTATTTACGGATGCGAGGCGTCTGCAAACTTCTGTTTCGAATTTCCGTTCGCCGTTGAAAATTCGCGTCTTTTTTTTTGTTGCTGATACAGCGCGAGGCCAATTTAAAATTGCATTGAGAAGCGAAAAAAATATTTTTTTCATGAAATGCGACTTATTTCGTAATTTACAAATCAGTAAGATTAATCGATATTACCTCGTTAATCTGCGAGCGTGGAGATTAAAATAAATGGTATTAATTGTTAATTAGACGAGTCGCTGGTGTCTTGTGGTGCGAGTTCGCGTCCGGTTAGATAGTTTTTGGTCCAGTCTCCATGGATGAGTGTGGATCTAGTCACGAATAGGATATCAGAACGTGGACTGAATTCAAACCCATCCAGGGCCACTGGACGGTCCTCGTAAAGCTTCTGCGGGGCCTCCGAGCGAAGTGTCAACCTCCGTCGACGAGTTTTGAGGAGCGAAATCGCGGACATGGACCAGACGCGACGGGAGCAGGCGGCGGAATGATGCCTCGAAAAAATTGCCACCGCGCTCGGGATCGCTCGGGCCCGGTGGAAGGGACTGGAAGGGACGCTAGATGCCCCGACTCACCTTCTCCTCTACCTGGCGTCTTCGCTTTTATACTCGAAACTTTGAGTGGGGGGAACGCGGCTCTCGCGGTATAACAGAAAAAGTCTCATCGCAACTGCAAAAATTCTAAACTTTGAATTTTCTCGTATTTTCGTCCATTTACAGTTTTTACGAAAAACGTACAAAGTTTGTTAAAAATTGTGTTTATTTCAATTTTTTTTCCTTTTTTTTATATTTTTGCAGAAAAATATTCCTCCTCCTGTTTCGACAGAATTGTCGTCAATTCGAGATAAAAAAAATGCATTTCTCTTGTCGATTCTGATCCAGCAATAAAAATCGAAAATCTGTAATCGTACTTTTGGATATTAGTCTTCTCGTTCTGTTTTCTTTGTACTTGGAACGCGAGAAATGGTGGAAAGATTCGATCGAACTACGTTTAGCCCTCGTGAAACACCGTCCTACGTGCTGCACGAGAACGGCTCTTTATTTCATTAAAAAAACTGATTCGTCTACGATATTCAATATTTTTCGAGCCCGATTGTAGGATCCGAAAATTCTGAGATACTCTTATATAATATCCTGCAAAAAAACAGCCTTTCACACACCACATAAACGTAAAAAAATCGCAGATAAAGAAAAATCATACACAAACTTGTAACAAAAGACCGAGGATTCTTTAGACTTTTTATTAAAAAATCTGTGACTCTCCTTTTTCCTCTCATTGCAGCAGTGGTATAATTTTTTTATCGCTGAAATTATACCTAGGTCGTGGAATCTGGATTTCCTGCTTTCCTAACTGACAATCGGACGATCGGTCAAGCCGCGAGAAGGCACGTCGTTTGAATAATCGGAAAAACATTGTTGAGCGAACTGCAAATGACAAAATTCAGTACACAATTCGTTTACAATTCATGATGAGTAAACAATTCGCGGGCATCTTTGCCCGATCCATTTTAATCAGAATTCTCCGAATCTTTCGAAACTATTTGTGTATAATCTCACATCTGCGAGCTTTTCGATCGTGGTTTTGCTTTTCTTAATTACCGCTAATATTTACAAGTGGAATGAGACACGTGAGTTCGTCGCGAGTGCGTTCAAGCACGGAGAAAAATAATCAGGTAGTGACAACAAATCAATTGTTGTATTAACGAATTTTTCGTGGTCGCAGCAAAGTTTTCAGCTACCACAGCAAAATTTTCAGATACTACAGCAAAAATGATGCTGTTATCACTCCGTTGATATTTTTCTCTGTGTGTCTTCTTTACGTGAGATAAACAATGACGAAAACTATGACGAGACACGTGATGACCATTCCAGCCACTAAAATGAAGCCATCCTGACGAGCCCTCTGCTCGATGAGCCTCATGGTCGTGTTGGACAATCCCAGGGTGTTTCCAATGTCTATGAGGCGCTTTTGGGCACCTTTCAGGGTCATTCTCTGCGACCTCAGACCGTCCAGAATTCCAGAGCCGTGCTGAAGCAGATTGTCAATATTGCTTGACGCATTTCTCAGACTGTCAGCGTGCTGAACATTGTGATCAATGAGAATGTCCACATGATCGTTGGTGGTAAATTCCTGGGACAGCAGAGCCTCTCGCTCTGCCTCCTCCTGCCTCTTCCTGAACTGCTGGTTCCGCCATGAGTTCAGAGCAGCCGCCAGATGACGATTGTCGTACTTGAGCTGGTCGACTCGCATCTTTGCATTCTGACGCTGCGATATCGGACCCTTGAGACACAGGACGTCCAGACGTTCGCAGTTGCTGTACAATGGATCAACATTTATTTTACAGCAGCTGTATCTTCGTTACCGATTTTTTAAAAATGTTTTTAACTAGATATTCGTTATTATTATTTTTACGAAAATTGAAAGATTTGTATTAAAAAATATGCAAAAGCGTAAAAATATCAGAAAATTGATTTCGTTGTGATTGTCTTTTTTTTCCTCCCGTCGTTTTCGACAATACTTACCTGTTGATCGTCGAAATTTTCGACTCGATCTCGCTTTCCACCGCATCGAGATCGAGGTTAGGTGACTTTCGCTCCAGCAGCGTGAAGAGATGCTGCGTCTCCTGGACCAGCTTGTTCGTCTGGTGATAAAGCGTCTCCATATTTTTCGCTGTCTCGTCCCGACGATTTTTTTTCTACTCGTTCTTCAGAACTTTCGGGACATTCTTTTCGGAACTCGTCCGACTGTCCGAGTTCTGACGTGTAGGTACAAGTGGGGCGCGATTGTGGTGACGGGGCCGTCGCGCCGCGCGTTTACCGCTGCGGCAGCAGCTGCTTATCGCAATTTACCATCGTCGGCTAACAGCGCGACTGCATAAAAGGCCAATTTTAATGAAATACATTTTTACTGATATCAATCGACCAGGAGTCGTTTGGTAGCGATTGGCAGTCTAATTAAAACGTTTGGTGGTCAATCATTAAATATACAATAATCAAAAACCAAATAAAGCACAATAGCTATTTCTTTTCCCTTCTAAATCGATCTTAGGGCTCAATCGTATAAGTTAAACAAATTTTAATTACATATGCCCAACTTTATTCAGCCATAAATTCATTTCAAATCTCCCGCCCCCGAGTCACGTGATCCGTCCCGTCAGATGACAGTCACATGACCCCCCGATGGCCTCGCGTGTCCGCAGCTAAAGACAACCAGCGATTGCGTATAATTCGGGTGTCTCCATCGGTCCTCGTCGCGATTCCGCGTAATAATGACTCATCGCTCGGGCCTCTCGCCCGCCTTGGCCCCAACCCGCGTCGTCCAGTCGTGAGGAATTTCCCCCGAAATCGGCGCGACACGCAAATCTCCCCGTCCCCGCGTGTGCGTATAGCAGCCGACCGCGAGTGCTTCGCCCGCCGAGCGCTAGGGAAGAAAACGCGTAGAGCGGCGAGCAGCGCCCCGTGCAGTGGAGAATTGTTACTATTTTTTCGCCGAATCGATATTCCGCTCAAATATTGACTCCGCGATTGTGAGCCGCCGCGAACGCTCCGCGCTGCCGCCGCCGTTGCCGCTGCTGTGCTGTGTTCCTCCGTGCTGCTGCTGCTGCCGCTGCTCCGCCGCTGCTCCGCCGCTGCTGCTGCTCTGGCTGGTTGCGTGAGACTCCGCGGAGAGTAGAGACGTTCGCGCGATGCCCTTTTAACGAAAAATCTCTCTCGTCGCGCGCCGTGAAGAGAATCTCGGGACAGGAGAGAGAGAGGAGACGGTGGTAGAGAACCGCGACTACGTACGCGCGCCAGTTGACAATAAACGCGCGACGGACGACAGGAGAGAAAAAATAACACACACCAGGAGTCTCGTGTGCCATCGACGAATATGTTGCTGGTGGCTAGTGTGGTGTTGCTCGGGCTAACGATCCAGTGCTCACGGGCGAGCGTTCCAGCTTTCGAGCCGACACCGACCCCGCTCAACGATCATGGAGGTAATTTTCGCCGTTCGGCTCTCTGACTCTCTCTCTCTCTCTCTCACGTTCTCTCGCGCTGCCATTTCGCCCGCACGACTCCCGCATCCTCCCAGCCTCCCAGCCAGCCAGGACGACGACGGCGAGCCGCGACGGCCGCGGCGTCGCGCGACACACCGATCGCCGCGAGAATATTCCCCGTTTCGCACCTGATTTTAACGCGGGTGCACCTTCCGCCTATTATGGCGCATTCATTATCAGAGGCCAGCCGCATCGGCGCTACGCACATCGCTCGCTGCGAATCGTTACGACGCTCTTTTTGCGCCTGCCTCCTTTTTTTTTGTTGACGTTTTTTGTTTGTTGTTATTCTCGCGCAGGGGCGGCGATTTTTTCCGTTTTCCAGGCTGGGAAATATGCAGGCGGAAAAATGTTACTGTTTGACGGGAGGAAGGAGGGAATTTCGCGACTCGGGCGACGGTGGGAGAGTAGAGGAGAGAAAAAGAGACTAATGGCTGCTACTTCATAAGGAGCGACATATATATTGGTGTATTGACCTATATTATCGCGCTCATTAGGACGACTGTGTGACACTCGCGATTGTCACAGTGCGGGGAAAATAGCGAGTTTGGGACGTCGCGATCTCTTTTTTTTTGGTTTTGTTATTATTACGCAGCAGCGATTTTTCCGCAGGAAAAAAAAACTATTTTTTTTTTCGTGAGTTGATTTCGGGTTTTTTTTTGCGGGAGTAAATTTTTTTTGCGTTTGTTATTATTACGTTACAGCAATTTTTCCACGGAGAAATATAAACAATATTTTTTTTCTTCTTTTTTGATAGTTGATTTTGAGATTTTCTTGGTGGGAGTTAATCAGTTGAGGGAGAAGGAAATTAATGAATGCTGCTTTGTAAGGAGCGACACGTATTGATGTATCGACCTATATTGTTGCACTCATTAGGACAGCTTTGTCTTTTATGATACTCGCATTGGCAACAATGGGAGGGTAAATAGCGAGTTTGAGAAACACTAGCGCAACCTTTCTGATGTTTATGGATGCGGCGTTGAAGACCTTTAAGGGGCTCTGACTAATGCAGCGTTTCCTCAAAGTTGGGAGGTCGATGTACTTAATGTTGGTATTGATTAACTAGTCCACGATGTATAGTTGCTATACATCTGTGCAATAAGTTGGAGTTTACGATATAGACCCAGATTGCGCTGATACAATCTTATCGAGGATCTACTCGAGTGGTTCTAATTTTAGACTGAGTACATCGAGTCACCCTGGAGAGGGAGAGTGTTTATGCAAATTGCAAGCAGAACATTTTTTTTTATCAAAGGAAAGCAAGAGAATTATATAAATACATAAAAAGATTTTAGATCAGTTTGCTGTATCAGATATATCTATATATATCAGAATATTCATGTTTTTTTGCACAAATTTTCTCCAAATTGCAGGCAGAACATTTCTTTTTATCAAAGGGAAGTAAAAGAATTACATAAACACATCAAGAGAGTTTAGATCATTTTGCTGTATTTCCTTATAAATATTAGAGTATTCAAGTTTTTTTGCACCAATTTCTTCTGTCCTGCATTAATTTAAAAAAAAATGTTTACAACATTTTGCTGGTGCTCATTAAACGCAAACTGTTTCTCGTTCATTTTCCCTTGCACAATTTGTGCTTTGGAAAAAAAAGTATGCAATTTTCCTGAAGTTGGCTAAGAAAAAAATAAAAAAATTTGCTCTTGGTGGACGAGAAACATAATTTTCTCTAATAGATCCGTGAAACCTTGGAAACTCAGCGGCAGGACTCGCGAGCCGCGAGACATTTTCTTAATGGGCATAAGACTTGGAAATGAACTGTCCGTGCAGTCTGGCAGCTTATTCTGTAATGAGATACGAGGCACACCGAAGTGAATCACGTTGTGTGGGCAGATGCTTTACAGCTTCCTAGGCCGGGCAAACGTTTACGTGTTTACTTTTTTTTATTTTTTTGGAAAACTAGTCACAGCCACTGATTGTTTCAACAGACACAACAGCAGCCACCGAGTAACGGAACAAATTTAATTAAAGTGGTTGCTCATATTTGTTACAGGTGAAATCGAATTCGCCCTCGCAGAACGTTATTCACGCGATTCAATTGGAAAATACGTCCCTTGAGAACGACGAGGAGAACCGTGAATCACTCGCTATTATTTCACCGAAAACGCGAGGGGGGAAATGTTTCTCAGAACGACGACTCACACAGCTTTGCTTTTAATACAAATACAACGAAATCGGGGATTTTTTTTCTTCTTTTTTTTTCGAAAACATTCGTCAAAACGATCTGTTCACTGGCTGACCTCATTTTCTCTTTTACTTTTTTTGTGACACACATACGAAAATCCATCTCGTGTTGCATAATACATGTTCTTTTTTTCTCGTGGCTCCGTAACCGAAAAGAACGTGTCTATCAGTTTGCCAAAAGCTGAGGATTTAAGACGCTTATTACCGGCCTAAGGCTGCCAAGATCAATAGAAATTCGGGCAACCGATGGCTGACTCGAAACAGCCGTAAAAGCTTCTTCCTGCGATATCGTCGTCCGACGTTTCTGCTCCGAAACCCAAAGTTATATTTTTTTTTATGGTCGACAAAAAAGAAAATATTTCGAGCTGCCTTTCACTCCCGAGTCCGCTGAAAAAAATGTAATGCAGAATTTTTTAATTTACAGTTTACATGTGAAATCAGGAAATACTGAAACGCACATTTTTTTCGTAGGACGGCGATTCATTAAAAAAATTCGAGTCGCCTTTCACTTCCGGTTCTGCAAAAAATAAAAAATAAAATAAAGCTCAATGTAATGCATCATTTTTTAAATTTATAATTTATATACGAAATCCGGAAATACCAAACAAAGTGCAGTTTTTCGTTGGCGGTTCGTGAAAAAAATTTCAGGTTGCCTTTCACTTGTGGTAGCTGCAAAAAATACAAAATAAACAGAGCTCAATGTGATGCATAATTTTCAAATTTATAATTTATATACGAAATCAGGAAATCCACGTCTCTGCGTATAAAAATATATATACATATATACGTGTGCGATCTTCCTCGGAGACTCCGCTCTCCATTAGCGCGTTTATTTACATATTTCCACAGCGTGGGTCTCCGACGCCCGCAGCTGTTTGTATCAATATGTATATGGGTCTCCGGGCTCGCCACATAATGCAAATGCACTTCTTTCCTTGTTTTTTTTTTTGCTTTTTTTCCGTCGTCGCGCATCCAACCCTGTCGGGTCGTTAGAGGAGCAAGATAAATCTAATTATTGTAATGGTAACCGCCGTATAAATCTCATTTTCTTCGCGATAAATTACGCAATTTAATTTGTTCAATAAAAACAAGTAAAAAAATTACCAATGATTTTTTTTTTATTTTTCTTATCTCCATATGAGCGATGAACCAAATTAATGTAATGGTAACCGGTGATATAAACCTCATTTTCCTCACAATAAAATACGCAACGTAATCTGTTGAATCATTTTTTTTTAATGATCGAAACTTTTTTTTTTATCTCCATATGAGCGGTGAATTAAATTATTGTAACGATAACGACTGAATAAATCGCATTTTCTTCGCGATAAATTAAGCAATTTAATTTGTTCAATAATAACAGAAAATTACTGAAGCTATTTTTTTACTTTGCTATCTCGATACGAGCGAGAAATCAAATTGTGATGGTAACCTGCGACACATAAATCTCAGTTTCCCCGCGATAAATTTGTCCAATAAAAAAAATTGAAAAATTAGCAAAGCTTTCTTTTTCTTCTATTTTTTATTATCTCGATACCAGCGATAAACCTGTTACGGGGTCACTCGGGAGGGTGCGAAGTGTCCGGCATATGGTCTTTCTTGTGACTCACGCGCGGGCCCTCCCGACCCCGAGTAAAAAGTACGAGCGGCATAATTAGACCGTGCAAACGCCACTCACGTATTGGGGTGGAGATGCATGGGGCGATTCCCGCCGGGTAATTTGACCCCGGGCCGGATCGCACCTTGTCGCAATATTTTTTCGAGACCCGCTCCGAGTCTCCGCGAAGCTCGACCAGTGGATATTTATTATTAACATGGGACAAGCCAAACGTTTCTTTCGCATGGAAAAAATATTCCGAAACTCTTGAGATTCACTCTTAACGTCGTAAATAAGCAATGAGAACTTTGTATTCGCACCATAAAAATAAGTTTACTAGATGTTTATTTTGTCTGATTATTATTAAATTATTGATGTATGGTTTATTCGAAGCGATCTAAAATCTCTTGTGATTTTCAGCCCCCTGGGTGCAGCGGCGCGATGCGCTTGTTGCGGCATTTCAACCGGTAATCCCGGTATTGACTCACCTGCACTTTTTGCCACTGCGAGTCGGCGATCCTGATTCAGCCGCCCGTGAAGCCGCGAGAACTAATTCCAAGCTCGGCTTTTCCAGCCTCGGATGTTCTTCGACAAATTCAGTTTAATTGCCGAATGAAACATCATTAATTAAATAATTAATGAAGCATTATTACAGAACAATGCAAATTACACGATAAAACATTATTACAGTATATTGTTTCATCGGACGCCAACGAAATATCGAAAACATTTTCACCTAATGAGGCATCCAATATGTCTCACGTCCACAAAAAGCCGAAATTACAGCCGCAACACCGGCCAATTATTCCAGCATCAGCTAATCCCTTTCCCAACTCGGTTGGCACGAGACTCCGGACTCGTAATCGAAAATGCATATTCGATGTTCAATTACAATTTTTTTCTCTCCCTTTTTCTCAAATCAGCAGAACGCATGAATAATTATTCCCTTTATTCGTGCCGTTTGACCCCGGTGTAATAAACCAAAACAGCGTCGTCGATAATCTCCGTTTGACGGTTCCGCTCATCTGAAATTCGATACGCGAATTAGTTTCCGAGACGATAATGTATTCCGCATTGCAGCAGCCCGTCCGACGTCGATAGCTCCCGGTCGTGTCGAGCGCCGCTCTCGATATTCGCCTTTCCCTTCGTCGGGCCACCCGGAGGCTCTGCCTACGGTCAATTCTCGCGTGTCAAACGACCCCGAGAGAAATATATCGAGTGGCGACAATTTTCACCTCCCCGCAAATCGAGTATCGTGACCTTTGTGCACTGGAAAAAAAAATACACAAGAAAATAGAAAAAAAGAGTCACGGGTTTTGTTCTTCTCAATAAAACGCAGCAACGACACCGGCAGCGTCAAAGACCCACTGACCTTTCGCCTCCTCCCGTCCACTTTCCTCCGGCGTTTACTGCATCGCCGGAGAAACGCAAAAGTGGAAAATATTCATCTGAATTGCAGAACGTTTTTCGCCGAGCGAAATGTTTCGTTCCGAGCGTTTTCGGTTTTTGGCTCGGTAGCTCGGTGGCTCGACTCGATTTAGTCGCGTTTCGCGCTGCAATTACTCGCATGGGTGACCGTTCAATCGGTGGCTGGCTGGACCGAGTCGCGAAGCTGGGAGTCAATTTTTTTTTTTTTTTTTTAGGCTGATTCCTCGTAGGAATAGTCGAAAGGGTCAGCGGTGAGCAGTGCTCAACCTGCAACCCGTGCTCACTGACCACTGGTTGTCGGTTCACTGAAAACGTTGCGATTCGATGAGGGGGAAGGAGGGTTGTGTCAATTTTCAAAATACAATTGTTTGCTTCAATTTCAATCGTTTCAATCAAATGTTTGTCCAAACGGAAGTGACGATCTGAATTATTTTGAGGAGTACTCGGAAGTCAATCGAAGAATTGAGCGACGAATTAATTAAACACAGAGGGTTTTTTTTAGGCTGATTCCTCGTAGGAATAGTCGAAAGGGTCAGCAGTATACCTCACTGAGTACCGGTTGTTCGTTCGCTGAAAATTTTGCAATGTGACGAGGGGGAAAGGTGGATTGTGTCAATTTTCAAAACACAATTAATTGTGTTTGCCCAAACGGAAGTGACGTCTGAATTATTTCGAGAAGCATTCCCAAGTCAATCGAACAATTAAACACAGAGGGTCTTCTTTTAGCACGATTCCTCGTACGAATAGTCGAAAGGGTCAACAACAACCAGTGCTCACTGAGTCCCGGTTATTGGTTAGCTAAAAATGTTGCAATTTGATGAGGGGGAGGGGGGCGGGGGTAGGAAGGATTGTGTAAATTCTCAAAAGAGTATCAACTGTGTTTGCCTGACCGGAAGTGACGGTCTGAATTATTTTGAGGAGCATTCGGAAGTCAATGGAACAATTGAGCGACGAATTAATTAAACACAGCGGGAAATCGATGCTCCAAAGCGCACGAGTAATTTTTCCCGTGCAGTCTGAGAGTCTGTGTACCTGCACTTCCGGTTAAACGCAGTCGTTGCACCGTGCGGGTCTCCTGGGCGGCCGGAGCTTTTACGCCGGGTCTTTTTATCCGCGCCGCGTGCCAATGGCTCGTATCGTGGCTCACGGTCGACTCCCGCGGTTCCAGTTCACCGCGAGAGCCCCAGATGCGGGCTCGTTTGACCGGAAACTGCAGTTGCGAAGTATTTTCGAATTTTTAGTTTCGCAATTGCCTCGTCGCCGTATTTTTTTTTCTCTCCAGCTTTTTAAAAGCCCCGGGTAACGACGCAAACGAGACTCGAGAGTAAATATATTTTGCGAAATAAAATTTCCCGGCCACTCGCCGGAATTTTCCGAGCTTCAGTTTATTCCGCGAAAACAAACTGACCCACTGGGGCTGGGGGGCGAACAAAAAATGTAATTCTCCGGGCGGGGTTGAATGAACGATACTTTTTGCTCCGAACGGCGGATGTAAAATAATTAAAGCGAAATTCAACGACTTTTTCGACCTACCAATTTTACACGGAAACGTGAAAATCCGCAGATGCGAAATACTGATGGAAATGTGTTTTTTTTAATTATCAGGTGCCCTGCGCCTGGACCTGGACAGCCTGGAGAGCGGCTACCATGGGCTGGTCAAGGAAAACGAGACGCTGGTCGAGGTTACGCCCCAAATTCGCGCCCTGGGGGCCAAGGTGTGCTCGTTCCACATCGCGAACCGACATCACGGTGACGCGCCGTTCGACATCATCCTGAAGGACAAAGGGACGGCCGAGCTGCGGGCTCTCCGGGTCCTCAACTGCGAGAAGAGACGAAACTACAAGTTCGACATCGCCGCTGTAGCGTGCTCCGGAGTGCAATCCGAAAAGTAAGCGGACAGCTCGCACCGCGCTTGCAGAGTTGTAAATCCCTAAATCTTACAGAGTTGTAAATCCCTAAATCTTACAGAAACAAAGTTGACAATATACAATTGTAATAATTAATGAATAATAGTAACGAGTAGTAATTATAATGTAATGTGCACATTTTTTAATGGCTGCAAAGAATATTTGTCCGGGATAAAATTGCAGGGTTATTTTCCTGAAAAAATGGAGACACGCGGTTAATGCATTACTTTCGTAATGCATTAACCGTAATTCATAATTACGGAGAATTACCGTGAAAAGAACGTCATGCGGTTAATGCATTACTTTTGTAATGCATTAACCGCATGACATTCTTTTCACAACTGCTCACAATTTTTTATCAAAAATGTGGCATCCATGCAGCTATTCAAAAGTTCACACATGATTTTATAATCGCTGCTGATTATTATTATTAAATCACTCTCACAAAGCAAACTGTACTGTAACGTTTATATTTCTTAATTTAATGGGGATTTACAACTCAGGACACAAGTCGGGCCATGGCAGGGCCAACGTGACGCCGATCACGGCCTGACCAGGGTCGGGTGTAACGCCACAGATTTTCTACCAGGGAGGGCATTTTTCTCGGCCGAACCCTCGACGTTTCTCATGGCGCGGCGAAATAAAGCGATTTCGCTTCAAAGCGCGGCCTCTCGCTCTCGGCGAGAGGCATTTAGTGTACCTCGAAAGTATTTAGTGCGCCTTCAAAGTACTCAATTTTACAGCGAGACCCTTCTCGCTCGGCGCATCCTCCGCGGGGCTAAATGCTCAAAGTAACGCGGGACGAGCGAAATTTTCGCCCAACTTTTAAATACACCGAAAAGCGACGGCTCGCGTCTTGTACGCCCGGCGCGAAACTTCGGCGCGCGTCAACGATCCTCCCGGCGCCCGTGGGCGAAAACTTGGTCCGCGAAGCGCAACTTGTAATCTAATGTAGCGGAATAATTGATGAGCTCGAATATCGGAGACGATGTCGCTCGTTGTGTTCTCGCTGCTTCCTGGAAGCTTTTAATTAGTCGCGGGAAATGCGCGACTCGCGTGACGAAATTTGAGGCGGGATTTTTTTTTTGTTTTCTTCTCTTTTTGTCGGTATAGATAATCAGTGGATTGTGCAGACGTTATGACGACTGCGTCGCTTTGTACCTCGCGTTTTTGTTGTGTTAAGACGCTTAACGAGCGGAGATTAGCGCTGGAATATCTTTGGGAGGCTCGTTGAAACATAAACCCTTTGAAATCCTCGTGTTTGTCCCGCGATGTGCGGGCTGACCGAGCGAGAGCGAGCGCGGCTCTGATTTCACGCCCGAGCTCCGAGTTATCATACCACTCGGAGGTTTCGAGGATTAACCTACATTCCGTCGTGGGGACGGACGCGGCTGGCGCGGAAGCCTCGACGCGCTCGCGGGGTTCGATTACCGCTGATGAGAAGAGTTTTTTTTACCCCCAAACCAGTTGCGCGATTTTACACAGCGTTGGAATAACGCGGAATTTTTCCCGCGGTGTCGCGTGAATTTTATCCGAACGCGGGGAATGTTTTTCTTTTTTTTTTTCGGACACCCTTAGGAAAAATCAATAGCCGGGAATTTTCATAGCGTTAATGGCGATCGCCGTGCGACGGAGGCAAAAAAACGCGGCGGGAAAGAGCGAAGCGTAATTGCAATTTTACTCCGAATTGTCCTGTGCGTTCTTCGGTGTTCGCGGCGGGAGGAGTCTTGAATATCTGATGAGAGCGCGATGAGACCGTGTTTATCGGGGTTCACGATAATTATGCATATTTCATTGGTCGAAAAATTGCGCTCCCGAGAAGCGCGACGTCTGGGTTTCGCGTTTATTTCGGCGACGACGTTTTCTCGCGAGAGTTCAGAGCGAGGTCAACGCGACGAGCGGCCGATTGTGGATGCGAGGAAAATTAAAAGTCCTCGGTTAGCGAGACCTGTTGAGTTTCGCTCGAGGCGCGAATACCGCGAGATCCATTGCGAGACGCGCGTTCGTGGCAGAAGTTGGCGTTTGCAATCGTTGCACAACTGTCGGACACGGAGACGGATGCATAAGTTGTGGATACACCGGAGACACACTCGAGTTCTCGCTTTAATACAATAGACGCTATTCCTGATTCTCCTACGTCTGTCGGGGACGCTTCAGAAGCCCTTTGTGATTATGGATGTAGAAGCCGCGCGCTACTTTAGCGTCGCGCGAAGTTGCCTCGCAGACAGCGAATCCACCGCCGCTAATGGACTCGCGAATGAATAATAAGTGTCGCGCGCGTAAATAGCGACGATTCAACATATTGCAAGAGAAAATCACATTTATCGTCAGACTCAAAAGCGCTCTTATTTCGCCGTTTCCATTTCGTACACGAGACTTGTCAAACTAAATATCCGGAGGATGCAAAAGACCTTTTTTCAAGTGTCTCAGTGGCGGTTTTCGCCCCTCATTTTGCTTAAAGAAATACTGGAAAACATGCATACATATTCAGAAAAATTAATGGATAATTTTCATTGAACTGTTCAAATTGTTGAACAGTTAATTTTCTCATTAATCTGTTAATAACATTTTAGGATTATTATTACGTAAAATCGATCTTCTGAGCACTTTCTGCATGCTTGATTCTTGTCAGATTATTATCTCATCGAGAAGTTTTTCAAATTTTCCCCGAATCTCACATTTCACGGCACTATACCGATAGAGCTACCCCAATGACATGGATTTTTTTAATAGACTATTCCCGGGGATATTTTCACACGGTATCAAATGTCTCGTTAGCAGAAAAAGAAACCATCGTCTCTCGCTCACTAACCCAACGTGCATTTTCGCAGCGCCACAGTTCACATCACAGTGGTCGATGTCAACGAGTACGCGCCGCAGTTTCTCCAGCCGGCCTACGTGAGCACGGTGGACGAGGGCCGACTGTACGAGGAGGTGGTGCGCGTCGAGGCATCGGACCGCGACTGCACCCCGAAGTTCGGCGACGTCTGCAAGTACGAGATCCTCACGGCCGATCAGCCCTTCGTGATCGACAACGAGGGCGCGATTCGTAACACGGAGCCTCTGGACTACGAACGTTCGCACAACTACATCCTGAGCGTGGTGGCTTACGACTGCGGAATGAAGCAATCGGCGCCGGCGATGGTGACGGTCAAAGTGAACCGCGTTTGCTCGCCGGGCTGGCGCGGGATTCCCGAGCGGGTTGACTACGCGGCCGGCACGGGATCCCAGGCTCTGGTGCCCGCGGCTAAGCTCGATCTCTGCGACGCTCCCTGCGTTCTGCGCAACATTCGCACCACCCTGACCCTCGCGACCGATCACATAGGAAAGGGCTGCGATCGCGACACCTACGGGGTTCGCAGCCAGCGAAAACTCTGTGGCGCGTCGCGCGACAGCGTCGACCTGCTGCCCACGCCCGGCCCGACATCCATCTGGACCGCCTCGCTGTCCCGCGATGAGGGCAGGGAGGCCGACGAGATATTCGAATTCGACGGCAGCAACTCCGCCGCGATCGTTCCCACCGAGACCCTCGATCCGGCTCTCGCGCAGAAATTCAGCATCGGCGTGTGGGTGAAGCATCGCCCGCGGCCCAGGCAGGATCCTCATGTCAAGGAGCACATTCTATGCGCCGCTGATGATCACAGTGAGTTTATTCTCAATACGCAATTGTCTTTTTTTATTTTTTATTTTTTAGGTATTGATTTCTTGCACCGATGATTCTCTCGCGAAAAAATTAACCCCTCGGTCAAGTCGTTTTTTGCGAATCGCGTTGATTATGGTTTTTAAAAAATTCCGAAGTCGATGAACACCAAATTTAATGTTCTTTTTTTTTCGTTTCCTTCGAAAAATGAAGCGCCACCATTTTATTCACGTCATTCACGAAACGTATTAATTTTTCGCACCGATGATTCTCTCGCGAAAAAATTAGCCTCTCAGTCAACTCGTTCCTGCGATTCTCGTTGATTGTATTTTTGAAACCCCGGAAATCGATGAACACCACACGCAAAGTTTTTTTTTTCCTTTCCTCCCAAAAACGAATTCACTTTTTTCACGTCATTCACGAAATTTATCAATTTTTCGCACCGATGTTTCACTCGTTCCCGCGATTCGCATCGACGATCTTTCTCGCAAAACCACAAATCGCCAAACACCAATTTCTCACCATATTTATTTCCTTCCCCCCAGAAATGAACCGCCACCACTACGCCCTCTTCATCCGCAACTGCCGGCTGATCCTCCTTCTTCGCCGCGACTTCTCCGAGGGCGACCCCAACATCTTCCGGCCCGCCGAGTGGCGCTGGAAGCTCCCGCAGGTCTGCGACGACAAATGGCACCACTACGATCTTCAAGTCGACTTCCCGCACGTGAGTCTCTACATAGACGGCGAGGAGTGGCGAACCGACGAGAAGAACCCGGAGGTGATCGACGACTGGCCTCTGCACCCGGCGAAGGGCCTGAACACGACCCTGGTCGTCGGCGCCTGCTGGCAGGGCTCGGACAACAAAACCAAGCACCACTTCCGCGGCTACCTCGCGGGTCTCTCGGTCCTCGTGGGCCGCAACGAGAAACCCGACGTCCTGACCTGCCTGCGCCGCTGCCAAGAGGGAATCCACGTCCCCTCGATGGAGCTCCTACAGCCCGGCACTCAGCTCCTCACAAACTCCGACCTCACCGAAGTCCGAATCGACGGCGACAACCACACGAACGTCGAGGCACTTTTGCGCCGCGTCGGCTACTCGAACACCCGTCGTTTCCCCACCCCGGGCCGCCGTAACTTCCACCTCGACACGACGATAATCTGCGAAGGCAGCTCGTCCCACCCGCTCGCCATTCCCACCGTCCAGTCCTACGTGACGGTCCTGCCGCCCCCGCGGCCCGGAATCACCGTAAACGGCACCGGTTTCGTGGCCCGCGAGTACGCGGACTTCCGCCTCGGCGTTCGCGTTTTCCCCGACGCCCGCGTAACCGCGGGTTCCGCGGCTCGTCTCGACGCCTGCGCGGTCAGCGTTTATCCGAGCCTCAATCCCGATCACGAGACTCTCGGCTTGCCGGGCGACGCTCTGCGCCAATTCGTCGCGATAACCGCGCGCGTCGATCGCGACGGTGTCGTGCTCAGCGGCGCCGACACGCCGTACAATTATCAGCAGCTCATCCGGCTGATTATGTACACGAATCGCAAGCCGGCGTATTACTTGGATCGCGTGTTCAAACTCACGTGCAGCGAGCTGTCCGGGCGTTTCGCGAGCAACGAGTACGTTCAGACGCTCGCGGTGATCCACCCGAAGGAGAAACCGACGCTGAGCCCCCGTTGGTCGTCGGACGATCCGCCGATCGCGAAGATCGTCGAGCCGCTGCCCGGCCACGCGCAACTCTCGCCCCATCACGCGGATCTGCCGGAGGAATACGCGACGACCGCGCTGAGGGACGGCGGGCGAGGCATCGGCGGCGCGGGCGGCAGTCACGCGATCACCATCGTCGCCGCGGCCTGCATAGGCTTCCTGCTGCTGATGGGCGTCGTCGGGGCCGTGAGGGTTCGCGGAGCCGCGAAGCAGCGACGCACCGCGGGCGAGGAGCTCGCCGCCGAGACGGAAATGGCCTGGGACGACTCCGCGCTCGCCATAACCGTGAATCCGATGGATAGACTGTCGGAAAACGATCCGCATCGTCAGGCGCAGCGCGACGAGGACGCCGATGACTCGGGCAGCTCGGACAGCGAGGACGACTCGTTCAGGGACGACGATTTGGACACCACGGACTGCGAGAACGACTGCGAGGTCGCCGGGCGGCATCACGGACGTCGCGCCGCGCCTCATGACTTAGAGTGGGATCATCGTGATGTTTAATTTCACGAAGGGGCAGAGAGAGAGTGAGAGAGATGATGATGCTCGTTGCTTTTTGGTTTTCCCCCCGAGGGCTTCGTTCTTAATCTGGCATTAAGAGACGCCGCTAGCGAGCAGCAGCGCGAGTTGTATGCGGGACACGACGACGATGACGACGGAGTCCGGGGTTGTAAATCCCTAAATCTTACGGAAACAAAGTTGATGGTACAATTGGTGTTGTAATTATTAATTAATGATAGTAACACGTAGTGATTGTAGTGTAATGTGGATACTATTCGATGGCTGCAAGAAGAATTTGTCCTGAATAAAATTTCACGGTGATTTTTCGGGGAAAAAATGCAGACACGCGGTTAATGCATTACGAAAGTAATGGAGAAACGTGTTCTTCCATTCTTTTCACGAGTGATCACAACTTTTTATCGATAATGCGGTATCCTTGCGGCTATTCGAAAGTTGACACATAATTTTATAATCGCTACTTGTTATTATTGTTAAATCACACCTATGAAGCAAATCGTACTGTAACGTTTATTTGTTAAACTAATGGGGATTTGCGACTCTGCGACGGACACAGAGACGCGGGACGCACCCGGGAGGAGAGGCGAATTTGTTTGACACGAGGAGCTTTGCAATATTTGGAGGAGTGAGAGGAGAGGAGAAATTGGGCGGGTGAGGAATGAGGAGAGGATGAGAGACGAGTAAATTTATCGCCGCGTTTGACGATGTCGCGAGCGGAAAATCGGGCAATTTCATATCCGTCATTAATCATTTAACCATTTAGGGATATATGAATATAAAGGTTAGTGTTTCGTAGTTTCGGCGTCCCGGTTTCTCGGTTCCTTTTCGAGGGAGAGGGGAAATCGGGAGCGCGGAATGGTAGCGGCGTCATAATGTATCCGTCCTTGGTAGATGGAACTTTAGTCTAACAACTAACACTGAGTAGCGTTTTAGCTGTTAGTACTCCGCTTGAGCACCGGGTGAAAAAAAAACGTCTGCGCGAGAGGAAATAACCGTGTCCACCGAACGTCGAGCTTCGGTGCCGAATTTTTCTCGAGAAATCGCGAAATCGTCGGGGTCAAACACTGATTCGAATTTTTCTCTCGTTTTTATTTTTTTTAAATTTTTACTATAACGCGGTTTTTTCTCGTCTCGAACGATCAACTTTTACTTTGTAGGTATGTTTTTTATCTACAATTCGTTTTGAGGAACAAAATATGCACATTCTTTCTTTTCGTTTTCCTAACGAATCATTCGTATTTTTTTATCATCTCAAACGTAATGACGTTTTTTTTTTTAATTAGGAGCTTCGTACATCGGCCGCGTGTACGGAAGCGAAAATACGGTCGAAATTCGGCTTAGTATTCGCAATTTACCGGATTAAAATCGTTGGGGTTGCTTTTGGTTTATAGATACGCGGATCGCAGTGATGTCCGTTGAATCCGACGCCACTCGGTATCCCGCGCGCTCGTCTTCTGTTGACTCGTACAATTTGTGTCATTATCTTCTCGCGTTGGGGCGAAAAATCGTCGCGCGCCGCGATCGCGTTCGACGTCCCCGTGGCCGAGGCTCGCGCGTACGAATCACCTACGTTTTCCAGACTGTCGATCGCTCCGACGCGATTCGAGCGCGAGACGCGTCGGGGAGAACTGTCGAGGAGAGAATGGCGAGACGCCCGCGGAAGGATCGTAAAATAAGAATCATGCACATTGCGCTTTGCTTTCAACGCGATATATATATTTTTTTTAACGAGAAAACTTTCGAACGTCTCTCGCGAAACGCTTTTTCTATGGCCTGCATAATCACGGAGCGTTCGTCCCTTTTTATCTCCGACCCAAGACCACCGACTCGCGGCTCATTGGACTTTAGCTTCCGAAGATGTGCAATCAGATAATGATACTTTTAACTACTTTTGTCCCTTTGATTTTTTACGAGTTCCTAGGGAAAATTGTTTTTATCGATACTTTTTACGATCAGGTATTTTTCACGAGGATTCCCCACTCGTTGTACCAGCAATAATCGAGATCTTAGTTGTAGCCCGCGCCGCTCCGCGAGACGGCGAGAGTCTCCGCACCGTTAACGAAATTTTTGATTCGTCGACCTCGATAGACTCGCAATTTTCGTACACGGTTTTTTAGGCCTACAGCGCTGCTTGCAATTCGGTAATATTATCGTTTGGACCGTCCTACGCTTTTACTTCGTTTTTTAAATATTCTTTCCTTTCTACATCGATGAACGGTAGTGTCGATATCTTTGCGCAGCTGCCTCGATCATTTGTATATTAGGTGGGGCTTATTTAAGCGTTTTAGTGAATAGTTATACGCAGCTTTACGTTATTCTCCATCAATTCGTTATGTTCTCTCAGTCGGTTCACAAATACACGGAGATCACGAGACACTCATCGACAGCCGAGAGTTCGCCGATTTTTATCCGTCAGCTCCGGACCGTCGAAGGATCTTACGAAACGCGCGATTCCCTCGCGCGATTTCCCGCGAGTGCAGTAGCCACGTATTATTTAAACTCGCACGAAGGTTCTAAGCAAGTTGTCCTAAAAGTCCCGGTCGAGAAGGAACAAGAGAGAAGCGAGGAAACAATGACGTCTGAATTTTTGTAGAATTAACGGATAAAGGCGCGGTCGACCGTCGCGACGAAACAAAACACAAAACAAAAAGGTACTTGACGTAGAACTAAAGCGACAGGCGCGATTCGTGAAAAGGTTTACGGATAAGATGCTCGAAATATATACACGTGTATGTACTTATAACTACCACGATCGGTTAGACATCTAGTTCTAATGATTTGTGTACGAATATCTATATTCATAGAAGATATGAGATAATTTATTTTTCCAATGTGCATATCATATCATTTTTATGGGGAAAAAAGGAAACACACAAATACAGACATGCGGTTTGAATTAATGTTTGTATCGCGAACGATGATCCTCTAGTGTCACGCTTCTCGGTTCAGTTCTCGGACTCAGTGGGAATTTTCGTAATTACGCGGTCAGCTGATTACTCATTTGAGTCGCCGTTCGATTCCTTTGAGGATTTTTTTTCCCGGTTATTTCTTTTTCTCTCTTTTTTTTAATTCGAGGAGAAGACAAATCAAGCGCAAACTTCAGTGTTCGAGCTCTATATTTTTTGACGCATCAGCCACTTCTAAAGCATTTATGAATGACGCCACAGTTTTTTTTAAGGATTCTGCGCGAATGCATGATTTCTTTTTCATTCACGTGTTGCACAACACTTTTTGTGACTTCGAGCCGGCATTTAGGTTTTTTTTTAACTCGGTTGAAAAATCATAGTTCGTAGGGGCGTTGAGGTCCCGATTCCGTTGATCGAATCTGACGATGCCGATAATGTAAGAGAGACGAGTGTCGTTTGCACTTATCAGGGTGATAGGACAAGGATATTTGCACAATTTCTTAGATTCATCGGAAGAAACAAAAGAAAAGAGAAAAAACCTCGCGATCTGCCTTCGTTAACGCAGTTAACTAAGATAAATATGTAGTGTTATCGTGTTTGTTCAGAGTATTATGCACTTTGCAGCGTGTTATGTTTTTGCAGCACACCCTACGATCAGTTGAAAGCCCCGATAATTAATTATATACTGCAGAAAAAAAAGAAGAAAAAGAACAAAAAAAGAAGAGAAAACGTATAAGCGAGATCAGGCTTAAGTCCATTTCGCGTACTCGTAGCCTGAAACGTCGAAACGTACAATCACAGTGTACGTTTTTTTCCTACATTTTTACGCGGTGGTTCCGAAACCACGAAGAAAAGACAATTCGACGCATTTATTTCGCATCTCGTGAAAAAAAAAAAAAAACGAAGAAGAAAAAAGGATTCACCAAACCCATCGACATTGTGTCCCACAAATGCATTTTTATTCGCGTCATTCTCAGCTCGACTACTGCACTAAGTAATATCTCTGAGTTGATAAAACACGGAAAGAGAAGAAGATAAAAAAAATTGTAAAATTGCATGATCGTATTTAGCCAGAAGCCCCGTAGCTAAATTCCGCGTCCGCAAATAACTAATTGGTACCTTCCACGGATATCCCGATGTGATTGTAATTCGTGCAGTTTCGAAGGACGGGAAGGGGGGAATTGTTTAACGGAAAGAGAAAGAGAGAGAGAGAGAGAGAGAAAAGAGACAAGTCTCGGCTGGAAACAAGAACAAACTACAGAAAGAATTAATTATCGTTGAGAGAAACAAAAGAAGATGCAGCAAAGTAAATAGGTGTCTACACCGAGGAAATGTACTTAAGCGAGTAATCATGACAAAGACTATAGGAGAAGGATAAAAAGAAGAAGAATCGTCTAGATTATACTATATATATTAATACATATATATACACAATTCTATGTATATATATATATCTGCTGTTTGCGAATGATATAAATATGAATTTGTATCGAAATGTCATATTTTTCGGGGCCCCGCTGTACGCACGTCCGCGCACGCGCGTACGTTTACGCCCATATTGCATTAATTAGCCCGCCACAGAAAAACCCACCTCACGACTTTCGCGCATTCGTTGCTCGCTGGAAATACCGTAAACGATTAGCCGACGAATGACGATTGAGCCTCTATCCCCGCATCCACGTCGCGATCGTACCTTAGATACTCACGCGGATCCTTGAAAAACAACAACAACAAAAAACTTGCAAAAAAAAAAGAAAAGATTACACGTAATTGATAGTCGCGATACGAATAGGGAGCAATGGGAATCTCAGCAAATCTCTTCGATAGGGGTAAATCTAATCGGTGAGCTTTTCTAGCTTACGAAAAAAAAACAAAATAATAAAAAAATAAAAAATAAAGAATCACATCAAGACGGTCGAGCTATCGACTGTATAACTAATCTCTATACTTGAGTCGTAAGTATATTGTGAAGCGTAAAGTATAACCATGTGTTAACGTATGAATATGAATTTATCATCAACTGGATAACCCACCCACGCCTTTAGCCGCTTTCCGGTAAGAAAATTGAGCCTTCTCCCGCTGGTCCGCGAGACGCCGAGGGCGCCGACCGCTTGCCGGCGCCATTTTGTCTGAGTTACGCCAAAATGGCGGCGGCAAACGGACAGCGCTCTCCGCGTCTCGCGTTACAACGGGACGAAACGACTCCAGTGAGAAGTGAATGAGAACCTGGCGAGGAACAAATATCGCGAACAAATTGTAATAATTATTTTGACTGCTAAGGCCAATTTCGCTATCCTCTCTGCCTGACAATGAGTGTCGATTGTTGACAATTGGGACAAGACATTGGAGCCTCGCGCTCGCGACGAGTATTCACGATTCAATTGGTTTAACACGTATAATCGGGCCCGGGTTGTGAGACGGAGCTGGAAGATAAAAATGAAGAGTAAAAATTATTGTATTCCGTCACAAAAAAAAAGAGAATCGTTTTCATAGCGAATAAGACTTATCGATAATCGTAAATTTAAGAGAAACAAAAGAAAAAAAAACGCAAAAAAACTAACCACCACATGAGTAACGATATAAAATAAATGCTAATGTGTTTTGACTATAACATGGCTAATGGAATATCACCCGTGAACTCTATAATTGATCATGTGACACGCTGAGTTACTCAAAATTATTCGTCCGTGACGCACACATATGTCAAATTACCTTGTTCCTTTCCGATAAAAAAAAACAAATAAATAAATAAATAAATGAATAAAAAAAGAAGCAACCAACAAGATCGTGTAATAAATAAATATGCAACAGTATGTAGTAGATCACACACGCATATAAAGTTTGCACAGGCTAGAATAAATAGTAAATCACCTAAGCGACATATAAATATTATTAAGACGTCAACTGTATTTGTTTAATAAAGATGTAAATTCGATAAAAACGACATGTCATTTGCCTCTTCGCAGCTTTGTGTCCGCGAAGGAGATGCGAATGTTCGAGAATAATCTCGGTATGAATTATGAATATTTCAGCGAGAACGGCAGATGGAATTCTCCACTCTTAGACGTTTTCAGTTAAGTGAATTTGACTGAATTAAGCTTGGAAGATAATTTCGCTGCAGAAAGCTCGACGCATCCGACGAGCGGAAATATTTTCGGTCGTCGTCCTTTTGTTAATCTCGTTACTCCGATTCCAGCGCGGTTTTCGCCTCTTCATCGATTTTATCGTCCGCCTTTTTCCAATCCCTTCGCCCCGGCATAAGAATAAACGCCTCCAACGTTGTTTCAAGCCGACCAATATTGGACTTAATCGCCAGATATTAAAACCTTTTGTGCTCGCGTGCGCCAAAGTGTAGGCGGCGGTGAAGTTGTTATCGATTACCTCGACGAGCGGCCGGCCAAGTGAGCCCGAAATACCAGCCACTCGCGACCTCCCACTCGCCTCGTTTTTCGCGCGATAAACCTTAACGCTCGTTTTCCAACCTTTTATTCAGAACTTTTATTACGCACGCGAACGGAGATTCCGCTCGTTTTTCATGTACAAAAGAGATAGACGTTTTTTAAACCGAAGTACATGGAATTTAATTTAAAACGACGGGGGGAAAGAATCTTAATAAACAAAACAACTCCATCGCTTTACTCCCCGGAGTTCTTGCGCTTTTCCTCCTCGTAAGCGTAGTGAAGGTCTTTGCAATCCTCGTCCGAAATGTGAACCCAACCGGTCGATTTCATGTGGTACACTGAAAGGAGAATCGAGTCAGAATTGTAGCCAAATAAAAATCATAAAAAATGCCCACGGGAATAGTATTTAACGGGATTCAAAAGCCCATAAAATCGTTTTTTTATACTTTTAAATAAATCTCGGCTAGCTGAATAGATCTTTAAACACAATTTGATAGACGTATAAAAAATAAAAATCCCCTAATAAAAATCTTATAATTTCCAGGCACTTATAAATCAAGTTTCACCTGGGTTAATAGACCTTTAAGCACAATTTGATAGACGTATACAAAATTTTTAAAATCCAAAATAAAAATCCTATATTTTTCAGCTACTTCTAAATAAATTTGGAGCTACTTTAATAGACCTTTAAGCACATTTTGATAGGGGTATAAAAAATCGAGTTGCGTTTGTACCTCTGACTATACCACCCGAATAGGCGTCCCTATGGGTGGCATGGTAAATGGCTCGTCTGCCGAGGTCGTAAGCCTCCTCGTCCGAGAGATCCCAGTGATATCCGGAGTCAAGGACACCGAAGGCGAAAACCGATCCGGAGCCGACGCTGAAGACTTTGCCGGGGGTTCGCGTGCCCTCGGAGTCGACGTAGTAGAGTCCCGGGCCGCGTTTGTCCCATCCAGCGAGCATCATTCCTTTCATAATGAAGAGAAATTGTTAATTCACGATCTCAAATAATTCCTTCACAATAAGATCGGGAAATTAATTTAATTTTCATACCCATGGACAATCCCATTCCTTTGTAGTTGTAGACCATGTTCGACATCAGCTTGCTCGCCGCTGCCACGGAGATTCGTTCTCGGTTTCGCAGCTCGTACATGCGGCACTGCTTCGCCAAAACGCGATCCCAGTACACGCAGTCCGCGGCACCTCCGGCCAGAGTTCCCAGCAGATAATCATTGATCTCCACGATCTTCTTCATGGTCTGCGATCCTAAAATGGTAAAACGTAAGTGAATTATGGAAACAGAGTATCCTAATTTTTCAATTTTTGTTTTTTTAAAGAAAAATACGACGATAGACATTTTACCCTAAAGTGGTACAATGTAAGTGAATTATGGAAAACGGAGTACCTGACCTAACTTTTTTGTAACTTTTTTAAAACTGAAAAACTTTTTTGTAACTTTTTTAAAACTGAAAAACTTTTTTGTAACTTTTTTAAAACTGAAAAACTTTTTTGTAACTTTTTTAAAACTGAAAAACTTTTTTGTAACTTTTTAAAAACTGAAAAACTTTTTTGTAACTTTTTTAAATCTGAAAAACTTTTTTGTAACTTTTTTAAATCTGAAAAACTTTTTTGTAACTTTTTTAAAACTTAAAAGAAATGAAAAAAACTGTTATCAGTATCACTGAAGCAGCGTTCATTTTTTTATGAGTTTCCTTTCCGACAGAAGAGGAAAATCTAGTATTGTTTGATCCGCGAAAAATGAATCTTGATTTCAATAAAGTCAGAAAGATGGCATCAGCACTGCGGGATCATCGAAGGTGAATAACGGATGAGACGTCTTACCAATGAATTGACCACCGGTCGCTCGAGAATCCACAGCAAGCACCACACCGCCTTTGTATCGAAAGCCAAGTGTGGTGGTTCCATGATCGAATTTCAATTTTATACTCCTGCCATTGTCGTCTGTGAGGGTTTCCGCATTTTGCTGAAAAAAGAAAACATTGTCAAGCACGAAGCTACATAACCTCACTAATTCCGTTCAATCGTGTAACACGTAGGAAATATAATGCGATCTTCATCGAACTTCCAGATTTTTTTCGCGAATGTTTGCTGTGCTACAAAAACAAATAACTTTTGAATCCTCTGCAAAAAATATAATCTACGGTTTAAACCACATTTTTAACGATCTATTGACAGTTTCGAACTTTCGTGGGAGTCACAAATAACCAAGTGGATCCCGTGCCTTAAATTGAGGAAATATTCCAATTGTTATTAAAACGTCTAATTAATTAATATGTGTACAAAGTTGCTTCGATATGACAGGAAAATCGCTATAATTTCGGAGGGTGAGTTTGCAAAATCGGGTACGATGTCTGCCGGTGTTTTTTCGAAGTCAGGAATTTTCGTCAGTCGCTCACCTGAAAGGCCGGCTGCATGGACAGGCTGAGATTGTTGGAGAAATTGCGGCTGTAAGCCTCGATCTCGTGCTGGAGATCATTTTTGTTGTGCGGCGAAGTGAAATTCACGATCGAGTTAATACCACATAATTCAGCGAGCGCCATGACTGCTTTGCGACTTTTGCCTGTCTAGCAAACAGGACGGGACGCGGCACAGTGGACGAGATTTTGGGCTGGTTCTCATGATGCGCGCGACGCCGCCGAGCGCGGCTACGATTGGACAGGACGCGTTAAACCGCTTCGCACGAGACTTCAGCGCGTCGACCAATCAGAACTCGAATTCTTCCGGCGAGCTTTTCAGACTCAAAGCTCGTCGCCGATTGGTCGCGCGCTCGTATTGACGAACACGGGGCCGGAATATTTGGCTCCGAACTGTCCGAAGAGTTCTATGGATAGAATTCGATCGTGGGCTCCTAATTGCGCCCGTAATCCGCGACAAGGCCGCGGAGAAAGAAGAGCGAAATTAAGGCGAGGCCGGCGGGCATAGCGTCGAATAGACGGACTCGATTTTTCGGGAGCCGTCGGCGAGAGCCGAAATTACAAACATATGGAATTCCTTGTTTACTTCAAATCTTTCTCGGTAATCACACCTTACGATGCCAATAAAATTCGCATCTGTGTCCACTCGTAAAAGTCGCTGGCTTTCACTCAAAACCCACAATTACGAAGTTATTCATCTGTAATAACAAAATAATGTCCAAACTTCGCGTAAATTTAGCTACAAATTTACATGTTGGTAAATTTGTAATATATACACTGTTATATGGCAAAAAAACATAACAATATTTGTCGAGAATTGGCAATAATTCAACCGATACGCCGTAGTCACATAAGTTTTATCGATTACAACAATTTGCGTTACGCAACGTACGAATGAAAACAAACAAACAAACACGTAACTGGTTGGGGGGTGAGGAGAGACGGGGGAATTCCATTTCACTATTCAAAGCAATCGCAAATATATCCCAGCTGATTGGGTAATAATCCTGAAAGTGCCTACAGCTGTAATTGACGTCCGATTGACGCGATTCATGCGCAAATCCCCATCCGCAGGTTTCACCGTGGCGATCAGTCGAATTTTCTAATCCGTCTGCAGTCCGCTGCGGGGGCTTATTAGCTGCGCAACGGAGTTATGCATAAAGTTCAATGGTGGGACGTCCGCGCGTAGAAGGCACAGACAAATCCCATCGCCTCCTCTCGCTCTCTCGAAGCGCCTCCGGGAATTCCCACCACCGCTGACGTCGGGTCTGCAGCGGCGGCGGCGGCGGCTTTATCGCTGAAGTGGCCGTAACGGTGTAGTAAATACGTCATCGTCACTGGAAAGGCGCCGTATATCGAGCGGTGTCCGCCCACGCGACACGTGAGCTTATCGCGGCCTTCGCGTTATCACCGATACGGTCAATTATCGCGCGATGGCTCAAAGTCCGCGCAGCTGGATCAAAAGAAACTCCCGATATGCCCGAAAAGCGCACGTTTTTTGCGTTTGATCGTAATCGCAGTCACGTTTTTCCGGCTTCGTTCGGACGAACGTGAATTTACGGCCATTCGGCCTGTCCTAATCCCGCCCGTTTCGTTTTATGACTTTCCAGAGGTAATTAAGCGGCTTCAGCGGAGACTCCGGTTAGCCCGTAACAAAGGATGTGGCGACCCTTTCATTACAAAGGGTCATATTCACGTGCCGAATAAATTATATCCTTTATTTCTGCAAAAATGCTTTTGTATTCGTTCCACGAGCTTTAGCGAAATTCTTTTTTTTTTTACCTCCCGAGAAATGCGGTGCGACGCTCGGATTCAATGACCGAGTCGGCGAGCATTGTTATTATTTTCGCAAAGTTTACCAGAACCCCGGTTTTGAATCCGTGTTATTCTCGGATTAGTGTTTACGGCAGCGACACGCGAGCCACAGAAATGCAATTCGTGAGCATATGGCGGAAATGCAATGAGTGTATCGCAATTAGTCGGTCCCGCGGGGCCGAGATCGGAGTCTCATTTCCCGTGCGCGGGATGAGTCACAACCCCGCCGATTCCGACAACCAGCTTCGGAACGCGCGCGGGCCGCAATCGATTGTTTCCCAGAGCCTCGGCGTGCTTTCCAGAACGCACGGCGCGGTTTCGTCATCGCCCGCAATCGGAAGATTTCCATGTTTACGTTTCGCCGCGTCGCTGTGTGCGCGCACTAAGCCGCATACAGATATAGCGAGAGTCTCGGCTCGTTCGCAACGCACTTGCCAGCGACGCGATAAACGCGACAAACGCGCGGCACGCAGTTGGGCGATGATCCGACAATAATAATGTTATCGATCCCCGATAAGCTGGTTCGCACGTTGCAGCAATAAACAACTTGCCCCCGGGTGTTTATGAAAGTGAAACGGAACGGCCCGCAAGTGTGTGAGTCGAGCATAGGCATTTCGTGACTCACGGGGTTCCGCGTACAACCGGCGGGCCAATCGCGAGACGCGAAGGACGGAAAGACCCGCGGTGATTGGCCGTCGCGCGAATCGCGCAGCGAAACTCGCTCACTCGACTCTCGGCGTCACCAACACAGTGGGAATTCATCGAATGTACAGTGGAGCCTTCCGTAGCTTAGGCAGCGCGAGATCCGACCGGCGAGCCAATGGGGAGCGAGAGTCGCTCGGGCGCTTCCCCCTCCCTCGTGAATCCGGCCAATGGGAGTGCCGCGTTGCTCCCCTCCCTCGCTCGAGCGAGGCTTCCGAGCGACCGAGTCACGCGGGGCTCCACTGTCGCTGTGTACACACGGACGGCTCGCGACCTCAAGGCTAGTGACGACGGCGTGGAGTGTGGACTGTGACGTATCGCTGGGGGAGAGAGGTCAGAGGGAAGGTATATATACGTTTGCGCATGTACCGATGCCTTAGTTCTGCTCGGACTTCGGACACGTGAATTTTCATTAAGGTTCTCGAGAGGAGAAGGTTCCTATCTGTTTGGTGCGCTCATTGTATGGGTAAGTGGCACCTTTTTTTACATCGATAATTATTATTTGTTGTTATGTTTCTTTTTTTACTTGTCAATTGCGATCGTGGGGGTTTTTCGAGGCTTCCGCGAATCTGGCACGACCTTCGATTCAGCTGGAAAAAATTAGGGGTCGCTGAGCGATCGAGCCCTCGGGCAAGGCGACGACCTACATACCAGAAGGGAAAAGACGCGACGTTTGTGGCCCGAATTTTCGCGAACTGTCTATCGATTTTCGGAATGGGGCGAAAATTGTCCACGGCCGCCCGGGCGGAGGATCGCGAGGGATTATCGGGGCCAAGCGGGGTTATCGGGCATTTTTTCGGGGAGACGAAGCTCGATTTATCGTGCGCAGTAACCTTTGCGGTCGCGAACGAACAGATGTTTACGGACGAAATAATAATAAGGCAAGACGGATGACACGGGATGTTTTTTTTTTCGTCTGAGTAACGCGAGCGTCGCTTCCTTATTTGCGTCGGGCGGTTCGTCAACCGTGGAAAATGTCGAGGGAGAGGAACGGAAATGAACACGTGGCATTTCCTTTGTCGTCCATTGATTGACCAGTGCGTTCCACTCGCGCCATATTGCGGGCGATGGAAGGGAATAACTTTCACCCATTTTCCGACCTCGGACCAACTGACTGAGGAGTTTCGACGCGGCTGCTCGAACGATTTCGTATTCGATAGTTTAAAAAAAACTTGCAATCGATAACTCGAAACTTGATTATCGTCGCCTCGGTTGGTCGATGCACCCCGCGTCGCTGACATTGAAAATTATTATCCTTATCGCGCTGCAAGGCTAATAGCTCCGTTCACTTAGATGCACTCGAGGCTACGCGCGGAAGCTATTAATCCCAGCTGAGCCAATATTTTTGCGTTCGCGAAACGAAAACCTCACAGGCTGCACTGATAATCAAACATGTGTAGCGGCGCTAACAGAATTCGAGCCTCGGTTGAAACGAAGGACCTCTCGATTATTCACGGAACGATCGTAAATAAAAATAAAAAATTAAGATTTTCTACAAATTCTGTTTTACACATTTTTTTTCGTAACAATAAACGAAACAAATATTAAAAAAAAAAAAAACAGAATTTTGCTTTAATATATTTTTTTATCCGCATTAAAAAAATGTTTTATAATAATACGAGTAAAAAAAAATATTCCGCATTTGCGTTAGCCGGAAATATAATTTTCTGCGAAAGCGTAAAAAAAAATTGGTATAGCTTAAAAATGGAATTAAAAAATAGTTTTCGAAATTTTCAGAGCGAGAGAAGAGTTTAAAGAACGCAGAGAGCCCTGTGGAGCCAATAAGCAGCTACAGGGATGAGAGTGGCTACATGCCGACGGTCGGCCGCTGGGGCAGCGAGTGGCCAAGTTGACTCGAGACGAGAGAGATACGCCAGCCGCAGGGGCAGGCACGCGGGCCCTGGATCCGTGGTGTCCCGCTACCCCTGCCGGTCTGGGCTCACTATGAATCGCCAGCCTTGATCGTTGATACGGTCGAACAGTATGAAGAACTAGCGGGCAGCGTTGAGCTGGAGACCCAGCGCTTGCTGCGCGAGCACCGTTACGACACGGTTGGAAACTTCCTTAGGTAAATCAACTTTCCCGATATTTTATTTATTTATTTATTTGTTTATTTATTTATTTAAGATAAGCGTCACATTGGAAAATACAGCGTTTTCTTGTTACATATTTATCTCTGTTAACTTTCTCACTGTTATTCCGTCAATCGATCTTCAATATTCGGCACAGGAATTTCACAAATTTCGTCTGAATTTTCAGATTCTACAAGGACTACAAGGAAAGTAACGAATCTATGGTAGAACGATTCTACCGCAAGTACCAGCCGCTAATAACCCACGAGCATCACACCTGCGTGGGTCTTGGTATCGAGCTGACGCAACGCCTGAACAAACTCAACGACAGATTCCCAGGCATCTCCAATGGCCTCTACTTGGTCTCGTGCGAGGAGGTAAACAATCGTTTTCGCAATGAAAATTTGGAAATCGTTTACGCAATACATTTCGAAATTTCAAAGAATTCGTTCTAGAAACATTTTCCAGCCCAGCCAATCGACTCTTGAATCGCTAACGAAAAAAAATCATTGCGGAATTATTTCTTAGCCGGCCCAATCGATTGTTGAATTGCTAACGAAAAAAAAAAAATCATTGTAGAATTATTTCCCAGCCAACCCAACCTATAATCTATTGTCGAAACCCCGACGAAAAAAATTCGTGGTTGAACAATTTTTTAACGCTTTCGCTGTTTCTTTTCTCAGACGATCGGCGACATCGCCGGCTACGTCGGTGGACCGCCGGCCGCGGACAGCGGTGAGAAGGAGCACGTGCTCGTCTGTCTGAAGATCGACATAAACGGGCGTCGTGGTGTCCTGCTGCTCGACCCGGGCTATCACGTCGCCCGAGTGATCACGGTGATGGCGGACAAGCTGTATCCGCACACCGGTTGGTTCACGCAGTCGGACGAGCCGGGCTGCAAAAAGGAGTACAACTACTCTCAGTGCGCGCAAGACTCGGATTACGTCGAGTGGCACGAGAGAGAAAATCGCCCCGGTGCCTTGGAGCGCACGCAAGTCGCTCTGATCTACATAGCCAGGCCGTATCTGACCGCCATCGACGTGACCGAGCGACGAAACATCGTCTACAACTTCAGGAGTCTCCTCGCCAGGGACACCAAGGGTCACGTCACGTCCGGCATTTACTTTCCCGTCGTACTCGACGTCAACGGCGGCCAGCAGTTCACGATTTTTTATCAGACGAGCAAGGGAAAGACGCGGGTCAAAATGCCTTTCAACAAATTTCGCAGCTCATCGAAGGTAGTTTGTCATTTTTTTCTGCCTTTTTTTTCGGAGCGTTAAAAATACCTTCTGTTTTTTGTGAAGATTTTTTAACGCAGTTTATCTGTTGCTTTCAAATAATTATTTTTTGTGTTTAAACATATTTTTGTTTTACTACAATGATTTTTTTTTACGAACTTTGTCGATTGCTTTCAGATCGTTCCCAACGACGAGGAGATGGCGACAATCAACGAGTGCGGTCGTCAACTCGGCCTGTCGCGCGGCAACATGAAGAGCCTGCTGACCGGCCTCGCGGTCGTGATGGGCGACACGTCGTTCCTGGCTCAGCTGATGGCCATCAACGCGAAGATCAACACGCTCGCGGAGGACAATTAACACCGCCTCGACGCCGGCGCGAGACGAGAAATATTTTCGACGCGAGACTTCATACTTATCGTTACTTATCTTATCGTTCGCTCTTTTATTCACTACTGTTATTGAGCTTTGCGTTCGTATCGAGTAAATTTTTGTTCGTCAATATTCGAGGGTGAGGAAAAATGGTATACGGGGATGTAGATTTTTTCGTTTAGTATCTGTGGTACGATGTTGGGTCTACGAGTTCGCGAGAATTTTTTAAACGCGAAGAGAAGTCTTGGGTTGGAAATTCGCGAGGAATTTTTTAACGAAAATATATCAAATAATGACAAAAAAATAGCAATTTGCATAAATCTTTCTATCGATTCAGAGGAGCAGAATGATCGATCCGATCGAACTTCGATGTCGCACATTGGACTCTCGATGCGGACTCTCAACGGTTTGATCGACGTTGTACCACGATACTTTTTTTTAGTGGGGTTTACTACTTTCTTCGAGTTGTGACGCGCTCCAATCGCGGAGCTGATAAAACCGACTAGAAGCACTTACTGTATTTATGTTTTAGACGACTACACCTTTATGTACGAAGAACAAACGAGAAAGAAGCGTTTTGTCCGCCGATTTATCGGCACGTTAATTATGCGTCGTGTTGTAAGCGAAACATAATTTCAAGCGTATTTTGAAATTACGCAAATGTCACTACTAAATTCCGACCTTATTTTTCTCGATTGAATAAATCCATTGAAACATACGGCAGAATTAATTATTTATTCTAGAAACCTTCAATGCCCATCACAAAAGTCCCAAAATCGAAATTTTCGCAATTTCTGCGTGAGTCCTTTTTTAGATTTCTTCCGAGATTAGAATCTGAATCATTTACTATTCTTATATTTAGTACAAAGTGTCCAGTGTTCCAGAAAAATGTTAGGGCAATGAAAATAATTCCTTTGCTCCAAAACAAGTTGGGAGCAAGAAAAATGAGTTTGCTCTAAAACAAATTTGGAGCAAGAAAAATGATTTTGCTCCAAAACAAAATTGGAGGAAGAAAAATGAGTTTGCTCCAAAACAAATTTGGAGCAAGAAAAATGAGTTTGCTCCAAAAAATTTTGAGCAGGGAAAATGCAGTTATGCGCGATCTAATGCAACGGCATTGTGATGGCACAGCGTACTGAATCCGGAACTGTGCTCGCACGTTGTCGATACACCGTGTAAATCTCTCTAATGGCACGATGTACCGGAATCATAGAGGCACAGTGCCGGATCGTCGCGGATTCTGCTCGCTGTGCCATCGCAATGTCGTCACATTCGGTCACACGTTACTGCAATGTACCGACACGCCGTGCCGTGCCTGTCGCTACTCTGCTGCTACCGTGCCGACATATTTATATTTGGGATGACTACAATTTACAGATCCTGACCCGTTTTTCAAACTATCGAAATCAAAGAACCTTGACTTTAAAAAAGAATCCTGGGGACAATGACACGCGCTCACGCACACGAATGGTGCTCATTCTACTCACGGGCGCTTCTCACTCTGTTGTAATCAGCTGAAGACGCTATTACTGTAATCCGAAAGATGGCCCACGTGACTGGCTCGCGGGGTGACACATCGACAAAAATACTAGCCGCTCATTGGCCGTTACCGTCGGGCCCAGCGAATGCCTGCGGCACTCTCATCGCCACGGCTCGCAATTGGCCGACTGTCCGTTGTATCCAACGCCAGGTGCGATGCAAACTCGGCATAAACTCAAGCTGTGTGAGTAACAACTATTTATTCGGCGATTTTGCAGGATACGTCGAGGGTTATTTTTTTTTTCATCGCCCCTCGAACGCGCGATCGAAGGATCGTTCATCGTCCCTCGAGAGTGTCGGGATTATCGATTGATGGATTTGTGCTCGTACGTCAGCTCGGTTCTGCAGAGTAAGAGGTTATGTCGCCTCTTTGACAATCGAATGTTTTTGTTGCCGTCGCGTGAATTTTACGCCGATGTCGACGCCGTAGAGGCTTTTTTCGTCGCCCGAAAGTGACTCGCGTCGGTGCCGCGAGATCGCGAACGCGATCGGCGAGCGATCGGCTGCATGGATTGAACAAAAAAATCGGCTTTTCGTTTTATCTCTGACAGCTCGGAAAGTATCGTTTATGGAGCTGATTTTGCGGGAAGCTTCTTAGCGTTTCCGTGAGTGTTTTATTTTTATAGATCGTTGATTGTTGTTTTCCCCGTCTTGAAGGATTGTTTAAGTTCTAAATGTCGATAGTGTTCTTTAAAAAAATGACACACTTTGCTGGTGGAAAATTTACATTGTTATCGGTGCAGCTGCCTAGGCTACCTACTTTTTTTTTTAGACCGTCTTATGTCATTTGATTTGAGCATAAGAAGTTTAATTGGGTCAATTGGCAAACTCGAGTATCATGAATATGACACACAAGTCGTTTTCCTTCTGGTTTAAAATGTATTATGGAAGTTTGCCAATTTTTTTTTTTTACAGTTTTAGTCAAATGAAAATCTACAATTTTTTAATTGTTAGTTTGCTTTTTTTTTCACCGTTGCGATGATTTATTTAGCAATTTATTTCTTCCTACATTATAAAAACAAAACACTTGGCAAAAAATTATATTACTCTGATAAAAAATAATATTGATGAAGGCAGTTAGAAGCGGAGTAAAAATGTTCGCCAGCATCTTACAGCAGTCAGAATTTCAGAATTCAGTAACAGCGAAGAAATGGGGACAACGCCCAGCAGGTACGAGGACCTCTCCAAGAATGTGCACTTGGAGCGGTTCTGCAGCGAGGAATGCATTCCCGGAACGGATGCCTTTTGGAGCGGTTTTCTCTCCTACAACATCCGTCCACCTGTGACGCGCAATGATCAGATCGAGTTGGACTCCACGCTGGATTCAGCCTGCCAGAAGCTACTGACTAACAATCTGAGCACTGGCAACTTTGGCACACTCATTGAGGTGACTCTGCTTCAAACGAGCAGTCTGCTGGGATCTGTCCAGGATCAAAAGTATGTTCTGGAAAAAAAAAAAAATTAATATTACTATTGTCATAATCCTCTTATTATTTTTACAAAGGACGATCGGAAAGAAAATCGGCATCCAAGAAAATTCGAAACATTTTTTTATGCAAGATTTTTTAATCAAATCACCTATTTTCAGTGTGATGTCGGCTTGGCAATCCTACAACGCTCTATTCGCGGTGAGATGCATATTGAAGTATCTTCTGGAAACCGTCGGGGAGGAGGAAATGGTGAAACACACCGAAGTGGGATTGATCATCGATCAGCCCGAAAACGGCGTGATTACTCGAATAGAGCAATTAATAACGGCGCTTTTCGACATAGTCATCGACGTACCTTTGTGGTGAGTTAATAAAACATGCCTTCCCAACGTTTCGGTAGCCGATTATGTTTAACGGCTAATTTATTCCACAGCGAATACACGTACATCGTGCATCTCGAGACCGTCAACTGCCTGCTCGTTCTTCTCTCCGTGCAACTGTTCGCGCAGTCCTCGGCGGAGTACAGTCTGGTTTACAGGATCGTAATGCACAACGAGCAACGAGTGCGCGCTCCTTTAGTCGTCTGCACGTTGCTGCACAATTTCGCTCAGCAGCAACACGCGCCACCCGGTTTATTGTCGCGAGAAGCCGGTGGTAGCATAGTTTTTAGCATCGCAGGTAAATTCGCTTGCCAACCTTCGAATCTTTATCGAAAAATTCCTGAAATTGTAGAATCAAGAATCTTTACCTAAAAATTTCTAGAATTGTAGAATCGAGAATCTTTACCGAAAAATTCCTGGAATTGTAGAAACGAGAATCTTTATAGAAAAATTCTTGGAATTATAGAATCGAGAATCTTTATCGAAAAATTCTTGGAATTATAGAATCGAGAATCTTTAATCGAAAAACGTTTGGAATTATAGAATCGAGAATCTTTATCTAAAAATGCCTGGAATTGTAGAATAGAGAGAAAATCATTCTCCACTGCGGCTAGAAATTAGAGACAAATGTCGTGTTATTTTCAGCGGGTCTCTGGAACGTTATTACAATGGGGATGGGCAATAGCATAAGAAACGTGCAGGTCAGCAGCCACGGAAGCCGCGAGGAGGAGGAGAAGCGCGACACGGAAACGCCGCTCGCCAGTCAGTCGTTGCTGCTGCTGCTCGTTCTCACGAATCACTGTACGACGTCTCACAATCCGTACAGAGACGCGTTAATTAGTTTTTCACACGTACAAGGTTCGTTCGTTCGACTCTCGAGTGGCTGACTGATTTTTAATCAGTTTCTCTCACTCACGAGGATTTTAATCATTTTTTTATATCTTTTCCCTCAGATACGAACTCCACAGCTCCGACGAAAGCCGTAACTTCCTTCCAGTTGAACTTGGACAAGCTGTACAGCACCATCTGTAAAATACCGAACACCGACGAAGTTATACTGTTGTTATATATGTTGCTGCATCAGAACGCGAGCGTCAAGGAGTACATAATCAAACGATCGGACATTCATTTACTGGTAAATTTGCATTTTGGTGATAAATAATTTTTGGATTTCCTCGGAGATTTTTGTTATTAAAAATTGATTTCAGATAACTCCGATCCTGCAAATTCTGTACCACGCACCGGACAACACTTCGCATCATATTTACATGTCGCTGATTATTCTTCTGATACTGAGCGAGGACGAATCGTTCAACAGACGAGTGCACGAAATTGTGAGTTTTGGAGTAACTACTGAAATTTCATTTAAATCGTAATTTTTGGTACTGAAAAACAAGAGGTCGATTTTTGCAGATGCTGAAGGGCGTCACGTGGTACACGGAGAGATGCATTAGTGAAATTTCGTTAGGCGGTCTACTAATACTCGTGGTGATACGAACGATACAGTACAACATGCTCAAAATGAGGGTAAGTAGAGCGAATAAAAATGATCGGCACAACGAATTAGCTTCGTATTATTGGCTGCAGCTTCGTTAATCCTTAGAGAAAACTGCGTGGAGTATTTTTCGCACTCGCATTTCATTTCTATCGAATATTCGCGACACAAGCGACGAAAGGCAGAGAAGCGAAAAGCCAAATGGTGGATACGTTTCATAGTAAGAAAGAGAGTTTGGATTTTCCTTGACGATGATCAGTTTGTTCCCCGTGTATTTTTGGATCTGGAAGTTAATCGTTTGATTTTTTTTGTTTTTTTTTGCATCTGTTGTAAATTGTTCCACTTTGTTCACACCTGAATTTTTTCTAAATAATTTAAAAAATGGAAGCGACAGAAATTATGATTTTCTTTTCAATTTCAGGACAAATATCTGCACACTAATTGCTTAGCAGCGTTGGCCAATATGTCGGCCCAGTTTAGATCGTTGCATCCCTACGTAAGTCAGAGGCTGCTGAGCCTCTTCGAAACGCTGGCGAAGAAACACGCGAGGCTCGAGGCCAGGATACACGGACAAGCGAATTCGGGTGTTTACGGCACCGTGGTCGACGTCGCCCGGGAAACGGACAATACAGATTTGGTAATTCTACCCCGTGAACTAAATATTCGTACTATCTAATAATTTAACAACCGCCTCACGAATATCTTCAAGCACAATGGAATTAAAAGAAGGAATAATCTCTCAATTACCGTAGATTCAAGACCTAACGATTCTCGAGGAAGTCCTGCGAATGGTGCTCGAAATAATAAACAGTGCGTTGACGCATCAGCTGGCGCAGAATCCGAACCTGATTTACACGCTACTCTACAAGCGCGACGTCTTTCAGCCGTACAGAACCCACTCTGCTTTTCAAGACATCATTCAGAATATTTATTCCGTAAGTCCGAAGCTCAGAGTTGATTCATTTTTCGTGTTTTTTTTATAAGGCGTCGTCTGATTAATTTTTGTTTGCAGGTGATAAACTTCTTCTCTTACAAACTAGAGCAAATCGGTCAGTCGCAGATCGGTGTGAGCCAAGTGCTCGCCGCGATCCAGCAAGGCTCGATGCAATGGCCAAAGGATCGTCTTAGGGTAATTCACGAATTTACCACGAATTTCAGATTTTTTTCCACCTCGTATCGTGACAATTTGGTCACTTTTGAATTTCTACAATATCGGTAAAGCGGTTCGGATTTGATAGTATTTTGAATTTTTCAAAAAAAAATGTTGCTGTAAATAACGACGTATTTTAAAAAATTAACCGAAATGTTCTACAGACGAAAAATAACATACCTCGTATGAAATGCCTCGCATTAGATGTGGTGATGATCAGTAAAGTGCCGTTTTAAAAAAATTTTAAATTGAGATTTTGGCTGTAACTTCCGCGAAAGTTAAGAACGTAACACAAAACCTTGAACCTAATGAAAATGACATCTAACGGTGTTTCTGACGGTGTTTTATTTGTTTTATACCCGTAATATGTTCTTCGTGGGAAGAATGTAAAAAAAGTTGCAAAGCAGAACTTTGCATATTGCTTCCCCGTTAACTTTCGTTTTTCACAAAACTTCTTCAATGTTTTTCTCTCCAGAAATTTCCGGAACTCAAGTTCAGGTACGTGGAGGAGGATCAGCCTGAAGAATTTTTTATACCCTACGTGTGGAGTGTCGTTTGCCGAGGTGCTTTGCTGCACTGGAGCGCCGAGAACATAAAACTATCGCTACCTACCAATGGAGAGCAGGCAACGATGATCGTGGTTTGCTGATACCAGTCGTAACGTACATCCTGTTGTAATGTATGCGACGACTGATTATATATATAAATACATATATAAATATTATATATATATATAATAAAATTTGAATAATTTATTGAGATCTTGCCGGATTTTCTGAGTTTCTTTTTTCCTCTGCGGAAATTCGATTCTAGGACGCTGGCGAATAATTCAACTGAACTCGGTGAGATGCTCAACAACGATTTATGGATAAATAAGTCTTACATATGTCGGGTAGGTAACGCGAAATTAAAGTGAGAGTCGTTTACCTCGACTTTTTATTTACAACTCGCTGGGAGGGAAATCGCACGGCTCTCGTTGTGCTGTAAATCATTACAATTTAGCCTATGCTCGCTAAGAGCGATTCTACTCCGAATAAAGACTCGCGGGATTTATCCGCGGACGCGGCTGGGCGTCTCGTCAAGCTCCCGAGATTAATCGTTAACGCAGCCCACACGTGTGACTAATGTATCTCCTGTGACTTTTCATTCTTCCGTTATTAACGATACAGATGATCCGCGTGAATGTTCGTCGCTATCTCGGACTCCCATTTGTCGCCGTTGTTCAGCAGCTTCTCCTTGTTGTACAACATCTCCTCGTGAGTTTCTGTGGAGAACTCGAAGTTGGGACCCTGAAAAAAAATTATATCATTACACATATAAATCTTTCGTCTTCTTTCATAAGTTTTCTTCTTATAAATTTTCATCTTATAAATGTTCATCTTATAAATTTTCATCTTATACATTTTCGCGCATATCGTCTTAAGTACGATTCTACACTCGGCGGAGAACGAGCGATTTTACCTCGACGATTGCGTCAACCGGACAAGCCTCCTGACAGAATCCACAGTAAATGCACTTGGACATGTCGATGTCGTATCTCGTGGTCCTTCGGGAACCGTCCGAGCGCTCCTCAGCCTCGATCGTTATCGCCTGCGCCGGGCAAATAGCCTCGCATAGCTTGCAAGCTATGCACCTCTCTTCTCCCGACGGATACCTGCAAATTTACGAGATTAAGCTTGAAAAAAAGAAAACAGGTATCGAGTTATTTTTGCGAATTATTGGAGAATACAAAAAAATAAATCACAATTAAATTAAACCGAATTTATTCCCGAGTTATTTGTTCGAATTATTGGAAAATAAAAAAATAAAACACAATTAAATGAAATAGATCTTGTTCCCAATTTATTTTTTCGAATTATTGGGGAATAAAAAAAATCACAATTAAATTAAATTAAATTTTTTCCTGTGCAGATCAACAATTTTCTTGTGATGTGTTTACATTAAAGACATCTAAAATTGTCTTTAGAAGATGTTTCTTTTTGTACTGTGACAATATACAACAAATTGCGGAACGAGATATTACCGTCTCAATGCATGTTCGCCTCTGAATCTCGGACTCAGGGGTCCCTTCTCGAATGGATAATTTATCGTTGCCGGCTCCCTGAAGAAGTAGGACAGCGTTATTCCCAGTCCCCGAAAGATCTCAGAGAGGAGCATCTGGGTCGCAGCACGGTTTCTAACGTCCTCCCAGCTGTTCTTCTCCTCAGGGGTGACAATATAGTATTTGGTGGGTGCCGTCTGCTGGGTAGACATTGCCCGGCATGACAATGGAGCAAACCGGGAACCTGTCAAATCGTACCGGAAAAACAGTATTAAGATCCCGTCAAATAAATAAATAAATAAAATCGCTCGGTTGTGCGAGCGGTTTTCGAATTTTCGGATAGCAGAAAACTGGTAGGGTAGAAATTTTTGAGGTTAGGAACCAATTTTGCGATATTCCGGGCGAGTCGCGCGATCGACGCTCAAGGCGTCAATCGCGAAACGTTTGGGAATGTTTTTTCGTTATTTCAATGACTTTTCGACGTATATCACGCGTTCTGACTGTAATTAATGACGATTTACCGAATTGCCTAACAACTCGAACACCAGCCATTTTTGCTAAAAAAACACCACTGCGAGCAGCGCCAGACGGGGTTATGACACTTGCGTCCAATTCGGTAACTGCGTAATTTTCATCTCGTTGCAACAAGGAATTTTGCAACAATTTTATTGGCAACTGACAAACAAGTCGATAAAACGATAATCGTAGTACGAAATATTATTATTATTATCATTGTTATTATTGTTATACCTTCATATTTGTATAAGTAAACTTGGGATTTTGTAAAAATTATATTAATAAACACTCCGGACAAAAACAAAATCGAAGAGATACAACGATGGATATTGCGATAGGGAGACGAAAATAAAAAAACACGTCGAGGTTTCATGAATATACAATTCATTCGTACAATCGTTTAATGCAGAACAATATGCATACAATCTTAAACACGATTTGCATCGTTTAGGCTCTCATCGATCAATAGTCTCGCTGAGACGATTCGCGCAATTCCTCTTTTACACATCGCCCGCATTCGATCGGTTGCTCGCAAAAAAGTCATGATTCCTGTCCGTCGCGCGACAACGTAAAATAAATATATATAATCTGCCAATGAACCGCTGGACTCTCGAATTCGCTAAACGAATCAACAAAAAAGAAGAAAAAGAAAAACGATTGTAAACAGTCAGTCTTGTAAATAGACGAGCGTGAGCCACGGAATCGATTGGTTTCTCTTTCTGTCCCGAAAACGTCTTCGGCTTTTCCGCCCTCGCGAATGTCGCTCGCTCGGCGATTCGTACGAAATTCCGTGCGCAAAAGTTGGGAATCTCGATCGTTTCTTTCTCTTTCCGGTGAAAAACGTAACAAATTTTGTCTCTACTACTATTGGCTGTTGGCCTCGAGGTCCATGTCCGACCAGACCGCCTCGGTCTCGCTCTCCTCGGCCGCCTCGTCGTTGTCCGAGTCCGGCAGTCCGTCCCCTACGTCGTATGTCGTGTCCGCGTGCTCCTCACCCACCGCCATGTAGTAAGTCGAGTCCAGTTTGCTCGCCGTGCTGTCCAGCCTGTGCATTCCCTCCAGGGCTCGCCTGTTGCTCGGATCCAGGCTGCGAAATAATTTTCAGATTTATTTCTCGGGTACCTTTTGACACTGAGCAAAAATTAGTCAGCTGCGCGGTAATTTCACAATCCAATTTTTCCTCGGGCACGCGAAGCGCCCGAGGAAAAATGAAATTAATGAAATCAATGAAATCAATGAAATTAATGAAATCAATGAAATCAATGAAATCAATGAAATCAATGAAATTAATGAAATTAATAAAATTAATGAAATTAATAAATGGCGAATAAACGAAGAACTCACTTCAACGCAACGGCGTAGTGATCGAGCGCCTTCTCCTCGTTGTGCACCCGCGCCCAGAGGTCCCCGAGCATCTGGTGCAGTTTGCATGTGGGCTGAATCTCAACCTGCCTCTCGAGGAGCTCAATCGCCGCCTCGAGATTCATCTCCTGCTCGTAGATCTCCGCCAAGAAGTAGACGGCCGGCAGGTAGGATTCGTCCTGGGAAAGCGCCTTTTCCAGCAGATTCTTCGCCTTCCCGACGGACACGGGATCCTTCATCAGGACTGAGGCGTACAGCTGTAAAGGGTGGGATTCACGCGATGAGCACAATTTTTTCCGTGAGTTTTAAGTTACGTTTTTGCCGCGATAATTACCGACAAAACCCTCGGCGTGTGACCGAGCTGCTTGCAGGCGCTGCTCGCGATGTTCAGCGCCTCGCGCAATCGGTGCATTCCGACGAAGCAATCGACGAGGCCCTTGTGCGGCTCGTACCGGTGCGGCCGCAGCTGCATCGCCTGTCTGAAATGGTGGAGCGCCTCCTGGTACTTCTTCTGGTCGATGAAGATGTTTCCTCGCAGTATTATCGCCTCGACGTTGTTCGGCGACAGGTTTATCGCCTGCGCTGTCAGCGTGTTCGCTCGGTTGAGCTTCCGCGAGGCGTAGAGCGCGTAGGCCATCGCTATGTAGATCTCCGCGGTGCACTCGCTCGTCGCCGTGATCACCGGTATCAGCTTCTCCAGGTCCTTCGTGTATTGCGTCTTGTAGAGAACCGCGGCGTAGAGATCCAAACTGCCAAGGCGAGAACATTTAAAATATCGAAAATAATTATGTTTTATTATTTTTCATGAAAACTATGGCGTTTCATGAAAGTATGGCGTTTTCATGAAAAATATGGTTTTCTTTTAAAAATATCGACTTTTAACCTATAACATTGTTTAACCTATACATTGTCTCAAGTCGCATATTCTACCCCCGAAAACACTGGTTATTAACCTTTTTTAATCGATTTTGAAAAAAATATTTTTTTGGCGACGAAATTTTTTTTTTTTCTGTCAGAAACCGTAGATCTGGCTCCGGACCGAAAATCGACCCCAATTTTTTTCTTTTCAAAATATCGACTTTTAACCTATACCATCATTCTCAAGTCGCATATTCTACCCCCGAAAACACTGGTTATTAACCTTTTTTAATCGATTTTGAAAAAAATATTTTTTTGGCGACGAAATTTTTTTTTTCTGTCAGAAACCGTAGATCTGGCTCCGGACCGAAAATCGACCCCAATTTTTTTTCTTTTCAGAATATCGACTTTTAACCTATACCATCATTCTCAAGTCGCATATTCTACCCCCGAAAACACTGGTTATTAACCTTTTTTAATCGATTTTGAAAAAAATATTTGTTTGGCGACGAAATTTTTTTTTTTCTGTGAGAAACCGTAGATCTTGCTCCGGACCGAAAAACGACCCCAATTTTTTTTCTTTTTAAAATATCGACTTTTAACCTATACCATCATTCTCAAGTCGCATATTCTACCCCCGAAAACACTGGTTATTAACCTTTTTTAATCGATTTTGAAAAAAATATTTTTTTGGCGACGAAATTTTTTTTTTTCTGTCAGAAACCGTAGATCTGGCTCCGGACCGAAAATCGACCCCAATTTTTTTTCTTTTCAGAATATCGACTTTTAACCTATACCATCATTCTCAAGTCGCATATTCTACCCCCGAAAACACTGGTTATTAACCTTTTTTAATCGATTTTGAAAAAAATATTTTTTTGGCGACGAAATTTTTTTTTTTCTGTCAGAAACCGTAGATCTTGCTCCGGACCGAAAAACGACCCCAATTTTTTTTCTTTTTAAAATATCGACTTTTAACCTACACCATCATTCTCAAGTCGCATATTCTACCCCCGAAAACACTGGTTATTTACCATTTTTAATCGATTTTGAAAAAAAAAAATTTTTGACGACGAAAATTTTTTTTTTCTGTCAGAAACCGTAGATCTGGCTCCGGACCGAAAATCGACCCCAATTTTTTTTCTTTTCAAAATATCGACTTTTAACCTATACCATCATTCTCAAGTCGCATATTCTACCCCCGAAAACACTGGTTATTAACCTTTTTAAATCGATTTTGAAAAAAATATTTTTTTGGCGACGAAAAATTTTTTTTTTCTGTCAGAAACCGTAGATCTGGCTCCGGACCGAAAATCGACCCCAATTTTTTTTCTTTTCAAAATATCGACTTTTAACCTATACCATCATTCTCAAGTCGCATATTCTACCCCCGAAAACACTGGTTATTAACCTTTTTTAATCGATTTTGAAAAAAATATTTTTTTGGCGACGAAATTTTTTTTTTTCTGTCAGAAACCGTAGATCTGGCTCCGGACCGAAAATCGACCCCAATTTTTTTTCTTTTCAGAATATCGACTTTTAACCTATACCATCATTCTCAAGTCGCATATTCTACCCCCGAAAACACTGGTTATTAACCTTTTTTAATCGATTTTGAAAAAAATATTTTTTTGGCGACGAAATTTTTTTTTTTCTGTCAGAAACCGTAGATCTGGCTCCGGACTGAAAATCGACCCCAATTTTTTTTCTTTTTAAAATATCGACTTTTAACCTATACCATCATTCTCAAGTCGCATATTCTACCCCCGAAAACACTGGTTATTAACCTTTTTTAATCGATTTTGAAAAAAATATTTTTTTGGCGACGAAATTTTTTTTTTCTGTCAGAAACCGTAGATCTGGCTCCAGACCGAAAATCGAACCCAATTTTTTTTCTTTTCAAAATATCGACTTTTAACCTATACCATCATTCTCAAGTCGCATATTCTACCCCCGAAAACACTGGTTATTAACCTTTTTAAATCGATTTTGAAAAAAATATTTTTTTGGCGACGATCTTTCTGTCAGAAATCGTAGATCCGGCTCCGGACCGAAAATCGCCAAAATCGACCTCGGAAATGTTTATTTCAAAATATCACCTATAATAAGTTAATCAATTTTGCGCGGCTGCGCTCTTATAAAGCTTTAAAAGGTTACGGGTGCTGCCCCGACTGTCCTCTTATGAATTTTTTTAAATTTGACACCAAACTGATTTTGTTTATCACGAATTTTCCTGGCAACCAATCCCAGCTCTAATAGTTTGCTAACAATGCTTTCCGTTACTCATGAACTTTTTAAAATAGGGATTAGGAATAAGAGGACGAAAACCCGACAGCAATACATACATCGAAAATGCGAGATATTTTATGGTCGAAAGTTCCTTACCCTTTGGTGACGTCCGGGTCGATAATCCGGGCTCTTCGTAGGCAGAGCATCGCGTTCTTGTCATCGCCCGCGTAGTAGTAGCACTCGCCCATCGTGACGAGGAGGTTGAAGTTGTCGCGGAGGAAATTCACGTTGTCGAGCGAGCGCAACGTGCTCACCGCCGGGTTGTACTCACGATTGTGGATGTGAGCGTGGGCCTTGATCCACGTGTTGAGCCAGTCGGCGTTGGGCAAGTTCGCTGTGCAACCGACTATTAGCGAGTTCACCTCGATTCCCTTGACCCCTAGAGCCAGGAGACCCTCCGCGGCTTCTAGCGCCAGTGGACATTCCCGCAGGACTTCCTTGTACGTCGTTATCGCCGAGCGTTCCATTCCCTGCTCTTGAAATATTTTCGCCAGCGCCATGTTCACCTGGAATTTGAAAACGATTGTGCTGCAGTCAGAGGGAAATTTTTGAATTTTCGGAATTAATTAATTTTACGGTTCTCTTTTTTCTTCTTCAATTTTTGGAAATCCGATTATTTTTTTACAGCATTAAAATTAATTAATTTCATGGTTGATTTTTCTTTTCAATTTTTTGAAATCCAATTATTTTTTGACAGCATTAAAATTAATTAATTTTTTCCTATTTTCTTCTTTTGGAATTCCAATCATTTCTGTCAGTTCAGAAAACACAAAAAAAATTCTGAGTCATCCCAAAGCCAATTTTGTACCTTTGCTGTCCTCTGTTTTCCCGGAATGCTCTGCAGAACCTGAAGGGCCTCCTGCTGATTTTTCAGCTTGACCAGACACAGATGAATCTGGTACTTGATGTCTATGTCCGAGAGGAGATCCTTGTGGCCTTCGGTGGGTGGTTTGGTTGCTCCCTTCGACTTCAGCAGACACTTGCGGAACTGCAGTGACTTTTTATACAGCGACTCGGCCTTCCTGTACTTTCCCAGGTGAAAGTGCGAGTCTGCGCAGTGGACGTAGACGTGAAACTTGGCGTGTGCCGGTAGCAGATCGCCATTGTGGTCGCTGAGCGAGAGAATCAAATTGGCCTGAAAGGTAACGACGGGACGCGACGATAAACGTCGTGATATTCGTGGTGAAAAAAAAACGCTATAAAAAATTCGATAATTGACAACCGGATACTCACGAGACTGATGACGTTCGAGTATAAGCACTGATCGTACAGCAGCTTAATTTGATCGTACAGATTGGACATCGTTTTTCCCTGCGGCGCAGAGTCGTGGATTTCCAGTCGCTATTTGTTTACCTTTTGCGTTGCTGGGTTGTTGATCAATTTGTTTAGACAGTTTTAGGTTAGGTTGGAACGTTCGCGACGTTTGGTTCTGACGCGCGACTCCCTCTGCCGTCATTTTCGCGAAGTCTCAAGAGTTCGAGACTGTCGTCAAAAATGAGTTCCTGCCGACCGGAAGTGATGTAACTGGGTTATGTTGTTACGCTGCTCTTTGATTGGCTGCCTCGACTTCGCGAGCACCAATCGAGGTTGAGGAATTCGTGAACAAGGAGCGCCGGAAGCGAATAACTTGGAATAGTCAGACGGATATCAATCGCCAGAGAATTCCGGAAGCGGACGATATACGAGTCACGAGTCGACATTTACAGATATTTGCTGCCCCGGGAATCCCCGAAAATCGAACATTCGTTCAAGGTCGTTCCGAAGATTGCGGGCGTTCGGCTCGTAATCTGTACGAGGTAGGACTTTAATTAAATTTAATTTATATTTACAACTTAAGCCCTGTACTTTGTGTCTTTGTATTTGCCATTACGTGGGATTGTTGTGACGACAGAAATGCGCGTCGTTAGGGCCATGGAAATTGATTTGCGATTGCATTCGGGGCACCAATTTAACGACGAATTTGGTCCTCGTAAAAGAGAACGTAATTCGGTGTTTCATAATGAATGCTCACGATAATTCTATTCATTATACAAACCCTGATCGATAATGTGTAATAGATCGCGAAATATAACAGGGAGTTTCTTTGCCACCTACTATTTTCTTTCATAACGAACTGAGAGAAATTAATTTTTTTTTTAATTACAGTGGAATACCGTGGTTTGTCAATATCGAGCTGATAGATCGTGAACGATGAATAAAGACGAAGAAGAAAAGTTGAGACACCAGGAACTCATGAAGGCCTTAGCTGACTTCTTAGCTGAGATGCGGAAAATGACGAAAACAATGACAAAGGTGGTCGAATCGGCTGAAGATTATGACACTATGAGGTGGAAATTGAATCAAGAGGGAAATTCGGTGGCTAATGAACAAAAATCGTAACTGACAATAAAAGGCGAGATCATTATTTTTTTCTCAAATAAATTTGCTGTTGTATGAACATAATTTATTATTTCCACGTGAAATGTATTTGCGTAACGTGTAAATCGAGCCAATCGCGTCTCGCCGTTGGTTCGCCGACGGCGAATCGAACGGAAAGCCGGATTCGCGATTGGCCAGTGGACGCGTTCCGGTTGTGCAAAAATAAGACCCAAGGAAAGGACCAATACAAAAAAACCACGAACGTATTACGTAAAAAGAAAATATTGCGCGTTCCAGAGATCAAAGGACGAATCAAAAACATGCGTCGTCCGCTACGGCCGTCCGTGACTTTGAGCAACGATATTCGGTCAACGAGCCACAGCTGCCAATCCACTTGGCAGCTTCGAGTCTCTTATGACATTTTTACAAAAATCTGGCAACATGACACCCGACACATGAGGCAATTCGCGCTTCCTGCGGGAGATGCCAACAAATATTGACCCACACGTACGCAGGTTTCGACTGTACAACGAACCGAATTTATTTTTATTTTGTTACATTAATAAAATATTCGTTCCAATTTCACACGGACAAAAATAACCAGGGAGTGATGGCAAATCTTTTGCTGTATCAACGAATTTTTTGTTGTCTCAGCAAAATGTTAAGCTACCACAGCAAATTTTTTGCTGCTGCAGCAGAACTTTTTTCGTCACTCCGTTAATATTTTTCTCTGTGCACAATTTCGTGATTTCCTTCTTTCGATCGAATTATTTACTATCGCCAAACGGGGCGCGAACAGCGGTCGAGGGTTTTTTTTTAATTTTACAGCGAGCCGGTCGATTCCCGTCGGCCGCGAACGGTCGTGTCCACCTGCGGCCACGGCCCACGGGGCCGGAGGTCGGAAGCGAGCCGAGATGTCGCTGCTCCTCGCGACTTCCCCGTCGACGTTGTGTGTCCCATCCCCGCGTTGTGTGCAGCGGCGCGCTGGCTGTCCGGTTGACGCTTGATATACCGCTGCAGTAGTATGGCAGCTTCCGTCCCGCAAGGTGGTTTTCGAGCTCGTTCCGCTCCCGCATCGAGTCACACGGCCGAGCGCTCGTGAACGTAACAAGAAGCACACACAAAAGGCAGCCCGTCGGAAGTGTCGTCCGCCGAATCGTCGATATTTTTCCTCGATACTCGATAAACAAAACATAGAATAAAATAAAGTCACGGTTCTCGCGAATTTTCCACGGTGAATTTCTGCGCGTGTGAAACGTCCGCGGGTGGAATTTTATATCCTCGGGGAATGTTGAAGGAATTGCTCGTCGTTCGTGCATCCTGCCAAGAGGTGGGTAAGTCTTGTTTATAACTTTGTAAAGCTAATGATTTTCCCGATTTTTCGTTGTTGATGTATACTCTATTAAAAAAAATATACATATATGTGTACACGCACGGCCATCCGTGGCAGCGAGCAGGTGAAAAAACCTGCCGTGCGCCGCGTTCCAGTTTATCGCCACGTCGGAAGGTCGTAAAGAACACTCGAGCCTACGTGATTACGGGTTTCCGGCGAGCCCTCTCGCGAGGCAGGGACCTCGGGGCAGGGCAGCTTTTTCTCTCGCCGTGCGCCGTAGGTGCGCGATGATTTTTGCAACGGGCGCGCTGCAATTTTCATCGCCACCGCGGTGCGCAATTTTTCCTCGAGGCACCTGCAATAATTTTTCTCCAAAAACGCCATTTCGGGCAAAACTGGTCGGATTTTTTTATCGGTCACGAAAGCTCCGATCAAATGATCGAAGAAAGAAATTTCCAGAGGCGGAAGAATATTCGCTTGACACCACAAATTAGCCTCGAAAAAAAAAAAAAAATTAAATTACTTGCAACTCGCGAATCGTCCTGGAGAAAAATTGAAAAAACCTTCAGTCGTCGATGAAGGGATTAAAAAATTCCGAAAATTACGCGGTGCAACTGGGAGTGGGATGAGGTTGAAAATTTCGCAGGCGGGCTGATAATCTAGGTGGCGGTGGGTCGTCGTCGACCCCGAGGGTGACTGCGAGTGTGAACGAATGGCGGAGGGTAAAATATCGATCGTCGGGTTGCGCGGTTGCGCGCGAGAGAGGGAGACAGAGGGCGGCCTACGGAGATGGACGGAGAAGGAGACAGAGCGAAGGAGAGCGAGAAACAGAGACAGAGAGACAGCGATAGCTCGGAGCTAGAGAAGCGCTCGGCGGAGACCAGCGAGTATCAGTAGGCATGCACGACGAGGAGTGGGGGAGGTGGCGCGTTTTCGAGGTCACCGGAACTCGAAGCCGGCGCAACCCTCACTGGCTCACTCTCGATCTCGTTCGTGCTCGCTCGGCACTCAACTCGAGCTCCGAGCTCTAAGCCCTCTTGGCTACAACAGCAGCAGCAGCGGGGCTGCTTTTCCAGTTCGAAATCCCCGAGCCCCTTGAACAAAAAAATCTCTCCTTCTCAGTCAGTAAAACGGTGTACACAAACAGTTGACTCGTCTCTGTCTCTCTTTCTCTTTGTTCGCGATGTGTGCTCAAATCCCCCCCCCCCCCCCCCTCTCTCGCTCCCTTTCTTTTTATTTCGTGATTGCGTGCTGCTTTCTATTTTTGCTCGCTTTATCCGCTGGTATCCCAAGCTGGGTTATTTTTTTTTAGCACATGAATTCCGTGCAAAATTTATTTTCATCTTTTTCTATAATTTGCTTGAGCTGGATTTTCGATGCTTCACTATTTTTAGGGGACTTCGGCCCCAGGGAGTGAAATAAACAAATCTCCCCTCTTTCTCTCCCTGCCTCGACGTGCAAAATACGAGGAAACCAGGAAGCGTGAAGGGCTCTCGGAGGCTTCCGAGAAACTGCGATACACATATTTATCGCAGCACGAACTCGGGACAGAAATGCGAGGCGGATTTCACAACAGCCTCAGCCGAGTTTTCAATGTAGCGGCATGAAGGTCACCGCGAGGAGGAAGGCAGGCGGGGGGAGGGGGTATTTGAATATAAACACGGCTGGTACGGATGTTTCCGCCGAGCCGACAATTAGCCGTCTTCCCTCCCCCTCCCGCAACGCCGCATCGCTCATTCGAATCCACTTGCATTCCTAATACCGAATGTATAATAATTATAGTAATACGCCGGGCGGATATAAGTTTTGCAGCGTATCCAATTACCGAACGGGCGGCCGAGCCGAGACGGAGACACGACAGGCGCGCCGCGCGGTATATCCGGATGATGCGGACTCTCGCGCGGTGTCTATCCCGGAAATTTCAATGCAGCTAATCGATAACGCAGCGACTGTTAAGCCTGTTACGACATCGAGAACCGCGGCTGCCTTGACCGTGATTAAAAGTATAATTTACAGAGCGCAAAATGCGCAAATAAATTCGATTTTTGTTTTCAATTAAGAACAACAATAATAATAATAATAATAATAATAATAATAATAATAATAACAACTCCTCTGTATTATAAAAATATCTCGCTGCCGCCGCAGCCGCCTCCGTGTAGAATAATGAAGCTGGCCGGGGTCAAGTGACACTCTGCAGCCAGAAGTTCCCAAGGGGCCTGGGGCTGAATTTTTTGTCTGGGGCTGAATTTGAAGTCCTCAAAGGACTTGGCACTGAATTTTTCTCTAAATTTTTCTTTCAACTCCTGCCATAAGACCTCCAGGCCCAAGCTGGCCGGGGTTAAATGACACTCCGAAGCCGGAATTATTCTAAGTCCTGAATGAAATTTTGAATGCGAGCGCGCGAGCCATATGATCTTCTGATGATAATAATGATGATGATGATGATGATGATGATAATAATACTAATAATAATGGTAATGGTAATGGTACGATGTTAATATTTTTAGAATGAATAATCCAAGTAGTTTGTGAGCTCTGTATAACGCATAGATGAAAATAAATGCCACCTTGCGTACGATTATACAGTACATTGACGAGGACCTTGACCGTGGTGTAAAAAAGTGCGATTATTAGCGAACACGACTCGCACACCTGCGCGCGGGGATATACGTTAATTATAGCTCGTACAGTTCCTTCTTCGCATCGCGAGGCGCGACATCCAGCAGCCCGCGTCACACTCGGAATGCGTAAGACGGAATTGTAAAGCTGGTCGCCTTTTCATCGTAAAACGGCGCGCGCGCGGGGAAAATAGAATTGCGAATTTATTCATGGCTTTGAAATTACGTTTTAGCGGGAATTATGAATAAGTCGTGAATATTCATTTCTTAGGTTTACGATACTATATCGCGGCTTCGAAAAAAGGTATAAAACAAATGTTAAAAAAATATATAAATATAATCAAGTCAAGGGATTCACGGGAATTGAAATAATTTTTTTTATATAAATAATTTTTTTTTATATAAATAATTTTTTTTATATAAATAATTTTTTTTATATAAATAATTTTTTTTTATATAAATAATTTTTTTTATATAAATAATTTTTTTTTATATAAATAATTTTTTTATATAAATAATTTTTTTTTATATAAATAATTTTTTTTTCTTTTTTCACGGTCAAGTGATTACAGCGTGATAGCCGACAAGACTAATGTCGACTTGCGAGGCGCCACGTCTAAAATTAAATGCCTCGTGGCTAACGTGCGTGTCAGCTCGTAGATTATTCGTCACCCTGAAGTCAATAGCCTAGCTGGTTCTGCCACTGTTCGACGGCCCGAAGAAAGCGAGCTGCCGAAATTAAAACGACAGCGCAGATATAGCGCTCTGCGCGTCAGTGGTCGGCGGCAAAAGACGCAGCCACGCGCGCTTCGACGATTTCGTAATACGCTCGATACACTCGTCGTATATATTCACCACGTGATCGGGGATGCACGCGTTAATTATTAGACCAGTAGCCGGTTGGACGCTGCACCGAGGAAACGGCGCAGGACTGATTCAAAAGTGACTTTTGAAAAGTGACGTCAAATGTATTCAAATTTTTTAAAATATATATTTGACGTAAAAAAATATGTTTGAAGTCATAAAACAATTTTTAAAATATATTTGACGCCGCGACTTGCGTTTTTTTTTGTCATGCTGTTAATTAATTAATTTTATCACGACGAAGGATTGATTCAAAAGTGAAGTCGAATACATAAAAAAAAATTTCAAGTGCATTTGACGTCAAAAATGTATATATTTGAAGTCATATTAACATTTTTTGTTTAAATATATTTGGCGCCGCGGTTTGCTTTTTTTGTCACGCTATTAATATTACGATAATGTTAAAAATATCTGCTATAACGCCGGGTCTAATGCGACCGCGTGCGGCTTATCCTCCCTTCCGTTAAAATCGCGACGAGCGCATTAATAAAGATTCGCGCACAACGCGATACTTACATGGAGGAGCCTATAGCTGTAGTGCCGTTCAAGTGACTGATGTAACTCACGACCTTGTGTAATATATTGGCTCTGCAATGCGTCGGGATTGTCGAGTGCGGTTCACCTCGATCGGCCAGCGGAACGTCGGTCTCCGGAGCTGCTAACAGTCTGTGACCACAGAACCTCCGGAAGAAGCGAGTAAAATTAATATTAGACTTCCTGGACGTGAAAAAAAAAAGTTTTTCTCTTTTGTCTTTGCAAAAATTCGTCTTTATCTCAGGGACTCTAAGTGCGATAAGGATCATCTCAAGATGACCTAAAAATGATCTTATCTTTTGCTGAATTGTCACGCGACGACTGTCAACTGTGATAACATCTAATTAGTCATCGTCTAATCTAATCTGTAGAACCTCTAATATATTTTTTTAATCATTAGAGATCTCAGATCATTTTTTTAATTATTGGAGACCTCCAATAATTTTTTAAATGATTAAATACCTCTAATAATTTTCTACATTTTGAGAGGTCTCTAGAAATAACTAAAGATTAAAATTAAAAGAATAATTTTGCTCATTTTCTATTTCGACATTTCAGTAACCGAAATTTGGGCAACGTCGACGTAGCTCATTGCGAAACGACGAATCTGCGTTGGGACGCGATTGCAATTGACGCACACTCTACGTACGTCGCGATATGTTTTACGCTGAATTTTTTTGCCGTCATGTTAAAAACGCAGGAAAAATGATTTTTTTAAAGACTGCGAACAGCAGTTTGCATAACAAGCTCAGCGACTTTGCGAAAGATTCCGCGTACGTAGAGCGATCGAACGAGAGTCTCTTGGTTATCTGGCTCAGTCACCGAGCTGGACGGCCATTGGTCGACTCATTAGCCCCCCGCAGCGAGCGTTATCTCCTCTTTGTCGTCTCCGTCTCTGTCTTTCGCGCCCACGAGCTGTCGTGTTTGACCCAACGGACGTTTTATTTTATCTCCATTTTTTCATTTCACCGTATTTTTATATTTTTCTAACATGCACAATAACGTCGATAAGGCTTACGCACTCGATCGCCTGGTACGTTAAATTTCCACCGGAGTTGAGTAAACGTCGCGCGTCATTCGACGCACAAACTCGTTTTATTGTTCACGACAACGCGAATTATTAATTGGAACTTATCGGAGATCGGAAATTCGAAATTATTTCCGCACGATTGTAAATTCATTTTATTTATTTGCCTGTGGATTACATTTATTTATGTGGATTAAATTTATTGAAATTTATTTATTTATGGCGTTCGTAATATTTTGTTCATTAAACAATATTGTAAATCATTTTTATGGTATTTCTGTTAATCTTCGGTCGGGAAATTTTTTTCGAAAATTTATTTATTTATCGCGTTCTTTAAATTTTATTCACGAACAATATCGTGAATAATTTTTATGGTATTTTTGTTTATCTTCAACCGGTAATTTTTTTTTAATCCTTCGTCGCCGATGTTCCCAAGGTCAAGGTCACCTTGCGTGACCGGATCGCGTTCCACGAGTGTTGTTGACTCTGCGGGGACGTCCGGAGTGATGTGAAACCATCCGACCTCCTTGAAAGTTGCTCGAGTCGCTGCACCAGGGAAAAAGTGGGACACGGAGCACTCGAGACTCGGGAATAAATCTTTTATCGCCTCGATAACGAGGATAACACGGTGATTCAACTTATCGATTGCACCACACTCGAAATACGAAGAACAAACCGAGCAATTTGTACGGCGAGTGGTGGCAAACAGGGGTTGAATTCGTCGCCCCAGCTGACATTGGCAAACACGAAGGAATATTTCTGCATTCTTTCAGCCATGTTTTTCTCACTTATTTATTTCCGCAAATTTTGTTTGCGCACTGCACTCGGTTATTTCCGCAGCGATCAAGTTCCAACGATATCTCTGTTTACCCAGCCCCACATTCCGGTTTGACCGATTGCAGGTGGATCAGCTGATCAGGTGTCATTCCGAGTATTTTCCAGTCGTTTTTTAATATTCCGGTTGACCGATTGCAGGTGGATCAGCTGATCAGTTTTAAATTCCGGTTGACCGATTGCAGGTGGATCAGCTGATGAGGCGTCGTTATTCCAAGTATATTCCATTCATATTCTTTTTAATTAATATTCGTTATCTCGTTTCGACTATCTGCGCCCTCGTTGAAAACACATTTCGAGGATTAGGGTTTATAATATTTTTATACTATAAGCTGATTATTTTCATTATTATTATTATTTTATTTCGTTATCTCCTGTTCTGAAATAAGCAAGTATGAAATTTCTGTGAATTATTGCTGTTTTAGAAAAACTGCTGTGAATTTTTATGTTAGAACATTAATTGAAAAAAATGGAAGTAGGTTCGAAAATGATAAATTAACCACGATTGATTGTTGTCATAATTGATTGAGATAAAAATGTTACGATTTATTTAAATATGGATAGTCACAGCTTAATAATTATTATAGCTATTGCTTAATAGTTACCAGACCTACGACGATTTCTCTCGTCCGCTGCTGTGCGTCACAGTTCCTACTGGTCGGGTCGGGGACCTTCGCGCTGCGACGAGAACCTCGGGGTATATGTGGGGTTCGGTTTTGTTCACGTCGCCTCAGTCAGTCCGGGGAACTCCGCGCACGCAGTTGTCTGTTTTTCTCTCCCGCGATTTTTCCGATACTCCTCTTCGATTTCGTCACTCGGTCTAGTGCTTCACTTTCAGATTATTTATGCAAATAGACGATAATTAAATAATTAAATATTTTTCGCAAATTAAATTAATTTAATTTTTTTTTCTCGAAACGGCGAATAAATCGAAATAAATTTTTCGGTGCCTCGCGGAGTTTTGGATTAATAGTGCGCAAATTTGCGTCGAGATTCCACTGGGCAGCTGACCACGAGCTCAGCTGACCGCGAGCCTTAAATAGAGAGGGCGGCGATGCCGACCATCGAAGTGGCAAAATGCGCGATCGTGGAGTTCGCGAGATCCGTGGAACTTATTGAGAAACGACGCCGCGGCCGTTCGACCGAGTGAATTTTTTTTTCCCACGATAATCGTCGCGACTTTTGAGCGAGATCGACGGGAGGCGAAATGAAGTCGAAAACTATTTCCGCCCAGGAGGTCAGTCTCGAGAATCTGTGCCAGTCAGATGTATTCATAATAACAACAAATTTAGGCGCTGTTATCGATGAAAAAAAAAAAATCTCGATACGTCAAATCCGGAAAAAAGCATAATTATCAAAATTGAATATCGTAATTTTTCTCATGTTAAAAAAAATTGCTACAAAATTCTACAAACCAATAAAATAGAATCTACGAATAAAAAAATTAACTTTTTTGGTGCTGCTGCTGTAATTTTATTTTTCATTAAAGCAATAAAATGTCACGTCTAAAATGTTTGTTTGCTCGAGATAAAAAAAAATGCTGTTATCAGGATGTTTGGAAAATTTCGTCGTGACGTCTTCGCGGCCTCGCAGGGGGTCCACGTCGTCTTGTTTTCTCGATGTGAAATACATAGTTACGAAATATTCTCGTCACTCGTTACGCCCGTTAGTTATTGTCGATCCGCGAACTGACCCGAGGAACTGACCCAACCCGACGTCAAAAGGACCCCCTGCGGAATCCACCCGCGATAACCACCCGTCGTATATTCCTCTCTTCGTTTTTTTTTCACCCGTGAACGAGGGGCAGAGCGAGACGAAGAAGGAATCCGCGATAAGCTTATCTTTGTTGTTGCATCAGACATCTGCTGATAGGCGCTCGTGGTGCTACCGCACGTTCGATCGGTCGCTCATGCTGCCGCGCGCGGACCGTCACACGTACCAACAAACATCTCCGCTTCTTATCTTTTTCCCATTACGAGTATCGCGTATTTACATCTACTTTCAACTGCCTTTTATTAATCACTTCGTAGATAATTATTACGGTTTTTTTTAAGGAGGCTCTTCAATTTTTTCATAAATAAATAAATAAATAACTTAAAAATTACCAGACGATAATCAGATTTAATTTAATAAATTTTGTATTTAAGTTGGTTAATCAATTTTTTTTTACATTCTCACCCACAAGTCGCGCGTACTTTCATCTTTTTCAACTGGCTTTTTTTAATTGCGGTCCTAAGGTAAAGGTACCGGTTTCGGTCACTGTACCAGTTTCGGCCATTTTCACTATATTTTTATTTCAAATTAGTGTTTTCTGTATTTTTATGTTGATACTTCGAAAGTGTCCATATAAATTAACATGTTTGTCGATACAATTTTATTTAATTTTAATAATACTAATAATTCTGTGCTTTCGAACTCGGTGATCGAAACTAAGCCAAAGGTGGCCGAAACCGGTACCTTTACCTTATATAATAACTATACAACTTTTTTTTCAAAGAGGGTCCCACATTTTTTAAAATAATAAATAGGTTAATTAATTAAAAATTAACAGATAATAATCCGATTTTTGTTAATGAAATTTTAGATTCACGTCGGTTAATCAAATTTTCAAATATTTTCACCCGCAAATCGTCGCATGATATTTCATTGTGGTGCCAAATTCCGTGGAACAAATAAAAATTCCAAAAGCGCCATGAAACGAACTATCGACGTGACAATTTTTTTTAAATGTAACTCGCGACGCGAAGGACGAACAAAGACAAACGACCTCTGCGAGGTTAACGAAAGGTACACAAAAATTGCAGAAAAATACGCAGGAAACAATAGGGAAGAGGAGAAGATACGACCATACATCATGTAGGAAGTCGCGGGGTTGAATTTAGCGAGGGCGCGGGCACTCGACTCGAGAAGACGACTCTCGGTCGCCCGCGCAGCGAGTTTTGTCTGTCTCGTGGTCGTCGTTCGTTTCTCTCTCTCTCTCTCTCTCCTCGCGTCACACGATCGTTTATCGCGTCGCTCCCTACTCCCCGGCGCGAAACATCGTGCTACACCCGACGAACCACTGGCAGCGGCGTCGGCGTCGGCGGCCACTGCGAAAATCTATTTAGTCTCGTTGTGGCGTTCGTGTCGCGCGGAACCCGCGAACGGCGGCTGCACGCGTCGGTGTTTACATCATAATAACAATAATCGCATGAAATAAATAGCCAAAAGTGATCGAGACCCACGGAAAAAAAAAACAGAACTAAATTCTAAGCCAAACATAACTTATACGTGTTTTATTTAAGCACCGCGCGAACCACGTGTGAAATTCGCAAAGGCGATCCACGCGACTCTCTTCGTGCTTTCCGGTATCGTCGCTCGCAAAGTGATCGCAGTTGCAGCCACGGCGCCCGAGCCGCTTTGACCTTGGGAGAGAGATAATCCGACGGGTCACACAAAGGGCTCTTTGTTTTCCTTTGTGGCCGTCAACGACGACGGGAACGCACGAAAATGCCGACCTCCAAGGTACGCGCGGCCCCCGCTTTGTGCCTGCCGTCTCGTCCACTTTGTGGGACCAGCGAAGAGCACTGTGCGCGCTTATCATACTGCGGCACACGGTTTCCGCGGTGTCCACCGGCAATTTTTGTGCATTAAAAAAAAAAATGTTTTTTTTCATGGGGATAAAACTGCAGATTTGTTTTTTTTTTGTCTAATATCGCAGAGAGCAAACGACGAAGGAAAATTATCGAAGACTTATAACACAGAATATTAAAAATAACTGCAGCACGATTTGTTGGTGTCCAAAGGGAATTTTCGTGTATAACAAAAAAAAATGGATTTTCTATATTGATAAAACTGGGGAATTTTATGTCTTTAAGTAAGAATTTTATTTCATAAATACCATTGTAATAAATGCGGTTTTTCCGTAGGAATAAAATTGGTAGTTATTTTAGAAATGACTTATCTGAGAAATGAAGAAAAATTGTCAAAGATATAAAACAATTTCGCTTCGTGAATTTGATGAAATTGAGTGGGCGACGTATTTTTTTTTGAGCGCCCTGTAGATCGAACCGAGAAGCCAGTGCCGCGAGCACTGTAGCCTAGACCTACATTAGCGTCGCGATCTCCTTCCTTCCTTCCTGCCTCCGTTCATCGTGCCTCTCTGTGCACTCTGCGCGCCCGAAACTATTCGAGCGGCGAATTCCCGACGAGTATAAAAACCCCAACGATCCTGGGGCGGCAGGAATATTAAAAATAACTGGGAAATGGGACGGAAAAAATATTCTTTGTCGAAATGATAAAAACCGCTGCAATAGCACTGAAAAAAAAAATTCTGACAAGAATTTTCATAACAATGATAATTGTTAATGCATAATAATATTTAAACAGAGAATTTTCATAACAATGATTTCTTTTGAGGAGAAACATAATTGTAGGATGTGAAGGACGTAGCGAAGGACGTATTGATTTAATTTTTTAATATTTTTTAATGATTAAGTGTAATGAAATAAGATTGTAGAAAATTACATAAACAGAAGCCGGTAGTATCGTCGATAGGAGTCTCGTGCTATCGAGGAAGAGAGAGAGAGAGGAAGAGGGAGAGAGACGCACGAGACTGCCACGTGATTGCGTGGTGGGCTGACTCGGCTGTCTCGGCTCATCGGGAAAGTAGATTCGCGCTGATGCTGATTCTAGCACGTCCGCGTCCAGCTCGTCGGCGGAGATTGGCGGGTCGCGTGAGAGACGGGCGCGAGGAGTCAGAGGCTCGGCGTTGTTTTACAATACCTGCCGCGCTCGTGCGTGGCCCCCGCGAGCCGCGGACCGCTGGCCGGCGTCTGCCGCGCAAGGTCGAGTTCCCCGGGCGTTGAACAATCGAGCCCGACGGTCTCGAACACTTTCTTGCGTCGCAAAGTATTCGGCCGGCGAAATATATCCCTTTCTTTTTGATTTTCTTTCATTCAGAATTCGGCTTTAATTTGGAGATTTAATTACTGATTAATTTGCCAATTAATTAGCGTGGATTGATTTATTGATCAGCAAACAATCATTAATTCGCCTAATTGGCCAGCACAAATAATTAAGGGTCGAACCAGCAAGAATTCATTATTTAATTAATTTAATATTAATTTAACGATAATTAATTGACTAATTTATTTACGAGCAGGAATTAATTAGTTGCCTGATTGCAATACGTGCCACGAGTTTGGACGAAGAATGCAGTTTTGTTGCTCGCGAATATCGTCATGCCCTATCCAATTCCCTTTGGCATCTCCGCGATTGACCTCGACTGTAAATCAATGAAAAGTTCACTACGGGGGTTACGTCAGTCGACGCACCAGGGTTACGGAGTTATGGCGTAAGATCGCAACCCCGCGAACGCGAGTGTTGGGCTCGGGGGTTCTATATTTAGTCGGCTCGATCATTTATCTCCGGCGTCCCGTGCACTCGCTATATTCCTATCGCCACGTGCACATCCCATTCACACGCGATTCGATCAATCGCGGCAGATAAAAATTGATGATAATCCTCCCCCTCTTTCAATTCGGTTTATCAGAAATCGCAGTGAATTAACAGAAAATTAGTACAGAACTTTCCACTAGCGAAAAGCAGAGCAAAAATTCCATTAAAAAATTCAATGGTCGTCTAACAAATTTTTTATTTTTCCTTTCAGGGTTCTGGATACCTGAAGCGAGCGAACAGCGATCGTCTTCATGAAATCTTCAACCAGGTGAGCGCGTCAAAAAATAAAAATATGCTTGCTACAAAAATTATGAAAAAAATTGAAGTCACTCACAATCAGGCTGGAAAGCTCCGGCGGGGATTAAAAAAAGCTGTTGACGAGCGACGCACCGAGAGGCCTTGATTTCGTCGGCGCTCGCAACGCGTCGTTAACGATAACAGCGAAATATCGCGTTTCTCCGCGAATGCCAAGCGCGATCTCGAGGGTCGTTCCGGGTCGCGCGACGATAAGTTCGACTATCTCGGCGCACGTAGAAACAACCAGGAAAACTCGAAAATTTGTTGTGTCAATTTTGCCGAGCAATTATAATTAACGAGCGGCGCAAAATGTCGCCCGATTCACTTTCACGGCGCGAATTTGTAATTATTTCGACACAAAGCAGTCGGTGAGTTTTGTTTGTCGACCATAATTGTTGAGCCGCGCGAGCGACGGGAACGACTCGACGCCCGAACTCGAATTAACGAACCACCGAGCGGTAACTTGACCGCAGCGCTTTTGGCATTGCAGTACGCGACGCAAGAGAAGAATGGCGAGCGGTTCATGACCCCGGCTGACTTTGTGCGAAGTTACCTTGGCCTCTACACCGACGCCGACTACAACCCTGACTCGGTCGCTCTTCTCGCTGGCATCGTCGACACCGGCAAAGATGGGTGAGTGTTAATTAATCTCGTCTCTCGAGTTCAAATATTGTTTCTTCGGAACGAAGGAAAATTAACGTCGTTCCTTTTTCCCAACAGGCTCATCTCGTTCGCCGAGTTTCACGCGTTCGAGGGTCTCCTCTGCGTGCCGGACGCCCTGTACAAAACGGCCTTTCAGCTCTTTGACACTAATGGAAATGGAATGGTTGCGTTTGGTGCGAATTTCTGCAGAAAAAAAAAGAATTTACTTGTGTTTCGTTTCACAATCGTAACTGGAGCGCCGTTTTTTTTTTTTTGCAGACGAGTTCGCTGAGGTGATGAAGAAGACCGTTCTTCATCAGAAAATGCCTTTTAACATGGACAGCAGTTTCATCAAACTGTACTTCGGGAAGGACAAGAAACGGCTGATCAGCTACGCCGAATTCAGTCAATTTTTGCACGTAAGTGGACGAGAATTGTCGAATAAAAAAGGGGATGCGACGAAAATTAATGGTGGAGGAATTAAATAAAAATTCTGAATTGTTTTAGGACTTTCACGAAGAATATGCGACCGAGGCCTTCAAGAAATTCGACAAGGACGGCGCGGGTTTCATAACGGCGCACGATTTTCAGGACATTATGCTGAGCATAAAGAGTCATCTGCTCACGAAGGGCGTCAAAGACAACTTGATTGGGGTAATAATCAGGAGAATATTACTTTACTTCGTCCGAGAAGTCGTTAAGAAACTTTTGTCGAGCGTGGAACTTTTTTTTTCCAGGCTTTGAGCACGGGACAGGGCACAAGAAAAGTCAGTTTTCCGTACTTCATGGCGTTCAATTCTCTTCTCAACAACATGGAGCTCATTAAGCGCATCTATTTGAACGCTACCAACGGCCACAGGTACCAGGAAGTTACCAAAGGTGCGTAATTTAGCAACGAACGCAAAAATATTTAATAATGGCACCATTAATTAGATATTAATTCATATCTGCAGAGGAATTTTTGCACTCGGCACAAATGATGTCACAAATCACGCCCCTCGAGGTTGACATTCTGTTTCACCTGTGCGACCTGCTCCATCAAAACGGAAAGATCGTCTACAACGATCTCGTCGCGATAACTCCCGAACAGTATTTCAAGCACATAACGCAGCGTCTCGCCGAAATCAAAGCCGTTTCGGTAAGTATTACAAATACAATACCATCGAAAAACTCCTGAAAAAAAATCTGTGCGATCTTGAGAGTACTTCAAGATCTTTTTCTCAATTTGCGGATCCAGAAGACGGACGAACGTTGTGGATGACGGAGGCTAATGCAAATTTTTCAGAGTCCCGACGAGCGCGGCGTCGTCGTTCAAATACTCGAGAGCAGTTATCGATTCGTCCTTGGCTCGATCGGTGGAGGTTCGTGTTTATTTCTCATCAATTTTTATTCTTCGTCATTATTTTTGTTTCCTTAGATTAAAATTGCTTATAAAAACTTTTCTGTTTTTCTTTTCTCAGCCGTCGGAGCGACCGCGGTCTACCCGATCGACCTGGTGAAAACGCGGATGCAGAATCAGCGAACGGGCTCGTTCATCGGCGAGCTGATGTACCGGAACAGCTACGACTGCTTCAAAAAGGTTGGAATCGAAAAGTCTCCCCCCGCGATAATCGCTACATCGTTAATTGATATGAAGTTTCCATCGGGCGTTTGACAGGTCATACGGCACGAGGGTGTCTTTGGTCTGTATCGCGGTCTGCTGCCGCAGTTGATGGGCGTCGCGCCCGAAAAAGCCATCAAACTCACCGTCAACGACTTCGTTCGCGACAAACTGATGGACAAGAACGGGCGGCTTCCGCTCGCCGGTGAAATTCTTTCCGGTGCCTGCGTAAGTCGAAGAATCATCCGAGAAACCGATCCATCATTTTTTTTAAATTTAATTTATTAATTGATTTCCCTTTTTACAACAATTATGCATTTTTGGCTTGGAGTGACAACTTGAAAATTCCAGAGTTCACAACTTAAATATTATGAGTACTTTTAGATTAGAATATCACGATTAGAAAAAAAAAACTCACGAAAAAAATGCAACGCTCATAGAATTATCTACAATAATTAATCTACCGTCGACGAATAAAACACCGTTTTGTCCCACGTTCAGGCTGGAGGTTCTCAGGTGATATTCACGAACCCGCTGGAGATCGTGAAAATTCGGCTGCAAGTGGCCGGTGAAATAGCGGGAGGACAGAAGGTCCGGGCTTGGGCGGTCGTCAAAGAATTGGGTCTCTTTGGCTTGTACAAAGTAAGCTATAACTATTTTTGTTTTGTTTTCCGGTTTCCAATATTCTCGAACACTTCTTCTAATATTCCGCTGTCGATTTTCCAGGGTGCAAGGGCTTGTTTCCTGCGGGACGTGCCGTTCAGTGCTATATATTTCCCGATGTACGCTCACACGAAGGCGAAAATGGCGGACGAGGGTGGTTACAACACGCCGCTCTCGCTTCTAATATCCGGAGCGATCGCGGGCGTCCCCGCCGCGGCGCTGGTCACGCCGGCTGACGTCATCAAGACCAGGTTACAGGTGAGCCGGGGATTTGATTTTGTTGAAAAATTCTATCGGCAGTTCGGAAAAATGGATTCGAAAGAGGAAAAAATATACATATATTGGACCTGAAACATTTTTTTACCATGACGCGTCGACAGAGATACGACGAGTTACATTTGAAAGTAACAGAAAGCGGCCCGATTAAAATTACCGTGTTTTTTGCGCTTCAGGTCGTCGCGCGAGCCGGCCAGACGACGTATAACGGACTCGTCGATTGTGCGAGAAAAATTTACCGCGAAGAAGGCGCCCGAGCTTTTTGGAAGGGAGCTACAGGTATGGATGCTGTATTTTTTATTCCTCATGGATCAATAATTTCGATAAACACTGTCGTCCAATTTTTTGTCGGCTCCGAGAAGCAGTAAAATAAAAATTGAAGGCTCGAATCACCAACAGCCAGGACAATTATCGTTGGACCGCAGAGTTTACGATTATCGTGATTCTTAGTTCTTAGATAAGACGAGAAAGCGTAGAAAAGTTTAGTAATGTTATCCAATATGGTCAATCGATTGCGCCGGGGTTTTTTCTCTCACACTCCACGCACCTGGCGCACTCAATTCGGCCATTTCTTTCTTCCTATATGACCCGGCGAGTTACTGGTCAGTAAGTAGAAAAAATCTCGTTCTCTGCTCGCGCCTCGTTGCTCCCCCCGTTGTATATACCTCACGTTTCATTCTCACGTGCTCGTTGTCGTCATTTCGTCACGTTGATTAAAACAAAAAATGGCCATCGATTAATTTCAGTGTGTCGAGAAGAAATGCACCGACTTTGTGTCTCACTCCGGGACAGCAGCGTCCGACATTGAACCATCCGTTTCGCCGCTTAACGATTCACGAACTACACAAAACACGCAGTTTGCACAGTCTCCAGTTAACAGAGTGCATTTTATTTTACGCGAGAATTTTTTTGTTCCGTGACTGACGATCGTCGATTTGCCGCTGTTTACCAGTCACTAATCAATTACTCGGACGATTACGAAGGACCCCAGATGCGACTCGAAGGGACGAATAATTCAGCCGGAACAAACGTGTGCGAGTGTCCGGATACCGAAGTGAAATGAATTTACTAACTATTTTTCTTTCCCCCTGCAGCTCGAGTGTTTAGATCGTCGCCTCAATTCGGCGTCACGCTCTTCACTTACGAAATTCTTCAGAGGCTCTTCGTGGTCGATTTTGGAGGATCGTGAGTTCTCTAGATAATTATTGAAGCAACTATTAAGAGGTTATACGCAGTTAGGAGGCCGAAAAAAAAATTCTCGATTTCGTAAAGTTTGAACGATAATTTCACGTTCATTTACTATCTGATTTTGTTTATAAAATGGAAAATACTTGACGCTGTGCCAAAACCTTCGATTAATCACTAAAAATATATTTACGAAGCTTGTGTAAAAATTTGATGTTAAGTCGATTTTTTTTATTCTAATTGCGTATTGCCTTAACCTCTCGTTCGAGTGGATACGAAACAAACGTTCGTCACGATGATTTCAGACGACCAACGGGCTCCGAGTTGAAGGTACCGACGACGGGAATGACCGACGAGATGCGCTCGAAGAATCCCGATCACATCGGAGGCTACGAGGTCGCACTGCCAATATTCGCGGGCATCGAGACCAAGTTCGGTCTCTGCCTTCCGAGGTTCCAGGCGGTACAGAGGAAGTAACACTGGCCCCCCTCGCGAGAGCCCCAAACCCTCGAATTCCAAGATATTTAACGAGAGTCGCGCGTCGAGACGCCTGCCGCTCGCGTTTAACGTAACGAGAAATAAGTACTCCGGCTTTTGAAAGCTAAAACGCGGTCGACCGATCGCCGAACGGAAGTCGTTGGCCGTTCCCGCGAGGCTTTAAACGAAAATTGATACGATTGACGAGCCCGAGGGGCTCGCCGGGCCTTCGGCGCTTCCGCCCTTTCTGCCTCGACTCCGGGTCCTTTCGCGACGAAAAACAATCGCGAAGACGATTGTGAGTTCACTTTGAAATCACCGTGTCGTATATCTATGCATTCGAATATTTTCCCTTTTGCTTTCACTCAAATCCGATAGACTCGTTATTTTTCTTGTTCCTTTTTTTTTCTCTAACAAACGTGAAACGGTAGATCGCACAGCAAGTCATCGATTTTTGGAAAACTTTTCATCGGTATAACGTCGTATCGCAGTATCACGATATCACGTAGGACTATTGAACTGTAAATACGTTATAACTATCGACGAAAAAAAATGATGAAGAAAAAGAAAGAAACTCGAAGTCTTGACGTCGCGCTCGAGTCCATCCGAGGATTCGCTATCCTAAACCCTAGTTAAATGTGTAAATAAAAAAACAGAGCATATGGTTGGAATATGTAATATATTATTATTAATTCTACAATTATTACTATTATTACTATATATATTATATTGCGAAACGAAGGACATCCGTCGTCCCCGGAGCGCCAAGCTCGACGGACACTCGCGACTCTGTCGTTTCGTTTTCTACATAGCTAAAGAAAAGAAAACAAAAATAACAGAAGAGAATGAACGGAAATTAATTATAACAAACGAAGGAAGTTATCTCGAATTTATCTCGCACCTGTGGATCAGACGAAATATGTAATTTTAATGTTCGAACTCTAACGCAACTTAGTCCATCGATATATTTGATCGTGAAATCGAAGTTATTGGAATACCAAACTGCACAAATAAATGGTTAACGACGAAGCTGAAAATCTATTTTACGAGTTCGCGGCCGGAGGAGACGAGAAATCGGAACCACGTAGACTTAAGGGAGGAATTTTGTTCGCGAGGGAACGCCGAGCGCCTCGCGAGACGCAGGAAGCTCAAATGATGGAAAATAAGAATTCTCACGACCGGGGAATTGAAACGTTGCGATCTGTGATCGACGGGGATTGTTTTAACTCGTTAAAACCTCGGATTTGCGGAACGTGTGATCGTAGCTAGAGGGATACAAAATAATATATACGTAAAGCATGTATATGGGGAATTCCATGTCAGGCTAATATCAATGAGAAAATTCGCTCCCTACAGAATGTTAAACGAAGGAAATTGTAACTCAGACACGAACTGGCCAGACTTGGAATGACTCATATACGTAAGAATATCGTTCGAAATTGATTCTTACGGGGAGACATATCGCGTGGAATTCGTGATATTTGGCGTGTTGGACGAAGCAACTGAACGTGAAGAGGAAACCGATTGAGTTACGATGTTGATATTGGAAATCCGCAAAAATGACGGTTGAAAAAAAAAATTGTATAGTTATACGCGATCACTTGCGAATCAAAAAGTGAACGACCGATTATATGATTGTGAATACACGACACCGATGCCTCTACGCATATATTTTAAAATCTGAATAAACAATGTTTAAGCGTGTCGCTCCTGAAGACGATTATTTGCGAATGAATAGTTTTTATTCTTTTTTTTTTCTCACATTTTTCCTGGTGGAGACGATAATTGCTTTCCGTTAATTAAATTCGCGAACGATCCTCATAAATTGTTGGGCAGCTGTGTGATCGATACTGGAACAAAACGCTAATATAGTGACCGACCGATGATAAGAATTGTCCCTGCTGTCTGTATTTTCACAACAACAAAAAATTCTTCGCTCTCGGTGACGAAATTTTTGTCTTACCCATCGTCGGTAGAAACGAATCCTCGAAGTGTAACAAAAGCGCACAACGAAGCTTGTAATGTCCAATGTATCGTTAATACGGGAATCAGAATAAATAATATTGTCAACCATCTCAACTCACCACGAAATATTTGTCAAGTTTTATTTATAAGCCAGCGATAACGCGAAATCAACGTGTCGCAAAATGACATCGTAATTTGTCAATAATCGAGTGATTACTGAAAATTCAAGAATATATTGTAAATCCTGGAAGAGCTTCGAGTTTCCTTGCATTTATTTTCTCCGCGTTTGTGGCAATCCACGGGTTTATCTATCTTCGTGATAGACGGGAAGATGGGCGGGATGAATTTGCGGGTGTTCAGCAAAACTTCCGGTTTCGTCGTCGGCTTCCTCCTGCGTTTTACCTCCGCTTTCGGCCGCTTCTTCGTTTGTCCCTTGCGCTTCGCTCTGCAGGGATTCGGCGGTGATTTTTTCGAACCTTCACACATGCGCGTCAAGCAATTAGTCTCGGCGTAGCTTTTGTGGCGCGAGACACGAATACTATAATTAGCCGGTGTATACAGAAAGGCCGAAGTCTTAACGATGGGAATCACGCGAGGCGCGAAATTCCCCAGGCAAACGAGGGAGGGAAAAAATCAAATTAAAGCTGCGAAACTCACGGCACAGGTGTGGATATTTTTTCGACTGTGCCAAGTTTTTCGGACACTTTTCCAGTTGTCCCTCCTCATAAGGCGCCTTCAGCACCTCGTTTCCCCTGCAATTAATTTTTTACGCTTAAAATTCGTCCGTTCGATGAGGCCGGACGGTAATGCATTCATCGATTTTTGTAACGCGTAACGCGTAATTAATACGGACTATTTATAATTAACGGCTACGCGTCTTTGTAGAGCTGCGAATTTTCAATAGCGATTGCGAATTAATTAGCAATTATTGGGCGTCGATGAGCATTTGCAAATTGTTTACAGCCTTATTGAATAAATAATTATCCTCATCAGTGGCATTGTTCTTCGGTCAATGGAGTCATTAGCGGTGGAGTTAATTTCAATTATGTTGAAGCGTTTAATTTCTCGTTTTCAGACCCGGTGTGAACTTCGGTTGACCGTTTTCTCGTGGCTTCAAACGCTCGGGTGAACTCGGCAACGTTCGGTCGAGCCGAGGGTGATTTTTTGTAATGTAAATCGTAATTAGTTCAGGCGCGTCTTGGTACCGAAAGGTGTCAATAAGCAAACGTATTTTTTTCGTTTTTTATGAGATTAATTTCTCTTTTCTGTAAAATAAGTGAATATCAAATCGGGAGAAATTCACGTAACCGTTTTTCCGCGGCTCCGAACGCTCGGCTGCACTCGGGAACGTTCGGCCACGCGACCCGACGCGCCTAACCGAAATTGCAATTAGTTCGGGCGCGTCTTTGTACGGAAAGAAGTCAATAAGCAAAGATATTGCATTTCTTTCGTTTGTTTTTAGATTAATTCCTCTTTCCTGTAATCTGTTAAAGAAGTAAATATCAAATCGAGTGAAATTCACGTAACCGTTTTTCCGCGGCTCCGAACGTTCGGCTGCATTCGAGAATGTTCGGCCACACCGAGCGCGACACGGTGCGTCTAAGCGAAATCGCAATTAGTCCGCGCGCGTATCTTTCTGCCGAAACGAGTAGCCAAAGATAGTACATTGTGCGACTAGTGCGCGAAGTAGGCGATTCACGACGAGTGTGAAGTTTGCCGCCCGAGCGAAGCGAGGGCGGCAATCACACGAGTCGTGAATCGCCTACGCGCACGTGTCACACATACTATTTTTTGAAATACGTGTGTGCGAGTTCGTCTTCGAGTGCCTGCGTAGCAGGCGCGAAGTAGTCGATTTTCACATGTTATTGGAGAATTTATTCGCACACTCCGATCAGTGCGCGAATTTTATTCGCGCACTGTTCGGAGTGTGCGAATAAATTCTCCAATAACATGCGAAAATCGACTATTTCGCGCCCGCTACGCAGGCACGAGAAGACGAACTTCGCACGCACATATGTCAAAAAATGTATTTCGTGTTTTCTTTCCTTCCATCCATCGCGAGCCGTCTTGCAGTCACCTGGCGTCGAATATTCGGGTGAATCCGTAAATATTCACTCCCGCGCCTAAACGAAATCCGCCGTGTCTAACCGAAATCGCAATTAGTCGCGTGCGCGTTTTTCCGCGGAAAGGAGTCCTTCAAAAACGTATTTTCTTTTCTCCCATACGTCGCGAGTTTTTTTCTTCTTTTTTTTACAGAACAAGTGAGAACCCGGCCTCGGCTCGCCAGAAATCCGACGAGCCTAACGGAATTACGTTACCGCAATTAGTTCGCAATTATTCTTTCCTTCGAATTTTTCAATATATCGCGAATCTTCGTCCTCGCGTAACCGTTTTTTCGGCTTCGAATGCTCGGGTGACTTCGGGAACATTCGGCCCCGCCCGAGCGTCGCCCATCGCGTCTGACCGGGAATCGCAACAAGTCCGCGCGCGTCTTCCTCCCCCTAACAACTCGTCAAACGAATCCATTTTCTTTTCCTCTCCATAAAAAATCAAACAATCGTGAATATCACCCCGAGTTTCTTTCCCACCCGCGAGAAATCCGGTGAGCTTACGGGAATTACGGAAATCGCAATTACATCGCGCGCGTCTTTGTCCAGGACGGATTCCATGAACAAACGCGTTTTCATTTCATTCTTTCCTCCGAATTTCAATACATCGCGAATCTTCGTTTCGGCTTAACCGTTTTTTCGCCTTCGAACGCTCGGGTGACTTCGGAAACGTTCGGCCCCGCCCGAGCGTCGCTCATCGCGCATAACCGGAAATCGCCACAAGTCCGCGCGCGTCTTCCTCCCCCTAGCGACTCGTCAAACGAATCCATTTTCTTTTCCTCTCCATAAAAAATCAAACAACCGTGAATATTACACCGAGTTTCTTTCCCACCCGCGAGAAATCCGGTGAGCTTACGGGAATTACGGAAATCGCAATTACATCGCGCGCGTCTTTGTCCAGGACGGATTCCATGAACAAACGCGTTTTCGTTTCATTCTTTCCTCCGAATTTCAATACATCGCGAATCTTCGTTTTCGCTTAACCGTTTTTTCGCCTTCGAACGCTCGGGTGACTTCGGAAACGTTCGGCCCCGCCCGAGCGTCGCTCATCGCGCATAACCGGGAATCGCAACAAGTCCGCGCGCGTCTTCCTCCCCCTAACGACTCGCCAAACGAATATATTTTCTTTTCTTCTCCATACAAAAACCAAACAATCGTGAATATCACACCCAGCGACAAATAATGTCAGTGTATCAGTGTATCAGTGTAACAGTGCCAAGTGACTACGATTTCCGTGTGCGCGAGAACTTCGGAACGAGAGGAAGAGGAAGAGGAAACTCACGTTGGTCCGTAGTGGCAGACGTAGAGACGGTACGTGACGTTGTCCGCCTGGTATCTGTTGAATCCGCAGCCGAGGAGGTAAGTGCCGGCCCAGGCGAGCTGGAAGAGCCGAGAGATCGCGCGTCGCGTTGAGAAAATACGAGGGTGGCGTGAAAAAAGAATACATAAAAAAAAAACCGTTAGACCGCACCTGAGTGTAATGGCCGACGGTCGCGAGGTCCTCGAGCTTGCGGATCGGGCCGAACGTGAATTTCTCGTGCTCCTCGAACCAGGTGTTTATCTGCTTGCGAAATTCCATGTCCGTCGAGGGACGCCCGGGTTTGCTCCTCGTCCGCGCGAGACTCTGTCCGACTTTGAAGCGCGCTGTCGGCATTAACAAAATCACATCATGCCCCGAGCTCTCCCCCGGCGAGACGGGCCGAGGAATTCCCGCGTTACGCGATTATTACGCGGGAGCCGGGCTCAAAGCCCGACGATGGGGTGTTTCACTTTGATTACAGTCGAATCACGATTCCGCCGGGCCAATCGTGACCGACGGCAATTAATGACCGACTAATGAGCGACCGTGCCGCATAAATATTACCTTCGTGCCACACACGAACGCGCGGCGACCTTAGGGAGAGACGAAACCTCCGTGAGTGCGAGAGGGATGGCAAATCGTTTTCGGAACAGTTGTACTTACTCGGAAAATTCGTGTATTTCTCCGAAAAAATAGAAGGAATGATGTAAGACTTGTATTTGATCAAAAAAGGTTAGGCATCGTCGGACTAATTTTTTGCAGTTTTTGTAGTTTCTCCCCTCGGTGATGTGAAATCTACTCAGTCGTTAATAAAAACTAGAATATCAATAATTGTTTTCAGTCGTTTTCTCGAAAGAAACAAAAAAAGAAAAAACATTCCTCTTTGAATTTTAAATGATGTAAGACTTATCTTTCCTAGCATGTCTAGTTTCCGTGTATCGGGTTCCGAAAATGATTTCTCATCTCTCTCGCACTGATGGAGATTCTGCCTCCCCTCTATTCCATGCCCAGTCGGTAACAAAAACTGTAAAAAGTTATTTTTACGGGTAGAAAATGTTTCTGGATAAGCGGAAACTTACATCGAGCAGAATTACGAGATGGATAATGTAACTTTTTTCCCCCTCTTTTTCCTGTTGTTACCGACTGAGTATGTGTCACCTTGCGAAACGTGTAACAGCGGTGGGTTTCATGTTAATTTTTTTTCTGACTCAATATGCGATGCATGTAGGGACGGAAATTACTGATTGCTATTGTGGTTCAATTTTGCATGGTCAAATATGTCCCGGGCAGTTAATTCGCGGGGAACGAACAAATTAGTTTGTTGGTGGAAATTGATTAGTTTGCGGCCGCAACCGGCAAAGTTTCTCGATAACATTTTTTTTTAGCAGGAATTGCCCGAAGAAGGTGAGTTTTTAGGAACGAGGAAAGTGGGCAATCGGGATGTGGATGACTGACTGCCTCCGGGACGACAGGACATTCGGTGAATTTGAAGACGCTCGTCGCGCGGTCTGAGGAAAAGAACAAATCGGTGAGTAAAAATCGAATACCTACCGACCTCGCGGTCTTTTTCCGTGTTGTGAGCGAACGTGCACTGATCGGCCCAATCTTGGGCTGCCTTTGCCAGCTCCGCGTCCCAGGACTTTTGGACCACGAGAACAGAGCGAAAATGTGCGATTAAACAATTCAAAAAAACAGAAGAAACGATGTAATTATTAGGGGCGATAAATTCGAACAGGCCATTTTTTATAGAGGGTTCAATGAAATAAAAAAATTGGTGTGTGAAGAAAAAAAATTGACGTAATAAATGCGTCGGGAGTAGCGAATTTAAGGGCGCACGCGATTGCCGCTGCGTTAATTCAATGGAACGCAGGTGCACGAGTAATTATAATGAGCGTGAAACAGCAACAATAACAACAATGGACGGCGGCTAACGCAAACCGCTGTGACGTTCCGTACGAACGTAACGAGATACCGAAGGGAAAACAATCCGATGCATTTACACGCGCACCAAGCGCGTGCTCCCGCACTACGGTTTCCCGACCGCATTTCAAATTATACGCGGCTATTATTTGCGAATTTCGCGCGGCACCAATTTCCCCGTCGATTCGACGACGAAACTTTTCATATCTCGACGCGGTTTTGTTTTCGGCAAAACTGGAGTGAAATAGAGTGACGATATATTTTACAATTTTTACTTTTTATAGAGTTTTTGTTTCTTAGAATTTCTTTTAGTATTTGCGGAATGTAGAGATAAATAATCACAGCGTATTCGAGGTTTTTGGTGCCGCCGTTTCGTCACTTTTTTTACGAGGTGAGTAAACTTCCATTAGGTTGTTTCTAAAATTGGACATCACTGAATCACGTAATGTCTTTCGATAGATTCCCGGAACATCGCGGAAGGATAAATGTAATGGTCAATCGGTAAAGGCGCGATGAATCACGCGGGAAAAGCGGTGACTTACAATCTCACGCATGTCCGAAGCAGCCGGTTGATTTTTTACGAGGCCCGCGGCCACGGACTCCCGTAGCTCGTTGTGAGCGCTCACGATGTCGTTTATGACGGTGCAGTTAATTTCGCCTTTCTCTGCGCAAAAATAACGTCCGGAGGTGAGGAAGAGAGAGAGAGAGGAGCAAAATTCTAGACACGTTTCTCAACTTTTTCGACAAACGAGTTTCAACCCCGCGAGACTCATTTTTGTTCTTGAGTTAGATTAACTTTTCCTTGATTAACTTTTGCAAAAGTGTAAAATAAAAATAACAACGATTTTTTCTTTCGTTTCAGCGAATTCGAAGTAATTATTTTCGAATGGAAAATTACTTCGTAACCGGAGAGTGCAACGAATTATTGGTAATTGAACGAACCGAGAATTTGCACGTCGGCGCAATCTGCAGTTACACGAATCGATTGGAATATCAGAGCCAGCGTCACGCAGAGATAGTAAGTAAACTTGGTGGCGGGCGAGCGCGAGACATCTCGACAATCGCGAAACGAGCGCATGTCAGTCGTTCGTGTTTCTCGGACGGATGTGATCTCCAACACTCGCGTCACACGGCTTGCGGTTGCCATTTTCCACTCGGGCCCGAGCGAATAATTGTAACCTCCGCCGCTTCTGGGATGTCTCAATCCACTCAAAGATCGTAAATCTTATCGCCTCATTATCTTGACATTTGATTAAGCCTTTGGCTGGGAATGTCGAGGATCTTGGCGCAAAGTCGATTGCAAATTGCACCCCCCTCCATCGGCTCTATCTTATGTCACATAATTATTGATTGAACGTTGACTCGATTGACGAAAAGTTCATCAACGGGGTACACGGATATTAATAATTACAATGACTTTTTAATTACTAATTTACTTTCCTAGGAAACACGACGGAGCGTTCAATGGACCTGAAGTGTGTCAAGGGGGCGCGGTCGCTCAATTCCACATCACGTCAAATCAGTCTCCAACCGTACTGATTTAACGCCACCGAGAAGTGGTAAATTCGCGGTTGTGGAAAGTCTGCGTCGGTAGAGGCTGCGAAGAGACGAGGTGAGAAAAATGTGTGTGTGAGAGGTCGGAGGCAGGAAACCCGCGGTGATCTCACCGCGGTTCTATAATATAAGCAGAAGCAGGGAGATATTTATTTAGAAATTTTCACCATATAACGGTAGATTGGGACCGGCGGCCGATCATATAACAGCAGGTGAATCTAGGAACCCGCGAGTCGCTTCCCGTGGGCTTTAATATTATAATGAATTAGTCATGCGTGGTTTTGGCTCGATATACTCATAACTTGATTTTTACAACCGAACCGAACTCTATCATTCCTCCCAGATCGTCGACGTTTCGCACGCTTCGCTTTCGCACTATCGAATATCTATATGAGCCATTCAGGACTCGTGGTTAATAAGCGCGGCGAGATTTACGACCCGCGGATACGTCTGCGCGACTCGGAGGAACCTGGGGCCACTTTGTCCGATTAAAATATGTGTGTCCGAGTGGCGTTTTATTGCAATTTTACGGCCAATCGATGACAAAGACCAATTACTAGTCTTGCAGGATGTTATCTGTACTGTAAAGTTCCGACATTTTTTTCCAATTAAAAAGGATTAATAATCTTGCTGATTGGGACTGACTTCGCTGTCGTAAGTTCAGTCTTGATATAGCATGAAAATTGGGCTCTTAGTATCGTCACGAGAGATTTAAATAATTGTAATTAAAAAATATCTTTTAGCAACATCTTTATTGCAATCATTAATTACTTTTAATACGCGTTTACACTCAGATTAAAAATATCGATGTTCTTATCGACTAAAGGTTTTCTTATGTGATAATTACGAGATAATTACAGAATAATAACAAAAATATGAAAACGTGGATTTCGAACGAAATTTAGCTGTTAGATCAGCTCGAACAATGTGCACGACGTGAGAATTAATTTCTAACGCTCTAATCTCTAAATTAAATTATTAAACGCGCTTGCGGTTCGGGCCTAAAGAGGCCGGACACTAAGCTAATGGACTAGAAGCGTTGACGCTGTATTATATCGTGAAGCCTTAAGTTGATTGATGCCTCGAGCACTATCCTACCGGCTGGGCCATCCCAGGACCCGTTCCCGCGGAGGATTGTTGAAACTCTATCGGAATTAGCTTTAGATCTTCCTGACCCTTGTCTATAAAAATTTGTAGATTCCTCCAACTTGACAAAGAAAAATAGTGCCGTGGATAGTCGAAAGTATATATCTTTCTACTTTTAACAATACAAAATTATCCTCTCATTCTGAACACAACATCTGCTGGCAAAGATTTCTATGCAACGACGAAAAATATTTGTCATCAAGAAAATTGTTTACGCTGACAGACTACGTTGAATTACAGCCCCGGCTCGAAATTCCTCAGACAGTAAGAAGCAAAGTGCTGTCTACGGACCGCAGCGAACTTCGAGACCCTTCACCAAAGAGTTTGACAACGTCCTCGAGACCGCGGGAGGTGAAGCCAAAAGCGCTCCCGGGCTGTGATTACCCGATTGCAGGTTAGCTTGCCACTAATTCCCGCCGCTGTGCCACTCGTCTCGAGTTAATTCCCGAGCGCCGCTCCAGCGGTATCTTATTTCACCTCTCGAACGACCGGGAACCGAGCTGTTGTCAAGCTAACCGCGCGGTCCTTCCGTAAAATTCACGGTCCTTCTGCGCCCCGATGAGTCGATCAATTACTTCGCAATTACCCTATTATTTTCTCGACAATTGATTTCCCTCACGCCACAGAGTATCGGCGATTTTCCGGCGCGAGTTTCGCCTCAATTTCCCCAATTTTTCGACAACGATTATTACGAGGTAATGGATAACTGTTTTGGTCCTTGGGGGTCGTGACGAGGGTCGTTTGACGAAAACTTTGAGGATGACACAGTTTGTTGGTCGAGTTGCCACGTAACAGCGGAGTCGCGAATAGGGTGGGGCAGGGAGTTCCGATCGAAGAGTCTCCGCCGGGCTTTGACGTAGGTCTTGCTGCACCGCGAATAACCGTGGACTCGGTGGCGCCAATTAGTCGTGCAATTAATTAGCCGTATGCGCACATCGCCCCCAGGTGATAGTAACCGCCTTGAGCTGCGAACAGACACAAATATTGCAGATCAAACGTTGTCCTTCGACACGTGATTCTCCGTTTAAGGTGGTCCTTGCGTCTAGTATTCGTTTCGCGTAAATTCGAGAAAAATTAGAGAGACCTGTTTTCGATAGTATAAAAATCGGAAAAAATGCATGCGTATTAAAGGTACTGAAACGATTAATTTTTCAGACTAATAATTCTAAAATGTTATTAAAAAATAGATGAAAAAAGCTGTTTAACACATCCTCGGATGAATCAAATTTTTTTTTTTTTTTTTTAATTAAAATGCGTTCATTTTTCTGAACACGTATGAATTTTTTCAGGTTTTTAAGTTCACTCTGAATTCTGCGTTTTTTATATGAAAATATGAGTGCAAAAACCCAAATTTCAAAGTGAACACAAAAATCTGAAAAAATTCATACGTTTTCAGAAAAATCAACGAATCATTGTCGTGAAAAAATGAAAAGTTGGCATCTTTTTTTTTTGTAATACCCAAGAACGTCAACAAAACTTACAGCAGAGTCCCGAGTATCTGTTGGAGTAAGACATGCCGTAACTGTTGCACGACGGCTGGCCGGATTGATAGGGCTGATAGCCGAGCACGTTTCCACTGTGAGAAACGAGAGACGTGATAGAGTCGAATGGTCGATTACCAGTAATCGAGAACGATTGTACTATAGCATTCGACGGAGCGAGTATTTGGTGGCAGGAGCCGGTGGAAGGAGACGAGGAACGAGAGTCCCGACTCTCCGGCTCGATTCCTTTTCACCGATAGCGCCGGCTTACCTCGGTCCGTAGTTGCAGACGTAGTTCTTCGTGTATCCCTTCGCGGGGTCGTAGTAGAACGAGTAACCGCAGCCAAGAAGATAAGTGTCACCCCAGACGAGCTGAACAAATTTTTCAAAGCATTCGTTTTTATTCGACGAACGAAGAATCACGATGAAACAATCGTGCCGCGTATTTTTTTACATTCAGTTAGCAAAAATTGCCTTTTTTGATCGAAAATCGCCGGAGCTTTAGAATCATTGAGGTAAAAAAGCTTTAATGAGTTTTTTTTCTCAGGAAGTCTCGGGGCGGGATTTGCTATCCGAGACCGGAATTTTCGGATCCTTTGGATAGTGTCTGGAAGGCGAGAAGGAAGAATAGTTGAGGTGGAACGATACTGCTACTCCACTCGCGTTCGCTCGGTTTCGTGCTCGGAGCTGGGCGCACGGAGGGTAGTAAGGCAGCGGTAAGAAGCGGCGGAGGGGTGGGGGGAGGGAGAGAGGAGAAAGGAGTCCAAAATTACCTACCTGAGTGTAATGGCCCGTGGCTCTGCTGTAGCCGGTCTGATAGTGTTGTACCTCGTTGAACCAGTCGGAAATTACTCGTCGCCAATCGGGCTCGGAGTCGTAGGGCCCTGGGGGCCTCGTCGTCCACGATCGAGCCATGTTCTGTCCTACGGCGAACCGACCTAAAGGTGCCAGATCGAGACGATTCAGAACTGAGCTAGTTAACTCGGCATCGGGACAATCCGCAAATCACCTCCTACTTCTCATTTGTACGGGGAAAACTCGTGACATTGACTCGAAAAGTTTTTTCCACGTTAAAAAAAAAAAGAAAAAAAAACAGGCGAGAAAAAAGATACTTTTTCTTTCTGGTTAGGATTTAATTTACGAAAAAAGAGAAAGCCGATAAAATCGTATCGCCTCGGGCGAAGAATTTTACTTGGGCAACGAGGTCGTGTTTCGTCGAGGGTTCATCAAGTAGTGCGAACGAGACGGAAAGAGGGAAACGCGGGAGGGAGGGACTGAGAGGGCCGAAACAAGAGAGGAAAGTGAGGCGTGGAACACTTCGATCAAACCGCAGCGGGCTCGGGTGAGAAGGTTAAGAGTCGTGGAGAATCCGGGACTAAAGCAAACGAGCGGTGACGTAATTGCGGTTTCGAGGCGCGCGACAACGATAAAAAGAACAATGAGGAATCCGACGGTTTCGTTTCTATCGGTGTTAAAGCGAGCGAGGTGAATAAAAGTCGGGAATAGAGTGCACTTTGCGTCTTAATAGCCTCGCCCGAATATCAACGGGACGACAAGTGATGGGAAATTGAGGCCGCCAACGTTTCTCGCGAATCTCAACTCGGTAGAATCTAATGAAATTAGTGTATTTATTGTAATTCGACTTACGGACATTCCTCGAAGTGTCGTGGTTTTCTTTGCAGTTGCTCGCCCATCTCTGGGCAGCTGCAGCGAGCTCGTCGTCCCAAACCTGAAAGGATCAAGTAGTAAGTGTAAGCGCCGGAGCAGACAAGCGTAAAATGTCGTATTGGCGCATCGAAGCGTCCTTTCCGTCTATCCGCTTTCTCTCCCCCGCTGGATTTCAACGCGGATTACACGGCAATCCATTAACGCTCTCCCAAGCTCAACCAGACGTCGTACCCGGGAAAATCCCTTTTGAATTCTGCTTTCTATTCTCCACCGTTCAACCTTTGATCGGCTTTCACAGATCAGACACCATTTAATTATTTTTGGTTGAAGGGATTTCGTTTTTGGAAATTCAACTTGGTTCTACTTTTTGCCTCTCGTTCTGGGTTTGCTGTCAGATTGCCGTAAATAAATATATATATACACGTAAATGTTGAGAGTAGCCGCGGTGTGACAAGAGCACAATGCATTACAAAGTTGGAAGCCCGATCGGGAAGCCAGAGTGACCAGGGTCCACCATAGTGAACTCGATTACTAACTCGAAACCCCCCGCGAGTTCACGGAATCGACAGCAAAATTGCTTCCCTCGCCCATTTCGCCCTCGCTATACAAATTTCTGGCCCCCTCCCTTGACGTGTTTATGTCGTACACCGCCCTGGTATTATATCGTATATGACCCGAATGTATCCAATCGAAGTCGCTTCCCGGGGAGGCGGGAAATTTGACGTACGTCGTCGGCAGGCGCAAAAGTCAATCACCATAGTGCCACTTTCATCTACGCTTTTGGTATAAGAAAATAAACTCGTAGATTTTTTTCTAAAACCCCGTTATGATTTTAATAATCAAGTTTTTTTTTAAGTTTCGTGAACACTATAGCATTTAGAAAAAAAAAAAATAATAATGACGTATTCGTTGCGGACGGGCAAAAATACATCGAAGTGTAGTGTAAAAAAAATTAAATAATAAAGTTTTCGCACTTTTTTTCGAAATTTCTTCATTTCACTAAAATTGAGGTTACTTTTTTTGGTCGATCGAACCTGGATTTTCTTCCCTCGTCCGAGATAAAACTGAGTAACGAAGAGAATGCCACCTGCTCTCTTGATTTCTCAATTTTTCACAGAAGTTTAGAGCCGTACCCTCAAGAATCGCAAACTTTTCCATGTATACCCCTTGCGTTTTTTATGAAAAAAAGAAAAAAACAATATCGATTTCGTAAAGTTTGAAGATCCTATCCGATGGGAAATTTCCTGCTAACTCCGAAAAAGCACCGTTGCTTGCCCACAAAATATTTAATTTGTCGAGAAATACGCAAAAAATAGTTTTTTTAACACCCTTCCCGAAACAACCTTCACAAACCTTAACTCCGTCAGCGCCATTGACGCAACAGTGCGCACATTTTTGTAGTTTTCGTAACACAACAACATTTTTCCCACCGGTGAAGGGGTTAATCTCACACGCCCGAGAATTTCCAAAATACTACAACACGACTGAAACCGCTCGTTGGTTAGCAACGAGTTGCAGGCAATGCGACTGCCAATCAGAGAACGAATTATCCGGCAACAATAGTTATATCGAAAATGCGAGATATTTTACTTACTGATTTTTTGACATTTGAAAAAAAAAAAAAAAAAAAAAAATAGATATATATTGCTATTGTAATTTTTTGTTTCTTACCAGTTCCATCATGTTCGACGCACCAGGTTGTCCATTGATTTTGCCAAGCGCAACCAATTGTCGCAGGCGGTTGTGCTCGTCGAGAATAGTCTGTTTATCTTGGCAGGTGACACCAGGAGGACCTGCGCAAACCATTTGTTGCACGTGAGTGGGATTACTTTGTTTATCTCGATTGCTATTTGTCCGGAAAGAATGTGGTGAGATAAGAGGGTGTTGAAATTTTACGAAGACAAAACTAATAATCCCACCACTGATAAAATTGCAATCATCAATTGATGATTATTCTATGAGGCCTATGAAATCCAGACAAATAATGTCCGATATCCTGGCCACTAAAACATGCCGATTTTTTTTTTTTTTTTAGTAATAACCAGATGTCCTAGCCACTAAACCATACCGGATTTATTCAAACAATATTATCATCGCAAAAAAATCTCCTTCCCTCTTTTCATGTGGCTCTATCCCCTTAAAGGCACGTAAAAAAAATTAGTTTCCGCTCTGGGTCATCAGTCTTCCTTTGCAACCAGTCGCGAGAGGTTCGAGGTCGTAATGTCCAATAAATGTATGGGGTGTATAAATTACAATCGAAACTCTGCACTCACGAGCCGCGCAGTATGCACACGCAAAGGAGTCGTAAAAAGCCGTCGCTCAACGCCAATAACATTAAACAAAGACCAGTCGTTGAGAGACATCGATAGTCTTTATAGTTCGGGTCATTTGCATTCTGATGATTATTTGGGTTTCAACCGAAAACTCATCGAACGTTGCCGCTTTCGGGTGTGACATAGCTCGCTCGACGGGTAATAGAACAACTCAATCCTGTTTTGGATACGACTGAACGTCTTCTCCATACTTGCATTAAACGAGACCTTCGGAATTGAAGTTGCACAGTTGAGGCGCCTTGAGAGTGACAAGAAAAAACTTGGCGCCCACTATCACCCGTTTAGTTTATCGCGAGTGACAATCAAATTTACACTCCGGTTGCTTGAATGTTTACAGGTAAAAACTGCGTTTTAATATCTTTAATCTACGATGTTATTCGGTGATTAAGGACAACAAATTTAGCGCGACGTCGATAAATTTCGTTTCCACGCTGTTTTTTTTTTTTTTTTTTCAAATTCCCGTGCGGCGAGACACGCGCCATTATTTTTTTCATTGTCAGTTCGAGGTTCTGATCCGCAATCACTCACTCAAATCGTGATCTTTGCACGACACGAGAAGGACATTGAAGCACAAGACGTGCCTGTCTGATCTATAAATACGCGTCGCACACCTCGATCTGTAGTGCAAAGCAAACGCGTTGTACTTTGCAAGAACAATTGATTTATCATTTCGACTCGAGCGAAGGATCAGAGTCTCGAAGCTCGTCAAGAATAATGCATCTTTGTCGAAGGATTTCACGTGCACTCGATGCACCGCGCGCTGCGTTGCGAACGTCGACATGAGGGGGACTTTCGGTGAGGGTATGCGTTATGTATAGCGAGCCAGACGGCGCGGCGTGCGGGTTCGAGTCCAACGACTCTCATTCACGAATTAATTATTAATTTAAATCCTCGGTTGGAGGCCAAGTTCGAGACTTTGCTTTCTCTTTGGTGGGATCGAACCACTCACGTCGCCACGCCGATGCTTTTGCAGCATCCAAACGATGATCGCAGGCCGTTTAGTCACGTGATTTATTATCTTCCACTTTGTTTCTTTGCCTGTGTTTATTTATTTTCTGTTAAACGTTAGTTTTCTCTTGCATCTTCTAATTTTTTGTTGCGCTGACGTACGATCGCGATCAACTTGCTCCTTTGTCATACATTGAATTAATTAAATAATTTAATCGTCGATGAAGAAGATAAAAATGATGAATCAATAAACAAATTCTGAAAACAAAATTTGTTTATTGACTCATCATTTTTTTCATAATTAAACGGCTACTCGGCTGGAGGTTTTTTTCTCTCTTCGTTTCAATGGCACTTTAATATTGTATATATGTCGCAGGTGTCTTCCGTAGTGATTATAAAATTGAGATTTATTCCGGCAATGAAACGCGCGAGATTCAGGGGCAACCTCGTACGGAAGCGAATCGTCAGTCATCGCCGGGGGGAATATGTGTGTCACGCGCGTGCGAGCGAAGTACCTAGAAGCGTGGAGGAAGCCGCGCCGGTGCCAGTGACTTATTCGCGAGCTGCGGGCTCCGCGCGAAAATTAACGAATTTACCTTGGGACAAAGGTAAACCAAGGTCCGGACTATATTCCACGAAGTCGTTTTGTACACCTTTTCGGACCCCCAGACAGCGCTGCGAGCTCGCGCTCGCCGATATATGTATATGCTAATGGGGCTATGATGCACAGCTCGAGCAGCTCGGACGAGTCGTTGCAAAATCTTTGGCGAATCCCCGCCGCGAGCGGATCGCACTCGTAAATCACCATTTAATCTCGCATTCATCAGCGAACTGGACGCCGACGAGTCTGGCTTCCAGCGCCCGAAGAAAGAAGCGAGAATTTCGGGGTACGCGATTTGCAATTCAAATACAATCGAACCGCGGTTTTCTTTTATTGTTAAGTCTCGCGGATTTGTCTCGCTATTTTCGGCACGAAAACGGTGGATTCGGCTAATTATCCACCGGGTTGTCGGATTAGAATTCGAATTCATTAAATGTGAAAGTCAATTGGTATTTCCCTTTTTTTTACGAATGTAATAATTTTCGTATTTAATAGGCGTCCACGGGAGTTTTACTCGATTGAGGCTACGCAGAAAGGCGGCTTTCGGATTTCGTTAGTTAGAAATTTTTGTCAGTTTTACGCGAGATTAATTTTATTTGGCTTTGGTAATTGATCGGTTGTGCATGGGAAAAACGTAACGACGTAAAAACGTATACAAAAGAGTGCGAATATTCGATCAGTGCCGTTCCATTAACTCGTCGAGTCAGTCGAGCGTCACTTTCCCACGAAATGCTTAGCCTCGTTGTGATAATAGCGAATGATCGACTAACTCGGCCGTTTTGGTGCGCGTCGCGCATTTGCGTGCGAGGCTGTGCGCCATTGCAGACACATGTAATGACCCGGCGAACAGAGAGCAAAGAGCGAAAAGTGTGACAAGAGCCGTGCCTATCTCATTTCCTGTTGCGCGTGCCCAAAGAAGAAAATTCCTGTCCAAGTTGTCAGAGCAGTTTTATCGACAATTCACTCGGATCGCAAATATTTACGAGTCAGTGAATTGTAATATTCGATTTTTTTCGTAAACATGTTCGCACAGTATATTAATTGATACTTACGCAACACACAGTCATCGTCGGCTAACGCGATCGCAGCAAGAAAACAAAAAAGACTAAATTCAACAAAACGACTCTCACGAAAACGCAGCATTTCGGAGCTTCCGCGGTTTAACTCGACTGAGCGAAACACCGCAGGTAACAGATGCTTCGAGGGAACGAATTGCGCTTTTTAACCAGCGACTATCGGATATCCCGGACAATATAACACGACCGTAAACCCGTTGATAAGCGATTCCGCGAAATTACGTGACTGAAAGAATAGTGATTATGTTCAAACGAAATAGCGTTGTTTTTCGCGGACAGGTAATGTGACGAAAACCTTGAAGTAAGACGAAAAAGCACGTGCAAAAGCTGGCTGCATAAAACTGCGGATTTGCAGTGCTTCGTGTATATTCTATGCGGGTTGCAAGGGAAACACAATCATTTTTTTTACAAGTTAATTAGATACAATTTCAAACGACATTTCAAATGTTTGTTTTTGGCGCATCAGTGGAGTATCGTGAAGCATAATTGTCGCGTAATATCCAAGTACCGACTAATCCACTAGCGAGCTCATCACTTGCTACTCGAGTACAACCACGTACAACGGCTGCAACGGCCGTTACGTTCGTTCATTCATTCATTCGGTGAAACGCGCACGAGCTCTATCAATGGCGAGAGTCGAGTCGATGAATAGAACGAGCACTGTGGTCCAGCCATGTGGCGCAGCATCACCTACTATTTGTAGTATTGCCTATAAACACACCAATGCCACACGTTTCCAGCTCGAGCAATGATTTATCGGCGCAGTGGGCGACGAGACGAGCCTACGATTGTTACACGCTGTAACACCATCGGCTCTATTCCAGTGGCATCGGACTCACTAACATGGGAAAGCGAAAACACTCGCTAATTTCTTCATCGTTGATATTAGCATCTTCGTGCCATTATAACCCACGAAAAATAAGAACTCGTAATTCAAAAACCGTGAATACTATTAGCGCTTCAACCGAATGATTTGAAATGATTCGCTCGTTCGTTCGGCGATATTCGATCTGACGAGAAATGACGAATGGCCCCGGCGAACGAGTTTGAATGCGATAAATCGTGGCGCGTTGTGAAAAGCAATGCTCGCCACGCTCGACGCGCGGTACCAAGAGCGGTATTTGAAAACATGTTTACTGGAAATGAAAAGGGACGCTAGCGATGTTGTATAGGCAGAGGGACGGGTGGGTCGCGTCATTAGTTTGAGGTACTTTGTTCCAGTGGCGCAATCCATTTTCCTGTTCCGGGAAGCGTGGGACCCGAGGGCTGCTTTAAAGAGGGTGAGCGAGCGAGCTAGCCGGGGGGTCGACGGGAGGAAGAGAAAGGGGGGAGGGGTGTACGAGGTCAAGAGGATTTTCGAGGGTTTATACTGTATCCAGGACCCCAGGGTGCGACTCCACATTCACGTGCCTCCTCTGAATTCTCTCGCTCCTGTGCTATTTCTAACTCGTCCAACATTTTGCTTTGTTTCCGCCTCGACTCAACGATATATTTTTTTACCTCGATATACATTTTCACACGTTCTCGGATAACATTTTTTTCATCTTTTTTCCCGACCTTTATTTCCTCGAGGCAAAAACTATTTTGCTATCTGAGTTTTTTTCCAATGAATGATAATGACAACAATATAGTTTGTAAAAAATAATTCGTTGGCAAGTAAATGTTTCTCGTCACGCAAATTTTATCTAATCAAACTGAGGAAAGCGCGGAATAAATTAATGACTGCTAATGAATCGATGATTAATGCAATTTGAAGTCGCGCGACTTCGTGTTGAGTCGGCTGCGTCCATCCGATCGCGCAGTGAGAAACGAACGAATCGGTTCCACGATCGAAATAAGAATGAGATAGAAGGAGGTGGAAGAAACGAGTTTCGGATCCGCGGTCGTTTCTCCGACTTTACGGGAGTCCCTACAATCGGCTGAGCAGCCGGACAGGCCCGCCGAAACATAACGTCGGGCAGTCACGTTTCCTCGCTGTAGTGTCAACCCGCGGTGGACCCTACCGTAATATATACAGTCGAATAGCCGCTAACTAGTTGTCGAGTCACCGGCGAACCATAACAGTGAGACACTTTTACGAGCCTGGGGTATCGCATAAAAATGAAATTATTCGGGGAGATAAGGAAATCGTAAATTAATTCATCGGCAGATGTGCAAAAAAGAGGAAAGAAAGAGAAGTAGCAGATTCGGAACAACTTTTTATTTTGTCTCGGGGCCCGGACCCAGATTCTTAAACGCTTCTTTCTTTTTCTGATTGTCTAAAAAAGAGCAAAAACTTAAACACTGGCGAGAAGGAAAAAAAAATCTTAATCTTCGCGACGATCTTGAGTCCAATTCGCCGAAATCATCTGCTAATAGGCCTGGGGATAGCCTGAGTCGAGAGAGGAGATGACACAATTCGCAAAATAATTTTTTTGCAAATTTTTTCTCACTTGGTATAATCATCGACCAAACGCGACTTGAGTCGCACGTTTTTTTTGTTTAGTTGACATTATTAAAAAATAATTAGCCGTTACTCACGAAGAATGGTTTTTCCAAAGCAGGCGGCGGACTTCGCGACGAAGAAACACAGGATCGATAGGACGCTCAGTGAGAGAATCCAGCTCCACTGTTTTTTATTTGTACGAAACTCCATTTTTTAGGTTGATTCTTTAGTCAATTTAAGTTTATGTATTAAATACTTTTTAATTAAAAAAATTGGCACTGAGGTTACTTAATCACTTTTCATTGAAATTAAACATTATTTATGAAAAGATGAGATGCGTGCGGTTGGACTTTAATGGTGAAAACCATTAAAGATTGCTAGGTCTTTCTAAATGCAATGTTTTCGAGTCGGATGTTGTACAAGCGTAGACAAATAAATGTTAGTTCTCCACGTCGAAAGGACCTGGAGCGACGAGTCGTGTCCAACCTGCTCGATCCGAACTAATAGTCGGTCACGCCAGACTCCCATGGTTTTATATATTCGCCGTGTCACACGCACACCATCAGCGAGTCAATCAAGCCTGCGGTTTGCGCGCGATCTTTCAAAAGAGCGCCTCGACCCCCCACCCCCGTCGCGCACGCTCCCGACTCGATGTCAAGGCAAAACGATATTCGCTCAAATTCGCGCTACCTTCTCCTCCTCTTTTCACCTTATCAAGTTTCTTTAATTGTTGTCATTAACTAAATTACATAATGCAACTCGAAGAAAAGAAGCGACAGGAAAATCTGTACGTACGTGTTTTTAATAATTTTTTTTTCCTTGATTTATCGTGTGAAGTCTCGGAAAAATAGTTATTTTTAAATAATCCATAGAATTTACAGTTAATAAATAAAATAAGGTGGAAAATATTTTTTCTGGGGTCTAGTTTAAAATCAAATTTCGTTGAATATCATATTGCGATTTTTATTTATATGATAAAAATATAGTTGGAAAGATGCTGCGGCTACTAGATGAGGTAACGACCCCGTGGAAAGATTTCCCACGTGACAGTGGTCGGGTTAACGTGTTCATTGAGGATGGAGCGAGTGCATACGGGAGACTAACGTAATACGTACCTCCTTGTTCCCCGGGTTCTTTCAGAGGCGACGTCTCTACTGCCCCTCGAGAATATATTGCAAATTAAACAACAAGTTGTGATGGATCGTTGGACGAGCTACAAGGCGGCTGAAGAGGGTCACGAAGCTGTGCGAGGGGCTGAGAAGGTGGAAAGGGTGTCACACAAGCAGTGAACCCTCCATAATTTAATCATTACACCAGTGAAAAAAAACCATAATCAATGAATTCGTGAAATCACGATTATCGCCAGCGGCAGATGTCGTAATATCGACATCTATCGCTGTCGATAATAGTAATATTGTTAAGACGAGAATAATTAACGATGCTCATTGATTGAGTAAATCGACTCTTGTACGATTATTCAAATTATTCAGGCGAGTAGCCTGATTAATTTGAATAATCGTACGAGATGGAACCGACGTTCAGATTAATCGGCCACCGAACGAAAAGAGAATAACCCGAACGAACCGTAAGGACGCATATTAATCGAGTCAGCAGCGTCCGAAACGAGTGACGAATTAATCGCAAATTAATTAGACCCGAATAAGTAATCGAGGCGATCAGTCAAATATTATTTGTTTTTATAATGTCGCCGCGATAATAATGAAATTTATAATGAATTCGCGTCGCGTGAGGCAAAAAAATGCTGACATTTGTTGCGAAATATTGTTGCCTAATTGACTGCAGGATTCGTGAGAAAAAAATTACATCTTTGCACCGCAGAACGAAGATTCGCCGGATAGGTGTTTCTGCCACGTGGCAAAAGCATTTAGCTGTTGTCGGTAGCCTACAATAAAATTTATTTGTTTTTACGCTCTATGCAAATTCACGAGAGAACCGGTAGACAACATATTTCCAAACACGGATGCAAAGCAGATCCTTGCACATCGCCTCCTCCATATGTCCCACCTTTCACAAAGCCACCAGCACGAGGAAGTACAGTTGGCTTTTTCGAATTTGGCTTCCTCGCGGTGGAAGCTTCGCGGGAGTAAAAGAAGAAGCATTATGTAAGGTTACGCCTTGCAGACTTACCTGAATATTCCATACACCGGCTTAGCCCCTCGAAGTTTGTAATAGTTTGCGAATGAAGCATTTTGCCTAAATTACACATTTTATGAATTTTAATACTCGTTGTCAAACCCAAGCAGACTGAATACCAACCAACATTGGACGTACCGAAACGTGGCCAAAAAGTTACCGTTCTACGGCTTAAAATTTGCATCACTCGGTGTAGTTCACATCATTCTGCATTTTCGAAAAATTACAATTTATGCAAAGCGTCGGCACTCGTAACTTTTCATCAAATTGTCCATAATGAACGGATGGCAACCGGTTCTCTCGCTTGCCACTTTATTTTTCCGAAAAACGAAGAGACGTCCGTAAAAAATATAAACCGTAAAAAAATTCGCGCTCGTTTTACTCTTGAGATATCCGGAAGCGATGAATAGAAAATTGGCGTTTTATTGTTATTGACGAGATGGAGATTCGTCGCGCGGTGAGTCGGCAACATCGCGGGATAAGACGCGGATATCCTCGCGGCGCGCGCGCGGGTGTTCGCCCTGCAATCTGCAAGTATATTCGAACGATAAACTTTTGACGCCGCGCGAAACGTCGAAAGTTTTCACGAGAGTGTTGAACTTCCGTTCTCGCCGCGCCCTTGCCCGCCTCCTTTCCTATTCCCATCGTCGGCTCACCGACGTCTCGCGCAAAGCTCCCGTTTCAAAAGTTCCTCGAGGTATAGAATGTTACGTACTCTGCGTACTCGCGACGAATTAGGAGTCGATCCCGCCACCGCAAGGGCTTTAACGACCCGTGGAAGCATGGCGGGGCATCGGAAACTCAAATATCGTGAATTGCATTTTTTTTTCAAACAAATAAAATATTTTGAACATTTTACGGGGTAATAAAATTAGTTACTGCTTTATTTTGTCGCGTCAAAAACGCATCTTCTCTCTCTTTATTACCATTAATCTGTTACCGAGATAACAGCCAAGTGACATTCGTTTTTTAATGATTGTGGAATTTTTCTGCAAGGCCAGAATTATTTGGGATGAGATCAGGAATCGCAAATGGACCAACGAGAATGTATTTATACAGGGGGGGAATCAATAGTTCCGCGAGGTCGAGGTGGGAGTCTCGCGACTGGCAGGCCGGGAGATATTAACAGAAGTGAAGACAAGATAGGGCGTTCATTTTGCATCAGTCTATTCCAGTCGTCGAGTCGCGGCGCGACTCGTTTTTCGGCCGCAGAACAATTCCATCGTCCCATCTCGCGCTCGTCTGACGCCGACATTCAACTGTCACTCTGTTTATACGCCGAAAAAGGAAAAAAAAGGAGAAGCGCAGATGCTGCATCCGGAAAATTCGTAAAACAATCCTCTTTTTTGCGCTATTTCGCGGCGGGCTTTGCGTTCCGAACGAGACAGGATTTCACATTTTTTTAATTACAATTTCATACCGCCGACCGTATAACATTTTCCATTTTAAATACTTCGTCGAAAGCAACAACAACAAGAAATAATGATGATAATTCGTCTCTCGCTTCTTTTCGACCCTTAAAAAAATATACGAGCGAAATATTTAACAAGAGGGTTATTTTTGCAAAAAGAAAATACGACTCGAATGAAATGCATCATCGGATGTTTTTAAGTTACAGGTTCCACCGCGCCATTCATGCAGCGCGAGCGGGGTGAGTCACGGAGCCGGAAAGCCACGGAAGATATATTTTGACTGCCATTTCGGACCTGAGTACACCTTGGAGATCAGTGAACGAATGAATTAAATTCGCTCCTGCAGTTGGCCGTGGAGAGTTGTGCGGCGAGATGGCGAGAGCGGGGCGGAGGGGACGAGAGCGTAAGGCAACCGAGGAAGCGGGTCTCGTGCGCATGCCGGAAATAGCGTTCGATCGATCCAGCTTCCGCCTAGCTGGCCGCGTGCACAGCTTCTGCTGAGCCACCGGTGCTGAACATTGTTCCTAACGCGGCGCACGACTCCCAACTCCAATTTTCCGTAATTCCGTCCAGGCGCTCTCGGCTCGCATTACACCTTGACTACTGCATCGGCGAGGAGAAAAAAGGAAGGAAGCAAAAAAAAAGAGAAGAAGAAGCAGCAACTCCCACCGGGCCAAAGAGGAAACGGAGTACGGGAGATCCATAATTTTTCTCTAATTCGAGACAAATGCTCACCGAAATACGCTTGAAATTCGCGTGGTCGGCGATTCCGGTGATTTAATACGCGGCATTTTTCCACTCTCGCGGTACACATGATTTAAAACCTCGGTTAATTATGCGCCAGGAGAGTCGGCTTAAATGGTGATGATCATTTGTGACTGACAGAATTAATAACATCCTGACTCGGGCGTTCGTGTGTAACTTGAATTCCTTCCGGCCGTTAAAGAATTAAATTATTACGTATTTTTCGACGAATAGGACACGCAAATCTGCAATGTTGTACATATCGCATAACAAATTTAGGGACTCACCTACGATATTTGCATAATCTTATTTATGGACGCGCATTGCGCAAGAATTAGTCATTAATTGCGCGCGATTAATCACGCGCACGGAGTTCGTTCGTAAACTCCGGCGGGACTTCTTTGGCCTTTGAGCCTCAAGGATTTGAGGGTTGCATGTGGTAAACCCCTCGGCGGAGTTCAAGGCGTGAGTGAAGGATCGGAGAGTTTACAGTCAGACGCAGGCAGTAGATCTGGACCTTAGTGGTCAGCCTGGCTCTGACCAAACGGCAAACACACGCTGATCGCCTTCGCGGCCTGCCCTGTCAAGTCTTTGCTCTATCAACCTGCCACGGCTTCTCCGCCACGCCTTTGTTGCCCGTGTAGCTGGTCCGTATTTCCTCGTGGAAAATTCTAACACTCGACACTGTTATATTTAATCAGATTTAAATCCTTGGTCGATGAATTCCAGCGGATTATTTTCATATAGGTCAAATCGATAGAAGGTAATCGATTGGGATTTATCAATAGCTGTTGGAGAAACTTCCGTTTTTTTCTTCTTCCAAACTACAAAGTATATAATTATCCACAAAAGGATCGAGATGTGGCAGTAGATGTAGAACTTAGTGGTCAGCCTGGCTCTGACCGAACGGCAAGCACACGGTGATCGCCTTCTCGGCCTGCCCTGTCAAATCTTTGCTCTATCAACCTGCCACGGCTTCTCCGCCACGTCTTTCTTGCCTGTGTAATTGGTCCGTATTTCCTCGTGGGAAATCCGATCACTCGACACTGTTTAATTTAATCAGATTTAAATCCTTGGTTGATGAACTCCAAGTTATTATTTTCATATAGGTCAAATCGATACAAGGTAACCGATTGGGCTTTATTAATAGCTGTTGGTGAAACTTCGTTTTTTTCCTTCTTCCAAACTACCAAGTAGAGAATTACAAACAAGAGGATTGAAATATGGTTTCGCTAAATGGATGACACGCCTCTGTTTGCTAAACAGAGCCGATATTAGCGTATCACGTTGTACCATCGGTCGTGTTTCGAGTAGGTGGCTACCAGGAACAGTGAATTATAATAACACACCGCTGCAGTACGAGCTACCGCCGCAAAAATAAATTCTACGTTAGGGTAATCGGGCACGTGACCTTGGTTAACTCCGCGAGGCTGTCGGCCGCGGATTCGCGACGTTCCCGCGTGGCTCGCTCGATCATAATCATAGACAGAGGGCCCGGGGCCATCAGCGACGATGCTTCAGTGATAATTTAATCCTTGCGACATTTGTCATCGATTTTTCTCCCGCGCTCACCGCGCGTCAACCGTCCCGCGAATTCTCTTTTGCCGGGTGTCGAAAGGCCACCGAGGTCGACGAAAATCGAGGATGCAGCGGCGACAACTGTCGCCTCTTTTATGTATGAATAATCTGACGTACTTTTGCGAGTGTGACAATCGAGGATTACAAAATTATTCATGGCTGTGGAAGCGAAGCGGAATTTCGAATCGTCCGGTGGTGATCGCCGTGGGTGATCCGACCGGAAAGATTTTATGCGGGTCGTGTGTGTTTTTGCGTTGGCCGTGTCAGTTAATAATAATTCAAGTAATATTTTTTTTCGTGACTGCGTTGTTCATTACTTTTTGTCACTTAACGATTTCCGTAATAGAAACGGACTCTTTCTGTTGGACCACTGTGACCGAGCATAAAAAATCCTCGAGCAGGGAGAAAAATGCAAAGAGAAGGAAATGTTTAATGCATGGACGATGATTATCTGTAGAGTGAAACTCTACTGTCTGTAGGAAGCCTCATACTGGTCAAACAAGCGAAAAAAGGAGAAATGATGCAAATGTTCGGGGGAACTTTCGTAATTGAATTTGCGTTCGGGAGCCCCGCAATTGAGCATCCACTTGGTATCATCCCGGAGGTGGTAGAACATTTATCGTATGATCAGACGGTCGCAACTTCGGGGATTTATCGGGGGGGGGGGGGGGGGGGGGGGGGGGGGGGGCGAAGGGCGATGCGGGAAAGTTATTTGCGCGAGGTGTCTCGTGTAATTCATTTATCTTTATTTAACTACATTAATGTTCTGTTACATAGCTCCAGTTTTATATATATATAATATATAATGTATATTATATATAATATATATATTTATAATAATTACATACAACGTTAACATTCATAATATTTATGTATAACCTAACAACATTAAACGTAATATACGTCGCATCTCTTGTCGTTCGCAGTTATCAAAGCAAAGAGACGAATGAAAAGAAAGAAAGAACAAAAAACAATATATATATGAACATTCAATATATAAAAGCAATTGGAGCGAGGATGACACGTGAGACCGTTCAGCACGACAAAGTGTGCTCACTTGACAATACCTTATAAATATCGTTCGAGGACCGACAATATTTTTGTCTCTAATAGTTTTCTTCACTCGTACATTTTGTTCGAAAAACAAAGCCAAAAAAAGACATCCACAAAAATTGCGATAATCCGATTATTGTCAATCCTCTGTCGTCACCTCTCGATCACTCGAATAATTAATTAAGCGTTGCCTCGTATCTCGTTGAAAAAGTCGTTCGTTTGAAGTTTCGAAAGTGGCGGTGTGTGTGTGTGTATGTGACGAATGGGGAGAATGAGGGAATGAATAAGTAAGAGTTGTCGTCGTGAATGAGGGTGCAAAAATGACTCGTGAGACTCGATGATCCAGCAGTCGAGGGTGAGGGAGATATCGTCTAAAAAGGATGTCTTATCAATGGCCACGAGATTCATTGTCCTTTTTTCTTTTCTTTCCTCGATCAATCATTTAATATCATAATAAAAACGTGAATATCCATTGAACCGTGAGATCTCAGGGAGAGAGACAATTTTGTCGTTTTTCTTTATTGTTCGAGCGTGGAATTGATATTATTATTAATTGACTAAGTATATTGTACGTGGCGTGGGTGACGCTAGGAAGATTATGGTCCCGATCGTTCGACATTTCGTTTAATTCACGGAATCGTTCGGTGGTTCTCAATACGCGAACGATTGATTCGCTAATAATTCATCCATCCTCGCACGAACGATTTATCATATCGTCTCAATTTTTTATGACGTGACAAATGCGTGCGCGCTGACTCGGCGGGTGACCGGCAAAGGCTCCGACCTACATTCGGTAAATTTGTCGCCGCGTCGATCGGACGTCGGGGGCGACGGCGAGCGCAACGAGAGAAGACGGAACGAAACGAGGGAAAAGCAGACCGATCACGTCGGCGGCAAAAATATAGTATATAAATTATCCAAGGGATGATCTCTTGCCACGTAGCGCGCGCGGGGCTTGACGAATCGATAGGTCGAGTCCCTCACCTTATCTAGGCGACGGTCAGACGTGGCCAATAGATACCATCTCTGTTTCTCAGCTCTCCTCCCACCTTTCCCGCAAGTTTCCATCCGTTACTGGTGGCCCACAGACCGCATTCCCGATTCAACCAAAAACGACTCATTACAAAAAGTTCCTTCAAATTTCAGATCTTATTTTTTTTACAAGTTTACGTCTCCATCGATTCGAAAAATCAAGACATAAAACTAATTGAAGCTAATTCGATGACAAAAATCGAAAACGTGTTTTCTGGTCGTTGAAAAAAAAAAAGATTGAATTGTTTACAAACGATTTTACAACCTAATGGGATCACTTGTTTGTGTTACATTGATTAAACTCGTTCAGCAATGTAGGCGACGACTCATTGAATTGTCAAAATTGAATAATCGTGGCCGAGAATTGGATGGTGTGTGTAGAGGGGGCGGGGGCGGGGAACGAGGAAGAGGAGACAGGGGGAAGGTTGAGCTCGTAACGAAGATTAGGAAGATGATGATGATGGGATGATGATAGGAATGAATATACAGTAAATACAGCACGTGAGGATGCAAGCTCGACAGGAATACACGTCCGAATCGTATCGTCGTATTTAATACCGCTGTTACGCGGTATACATATACATACATGCTTACACATACAGGGTTATTCAGAATATCCGCAGCAAACGGGGTCCGGAAGTTCGAAACGGTCCCAGGAACGCGTGTGCAAAATTTGAGATTTTTATTCCAAGTAATTTTCGAATGGAAGCCAATTCGTGACAGTCAATCAGAGCAATTCGCCCTCAACTCGCTATTAATTCGCTCTCAACTTAATCTCAACTTGAAAACGAAGAGAAAGTTCAAAGGGCGAATTTTCCGCTTGGCTGACACAAATTGACTTTCATTCAAAAACTACTGGGAATAAAAATCTTAAATTTTGCACACGCACTCCTGTGACCATTTTGGACTTCTAGGACTCGTTTGGTGTGGGGATTGCGGATCACCCCGTATATGCATATTTCTTCCACATACGCACATGTATCACTATGCGATATTTGTATAGGTACATTTTATAGTCGTAGATCGTAGATTAATTACGTAGTATGTACAGCTTAATTCTCTTCGTAATTAGCAATTTTTCTTTTTTTTTTCCTCGCCGTTCCCGCTTCGTGTCGCGTCTCGTACGGACTCGGTACGATTTTACATTAAAGGTTAAACGTCTACGAGCTACATTGACTTCGTACAGAAGGAGTCGTGAGGAACACTAGACACTGCAGTACTCCCGTTATGCATCGGCCCACGCGTCCTCGTCTTCATTCCTCTTTTGTCGCTCTATACATTAACATTCCTCCTCTATTGGGATATTTGAGAACCCACTGAAACTTTTAATTCACAAAATCGTCTATCTCGAGATGCTACGTTTTAGCTAGATATTTTTAAAATTTATCTCGGCAAACTGATCAAGAAACTCGTTCGACTCGACTTCAATTACAGTTTAGTATCTTTTTAATATATAATTTAATACGTTAAAATTTGTTTTTTTGTACAAACAATTTCAGGCGATTATCTGTTGTTGTTTTTTTAAAGATCTTTCGTAAATGGGAGGGACCGCATTTTTCTTGGAGGACGCGTGAATCTTCGACGTATTAGTCGTTGGTCGATTGGCCGTTGTTGGGAGGGGATTGTGGCCGGGCGGAGGGGACATGGGAGTCGAAAGCGCGTTTCGATAATTCGGGCGCACCCTCATTTTTTTCTCTAAGTATTTTATTTACTTTATCTCGTTTTATTTTATTTCATTTAATCGTTATTCTTGTGTCGTGTGTGGTTTTCCTCGTTAATCGCTAAACGCAGCCGCGTTTCAAACAGCCTTTATCGAACTACACGAAAATACAAAATTTATATAGAGATTTCTCCAATCGTCGTCTCGGTGTTTAATGTCACACGTGTACGTCGTGCGTGTGTGTCGGTGTTGTGTGTGTTGTGTGTGGAACGCGCTCGGCGTGTGTCAATGTCTCCTTTTATAGTGTATTTATTTTTGTATCTGGGGTGCCAAGTTCACAAGCTCGATGGGTTTAAGAATTGTATAAGAATACGAAAGATCGTCAACTGGTACCCTCCTCGTTCCTCCTCCTCTGCAACATATTCGTACCTTTTTTTAAAAATCGTCTCTTCTTTATTTAACAGTCTATTCGATCAAATATTTTCAATATTTGTCGCAAGAATCTATTTGCGTTTACGTTTTTTCCCTTCTGTATTTATTAATCCTGCCCTGCTTTAGTGTTACGTCAATTGTTCGGGTGCAAATAGGATTTCAGGTGACGATCGCGTGCCTTTTTCTCCCCGAATCGAGATGCTCGTTGCTTACGCAGCTTTTTTTCTTTTAATAATAACATCGATAAAAAAAGAAATATATTAATGTCATCAAATATCACTCAATGTGTCGGTAAACGTGTTTCTTGTTTTTTGTCATTTTTCATTTTTTTCTCGCCACGAGCACTCGAATCGACTGAAATTCTACAAGCGAATAGCCGAGTGATTGTCCTTTGAGGATAGTTCCGGTACGCGCGCGGGTGAGGGGTGCATAGTATCTGAAAGAAGATTTAGAAAGCGTTTTTTGGACCACGATGAAAACCGATCCTCGATCCGGATTGCAATGGCGAAAGAAAATCGGTGCAGGAATGAGACGTTCGAGGAACGGCAACGAACGATCGTTAAAATACAAAAATAATCTTTAGCGTGTGTCTTCGTTAGGGATTATCGAGGCGGTGAAAAAGTTTTAAGGTGCTAGGGTAACGACGCGTGACGATATACATGACGTTGAACGAACACACCTATCTGCAATGCTGCAGCAACGCGCAACGTCTCTTTCTCTCTCTTTCTCTCTGTCTTCCCCTCACTTTTCTCACTCGAGGCACTAAAAACGTCGGTGCTGCATCGGCCGATTACTAATAATTACACTAATTAATGATTAATGATATGTGCTTCAGGGGAAATTGCGTGTTGGTGCGAGGTGGTTATGGTGGTCGTGGTGATATCTATAATATTCTTCTCTCCTCGTTTTATTTTTTCTTCCCACTTAAGAGCTACTTACGAGTGTCAATTTAAACGATAACAAACGAATTACAATTTTTCTGTCTCTCCTCAAAGCGACTAACGCTACACGAAGCCTCAATTTTTTCCCCCGCTCTCTTCTTCCGGAGCTCTACGACACCTTCGCTTCGTTGCACAAGCGAGAACAAATATTCATCGAACTTTCTATCTCTAGTATTTCGTGTAACGAACGTAAATTCAATCTCAATATTTTCCTTGAATTTCTCCTCCTACTCGTCGATTGATCTCGATCGAACTGCTTCGTCGAATAAAATAAATTACAGGGAGTGTCGAAATTTTCGTCCGACCCTAATTACGTAGTTAATTAGTACACTGATCAGCTATTCAATTTATGTATACGCGTGTATAATTACATGTATATATATATATTTATTTATTTATATATATTTATTTATGTATATATATATATTTCTCTTCTCCTGTTAAACCTCGTTTTATTAATTAATTCTATAATTATCAATATGTATCGTGTATGTATAGGTGATATGTACCAAATGGAAGATTCACGTTGGACGCGTTTCGTGCGGTTCGTCGATTTATTCTCGTTTCTCTCTTTTTTTCTTCTTATTTTGTTGTTCATTCGTTAATCCACGAGAGCTCGTGGCTCGTGCGTTAAAAGTCGCTCATTATTGTTATCGTACTCTGCACAATGGGAATTACGGCGATTAACCATCTTGATCGCGCTCTGATTGACCGATGACGAAAAAAGATGGACAACTATTCGAACGAGTTATTTTATTCTTTTTTCTCTCTTTCGACTCTCTTATTTCTTCCGGAACGACGCGCCACGTCCCGGAAAAATTATCGTCACATATATATTTTTTTGTTTATTTATTTAATGTATAATATTTAGGCGTCCCTTAAAAATATCTTGTCGGGGGCGTCTGCGACCCGCAGCGATATATTCTGATATCTATCCTACACATCACGTAGAGAATATATAACACAACTTGCACGGTGCCGCTTAACGCCTAAACCATTTTTTTCTTTTAAAATTTCTGCTTCACCCTCTTAACCCTCCTTAGTTTTTTGGAAACTCGTTTTTTTTTTCTTTTATTTCATTCTCACTACCGTCTAAGTTGTCGATTATCGTCGCGCCCGAGTCTCACTTTTCTTCGACCTTTTTCCGTATCCGTTTGATCAGCTTTTTTATTTGTTACAGCGATACCCAAAAATATGTTTTCAGGGGTCGATCCACTTCTGCTCGACTTTGGAAATTTCTTTCTTCTTTTTTTTTTTTTGCAAAGACAGAAATTATTTCCTGGACATTTCCGGTCCTCTTTCGGGTTCCTCGACTCGCGGTTCACTCTGGACGTCGGAACGTCGAGTTTGCAACCCGTTTATGTTTCACCACGATCTCCCCACCTGTCCGGGCCAATCGCAACTGTTCGATACGCCCTTTCTGTCGTTCTCGATATTCTTTCTTCTTCCGCCAACTGAACCGTGGATTATTTTATGTCCTCAGGGCCGCCTCGACGAGCGCGCGATGCCGGGACGTGCGAACGGGCAGTCGACGACGGTCACTCTACAACCACCTAAGCAGCATATTTTATTCAAGCCTAGATGATCTCGGTGAAGACCAGAACAGGAAGTATGAGAAGTATCAAGAAGCCGCGAAGATCCTCGGCCCCTGCGGAGACACTTGACGCTACTGCACCGTTGCACTCTTCGGGCGCTGGATCTGCAAAAAGGTGAAGACGAATTTTAATAAAAAATTGAGACGATCCTCGAGTCTAACACACCCGCTAAAATGTTCATTATGAAAAAATTGTCCAGTATTCTAGTTATTTTTTATTTTTTTGCTGTTAACTGGAAATGTTCAGTGGTAATAAAAATATTATTATTATTATATTTGCAGAGAAAAGAAAATATGTTTCGAGTTTTTCTCGTCACATTGTCTACGTTTCGGGCAAACAACGGTGCTTTTCAGAATCTGCGGAAAATTTGCTATCCGATAGGGATTTAAAACTACTCGAAATCGAAAAAAAAAAAAAAAAAAAAAAATTCGAAAAAATAAGTCGATCCTCAAATCTAAAAAGCCACAAAACAATTCTTTCCGATAAAATTATCCAGTTTTCCTCTCGATTTTTTGCTGTCAAGATATTTTTTTTAGCATATGGTACAATTCAAAAGTCCAAAAAACATAAGACGAATTAGATTTTATCGTCGCTTGACTTCCGCGCGGGTAATTTGCAACTAAGAATTAAATTAACGCAGGTTGATTATTTCGGAAAGGTGGAAAACGCTCGGCAAACGTGTCATGCTTAGGACGCAGATAGGATAGACGTAGCGAGGAATAATAATAGACTGCGCGAGAGGACCTCGTTACGGAGCCACTGGGGGGAAAGCGAGTCCCGGCATTAATTAGGACGAGCCGCGGTTGTGTGCGCGTGTCTATGTCTCCATCCACGTCCTACGTGTGCCGTCTGCGCCCGAGTGAGCGACGACGATGGTCTCGTTATTTTTTCCACCAAGTGGCCGGAGTCGGTGGCGCAGTTTGCCCGGGTCACCTCGACCAACATTTTGCACTCTCACTTTGATACTTCCGCGCGATGGTTCAATCAGTCTCCGTGGCCGAGATAAATAAGTTTCGCGCGTTAATACGATTTTTCCTCGCTTGTCACTCTGACATATAATAACTTTTATCTAAAAATCCGAACGAACGCGAGGTGCGCGGGAAAAAAGTTTACGACGCGATAATATTTTTCCGGCGAAAGACAATATTGAATTTTCCGCGATTTATCTTTGCCGTCGATGAAGCCGAGCGAGTCCGTAAAAATTGAAGACCGTATTTGCGTGCGAGATCGGATTGCATTCCCGATGGAGGTGTCGGTAAAATTGTGGAAACTAAAAACGTCAGCGGATAGCGCCGAGGATCCGGCCGGACGGAATCGGGACTAAAATGTTTGCGCGAGAGGGCGAAGAGCGGAGTGACGAGGATCGGAGGGCGAGGCGAGGGGGGAAGCGGGACGCGGGAGGGTGGGATAGTTACGTGAGGACTGATACGAGAGTGGATAATAAAGTAGAGCGTGTGCACTGGGGCTGATGTGTTCGTCATCGATTCGGGCGCTGTCTGCGAACGAAAGGCGACAGCGCATATGACGAAAGTGGAAGCTAAAGGAGAGTCCAATATATGATCGCTGAATTATTTATCTCCTGGATTTAAGTGACGCGGAGAGGCGGCGAGCAACGAGATTGGACGCCGCGCGAGTATTTTCGACGTCGCGAGCAACGCGACACGCGAGCTCGAAAAAATTCGTCGGAATTTCGCAGCCGAGAGGAAGACGGAGAAATTGACTTTGTTCACGAGAACCACAATTTTAAATATTTCTCCCCGTAGCTTCGGAATATCTCGCGCTCGACCGCCTCAAGACTGACGGGAAGAATAAAACGTGAGTACAGCCACGGGATTTGCGAGGGATCAAGTAAAACAGAGAAAAAAAAAACAAAAAATACAGCACGTACTGGCAATTCCTTCTAGTCGCGGTAGAAACTCGTTCCAGAATGCACACGCAGTCGTGCGCGGTCCTCTGCCGAGACCGTGTTTTTCCGCGTTGAATATGTAGTACTGAGGCTCGTCTCTCGTGTACGGTAGCCAGTCGTTGCCGTCCGTTGGTTTTCTGCAACAGAGAAGCACAAAAAAAGATCAACGATATTATTGCCTGTACGCCAATTGGTCCTGGGTCAAAAGGCCCCGCACGAAAATAGCCTCGAAAACAAATTTCATGAAAAATGTCCCATCCCTCTTAAAAAAAGAATCAGTGGGTAAAATATCTCGTATTTTCGATATGAGTATTGTTGTCGTGTTATTCGTTCTCCGATTGGATGTCGGGTTGCCTGCAGCTCGTTGCTAACCAACGAGCAGCTTCAATCGTGTTATTGTATTTTGATGGTTCGGGGACCGTGAGAGGTTTCAAGGTTTATTAACGTGATGGGAGAGAAAGGTGTTGTTCGTGCGAAACGTATGGCCTAATATTTGTATATTTCCAGAGATAAAAAATCATTTTTTGCGTTTTTCTAGATGAATTTTCTGTTTTTCGAGCAAACAACGATGTTTTTCGGAATCAGCGGAAAATTTCTTATCGGACAGGGTTATGAAACTTTACGAAATCGCAAATTTTTCTCTTCGCGAAAAATTGGAGGCAACTTTGGGCTTTAAAACTCTGCGAAAAATTCAGAAATCAAGATATCGCGTTCCTCTTCGTTACACAGTTTTCTCTCGAACGAAGGAAGAAAATCTCGGTTCAATCGATGAAAAAAAGGTAACCTCGATTTTAGTGAAGTGACAACTGGGTAAACGCGCGAAGCGCGCGTATGGGCTAGCGTCGTAAAAATCCCATCTTACAAATATCTTACACATAGTATCAAAAGACGTGAAATTGCCTGCCAGTCCGCAACGAGCGCGCGGAAGAAGCCGTACTATTTGTAAGAGTCGTCGTGGACCGTGGTTAATTATACAAACAGCCTGCGAGTCCTCGAGGGAGGTGGAGGCAGCGCCGGGTGGCAGGCGGTAAGTTTGGAAAGTAAGACAAACGTAAAGTGCATCTGGAGGGTACGTTAAGTGCAAGTGAATGCGGTGTGTTCTGGTCAGACTGTTAACCGTTACTCGGCGAGGATCGTTCTCGCCATGCCGGGGGAAGTCCGGAAGCCGAGACCGCGGGAGGAGAGAGCGATGGGTTATTTAGTTTAACCAACTGTTCCATGGAAACCCGTGATACAGTGCGGTATAGCCCCGAACACTCGGTCGTATATAACGCGTCGGGGCGCGGCGCGCGGAATACGAAAGCAAGTTTCACTTGGGTGGCGGCAACTCCCAGCGGGTAAGACTGGTTTACCTGACGCGAATATCTCTCCCTCGGTTAGCCCGATTATTGGCAAACACCTTCCGCAGCCCGATCAATATTTCTCGCCGTAATTCATCGCTCGTCTAATTTTATTGCCACTATTATCCGCTTCATCCCCCGCTAACACCTCGTTTGTTTTTCAGGCAATGAGAATTCCTCGCCGAGAGCAGCAAGCCGAGGAACGAAATACTCCGGACGACGATGAAGACATCCTCGTTTTCCCGGGGAATGTTTGGAGAATTCGGGGGTAACCTTAAACTCGGGACATTAGAGCGCTCGTTGGGAGACCAGTTTGGCTCACGAACTCTCGCGAAGAACCCGAGACGACGGGAGGCTGACGAGGAGGACACAAAGGAGACGGAGGGCCGGCCGGTTTCACCCCTTTTGTCTGTGAAATACGAGGAACGGAATGGTTTACCGGGCGGCACGTTCCACGTGGGGTGACTTAAGTGTGCGCTGTCGGGTCTCCCTTGATCACCGCGCGGAATACAAGCACGTCGATGGCTCGCCAAGCGCGGAATCAGAAATCCCACGGATTCCCGGCATCCGGCTTGCAGGAAGCGAAGTCCCGGTGGAATAAGAGGGACGGAAAAAAGGAAAACACGTGTAAGGGACGAACCCTGCGATTCTGGGCCCCGGAATGCGTGACAGCCGTGCGTCGGGCGGAAGGTGAAATGGATGAGAGCGGAGACGGAAAGATGAAGATCGAGAACGAGGGTCGGAAAAACGAGCTGGGGTGCGAACTGCAGCGCGTAAGGCGCCACGAAATTCTGTGTAAGTGTCCTTAAAGACTCGATACGTCGGACCGTTTTATCGTTTCGTCGAGCGACGAAAATCGTCTTCTCGTCATCGCGCAAAAAAAGCTGTCACACGACACAAGCTGTACGATAAATCCTCGCCAAACCGGCTCAATACGTCGGACCACACAGAAAAATAATCAGGGCTGATAACAAATCGATTGTTGTATTAATGAAGTTTTTGTTGTCACAGCAAAAGTTTCAGGTACCACAGCAAACAATTTGTTATTACTCCATTGATATTTTTCTCTGTGCATTTTGTCATTTCTCCGAGCGACGAAAGTCGTCTTCTCGTCATCGCGAAAAAATAGAAGAGTAAGAAAAAAAAAAATAACACGACACAAGAGATAAGAAAATTCCTCGACAAACCGGCGGATAAGCGAGACATTTTCCAACTTATCAATCGAATTTCCACGGCGTCAACCCCTCGAAATTCTCGCGAAGATTGTTTCGCGAATTTCGCTGCCCCAGTTGAAAAATAAGAAAGAGAGTTGGTGGCGGGGAGAAATGCAGGACACGAGTTCTCACGTCGGTTGTCGCGGCCACGCGTAGCAGGCGACAATGGCGCTACCGGTGGTAACGGAACTGAAGAAGTTTTCCCGAGATCGGTGGAAGGAGAGGCACGCGAGAGAGAGAGAAAAGGGGGGAGGGGGGCGAGAAAAGGCGAGGTGCTATCGAACGGCGAGAAAAGTCGCGGCGGTGCAAGGAAGCAGAGGTCCCCGGAGGACGCTTTCGGTAGTGGCAAAACGTCGCACGGATCTTTCGCACCGGTGAGAAAGGCGAGAGCGAGGCGGAGAACGTGGGGTTGGCGCGAGAGCGGACGTGCAATTTCTGCGCTCGTACTGGGGCCACTCGCGAACGAGCGATCCGAAAACCCGGCTCGTCACGTATCCCACCTGGCTGCCGCCGCTTCCGCTCTCTGCTTTCTCCGGGCTCTCCCGTGGTTTCTCGCCGCGCCCGGGGCGCCCTCGCACGCATCGCGTTATCGGCCCCACAGGCGCCACCACCGGCGCGAGGAACAAACGAGGAGTTGGCGGACCTCGATAAGGGCCACTTTTCCGGCCTTCCACAACGACGTCGACGACGCGCCCGCCGCTCTCCTCCCCGACCTCTCGGTCGCGTTTTCCCGGTAGGCGAAAATAAAAATCTATATCTTCGTGGCTCACGAAGCGAAAAGCGCGCTCGCGGCTGCTTTGAATACCGTTATCGTTGCGGATGATAATGCGGTAGACCTGCCGGCTCACCAGCGGGGCAGACTTGAGCTGCTTCTGGTGAGGATTTCGCTGAAATCAGAGCCGGCTTCGGATCGAAAATTATGGTCTTTTTGCCAGAAAAGGGATGCAAAGTTAGGATGAATAGAAACGTTTAAATAACTTCTAACGATGTTAAAGACATTTTTTAAGAACCTTGGGTAATCACACGCGATAGCGCGAGTCCCTGAAAAATTTGCCAAAATCACCTCAGAAATTTGTTCTTTTCAAAATATCGACTTTTAACCTATACCATAATTCTCAAGTCGCATATTCTACCCCCGAAAACACTGGTTATTAACCTTTTTTAATCGATTTTGAAAAAAATATTTTTTTGGCGACATTTTTTTTTTCTGTCAGAAATCGTAGATCCGGCTCCGGACCGAAAATCGCCAAAATCGACCCCAATTTTTTTTCTTTTCAAAATATCGACTTTTAACCTATACTATCATTCTCAAGTCGCATATTCTACCCCCGAAAACACTGGTTATTAACCTTTTTTAATCGATTTTGAAAAAAATATTTTTTTGGCGACGAAATTTTTTTTTTCTGTCAGAAATCGTAGATCTGGTTCCGGACCGAAAATCGCCAAAATCGACCCCAATTTTTTTTCTTTTCAAAATATCGACTTTTAACCTACACCATCATTCTCAAGTCGCATATTCTACCCCCGAAAACACTGGTTATTAACCTTTTTTAATCGATTTTGAAAAAAATATTTTTTTGGCGACGAAATTTTTTTTTTTCTGTCAGAAATCGTAGATCCGGCTCCGGACCGAAAATCGCCAAAATCGACCCCAATTTTTTTTGTTTTCAAAATATCGACTTTTAACCTATACCATCATTCTCAAGTCGCATATTCTACCCCCGAAAACACTGGTTATTAATCTTTTTTAATCGATTTTGAAAAAAATATTTTTTTGGCGACGAATTTTTTTTTTTCCGTCAGAAATCGTAGATCCGGCTCCGGACCGAAAATCGCCAAAATCGAAAATCTTACGAAGCTTGAATAGGTTACGGGCACTGCCGCACCCGTTGTCTTATATCAAATTTGACATGAAACTGATTTTGTTTAAAACGAACTTTTGTGGCAACCAATCACAGCTCCAATAGTTTGCTAACGATGTTTTCCGTTACTCATCAACTTTTTAAAAGAAGGATAATTAAAGTCATTCGATCAAATGAAATTTTCGTAGTCAGACATTTGTCTTTATTCACTCCGTCGTCCGTTCGTCCCGCGGGCCCGCAACTATTTCATTAATTATCGCAAATCGATCTCGACAAAACCGCCCGGAGGCCACGTACCGCAGAATCAACTAGTAGGGACAGTCGGGGGGCGCGTTAGTTATTTTGTTCGTGTCGCTGTCCCACAACGCGCGCGCGACGCCCGGCGAGGCATTAGCGCGCGCTTTCATTAGCCGCGCTCGCGCAAATGGCCACGATTGACGGCAATAATTAAATTTCGATAATTGGCGTTAAACAGAGTGGTGTTTCATCCGGTTTGCCGGCTCAACAAATCGCTAAATAAATGTAAGGTATCGATGGCCACCGTCGCATCAACGCCCGCGCGGTTAAGAGCCTCGCGGCCCTCGGGTTGTCGCTCGGGAAAATTGAAAAATATAAGAAAACCGTAGCACCCGAATTTACCCCTTTTTATCGTCCGTACCGGAGTCGCCGTATGAATAGGAGAAGCAGAGAGCGAGAGAGGAGAAAGTAGAAAGTGCGGATAGAAGTCGATCGATCGCGAGAGTCCTGGTGTATAAAACGGTCGTAAAGAGAGTAGATATCGGGAAAATATAAATTCTTTATAAAGGACTCTTGGGGTCGGTTTTATCTCGTCGTCCTCGACGTGTCATTTCATGACCGAGCTGAGCTGTAAGCCAACATCTATCCGCCGTCCTGGCTTTTCCGTCTTCTCGCGCCCTCTCGTCTCTTCTCCCCCTCCCCCGTCGTTCCGCGCAATAGAGTCGAGGGACAGGGACAATGTTTCGTTTCCTGTAACGCCCGACGAGTCCGTTATACCCATCGGGCTTATCGCGGAAGATCCACTAACGATAAGTACCCAACCGATGGTGCTATCAATGCTGATACTATCGCGACATTACGCTACTGTCTTCTTTTTATGGCTCTTACGTTCCCCCTCCGTCCCCATTATTTAATATAATTGCCGCGCGGAATGACACAGCGGAATTTATGTGCCCGAAGTCCGGTCGTCACGCGTTCGGGGGCGCCGGCCGAGGGTCAGCAATTTTTCTTCGGTTACGTGGCAATTTTTATCGCGCGACAGGCGGCGCGTTTCCCGCCCCAAATTTCGTTCCGCAATTATTTTTTAATTACGCCGATGCGTGTTGCCGAAGTGGCTGAGCGTCGTGCAATTTGGCGTGGCGTCTCGCGGGGCCCATTGTCGCCAGGTACAAGAGGCGCCGAGGCCGCCGGCGTGAAGTACGTGAGTAAAGACAGCGCGCGAGGTAAAACGTGCGGCGGGCACCGGAGGCAGAGCGACAAATAAATGAGAGCGAGAGGAAGAGAGAGAGAGAAGCAGGAAGCGAGGAAGCGACTAAGCGAGAAGAAGTGGGAGGCGAAATAAGTGAATGAGAGATACGGGCGGCGTGCAAAGGCGGAGGAGGAAAAAGAGCAAACGAAGCGACGCCGAGAGGGAGAGAGAGGGCCGAGGCGGCGGCGAGAAAGACGGCGGATCGTGCGGCCGAGCCAGGGAGAAGCTTCGGGGAAAAAGACTTTATTCATTGGACAAATACGGCACGAATCAGTTGGACGAATCAATCGAGCCCCTCGGGTCCTCTTACTCCAAGATTCGGTCTTGCATCCCTGAACGTTCCGCCATTGCCGGGATCTCCGCCCGAACTTCTCGACTTACACGGCCGGGGGAAACCCGACCGCCTCTTCACGAGGAATTTGCGGGCCTCTTATTCACACCTACGGCTCGGAGCCACGAAAGAGCGTTGGCCATTATTGTGGCGCGTGGTCGATCGGTCTCTGCGCCACACCGAATGCAAATCTCACGAGGGTTTCGCGCACGTGGAACAACTTCGATTCTTACTCCATTGCCCAAACTGACGTGAGATAATTTTCCAGATGGTCTCGAGGGACAGTTGAAAATACCCACATGGAATTATTCACGTCGCTTGAATTGAAGTTACACAGAAACGCAAGAGACCCAGGTAGTCCACAAATCTTAAAAATCATTATTTCGGCAAAAATCTTTCTATTCCGCGTCTTCCTAAAAATATCTTTCCATTTTCCATCGTTCAGACTGCACCAATAGAGCAAACCGAAGGCGACGGATTCCTAGATCATTCGGACCCCTCGAAACGAGCAGCGATGTTTATGAAGGAATTATTCACGACGCTTGAATTGAAGTTACACAGAAAGGCAAGAGACCCAAGTAGTCCACAAATCTTAAAAATCATTATTTCGGCAAAAATCTTTCTATTCCGCGTCTTCCTAAAAATATCTTTCCATTTTCCATCGTTCAGACTGCACCAATAGAGCAAACTGAAGGCGACGGATTCCTAGGTCATTCGGATCCCTCGAAACGAGCTGCGATGCTTATGAAGGAATTCGTCTATCGCACCCGATGCCAAACGCATTGCACTTTGTCGACGCGCCATTCCCGAGGCAATGACAGTAATAGGAAACGCATCGTTAAACCAAATTCAGTCGGCAACGTAACCCGCCAGCGGGTTCCCGTAGCCCCGGCGCCGGGGAGAAGCCGCGCGCGCTGATGCGGGTTTACGTGAACGTGGGGGGAGGGAAGGGGGCAACACGCGCGCTGCGCCGGAAACTGGAAACCGACAAGATTAACCGTGGCATACGTTGCGATAGAGGTGGATAACGCGGTCTGCCTCGTGAGGGTTGGTCGGGCGAGGAGGCACGAAGGGTGGGAGGGGGGGGGGAGGAGGGGTGATTCGAGTCGGGGTTGCTTCGCCGTATTGCGAAACGGAGGGAAAGGAAGGGGCGTCGCATGCGCATGATGCCGAATAATTTATAATCGTCGTCGATTTTGCATAGCTACGTTTCCGCCGGTCTACGCGCCCCGTGTGTTTGTCCCCCCGTCCCCCGAAACCGCGTTCCCTCTCTCTCTCTCTCGCGTCGTTCCATTCCTCGTCTTCTCGTTCACTAACTCCCGCGATTTTCGTAATCCGACGAAACCACTGAGTTATTCAGATTAGTACAAATTCGACGCTTTCATTGGGGCATCGCCGGTGATTCGAATCACCGGCTGAATTATATAACAACGACAAAGCCCCCGTCGCGTTTAACCCAATTCCTCGGGTATTCGCGGTCTGACTCTCTTCGGGGACTCCCGGGGTTAATTTACCGGTGTAATCGTGGAGAAAATGGGTTTCACCCCGGGGGTGACGAAAAAGTCACGCGTCGTTCGTTCCTTAGGCTGGCGAAATAATTTGCGAGACGTTTTAATTCGGTCTTTTCGCGACAAGATTATATCTCTCCCGAATTACTCTGATTAATGTTTTGGTTCGGAGACGCCTGGAGATTTTTTGGGAGAAAATATGACAACTTTTTTTTTTTTTTGTAAATTCGTTTGACCGGAATTGTTTGACTAAACAGTTCTCGCCAAGCTTTGATCCAGCTGCGATCCGGTTAAAACACAAATCACCCCGTGCGCCGAAATATCCACTTTACATCCCAAAGCCTCCTCCCACCGTGTCGTGTGTGCATTAACGACGCGAGAGCGCCAGACTGATTTGCCACCCGCGATCCCCGAGCTCCACCGATGCCTGAATAAGCCAGTGACCCGGCCACCCTCGCGTCGTAAGCTAAACGAGAGAATTAAAGCAGCCTCCGTCGGCCTCGGACTCGCGATATTCCCGTCGAACAACCGGAGGGTTGAGGGCAGAGTCGTAAATCCCAAAATCTTTCAGAAATAAAGTTGATGGTACGATTGGGTTTGGAATACTTAATTAATTTTAATAACATGGTGTAATTATTATATAACTAGCAGGTTGTAGTGACTTGCGCACTTCGCCTGCTCGCTATATGCTCGAATCAAAATTAGATCGTTAAGGAAATTAACGAGAAATTAAGGTCCAAACTTTATGAAATCGAGAATTTTTTTTTATTTCGTAAAGTCTGAAGACCCTATCCGATGGGAAATTTCCCGCTGTTTTGGAAAAGCATCGTTGTTTGCTCGAAAAACAAAATTCGATAAGAAAAATGTAAAAAATGATTTTTCACTTTTTTTTTAATTTCGCCACTTCACTAAAATCAAGGTTACCGTTTTTTCAATCGACCAAACCTGGGTTTTATTTGTGCGTTCGAGAGACAATTCTATAACGAAGAAAATGAAATATCAAAAAACATTTATGTCAATCAACGGATATTTTTTTAATCGTTCGCAGACTTTCGGTATTGTAGAACAAGCGGCGGGAGTGATAAAGAAATTACTGGTAAAATGTCGTTTCACGCCTGTTCCCAGCACTTGTCATTGAAGAAATTTCACAATCAGCCTAGCTGTCAGCTTAGCGAACCCTCCGTTGCAGGTTTTACCAACGTCCATGGTATGTAATGTCACACGAGTATATGTCAACCAACAGTTACATGGTAAAAAAGCGTACGTCGACGTTTAAATTTCATTGAGAAAGCGATGTGAGTGGTAGGGAATTACTGGTTTAAACTTGTCCGCTTCCTTGTCGGTACGAAAATTGTACAGGTGACCTGTACAGTCGTCCGACGACGGAAAAATACGAGTAGCAGCAGTATCTCGTCCAAAGAAACGTCCTCCGGCAATCAAATTATTTTCTTTGAACGTAAGATATGAGCGTAGAGTCCGGCCTAGGATACACATTTAGAGAGAATTTCAAACACTTCTCTATGGGACAAAAATCTGAAGAAAATTAAGCATACGGAAGTGCTATGAGAAGATCGATTTTGCATAAAAATAATTACAAAATGTTATTAAGAATTTCATGGTAAGAAATTGTTTAACAAATCAGCCGCTGACCTAACCTTTTTTTTAAATGAAAATTATCCATTCGTATGACAGACACATATTGAAAATGTATGACTATTCACATATTTAAAAAATACAAAATACATTATTCGGATAGTTCGAGTATCCGGATAGTCCGAGTAGTTCGAGTATTGTAAAATGTATTTCTTAGAGCAACGAGGATTTACAACTCTGGTCGAGGATGAGCAAAAAAAACACGGACGAAGGGGGGAAACGGGGCAAATAATTTAAAACAACGAGAGACACGAGAGTGAGGGAAAATATTCCGAGGGTAGCGAGGCGCACGTGCCCGATGGCTCAAGGTCAAGAGGTCACATTAAATTGTGGAAACGTTATTGCAGCTCGGGGTTCGATCGCCGGGCGCGAGAGGGACGTGCGGGCTGTGCCTGGGTTGTATCAACGCGTCCCTCGAAGCTCCGCGCGCGATCATCCATCGGCAGACAGAGGGGCCAAACATGCGCGGGATATCCGAATGAGGCCACAAATGACATAAATAATACATTTGGCTCGCAGGGTAGAAGCGGGCGGTGTATTCAACGGGGCTCGATATTTCGCAATTTCCTTCGTCCTCCTCGCGCGACCTCCGCGGCATGTAGATTCCGCGACCCGCTTTTCTCTCTTTCAAAAATGAAAAGTTCTCCTCTCGGTTTCCAAGACCGGAAACCGAGGAAGAGTAGATTTTTTTCTTTCTTAACATTCGCGGAGAGTGAAAAATTCAACCCCGAAAAAGGAAAAAAAAAACGGAGCCTCGGGGTCATGAAATATTTATTAATCGACCTACTCTGGATTTTCCATTAGGGAGTGAAGGGGAGAGAAAAAAGTTTACGAGACGAGTTTTTGGGGTCTTTGAGATAGTAAAAAAAAAAGAAAAGAAAGAGGAAGAGCGGGAAGAAAAAATACCGAGGGAGGATTGTGTCCCATGGGACACGCACAGGTGGCGCACATTATCGTCGCTCGGGAGATGAGGGGTTGCTGTAGGCCGATGTATCCGCCGTGCGGCGCAACGCGGGGCGGACGAGCGCGGAGTCGGGGGAGATTGGGACGAGACGTCCCGACGGATGTGGATCCACGACGAGTTTATGCATTTTCTATGGCACGACCGCTTTTTGCTCCCACGATGTGCCACGAAGATTGGAATACCGTCCGAAGCGGAACAATCGGAGCTCGCATCGCGCTTCAATCGCGAAATTCAAAGTCGAGGGCAAAAGTCAACGAGGGCAAAATATTCGCGGGAATTCTCGACTTACCCCAAAAATGCGAATCTCGAGTAGGCTCGTATCATCCGCGTGGAAAGATCGCGCTCCTTGTCCGTGTATTTCAGCGACATGTTGAGCGGATGTCCGAACACGTATTCCACCTCGTCGCCATGTATGACGCCCATCCACTTGCCCCACAAGTTCGTACTCGTTCGCTGAAAGCACAGAGACACAAACAAAATTATTCGACGAGAAAAAAACACGTGGCTCTTGCGCTATTTAAACGTAGTTTGACGTGTACGGTAGTTTTTGTACTTTTTTGTTGTTTTCAGGGGACAAATATCTTTGCGAATTTTTGTTTGTCTCATTTCACGGATGGCCGAGAAGAAGCTTCCGGTCGCGGCTCCCGCCGGTCACGTATTTACGAAGGCGCGGGCAAAACTACGGCGACGGGGAAAAAAGCGGGAGGGAAGCAACGTGGTTTTTCGCGCTATTTAAACGTAGTTTGACGTGTACGGTGATTTTTGTACGTTTTATTTTTTTCGGTGGACAAATATATTCGCGAATTTTTGTTTGTCTCATTTCACGGATCGCCGAGAAGAAGCTTCCGGTCGCGGCTCCCGTCGGTTACGTATTTACGAAAGCGCGGGTAAAACTACACCGACGACGGGGAAAGAAGCGGGAGGAGGACGACGCGGCCGAGAGTTGCCTCAAACGTTCGCCCCGGACTCGCCCCGGTTGTGGATAGACGACTTTCTCATTTGCATACTCGTTATTCCTCGTCGTTGGTCGGAAGCAGGCATCAGCCGTCCCCTCCCGGTCTCTGTATACAGATATATCCTCGGGGGAATAAAATTCTTGGTATAGAATCTAGTCAGTGCACCGCCGTATAACCGCGGTAGGAAAAGACGAGAGAGGAAGAGCGAGAGAGCGCGGAAGCGAGGAAGGAAAAAAAGGAGGGAACGAGAGGCGAGGGTGAAAAAAGGTGAATGCAGAGTACACAGAAGCTGGGGGGATAACCGTACTCCTTCGATAAACAAGAATTGCTTACAACTCCGAACGACTTTTTTTTCTCTCGCTTTTTCCTCACTCTTCCCCCATAATTTGCGGAAAGTAAATATCGATTCCCGTTTCATTCGCGCTCCCGCGAGCGGCTTACAATATTTCCCAACAGCATCATTGTTAATTACCCGCACCGTCGATGAATCGCGCAATTTCTTTTTACGCCCACGCGTGTGCATTGTTTACGGGGTTCAATTAGTAGCGGGAAAAAATCGCCCACAAAGCCGCGTTTGCCGCGTTACGAGCTTTGCTTTAATCAAATGTCGGGCGCAATTTTGCTTTCAGCTGCGCAAAATTCGTTGTTTTGTTAACTAATCAATTTGTGTGAAAATGTCAGGTGGCTCGGGCAACAAAAGCGGGGAGTCGTCGGCACTGGACGCGCGGACGGAAGTTTCGCGGCTGGTCGCGGCGCTCACGGTGTTATCGATCTCCCGGGATTCTCACGTGGATGGCTCGCAGCGCGGAAGACGAGCGCGCGGACGCGGGAAGAGCTGAGAGGAGGCGCGGCGAGGTTGAGCGGCTCGCGCGACGGGCTTGCAGCGAGGAGGCCGAGGGAGCTGGGAGCGGGTAAGGCCAATGTTTTCATCGAGTTTTCATCGGATAAGAGGCCATGGTAGAATAACATTGACGCAAAGGAGAACGAATCGTGTCCTTTGGGAGGAAGCACGCGGGAGCCACAGAGCGGCACCGCGAGGCCAAGAAGCCAGGAACCTTATCGGAAAGTGAATTTTCCGTCTTTCCTCGCTTCTCTTATGGCGACGGTGCACGCGATCTTTTAGGATGTAAAACGAAAGGACGTAAAGACGCGGCTGCTGGGGAGAGGGAGAAAGACGGAGAAAGGGAGAAAGAGAGAGAGAGAGAGAAAGAGGCCATTCCAGGTCTCGGGATTTTATCCCGCTAAGGTAGATCGATGAAAGTGTCCTCGGTGGCATTATAGACTGAAACTTTTCTTCGGTCGCGCGCGAGCCTTTTGGTTTCAAAGATATCACACAGATAGAAAAGTCGTACACGAAGTTCCGCTTTCATAAGTGCCTTTCGGGCTTTTCATTTCTCGCTTCGAGCCGCGAATGAGGCGATAAAAATTATTTTCTGCAATTATCGGTGGGAGATGAAAAATCGTGAGTGAAGAATCGGAGGCTGCTGATGGTCTATGACGCTGTGGATTCTAGTTGTAATGAATAAGTAGACGCTGAAACTTTTCTTCAGTCGCGCGTGAGCCTTTTGGTTTCGAAGATACCACCAGACAAATAGATAAATCGTACACGAAGTTCCGCTTTCATAAGTGCCTTTCGTGTTTTTCATTTCACGCTTCGAGCCGCGAATGGGTTGATAAAAGTTATTGTCAGCAATTATCGGTGTCTTTTTTATCGGTGAAAAAAGGAAAATCGTGAGTAAAGAATCAGAGGGTGCTGAGGCTGCTGATGGGCTATGACGCTGTGGATTCTGGTTGTAATGAATATAATCGCGCGGAACGACCGACCTATCGTTATTTCATCAACGCAATTAGCCGCTATCGGATTGATTCTCTTTTCCTTTTTGCAGGCTTCCTCGAGGCGGAAATTCCGGATACGCCGCGAGAGCGATTTGTTCCGGCGCTACGCGTATGACCTGCCTCGTCGATAATCCCAGCTCGTAAATCCACGTCTGACCATTCGCGGCTCGTACCACTGACCACCGAGGAATATCGCTGTTTTTTACAGCTCAGCACCGCGAGAGATTCCTGGCCCTCTTTCCGCGCAGTTAACGACCGTGTACTGGAGAAACGCGAGTTGCTTTTCTTCGCGTTTACCTCGTTGGGTCGTCCGGTCCCTTCGCGCTAGGAGTAGCGATTCTCGGGAGGCGAAAAAGGGCCTTAACGTACCATTTCAAGCGGTTATTTTCGCCCGCGGTAGCGGCGATTAGATCGGGGATAACGATTAGAGAAGAAAATATACATTTCGTCCCATCCTTCCTGGATTTTCAGGACGCTTCAGCGTCCGCCCGAGCGAGCTTTTTTATTACTGCGGAACGTAACATTACGTTGATAATGGATCATCTTCGCGATGCGCCATTATTTCCCTCCGTCCGCTCAAATGCGGGACTCTCCACTTCCACCGCAGTACAATTTTTATTTTTTTCTCAAGGTAGTCCTATCGGTACAGTTCCGTCAAATGTGAGTTTCGGGAAAAATTTCGAACATGAGAGTCGAAGGCCGCAATTTAAAAAAAATTATTACAGAATTCTGAAAAAATTCATACGTATTCAGAAAAAAGAATGAATAATTTTCATCTGAAAAAAAAGTTGGGTTCCCGGATAAATTGTTGAACAAATCATTTTTTCATTCATTTGTTAACAACATTTTGGAATTATTATTATGCAAAATCAATCTTTTCAGCACTTTCTACATGCTTGATTTTTTCTGATTATTATTTTATCGAGAAGTGTTCGAAATTTTCCCGGAAACTCACTTTTGACGGGACTGTACCGATAGGAATACCTTAACTGCACCCGAGATGCAGGACTGTTTTGATGGACGCTAATAATTCACAATTACACCGAGGCAGGCGTAATCCTCGCTTTTCCGCGAATAAAAATCCTCAAAGTCAAGCTCGTCCTCCGCATTTTTCCCCCCTTTATCTTCGGCGAGACGGAGCGAAGGAAATTCTCCATTTGCTCAAAGTCCGTCCGCGCGACAGTCTCGCGTTGCCTGGAAAAATGATGAAGCGCTTTCTGTCCTCGACTTTGACCGACTTTGCGACTCCCACGTCCGCAGGGACCCATCAATTCTGGCGCATCGGGACGAGAGACGGCAGTGGGCAAAGAGAAATGAAAGAGTAATTCAGTCACCCTTGAAATTCTCCCTTGACCCCCGGCATACTCGGCCTCCGTTTACTTTCAGCCCTTTCTGAGGCTCAATCAACTCGAATTAAAGTTCTTTTTTTAGTATTTCGCGTCGAACCGTCGATGCAGCAGCTCACGTCGTATTTCACTCTGCAAAGTTCATCCGCATCTTATTCACACATTTCTAATTCGTCCCTCGGCAACTATTAATTTATTTTATAGATTTTTTTGTTATCCCTCACCGCGAGACCACGAGGAAGCGCCGCGCGCTCGTAAAATTCTCGAGTGCATTAAACTACGCTGTACCAAAGTAGAAGCTTTAACGCGCGCTATCTTTACGAGAGCTCGGGGAGTGGCCGAGAGCGCAGGAAGGACGGGAAAGCAAGCAAATAGAGTAGACGAAGCACGGGGATTTCGCGAGACTCGCCACAGCGTAACCGACGCCGGGCGGCCCTTACGTTCTTATTTCCTCGCTGAAATTTTCAAAGCTCCGTCGTGGCGCCCGAAAGGATTAGCCGCGGGAGTCTTCGCTCCCTTAATTCGCCAGTCAAAAGAATGGATTATCGGACGGCGGAGTCTCGTTCGACGGGGATGTAGGAAAATTTATCACCGGGCTCGAAGTGGTGATAAATTGACTTAATTTGCTTCGTAGAAAAAAATAAAATAAAATAGCGGCATCAATTACAAACTGATAGTTGTCACTTGTCGCCTATCAGTGATTTTAAATCTGCTCTTTGACTGAATAAAAAAAATGCTCTCCTCGCACTTGACCCCGAAGCCCGGAAATCCCGGTCTCCGCAGATATTAAAGGTCGCGCGTGGAATAATCCATCCGCAGAGATTGGCCAACAGCTTCGCTCAGCTCTGCCGGCAGGAAAGCCGAAAGCGCTGCATTATTACTGTAACATAAGCGAAAGCCCGAGGGTAATCTTTCTAATCGTCTTTATCTGTGCCCGCCCCGAGGTCGCCGATCGTCGTATCCGTTCGGTCTTCGCGGTTCCGTTCGGCTCGCCGCCCGCCGTATCGCCGGCTTTTCACCCCTCGTATCTTCGCGCCGCACGCTTAATTACTTAATTAGTATGCACCACGCGCCAAGAGAGGCGGGAAGAAAGGCGAGTGGAGGAAAAGAAGCCGGAGAATTGGGGAGAAAAAAGCTCGACCGAGAAAAACGTTGAATAAGGAGACTCTAAGCGCCAAAGCTTAACGCTCGGAGAGGCGCGCGAACGCGCCTTGGGCAGATTTTAGCGTTTCACCCGGTGGTGCAGCTTCCATTCGCGCTCGCGAAAAGCTCCGAGGCTTTGGGGGAGGTGAAATACAATGCCACGAGCAACAAACACGTCCTCCACCTCCGGCCACCCCCGAGGGGCGCAACGCTCGTGAGCAAAAACGACCGGCGAAATTACAAAGAGAAGAAAAAGAAAGAAAAAAATTACAAAAGAAAATAAAATAATGCGAAAGTGGTTGCGTGGCGCAAAAATAGGCGAGAGACGGCGCACGATGCCGGTGCAACTAACAACCCTTCGAGCCTCTATCGTTACCGCGCTGTGTGAAATTGCTCCTCTGTATTATCTTTTTTTTTTTTCTTTTTTTCCTTCTTTCATGCACACGTTCACTCCGACTCTATGCGGGTTTTCGTTTTACACGCTTTATCGTTTTATTCCGTATATTCGCGATGCAGTGGATTTTTTTTCTTCGCGGCACAGACGAAGGGATTGTTATTATCGTTGTTCCATTTCACGACCATTTTGTTTTATTAACTGCAATTATCAATTACGCCTGTGCCGCGCTTTGTTTGCGATTCATTGTGGAAGATAAACTCGTGGCTGTGCTTTAAAAGGACGGAACATTTTTTTTATAGCAAAGTAATTCCGCGATTCTGCGGGAAATAACCGGTGGCTGTGTTTTTCAATCCAAGCTCGGTGCGTTTTCTTTTTACAAAGTAATTAAATACTACAAATTCAGTTGTGTTAGCTTGTGGGTCAAGTATTTTTTTTCGGAGAGAGAAAATAACAGGAACAAATTGGCAGAGGTGACGAAGGTGCCGGAAAGGAGGCGGAACATCTTGTCGAGTTTTCGTCGAGCGAGGCGCACAAAACGCAAGCTCATCTCGTCGACAAGCTCGCAGGCCCAGAAACTCCAAGGGTGTCCGCCGGCTGTGCTATAGGCCGTCTTGCTTCTGCCCCCTTATCAGCAAATTAATCGCTGTTTTCCCTTCGGATTATAACGCCCTTCGTTCGCCCTTTCTTTTAACTCCACTCTGCCTCGAATAACTGACATTCATGAGAGGCGCTTTTCGTCTCCGGGAGAAAGTAATGTTTAGCCTCCGGATATACTTTCACCGCCATTTTGCAGCAGGGATATCAAGCACTTTTTAGTCGAAAACAAAAATGAGTAATTAAAAAAAAATATTTGTTTTTATCGCAAAAATATAATAATAATCGTAATAATCGTAATAATAATAACAATAATAACAATAAAAGAGACAGTTCTCATATTCTATTTTTTTCCAAGTAAAATATGAGTCTTTATACGAAGGGCCTTACGGTTGGCGCACGAAGGCGAAGTAATCGTCGTGGGATTATCGGATTGTCGTTGTCGTCGTAGCCCCGCTGAAACCGGAGCTCCTTCTCGATTGCATTGGGTTTATCCATGCAAATTCGCGGAAGTACACTCTCGAGGAAAGGAGGGTAAAAAAAACGGCGAGACGGCCTTTCTCATGCGTTCCTCTTTCTTTTCCCTCTTTCTATTTCCCCCGAGCAAAACCGGGGAGGAGAAAGCGGAAGGTATGCTCCACGAAATACCCGGCCCCGCTCAATGTCCTTTGTTCCCTCTTCGTTCCGGCGTAAAATCCTCTTCACAATCACACTTGATTCGCTACGTGATTTCACTCGGCTAATGAATTTTTAATCTAATTCTCACGACTCACTTAACGCGTTTCTCGATTCTTCGCCTCCAACCTTCGAGACGCCTCCAGCTTTTCCGCGAAAACGTAGCGCGAATTTTTGAAACGCGTTTGAATTCGGGCTTTTTAAGTCAGTCGACAATTTTCAAAATTACTCACGAAACGTCTGACTGTATTTACGTGGCGAAATTTCGTTTTACGTAACCGTGGAAATCCTTTCGCAGTAAAAATGTACCTAATGAACGCTCCAAACGAAGCGCCGAATGAGCCAAATGCGAACCGAAACCATTAATTACAGGTAGTGCCCACGTGCACCGGGCGTTTCCTTTGATATCGAAAACACGCGATTGGCAAAAAAATGCTTTTCCTTTCACGTTTTTTAACCTCGATATTCGAAGGTTTCGAGTAGCATTACAGTCTGGCCTTTGTAATTGGAAAAGCGCTTTCACCCGGTTTCGGGAGCAAACATTTGAACTGAAAAAATAAAAAAATAAAAAATATACATTCACTTCACATTCACCGTCGAAAAGGGAAAAGAGTATTTTTTTAGTTCCTTTAACGCCGGTGAACCGGCTTTATATTGTTTTTTTTTCTTTTTTTTATCAAAAACGCTCCAGCTGTCGAATCGATATTTTATTGTCCGCGAGGAGATTGAAGTGCAACCAAAAATTAGCGTCTTCGCCGAGAAGCCTCGGGCATTTTGATAAAGCCGTTTGGGTTAATTTCTGGACGGCGAGAGTGCGGTGGGATATATCTGGGTCAGGCTTTGCGCGGGGGCAGCGAGCTATAGAAGCGGCTGTACAGAACCAGAAGGTGTTCACCAGGCGGCTGGCAAAGATATGCCGTTGAATTTACGACTGGGTGGTTGGATAGCCCCTGGCTGCCGGGCCGATTTTCTTCGGCGCATTCACCCGCAGTGCATGACTCGCGATTGCGATAATGCCCGAGACAAATCGCCGCGATTATAATCAATGTTTATCGACTTGTCGAGCCAAAATGTCGAATGTATTCCAGTAAAAAATTGCACCCTAAAAAGACAATTTTTTCACGCATATTTCACAATTCCACAATTTTTTGCACTAGATAATAATTTGTCTCCGTAATATTCAAAAGAAACAAAAATTCTTTGCAATTCTTCGTCGAAAAATCATGTACCAAATAAGTGAATTCTCAGGAGCATATTTGGACTGCATTTATTTGCAGCAGCATTTTTCCTCGTGTAACATTTTTAAATATATCTTTTAGCGATTCTCTCTTTTTTCCTGAAATAAACGTAGTGCGACGGAAAGAGCGGACGAGCGAGGCGAGAAACATCCACGTGCGGATGAAATATGTGCTCGAAATACTCGTCGCGCTGTACGTAACACCGGCGGCAGAATGTTATACCGCGGCTGTTTCTTGTTGTACTAGGCAAAGAAAAACGATCCAGTCTTATCCGTTTCGCATCGCGCGAGAGTCGACGCGGCTTATCCACACCTCAGGCCACGCGTTTGTCAGACCGACTCGGGCGAACGTTATTGCATTCTTTCTCTCCGGCTCCGACCTCACTCGCCAACGTCCGCTGTGTGTGGATAAAGCTCATGCGGCCTGCCAACTGCTAACGGCCTCGCTGGGCGTTCCTAATAAATGGCGATATAAAACTTCATAAATAAGACTATTTGAAACGATTCGTGCATCGCGATAGGGCACGAAGCGTCGGCGCGTGTTTGCGTGGGTTTGTTATTTTGTTTGTGCACCGGGAGTCGAGATAAATAGAGAAATCGCGGATACCTAAAAATATAACGCGAGAGAAAAATGCTGCAAAAAAATGCAGAGTCGAATGTGCTCGAGAACATTTTATTATTTAGTACATCATCTTGGTCAACGAAAAATTGAAAAAAAAAAGAATTAATAAAAAAGATTCTTAACATTGATGACTTCTGTTCGGGAAGACGTGACAATAATTATTTACGCCGCGTCTGACCCATTCGGGTCTCCTCCACTGGACAGCCTTAGGCATTCATTCGCGACAATTCTGCCATTCAGGACGACGTTTTCCAGCAGAAATCAATTCCACAAACGATTATTGAAATTCTCCTTTCAATAGAAATAATCTACTAGGTCATTAAATGTCCGACTGGTCATTCCTTTCGTTAGTTCATTAAACACAGTACAGCGATGCAACAGGCGGGACATTATCCCTCGGCGCTCTATTAAACGCCATTCAATGCGAGGCCGCGGGAATTCAATTTCCTACAGACTTTCGTGTCAAGGCGAACGTTCGACGAGTCTCGTCATAACGACCTGTCGAGCGTTTATAGATTCTCCGATAAATTGCACAAAGACGCGAGCTATTTGGTTACTTATCCTATTTATCGACGCAATTATCGACGCCGAGGCGTCTTATTTATTTACCTTTTGCATCTCCGCCAACGTTTTTGCACATATTGCGGCAAGATTGAATTTTACTTTCACTCTGTTACAGCCCCCGAGGTAGCAAAAATCCTGGTTCGCCCTCCGGGCGTACGTATTATAAGGTTATACTTTTCTTCGGCGGGGGAAACATTGCGGAAGGAACGGGCAGCCGGGGGCCGGGGGGGAGGTGCGGTAGAGAGAAAAGAAAGTGGTCTGAAGGGGGTGAAAGAGTAAAGTCATAAAGGGCGTATGAAAACTTCGCGCACGCCCAAGCAACGGAATTGAAATTCCGAGGGAACTTTTTACAATGTGTCGGTCCACATCGGTGGGGCCGAACGACTGGGATACCGATGGAATTGTTTAAGGCTCTGGGAATTTTCTTGCTGGCTTAGCATTCAACGTAAAAATTCTGCAGTCTATTTATTTTGCCACGATACGTCTGATCTGTAAAAAAATGCACTTGATTCGTCTGTCGATCTACCAATAATTCTTGAGTTAACAAAAAATAAAAAGTGTTTTTAAATTTCGAGCTTTAGAAATGCAAAGAGCTTTTAGATTTCGATCTGTGAAAAATATGAAAATACGCTAGCTTCGAAATATAATAAAAAGAACGCGAGGTCACTGCGAAAAAATTTAAACCATATAAACGAACACAAACGACGGAAATCTCGGCCGATTAACCCACCGTCAGATTCGATGCGGGCAAACGTTTATGCAGTTTGAGGCGCGCCGCTCGCCGACAGCCGCGGCTGCCGCGAACAAGGCACGCGTAACACGGTGAGAAATGTTCCAGTAGATTGAGCGCGCGTTAGGTCAGACGCACCGTCCTTTCGCCACCACGGACTACCCGGCGGCTTGGTAACCGCAACGCGCCACGCTCGCGCGGACGTGCGCAAACACCAGAGCCAGCGCCGCTGTTTACGATTCCTTCTACGAGCTATGAATTATAAAATGACCGCACGTTTCACGGCGTGTATCATTAACCACTCCTTCTAATCCATTGTGATATATAATAATACGAATTTGATTAATAATTCATTTGCCCGAGAGCGGCAACATTGTCGGGCGAAGGAATATGCTAATTAACGGACGTGATAAATGTTTTTACTCGTGAGAAGTTCATTAACAAAAGTCTGCTTGGAACGTGAGATTTGCATTAATTCGTACAGTGATTAAACTAAGCAAAGCGGATTTATGAGAACTGTAGAATATAATTATTATTTGCAGTAAAAAAGGTTACTGGTCAGACATTTTCGTTTATTTTATTTTTTATTTTATTTTTTTGATCGCCAGAATGATCCATGGACGTCCGGAAAAAAATGCGAACGAAGCGAGAGCGGAAATCCGAGCCGGCGGACGCGGTGGAGAATAAAGAATTTTCGTTGCAGGAAGATCTGAATATGCGACTCGGGTATCTATTCAGTGGAAAAAGTCTGCGCCGGTCAGACGATAATTTCCAGCGCTGTAACGACCACATGTGCAATGAGCTCCCACGGAATTCCAGGGTTTCGGCCGGTCCGGCGGAGGTCAGAGAGGGGCGTGACCGTGGCTGGAAGAGGAACGGCGGTGGGATGACCGTGGATGACGCAAATTCATAGCTCCTCGTCCGACCTTTTTCTCCCCCGGACAAAATCGTGAGTTACTAAAAAAAGAGAAACAAGAAACTACGACAAAAAAGAACTTTCCGACGGTATGATGTATATTTATAAGGCCAATATCTCCTCGCAGGGGGACGGGAGAGTGAGACGAAGGATAAAAATGTTCTTCCAATAACGCGACGGCGAATAAATTCTTGTCTGACACGCGGAATTTCGCGAAATTTCTCCCATAGCTTCGGAGCTTCCGCAGCATGCGAAATCAAAAAGGGAGGGAGGGGGGGGGGGGGGGGGTGGAATGGAATGGAATGTTTGAATCGAACGTCGAAGCTCGCGGATACGTAGAAACATAACATTCGATAAACTCTTTTCCAAGAGTCGTTTCGTTCTCGATTTGTCGTCGCACTTTTCTCATCACGATAGTTGGACATTTTTTCGCAGAGCGAGAATACCGACAAGTAAGACCTGCAATTTAAAACAATTTTTTTGTTCTATTTTTCTTTTTTTTTTTAGGATCTTCCGGCGTAGCGGCGAATTTTTCGACGACAGTTTTGTCTCTGTCGCGAGGAGACGCCGAGAGCCTCTGGGTTCGGCGAGGGACGCGCGACAGTCGTTACACAAGGCCGAGGAACGTCACTGGGGAGAAAAGAGAGCGAGAGGGAGCGGAGCATCCAGGCCGAGGAGAAATATCGATGACGCTGGGGGCGCGCGGCGCGGTGGGAATCGAGTTTCGCGACGGACGAACGATTTCTCACCAACGACGCTTTCGCGCCACCGCGACGAGACACTACGTGTTCCCGAAGCGGCTCGGGGGAGGCTGCGAGCTTGCGGAAAATCGCCGACGTCGAGTCACCGGTGACTCGTAGCAATCTGCGTTTCGTAGTCGGGCGGGCGGCCGATGCACCTCGTGCGCTGCGTCTCGATGACCTGACGGTAAAAGGGCGCGCCCTAAAAAAAGTTGCACAATTTTTTTACATCGAACTAGGCCATACTCGTGTTTCGCGTGCATACCTAGTTGTCACTCACTAAAATTAAAACTCTGTGAAAAATTCTGAAATCAGATATCGTGTTCCACCTTGCGGTATTTTTTTCGTTATAGAGTTTTCTCTTGCATGCAAAAGAAAATCCAGATTCGATCGATCCAAAAAAAAGTAACCCCAATTTTTTCCAAGTGATGAAATTTCGAAAGAAGTGTCGGGGGGAAACGATTTTTTTACCGATAAAAAAACAGTTGATATCCGATTCTCAGGCTCTCACGCTTTGGGGAGGAAAAAAAAAACACCCAGAAGTGCCGATGAAATTTGATCTTATTATTATATTCGTATTCGTGACATTGTCGTTAGACAGCGAAATGATGGAACTAGCTGGATGGAAAGTAGTATAAAAAATTTATTCCATTTTTGGAACTCAAGAATTAATGAAATTGATAACCCGACGATGTACAAAATGATTCGCGTGCGGTGACGAGCAGCCACTGCACTCAATATCACAAGAAAAAAAAAGGAAAGATAACGAAGCTCGGTCATCTTACGAAGATCGTCAGACATTCACAAAGCCATCGCGGCGTCGCGCGGCGCAGCGAGATATACAGACTCGTGACCGTAATACGGGGGAAAGACGGGCGGCGCCGCTGGTCCTCGAGGGCTCGCGCAAGGTTATGAAATACAAATGCCCGCTGGAAAGTGTCACGGAGATACTTTACCAGGGCGCGAGGCGCGCGCGCGCGCGCCGGAAGATGGCGAGGGAGGCGAAGGAAAGCGCGCGCGGTGCTTCGCGTATATAACGCGGCCACTCAACCCAGAAAGGTGTTCTGCGTTCCAGAAATATTTCACCACCAGGACTCTATCTCGTGTCTAAAAGAAAAAAGGCAAAATAATATAGTTCGCGCTCGCCTTGATATTTCGTAAATGCTGACGGGCCGGTTTCGTTTTATTTCAAACGCCACGAGGGGATGTAAAAGTCGAATTCGAACACCGTTTCTTTCGACTCGCAATTTATTCGGTCATTCGGTCGCTCAACCGAGTGAACATTCGGATATCCAATCAGTCAATCGATTATGCTATCGCGCGATTTTCCACAAACAATTCCGCTTTTGCGGAACGACGAGAACGACAAAGGGATGAACAATATTCGAAGTATTTTAACTACAGTTTTATTCGCACATTCGCTTCGATAAAAAAATAAAAAATTCGATACGATTTACAGTGGAATCGAATTTTTAGAAAAGGGGGATTTTGTATCGGGTGTTTCCGGTCGCGCTCGAAGACAATCAAAGAGATTGGGTCGCCAGTCACTCGGGGGCTTTCGGGCCGGCTCTCTCACAGTCGGCGGCCGCACTAACGAGGCCCGCAACTTCCAATAACTTGGCGAGCGCGCGCGCGCGCGCGTGCCGTCCCGATAAGCCGATAATTCGAGTTTGCTTCGCACCCCGAAATTCGCGACGTACCACGAAATAACGCGCTATCGAAACCAATATATACACTGGTTACCGTAATCCACCGGGGCCCGGGGCGCCCCGGTCGCAGTAGGCGAAATCGCTTTTCACGGGATTTATACGAACGCTCGCGCGAGGGACGCAGCGAGCGCGGGACATCGAACGCGTAGCTGTGAACTTCCGTTGACGGATATCGGTTACGAGTTTTACCGGAGATCGAATAACTAGTTCGCGTGTAGTTTGAATATACGACAGGCGCGCAGTCTGTCACCGACAAAATCACCGATCGCTGGTGGCTTCAAAATAATTCCGTGATTTCTGTTTTTTCTGTTGATTTTTGAAGACGCCCAGAAATTTCCAATGAACACAAAAGATTCCACGAATTTTTTGTCCTCGGTGAAAACTCGCGATGAGCCGAATTGGCTGAACTCCCGAAAAAGAGCGAAGTAAAAATCACTGGTTACAGATCGAGCGTAATAAGCGTCATTTCGCGACGGTTTATGAATTATCCGCCCCGCCCAGAGGGGATGTTGTATTTTTAAACGAAAAGAAAAGCATTCGGTGGAGACTGGAGTGGTGTGTGGGCTGGAACTGCTGGAACGAAGGCTCAGAGCCAGCCAGGAAGCGGCAAACGACGTGCACTCTTGAAGAAAGAGCGCGAGTGGGCGGGGAGTGAAAGAGAGCGAGGGAGAGAGAGAAGGGGAAGCGAGTATACACCCTCGCAGCTAGCGCACTGCATTATTACCCTGCCAGGAACGAGGCCGCGTGGGGCGTCGTGTTGCCCGAAACGAATGGCAAAGTTCAGTCGCTCGAAGGAGGTCTCGTCATTCACGTGCAATGTAGCTCCTTCTCCTATGCACTGCGGGCATACGCCACACGTTGCTAGACGACGAGACGGGCGTCGGTGACGAGAGACGTAGGGGCGAAAATATAAAAAAACACGTTCGTGGGAAAAATGACGTGAAACATTGAATAAATAAATTCGTGAAGACGGACGAAAAGGAGAAGACATTTCGCGAAGGAAATTTATGAGGAGATAATGTTTAGACTGCGTTTATTGAAACAGTAACTTACAGCTCAATTGGGGCAGGGGTTTTAATTTATTGCAGCTACCCATAGAAATAATTAGTTACGTTTATCTCCGAGTGTTCGAGAAAAAATTTGACATTTCGTTAATATTCGGAGCATTTTTCCGGGCAGATCATTTTTAGCCCCCCACAATTGTTCAGAAAGTAACGTTAACCGGTTCATTGCGACTCTCGGGAATTTAAACTAATTCCACCAATTAATAAGAAAAATAGTTACATTTTTCTGCGAGTGTACGCGAAAAAACATTTCATTAATATCCTGAGCATTTTTACAGGCAGACAATTTTTAACCCCTACAATTGCTCAGATAGTAACGTTAACCGTCTCATTGCGACTCCGGGGAATTTCAATTAATTGCCGCTATTCGCTGTAGCCGTAAAAATAGTTGCCGGGAATAGCGTGTTTTGCTCCGCGTGCGCCGCGACCACGGGAATATCGCCCACACGGACGTCGGGAGAACTGTTTGCGTCGAGAGCGCGTAGGATGTTTCGCAGACACCGGCAGGAGTTGCCCGCCGCTCGTTCCCCAATGCCCTCTTTTTCTCCTGTGTTTCCTTCGCCTCGCAACTTCTTCGCGTTTCCCTCCGCGCGGATATAGAAACTCCGCGGCTCGCGGGCCACGATATAACGATGCGATATCGTAAAGCTCCGACACGTGAGCGAACGCGATAATATCACGGACGTTGCGGCTGTACTCGCGTTGTGCATTCACGGAGTGTACGGCCGCTAACGTGCACGAGTACGTAAGCTACGCCGCTTTTACGTACTGTGTGTTTCCAACCTAGGCTCGTGCGGCGAGCAACGGCGCGCTGGTTATCCTTGCGTGACGCAGAAATTCCATTTCTGCACCTGCCCGACACTGAGATACGCGCGACTGTCGATACGGCTAATAATACTCAAGATTACGCGATAAGATAGTGCGGAACGTGAATTACGGTCGTCGAGCGACCGGAACATTATCGGGAAATAAAATGGTGTCGCAATTTGTATGAATTAACTGGCATGTCTCAACATTTTTTTTTGCAACCGAGACATCGAACCAAAAAAATGTCTATCACGATTTTCGTTCCGTCGCGAGTCTAAGACGACCGAGGAGTCGATGACAGCGGTGAGACTGATATTAGGAAATTATAATTTTATTATTATCATTATCATTATCGTTTGAATTAACTAGCAACCCTCAACATCTTTTCCTTTTCTTTGCCACCGAGATGTCGATAAAAAAAAATTTCCAAGCTCCCGTCGCGATTTTCGTTCTGTTACGAATCTAAGGCGAAGAGTCGATGAGGACAGCGATGAGACTGATATTAGAAAATTATCATTTTTCCCCCTCAACATCCGTTCGCCCTCGTGGCCCCGATCGCTCTCTGTTGATCGCTCACTCAACTAACTGGAACGTGAAATGCGCGTAAACGAAATGCTGCCACGGTGGGGCGGCGGCTTCGTCGGGTAATTAGCGGAGGAGGCAATTTATCAGAGACGGAGCGAGAGAGCGGCGAGCGAGGGGGCTGGTTTCCTGAGAGTCCCGAGACCTCGTTCGCCGCGCTCCTCGTTCGCCCCAGCGCGATACGATCCTTCGTCTCCCTCCAGAACCGGTGACGATCGCTCCCTTGATTATTCCTCTTGTTTTCTCGGACTCGGCAGCTTATAATTCGTAATTAAGCCACGAAGACTATTTCGTATTTTCCTCTCTTCGTCGCGAACTCTCGCGGCGCCTCTCGACTTTCGCTCTACTGACTCATTAGTCATCCTCAGACGCATCTCCGATTTTACGACTCTTTATGATGACGTTTCGTCTTGGAAATGATTTCTTTTTCCTCCTCCGTCGGTCGAGGCAAAAGACCAACTTTATTCAACCAAATTTGTGCGCATTTTCCACGATATTCATTTCCCACGATTTCAATTTTCGTCGAAAATTCAGGCTCTCGGATCTCATTATACGTGAGCTGCGAATATACGAATATTTGTTCCACATCTCATTCCACGTATTATAATTCTCTAATCCTTATGGGTTGTGCATAAAATATGAAACCAAATGCGATACTAAATATATCTTCGGCGGAGTTTCGCGTGGGCCAGAGTCTGTTCCCGGCTACGGCGTTATCGACTTCCCGGAACCGACTTCCGCCCACGAGATTACCCTTTGCCTCCCTCTTTCATCCTCGCGTCCTCCCGGCTGCTTTATGCTCTCTCGCTTTCCCGCCCGCTCTCTCGCTCTTCCTATCCTCTTACAGCCTCTCTGCACACACGTTTCGTTACGTAATCGTACACGCTGTTGACACAGTGACTGTTTGCACCTGCAGCGTCCCTCGCGCCCCCGCCGCCACACACAGTCTCGTTGCAACGTCTGACAAAGGTCACCGACGTTCGGGGTTGAAACTACTGCAATGTGCAATGTGATATGTGATTACTCGTCGAAGACCAATCAAGGACAATCAAATTGCGCTTTAAAGACTCGAAGAATCATTAGCAGTTATTACTATACATATTTTTTTCAGTAAATAATTGCGAATTTTTTTTATTGTTAAAAACTAAATTAATTTTTATTGTCCTCTTCAAAAAATCATTTCTCGCGTTTTTCTCGGTAAATTTTCTACTTTTTGGGCAAACAGTGGTACTTTTCGGAATCAGCGGGATATTTGCCATCGGATATGGTTTTCAAACTTCGTGAAATCGAACAGTTTTTTTCGCAAACAACGCAAGGATGGAAAAATTTGCAATTTTTGAGGGTATGCCTGTAAAATTTTGTGAAAAAATCAGAAATCAAGATATCGCGTTCCACCTTGCGCCATTCTCTTCGTTATTGTATTTTTTCTCAAACGAATGAAGATAATTCAGGTTCGACCGGCAAAAAAAAGATAACCTCGATTTTAGTGAAGTGACGACATTTCGAAAAAAGTGTAAAAATATTTCTTTTCAGCACCTTATTTCGATGTATTTTTGCGCGTACACAACGAATTCGCCATTCATTTTTTTCTGAACGCGATAGCTTTCACGAGAAACTAAAAAAAAACTTGATTATTTCCGATTTTTTTTATTTTTATACTTTTGTATCACCTGAGTGAGCGCGTGAGGCGCGCATATGGCCTAGTGTTTATATAAAAATTGTGACATTATAAAGATATATAACATTTATCTTGTAACTGCTTCGTTCATCATTTCAGGTCTCGTCCGGAAAGTTCCAGCCGGAAAAAGGAACCGAACAGCCGACGTTTCCCGAGATCGTCGGACAGATGTGCGGGAAAGACGGGAATTCCCCGCGTCGTCCTCTCGCCTTTAACTCTTTTCGAGTTTCACGATGTTCCGGGGAGTAGACTGCTTACTCCTCCAGCGGGAATTACGTGAGCTCACTAACTGTGCCGACGAATATATTGCTCCAGTTTCATTTAAGGCGCAGTTTTATAATTATCTTGGGAAAAGAGTAAGTCGGGTAAGTCGGTGAGACCGCAGAGACGGAGATGAGCTCGACGTTTCGTCCCTTTGAGTCGCGAACATGAAAGACAAATATGTAGAGAATTTTTTTTTTCCTCTCTTCTGCTTCAAGTACAAGAGACGAAAAGTTGACTGAAACTTTTGACGCCTGAACGTGGAAAATCGTGTAACGCCAAGTGTTTTTTTTTCGGAGCTTTTTCTGGTACGCCGGTTGAAAAGTTTCTGAGACTCGGGGGGGAGAGAGAAAAGAAAGTGGACAAAAAGTGGGACTACCGTGCGCGCTAGACGCTGTATACGTTGGACTTCCGAGTCGCGGGAGACGAAATGCCGGCTCGTTAAACACTCGTTACGTGCTGCGCGAGCCCACGGAGAACCCGAGGAAAGGTAAATGAGAGGGGTCGAGCGGTTTTTCTCTGTTTCGGATAGAAAATAAAACTGGCGCGCCAAGGCCGCTGTTGGATTTTTCGGGCTGCCGCGAGAAACTTGGGCGGCTGCAGCTTCGCTGCTTCCACAAATAAAAAACGACCTAACCGGGATACATTTCGTTCTGAGTTCGTAGAATCGCCGTCTTAGTGATCCAGAAATAATTTAACTATCGCAAATATAATCAACCAAAAAATAAAACAAAACAAATATCGTACCAACAGGCTGGAATAGATTTTCGCTGTGGTAATATTTGTTATCTCTCGATCTTGTTGTAGCTTAAGTACCTTAAGCCCGTAGTAAAGATTTCTGTGGAAGTAGTAACTGTCCCTCGTTGTATTGGTCAGGCCCATAAGGGTAAATGATCGTGACAACGTCGTTAAAAGAGAAGACAAAAAAGGAAAAGGAATTGGAATATAATCAACCGAAAGTAATCTAAGTAATTTTCTTTTATTCCAATTTAACATAAAAAAAAAATCATACCAACAGGTTAGAGTAGATTTTCGTTGTGCTAATATTTTTTATCTCTCGATCTTGTTGTAGCTTAAGTACCTTAAGCTCGCAGTAAAGATTTCGGTGGAAGTACTAACTGTCCCCCTTGGTATTGGTCAGGCTCGTAAGGATAAAGGATCGCGACAAGGTCGTTAAAAGAGAAGAAAAAGAAGAAAAAGGAAACGGCCCTTCAAGTTGTTTGTAGTACAAGGATAGTCGTGTAATACACAGAGCGTAGGCGCAGCAACATATTGCGCGAGCGGGTAATGCATAGGCTCGGTACACGTGTGCGCCTACTTTCTCAGGAGCCTAGAAATGAGGTAACGAGCCACTTGTATAGGGGAACCCCGCCCGTTTGCCTTCAGAACAGGAAACGACCGAGAAACTTGCGCATTAGTCGCGTATAGCCACTTTGGTTAACGCGAAACCTCGACCCATCCTCCCCGGAGCTTCTGGCGGTGCCGCCGCCTCTGCTCTTCGCTTCTCATTAGGGGTGGGTAATAAGCTTCTTACTTGCAAAGATCCAGTGGCGTCTTGGTATCGCGAAGCCAGCTTTTTTTTTTATTCGCCTGCTTTACTCGCCGCGAAACCCTAGCGGAAAAATAGACGAAAAATCGGTTCCACGCTGAACTAAAAATAAAAAATGCCCCGTTTACGAGAAAAGTCCATATTTCGCCGAAACAGTCAATCAAAGATCTGTCGACGATTGCAATGAGGTAAAACGCGCGAGAATCGGCAGAAAATAAAGCGCGAAAAATATTCTCAACGACGAGAAGTTCCCGCGCGACTGGCGAACGGTTGACTGAGAGACTCGCGAAAGGCGGCCACCTCGATTGGCACCGATTCTCTTTGACCCAAAGAGCGCGAGAGAAGCTCGAGAAGAAGACGAATAAAAAGAAGGGCATTTCTCCCAACGCTTTTCCTTTGCCTCGCGCCTTAACCTCCCGGTTAATCAGGTTGCCCTCGGCAAAGGATAATCAACGACGGAGGATGGGACTCGGTAATAAACCATGCAATCAAACGGACTCACGAGAAATTTACCTCCGCTTCTTAAACTTATTTACATCGTCCGGACGCTCGCGACGCTTTGTGAATTTGCGATTTCACGGATGCCCCGAGCGAATCGAATTTTTAGAAAGCATCGAGACCCAAATAAATCCCGTGGCGAATTCCCGTTGCCTGTCACGACTATCGATCAGTCGATGTAACGAAAATAGCCGCGCCGGTTAAAAATAAACAATTATTCTCCGAAAAAAAATCTAAACACGGGGTCGTCGGATCGCATCACGACCTCTTTCACTCAAACCCGACTCGGCCCACGCGCGGGTCGCAGCATCTTCGCTCCAACGGACGAATATCTCGCGGTTTCCAATTTGCGTTTTATGTCAAGCCACCGGAGGAGTAATTTGCATTTACGAGATAAAGTTTAAAGACCGTTCACTGCGCATAGTGGAGGAGCTAAAACTAGTTTGACGCCACTCGGGTTGGTTACGAATAAGAAATATAAAAAATAATGACGCCGGTGCGATAAAGTTGAAAATAATGATAACGCGTGATGTAAAACAGGACGTAACGGAGTTTGAACGAAAAAGAGAGAAGGGAGAAAAAACGAGGAAGAGAAGACAAAAATAATTTGAAAAACTAGTTTGAAGTTTTGAAAATTTGAGAAGCTCATCGCGCGGAGACTGGAGAGGATAGCGTGTCGGGGTCAAACCAGCCGAGAGGAAACCGGATACGGCGACGTCCGATTCGATCTTGACCCCGTTCACTCGGGCAGCCCAGTCTGACGTAGTAGACTTCACTTCTTCCTTATCCCCACGGTTCCTTCTCGATCCCTGAGTATACTTACCGCCTCGCTGCGCTACAGCCACGAAAATCCCTTTACTCTCCCAGTTCCGAGCACTAACGTCACAATTTCGAGTTCAGAATTACCACGGTGGCCGGTTGAGCGCCATAGCGGAGCTCATAAATGATTTATAATAACTCATTCACTGCGAATAAACTGGGTGATTAAATTATTTAGCTCATTTAATTATCAAAATGTTACGAAATGTTTCGTTTGTTTCTCGGGGGTTTTCACAAAGTAAAACTTGCGTATTGACTGACTGAATTATTTGGCTCATTTAATTATCAAAATTATACGAAATTAATTATCACATTTCTGCGAAGCGTTTCATTTATTACATTTTCCCGATGGGTGTATTTCAGAATTAAAAATAAAAAGCTTACAACACGTTAAATGTTGGATCGAATGTTGCAAACAACTTTGCGCCGTTGCTGATGTTTTCTCTGTGTTTTCCAGGGCAAACAACAGGCATTTCGAGACTCACCTGAGTGAAGAAGTAGTAGTAGACCTTCATGCCTCGGTCGGCAAACAATTGCGCAAAGTGTGTGGACGGACAGATGAAGAAGTAATCACCCACGACGTCGGCAACGGCCTCCTGGTACATGAAGCCGTCCTTCGCGCGCTCCCAGTCCGTGTACTGAAACAACAACAGCGACATCGCAGAATTGTATAACTGTTGACTTCTTTTTCGCTTTACCATATACCGTTCTCTAATTTTCTTTTATTACGCATTCCATCTGTTCCCACGACCATCTCGGCATCAAGAAACTTTTCTCCTGCGCGCTGTTCTCCTTTGTGCCACGATAAAAGGGACTTTTTCAGTTATTTGCGATGCCCGGAGAAAAAAAGGTAATTGCCTTCATCAAGGGCATTTTTCTTTGCTTCTTTTTGCAAAAACTAAACGAGCGAGTTTTCTTTTATGACCCTTTTCTTGGCCCAGATTAAAATTCGAAAAAATTACTCTCTTTAATTCAAGCAGGCGAATGCGGAATTACGAAAGTTTTCGCGCGCGTCAGACGAGCGCGATTCGACGTTATTTGCGTTGGACGCGGCGCTGGGTAAAACCTGCTGATAGTTGACAGTAATTGTGACGTACGTTCTATCTCGTTCGCGAATTGGCATGAGGGAAGAATATTTCATGCAAGCCAGTATACATTGAACGTGGGAACGTCCGGGCCGTGGGCCACGTTCGAACATCGATACGATCGAGGTCGCGCGCGACCTCCGCCGGCTCCGCGTTATACACGGCGTTGAATTACACTAGGCACAAAATATCGGACGTTATTCGTATCGAGGGAGTCCGGTGTATCGACAAAGAACGTGTAAAGCGTCACGCCGCCATATCCGCGACCCGCGATATACTTTGAATTCAAGGAACCAATAAAACTTCCGATGAAATTGATTGGCAATAAATTGGCTAATGGAGCTGGCAGTTCATCGGCGAGAACAGGCCGCCCAATAAACGCGTATAAAAAGGAAAAATAGTTTAGCTTTTATAGCGTTTCCATATTGAAATTTGCGATCGTTTACGCGGGCTCAATAATAGTACGAAGCACGAAATGCTTTTTCATGCGTAACGCCGGAAAACTTGTAACAGACTTTTTTTTATTTTTTTCAATGGACCGTAACTTTGTTTCCCCAGTTCCGAACAAACGAGGATTTTACACAGAGATTTTAAAACGCGTCCGAATATCTCTATTCCGCGACGCTTCGAGGATAGTCGGGAAAAAACAAGAGTGGAAAAAAAAATTCTCGAACGAACGTCCGGCGAAATTTGGGAATCAGCGAAACTGCGCGTCCGTGACTAATGGGCATTTTATTAATGTGAAAACGATTGGCCGTGGCTTGTTCATCGGTCGCGGGACAAATTGCGCGCCGGATTTCAGTGCGGTTGGCGCCACGCGGCGAAACTTGGCTAGTCAATTAATCGCGTTGATAGAAGGAATCAAGCGTGGTGCGATGTACACGTCGCTGCAGCGCGACTGCCCGGTGCAACGATGCGTCGCTCGTTGCACCCGTTATGCCTTTGTTAAACATTCCGGTCTGTTCCACCGATCTGCAGTGTATTTCCTTCGTTCCTCGTGATTCAATGATTCGGCGACAAAACAGTGGACGAGAAAAAAAAAAAGTTTTGTTTCGGGGGCTGTAGATTCATTTTTGTAACCGGAGAACTTTTAGCGCGAAACTAAAACATTTCTCGCAGCGTCAAATTGACAAATAGATAGAACATAGAAAATAGCACGAGTCGCATTTTTACGTTAGCGATTTTTTTTTATTGAAAATCAATAGACCCTCGTGGCAAATATGAGAGGAAACGCGATGTAGCGAGTGAATTATTAAGCGAAGAGTCAATGGAAGGAAAAGCATGTAAAGGTGGCGCGTAAAAACACTATAAAATGATGCGAAGTCGTTGAAACCCTTGAAAGAGCCCTTTAATGTAAGTAGGAAAAAAGCGCCGAGGGGGAGAGGCTTTACGTTCATATTTATGGAGGTCAGGTCGCGATGTGTAGTGATAAATAACATTAGGCCTCCCGTCAGAGATCCGAGACGAGTGTGTGAAGAAGCTTCTTCCCGGTGGACGTCGGGGAAAAAATGCGGAAAGGCGTTTGAGTGGCTTCTGGATCGGGAATACGGGTAACCTTATTACCCGTGTGTTTGCGTTGGTAGGGCGAGTCGGAGGAGAGTAAAAGAAAATGGAGAGCTCGAAGATATTTCGTGTTTTACAAGAAACGACACCACGGGCAAAAGGAGCGAAGGAAAAAAATATTCTGGAAAAAGAGAAAGAAACAGTCTTCAAAGGGTGTCAAAATAATCGTCTCTACGTATCGATATTTCACGACTTCAATTTACGAGCAAAGAAGCAGAATTATTTTTGGCTGTAAAAAAGTGTCGTTATTATCGGCGCATCTATTTTCGTAGATCCTTTTCGCCCGGTTACACAAATGTTATAATTATTATCTTGAAACGCGCCGAGCTCGAAGATATTTCGTATTTTACAAGAAACGACAACACAGGCAAAAGGGGCGAAGGAAAAAGATATTCTCGAAAAAGAAAAAGAGAAACAGTCTTCAAAGGGTGTCAAAATAATCGTCTCTACGTATCGATATTTCACGACTTCAATTTACGAGCAACGAAACAGAATTATTTTTGGCTGCAAAAAAGTGTCGTTATTATCGGCGCATCTATTTCCGCCGACCCTTTTCTCCAGGTTACACAATCGGCATAATTATTATCTTAAAACGCGCCGCAAACGCAATGAGAATAGCGCCGTTAAATGCGTTACATAATTTCACGAAGCCGCGTGTACGGCGACAAATCAGTCGCGTGTCATTACGGCACTTGGATGCAGGTGTATTGACTTGTATGCACCTCGACAGCGCACACAGGGAGTGGATTTGGCGCGTATGCTGCAAAGTACACAGGGAAATGCCAACGCACAGAGGGAATTAACAGAGCCAACAGAGCCAGAAACGCAGCGCGAGAGGCGAGATACAGATATAGAGGGGGTATCGGGGGTATCGAGATTCGATAATCTTCCTTCAGTAAACCACCTTTAGGCGGGGGACGGAGCGGATCGGAGGGCGGGAGAGGGGGCGGCAAAAGGGATCCTCGTTATATTTCAGGAAGACACGGATAGTAGTATATTACCGCGCGGCGGCCTCGCGGGGCCGGGTTCGTTATTTAGCCGCGGGCTGCGCGGAATGCCCCGGAATAGTCGGACAATTTACGTATTCATAATTCAACCTCGACGCCTTTGTAATCCTCGAGGGAATCCGTGTACCGAGTTATCGATTTTATTTTAACTCGTTTTGTGTGCACTCGTCGGATGCATCCACCGTGTTATTAATAAATAATGGGATACCGACCGCGCCGCATAATTGAACTTATTTTATCGCACGGGCGAGCCGAGCGTCTCCCGTGGGAGAGAAAAATCTTAGCTCGCGCGTATATTCTTAAAAATTAATTTCGCGACCGTTCGCGGGTTCAATCGGTGCGACTGTTTGCTTTTTATACGCGGGGCTGTTGCGGTTCAGAGGGGGGGCGAGAGGCGGGGAGCTTATGTCGTGCACAAGATTCGGGCCAGGGTTTTGATAGGGACATTATATTCCCGTCAATCTCCCGCGAGCAGGCTGTTATTAATAACACCGTGGAGCCGTCAGGTATTTTCGCTGAAGCGCCCTCGGTGTCGCTCATTTCTCTGTGTATTTTGCATTCCGCGAATAGCCATCTCGACGTTGAAACCGTTTCTCATTCAATAATTTAGGGGAACTGTTGATAAAGCGGAGCATTTTTAAAATAATACCGGAATAATATCGCTTCCCCCGGAATTGACGAGACATTTGGGGCCGACGTTGCCTCGCGAGCAGTTTAAAAATACGCGAGTGTAAAATATCCATGTAAAATTTCCCGACATGCCTGAAGTCTCCGTTGGACAGACTCGGGGCAGTAATTTATTCGATGACTCGGCACAGTTATGGAATTAAACGGCGGAACTATTTTTTGCAGTTAATTCCAAATAGAATCGGAATCGCATTTTTTTTAACAGCCAGAGAAGAACAGACGTACAAAAATAAATTTCAACAGAGAAGTCAAATTATCGCACATCAAGAACGCCATTAATTTTACAATCCTGATAATCTCAATGCCCGCTTCTTCTGTTTTTTTTTTTTAACTCGTGTCCTGATTTCTGCCAACAGATGGAAAATCCGTTGTCCGCATGGAAATGAGCGGGAGGAGAGGAAGGAACGGAGGACTGGATATTACGTGAGACGCCGGTGTCCGAGTTTTCGTTGCTTCCCGGCGCTCGTGTCTGCTACGGAAACACCTCCTCGCGCTGTACGTCATTCCGGGGCGAAGCGAATAAGGAAAAAGGAGAGTCGGCGAGGAAGAGGCAGGGGGCGCGAGCCGGATATTGCGAATAGAGGGACACGCGCAATAGTTTTATGTAAATCTCGCTAGTTCGGCCGACTCCCTCGTGAAATCTCACCTCGTCCTTTCACCTTTTCCTTCTCGCGGTCCCCTTTTCTTCCGCGCGCCTCCCGCCCACGATATTATATCCCTCTAACTGTATGTGCTCGGCATTACGACACGCGGTCTATGCGCCCCGTAATACCTGAATCTATATTGTGACTCTCGTTTCACGACCTGAGCAGTTTCCGAGTGCTCTAATGCACACTATAGATACGTTGCATTTTTATTCCCTCGGATATATGGACGTCGCGGTGACGGAGGGGAAACTACGTGTGTCGTCTTGATAGTGAACCTTCGCCCTACTTGCTCGCCCTAGCTTTCGACTACCCTTGCGCGGCGTTACCTTCGAGTTTAATGAATTTAATTAAGGATGATCCTTGGCGACGAGAAGTCGTCTCACGTGACAGTGACGAAGACCTGGATGAGCCGTAAAGCATCACGACCCGTGAGTTGATCGAACGCTTCATCAGCTCTCGCTCGGCTTCGCCGTCTCGTCGGGCAAACTCTCGTTGCACATGAAGGCCGCAAACTTATTTTCTTCGTGCGGCTAACTCGTTTGATTGTCTAATTAAATTTCGCTGGCGTTTTTAATTCGGATCTCGATTTAATCTGCGGCACTTTGAGGAAGTTGTTTGGGAATTTTATTTTCTGTTCTGGGTATAGAAAAAAAGTTGTAACCTTTTTTATTAACTTTTCGTGCATTGGCGTTTCGACAACTATTATTCGTTTATTTATTGCGTAGATCGTTGTTTTTCGTCGGACAATATGAAGGTAACGTTCTATGGAACATTTGCATACATATACGAGGACACACTTTTCCTTGTGGCGACGTATCCCACCGGCTCAAGGGATTTCCGTGAAATAGAGGACGCGTATTGGATTTCACGGAGAATCTATAGCGTCGAAGAATTCCCCGTATCACATTGACATGGCGGCTAATTTTTTATCCTGACTCTTCCGACCATTTTTGCTCTCGCGAAGATATTCCTCTTCATAAAATCAGTAACATATCTCGCATTTTCGATATAAGTATCGTTGTTGTATTATTTTTTCTCTGATTTGTTGTCGGTTTACCTGCAACTCGTTGCTAACCAACAAGCAGTTTCGTACGTGTTATTGTATTTTGACGATTCGGCGCGTGCGAGATTTCAAAGTTTGTTAACGTTATTTCGGAAAGGATGTTCGGGCGAAACGCGTTGCTTAATATTTGCATGTTTCCAGAGATAAAAAATAATTTCTTCCGATTTTTTCGACGAATTTTCTATTTTTCAGGCAAGCAACGGTGCTTTTCGGAATCAGCGCGAAATTTCTCATAGGATCGGATTTTCAAACTTCACGAAACCGAAGATTTTTTTTTCGCGTAAAACACAAGGCAACTTCTGGCTTTAAAATTCGGAGAAAAATGCAGAAATCAAGATATCGCGTTTCGCGGCATTCTCTTCATTATAGAGTTTTCTCTCGAACGAAGGAAGACAATCTAGGTTCGATCGATAAAAAAACAGTAACCACGATTTTAGTGAAATGTTAACTGAGTAAGCGCGCGAAGCGCGCCTATGGACTAGTAAATATAAAATCTTCATTTTTCGCTAAAGCGAATGGGATAGAAGCTAAGATAAAAAGATATTCCTCGACTCTACCTGGGATCGACGCTATCCGCCTCGAATTTCATTTTACTTCGAACCATCTTATACACGTAATAGCGAGTCTATTACTCGAGCTAAGATCGAGCGGAGGCGTGAAGCAAACCCTCCGATATTCCCACGTTCGACCGGAATTTTCGATTAGCCGGCAAAAGATTGCGGGCAAAGTTTCCGCTCCTTCTTCCTCGACCTGCTCCTCCCCTCGTCACCGGCGAGGCGAGCGAACCCGAAGCTCGATTGAGCTCCCGGCGTGAGCGAGAACGATCGCGTCTTCGCACTTTCCAATCTATTGCACTCTCCCCGGGACGGCGAGCATGCCAAAACTTGCATTTCTCTCGCTTCCATTGTTGCTCACTTCGTCCGCGCTTTCTCCTCTCCTCTCACTTTTCTACTGGGTGCCAAAAACCAATTTCAGCGTTGCGTCGGGGGCTCCCGCGAAATTTCGCTTTTTAATTGCCCCCGACTTCCCACCGGGCGAAAGACGAGAGTCGTAATTTTTACCGCGGTTACTTTTCCTATTTTTCCGTTGGCCGAATGTTCGACAGAACGGTTATCTTTTGCAAAGAAAACATTAATTTAAATAGAAAATGTGTACATATATTTAAATTCAAAATTTCTATAATTTTATTTTACACTAGCTGGTTCTAGTTGGCGGGCTTGCGCTCGCTACCATGCTCGAATCAAAATTAGAACGTTATGTAAATTAACGTGAAACCGTTCAAACTTTACGAAATCGGCCGAAAATGCTTTGAAAATGCTTTCGGCTGAAAATGCTTTGAAAATGCTTTACGAAAAAGCACCGTTGTTTGCCCGAAAAACATAAAATTCGATGAGAAAAATGCAAATAATGATTTTTCACTTTTTTCGAAATTTCATCACTTCGCTAAAATCGAGGTTACTTTTTTTTCAATCGACCAAACTTGGGTTTTCTTTTTGCGTTTGAGAGAAAATTCTATAACGAAGAGAATGCCGCAAAGCGGAACGCGATATCTTGATTTCTGAATTTTTTACAGGTTGTTAAAGTCAGACCCTCAAAAATCGCAAATTTTTAGAAGGGTACCCCTTTCGTTTTTTTTTGTTGCGTTTTTTGGGGGTCTGACCTTAACATTCTGTGAAAAATTGAAAAATCAAGATATCGCGTTCCGCCTTGCGGCATTCTCTTCGTTATAGAGTTTTATCTCGAACGAAGGAAGAAAATCTAGATTCGATCAAGCCAAAAAAAGTAACCTCGATTTTAGTGATATGACAACTCCGTAAGCGTGCGAAGCGCGCGTATGGGCAGGTTAACATAAATCAAAATTTCTAATTTTGGGACAGACCTGAATTAAGAGGGACAAGGCTTTATTATTTAGGGCAGACATTAATTAAGGGGGCTGGGACAGACAAACAGTCAATCAGACAAACAATTTTCCTAAATATATATAATATATATTGACATATTATTTCTTGTTGCCAAACTATTATCTTTAAATACGATCTCATTGTGCATATTCTCCACTATCGTCGTGTCAAATTCGCCTCGAAATTTATCAGGCACAAATCCGGCGCGTCGTCAGAGTCGAACGAGGATTGAAGTAGTTTCTTGTCACCCCGTACATCGTCTTCCATCTCATCATCCCAGCCCCTCAGTCGTGCGCTTTCACGTGCGTGCACCGGGCTGAGCAGGCACTCGATGGAGGCAGAGATTCGAGACTTAAACGAGCCAGTGAGTTAGCGAGTGCGCGTGTTCCAGTATTTTCCCCGTCCGAGAACTTTGATTGTCGTCGCTCCCCGCGCGTCGACTTCGAGTCTTGCCTCCCGTCTCCCCTCGTTCCTCGCATTCGAGGGGCCAAAGTCCCGCTCTCTCTCTCGGTGAATCGAAATCAAGTTATTAAAACTTGGTAACGAGCTGAAACGTTCGACGCTACATGCACTCTCTCGTCGGGAAGCTCGTGTTCCTCCGACTTCTTCACGATTTTATTGCTCCTCGAGACACAATGGCCCGGCCCGCAGTGCTTCTCTACATAATCGATGCCTCCATTGTGCGCCGCATCTCGCTTTGTTCGCGCCCCGATTGGCCGAAGGACCGGAGAGCGCGGGACACGCGACTCGATGTTATTATCACACGTCGTAAAAATTTACGGCCGATAGTTTGTCGCCCGATACAAATGGATACATCGCCGGCTCTTTGGATTTTAATGACACTAGATAAAAGTCCAATCTCGATGACCATCTGTCCCGGGGGGCTCGATACGAGTGTTTCAACTTCGGGTGATATTATCGCCGACTGCTACATCACGCCGACTGTAGCTCCGCGTATAAACGGTTTATTAACAAGCAACCGGCGAGAATCCTCGGCCATTCATCACTTTTACATCCCCATCGGATTACCCGGGACTCCACACGGTACAACGGACATAAGAACTGCGCCTGAAACGCGCGACTCGTGTCTCCCCGGATGCCGCTGCAAAAACGATGGTTATTGTCGATATTCCGTTGCACGATTCAAGCGGCTTTCGAGGGGTTTTCGATATTTCAGACGGTTTTTTGCAGGCGATTCGATGAGGGCTATTTACGATACCAGATAAATGGGCAATCTCGAGTAGCGTTTGACCTGAGAATTAACAGTCGTGTGACTCGATAATTCAGCGCGGATCATTTCTGAATAAACGATAGATCGACAAGTTAACCAGGTCCTTCGTCATATTACCAATAATTCACTGCAACGATGAGAGCTTGGTATCAATTTTCCACATTCGTAGGTGATCAGAGGTCGGAGGTTCGAGGCAGCCAGACGAAAAAGCCGAAGAGATCACCGAAGCAGTGATTTCGGAACGTTTGTCACAGCTACTTTTTCATCCGGCAATCGAGAAAGACGCCGAGGTGGCGACAACGAGAAACAGAAAAGGAGGGACGAGGGCTAAGGGTCCGGAAACTCGGAGAGAGAGAGCGAGAAAAAGTGGCTTTGCGCTCGGGCGATTGTAAGATAAATTGGACGCAACTTTTGCGCCGGCCACAAAGAAGCCCTTTGTTTCACTTAGGGCCCAGACAGAGAGCGGAGCGCAACGAAAAATAATAAAACCTCGAGGTTCCTCTTTTTGCTCCACGTTTTTTTTCGGGGGGTTCAGGTGATTGTGGCTGTTGGCCCGTTTTACCACAGACAGACGGACAGTTTTGTCTGCCCGCGAACTTTTCCCTTTGCTCGCGCCGGGCGCAGGTGGGCCGCAGTTTTCTGTCTCGCGTACATCCGCCCGCGGCGATGCGGCCGATGGGAGAGGAAAAACCAGTCAAAAGCCAACCAGAAAGCTCCATTACGGAACGAGCAGCGCGCGCGCCTACTTTCACCCGGCCTTTTTAATTAAACATATATCCCTGAGCGTTATGGGCGGGCTGTTTGAATCTTGCGGCGTGTCTTGCTTTTGCCCGGGTAGAAAAGAAAAAACTTGGGGAAAAGAAGAACGAGCGGCAGGAACAAAAGGGCAGAATTGTGTGTAAAAACGCGGAGGCGTAAAGAAGAAAAATTGCGAAATGCCAAAGCTGGCTGAGCTTTATTGTACACCAAAAATAATAATGGAAAATGTGTAACATTTTCGATGGATCCCCCCGACGAAGCCCCTGAAAAAAATTGCGATTTTTCGAGGGTTCGACTTAAAAATTCTGTGAAAAAATCAGGAATGAAGAAACCGCGTCCCCGAAGAGATATCGCCTTGCGGTATTCTCTTCGTTATAAAGTTTTCGCTCGAACGAAGGATGAAAATCCAAGTTCGATCGATCCAAAAATAAAGTAACCTCGATTTTAGTGAAGTGACGCGCAAGGCGCGCGTATAGCCTAGTCTGTGTCAAAACGCGGAGGCGTAAAGAAGGAAAATTGCAAAATTCCGAAGCTAGTCGGGCTTTCTTTGCAGACCAAAAATAATAACAGCAAATGTGTATAATTTTCGACGAACCATTTTTAATTAAAAAAATCTCTTCTGTTCCAGATCTACCTGATGAAAAAGCAATTAACCCGGCGGCCGCTGGGCCGCGCGCCGGATCTTGCGGATCAAACTTGGATTTTCATTCGGCGGAAGTTGAGGATTCAATCGTTTATTCGGTTTCTCCGGAGCGGTCCGGAAGCGCCGGGGGAAGTTGGCCGATAAGGCGAATTCAACGGCGCGCTCGAGGCCACCCATACATACATATGAGAGCGGAAGCACCGGTTCTTCGGTTAGCTCGACGAGAAATCAATTTTACGACTTCTCTCTCTGTTCCCGCGGCCGACCCCGACGGTGGTTTTTCTTCGGGGCCGAGCGGGATGAAAGTATCGGAAGCAGGAGTGAAAGGAAAATCGCGGGAGCGAGGGAGACAAAGCCGAGGAATCAGGTTTTGAGTCGGCCGCGTTTGAGAACGTGAAACACTTTATGGTGGACGTTTTCTGTCCGGTCCGCGCGTTGTATCAGCGCCACAGCGGGAAAGTGGAACGTACGGTCCTTTGTAACGGAACTCCGGAGGCTCCGGGACGGGCTAATTACGCTTTTGCTACCGGCCAGCTCGCTGACCGACCCTCCGACCGCCGACAACGTCCCTGCCATTCCCGGTTACACACGCCGATGTGGACGCAGCGAAAGAACGGGCAGCGCGCGTGGCCTCGCGGACCGCCGGCCGGGCTCGTCGGCCTCGCGCAAAACAATGTGGCTTTTGTGTCTTCAAAAGCGTTATTAACCCCGGGAAAAGTTGATAAACCTCCGACTCGACTGTGACTCGCGGAAATACATTAGAGTCTTTATTCGCGAGGGAAAAAGTTACGTGCCGAAAAAATTTGGGACAGTCGGTGGTGAGCGATAATTTCGTTGACTAGCTGTGCGAGTTAGATCCGACTATCGAGTCGCTTATGTTTCCTCACGAAACTGCTATCTAGTTATATTCTCCGCAGCATTTTAAGGGCTACCGTAAAAAAATAACCGTCATTGCACAACTATATAGCTGTTTTACGTTTGTTTGGCCACATTTCTGACGTTCATAAAAATTTACCGTCGTTGCACGACACGAAATTCAGTAACACCAAAATGACGGTCACAAGACGGTAATTTTTGTGCAAGTTAGATCCGTTCATCGAGCCGCTTATGTTTCCTCGCGAAACTGCGACCTAGTTGTGTTTTCTGCAGCATTAAGAACGTGCAAAAAAAAAATCGAAAAAATCGGTAGTGCGCGATAATTTCGTTGAATAACTCTGCGAGTTAGATCCGTCCATCGACTCGCTTATGTTACCTCGCGAAACTGCGATCTAGTCGTATTTTCCGGGGCATTAAGGACTGCCTCAATCGCGAGGATCTAACCGCGAGGTCGCGACAGTCGTAATCCACGTGTCGATCGCGTCTGGCCAGTAACAGGTACGTTCGACTCGCGTGCGCTCGTTACCCGTGGATACGTAACAAACGCGCGGGTAGGAAAATTTCGTCGATGGGTCTCTGCATATTCGGCGACGATTTACCTCGCAAATAGTCGTCGGTAGATTCAAAGGGAATGGAGAACACGGTTTCCTAGACTCGCGGGAGCGAGTCTCGAATAAATTTTCTCGAAACGTAGCGCGCGGCGGCGGCGGCGGCGGCGGACTCGCGGGATGATTTATGTGGAGTACTTTCGGCGGTTGGGGTGGCGTTACACGCGAGAGTTCGTTCCGCGGGGCCAAAACGTATGTGTATGCACGAAAGAGGCAGATTGCGCGCGTTTATACACCAGAAGAGGAGAGACAGATAGGCGGGCGTTATCGCGGCGGTGGATGTGAGAGGGATATTATAACTGTTTCACGCGATTTCGCGAAAACTCGTTTCACGATAGTCTCAACGAGAAGCGGCGGCTTGAATAGCGATGAATCGTCCGCCTCCCCTCGCCGCCCGCTTCACGTTCCCACTGCAAAATCCTTTTTCCCCCCCGCGATACCTCAATCCCCGCAATTCCAGTTTTTTTCTCCCTTTTTTTTCGCGTTGCGTTCCACGCGGAAAGACGTAAACGCTGATCCTCCGCGCGCGCGATTTATTTATTTCGAAGCGCAACGTAAAACGAGAAATATCGATGGGGCCGCGCGAAAATAGTGGAAATCTATTTAACACTTTTATCGCGCGGGTTTTGCGGTGATAAAAAAAAAGAGATGTATTTTTATTTTAACCGTCGAACGGACGGTAAATTGATAATTGACTCTCAACGTTTACCGGCGCTGCCGGGATTATTGCGGTCCGCTGTAAAATTCTCTCCACCCACCTCCGCGTGTCTCGAAAACGGAAATTAAATCGCTCGCTACGCGCCGCGTAAATAAATAGACCGCGTTTTTTAATCCGCAGTTTAAATTACAATGACGAGGAAACAAACGAAAAACAAACGCCGAAAAAAAAAAGAAAAAACCAAGGAGTTTACACGAGAGAACACGGAAATTATTTTGCGAGCGCGAGTTCACTATCGGTGGTCCGCAGGGCGCGAGGGGTTAAGCCTCGCGCAAGCCAGACAAGTAGCTCTCTCGTTGTGGAACTTCGAGCCCCGGCGAGAGAGCGAGTTGCTCGCGGGTTGCAGCAGGACGGGGACCTGGAGGGAGGCGAGGGGGCTAAGGTATTGCGGTGGTTGGCAAAGTTTTCCCGCATTCGGCAGGTAACCCCGTCCCGCCGCGAGTCCGAGGGTCGTCCAACCTGCGGCCCCTTCTTCGACATTTACGCTGCAATATTTACGTCCGAAGAAACTTGCCAACTTCGCGGCGCGTTCTCGCCGGGCCCCCTCGGTGTGTCGCAACACACTCGCGGATTTCGAACTTCTTTATCTAGATTCCCTGGCAGACTCGGCCTCCTCTCCCCCGCCGCGTACGCATGTCGACCTACCGCAAATATATTATACAGTACCCACGTGTACGTCATGCATTACCTACGCGCCTCATCCATACATATGTATGGCGGTTACGTATGCCACCACTTTGTCCCACTGTGTACCCTTCCACTATGAATCTATGCATGTATGCATCTATTTATGTAGATGGATTTCCTCCGCGAAGAAATAACCGCGCGCGGGATTATCAAACTGTGAATATTATATTGTACCGGCGCTGAAACTCTCCCCGGGTATTGTGTTTCGCCGCGACAATAGGCCGATACTTCGTGAAAATTAATTCGCCGTATCGAAATTTATCAACGTGTCACGCGCGTTTGCCGAGCCACTGAATCCGCGGTCGCGTCTGCTTGGGCGAGTGAAGATTCTCTATTGTCGTTAATATTAATGTCAGTGAGAGATTATTTGTGGACAGAGGGGGGAAGGAATAGAAATATGCTGACCGGATTTTTTTGTTTGGCTGTGAAATCACGACCGGACGATTTTTTTTTGCTTCCTCATAGCTTCACTGTTAAAAATGTTCGCGAATTTACATTACTAGGCTAATCACACGCGCTGGCGCGCGTGCCTGAAAAACTTGCCAAAATCGACCTCAGAAATTTGTTCTTTTCAAAATATCGACTTTTAACCTACACCATCGTTCTTAAGTCGTATATTCTACCCCCGAAAACACTGGTTATTAACCTTTTTTAATCGATTTTGAAAAAAAATATTTTTTTGGCGACGAAATAATATTTTTTCTGTTAGAAATCGTAGATCCGGCTCCGGATCGAAAATCGCCAAAATCGACCCCAATTTTTTTTCTTTACAAAATATCGACTTTTAACCTATACCATCATTCTCAAGTCGCATATTCTACCCCCGAAAACACTGGTTATTAACCTTTTTTAATCGAAAAAAAATTTCTGACGAAAAAAATATTTTTTCTGTCAGAAATCGTAGATCCGGCTGCCGACCGAAAATCGCCAAAATCGACCTCGGAAACTTTTATTTCAAAATATCACCTATAATAGGTTAATCAATTTTGCGCTGCTGCGCTCTTATAAAGCTTTAAAAAGTTATGGGTGCTGCCCCGCCTGACCTCTTATGACATTTTTCAAACTTGACACCAAACTGATTTTGTTTATCACGGGCTTTCCTGGCAACCAATCACAGCTCTAATAATTTGGTAACAATGCTTTCCGTTACTCATGAACTTTTTAAAAGAGGGATTGAACATTTTATTCATGAGCTGATATATTAAATTGAATACCTACACGAAAATCCATTCTTTAACTTTCATATTAAATATCCTAATTTTCATTGGCTTCAACAGAAAATACTACGATTTTACATTTCTCTTGAATATCAGGTTTAATATACCAGTTTATGTAAACGGGCTTCCTTTGCCCGTTATGGAAGTTAATGCGAAATATTTTGAACTGCTGGTTTTGGTGTCACATTTTTTGTTTTCGAGGTTTTCATGATGATAATTTAAGCACAAAATTTATTCATTCCAGTGAAAGAGAATTACAGATCAATCTGGATGGACGGCACTGAAAGGGGTTTTTACCTGGAAGGCGATGGCTTCTCGCTCAATCTCCGACATGTTTTTGAATATGTTGTTGACGATGCCCAGAAACTTGTCCCGGGGCAGAAACGACGGATTGTCCTTCTCGAAGTAGTCGATAAAATCGTAGAGGATGAAGTAAGTGCCTGAAACATAAGACAAGACTTCGATTAAACTCCCGGTAAGCCAAATCGCACGAGCATTCCTCGGATTCCCCCCACAGTTTCTCATATCTCCCCGGTCGATCTCATCCTCCACGTCCCGCAAGTTCCTTTCTACTCCATCTCCCTTTTTTCGTCGAGAATACATAAATCTTACATTTTGCGAGTCACTTTTTTCCTCGTTTTTTTTTCTGCTGTAACTATATTTCGCGTCGTTCTGTGAATTTCTCGCAGGGCCGAACGTCGAGATGCAAAAGTGCACAGCCCGCGGTGGTGCGGGAAAAGGGAGGAGAAAAATGTGTAAGATGAAGAAGAAGAAGAAGGGAGGAGAAGCCTCGGGAATCGATGGAAACGAGGGAAAAAGGGGGACGGCAGTGGCACCACGAGCAGCAGCGGCAGCAGGAGCAGTAAAAGCGGGAGAAGAAGGAGTAGTGCTCTCTCGTCCATAGGAAAAGGATTTTGTGTCCTGTTGGCTGGCACCCCTTGTTGCCGGTGAGCGGAGTAGCGGGGTGACATTATTCCTGAAAGATATCGAGTCTCTCCACTCCCCCAGTCCCATCCACCTTCCTCACTCGCCGTCTTCGATACACCGAGCGCGCCCGCTCCACCTTGACGTGCACCCTCAATACAGGCATAATGCCCCTCCGACACCCCGTATCTGTGCCTCACATCCATTCTGTGTGTACCTTGGCGCCGAGAATTTTTCATAAAACGTCAGTTCGAATCTCGCTCGAGGACGCCCTAAGAGGTAGTCGATGACTCGGTAACATTTTCGCGCGGTGAAACATATTGGAAACACGGTTAGAATCATTTTTAACGTCGGTGAATTCAAATCTCAACATTTGTTCGCGAAAATCAAAAAGTCATGGGTGCGGAAAAATAAGAAAAATGACCAAAAGCTCCCACAAGAAGAAACATCATGTATTTTATTTCCGCGAAAAAAATGGTGTCATTCGACAGATTCCAATGAGCATAATTAACATTCAATTGTTATTCGTGGCACGAATAATCGAACGTGATAAATTCGAAAGAAATCTGCGATTCTCGCGCCACATCGCATCAACAAAATTCCCGACTTTCCCGAGACTATCTTCGCAAAGCTCGAGTGTGGAGCTATTGATAAAAAAATGCAGCGAAGCAAACAGAAACGGCGGAGTCGTGAATGATTAACTCGATGTTTCAGGTTTTGACGGGAGACGTCACCGCAAACGGGGGACACCAAACTAGCGGCGCGTTCGGCTATTTCCAACCAGTTGCGGGCTCGTCGGGACAGAGAAACGGTGGCTGAGTTCTTGCATCAACAACGGGGGTGTCGATCCGTCGATCGGTCGAGCGCCCTCGACCGATTGAACCGATCGAACGGCTCGAATCACTCGACAAACAAGAGATGGCCACCAACCGGTGAGACCCTTTTCAGCGGTCGACGGACACGTACACGCGTACCGGGGGCGAGTCAACCCGGGTTCTGTGTGGCGCGCGCGCGCGCGTCGGGAAACGGCGACGCTGCGTCGCCGTGCCCGGATCTCCTCCTCGCTCCCCCCCGCGATCGACCATCACTGCGACTGGCAATTAGTCGTAACCTCGTTATTGTAGTGGTCTCTCCGCTCTCCATACCCTTCTCAAACGTTCGCCTCTCCGCGTTCCGCCCTTTATTTTCACCCTCCCCGTCGCTTTCTCCGCACGCCGCCGCCGCTGCCGCCGCTGTTTCCACACTCCGGGGTTTACACAAATTGCCTGGTATGGCTCGACTCTCGGAGCCATGAAATTGGCACGTGAAATTACCGAGCGGTTGCATATGGATGACTCGGCGGCAGTTTTGTCGCGACCGTAAATATGTAATTCGCGTTTTGGTCGGGCGTTTAAATTCGCTTAAAGGTAGAGTATGAGCGTCTTGCGTCTGACGTCGCACAAGTTCGAGGGAGATTGTGAGAGAATCACGAAGAGTTCTCGATGAGATAAAAATGTGACAAATATCAAGCGTGTGGAAGGTGCTGAAGAGATTATTTTGACACAGTAATAATCAAAAAATGTTCTTAACAAATTACCGAAATAAATAATGGTTCAATAAAATACCCGGCAACTGTTTTTTTTTTAATGAAAATGTTTTATTTTTCACATTTTTAACATTAAAAAATACAATTTTCAAACGTCACAGAACATTCTTTAAAAAATCGTACGTATGCAGAAAAATGAAAAAAATCATTTTCATAACAAAAGAAACTTAGGTTACATTGTATTTTATTGAACAATTTATTTAAGTAATTTATTAATGCCATTTTTTAATTATTATTGCGCCAAAATAATTTTTTTAGCACCTCCCATGTGCTTGATTTTTTCAGATTTTTACCTCATCGAGAGCTTTTCGTAATTCTTCCTCGAACTTATGCAACGTCAGACAAGACGCTCATATTACCTTAAAGAGGGTGCGTTAACCCCCGGTGATAGAAATTGTCTAATCACCGTAGTGGCTTCAACGAAACAAATAATTGAGGAGTAAGTTCGGCAAAACGTCTGCTCGAGGCAAGGACGAAAAAAAAATGGGAAGGAATTGTTAGTTGGTGTTTGGCGAGCCACTCGCTGGAATTCCAGCCCTTATTTCCTCCCTCCCCACCGTATTTCGCCCGCTCCGTCGTAACGCCGCTCATTCAATTACCTTTAATTGTTTATTATCGGAATTTCCGACTCGGTCGACGTTTATAAGCCATTCTGGAGCGGCGATCGGGCAACGGGCTCGATAACACCCCTCCTCGTCCTGCCGTCGCTTTCTCCTCTCTCTCTCCCTCTCTCGCTCCGTCCTGCCCTGTGCTTCGTAGTTAATCAGCTTTTAATCCCCCTCCTCCCTCGACGTGCGCGACGTATTTAGGTCTCGTTATCGGGGGGCTAGCCCCCGACGGTTAACTTGTGCGGAATTTTAATTGTGTGTGTGCCGCGCGCCGGGTTAAGAGCCCTAAGCGAATGATCAGCACGCGAGCCGCCGCGCCACGACGAAGCCCGCGGGTTTAATTATTCCTTTCACTCGCCACTTAATTCCCTGATAATATTAGCAGAGCCATTTTTTCTTGCCCCCCCCCCCCTCCCCCTGCAAACGTCCGTTATCAAAATATTTGCGGAATGACTTGGTAATCGATTGATAACAAAAAAGCAGGCGGAAAAAAATCCTGCAGGTTAAAACAATTCATAAATTTCTCGTATTTTGCCCTTCTGGCTGACGCTCTCGAGCGCGAAAATAGAAAATTGTCGCGAAAAAATGACGGACGAATAATTGAAAAATGTCGCTGCGCACTTCCATTTGTGATCAAAATATTTGCGGAATGACTTGGTAATATCAAAATGAAAACAGGCGCAAAAAAAATCCTGCGGATAATAATAATTCGCGAATTTCTCGTCTTTTGCCCTTCTGGCTGTCGTGCGCGAAAATAGAAAATTGTCGGGGAAAAAAAGGACAGACGAATCATTGAAAAATCTCGTTCCGCACTTCCGTCTGTGCGCCTCACATTGGTTAGTGAATTGTAAAAGAAAGAGCCCGGCTATGTCGGATCAAAAGATGCGGTGCAGCGGAAAAAGGGGACGCGGGGGCGAGGGAGGGAGAGAGAGCGAGAGAGAGGGGGTACGGGAGGCGGTGCGAGCGACTGTGTATTTCGCCGAATGGGAGTGAAAAAGGAATTGAGATGGAATGTCTTTCGAGGTCGGAGGCTTTGAAGTTCCGGAGCGCATGCAACCTCCACCACCGGCGGTTTGACGTATATACTCGGCTACGTGGCATTGAGAGACCGAAAAAGAGAAGCTTTTAGCTCGGTATAATTTTTTTTCCTTCGCGTCGCAGCTCCTCTCGGAAAGATACAGGGCTTATCGACTTCGGCGCGACCTCGAAAATTGGCCTCTTTTCCTCGCGAAACTTTCCGCTCATCTATTTACATCCCGTGCAAAACAAGCGCAAAACTATGTCCTCTATCTTCCATCTGTTTTTATTTATCCTCGACTTTCGTGTTCGCTTATTCCGGTTCCTCGGGAAATGATCGTCCCGACGACTCGGTTAATGTCGCGCTATTACGTTAATTCGCGGGGCAAATATTTTCAGTCGTAAATTCTCGAGCAATTAGCTCGCACCGTAATTGGTACACGAAATAGAGAGAGTGAGAGAGCGACGAGGGTGGTGGGCGCAGCAATTATTTCCGAATAGACGAGGGCAAAACCCAAGAGTTTCGGAAGACCGATCTAGACGTTCATTTCGCCCGGTTTAATTTCTCTCGCGAATATTAATTTCCAAACAAAGTTCGGTCTGGTTACGGCAGATGCCTCGCGTCGAGACAGCGGGGCCAACTTCAACGGCGGGAAAACGCGTTCTAAACCCCGCATAAACGTCTTCCCGGGGAAACTAGTTTATGCGAATAAACGATAAGAGGATTAATAATCATCCTCGTGCGTTTCGGTACAACCGTGCGGTTAAATAACACGAATAAAACATTATATCGCTAATACCGTTGCGGAGTGCATCAGCGCGAAGCGGTAGCTCGTTAAATTCGCCAAAAGATTTCTCGTGGAGTCTGCGAAAACTCGTCGACGAAAACCAAAATTCGGCAATGCACTTAAGGTAGTCCTTGCACCTAGAATTCATCTTTTCAGATTTTTAAGTTCATTTTGAATTTTGTGTTTTTTGTATGGAAAATGGGTGTGCAAAAATACAAATTTCAAAGAGAACTTAAGAATTTCAAGAAATTCATACGTATTCGAAGAAATAAACGACTCATTGTCATAAAAAATGTGGGTCATCAGGATATTTGATAAACAATTTTTTTTCATCAATTTGTTAATAAAATTTTTGAATTATTATTATGCAAAATTAATCTTTTCAGTGCCTTTAATGTGCATGCATTTTTGCAAATGTTTATACCCTCAAGAACTGTTCGCAATTCTCTCTCATTTTTCTCGAATTTATGCGAAACGCTAGACGCAAGGACTACCTTAACGAACCAAACGCGAAATTCTTACCGCACCAGATTCATTCGTACAAATCCAACGACAAAAAGTAATTAATTACCACTTATAATTCACCTAAATGTTCCGAATGAGGATAAGGAAAATCTGTTGTTCGCGAGGAATATTATCTCTATATTGTCTCGCAAAGTGGCGATCGAATAACCGGTTCGGAAGCGCCAAGACGCCGGCATCGACGTGGAGAGATAGTGGCGAAATGAATAGGGGAGAGACTGAGGGTGCAAAAAAGCAGGCAGAGTGGCGTAGACAGGGATAGGCGCGCGGTTGGACGGGACGTGGGAGAACAAACGATATAACGCAAGGGCCCGGAATGACGCAGCGGTTTGTTTGCGTTCGATTGAAACATCGTGCTTCCCAACTTGGCCCAGGCGGATGATCGATGGAAGCACCGGGCCAGGCGCAGCCCGAGCGCCAAGCAGGACGCGGGGTTGACGCACGCTCACGCGCGCTCGTCGTGCCGCTGTACAAACACAAATAGTCCGACACCAGGAGAGAGGCAGAGAGAGAAGTGCACAGAAAGATACACACCGGGATCGCATGTAGTCTAAAGCATTAATTTCAATTTGCCCTCGTAAAGGAAACAGGATCTCACGGATGAAAGCTTTGAGGGAATTAATTGATTGAGTGGCGAGCGAACGGTGTGCTTTGGGGTATACGACGACAGCGGAGAGACGGGTCCGGGAGGCGGAGGACTGGGGACACGCGAGAATCAACAGATTGACGAGTTATCATTTGGAAAAAAATATACATTTTTCAGAAAAAAAATGTATAGAATTTTTACAACAAAAAATACAGTTTTATTTTATTACTTACTAGTTACTTAATTTTATTATTTAACTAGCCGGTTGTAGTGGATCACGCGCTCGCTATATGCTCGAATCAAAATATGAAATTAGCGATCAAACTTTATGAAATCGAGAAAAAAAATGTTTGTATCATCTATCAACGAGTTGCAGGCAACACGATAGCCAATCAGAAACCGATTAAGACGACAACAATACTTATATCGAAAATGCTATACATTTTGCTCACTGATTTTTTGAAGAGGGATAACGACAATTTTTCCTAACAGCAAACATTTCTGTTTCTCCCATAGGTTCGATCCCAGGAAGCTCGAGGAAGCTCGAGGACGGGAGGAGAAGCTCTCGCAAAAATTAAGACGACAAAATCCGTCCTTTCGTCCGGCTCCTGCGGACTCTTGGAACTCGTTCAATTTTCTTTTAATCCCCGCTCGCGTCGGCGGTCTTTACGACACTGTGACATGACCGGTTCGAGCGGGGATTGGTCAGGGAGTTTTTCCTTTTCCGGATTCTCCCGGGGAGCAGACGCGAGAGAGACGCGAGCTTAATCCCCGTACGGTTCCCGGCTCGCATTTATACTCGGACATGCATCTCGCCCAATGACTTCGCGAGACAGCGGGGCAGGGGGGGGGGGGCGTTATTTGATTTTTCGGCTCGACCTCGTTTCGTTCCTCCACGAACGAGTCGGAAACGAGAAAGAGAAAAGCTCGATACACCCACGATATAGCACGACGAAAAGGCCGCTCGTGTCTCCGTCGCGCGACGCACGTCCTATGCGCGGCTGACAACTGCACCCTAGAGCCACGCGACCTTTGCCCTTTAACCGCGAGATTGACACGAACCTTTCTCTCTCTCCGGTTACGATGCGAGAACCATTGATTACCGCCGCGCGGGCTCCACGTGTCCACCCCGATAGATGTGTGGACTTTCCGGCTTCCCGCAGCTGCCTTTCGTCGCACACTCTATCTCCGCGCCGCGCGGCGGCAATGTTTCGAATCCATAGTCCATCGTCGGTGCACTCTTCCGACGCCGGACGATTTTTTTCCCTCCGTCGCAAATTTTGGAGCAAAAAATTCACCGAACGATATCGAACTTTCCAGTTTTTTTTTCTCGGTCAAGCAGAAAAATTATCGCCGCGGAATTTATTAGAATTTAATTTAACTTTGCTTCGTGCCACCGGATGGATAATTTTTTTTTTTTCCCCCGACAAAAAAATCATGGAAAATCCGCGCGCCAATCTCGCGCAGCCTATAGCACTTTCTGCCGCTGCGTGGCCGTCTCTATTTCCTCGTGCCTTATTCTCACTGATGTACGTAATACTATAGCCGGTGCTTCCGGCTAATCGTAACGCTGGGGGAGCCGAGTCTCCCACGCCGATAAGTCGGGCATAGCGTGGCGGGCGGGCGAGAGAGCCGAGCGATGAAGCCCGTGGTCGAAGGACTCAACGAGCCGACACACAATAACGTGAGAACGGCTCGTTACCTACGGTGCGTTCTCGTGGCCGTCGCCATCATCGCATTCCGACCCGACGGCAACACCACCCTCGCCCAGTCGCAACAGATTGCGACAAGCGATTCGGAATGCGCGCTTCATGCCGATGTATCGAGGCCCCCCCGCCCCCTCGATCCCACGACCTTACGACTACTGACACGGATTTAAATTTGCAGGCTGAAATCACCCGCGTTTTTCGGCCACGGACAACTGGACATTTGTCATGTAAATATTTTCTATAGAATGAAAAGTCGATAGATCAATTTGGCGCGAACAGCCGAAAAAACGTCTGACTGACATTCGTCGCCTAAACATTTTCGTTGTTTTTGCACTCAACGAAAAAGTGGATGTCTAAATATTTTCGGTGCTTTTTTGTAGAACGAAACGTCGAGTGATGAATTTGACTCGAACAGCCGAAAAAGCGTTTGATATTTGTCGTGAAAATATAATCAATATTTTTTTCACTGGACGAGAAAGTGCCGCAAAAGATTAAAGTGAAAAAAAAACATTGGATACCTTTTGCAAATTTTAGAAGCGTTTTTATCTGTCAGAGAGAAAAAGAGATATTCAGCTGCTATAAATGTCTCGCTGAAAATAGAATATCCCGACGGTAACCGAAATAGCGGTCGTCACGCGGATTTCAATATTACAATATCCCAGAACCCGGTATCACTAATAATGGCATCTATTATTTCGCAGGGAGGTGAGATTAATCAAGTGTGTGAGTCGATATGAGGCCCGGCGAGGAGGGATGAATTTTACGCGCGGGGATCGAGCGCGAGTTATTTCGAGGCCCAATTAGAGCTGCCATTCCAATTAGGCGGCTCGTGCACGCGGCAAGGTGGTCGCTGTACTCCAAAAATCGAACCGCGCGCTTCGCCCGCCTCCAGCCGCCTTTTCGCCCCATTCGGAGGCAACGTACGAGCCGACCTCGGCATTCAACCTCGACGAGGTCGTGGTTAACGCTGACTTATACCGTCCCGCGTACACCAGGTATCTATGCGTTGCAATTGCGCCCTCTTAAGCCTTCTCGTTACCGAGTTCGTTTGCCAAAAAGGATTTCTGTCTTTTTGAACTTTTACGCGACATGTAACTCGAAAAAGGAGTCGCACTTCTTTTCACAACCTTTTTCTGGCGAACTTTCTTTCACTTTACGTCCATAATTTACGGCGAATCCGCTGTAAGGTAAATCTTTAATGAGAGAAGTAATTACACGTCGATGCTGCTCCCGTGAGGGTCGGATAATTATGATATTGCACAATGTACGTTATCGGGGGTCCTCGAGTTCTTCGCAAAAATGATTTTTGAGTATTTAACTTCGTTTTGGCGAGTAAATGTTGAAAGGTCACTTCTTTTGACTATATTTATCGTGAATTTACTCAAATGAGGGAAATAATTACGCGTCGATGCTGCTAACGCGGGTGCCGGACGATAACGATATTACACCGGCGGTGGTCCTCGTTGATAACACGAGAGCGCGCTGCGAATTAAACGGTACGATGTAATTGAAGATAAAATGTACGGCTGCATTTATTCGTGTGTTCGCGCGCGCGACGGCAGTTTTGATTGTAATTGAGTTAGCACGAAACAATCTGTTAAACCCGTTCGTAATAACGCCCGCTGTTTTGGTCTGATTATTCGGAACAGAACGAGTCATTTTCGAGAGTTGATCGCGCGCAAATATTGATGCCTTTTTTTAATCTCCAATTTACGCTCGCCGTATTTTTTTTTAAATAATCACCAAAACAATTCTTAAATTTAATGAGAGTCATGAAATATCCCCTCAAATTTTAAAGGGTATTTTGTCCTGCATCGAGTTATCTTCTGACACCCGACACAGCCACAATTACAACACAACCTTCGCTCGAGACGCGAGCCAAAAACGCTGAGACCTCTCGTTCGTCCGTTCGCGCCGAGCGAGTCAATGAATTTATGCAAATTCGTAATTTCATAATACGCACAAAAGCAACGAGAATTTCCATTCGTGATGCAATAGCGCTGAATAAACCGCGACAGGGCGAGACGTCGCCGGGAGGAGCTTTCGTCTCGTCGCGTAATTTCACGGTTATATCGAATTGTGTCTAGTGTTACGCGCGCGAGGGGCACGAGTAACCCGCGACCCTGGCTGGTGGTTCGAAAGTCGCGTTAGACGAAGCGAGCCGCGCGAGTCTTTCGCCTCGCGAAACGTCTTTCAGAGACTCGTTTCCCGGCTGCGATCCTCGCGGAGAGAGCGCCGAGTGGAAAAAAGACGCACCGGGAGAAAAACCCGTCGAGTCTACACGTCGAGTGCAGTGGCAATATTTTCTCAGAAATTCAATCTGCAGCGGCAGCCGCTGCGCGATGGAAATACCGCGTTTTATTAAAGAGTTTTAGCCGGAGGTGGCGGAAGAAGCTGCGGGGCTCTTGTGCGCCGCCGGAAAAAACGTCGAGCTCGAAGTGGGCTACACATCCGGGGGGCACGTGGATTGCCAGTTACACCGCTATTCGTTGTGTGCACAGGAGGGGGAAAAAAGATTTACAACTCGGAGGGCGCAACGAGAAAATATTGGTGGCACTTTTGAGGTGTAAAAATGAAAAAATAAACATCTTCAAGCAAGCGATAACTTCGCTGTTGAAATATTTAAAAAGCTTTCTCTATGAGGAAGCAAAAAGTTACAAACTAGAACTTTGCACATGGCTCTCTCATTAATATTCGTTTTTCACAAAGTCACCTCTACGAAGAAGCTTGTTTGTCAATTTTGTCTTCCTCATAGAGGAAGCTTCGTGAAAAAAGAAAATGAATCAGAAAGCAATGTGCAATTTTCTGCTTTGCAACTTTTTTACGACTCGGAGGACACATCGAGAAAATATTGGTTGCACTTTTCAGGCGTAAACATGAAAAACTGAAAATCTTCAGGCGAGCGAGATAACTCTGCTGTTGAAATATTAAAAAATAGTCTTCGTCGAGCAGAAATATGTTAACAGCTGCTATTTATTTCTGTTATCCGCTGTTTTCTGAGCTCACAGGGTCATTTTTATTCTGCTTCAGCTCGCGGCAACCGGTGGGACATAACGAAGACCGCAAACAACAACAAGTATTGCGCATTTCCTGTACGACGTCTCTCTCTCTCTCTCTCTCTCTCTACCTCTCGGCGTTCCTCATTTATTCATCCGAAGAGTCTTGAGGCATGCGACGGTGCTCAGTGAAATTGAAGTGGAGAGCTGCGCCAAGTCCCTCGTAGCCGTCGTGGCTGCGGCGGCGGGAGGAGAGTGAAGTGGAATCGTACGTACGGAACACAGACGACTCGGGAGCGTCTGGAGTGGCCGGCAGCAGAAACGGATGGACTCGGTAGACCCGAGCGAGGCGGCGGCGCGCGCGCCGCGAGACAGCTACGAGTCGCCCGGTTGAAAAGAATGGAAAGAACGATCGAGCTCGTTAGCGGAAACTAAAGAAACAGCGGGCGAACGTTGCGACAGACTCGGACGAGAGCGGCGGGTACTTCGGTGTTGCTCGCGGGCGAAAAAGAAAGCAAACCTCGTGAAAGAAAATACAGAGTCGGATGGGAGGCGAAATTGCGAGGGAACGAGGGACAATTAAATCCTGTGATAGAAATGTCGGCCGGTGGAAAAAGGGATCGCGCGATTAGGACGTTTGAAGAGCAAAAACGGAGAAACGGGGAATTCACTGGACTGTCGAAAAATGTGCAGCGAAAATGGTGGCCGGGGTTTTGTTGAGCCGGAGGCTTCGCGAGAGGGAAAAAGCGGAAGCAGACGGAGCCGAGCGGGGCCTAAATTGATTACGGAGCGAAGCGGGCGAAAGTACCTGGGTCAGGGGCCAAACTCAAAGGAGAAATAAGTGTATAGAGGTCGAAGCACGCGGTAGGCCGCGGACCCGGAATGGGAAGAAAGAGCTCTGCCCATCGACCTGTGGCCACCGGTCGGCGGGCCGGGCGGGAGCGGAAGGAGAGTCACTCGGTGTTGGGTCAGACGCGGTTGAGTCCAGTGGCCCCGTAACACGCGCCGCCGTCCGGGGAAGGAGGGCGAAAAGCTCGCGGGAAAAGAAAAAGAAGGAGGACAAAAGCCGCGGGATTGAGAAGTGGGAATAGGACCGGGAGAGAAAATAAGGGTTTGTCCATAGTCGGGCCAATTAACGGAAAATTAGCGGGCGAACTTCGTCGCTGAAACGCCGTAATTGATTTTGGCGGAGGTTCCGCGTTCCGCGAATTTCAAAAATCGCGGAAGCTCGAAAATTGGAAAAGTTCGCTAATCCGAATAATTAATCCCTTAATTCGACGAAAATTAGTTCCGCGTTTTCTTCTGCAATTCTCGATCGGCAACTTCGAGAGTAATTACGAATTATCTTGCGAAGCGAAGCGAAGTTCGCGATTAAAAAAAAATGTTGAAAAATATCCTCAAGCAAGTTTGACGTGTTATTTATTTAATAACGTTCTGAAGAATCACTCGTAATTAAAGTGAGAAAACTCGTTGACAAAGTGGCTGAAATAAGTGCGAAAAAAATCTCAAGGCTCTTGTGAAGTTACCGATTTTTTTTTTATATCTCGAAAAAAAGGAGGATCTAGAAATTTTCTTTCTCACTGTGGACATGGCCTAAAGACAGAGCGAAAAAAGTCGAGGGGTGAAATGGATCTAAAGGGTGAAAAAGCGAGATATATAGAGGGCGGAAGGCAGGAGGTGACCTGCCTACAAGCGCCCCAGGCTCACCGGCCTCTATCGATTCGACACCGGCAACTTGTTGGCTACGCTAGGGAAGTAGCGAGCTCGGTCGCTCCTCTCTCGCTCACGCTCGCGTCGCCTCACCGCGGACGGACTATTTTACCGCGCTTCTCCTACATTTTTCACCCCGCCCCGCCGGTTCCTCCACAATTCTTCCTCTCACTCGTTTCCTCGTTTTCTCCTCACACCCCGTAGCCGCGTCTAGTTCTATCGTTCCCACGTTTCCCCTATCTCCTGCTTTATATCCCGAACCCCGGGCGTCCTTTTCACGCACTTTATTTTCCACTCGTGGGAATAAAAAAAAAGCGGGAGGAAAAAAAAATTGCCGGAACGGGAGACCGAAAAGAAAACAGCCCCAAATCGAATTTCCTCGGCGGAGGAAAAAATTCGAGTTTGCACTTTTAATTCACCGACTTTTTCGTAAGCTCAAATTCAAAAACCATTGTACAATCTCTTTTTTATTTTACTAGGCTAATCACACGCGCTGGCGCGCGTGCCTGAAAAACTTGCAAAAATCGACCCCAATTTTTTTTTCTTTTCAAAATATCGACTTTTAACCTATACCATCATTCTCAAGTCGCATATTCTACCCCCGAAAACACTGGTTATTAACCTTTTTTAATCGATTTTGAAAAAAATATTTTTGTGGCGACGAAATTTTTTTTTTTCTGTCAGAAATCGTAGATCTGGCTCCGACCGAAAATCGACTCAAATTTTTTTTCTTTTCAAGATATCGACTTTTAACCTATACCATCATTCTCAAGTCGCATATTCTACCCCCGAAAACACTGGTTATTAACCTTTTTTAATCGATTTTGAAAAAAATATTTTTTTGGCGACGAATTTTTTTTTTTGGTCAGAAATCGTAGATCTGGCTCCGGACCGAAAATCGCCCCCAATTTTTTTTCTTTTCAAAATATCGACTTTTAACCTATACCATCATTCTCAAGTCGCATATTCTACCCCCGAAAACACTGGTTATTAACCTTTTTTAATCGATTTTGAAAAAAATATTTTTTTGGCGACGAATTTTTTTTTTTTGTCAGAAATCGTAGATCTGGCTCCGGACCGAAAATCGACCCCAATTTTTTTTCTTTTCAAAATATCGACTTTTAACCTATACCATCATTCTCAAGTCGCATATTCTACCCCCGAAAACACTGGTTATTAACCTTTTTTAATCGATTTTGAAAAAAATATTTTTGTGGCGACGAAATTTTTTTTTTTTTCTGTCAGAAATCGTAGATCTGGCTCCGACCGAAAATCGACTCAAATTTTTTTTCTTTTCAAGATATCGACTTTTAACCTATACCATCATTCTCAAGTCGCATATTCTACCCCCGAAAACACTGGTTATTAACCTTTTTTAATCGATTTTGAAAAAAATATTTTTTTGGCGACGAATTTTTTTTTTTGGTCAGAAATCGTAGATCTGGCTCCGGACCGAAAATCGCCCCCAATTTTTTTTCTTTTCAAAATATCGACTTTTAACCTATACCATCATTCTCAAGTCGCATATTCTACCCCCGAAAACACTGGTTATTAACCTTTTTTAATCGATTTTGAAAAAAATATTTTTTTGGCGACGAATTTTTTTTTTTGGTCAGAAATCGTAGATCTGGCTCCGGACCGAAAATCGACCCCAATTTTTTTTCTTTTCAAGATATCGACTTTTAACCTATACCATCATTCTCAAGTCGCATATTCTACCCCCGAAAACACTGGTTATTAACCTTTTTTAATCGATTTTGAAAAAAATATTTTTTTGGCGACGAATTTTTTTTTTTTGTCAGAAATCGTAGATCTGGCTCCGGACCGAAAATCGACCCCAATTTTTTTTCTTTTCAAAATATCGACTTTTAACCTATACCATCATTCTCAAGTCGCATATTCTACCCCCGAAAACACTGGTTATTAACCTTTTTTAATCGATTTTGAAAAAAATATTTTTGCGGCGACGAAATTTTTTTTTTTTCTGTCAGAAATCGTAGATCTGGCTCCGGACCGAAAATCGACTCCAATTTTTTTTCTTTTCAAGATATCGACTTTTAACCTATACCATCATTCTCAAGTCGCATATTCTACCCCTGAAAACACTGGTTATTAACCTTTTTTAATCGATTTTGAAAAAAATATTTTTTTGGCGACGAATTTTTTTTTTTTTTGTCAGAAATCGTAGATCTGGCTCCGGACCGAAAATCGACCCCAATTTTTTTTCTTTTCAAAATATCGACTTTTAACCTATACCATCATTCTCAAGTCGCATATTCTACCCCCGAAAACACTGGTTATTAACCTTTTTTAATCGATTTTGAAAAAAATATTTTTTTGGCGACGAATTTTTTTTTTTTTTTTTGTCAGAAATCGTAGATCTGGCTCCGGACCGAAAATCGACCCCAATTTTTTTTCTTTTCAAAATATCGACTTTTAACCTATACCATAATTCTCAAGTCGCATATTCTACCCCCGAAAACACTGGTTATTAACCTTTTTTAATCGATTTTGAAAAAAATATTTTTTTGGCGACGAAAATTTTTTTTTTTCTGTCATAAATCGTAGATCCGGCTCCGGACCGAATATCGCCAAAATCGACCTCGGAAATTCTTATTTCAAAATATCACCTATAATAGGTTTAATCAATTTTGCGCTGCTGCGCTCTTATAAAGCTCTAAAAGGTTACGGGTGCTGCCCGCCTGTCCTCTTATGAATTTTTTTTAATTTGACACCAAACTGATTTTGTTTATCACGGACTTTCCTGGCAACCAATCACAGCTCTAATAGTTTGCTAACAATACTTTCCGTTACTCATGAACTTTTTAAAAGAGGGATTTTATTCGCCGGTGGATTTTTATTCCTCGACGGCTGTTCCGCGGTGATAAGTTTTTTTTCTCGTTCGAAATCGTGTCGTATCGATGCACCGAGGGTCGCGCGGCGTCAATGCGCGGCGAATTCCCGGAGGGGCGACAAAAAACGTACAGCGGGAGGGAGGGAATAGAATCACCGGGAGAATTCGTGTAAATCGAATTTCTATAAAAAGTGCGGTTATCGAAATTAACGGAGGCACGGAATTCGTTCCACCGGTCCAGGCGACTTTTTGCTCTGTCAGTTCCGTTCGGTCGGTCGGCTTATTTTTCGCTTTCACGGTGCGAATCCCGTGTAGACGCGACGGAACGAACGGTGGACACAGTATCGACGCTCTGTGTGCCGAGCCCGGACCGTCGCGCCCGCGTTAACGACGTCCAAATCGACGCATTTTTTTCGCGTCGTAAAAACGGGGAAAAATCGTTCAATAATGTAAATCGTTATTAACGTTTGCGCAGATGTGAGGGAATAAAAAACCTACAGAGACACGCGAAAAATCGAGATAAAATCGTGGAATTCCCCGAAACGTGCGTGGATGGTTCGCAGTTTGGAAAATATTTTTACGTAACAAAAGGGGAAAATAAAACGAAAAAAAAAACCAAAAACCGTTGGAGCATTAAAGAGAAAAATTCTCCGCCGCGTGGGCGAATATCCACTGGCCGCTCGGAGCGCGTGGGCGCGAGAAAATTATTCCCGTTTGTATCCCGCGAACCGACGGATTTGGGGCCGCGATGTGTGGGCGTCGAGGTAGCGAATCCCCAGTGCCTCGCTTGACCCATTTGGGTCACCTGAGTCCGAAGACAGCCGGGGACCTGTGATACGTCGCATAATCTATTAGAGCCACCTGCGATGAAACACGTTTTGGGATCCACCAATTTTTCCGTGGTTTCGAAAAAAATATCTTCTCTATTTTTTTCATCAGCCCCCGTAGATCCGACTACAGTGGATTTTGTGGATCGTGAATTTTTTACGGGAGGATCAACCAATTTTTACGTGGTTTTGAACAGATTATCTTCTCGATTTTTTATGTCGATAATATATTCGACTACGGTTGATTTTGTGGTTCATGAATTTTGTACCGGGGGATGAAGAATAATCGTTGAATGAACTGAAACGAACTGAGCTGAACTGAATCGAAGCGTTGAGTGGAAAATCGTTGAAACGCGAGACGAGAATCGCGCTCGCCGGTGGTTTAATGAACGAACTCGCGATTAAAGTAACGCGAGTTGTAAGCGGGAGAAATCGACGAGTAGCGTGGCGAGCAGTCGATACCCCAAGAACCGGGCGGAAACTCCGCTGTCTCGGGGCGCGAGGGGAGGCAAAGCGACCGCGGCGCCGGCTGGGAGTTTGAGTGGATAATGAGGAAACGACGGGGATGGTTTCGCGTGGCTTCGCACCTGGCACAGTGGCACCGCAGACAGCCGCCGCGTACTTACATAAATGCACAGTTCCAATGCACCTAACGTCGGTGGAACTCACCGCCAATATAGACCCAAGTTTCCGCGGGTGCACCTACAAACGCGTGTTCGTCGGTGTGCGGTGCTCGCGTTTGAAGCTCGATATCGCACTTGCACATTTTATACATTTGCCACACGAACCCGATAAGGAGAATAATTTAACGCGCGTTGCACGCGCCTCGTATCTTTTTACAATGTTGCGCGTTCGAGATCTTATCCCGTGGAAAATTGCTCGCTGATTGCAAATCGCGTGGAATATTTATATAACGAATATAAAAATAATCTATTCATAAGAAAAAATGGTGTTTCGTGTTTTTATATTCACTAATCGAAATTATTTATTTAAATACGCTTACCAGGTCGTCACTTCACTAAAATCGAAGTTACTTTTTTTTGGATCGGTCGAACCTGGACTTTCTACCCCCGTTCGAGAGAAAACTCTCTATAACGAAGAGAATGCCCGCAAGGCGGAACGCGCTATCTTCATTTCTGGATTTTTCACAGAATTTTAAAACTAAAAGTTGACTCTCGTTTTTCGCGGAAAAAAAATGTTCGATTTCGTAAAGTTTGAAAACCCTGTCCGATGGGAAATTTCCTGGTGATCCCTAAAAGCACCGTTGCTTGCCCAAAACATAGAAAATCCGTCGAAAAAACCGAAACAAATGATTTTTTATCTCTGGGAATATGCAATTGTTATGCCACGCCCTCCGAACTGTAAAAATACAGTAACACGATTGAAACTGCTGGTTAGCAACGAGTTGCAGACAACCCGATATCCAAGCAGAGAACGAATAACACGACGACAACAATACTTAGGTAGGTATATCGAAAATGCGAAATATTTCACCCGCTGATTTTTTGAACAGGCATTTTTGCAAGTATACAAATATTTTGAATATCTCATTTCTATTTTTCGCATACAAATTTGTCAATCCAAAGATACATTTTTATTCCTGCATTTACAACAACTTTTTTATTCGACCAGTCTTTTTCTATTCACAACAGAAACAATTTCGCTAAACGGATAAAACGAATGGCAAAAAAGAAATCGTCTCACGGATTGTGTTTTGTCTGTTTCAGATTGTCGGTCGTACAGTCTCCGGATTGCCTGGACAGTGTTGTGTACACGCCGTCGTGAACGTCGGGGGTATAAAGCTCTCGAGCGGCGCAACCCTCTCTCGAGGTCTCGAGGTCATCGGTCGTGACACACACGAGGGCCAACCGCGGGGAGCGCAAACTATTTGCCATCGAGCGGCGAACGAGCGGAGGACAGTGGGAGGAAAAGGGCCGCGCGCGAGACGCGGAGAGGCGAGGAACGGAAAGGGCAAGCGAGGAATGACCGAAGCTCGCGTTTACGCGTGGTTATGCCAAGCGCTGTTATCGACCGGGCATTAGCGAGACGTTACTGACAGACGGACGGCGTACGTATAGACTCGGCGTATCTGCCGTTACCCCCCCGGAGCACGTAGCACGTACGAGTTGAATCGGACTCTCGTGAATAACGAATATCCATCATTTCACCGGAGCACCTCTACCTACATAACGACGACGTCGTGGTAGCATAGATAATAACCGGCGTGTTCCGATACTTTAACATCCACCTGGCGGAATGGATTTTCCATGTGGGCAGCGTAAATCGTGTTAAATATTTCACGTCCACCGGGACAGACGGGCGGATTTAACCTTTTCGGCAGAAACTTCTAACCGCGCGTTCAGTCTGGAACGGAAGTTGGGCAAATTTTCACGAAATTTCGGAACTTGGAGTCGACTCTAGTGGGTCGAATTATACAATTTATCACAGAATTATACAACAAGTTTTCCAATGAGTAATATTTTACACGACAATGAATCGTCTGGCTGAATCGTAAACTTCCATTGGAACCGCGATTAATTGATTTGATCAAAAGTCTCGCAAATGGAGTCGGTAGACCGAGACGATTTATCTGATTAAAACAGACAAGAGGACAGAGTCGTGAATAAAAATTCAAATTTTTTGAATAAATAGAGAGAAAAAACTTGCCAGACAGCGGAAAAAATTGCACTGTCGAGAGTTGAAAATATGAAATATCAGATATTCAGCGAGACGCGGCGACACGTGGGAGAGAATAAAAGCGGAGTGGCGATATACACGAGGACATTGCGGAGCATAAGCCCCCGAGTCTCCGCAGTTGTTTTGCGCAAAAACGTGCTTTATTGTTCCGACATGAATCACCGTTCCATTGGGCCCTGTCGGGGGTGTCGCGCGCGGAAAAGCCTGGCGGGGCACACCTGTTACCAATCTTGCAGCTGCAGCGGCAGCAGCAGAAGCACCGGTAGCACCGGTAGCACCGGTGCCTAAGCGACTTCCGCGCTCGCCACGAGTATTACTATACGACACGGAGGAGAGCCGGGCGACACTCGCGAGCGAGACAAATGGAGCGTCACGATAGAGGCTTCGTTACTCGCACGATAAGTGATTTTAATCACGTAACCCGCGGTGCCCCGCGCGGCGCGATAAGAATATGACAGACCGCGTCGGATGAAATATCGTTTTTTTTTTCTTCGTTTTTTTTCCTTTTTTATTAACTTTTCCGCAGTTCATTTTGTCTGGCGCCGTTTGCCACTCGTATCTCGTATCTCTGTGACGGTTCGGAGTATTTCTCAATACTATATAAAAAAAAAAGATTCAAAGGGTGATAAAGGTTACGTGAACTGTAAACCGTGAAGCCTCCCCTTCTCTCCCTTTGCCTCTCTTACTCTTCATTGGGAGATTAATATTTGGCCGGAAGAGCGAAAAAAAGGGGGGAAGAAGGAAGAAGGAAGGAAAATAAATTGACGAGGCCCCGGAGCTCGGCGGTTATTGGCGGAGGTTCGAAAGAGATGAAACCCGGACGGCCGAGGGAAATGGCAAACGAGACAGATCGATGAAATACGCGCTCAGTGGCTGTAAATAATGCCGGAGAATGCGGGAGCGCTCGGTGGAAAATATGGCAAGAGCCGCCGCCGCCGCCGCCGAGCGCGCGGGAACCGCGCGAGGGCAACGCAGAGCCGCCGAGCGGAGAATAACGCGTGGGCCACGCGATGCAACGGCTGCTGATGCGGAATATGCACACAGGTGCATTTCCAGATAATACAACGGCCCGTGGCTCTGCGGTGGGATATACCCGGACACGCTGGATGCACGACAGGTGGACTGTGCTCAAATGTTTCGTCGAAATTTTCACCACCCCCCCGATCGCACTCGTCGCCGCGATAGCCCGAAATTTTGCGAAATAGAATTAGGACGACGCTAAACGGGGTCGAACGAATTTTTTCATCTTTTGAACTTGCTGAATGGTCGTGTGAAATTGTCGTGTGAAAGCAGGAATTTTGGAGCAAAAGAGTAAAAAGTTTTTGGGAATTTTACGAAAAAAAGAAAGTTATGAGAAAGTGGAACGGATTCTTTTTCTGAGAAGTTTCCACGTGGAAATCATTACAAAATGTGGAGGCCAGTTTTTTCGACAGGAGCACATTGCGCATTAATTATTTTTACTTCCTCGGAATTTTAGAGCAAAAGTGTTCAAAGTTTCTGGGAATTAGTAAAAAAAAAAAAAAAAAAAAAAAAAACAATTGGGAAAGTGGAACAGATTTTCTTTTTTCCGAGAAGTTTCCACGTGGAAATCATTACAAAATGTAGAGACCAATTTTTTTCGATGCGAGTAAATCGAGTCCATCAATTATTTTTACTTCCTCGGCTGATCCAATTTCAATGGCGTCATTTGTCAGGCAAACGTTTCAAGGCGGGTGGTGGTTAAACGATCGTAAATCGAATTTTATGTTTGCACTGATGCATGTTTGCCTGATTTACAGGCTGATGTATACGGGTCTCGATGGTCTCGGGCCCCGAGCTCGTGACACACACCACGCGAGGGGGGCGGCGAGGAGTGTGTACACTCTTCGCTGCTGATGCGAAAGCGTTTCGCGTGTGTGACACGCGGATGGAAAGCGCCGCACACACGTCGACCGCCGTGTGTAGAGTCGATCGCGTCGAGCCTCGCGGCCTCTCCAGAAGCAGTTACGTCGTCGATATCCCCCGCGTACCCGCCGCGCGACCCCTTCGAACCCTCCTTTCTTTTCCACTCGCGCGAGGTCTGAGCAAAGTCTCGCGCTCCTCCTCCCGCAACCCACTAGAGATCGGTCGAAAGTTCAAGAGGCGGTAGAACGTGTAAAGCCTTCGACGCGCCTATCCGCGACTCCGACACGCTCGCGAGAGCCGAGGGATGCACAGAAACTTTTTGAGAATGATGCATCGCACCCTTCGACGGCGACTCGATCGGATCGTTCATCGACGTTTTCGCGAAATCGTTTCTCACACTGACACCTCGGCTCGTCTCGTCCGACCATTTCTAATGCATTTTTTATTTTTCGTAGAGTAGAGCAGTGTCCACGGGCTTCTAAAAAGACGCCGAGTCATCTTTTTGTCGCGAAAAGCGTACTTACTGTCGCATTTTTATTAGGCCAAAAGACGGCATTAAAAAATTCTGCTGATTGCACACGGGAAATATTTTACCTTCATAAAAAGAATCCTCCAATTGCTTAGAAAAATAATTTCAGAAGATTTATTTCGTAGCCCAGTTCGACAACGCAAATATTTACTTTATTCTGTTCTTTCCACAGAGTTCAGGTGCATCGCTGGACCAAATTGGCTTCGCTGCGAAAGACTCAACTTTGAGTTTTCTCCTGACTCGGCCACGAGATTCCTGTATCAGGTAAAACGCTCATTGGCCTGAGATATTAAATTCGTTTAATCAGCAACTTCGATAACGCCGCGTTTTTTCCCTTCTTTCAGCTCACACGGCGCGGAAGTGAGACACGAGTGGCAGCTGCGACCCCCGGCCGGAAGTTCGTAGCTGTCGCGCCAAGATTTTCGAGCTCGTTACCCAGGCGGCCGTGGACAAGGCGCGGGGGCGCTGCGCGCGCGGGTCACGAGCGCGAGAAAATTAGAAGAGTCGAGGAGGAAGAGGAGGCTTTCCGGTCCGCCGGTCTCGTCCCGGAATCACCCCGGGCGTCCAGGCGTTAAGAAACTTTTCCACTAGCGACGGCGAACTCGCCGGGCCAATCCGGCGCCTCGAACGTTTGACTCCGCGCCGCTTTCGCCTCTCCTCCCGGTCTCTTCTATTTTTCTTCCCTACTTCCACCGTCGCCCCGTTGATCCCCTTTGACTCTTCCGCTCTCTCCTTCCTCTCCACGGGAGAGCGCGTAGACCCCTCGTGTATTTACTACTCCGTTGCACCTAATGGGATTCGACAATCCCTTTGCAAACTTTGACTTTTTATTCGCTACGACCGGGACCGAGAGAGCCACGATCTCTCGAGTACAAACGACCGGAGGAGCCCGAGTTAGACCCCCGCGGAATTTCTGTTTACTCGCTCCACTTTACGAGAAATCTGGGTGACACAAAGTTTTCGAGAATCTAAGTGGTCCATATTTTACCGTGGAAGAAGATATTTTTTTTTGTTTCATTACCGAGAAAATCCGTTGGTTCGAAGAGGACTCATCGTATTTTTTTTTTTTTTTTTTTTTTTTTTTTTTTTTTCAATAATCTTTTCCAGACCCTGTTCTATAGATCCAGAAGCCAACAATATCGAGCATTTTGGGTTTAATAACACCTGGTTTATTGGAAAGACGATTACCGCCGAGGACTCAAAACCATTTCGTACCAGCGAAATCGGAATCGGATTCTCGGATCAACGGAGCAACGAGTTAGGAGCCCCGCTGCCGGACGGATTTTCCGCGGGATTTGAAATGTGGGTTAAGGGACGCGTCGGAAGGGACACACGAAGTGCCGGGTTACCGTATCTTGGCGTTGAACTCACTGCTGGGAAGTACAACCGCTGCGCCTCTCGCGCAGTGCATTTGCATTCCCGTCATTACGTCCGAGAGCCGTACCAGCTTTTGGTCGAGTGAACTGGCGATTCCATTGTTGTTACGGTTATCCGATAATCCCATTCTCCTTCGGCTTCGCGTGGGACGCCGCCCGCCAGACGCGTATATACGTGTGACAAAGGGCCGGTTTCGAACCGCTGCGGCATTTACAGTAACGCGGGGCGTTGTTGTCCACGTCGCTTTCCAATGATGAAGTGCCCTTTGATGAAACACTTCTCCCAGAATTTACTGCGATGCGGCATCCCCGATATGTAGTAGGTACAGCATTTTTTTCAATGAAATTTATTTTTCGCGGTCCATCATTTTTTAAATGAAATTATTTTTCGCGTTACATCATTTTTTAAATGAAATTAGTTTTACGCGTTACATCATTTTTTAGACGAAATTAATTTTTACCGTTACATAAACATAATTTATTAATGAAATTAATTTTTCGCTCTGCACATACATAATTTTTTGAATGAAATTGATTTCATTTTTTATTACAAATTTCGTAAATGTTAACTCGGTGAACGATTAGAACCCGTACTAAAATTGCGCGCGAAATATTTGCAAGAAATGCTTCAAAGTCCGAATTTGAATAATTCTTTCGAGAACTAAACTGCGGATTTCGAGCAACAAAGCGGCACACTCGGGAAGAGTCACAAGGAGGAGAAGAAAGGACGGAGATTCGGTTGGTTCTCGCTTGAGTATGGAAACGGAAATTCGTGGTTCCATTGTTAGCCCCACGCGACCCTCCGAAGATGCGTTATAGTTATAACGGCACTGTGGAGGCGGTCAGACCGAGCCGGCGGACGGAGTGGAAGGTCTCTTTCCGCTCGGACAATCGAAAGCGCGACTGAAAGCTAAGAGGCCACGGACAGGACGACCAATTTTCGGTGGCTGCGGCGGCCGGAGGGACGTTAGTAATACCATTGGAGCGTAAGTGGCCCCGCCGTCGCTTCAACCGGGCAGAGCGGAGAAGTTCCGTTATTGTCGAGCGACGGACCAATCGCGAAGAAAGGGATGGAGAACGAGTTTCGACTCTGCCGAGAATTTGGCAGTCTAATCTCTCTGTAATGGTTAGTCAAGAAGCATTTATACGATTGTTTAATGTAAGGACAAAATGCTAGCAATTAAATATTTTTTTGTACTTTAAAACATTATCATCGTAAAATTAAATAATGATTCAAACCGAAAATACTTTTTAAAATAATTTAATTTCATAAAAAAGAATAATAAATAGGATATAAATAAGAATAATAAATATCCTATTTATTAAGAAGAATAATAAATCATAAATATCCTATTTATTATTCTTATTTCAGCACGATGGCGCACGTGCCGGAAGCACTTTTCGCCAAACCTCACAAATCTTTTCGCGACCTCAAAAATATTTTTTTTCTTCAAGATATCGACTTTTAATCTATACCATCGTTCTCAAGTCGCATATTCTACCCCCGAAAACATTGGTTACATACCTTTTTTAATCGATTTTGAAAAAAAAAAAAAAATGTGCGTGTTCTCTTTGTCAGAAATCATACATCCGTCTCCGGACCGAAAATCGCTAAAATCGATGCTCTCCGTTACTCATGAACTTTTAAAAAGAGGGATCAATTATTGTACTTTTGTACAATGATTGGGCGAAATTGGCTCGGCTCGCTCGAATTAAAAAGAGATAAATCTCAGGAAGATACAAATCTCGAGAACCACGGCCGAAGTTCGGGAGCCCCATTATCAATGTACTACGCGAATGATAATGGCAGACAGTGACGAAGCCATTATTCTCCCTCTCTCCTTCTGTTCTTTTTTTCTATCTCTCTCTTATTCTCGGTTTGCAGGTAAGGCGAGAGTCGCTGAGGAGCGAGATTGCGGAGTGAATAGCAGAAATAGAGACGACATTCGAAGATCCGCCGGGCAGAATTACCCGTTGAATAATGCAACGTGACCGGGGCTCTCGTCGCGCAGAGCCCGGAATTCAAGGAGAAGAAGGAGGAGGGGCGGGACGCTATCTGTGGATACTTTGGTAAAGAGTTCGCGCAATGCTACTAATTGGCGATCCGCGTGGTGACGGAAGGTAAGGTCCACAGCCACTGCATAGCTTCTACACACGTTCGCGCGAATTTCCATCGTCAAGACGTCTGCAACGTGTCGACCGTCGAGCTCGACGACCGTGGAACGAGAAAGGCTACACGCGAAGGGTCATGCGAAGGGCCATCGACAACAGCTGGACCGAACGCTTGTCGAGCGCCGAAGGGCAGAGGTGAAACAACCCTTGAGCCACCCTCGATGTGTCTGGTGCGTTTATTTTTGTTTGACCAGTGTTGACTGTAGGAAATAAATTGGGACACCGTAATTGCAATTTCGAGGAGAGCCAAATTATTACTCGGGCCGTTACTGCAACAAAAATGGGTCACTCCATTTTTTTCTTAACGGCGGTAAATTAAATCAGGATGGAAAATATCTTTTTCTCAATGAGTGCGATATCTCGCGTCGAGAGAGCCAAAAGAAAGAGGAAAAGATCGAAGGTTGGGAAGAATGAAAAAAGTGTGGAGGAGCTGAATCTGGAGATTGAAACTGGAGGACCGAATACGATTAAAAATTGATGGAATCCGCGATCTGTTCCACGTTGCGATTAAAAAAAAATCGATATCTCAGACGCTCGCGACTCGCCGATGGACGCAAATGAAGCTAGGAAATGTCACGAAGGAAATTGCAGGGAGGAAAATATCGACTTTGGAATTATTTATCTAGGAGATTGCGTCAGAATGCTTCTAGTGCGGTAATGACGATTCTTAGACCCCGCTGAGTAGATAAGTTACGAGGGTCGGTTATTAAATCGACTATGAGTCGGTTATAAATGGTCAAATGTCGATTATTGAGTCGAAAACTTTAATTAAATTTCTTATTATAATTTTCTGTGAAAAAAATTCATAAGTGAAAATATTTCAATACAATTTAATAACGTTCTTATAGCATTGTAAAATGAAAGTTTGAGGATCAGTCAGCCCTATAGAAATGTTCTATAACGGGGCCTCTTTCTATTACACTTTTTCACCAAATTCGGGGTGGACGCAGAGGAAATTCAGCGTCTTGAGAAATCCAACTTTAAATACAGCTGCGGGATTCCGATAATAACGCTCGCCATTGATGTAAACCGAAGAATTCCGTCTCATTATATTCGCATTAAAGTGGTTGTAAAACGCGAACCTAAATGGCAAGCGGATATTTCCAATACGCAGATGCTCGAGGGCCGATCGCTCGAGCCTTCTGGCCTTTACATCCGCAATTCTTCCGCTTCTTCGGCTTCGCAGACCGAAATAAATAATAGAGTGGAGCGTAATTGCTGAGAGTCTCAGAGTTTTCCTACTTCTCGGTATTTTTCACGTGGCATATTTTCATGTGCAGTAGAAATTTACGTGTTTCGGTCAGCCGGTCTGACAATAATATAACTTTTCGTCGCAAAACAGCGAAAGCCAGCAGCGCGTGTAAACCACCAATTCTACGAAATCCTGGAATAACAGTATAAAAATAAACAGGAAATATTTTTCGCGAGGTTCGTAAAATAAAATCGGATTTCCAGCTCCACCTGCGTTCCTTGCTTCCCAAGGAATTACCGGGAACCCACCGTTTTGTTGCCAAACAAAAAGCGCCGGGCGCCGCTTTTTAGCGCCGAAAAATTGAGCGACGCTCGCGTCAAAATCACAGCCCCGGAAAGAAGAGACTCGCTGTTACTCGAAACTATAATTCCTCCTGGATATACCGGGTAACCGGATTAAATGTAGCGTGTTTATTTTGGCACGAGGCCGCGGGTAGTGAGGGGAGGGCTCTCGGCGGTGGAAACGAGGAAACGGCCGAGAGGCGGGAACGGGAGAATAGCTCGCTGATTTAATCAGCAACAATCGCAGCGAAGGCCGGTTATTTACTCTGACGGTCGCGGCCGATACTGCGTGCGAGTTGCGAAGGCAATTAACGCTCGGCAATAATAAATTTTTCTCCCCCCACGTCGAGGCATTATGCTCTGTAAATTGACGATAAAGCCACGCTAAACACAGCACATTTTTCATCGATCGATTTATTTAAATAACTAAAGATTCGAGTTAATCGTTCTCTCACTCTCGCTCGCTATTTTTTTTCTTTTCATTTTCCATTTTATCGCCTCCGCGTTATTGAGTTCCGCCGCGACAAGGTCGTTCGTGTTGGAAAGTGGTGACCGTTCGCATGTGCCGGACCGGAAATACAAGTCGTTATTTCAAATAATATTAAGTCGTGTCATGCTCGAGAGTAGCTCGCTTCGTGGAAGTCACGAAAAAAATTATTGTATCGTTACGTTTGTGGAGTGGAGGAGAGAAAAAAAAATAGCCAACGGGTCTCGCACGTGTCACGAGGAAAAACTTGTAACCCCGAAGATTCTATCTCGCGGCGATATTAAACCCGTAAACCAGCGGGAATAAATTTCGTGCGAGGTTCACGCACTTCCCATAAACGCGAGGAAAAATATTGTTTCGTCGCGACGATAAAAATCGTATGTTTTCCTCGAATTTTTCGAGTCGCATTACAGTTTATAAACATCCCGCGGATACGAAAACGCGGTTACGCAAAATTTTTCATCGACCCAGCGCAACCAATGAAATTTTTTTCATGACAGTGACTCGCGTGCAGGCTGATGTAACAGCGGGATGGGCGGACGATATCAAAAGGGAGTTTCGCGAGGACATAAAGGGACATTTTTCATAAATTGAAAGCCCTGCGGCGCGCAGCAAGCGACTGCTGCATCAATTTGCCAGCGAAACGTCACGTGACGCACAAAAGATTCGCTGATTGACGATGAAATTCAATTTCGTTCCACCGCGGTAGAAATTTGCGCGACAGTGAGACAGCCGGGTTGAAGGAGGCAAAAAAAAACGTCGTCCGCCCGAGTGAATACAATTTTCGTGTAAATCGCGAGCGAAATATCGTCTCCTTTTTTCGCGCAGAGTGCTGCTTGGAAAGCTCGGGGGATATCTCGGGGGATGCTCCAAAGCCCCGAGCTCGGGTTTTTGCCCCGTCGTACACGTCGTCGTCGCAGGGGTTCAGCGCGGCCTTCGCACGCGTAAGAACCTATAGAACGTAATCCGTGGCCGGGTCGACGAAATTCGATTATCGAAACGAGCCCAATGAAATCCGGGAACCGCTGCGTCCTTCTCTTTGTTTTTCTCTATTTCTTCTTTCCCCTCTTCCTCTGTTGTCGAAAGAGGCGGATCGATAATCATCCTCGTCGGAGAGAAACATACGAAAAAAAGGAAAACATTTCGAAGCACGTGTAGTGCAACGTTGAAAAGATTGTCCAGTATTAATATAAAATAGTACGAAATTTTATTATTTTTGTTTCACGATGTTGACGAAATTCTGACTGTGTAATAATCTAACATTATTTTCTTTCCGTCCAGGAAATTCGTGAAACACGTTCGTCGTCTTGTTACCCGAGGCCGTTGAACTCCGCAAAATTCGCGAAGCCTCGCAAAGCAACGACAATGGAGAGGAAAGTCAATTAGCCGTGGCAAATCCACGTCTACCTGGAGTTCGAAGCCCCGTGCGGAATATCAAGAACAGGTCGCGCGATTTTGTGGACACGCCGGGCTGAATAATTCGTCGCGAAGAAACGAGGAGCGACAGGGATTCTTGTTAAGTGAAAAGGATCCATTAGTAGGCAGACGTTACATAGAAATTCACTCGGCTGAACTTTCTTCCGTCTGTGACTCGGAGTGGGATTTAACGGTCCGGTGTGAATGTGTCGCTGTCGGCCGGAAAATTTTCAACACCTCGTTTAATTGGATTTTTATTTCTGGAATCTTTTAGTCTCCGAGTACCGAAGAATTTACCAAAAAAAAAACACCCAAGAAAATGTCTAAATGGTGATAATCAGTGGCTGCTCAGACATTGACTGAAATTTATCTTAGCCACGCAAACTTAATTGATTCGATTCAAGCCAAAAAATGATTTCGCTCTAAAAATAAAATTCCTATCGCGAAGGAAAGTAATAAATAGCTCGCGAAGCGCACATTAACACGCAAAAGAGTTTCTCGAGCCGAAGGACGATTACCCAGTTGACTGGGACGTCCCGTGACCGAGAACTTGCAGCGCCGAGGAAGCGCGGCAGCTGCATGAGAAACACGTGATTGAATCACAACGTGTCACAGCAGCAGCCACTTGTTCAATATCCGGATCAAATTGAGTGTAATAGAAAAACGTGATATTCATGGCAGGCCAGATGCACGTGAAACCAGTCGGTAACCGCTCGAAACCGGCTCTCACCGAGCACACTTTAACATCTCTTTCTCTCTACACGCATTCTGCGTCGTTTATCAAGAGCCACGTAACCGCGAACAAGTAGAGAACCTGATGTAAAAATAAATCATCAAAGCGGAGTCGAACGTAACTTTGTGCAGAGACATTTTTTACTATTTATTTTCGACTCGAGACATTTCGCCTTCCACTCGCTGTTTTGTATTTACTACCCCAGTTGTCACTCCACTAAAATCGAGGTAACTTTTTTTTTTTATCGATCGAATCTGGATTTTCTTCCTTTGTCCGAGAGAAAATTCTATAACGAGAGAGAATGCCGCAAGGCGGGATGCGACATCATGATTTCCGAATTTTTCATCGAATTTTAAAGCCGAAAGTTACCTTGCGTTTTTCAGAAGAAAAAAAAATGTTTCGTTTTCGTAAAGTTTGAAAACCCTACCTGATGGGAAATTTTCTGCTGACTCCAAAAAGCATCGTTGCTTGCCCAAAAAATAGAAAATTTGTCGAGAAAAATTTGTCGATGGCGAAAAATGATTATTCAATCAAAAGAATTTTTAACACCAAAATTGATGACGCTCGACACGCGTAGATGAATAATGGAACGGCAAAGGTTCTTCACATGTCAAATTGACATCGGCACAATTTTTACACGCGGGCTTTCGTGTCTGGCTGAGATCCCAGAGGGGATGTCGGGTGCCTGTCCGCAACCCGAAGGCGGCGGGGGGGAGCGACAAGGGGACAGAGTGGGTTTTGCCGTTGGCGTGATCACGTAGCCCCGCGAGACAGCGGCGACGGTTGTCGAGGGTTGCGAGACTTTCGTACGGAAACCAAAGTAAGCCGTTATCGCGGCAAATCGGACGGAGCTCGCCGAGCGACTCGGCCGGATTGGCGTGCGCCGCAACTGTTTACTCGTCAGATCAGCCTATTTACACGTTAAATCGCTCGATGCGAAAGCTCGTACGTTACAATTTGATACGGCGGCGCCGAGTCGCGTGCAAAAACTCCGCCAAAAACTGTGCGCAACGACGGGCGAACGATAATAAAAATAGGGAGGAACGCGAAGCGGCGCAGGAAATGGGCGATGTAACGGAAGATTATCATTCATGCCTATTATTTCAGCCCGCGGGTTCTCCGGAAATATCCTCGTTCTATTATTCCAACCGAGACTCATCATTTTTATCGCGACTTTCAATTATTTTCGTAGAGCCCAAATTATTACAATTATTCCTAATATCTTTAGCGATCATTTTTATTTCATTCAATCTCTTGTGCTTTTTTAGAGGATTCATCATTTTTTTAATAAAGATTTCATCGTTTTTTTGTTGTTGTTAAAGTCTGCGGTTTTTCGACAGGATTTTTAAATGAGAAGCTTCTGGGGAAAAAATAACTGTGGGAATGAATTTCGTGTCGTGCGTCACGTTCGCACCGAGGTAGTTGAAGACGTCCCGCGGGAAAGTCGGGCTGTGTCGTTGGCCCAGATAGGCTTGCCGGTGGTTTGAAGTGAGTGAGGCACGAGGTTGCAGCGCGACGCTCGGAGAGAACGCCCGTGTTTGCCTCGCACCCGCGTAATGGCATTCGCAAACTCCCTGTCCGAAATTCGCGGGAGCTCGGCAGCCCCCCGACATTCTCGTATAAATACGCAAACAAGCTGTTTGGCCGCGCTGGCTCAAGGGTAGACCGTATTTGATTAAACCTATACCGAGTTCTCATTTCAGCTGTTTAATATGTACAGCTCTGGAGCGGCTCCTGATTCTCATTGACCGGTCGGAATGCGTTTGACCGTTTTATTATTAATCACTCGCCAATGGGAAATTAACATTCAAGCACTACAAAATTAAATGTTTTCGGAACTGCAATTGACCGACAGTCTCGCCCGCCTCTTGTAAATCGTTACGGTCTCAGAATTATTTTTGAAAAAACCAAGTTTCGTGGTCATTTATGCTATTAATTTAGCATTAAAAATTTGAAATCAAAATGGATATGAAAAAAATTCGATCAAGACGTGTTTAATCAAATCTTTTCTCTTGAAGAAAAACCCCTGCTTCGCAGACACTAAATTGAATGAAATATTGATACGGCAAAGTTTTCAGTCTGTTGGTGTGAGTATTTTTTTCTCTCTTTTTCCCGTGCTGTTTACGTGAGAGCAGCGAGGAGGAGTCTCGTAAAGCGAAGAGTTTGCGGATTAAAATTGCAGCGGGCTATCGCCGGACCCTCGTTTTTTTCGTTCCTCCGTCGTATAATCCAGACTTCACGTGCCTGGCTGAGCTATACTTTAGTAACGCGCGGAGGCAACGAGGCGGGCATACGGGCCGCGCATAGTCAGCCAAAACTTTCGATTGAACATAGCGCCGGCTGCTTCGTAACTTTTTTATTAGGATGAAGTGAAATCGCTGTGGAAGCGAGTGGCTCGTACTTTAGGTTAACGGTTTTCGGGGGTCCGAGAGGCGAAGGTTGAAGGACCAGCGGCGAAGGGATGACCGAGAGTGCTTCGTCGGGCGTTGAGGAGAGTGCGTAATGAATTTTACATGTCGACAGACACTTCACGAAGCAGCGGCCGCTCCGTTGCTTCGTGAAGTGCCCTCGTCGAGACCTACCTGGAATTAGGAAGCAGCTAAGCTGCACGAGTGAAAACAGTCGCTCGCTGGTCAGACGATTTTTCGTCAATATTGTTGGACAGGCTTTGATTTATTTCTCATGAATAGTGGAAATGAATAAAAATTTGAGGGCAGCAGAAAAATATAAAATCTGTCGTTGGAATCAGAAAAAAAATGTTTTCACGATTATACGATTCAAGTGTAAAAAATGAACTTCGTTATTGTGTTTGATTTATTTCTCACGAACAGTCGAAGCAAATAAAAATTCGAAGGCAGCAGAAAAATATAAAATTTATCGCTGAAATTAGAAAAAAAATGTATCCACGATTATGCAATTCAAGTGTAAAAAATTAACTTTGTTATCGTAAGATAATTGTTTAGTTAGATTATTGTAGCCAGTGTTAAACCCGGAATGTTCAACACCAACGAAATCGGATGTGTCTATAGCAGTGAGAATCTTCGTATTTAGTGTTATGGCGAGAAATCCCAGGAGAATCGCCGCGTAACTAATTCAGTTACGGGTGGCGTATGTGCACCCCGTGCGTCCGCCCTTACCCGGCAAACGAGACGGAATTATCGTTGGAGTTATATTTATTTCGGACATTATAATAATGCTTCTGCGGTGCAATATAATAATAGCAGCCACCCTCGGTCCCGGTGGAACGCGGTGTACCAAGAATAAACGCGTGGGGAGCGACCACCCTTTTATTGCGGAAATTTTACACTCGCTGAACACACTCGCGCACGTGAGAATGCGCCCGCCGCCTCCCTTACCGGCCTTTTTTCTCTCCCTTTTTATCTCTGTTATTATCCCCTTTTAATCACACCCGACGAAGAACAAGTGGAAACGCTTCGTTACTAGTGAGACGCATACGAGGATCTCTGCGTTACGTGAACGTTTCTATTTTTACTTTCTTGTCGCACACGAAGTTTATCAACATCCCCCAAGGAAATACAATTTATTTGAAAATGTATAAGAGATATAGAACTTTTGGCCGAAGTATATATAATAAACATATTTTTATCTATTTAAGATATATCTCAGATATATCACATTAAAATGTATCCAATGGATGTATGAAATATATATAGCAGATATAGAACCTTTGGCCGTTATATATAATGTATATAACTCATATATCTTGAATATACTTTATTTCCATAGGGGATTTTTATATTGCGATGCAAAAAAAACATTCACTGGTGGACAAATTTTTGTCCAAATTACTTTTTTTTTACTTATCACACAATTATATGACTAACAAAAAAAATTCTATGTATTTCTAATGATAAAAATTCGAAGTTAAAATGCCAAAATCTTCAATTTTATTTACAGTTGTCCCTTTCTGAGCTCCACAATCACCGGTATCTGCAGATAAATCTCTTCATCCACTGTTCGTCCGGATTCTACGGTTCGTTCCTGCGATACAAATCCACCGAGCTACGTCACGAGAGCTCGAGCGACCGCGTTAGCCGGGCCGAAAATTTGCAGGAGGAGTCGAAGGTAACGGGGTCAGACGGGATCGAAACAGGATGTGAAATATGTGTGTCATAAATAAACAGTGATAAATCCCGTCGCTGTACAGACACATTATCGGTTATCGATATCGATACCCACTTGATCGAATTAGAGCCGGTGGTATCTTTGCAAAGAGAGGGAAGGAAGGAAGGAGAGAAAAATCGCTGACCCAGATTCGTGCGAAGAATTTCTGGAAATTGAGAACGAACGAAGGGAAGAAGGGAAGAGAAAAGGGATTAGCCACGTGGGAACGCTCGCTATCCGACCGTACGGCGAACGTGAATCCGTTCGGCAGGAAAGATCGGACGGGAATTACGTGATTCGCCAATTGTGGATTTAGTTCACGTGTAGGTAAATACTATTAGACTGGCTTCGCTTGACCTTCCACCTGGCTATCACTTAAAACCCCCCTTTTTCCTCCCCTCGCTCGCGGCGCAAGATTATAGTTTAATTCGCTACCCTACCGTTGCAATTCTACCTCGTCCAACCTCTTATCTGAAATTAACTGCACGAATAATCGTGCGATATCCAAAGCATTTCATACACTCTCTAAGGGTTTAAGAAACGATTTTACGTTGCCTGTTGTCTTGAGTTGCATCGAAACGAAAATCTTCCCGTAAAAAGTTCATATCACAAAATCGAAAAAGTCGTAATTTTTTTCTGAATTAAGTGAAACGGTTTTTTCCGGGGTGCCTTTTAATTTAAATCGTACATGATTCTTTGGTAAGTAAAATCCCACTTTTTTAAATGGACTCGCATTTTTTTTTTCTTTTCTTATCGCGAAATTCCTAAATGTTTCAAAGGCCACATTTGTTTTTTTCCCCCCGACTAATTTCCATAAATTTGCATGAAAGACGTAACATTTTACATGTTCCCTATCGCCGGCATCGCGGGCGCACTAAACCCATTCAAGCAAAATACTCAAAGCGTGATCAAATTTAACGACTGCTTGAGGATTCTAGGGCACGCGTATCCTCGTTACTTATACGGGGGAGAAGGAGATGCGGACGCTGGAATGCCGAGGCACGTCTAGCGGTTAACAATTCAGAACGTCATTTCCGTCAGTGTCCCGGCGCCATTAAACTTCCACGGGACTTCCGTGCCCAGGCGTTTCCACCGAGATCGGTTACGCCGCCGCTCGCTACATTCACTAACTGCTGCACACTTTATACGCAAAAGGTGGGCGAGCTGCAACCAGATGTCACAGCAGACGTTTCTTTTATTATCCTTTTTCTTCTTTTCTGTTTCCCTTTCCCTCCTTTCGCTTTTACGACTCTTTTTATTTCTCGGATTTTTATTTTCCAGTACGATCGAGCAATAAATATGCATTTCCGAGGTTGCCCGCTGCAAACTGTCGCGAGGACTCTCGACAAACGGCGTCGTCGACACATTCGATGTAAAAAAAAAAACAGCGACCCGCGCGACGCTGCCAGTCGCGGAGGATGGAAATGTGAAGCAGTCGAGCACCTGTAGCAGCGGCAGCGCCGGGATCGACGAGTAACCTGGGTGAGGACTTTCGAATGATAACTCGTCCTGCTGAGGAAAAAAGACACCTTGAAGATTTTTGTTTTTTTTGCAGATGGTTCGAAATGACCCGGAATGAAGTATCCACATTTCATTGAAAGCCGCTCCGCACACGAGTTCGCCGAGTTAACGCGTGAGATTCAAGCGAAAGTAACGACGACCAAAGCGACGAGAGGCAGCAACGAGAGCCCATGATACACGCAGCTGAAGGTCCAAGGTGGGCGAAAACGGAACTTTTTCCACGACCGCGGCTCTGATTCTCCACGCGCTCCCGAGTGAGCCAATTAAGAGGAAAACTCGTCTTCCTCCTGTCCGTTCGCCTCTTTGACGAGAACGAGGGCTGCAGTCTTCGTGCAGTTAGCCGTGAGACCCGGAACGGCGTGTAATTGAAAGATAAACAAAAAGTCCGGCTCCCCGTCTCTTATCTCGTAATTTAATTTTCTCCCGGGTAAAACGACTCGAGAAACAGAAACAGAGAGAAAAAAAAAGGGTCACAGATTGATCTATTTAAACAACATTTTAAACGAAATCTCGCGACCGACATCAGAGACAGATAGAAAGATTCGAGCGTTTGGATTTTGCGAAGGGAAATTTGCAAAAAAGTGGATCGCCAATGTTGACCGCGTCGCCCTTTCCGATTCCGTTCCACACAAATTCGCGTTCATTTTTTTCCCCGCGCGCATTTTTGTTCTATTTCGCTTTTCCAGGTGGCTCGGCTTTGATCACTTTGAGTGCGCGTCCAGGCGTCCGCGCGTCACGCCCATCCGCGCGAGTCGCGCCGCAGCCCGAGCTGCCTCCTCTCGTTAACTCGTCCCGTTCGTTAGCACAATTTTCCCACGGTCCTCACGCGCCCTCGTGAGTGGAAAATGCGCGCGCGTTTCCCGAGCCCCCACAAAGGCCTTTTCCCGCTTCTGGAGCCTCCTCGAGATATTCCCCCCCGTCGTTACCCACCCGTTTCTCCACATGGCCCGCACCGTCGTTTACACTACCCGTCTTCGCGTTTGTGCGCGCGTTCCGTTAATTTTCCGGGACTCGCGTCGCTGAATTCCGCGCGCCGCGAGCGTGATAAACGCAAAACAATTGCCGCGGTTACGCGCGAGAAACTCCGCGCGAGAATTCGCGACTGCCGCTAAAAAACATTCTACAAAGTTTTGCCGCGACTGGAATTCGAAGAAAGCGTTGAAACGAGGCGAAAAACGTTCAGGCCACCCGCGACGAAAAATAGAAGCAAAAAGACGCGCTAGAGTGACAGCGAAATTTTACATTTAACATATTTATTTTTATCTTATGTTTCATTTTTATTCGTCAGTTAAAAAATGTAATTATTCGGCAAAGAAAAACTTATGAGTCGCCACTGAACCGAGCGCAAACGTAATCCGATAAACCGTGGCAATAATGTTCGAATTAGGGGGAATTTAACTCGATGGAGATGTAAATACGGCTGGCAAAGCATTCTGACTTTCTCAACTGCCTTTCCACGCGCCAGAGCTGCAAACAAAGTGTTTCTGCCATTCGAGTTTAACACACGGCTTTCATTTTTACTCGCCAGACAAAAAAATGTAATTATTCGGCAAAGAAAAACTTATAAGCTGCCACTGAACCGAGCGCAAACGTAATCCGACAAACCACCGCAATACTAGTCGAATTTGGGAGAATTTAACTCGGTAGAGATGTAACTACGGCCGGCAAATTGTTCTGATATTCTCAACCGCCTTTCCACGCTCCAGAGTTGCAAATAAAGTGTTTTTGCGATTCGAGTGTAACACACTGTTTTCATTTTTTCTCGCCAGTAAAAAAATGTAATTATTCGGCAAAGAAAAACTTATGAGCTGCCACTGAACCGAGCGCAAACGTAATCCGATAAACCGCCGCAATAGTAGTCGAATTTGGGGGAATTTAACTCGGTGGAGATGTAAATACGGCCGGCAAAGCGTTCTGACCTTCTTAACCGCTTTTCCACACTCCGGCGCTGTAAACAAAGTATTTTTGCCATTCGAGTTTAACACACGGGACACACGAGGGGTCTTTGTGCGAGAACGAGTTTGCATTTGCGTGCGCCGTGAGATTTCATTATTAATGCAAAAGGACTGGAGGTCGAGAGGCAGCTGGTGCGCTGGCCGCGTCTGCGCTGCTTCCTTCTTTGGTGAATTTCTCTCTCTCTCTCTCTCTCTCTCTCTCTCTCTCTCTCTCTCTCGCCTCTTCCGTCTAACCCGCTGCATAGTCCTCGGGCTACTTGACTGTGCAGCAGCGGCGGCAGCAGTGAGACTCGGAATACTTGAAAAAGTCGGTCCGCCGGTCCTTCCAGTCGTTATGTATACACTACTAACAAGAATACATAGTTCGCTGTATGTACTATATACGAGGGCCGCCCTCGCGATACGCTCCGGGTATATTCTTCCTCCCTCGCGCGGACAAAACTCACTCGGCAATTAATGACCCGGAAGGCAAAGAAGCAGCTCCCGGCCAACTGCGCTCACGCAAACATTTTTTTCCCCCCTCGCGCTTCTCGCTCTTTCTTGCCTCCGTCGCGCGCGCAGCATCTTTCCTGTTTTTGTTCCGCGCCTCTCTCAATGAAAGAGTAAACTTGGCCACCGCTTCGAGTGTATTCGCAATTAGCCCGACTTTTCTCTCATTAGCTGTTCGCTCGCCATGGAGTCGAGACATTGAAAATATATTTGTGGATATTTTTTTCGCTCGTTTTGGAGTCGACGAGCAACTGGAAATAAAAATTGGGTTGTCGTTGGGAATATTGGAACGACTCGGCAGAAAGTGACTTTTTGTAGGACTAGAAGTCTTTTGGTTCAAAGCGGAAATTACAGCGTGAGAAACATTTTTTATAACACGTCAAAATTGGTAAACGTGTAATTGAACGATCGTAAAAAATTGATAAAATGTAATTACGTGGCTCTGATGGAAAATGAAGCGACGGCTCGTCAATAGACACGGGGGTGTAACACGTAAACGCGAATTCTATCTGAAACCGAAGTGGATAATTCTCGCGTGCGCAAACAATTACGACGGCGGTGGCTGCAGCGTCGAGGGGCAACAGGGACACCGTAGATGCCAGTGATAGGTTCTGATCGTGCTGGTTGCATTAGTTCATGTTCCGAGAACGCGATCCCAGCCACGCGACCGGTCGAGCAAAATTATCGCATCCGCATTTTATCCTCCGTTGCAATGGTCACTGTAGCTCGGTCAATGTCAAGCTCAACCGTTTTTTGCTGTTACGTTCGACATTCGTAGTCCATGATCTTCTACTTTATTTGTCGAGATAAAAATTTAAATGCCAGAGCACCGTTTAAAATATTTTTCCGTAACATGATGACGGATTTTGGGCTGGAAATAAATTTGTCGCGATGCACATTCGTGAATTCATGAAATAATTTTAATTACGCCGATCTGTCAATATAGGGGTCGGAGAACCATGGACGCAGGGTCAAACGGTCACGGCATTGTCCAAGTCGCGCGCGAGTCGGTCCCTTAATTAACGCACCAACAACTAACACGGAAATACTTATGCAACCGCAGACACCGCGAACTACAAACACTGCAGACACAGCTTCAAACAATTGTTTGACCAACGTTACATCCGCATCAAACATGCGCATCGTTACGCCGGAAAAGTACAAACCCGCCGTCGCGTGTAGTGTATTTGAATGAATAAATATCCGGTAATTAACGAACTAGATTTTTAAAAATCCGTAGTGAAATAAACTTTTCTAAAGAAAAAGAAAAAATCCGTTGGATAAAAAAATTCTTTAAAATCCAATAAAATTGTATTTTCTCTCTTCAAAAAATCATTGGGTAAAATCGCTAGAAATCGTAGAGATCGATTTCAAAATTCTGTGAAAAATTCAGAAATCAAGATATCGCGTTTCGCCTTGCGGCATTCTCTTCGTTATAAGGTTTTCTCTCGAACTTGAACTAAATTAAAGACAAATTCGAGTGACAAAATCTTTACTTACACACGGAGAGAAGGATCTGATAAAATTTACCGGACGCGGTAGTAAAAATTACCAACGCGCCTGGTATTAAAAAGCCATAGCCGCCACCTGACGAACAGTACGAGAACTATGAGAATTTCTAACATATATATAATATTTTTTACCATGTTTCGTGGTAAAAATTCTCATCGTTCTAGTTCTTCTCGATAGATGGCGTCATATCTCCCCTCTACCGGAAATTTACAATACTTTTTACTAGAAATATGGTAAAAAGTATCAGATCCTTCTCTCCGTGCAGCACTAAAAATACTACAATCTTTCACCCCGAAAACCCACAGCACATCTTCACCCCGTTATCCTGTCACCCGTGTGTTTTGGACTTGAGACAGTGCCAAGTTTTCCCGGGCCGGGGGTAGCGAGCTCCCAGGTGGCGCCGTATTGTAATAACGTTCGTACAAGCGTGACGCGGTGTCTAGGCCGCGGCGAGCTTGAGCTCGTCGGGTGGCTCTGCGCGCGGCCTCGGAAATGTTCCCGCTGGACGGGAGGGTACGGTAGAGTTGCCCGGTTCCGGGAATTGCTTCCCATTGTTCCCATCAGCGCTACCAGCGGCACCCGGAAGCACACGGCTTACTTATCCTCGCGGAGGATTCGAACAATCCCGGTCAAAGACGCGCGCCACGGCGCTCGGAGAGTGGAAAACCCTCCTCGCGTCTCCCCGCCCCCTCCGTGACTAATGAGATTTTAACCCAAAAACAGAACGTCTCGTTCCATCCTCATCCCCCCCCCCGCCTCCCCGTCAGCCACCAAAACTTGGAACAGTTTGAACGAAATTTCCGGAGAACAATTATTCAGCCGCCAGAAGTCGGCAATTATGGGCGCGTCAGGAGCCGGAGAGATATATGAATATTCCTTTATTAATAATATAATTTCGCATTTCACGAAAAACCGAACAATTTAATTTGACAAATCGTGATTTAATTCGCGACTTCCGACATCTCGCTGCTCTCGCTGCTTCTGCTTCTTCTGCGATTGTCGGAACAAAAATTCAAAAAGTCAGTTTGATGCGATGAATACAATTTAAACATTTTTATTTTGCTTTGTTTTGCTCTCTTGTTTAATATTTCATTGTCCTAGTGTTTCAGGGAGGAAGGAAGGAAGGAAGAGAAGCACTCGATTTCTTCAGAATGCGCACATCGGATCATTACGAAGAGCCGGAGGGGTTCGCGAAATAGCAGGAAGTTGCGAGAAGCCCTCTCGGCGCCATATACTTTTCGGTCTTCTCTCGCGCGCGTCGGGGAGAAACACAAACAAGGCGGAAAGCCTCGGCGAAAGGTTTCGAAGCGGCGGCGCGGAGCCTCGGAAATCTCTCTCGGAGTTCTCTCCGCGAGTCAAATAGGCAAATACTTGAGTGAAAATAGTTATATGCAAATACATTATACTTATAAAGCGCGAGGCGCGTTAAAGGAGAACCAACAGTGCGAGCGCGGAAATTGAACACCGAAATTGGACACTTCGCAGTCTCTCCGCTTTAGCGTGTATGCCGCGTTGAAACGCAATTTCTCAAATTGACTTTTCGTTTGCCGTTGATTCTGTTGAATTAATTGCAATTATTTACACGACGAGAGACGACGCGAATCTTTTTCATTTTTCTCACTTCTTCCCTTCGAATCGATGTAACGGTCGTCGTTAGAATTAATGGGCGGTGCCAGTGGCGAAGTTGTTGAGATTGCAGAGTCTCACTGAACACTCGACAATCGAGACCATCGATGTATTTTCGTGGGCGGCCGAAGGCTTTGGCTTCGATCCAACCCGGTCTCTCCCTTATTGCGCGATTCTCCTGGTCTCTCCCTTCGTTCGTATCCCGTCGCCCCCGTCGCTTATTTCTCGCCGCACTTCTTCGCGGCCCGCGATGTCGCAGCCCCCCCGGAAGAGAACTCGTTACCGCGATATTCACCGCTTTATCGGGTTAACGGCGAGTTAAACTTTAACCGACCGAGTGCTGCTGCTCGGCTGTCTGCCGGAAGACGCGGGGAAGGGGAAACTTTCGAATTATCGAGTCTCGAGTTTGGAGCGCGCTGCTTTTGCGGGCTGCCTCGCTGTCACACGAGGCGACGCCTCTTCATCTTCTTCGTCCTCTTTAATTGAATCCACGCGAATCGAGTGTACGTTCTCGCGTTCGCCAAGACGTGGAATACTTTGCGAGATTAGAAAATAATTAACTGTAGAAACGGCGCCACTGGCGCCACTGGTTCCTCCTGAGATTCGTCTCTTCCGTGCGCAATTTTTTTTTTTTTTTTTCCAAGGAAAAAGAAAAATACAGACATTAAAATGTATTTATACCGCGATGAATCAAGTCGATAAGACTTCCTGAGTGAATTATAGGAAAAGAAATCGAAGAGGTGGTCCCGAGCGCGCGGAGACGACACCGACCCCTTTGGAAATCTACCCCCCAGAGACCCGGAGACGCCCACACATTCTGGAAACGTTTATCTCCTGTGCACTCGGTTGTATGCAATTTCTGCTCCGCTGGATTCGTCGGGCCAAGGTGAGACTCGAGCGAAAGCATAAATTGTATCCTAACGTTGGCAAAAAGGCCTCGTTCAATTCTTTTTACCGCGATCTGCGTTCGAAAATAAATCACTAATTCGTCAATTTTTCATTCTGATGATATTTAAAAAACAATAATTCGTCGTACAATCCACGAACGAGTAACGACAACGAATGCAGTCTTCAATCATGCGAACGCGAGGCGCCGCATTCCAGCATCACACCAGAAATAATGTAGTCCTCGCGTTCGTCCCGCTCCCACGCAGCCCCTGAATAATCCACATTCCCCGCGGATCGACGGGGATAAAGTTCACAGCAATAAGTCACGATTTTAGACAACCCCGCAAAAAGGCGCCGTGTATTTATATTCGGCACGTACCCGAATGGAATTGTCCTCGTCGAAATGTGAAAGTTCGCGCTCCCTTTCGTCCCGCGCTCGGACGGCCGAATGACGCATTTCCCCGGCACACTTCTCGCCGTCCACCTAGTTTTATCCGCAAATAAGACCCTTTTTGCATGATTAAATGACGATCGATCAGGCAATTAATAATCGAATATATATTTCATTTATCCGCAGGCGTCACGAAGTCGAGACAATTCATCACCAACCTGAGGTCACGTCTCTTCGCCTCGTTGCCGGTGGCACCGAGTCGCCTTTCAACCGCGCTTCGAGATTCAGAAGGCAAAAATACAGTAAGTTCTCAGATGTTCCATTCGCGCATCTAAACCAAGCAATTAGTAATAATTTCCATTCACACAACTGGATCAAGCGTCTTTGCCTCACGTGAATATACGCAATACCGAATGTTTCTCGCAATGCGGAGTTCAAACTTTCAAAACTACTGCTATATAATGGACCGATGTCCGTTCGACGAGTACACAGGCTCTTTTAGATCATCTTTGCCGACCGATTTCGACGAGTTTCACTTGATTTTCGAGAAATATTCGTAATCTCTTCGTCCGATTCGCTCAACTAACCAATTGGACGAACCAATTAACTGTCGAATTTATTTCCCCGCGCAGGTTCCACGTGGTCGTCGCAAACTTCCGACGTTTCGCCGTCAGCCAACGTGAAGGGTCACTTCACCCGACGTTCCAGCGTTTCCGGTGCGCCAACTTGCCAACTGCGCGCACCGCGGGAGTCAGCCCACGCCGCGAGTTCGCGCCCCACGCGCTCGCGCCCGGTAGCTTCACCGCGGCATTACAGAAGCGGAAAGTTCTCAGACTTCGCATCGCGGAAGGCGCGCGAGACGCGTCGCTCGTGCGGGGTGGAAGGTTCATCAGACATTCCAGCGAGCGCGAGGCTCTCGTGCGGAGACACGTGCCCGGGAACAAAGTGCCTTGTACGTCGTTGAGGCATAGCGGCGGTGGCAACGACGCTCAAGTCCCGACAACTGGGGCAGCGGCGCCCAGCAGCAGCCACGACCGCCGGGGGTGGTGTTATCGAGCGAGCGCGAAGGGGCATAGCCGGAGGGAGCGAGAAACGAGGACCGCGTAGGGTAGACACAGAGGTAACGACTGCCAAGGTAGGGAAAGGCAGAAGAAGAAGCGACCGCCGCTACACAGGTTGAAGGCGGGGAAGGGAACGACGATGTGGCTATAGGAAAATCGTGTAAGGCTACGAGTGTAGAGCCAAAGGGGATGGGAAAGGTTAGGTGCGTCGTCAGATTGTCAGCCAAGGTAAAGATTCCACGGAGGTATTCTATAATCTTGGGGCGGGTGGGAAGGGAAGGGCGGGAGGCAGACAAAGGAACGAGGAGCGCGAGGGCTGCAGTCGCGAGACTCTTTGCGCTGGAAGGAGACATGATTATGGCTTGGTGAGCGCGAGGGGAAGCTGAGGTTGCGCAGGGTTAGAGCGGGGTTAGTGCATCACAGGTTACCACTCAAGAGGTAGCAGCCAGTCAAAGGAAACTGCAGGCGCCAGGCTGAAGGTATTGGGAAAGTGGAAGGAAGGTTTGCGGATCGTCAGCGAAGAGGCGGGCGAAGGGAGGGAGGCTAAGGGGATGACGAGGAGCGGAGGGGTAGCCCTCGAGTCCCGTCAACCTTTTGCCCTCCTTCGCGGCGTCGGAAAGAAAAAACCCGAGCTGTGCGGCGACGGCGCTCGACACTCGCGGGTTTTTCTTTCCCGCTGTTTGTTGTCACGCCTTATCTTTGCTTTTGTCCGCTCGGTTATAGGTTGTTGGCTATAGTTTGACTTGTCAGGGCAACTTCGAAGTTGAAACTCTCGCGCTCCGACTCTATCTCCGTCGAACTGTTGAAGTACGATCAATTCAGATAACTCTTTTCGCCCCCCCCCCCCCCCTCCCTCCCCCGCTCGTCGTCGTCGCTGCCGTTTCTTTAACGCTGTTTCCACTTCCGACGAAAAAAGTTACCGGTGAGCGACTCGAAAGTGCAGTTGTCGGGCACCGTTTGTCATGTGTTTTTCCTCGGCCGGGAGATTTTTTTCTCGAGGATTGTGAAGGGATTTTCTCCGGACGCCTCGAATTCGCCCTCGAAGGGACTGCGGATTCTCTGGGTTATTAGCGCTTGGATTTTTTACAATCAACGACGAACTCGTCAAATTCGTCTGAGCTTCTTCATCGAACTAGCGAACGATGGATCACGAATCTGACGACGAAGAAAATCGCGAGCGACGATACACAACGCGGACGAAAATCGCGGCGCTAGGTCGAGACAGCCTTGAATTATTCAGTTCTTCCAATCAGTCGCGAAGTCGTCGCGCATCTCAGGCTCCACCGGGCAATCTGGGTCGAGTGTGTTTAACTGCCTCGCGTTACTTTGCATCGAGCGCGCGACGACGACGAGTCGCTCGTCGGGCGTTGCATCGCGTTCCACGCTTATTTCGTACTTTCCCGTGAACTCGCTGATTTCGCTTCGAGATTGAAGCTGTCGGGAAATCGTAACTCGTCAAATCGCTGGAAGCCGGCGGCAATCTTCGACGATTGCTTGTTATCGATGTTTTTTCTTATTACAAACAGCGAGTGCGACGCTTTCTGAGCTATTGGCGCGACTGCCAAGACGGCGGAATCCTTCGGGGACTGTCGAATGTTTCAAGTCTGAACCCGAAGCTTGGGAAGTTTTCACTCGCAAACTCCGGGGCGGGGCATAAATCGAGGGAACGTCTGGCGTCAGTTTGTTAGGTCGGAATTAGCTTAGGACGCAGCGAGGACTGCGCGCGAGGGTTCGTCGAATAATCGGGCGACACGAGGCGCACGAGAGGAACGATCAAGTTATTTCCAGAGTGATGAATTCACGGTTGATTTCACGGGCAAGCCGTTCGTCGCCGCTGTCGAAGCCCCTCGACGCCGCCGTTCCGTGGATGACGCCCTCGCGGTTCGCACCCCGTGCGTCCCCCGCCCCCTTCGCAGCAACGCCAACCTAATCCCCCGTGCGCGGCTCTTCGCTCCACGGCAACCTGTTGCCGTTTTTCTAACGAATCGGCCCCCTCGTTCGCGCTCTCCCTTTCTTACGCTCTCTCGACGAAAGAAGACTGAACGACGTGCCACTAATGACCCCGTGAGTCGTGTGAATCTTGAAGGAGCGAGAAAAAAAAATAACAACGTCTCGTCGGCTCCTCACGCGATCACTGATTGACGGGTGACGCCGGGGTTATTGAAAGAAAGGCAACAAAAACGATGGAGATGATTCGGAATTTTTCTTCGGCCCTAAACGTTGCTGATCGTTTAGTGGTCGGAGAATCGATTCCGTGGCATAGGACAAACTGTCGGGGTTCTCCGCTCGCTTGGGGGCCAATTTACGACGCACAAACTGCGCGAGGAGTCGTGACCGAGGTCCGAATCACGTCGCGTCGTTGGAGAGGAGAAACACATGTTTGTTTAGTTATTTATTTATTATACCAGTCCATACGCGCGCTTTGCGCGATTACCCCGTTGTTTGTTCACGAAAGTCGAGGTTACTTTTTTTGGATCGATCGAACCTGGATTTTCTTTCTTCGTTCGAGAGAAAACTCTATAACGAGGAGAATGCCGCAAGGGGGAACGCGATATCTTGACTTTTGAATTTTTCACCGAATTTTAAAGCCAAGAGTTGCCTTGCGGTTTTCACGAAAAAAAAAGTTTGGTTTCTTGAAGTTTGAAAACCCTATTCGATGGGAAATTTCCCGCTGACTCCGAAAAGCACCGTCGTTTGCCCGAAAAATAAAATATTCTACGAGAAAAACGCAAAAAATTATGTCTTTTTTTCTCTGCAAACATAATAATTAATATTATTATCCGCGCGCTTGAAAAAGTCAACACAAACGACGTTGACGAGCCGAAAACTTGTTGCCTTCTGTCCTAAACACTGCCGATCATTTTGTGACCGGATACGGGATCGATCCCATGACGTAAAACAAACCATCGCGGTTCTCCGCTCGCTCGGGGTCCGATTTACGACGTACAAACCGCCCGACGTCCGAATCACGTCGCGTCGTTGCCGGCGAGAGAAGCTAATGCCCGGAGGTGGAAGCAACGAGGAAGAAAAAGACGACAGACGCCGAGGAAGCGTGGCCGAACGAGCGGACCGAGGCTGCCACGAGGGGGTGAATCGGGGGCCGCGGATGATGTGTCGACCGGGCCGGGGGTGGAAGTGATCCACCGAGCCGAAACGTTATTACTCAGGCGAGAGAGTTGGCCGAGGGCCAGATTCAACAGATGCGAACAATCGCGGTTGGATCGCGCGCGAGCCCGAGGTGTTCGCGCGCGCGGCGGTGAACCGGGCCGAAATAAGTCAGTCGGGGGGAAACCGCGCGCAGGATTGAGTCCGCCGTCCCGGTGGTCTGACTAATCGCGTCTTCGCTGCTCGTGAATATACAGCCAGGCGAGAGAGAGACAGAGAGAGTGAGTGCCTTAATACCTACAGGTGCCCCCCACAGGTGCGCCAAATCCCCGCCGCTTAAGCCCGTTATTGTGAAAGTTATGCTGTAAATCCGGCGGATCTCTAGTTGAAAGGTGAAACATGGGGTAAAAACCTCATGGGTGGAGGTGGAAGGGTTTTAGTGGAATTAGAATAAGCTTCGAGGTTGCTCAAAGGATCTGTGTTCGCTAAGTCCTCGCGGTGGAAATTCTTGTTGCCGGCGCATTTGCGACGGGAAAATCTTGCTGCAAATCTGCGGGGCGAAAACGTCGCTCGTGTGGTCGTCCCGCGAGAGCGGCGAGGGATTTCGGGGCGGCCGGAAGGATCCATCGATCGCTGGTGAACCGGTTTTGTCTTATATTGTTCCAATCCAGCGATAGAGAGAGAGTGGAATTAGAATAAGCCTCGAGCTCGGAGGATCCGCGTGTGGCTGAGTCTCCTCGCTGCGAAATTCTCCTCGCGGACTCAGCTCGCGACGGGAAAATCTCGCGTCTCCCAATCTGCGCGCCGTAAAAGTCCGCAGCCGTGTCGCGCGGAGCTCCTGGGGATTTCACGGGGCAGCACGGGAGATTTATCGATCGGCCGTCAACGGTTTTGCTTTATATTGTTCCGTTCGAGGGAGAAGCGTTGAATGGCTATCGGTAATTTGGTCGAAGATGGGAAGGGAGCCAGACACTGTCGTGACCGTGGGGCGGACGACGTCGGAGCGCCGGGACGCCCCCGAGGCGCGGAGCTCCCTCTGCCTGTTTCGTCGGAGCTGCTTCTTCTTCTTCTTCTTCCTCCTCGTCTCGAGGCTTCGCGCGGCGTCGATCGAAAGACGAATGTGTCTGGCTCGGGCCGAGCCACTGATGAAGCCTCCACGTGGGGGAGGCAGGAAAGGACTCTCCCCTCCGGATAACCCCGGCTGTCTACCCTTATTCATTCTTTTCCTCCGCCGCTCGCAGTCAGACCCGTTTATCTTCTATTGGCCAGACCCCGGGAAACAACACCGACTACTCCGGCGAGGCAGCTTTATTAACTTTTCTACCCCCGTAGCCTCGACGTTTGGACAAGTTCGCGGTGGACGTGGACATTTTTCTATCGCAGTTTGTTGGTTTCTTTTTCTCTTGGGACTGTCGAGCCTGGCATTTTTACGAGAATTTGATGGTGCAAAATATTAATTTTGGAATTGGAATTTGGAATTAGAATTCCACAAGCGCAAAGAGGAAAGAAAATATTCGCATTGATTAATTCGGCTGCAGAAAAACTTTTCGTGATTGTTACATTTTTATCGAGGCAAACGTTTTAATGCGCGAACTGATCCGTTTAATTTTTTGATTTTCAGACGCAGACGCAGAGCTGTAAATCGTCATTAGCTCAAGAAACATGTTACAGTACGTTTTGTTTTGCAGGTGCGATTTAATAATAGTAGCATGCGGCGATCATAAAACGATGTGTGCACTTTCGATTAGCTGCACAGATATCTAATTCTCAATAAAAAAAGATGGACGATTCCATCTTTTCCAGGATTCTCAATAAAAAAAATGAACGAACGAATTCTTTCCATTTTTTCAGAAGTATTGGTTTTATAATAATTATAAAACCAATCGCACCATCCACTTTCTTTCTAAAACATTCGGCGATCTACAACTCTGAACAGGAGTGATTTTCCCCGGAGCCAAAAGTACGAGGGACAACGTCAGGCTGATCAGGAGTCAAGACGGGAATTTCGGGCGTCACGATGCGTAGCTCGTTGCGGGGCTACGAGATCCGTGAGCCCAGGAGAGACGGCGCACGCATCGCGCCTCGCGCTAAATGATCGACCATTACGCGCGTACGTGACCGCCGGGCGCATCGCGCACACGCGGACCGCGACAGAAGTCACCTGCACGACTCGGGACTCAGCGTTTTACGAGCTCCCTGCGCGCCCGTGAAAAGCCCGGGAGTCCGTGCGACGCTGTTCGCCGTCGCCGCGGGCCCGAGAATATAAGTCACACCCCGGGGGAGCCGCCCGAGAACTCCGGCAAGGTATAACCCACATCTTTGTATTATAAAGCGCGACGAAAATAGGGAGCGAGAAGGAAGAAAAAAGCGTGGAACGACGAAGCGATAACGTCACAGAAATAGCTTCGCGCTCCGATAGTTTCGCCTCGTTTCTTCCTCCTCCTCGTTTTTTTTTTTTCATTACTTCTGTAAAAAATGTATTATTCATAAAATTAAATTCTTCCGCGGTCTTTCCGCGGCGAAGAAAAAGGAGGATAGGATATTAAAATTGTCGAGCTGTTCTTTTCCACCGGAATTGCCGCACGTTGCGACGGCCTCGCCACTCTTTCTCTCTCTCTCTCTCTCCCTCTCTCTTTCTCTTTCTCGTCTCGCGCGTGAGAAAGGAAAGCTCGCGCAAAAGGCGAGTCGCGAGGTAAAGGAATAAAAACACAAAGGCCGAGGGTGCGAGCGGAAGAAGAGGAATATCGTTCAAAGAGTATATCGAGCACATTTCTACGTGCCGCGAGAAGCTGTTTCCCCTCCCCGCGTCCGCCACCCCCGAGGGCGGCGCACATTGTTGAGATATCGGTGAAGGAGCTTGCGTGAGCCGCTCGCGTGGTGCAGCAGAAGCTGTTTGCATGATCGATTCTTCCTTTGTGAATTTTCATAGCGCGTAGCAGCGACGAACGGCGAAAGAAAATGATACCCCACGGGATCTTTCGCGATTCTCTCGCCTTTTACCGTCGACCAATCTTCCCACGGCGTAATTCGCACTGTTTTTCTTGGACGTCGGAGAAAATCAAGACGCGCAGCTCGATTTTTATTTGTCTCAATTCTAATTCCTCGTTGTTGCAGATTCGCGCAAACGGATCGAGGGAACGAAGCGGGGAGGAATGTGGAAGGAGGCGGCCAAGGAGCGGAATCCGATCTCGAATTTTCCGATCCATGGGGAATGCCAGTCGAGGCGAGCGAGAGGGAGGCAGAGGGAGAGAGAGAGAGAGAGGGCTGAGCCAATCGAAGCAGGAACTAGCGCCAAAGTACGTAATTGCTTCCGTGGAATGCACTCGGCTGCCTCCCGCTCTCGTCCAACGTCGCTGCTGGCTCGTAGTGCACACAGAGAGATAAGCAGACTCCCCGTGGCGATCTGCATGCCTCGATAATGCAGTTCCCGATGCTGTTGCTTTCCTCAGGAATCCTAATTCCGAATGAGGAGAGGCTTCGAGCCGGCGTCATAACTCGGACAGTGGGAGAAAAATCGCAATTGCTAAACGACGGAAATATTTTTTGGTTGCAGCGACGATGTTTTAAATTACGGTAACCGCAAGATATTCATCACAGTTATTGAACAATTGATTACGAAAAATAATCACGAGGTCTAAAAATGAACAGTCGTTTCTTTGCAGTTACCAGAACTCGCGATTTCCAGGCGCGCGATCGAAAAATGCCTGGAAGCATTTTCGAGGACGCAACGTCGACGAGGAACAGCTGCAAAACGAGTAGCGGCGTAGCCGTCGCCGCGCTAACCAGAGGCAATCGATTCCGGGTACGCGGATGAATAAATAAGTAAATAAAAACCGGATCGTACATCGGGCCCGCAGTGCTCGCGACACATCGCTGCGGAAGCGTCTTGCGTTCGACGGAATATTCATAAAACCCGGATATGGAGTCCCGCGGGAAGATAGAGACGTCGTGGCGGTGACGGTTCGCGTGAGCGGAGAGAAAAGCGGCCGGGGGCGGGGGGGTGGGTGCGTCGAGAGGCAACTCGAGGAGTTTTCCGAGCGCTCGCGACGTTCGATCTTCGAATAACTGAAGGCTGCTCGATGCTCGCGAGCGTCGTCGTTTTCTCAGTGATTGAATGCAAAAAAGTAAAGCTGCTTCTGGCGGCGGTGCGAGTGACGGCGCCGCGGGGCGGGACGACGGGGGCTTCAGATACGGGTGAAGTTCGATCGGCGAGAGCGGAGATTACCGGAATGCCGAAGGTTGGGCGACTAGCGAGAGAGTGAGAGAGATAGAGGGGCGGCCGAGGGGATGAAGCTGTTTCTGGGTGGCGCGTAGTAATTCGCCAGGCAATTCCCCTCCGGGATAGTAGCGACGGATAACGAAGCTCGGAAATGATAAAATGCTTATCCCCCTAGTTACCCCGGGCGCGCTCGTGGAGGGCGGGAAAAAGTGACGACAAAATTGGCCCCGAATAAGCTGCGAATTGTGCGAAACTTGGCGCGTGTTTTCGAAGATATTTGTTTTTGTCTCGTTGTCATTCGCGAGCAGCCGTTGTCGCCGTGTCCACGTGATATATGTCTTGTTAACGAACAACTCGGAACTACGGGAAAAGAGCGGTCGGCTTGGACAGTGAACCGTTATGAAAGTTGATTACAGAGTTAGCCGGATATCGCGAGAATAACTTTTAATGGTTGCGGACCGTCATTGGCTCTTATCATTTTTGCCATTTTGTGACCAAGTTTCCACGATAACATGCCAACGGCTTCGGTGTCCGCGCTTGATGGTTATCGGAGTAGCGAAGTTCCCGCTGCAATTTTTGTTTTAATTAAAAAGGTCAGTGCGGCGGCCTCGCGGAAGGTCAGCAGCAACCATGCATTTTTTTTCTCCCGCGCAGCGACTGCGCCTCGCGACGCTGTCGAGCTTTTCGCCTCAACTTATTTCCGGTAAGCCCGTAATTCCGCGCGCCGTATAACGAAGCCTCGGAAATGATAAAACGCGTTTACGAGCTGAGTCAGAAATGAGGGAGAGCACGCGCGCGCGCCGCAAGGTTTTCCCTCGTGTAACTACATGGATACTTGGTTAAACCTGAGGCTTAGTCTCACCCTCGCTCGGATTACTTCGACTACGCGAGAGGAACGTACGGCGCCCGCGTTCGTCTCGTCGGACCGAGTTTCGCGCGGGTCAGCCGACCGAGTTATTCTTAAAGCGGCGCGTTAAACGACCGAGTCAACGGACGCACGCACGATGCTTGTCTCGTCTGTGCCGCGGTCGCTGCGAGCAATACGCGAAGATTCGCCGGTTGCGAATCTTCGTTTCGATCCGCTGAGAAAAATTCGTGGGATAAAACGTCGAGCGTAGAGAGTGAATTCTGTATATTGATTTTTTGCTGCCATCATTTAATCGCTGGTTACGTTATTATAATTTTTTCTAGGGGAGCCACAAGATCGTTTTGCGAAATTTACCACCGAGTTATTCTTAAAGCGGCGGATTAAACGACCGAGTCAACAGACGCGTGCACGACTCTCGTTTCGTCAGCGCCGCGGTTGTTGCGAGCAATATGTGAAGATTTACCGGTTGCGAATTTTCGTTTCGATCCGCTGTGTATTAAGTTTCTGCTGCCACAATTTAGTTGCTGGGTACATAATTATTTCTTTTTTTCTAGGGGAGCCACAGGATCGTCTTACGAAATTTATCAGCCCGCAACACTCGTGTCCTCGCTCCACCGGCCGGAAAGGACCCCGAGGATCGACGAGTGCGCGCCACGGATTTACAATTTCCTCGGGCTGTGCGTGAGCCGCAGGACACGTGGATCGACGATCCCTTGACACGCGACGCACCGCGACTTAGGACTCGGCTTATCGCTAATTCCTGCGTCACGATTTATATCCATCGTCCCGACGTGGCTCGAGGTCGTCATCGGAAGCGAAGAGTTTTCGTTGTAAGGTCAACAGAGTCGGCGCTATCCGACGATCCCGCGATTCGCAGACGGCGGAATTATCAAGCGTTTTTCTGAAGTTTCAGCTAGCTGTAAAAGTGTCAAAAACGCTAATTCTCTGCAAATACCGTAGCGTCAAATGTTTTTCGTCATCGCTGCAGTGAACGAAAAATCGAACTGCACTGACAATATGTTTCGATCGTTTCTGACATATCAGCTCCGGTGTAAAAGCGTCAAAAACCATCATTCGACGCAAATACACAAGATCCATGCGCTAAAAGTTGTCTGAGCGGAATTATCAAGCGTTAACAGAATCGTCGTTAAAATTTAACCGGCCCGCGCGAAAGTAATTATATTCTCGCCCCTTGTAACGGCCTAAAAATAATATTTCCCGCGGGGCTCGCTAATACGGCGAGGCTTAATTATTTCTCGTTAATTTTATATCCACCCCCCCGTCGATACACGACGAGCGGGGGCCGCAACAACACGGCGTGTGTTTGCCTAAAATTATTGCTCGAGGGTGCCACGCGAGGCAATAATTGCGGACGGCGCCGATGGCTCGCGACGATTTCGAAACGAAACCGCGTCGTCCTTCGTGGAAAACCTCATTAAGCCGGGAATGGATATTACGCTCCCCGTCGTCGTTACTCTTTGTCGTGCCGCGCGTCCCCGATGCATGTAGCACGTCGGATTGGATTTACCGCGGGGGGAGCCTCCCGCGAGCGCGCGACTCCGGCAAAGGGATGATGCGCGACGCGCGCGTTGTTATCCTCCTCGGCCCCCAGGCCGGAGCGCGGCGAGAGGCTCGCGTGGCCTTCCTGGGCTCTGCGCACAGTCTGTCGCTCTCGACCTTGGGTTGCTTCGTTATTGATGCGCCGTTCCCGTGTGCCTTATACGACCGCGCCGCCCTTCGGCCTAAGCCCGGTTAATCCAGAACAAGCTGGCCTCGGGTTTACACCGAGACTTTTCGCCGACAAAGTGGCCACCGGAAGTTGGCCGAATGTTTTCGAAGAAACCTCTTGGAGATTTTTCTTGGTGCGAAAAAAAAAATCAGCAAGTAGGTTTGCAGATTTTCTACAGTTGTGGCGTTGCTACCGAAAATTAAGTTTCATGCGAAAATTAATCTCCATTGGTTTTCCATATTGCTGGAAAAATTTGAAGAAATTCGTCGACGGAAGTTGGGGAGAAAATTTCGGAAAAACATCTTGAATATTTTTCTTTCTGCAAAAAAAAAATCAGCAAGTAGGATTGCAGATTTTTCATAGCTACGAAGTTGTTACCGAAAATTATGTTTCACGCTGAAATTCATCTCTATTGCTTTTTCCACATTGCAGGAAAACTTCGACGAAGTAAGCGCGACAGAAAAAAAAGTGAAGAATTACCGAAAAGTATCGCAAAAACGACTCTCCAGCCCGGGCCAACGTGGTCGCCTGCGAAACGAGCGCGGAGCTCGCGAATTAATTAATCTCCAACCCGCAGCTAATTCTAACGAAGCAAACGGGAAGCCAATGCCCCGAGGGTTGACGCGAGCATCACTACTGTTCGCCTTCATCATCGGCGATACGCGACTCCGCCGTGCGCGGGGCTACAACGCCCACCCGTCTCGTCTCCCCGCGTCTGTATCCCCGTCGCAGAACACGAGGATCGTAAAGCAAACCTGGCCAACGATACCCGCGGCATCGAGCACAGAGGAGGAGGCTGCCCCGAGTTCAAGGCCGTCGGGGTTCGAGGGTCAAACCCGTGTGAGTATATTTCCTGGCGCTGAACGCCAGCCGATAGCCCATTCGATTTGTCCCCCAACGATTTATATTTAGAAGACCCTTTTCCACTTCATCCCCATCGTCCACTTCGTCCACTTCATTCATTCGATCTATCTCCAGCGTTCATCTCAACGAACCCCTCAACAACAACTACAAAAAAACCACCGCCCAAAACCAGCCAAAATCGACTCACCCTCGTTCTCGTTGTTCCCGATCAGTATCTCCGTGTTCTCAAAGTCCCCCTCCTTGAGCATATCGATCGGGTGCTTCGGCAGGAAGACCCCGTCGATCGTGGGCGCCGACGGGAAGCCCAGAATGCCCCAGTAACTGTTCCACTGTTGCACCGATATGGACTTGGCGTCGACGGATCTCATGCAGGCCATCACGCGCGCCGGATTCTCCGAAAGCATCGTCGAGTTGCAGCCGCAATCGTCGACGAGTACGCGGCCGACCTCGTGGGCCTTCTCGCCGGACATGAAGCTCCAAGGCGCGTTGAGAGTACCACTCTGAAGGATTCCGCGCTTCACCAAACCGCGGGTCACCGGGGAAATAAGATGCAGGGACACGGAGCCGCCACCCGCGGACTCTCCGAAAATCGTGATGGCCTCGGGATCGCCACCAAAGGCTGCCGCGTTGTCACGAAGCCACCGCAGCGCCAAAGCCTGGTCCCAAAGTCCCATATTACCCGGAGCTTCCTCAGTGTTTCCAAAATGCTTGTTGAGATACAGAAAGCCAAAAGCCCCGACTCGGTACTGCATCGAGGCGACGATGACGTTGCTGGTCGCGGCCATAAGATCGGCGTCGTAGACGTCGAGCGTGGCGGTGCCGCTCATGTAGCCGCCTCCGTAGATCCACACGAGCATCGGCATCCCGCCGTTCTCGGAAACAGGTGGTTCGCTGCCCTTGTGCCGCAGCCGCAGCTTCTGCGGCACCCAGACGTTCAGGTAGAGGCAGTCCTCGGATATGTTGGTGTTCGGGTTCCACATCTCCTCGCCCTCGAAGCCCGGGAAGTACTCGTAGCGCTCCTGGTAGCAGCTGTTGGGGAGATTCGTGGCGTTGAGGACCCCGTGCCATGGCTCGATCGGCAGCGGCTTGCGGAAGCGCAGGGGGCCGATCGGCGGCTTCGCGAAGGGGATACCGTAGAAAACGTGGACCTCGTGGTCGAGGACCGTGCGGGAGAGGCCGCGGACCAGGCCCGACGTCGTTTCCACGACCAGGGGATCCGAGCGGGTGACTCGGTTTCCCGCTCGCGCCGTCGTTAGGGCCAGGATCAACATGAGGGCAACCTTGAAACTCATGGCTGGTGGTTTTTCTGCCTTGAGGCCGTTGAAGATTTAGGAGACGAATGGATGGATTTTCCACGTAAGTTTTCGGTAACTTTAGCTCGTGTTTAACTTTGAATTCAATGCGTCGGTGATTCTTTTCTGTGTTTTTTTTTTCTTTTTTCTTCTCAGAAGTTGTGCCAGGCGAATCGAAGCGGAGACTCGCAGCCTTTTCCTCCGGCTTCGCGCGCCCCGTGGGTTTTCGCTTTCTCGCGTGAAGTCAAAGGCCTTTGTGCCGCGACTGAAAGCGTCGAGCGCGCGAGGGGCCGAGTTCTCACTTTCGGATTCAGCAGCCGGCGACTCAACAAGTTACTCGGCCGGCTTCGAGCTCCGACATCGGCGAGCCGCTGAATTCCTCGACTATGTTTAGAGCCGCTCGCGAGTCCGCATTGAGGTGAGCGAGTTGTTGTGCGGACGGGGGAATTGGGCGGGGGGTCTCGGTCAATGCGGGCTGGATTGGGTTCTTGATTGAGAGTTCGGTGGGGTTTTTGCGGTCGAAAGAATTTTTAATCGAAGTTTCTTTTACTGGTCGTCCCTATATTTTTTTGCAAGGGTATTTTATTTATTTATTTCATTTGTTGGGATCGACCCTGTCTTCTTTCTCTTTAAGCCTGGACGTCACGTCGGTTTTTCGGCAACGAAACTCCTCGTCCACCCTGATTAAACCCTCGGGACTGTCGCGACTGTCCGACCAAACTCCGCCTTATCCACTTCCACTGTTTTTACTTTTCCCGCTCGGACGTCGCCGCAGCACCTGCCCGGCCTCCCGAACACCCTCGACCCTCACTTCCACCCCCCGCGAGTTTTCTTATCCACAACAACAACGCGCCCGGCGAGCGCGAACGAGGCTGACGAAAACTTCACCACTGAGACACTAACGAGAATAAATGTAAAATAACTTCGCACTCCCCGAACGTCGCGAGGGTAGAGAGGGAGACAGAGAGAGAGGCGAATTCCAGCCTCGACTGCGGGGCCTTTGAGAGCGCAAAATTGAGTCACCGAATTTCCCAATCGAAATAATCACGAGTTCGAGCGCTAATTTTTCGTCTCACTGCCCTCTTTTCGCACCACCGAAAATTCGCGATCTCAGTAATTTTGTATCATTCTTTGCATCATTTTTCTTGTTTTACTGAAACGTAGAACGCTTGGGTATCATTTTGTTGATTAAATATCCGGCGTTTGCAGGTGAGGAGTCGACGAAACACACGCGATTGGCTGTCACGGGAAGAGAGATCGGGAGGTTTCGCGTGGCGGCCGACATGCCGCGATGCACGAGGTCGACTGGACGAAGGGAACGTCGCGGAGGAGGCGAGAGCGCGGCGGCGGCGGCGGCGGCGGCAGCGGCGGTGCAGGTGCCGGCGGGGGCCTATGCGGACGCGTCGGCGTCAGTTGCGACGGCGGCGGCGGCGGCGCACGCCTCCTCCGCGGAATATCCGCGCCGCGACGCCCGGCACGCACCCACAATGTACCATCAACTACTCATAACTTCGAGGAGGCGACGCGCGGTATATCTGTAGGGCGCGCGGCTGTTACCCGCGGCCACAATTCCTACTCACGTGCATTGTCATATCGGTTTCGATCGTAACTCAATCTAGCGTCTGCCGCGGGTACCGCGAGCACAAGTAATTGCGACGACATCTAAATCATCTTTTCCGATTAAAGGGACGGCCGGACGATCACGAAAGTTTCGTAGCGGAAAATTGCGATTGTTAAGTGGGAAAAAATACCACTGGTTAGATCTTTTAAAATGTAGGGGGGGGGGGTGTTTTTTTGTTTTGGTTTAGGTTTCTTGAAATTTGATGCAAAAGAAAAGCTTTTGTCGTTGGGGCGTAAAAAGCGGGTGGTCAAGGAAATTTCGCGGGTGAAAATTGCGGATGTTAAGTGGGAAAAAAATACCGCTTGGCTGACCTTTTAAAAAATTTGGGGCGCGGGGATATTTTTGATTCTTATTTGGGACAATAAAAAGAAATATTGGATCTACTGGACAGGAAATTTTTCATCAGATTCTTTTACGTTTTTATTTATCTTGTAAATGGTTCATTAGAGCCAATATTTTCAGTCCAGGTTACGCTGATGGGACATTTTTTTCGAGGGAATGCAAATTTGTCGAAGTTACGGCAGTTCTGCCTTCGATTCACTGTCGAAAATTCGTCGGTCCCGTCTTAACAGCAATTTATAATCTAAATAGAGTTCATATCGGTTTTCTCTGTGTACACCGCCCTTGGTCGGCGAAGGTGGTGAGCGCAAAACTCCTGTTTAAACTTGTGACCCACTTATCAACCGCACGGGGGACGAGCGAGGGATGTGGGGGCGTCGTGCAAAATTTGTGGGTCAAAGTATGAAGTCCCCCAAATCAACACACCGAACCCTCCGTCGTCTCGTTTTTTCTTTCAATTTTGACGGACCCCGGCGCTAAAATTCGACGTTCGGAGATGAAGGCTCCGTTTTTTTCCCTGCACGAGCATAACGACCCTTTCATGCTCGGGCATAGAGGCGACATTAGCTTGCGGTGCAAAGAGCGGCTGAAAATAAATCACGAATACTTTGAATGGATATTAAAAATAGGAAAAAAAGGGATTTTGACTCCTCGCGCGTGAGTTATTTGAAGCCGGATTCAAAGTCTTCCGAGCGTTGACACCTTTGACTTGTCCTTTGGTACACGCAGCGAAATTAATTGAACCCCGAGATAGAAACGGTGATAACGAGAAATGATAAAGATACGAAGAAAAAAAAAGCGCACAGGTTTTCATAAACGGAATATAATTGACGTTCAGCAAACGTATATAAACGTACACAGAGCCGAAATCTTTGCTGCACGGATTCCCGAATTAACTCCAATCATAATCAAATATGTAAATCAAACAACGCCGAATTAATTCATATATGTCAATAGGCGATTCCGGCGTTGCGAATAATATATTCAAATTGCTCGGGCGTTACACGAAGATCGGGACGGAAGTAATCGCGACGAGAGTGCCTTTTATTTAACTCGAATAAAAGGCTCTTTTGAATAAAACTCCCGGCGAAAAATGACATTTCACGAATCTCATGGTTGCGCGATGACTTTTGTTGCAGTTTCGCGGCGGCTTCTTCGGGTTCCTCGTTCCGCGTGACGTTCGCCGGTCTTGAAAATAAGGCAAACATCGTTCGGAGCGATGGGAAAACAGCGCGGACGATACAACGAAAGAGATTGAAAGAGAACCAAGGAGAAAAGGGACAAAAGGAAGAGGAAAAGCCAGGCGAATGACGGCAGCGAGCGTGGAAAGCGGGAGGGCTCGAAGCCCGAGGCTCCTTTTCCAGTCAACGAGTGTGTTTCGTAACTCGCGTTGGCTGTTGCGAAAAATTGAAGCCACTACGCGATTAAAGAGGGGCGCACGTGAGAGTGCGCGTCGTGTACGTGTTTCGCTGTGTACGTACGACAGGGGTTGAAGGGGGGAAATATAGCAGACGGGTTTGCCTTTGGGCTCCGGTGACCGCGAATTCGAGTCGACCGCAAAGGCCATCCACGTCGTCGCTCTCCATACTCGCGAACACACGCAAACACAAACACGCACACACAGAGCCCGCGTATCTCGTTACGCTCGTATCCCGCGGCTTCGAACTCTTTTTTTTCCTCTCTTTCCTTTCGCTCTACACCTGCTTTTTTATTCTCTGTTTACCACTGGTATCTAATGCGTCGCGTGTATCGCAAATTTTCCATTCCTCGTTACGCGACGTCCCTGTCGATGTGTCACGAAAAATCGCAGATAGAGAGACCGAGAGACCCCGAGGTTTTTGTTTCAAGAACCAGCGGAGAGAGAGAGAGAGAGAGAGAGAGAGTGAGAGAAAGGAAAAAAATCGCGGCGCTGAATGAAAATGATAAATTGTTGGTCCCTATACTATTTTTTATAATTGCTCAAACTTTTCCCGGGCGTTTAATGGGCGAAACGTGTCGCGACGATAAATGTCATGTAAATGTAAGCAAAAGTTTGCGCCTCCCCTCGAGCATTTTTTTTCGCGCTCAGTCGGGGCCGGCCGGCTTTACATATCGCGTCAAAATGCAACACCGTGACAGGTTTAAATCCCAATGAGCCGCCGGCGAAAGTTTCGCGCGCGCCGAAACTCGCGTGAGCGCGAGGCACGAATGGGGAATCAAATTTTGTAACGCAATCCGGAATTTCTCTTTATTCAGTGCCGGCGGGTGTATAGCTTTCGTTCCGGCGAGTACAGAGAGACGCGAGAGAAATGGAATATGCAGGTGGGAAAAGCGGGAGAGAGAGAGAAAGAGAACACGTGGAAATTTCGATTGCTCGGGGTAACCCGGGGTTGTTCGGAGGCATGCAAAAGACTCGCGCGGTCCTAGTGCGAGGGAGCCGGGAAGCCTGGTGGGAAGGGCGGACGGAGAAGAAGAAGGGAAGCGTGATGTTATTAACTGCGCGAGCGAGGGTTACGTGAGCGCAATATCAAAAGCGGCGCGCTCGCCGTCGTCGTCGTAGTCCTCGTGGCTCTCGTGCTCTCGTCGTCGTCTCCTGCTGGGCGTGAATTTCCTCCAAGCTTCTAGTTTCCAGCTTTCCAGCCACCCGACATTGTCGAACGAAATTCAGTGTGCTCGCTCCAGGTGCGCTCGAGATTGTCCCTTCGTTTATCCCTCTCTATTTTTCTTTCTTCCTTAAAAATAAGTTTTCATTGAAAAATTACGACTCTCTCGTGAATAACGATTCAGTCCTTCGGAACAGAGTTGATTGAACTGAAGAAAAAATAGAGAGTAATTTCGAAATAATCGTGGAGTAATGAACCAAAGGGTTTTTTTTTTATTGCCAAGATGATCCGGAAAACAGATTTTTCCTCGAGCTATTCATGCCCTCCGGTCGACGGACTCCAATTCAATATATTTTCTGAATTTGACGTCATTTGCCTGCGATTCGAAAGATCGATTGTTCGATCTTTCCTCGAGCTCCTTTCTCATCCCGCCGTGACCGCCCCGTGGCGGATTCTCCGCTACGAGCGCACGACTCGCGTCCACCCGATTCAGTCGCGAATGTCGGTGTGTAACGAAGATTTAAAATTGCAGATCGGCGGCGCGGGAGGAAGCGCGAGGGATGGATACTCTCGGTCGTCGTCCGGGCCACTCCTTTCGTCCCTTCTGGCCGCAGCTTCGACGCTTCGGATATTTTATGAGGCGCTGAGCTTTTCACGGGAGGGCGTTGGACGAGGCGTCCCGGAAACCGGCGGCGCAGCCTCACACTCTTCGCTCCATCCATCCTCCTTCCCCGTCGTGATTTATGTCCGGGAGGACCTCGCGCGACTCGCGACTACCGCTCATCGATTCCGCGAGCCGGCTATTCTTCGCTCGAAACTTTCCGATGATTAGTGAGGTCGATCGCGGGAGGTGGGGAGCCCGGCTGCCGGTGGAAAGGGAGTGGAAACGCCGGGCCGGAGGGATGAAGAAGGATCACGAGCCAGAAGCAGACTGTCCACGTTGCTGCGAATGCCTTCGGGACGTCCAATCGTAAATCAAGCTTTTCTCCATTCTCCCCGCTCGTTTTGCCTTTTTGAGCTCTCGAACGAGCCGCGTCTTTTATTCTCGTTCCTCGTTTACTCGTTTTTTTGTTGTTGGATTTTTCAAGCAGCAACTTTTGAAACTCGCGCAATTTCCTTGATCGAGATTCTTTTCATTGCGCACTTTTGTTACTCCGAAAGAGGAAAATTGGCCACCGAATGCTAACGCGATTCCTTGGAATATTTTCCAAATTAATCAGGAAAACGTCCGCTCGAATAATTTTCCTTGCATGGATTTCCCGCGAGCTTTCGGTAGAATGACTTTATTATTTTTGAAGACTCATTGAGTAAGAACCAAAAGCAACGTCAGTTCGGCCGCTCAAAAACAACTGAAACGATCGTAACAATCTGCGCCGCACTCGTCGCGAAGCGATGATAGAAAATTTGATAAAGACTTCCGCCTGCTTGAATTTAATTCGATCCAGCCGAGCGTACTTAACGATGATTTAATAGCACTTGTATCGGGCCATATCTAATCCGTTGTAAGTGAGGGGATTGAGAGTTGAACTTGAAAGGCGTCGACTGCGCGCGACCGTTTTATAAAATTATCATGTCGTTACTCGCGTTAAAAAATCAACCAAACAAAATATATATCGTGAAAATTAAAGACAAAAATTGTCCGTGGACGTTTTAATTTTTTACGATAATAAGAACAGATAAAAAAAATTGTAAAGCGTCTGAAAGTTGAAGTGGATCGTCTGCGCGAGTCAAAGAGCCGTGGAGACGTCCAAAGCGAATCGTCAGGCGCAGAGAGCGAGAATTTAAGACAAATACTTATGTATAGCGCGCGAGAGCTGGCAGCTTGTATAGCGCGCGGTTAATAGGCGAGAGCGCGCAATGATCGTGGACCGGTCGAGTAACGATTGGTCGCTTCGCTTGAGGGGATAACGAGCCTCTTCCGCCGACAATTGCACGTTACCCAGTGCGCACACAAACGCGACGTCTCATGCAGACGCCGCGGTGACGACTCGTAAGTTGCGACTATTAGGCGCAGAGGAGCCGCCGCCGCGCGGCGTCTCGCCTCGCCCGCATCTTCGGTCCCCTCGTGGGACGAGCGACTCACGCAACGCCACTTTCCAATCACAGACGCTGAATTGTCCATTTCACATAATGGACGACAGCAGCGACGAAGAAAGTCTCGCGTCGGGAGTATATCAAAATATTTTCACAGCGACATTCCGACGATTCGTCGTCGCGCGTGTATTAATCTCATGTTTAAATCATGTTCAACGATTTTTTGAAGATGTTTTTAGGACGTCTTTCGCGACGGTAAATCGAGGCATTTTGCTAAATTTATGATATATGCGGTGCGATACATGTAATTCCAATGAGTTTAAACTGATTTGACATTGAGTGTCAATATGTAAAGCTGAAGTGATAAATTTGGATGCAATCAAAACAACATTCATGAGTAGCCAGAAGGCCGACAAAATTAGTCTCCATCATTTGCGAGTAAAATATGGAGTAAATCAGCGACAGGACACGTGAGCATATATAAAACACAAATCGTGAATATCGCGCGGGTTATGAATAAGTCGCGGCGGCGTCGAATTATCGTATAAATGTTCGTCCGCGTCGCGCCGACCGTCCTTGGAATGTGGGGCGAGTGATTTTTATATTCAAAGCCGACGCTGAGGCCGGCGGTGAGAGAAGAAGCAAAAGCGTGAGGGAGACACTCGATTTCGTACCCCGAAGATCCCGATATCATCGTGCACGAGTGCAACTGGAACACACTGGCGTCGAAGAGAATATCAGCGGTGCACGCGTCAGTGGGGGCGCGCGGGCGATGCACGCGGTGAAGTGGGTAATGTGCAGGGAAACTGCAGATGCTGCGGTAACAGCCGGGAGGGATCAGACGGTGGGAGGACCGCGAGGAAGACACCGCTGAATCCACTGCCTCGTCTGGATATTCACGAGATGGAGAGGATATCGTAATAAAAATGAGATAGAAGGGAAACAGCGAGGAAGAAGCAAAGAGAAACCACGGTACAAGTGGAGAAGATGTAAATATTCAGCTGATGCATGGGCGTCGCTTCCATCAGCAACTCGAGGTAATTCAAATTTACAATTTGTTAGCATCTCGTTTGAATTTATTTTTATAATTACAAAATTAGGTATTGTTTTAATTAACAAAGCGCGACTTTTGATACGTTTTTATGTTCAGATGTAATTTTTTTTACTGTCGGGGAAAACAGATTTCATTTCTATCAGAAATTTTTGCTTTAAATGCCACGTTGCAATGCTGTTTAATTCTCCAGTTATGTCGGCACTCGAGTGGAATGTGTCTCAAGAATAAAGCTTTATAACGCGGAAGCTCGAGGTGCATCGTTTTCGCACTTTACAACACACATTCCGAGTCTTTAGTGCTATGTTGATAAAGCGGCCATAAAGCCTTATACATTTTACCGCTTCACCACGATTACGTCTCAGTACATCCTGCTGGAGACTATTTTTTTACAACAGATCGCACGCTCGTGTCATTCGTTGCGTTTGACTTTCAGTCTGTTAAATTTGGAACTGTTTGTAAACATTTTTTCAGCGAAACTGTAAGGATTTTAGTTATGATCGCTGGATCTTCAACGTCTCTTTCACTGAGTTATCTTGATTTCGCAAGACGGACGGAAATCCTTTGATGCTCATTTTATTTGCGTAACTGGTGCTTGTTGACTCGAGAGATACATTTTTTATCTTCGCGTCGGTCGCTACGCTTCTTGATTTTCGTATAAAAGACACCAAGACGAGATATCTTTTATTCCGCGAGATTTTCCTAGTTTAGCATCGGTATGAAACTTTTGTTACTAATTTTTTGTAGCTTATTTAGCCTGGGCTACTCTCATGTGTTGGTAAGACGATTAAAAAAATTGCCCAACATTGGTAATTAAACCTTTACAAAAAAATATATAAAATCCAAAAATTTTGTTTAGCCGACAGAGCCAAGTGAAAAATGTGGGGATAAAGGACCGGAGGATTATTGCGCGTCGGCCACGGAAGCGGAACAGTGCAGAGTAAGTTTTTCCATAATTACAATTTTTTACAGTACAAACAATTGTCTGATTAACAAGTGATTCTTTTTTTGCGATACAAGAAAACGGACTTTTGCAAAAAATATTTGAGCAAACACATCTGCGACAGAGGACCTGCTGCCTATTGCAAAACATTGGGTTCAGCCCTGACCTGTAGGGTGAGTTTGATAGAAAAAACTATAATTAATTTTAAAAAAACGTTACAGTGGGATAAGATTGTTAAAAAATATCAATTGTCATTTGTTTATTCTTTGTTCATAGGCAGAAGCTTATTGCCTAACGTGGCCCGATGACAGCGTCAAAGCGGTAAAAATTACGCCGCCACCGTCAGATACGTTCGACAAATTTGGTAACGCAATCGCAAATTCGTGGGGATCGGGGTAAATTTTTGTAGGCCCTTCGCAAACGTCGGTGCCACCATCTGATGAAAACAATAGCAAATAAAAATAATTACAAAACAAACTTTCCTCTTATTCCTTTCGTAAATTAATTATATTTTTTTCTCAACAGAATAAAATTTGTTGGCGTCGAAAAAAAGGTTGAATGTTTAAAATTGTACTTTCGGTTTCAGCGTGGGGAAAAAATGTAAAAACGTGAAGGCGGCTAGAGGGGGAAGTGACGAAACGTGGTCGCATCGCTCGGGCTGCGGAATCGTATCAATTCAAATCTGAGCGGCATTGAAATCAATGGCAGAGCCGCGGCTGCAGCTGCAAGTGCGACGGCAATGTGGAACTTCCCCTTTCTCCCGGAATTACCGTTCCCGGCTCGGCGCGCACAGCGGCATCGGCGGTAACAGAACGTCCGACACAGATTCCCTCTATACGTCTTTCCGGTTTAGGGACGCGCGCGGGGGAAAAGCGACGCGGCTCGAAAGCCCAGAAACCCGACGGCGCAGTCAAACCCTGTCAATCGATTATTCCCGATTTAACCGAGATACCCATTATTAAATCAATCAACGAGTGTGCCCATCGATCGCACCTGGGGGGCGCTGAATTTATATTTAGCGCCGTATCTTGATTTAGAATCCGAGCCACCAGACGTACTAATTTTAATTTACAAAGATATATATTTTCCCTTCATGTATAATAAAAAAAAATCGTAATCTTAATTTCGCAAAAAGAAAAAAGCAACATTTTAAAATAATTTGTGACAAAAAAAACCTTTGCTTATTTTTTCTATTTGGAAAATTGAGATAATGATTTTTTTATGAGGATGACAGAGTTTGCTTCAACGAGCTTGTTCAATTTGGTCAGAAACGACTGATCCATGTCGAATGGAACATTCGACGAAAAAAAGATCAACGTTTCGAATTCAGGAGATATTCGGGTTACAAGCGAAAATTTGGACGTATCTACTCGACGCTCTTGATGCCCTCGAGTGCGGAGTTGTCATTGAAAGTGGACATCGAAATTTCACCCTTTAGCCTTGTCGAATTTCCCGTTAAACGCGAATTATAACACGAAGCTGCGCGTGCCGCTCGTAATTGCGATCGATAAACCGAAAAACTCGACTTTCCAGCGCGGAAGCCGAACGGCCGGAAATGTTGCGCGGAATTCCTTAATTTAATTAAAACTAAGCGATGCCCGCTGTTATTTCAGGAATGACTTCGGGTACTCACATAAATTAAATTGAATTGTCGATTCGACCGGCCGCGCGAAATGCAATTTATCGGTACTCTCAGGGCAAATTAGCGATTTAATTTATTTTCGACTTTCTCGTCTTCGTGTAAATTTATATATTTATTTCATTTATTCGAAAAAACATTCGTCACTTCACGAATGTCCTGATTATGTTCTTTTCATCAAAAACTTCGGACCGTGAGTTATTTTGCGAGGATGAAAATTCACGGGGGTTCGACGTGGTTTTCCAGCACAAAAACCGCCCTTTTTCGCGTCCCACTCGCGCGGTTCCCGGTGCCGATAATTTTGGACCGCATCGGCGCTAAAATAACCCTGCGAGGTCGGCATGCAGGTCATTGCGTACATTTCCAGACGTCGCACAACCTTTGCAACCCGCAACGGAAATAACGCTCCCGTTTCCATTGGTTTCGGAGCGGGAATCGAGTCGCGGGATTTAGCCGAGCTAATTTCGACGCCGATTCCCACCGTTTGACCCCCCGGCGAAACTGGAACAAATTTATTTGTGCGCCGTAATACACTACGGCGAAGACGTAGTTTGTCTATTTTAAGGACCCCCGATACGGGGACGCTCGGGAAAATCGCGTCTCACGCGAGAGGGGTTAACGGCAAATCGTATCTGGATAAATCTCACGGTTTCCGGAATACCCTCGACCTGTCGAGACTCCCGTCAACAGCGAAATCTGGATACACCGTTAATCGAGTCTCACAATTGGGTCGCTTCATCTCTCCGAGATAAAATTATTCGGCTTGGATGTCAGCAGAATTGCCAGGAAATCAAGTTCACCTATATTACTTTTGGGAGAGGAAAAAGAATCCCATTAAAATTGACATTCGTCGCTGTGTGTTCGAATATTGGAAACGTTTTCTTTTTTTTTTTTGCACCCATCGTTATTTTTATAAAAATCCGAATAATCGTCCACGTCGAAATATCGACCCGCCGTGGACCATCTGAAAACGCCCGGCAGGACTCGACCGTGGCAATCACTCGTTTCACTTGAAATTACCGTCGACCCTCGAACGAGGCTTACCCTCCTCGTGTCTCTGTATCTTGGCGAAATTAAGCTAACTGTTAATCCCAAAACTAGTTCGAAACGAGCGGCTACAGACATGTAATTATGGACGCGTCGTATCCGCCAGCCACTTACGGAGTCATGAAACGTAAACGTCTGTGCCCTGCTCCTCTCGTGGCGCTCGCCGAGTTCCCTGACGCGTGCGTTTCAACCCTCCTCAGTGCATTTATCGTTGCTGCTGCTGCTGCTGCTACTGCCGGTGCTGCCGGTACTGCTGCTGCCGCCGCAATTACCTTTACGTTCCGTCGTCACTACGTCTGTACTCGGTTCCTCCTGTATAAATTGCGCAGTCGTCGGAACTCACTCGCCTCGCAATCCCTTAATAAACTATTAGACGTTGATTACATTTGTACTTCATTGGGATTGTTGGGCTCTCGTGTCCTGCCGATTAAATTTTCTGGGTCGTAGACGAGACGACCCGGTTAGAAGGTTCGGATTTACAAGCGAGGAATTTTCTATTACAATTGCCCTGATTTTCAAAAATATCGTCAGACCCGATGAAAACGATGTCATCTATTACAAGTTCATTTTTATTTTCCAGGCTTCACGCGGTCGGACGAATCTGCGACCGATGATGGCTTCACGAGGGATAAATATTGAGAAAGCAACGTGCCAGGTTTTGTACAAAATGTTATCGTCAAATCGTTGTCAGAATATTTCGTACACGTCGTAAGAGGTGTTTGAGTTTCGGCGAATGCCCCGAAGGCTTTTGCCTTCGTGGGTGTTCAAATCTCTCTTGCAGATGATCCAATTAACCGCAGCCATTCTGGTCGTTCGAGGAGATGTGAAGATCTGGGAATCTGGACGAGAATTCTACGCGGTTGGCAGACGCCTCAACGCTCGGGGATTACAGATTCACGTCCCTCAGGTCCGACGGAAGCTGTCGTTACTCGTCCTCGCTTTTGTCTCAGCCGCGTCTCGACCTTCCGATTCCGGCTGCGCCGGGTCAGACGCATCACAGACGAGAAATTAGAGACCCCGCTTCGCGTCCTCGCGAATCACGTTGACTGTTACGCGTGGGAAAAAAACTGCACGTCGATATCTCAGGGGAAAAAACACGTCGAAGAAAAAGCTTTGGCTCTAAAGTTTGTGATCACTTTTATGTGGCCTCGTGAAAAGACGAACGTACCCCCGTTTTATGCGGTACATAAAATCTGTCTGTAGCCGCTAAAATAAAGTGCGAAACGTCCAATGACGCTCGCACGCGTTTCTGGTTTCGAATATGAATGTCATTTTTTTATATTTTCGAAGACGTCACGTTAGAAATATCGCTCAATGTTCGAACACCAGAAGCATTTTAGCGGGACACGTGGAAACATCGCTGCACCTGCTCAGTTCAATTCAGCCGAAGGACTGTTCAGAATTTTCATCCAAACGCAACAAAGTCGACTCAGTAAGCATGAAGGCTGCTCTACTGCTTTCTTTCGTCGCTGTCGTCACGTCTCACGTTTTGGTAAGTCAAATTGTGACGAAAAAAAATCACAAAAACGAAACAAAAAATCCTAGTGTGTTTTCAAAATCGTTGATCATATGTTGCAGCCGACTGAGCATGTTAATCCATGCAAGGAAGCGGGACCCGAGGTCTACTGTGCGTCGGAGCAACTGAAAGTCGATTGCGAAGTGAGTAATAATTTTCCTCTAACGTGGCATATCGAAAAAAAAGCTTAAAAATATAATATTAAAAAAATATATTATTATTATTAATTTGAAATTATTATTTTACTTAAAAAAATATTCTTAAAAATATAATCAGGCAGAGGCTTTTTGCGAGGAATATGCGCGCAAATCACCATGCGAGAAGGGACCGGCCGTCTTCTGTAAAACAAAGGAAACAGCTATATCCTGTAACGTGAGTATTATCGACAATATGATGCACAAAAAAATATGCGAAAATATTGCTTCTTTATGTCGTTCTCTTTACAGCAAGAGGCGTTGTGTCTGACATGGCCCGACGACGAAGTCGTAGCAGTCAAACTCGTAACAGATGCACCGACCAAAAGCCCAGGCGAACACATATTTTACAATGGGGTCGGGTAACAAATTTCCAGTCGATATTCTTTATGGCAAACACGATTAGTGCTCAAAATCATGTAGAAAAAAATCTGTCAGTCCTCTCCCAATTTCCAAACTAATTTCTCTTTTGTCTTCTGGACTCACAAAAAAAAAAAGATAATAAAAGATACTGTTAATCAACCTTGAAAAAAAACAACGCATTAAAAAATAAAAATAAAAAACACTTTGACTCAGTGAGCATTTTCTCAGTACTTGTTAACATGCAATATTCGCGCTACTTCGAAGCCACACGGGACCAGCGGCGGTGGTAATGGAAATTCCTGGCACACGGGATTGGCCATCGGTATTCATTTCCTCGAGTACCGAGGAGAGGGCCGCCGTGTATGGGTATCACGCACCGCGTCGAGGTCGCGTTAATGAGCAAGTAACTCGAGCGACTTGAACAATCGTCGACGCATGCCACCGGAATACGGGCTTTGCCGACGCGCCGGGCACACACGGCGTCTAGATGGGACACGTAGGGCCCAATTAACGAAAGAGCGGGTTTGCGATCACACGAGGCGCCCCATATAGCCCGTAGCATCACAACGTTATGTACCACCTACCACAAAGAGCTCCACGCGACCTGACCTATCGATTAGTTTCAATGCAGCCCAGAAGCTACCTGCCGCCGTTGCTGCTGTTGCAGCTGCGGCCGGTCGCATCGAACGCGCTTTTATTCTTCCGCCCCGCACATCCCGGATACAAGAAACGAGGCTCGACGCCCTTCGCCGTGGCCCAACTAATTTTAATGAATGCCAAAGTCAAGTTACTAATTAAAATTCCGCCAATTATGACGTTCCTGCCGTAATTAAATCGGACCTGAAATTTCGATAAATAAACTCGACTAAAAAATTGAACGAATTTTCTTCAGTTCTGACGTGAAATTTCATAAAAATTGAAACATAAAAAAAAATTCCTAGCATTGCAAAAAATAATTACAGAAATCTGCAAAAAAAGATGTCGTTTTGATTTTTTGATAATTGTCGTTATCTGAAAATATCTGTTGTCTTAAAAATATTCTTGTCGTTTATCTTCTTTTTTTTTTTGTTTAACGAAAAAATCTTTCCAGTTGAAAATGAAGCTCGAGAGGGCGATTCATCAGTGGCTGCCGGAGCAGGAGTCGCGGGGAACACGTAGCGCGGGCGAGACTGACGTGAGGCGAGCGAGCGGGAAAGGGGCACGTGAGATGTATATAGCATTGGGACAGGTATATAGCGATCGCGAAGCACAAGCCCGGCTGGATTCGTAAGAAATCGATACGCGGCGAACCTGCCACCTGCTGGCAGCCTCCATCCGGCGGCTCCTGCAGGTCACGGGGGAAGCAACCTTGTGCCGCGTCTCCCTCGTTTCCTTCGCCTCTTACGTCCACCCTTCCGCGTTACCTTTGAGCCGCTCCTCGAACGAGCCCGCCTGTATGTGCATCGAAGGACCGAAACCCAACCACCCCGATAACTTCTGACCACTCTCCATAGCTTGTCGACAAATAATATATTCAGCCACTGTGAACAGGTAGATATTTATTTATTCTGTGACTGAAAATAAATTGATCGAATCGTAGTTATTCAAAAAATTACTATTATTATCGTGGCTTGTGGAAAAATAACCCGTCGAAGTGAATTTATATGTTTGGCCACTGAGGACGGTTTAGTATTTTTTTTAACAAATACTGCGGGTATAAAACTGAATTTATTGATTTACAAAGAACCATTAAAAATTGTGTTATTATTGTCAGATTTTATCAGGTCGATTGATATTTTGATAGACATGAAACAAGTAATTATTGGCCTGACCGTGCATTATTCGCTACAGATTTTTTAAATTCTGTAGCGATGAATATTAATTTATTGAATCGTAATTCTTAAAAAATATGACTGTTATTACGGTAGCTCGTGGAGAAATAACCTACCGAAGTGAAATTACATATTTGGCCACTGTGGACGGTTTGGCATTTTTTAACAAATGCTGCGAGTATAAAACTGAATTTATTGATTAACAAACAATGATTAAAAATGGTGTTACTATTGTCGGATTTTATCAGGCGGTTTGATATTTTGGTAGAAATGAAAAAATTAATTCTTCGTCTGTCCCTGTGTTTTTCATTCTGTGGTCTGTGGTTTCAGGACTGACGAAAAATTCGAGAATGTTTATTCGCGGTGGATCGCTCGCGATTTCGTTCGCCCCTCGCGACGGACGAGGCTGGGAGCGCGATCGATACGAATCGCTCGGGCTAATTGGTTAGTAGTTTTACGAGTGAAGCCCCCCCCCCCCCCACCCACGGAGCAACGTACCCCACGGCTGTAAATACTCCTAAATGTCCAATCCAACGTCCGATTCAATCGAGGAGACCCGGCCAAGTCGCAATCGTAAACACACCAAAATTACGTCCATCAAGGATACGGCGAACCGCGATTTATTTTCATCGCGAAAATTCCTCATCTCACGTATTTCGGTAGCTTATATTTTTATTTCCCCGACCAAACATTTTTTTTATCGCCGTGTGACTACATTTGGCCCCATGATAATTACCATTTTATGTTGAGTGTAATCGAAGCGTCGCGAATGAAAAAAAAAGAAGATTTTAAGCGACGAAGCGATGAGAATTATAAAACGGTGGAGAAAAAATGAACAAAAAATTATCGAATATCGGCAAACCATTTAGTGAATCGACGATTCCGAGCCGAGGACTGGAACCGACATATCCGGGCGGAACAGCCCGGGGCTTCACAATGCTCGCTCGGACGAAACTGCGTAAATATCGCAGAATGACGAGGCAATGGCTGCTATTCCCAGCGCACGTGATCCACGATTACACCTGACACGCGTGTGCGAATATCGTGAGGTGCGTGATAAAAGAGGCACGAGATGAAGAGACTACAAGAGAATCGGTTCATCTTTTTTGCTTTCCCACAGAAAAATCTTTATTCTCACGAAAAAAACTCAAATAAAAAACAAATTGAATCATTTATTTTTTCTCCATTGTAACCAGAAAAACCAGAAAAGCTGGCAGCATTTTGAAATCACGAAAATAAATTTTATTTTTAACTAGGGTAATCACACGCGCTGGTGCGCGTGCCTGTAAAACTTTTCGCCAAAACCGACCTCAGAAATAGTTTATTTCAAAATATCGACTTTTAACCTGTACCATCCGAAACACTGGTTACCAATACTTTTGACTCGATTTTGAAAAAAATGTTTTTTGGCGAGATTTTTTTGTCAGAAATCATAGAATCGGCTCCGGACCGAAAATCGCTAAAATCGATCCAATTTTTTTTCTTTTCAAAATATCGACTTTTAACCTATACCATCGTTCTCAAGTCGTATATTCTACCCCCGATAACACTGGTTACCAATACTTTTGACTCGATTTTGAAAAAAATATTTTTTGGCGAGATTTTTTTTGCCATAAATCATAGAATCGGCTCCGGACCGAAAATCGCTAAAATCGACCCAATTTTTTTTCTTTTCAAAATATCGACTTTTAACCTATACCATCGTTCTCAAGTCGTATATTCTACCCCCGAAAACACTGGTTACCAATACTTTTTACTCGATTTTGAAAAAAATATTTTTTGGCGAGATTTTTTTGTCAGAAATCATAGAATCGGCTCCGGACCGAAAATCGCTAAAATCGACCCAATTTTTTTTCTTTTCAAAATATCGACTTTTAACCTATACCATCGTTCTCAAGTCGTATATTCTACCCCCGATAACACTGCTTACCAATACTTTTGACTCGATTTTGAAAAAAATATTTTTTGGCGAGATTTTTTTTGCCATAAATCATAGAATCGGCTCCGGACCGAAAATCGCTAAAATCGACCCAATTTTTTTTCTTTTCAAAATATCGACTTTTAACCTATACCATCGTTCTCAAGTCGTATATTCTACCCCCGAAAACACTGGTTACCAATACTTTTTACTCGATTTTGAAAAAAATATTTTTTGGCGAGATTTTTTTGTCAGAAATCATAGAATCGGCTCCGGACCGAAAATCGCTAAAATCGACCCAATTTTTTTTCTTTTCAAAATATCGACTTTTAACCTATACCATCGTTCTCAAGTCGTATATTCTACCCCCGAAAACACTGGTTACCAATACTTTTTACTCGATTTTGAAAAAAATATTTTTTGGCGACATTTTTTTTGCCATAAATCATAGAATCGGCCCCGGACCGAAAATCGCTAAAATCGACCCAATTTTTTTTCTTTTCAAAATATCGACTTTTAACCTATACCATCGTTCTCAAGTCGTATATTCTACCCCCGAAAACACTGGTTACCAATACTTTTTACTCGATTTTGAAAAAAATATTTTTTTGCGAGATTTTTTTTGCCAGAAATCATAGAATCGGCTCCGGACCGAAAATCGCTAAAATCGACCCAATTTTTTTTCTTTTCAAAATATCGACTTTTAACCTATACCATCGTTCTCAAGTCGTATATTCTACCCCCGAAAACACTGGTTACCAATACTTTTTACTCGATTTTGAAAAAAAAATTTTTTGTCGAGATTTTTTTTGCCAGAAATCATAGAATCGGCTCCGGACCGAAAATCGCTAAAATCGACCCAATTTTTTTTCTTTTCAAAATATCGACTTTTAACCTATACCATCGTTCTCAAGTCGTATATTCCACCCCCGAAAACACTGGTTACCAATACTTTTGACTCGATTTTGAAAAAAATATTTTTTGGCGAGATTTTTTTGTCAGAAATCATAGAATCGGCTCCGGACCGAAAATCGCTAAAATCGACCCAATTTTTTTTTCTTTTCAAAATATCGACTTTTAACCTATACCATCGTTCTCAAGTCGTATATTCTACCCCCGAAAACACTGGTTACCAATACTTTTTACTCGATGTTGAAAAAAATATTTTTTGGCGAGATTTTTTTTGCCAGAAATCATAGAATCGGCTCCGGACCGAAAATCGCTAAAATCGACCCAATTTTTTTTCTTTTCAAAATATCGACTTTTAACCTATACCATCGTTCTCAAGTCGTATATTCTACCCCCGAAAACACTGGTTACCAATACTTTTTACTCGATTTTGAAAAAAATATTTTTTGGCGAGATTTTTTTTGCCATAAATCATAGAATCGGCTCCGGACCGAAAATCGCTAAAATCGACCCAATTTTTTTTCGTTTCAAAATATCGACTTTTAACCTATACCATCGTTCTCAAGTCGTATATTCTACCCCCGAAAACACTGGTTACCAATACTTTTTACTCGATTTTGAAAAAAATATTTTTTGGCGAGATTTTTTTTGCCAGGAATCATAGAATCGGCTCCGGACCGAAAATCGCTAAAATCGACCCAATTTTTTTTCTTTTCAAAATATCGACTTTTAACCTATACCATCGTTCTCAAGTCGTATATTCTACCCCCGAAAACGCTGGTTACCAATACTTTTGACTCGATTTTGAAAAAAATATTTTTTGGCGAGATTTTTTTTGCCATAAATCATAGAATCGGCTCCGGACCGAAAATCGCTAAAATCGACCCAATTTTTTTTCTTTTCAAAATATCGACTTTTAACCTATACCATCGTTCTCAAGTCGTATATTCTACCCCCGAAAACACTGGTTACCAATACTTTTTACTCGATTTTGAAAAAAATATTTTTTGGCGAGATTTTTTTTGCCAGGAATCATAGAATCGGCTCCGGACCGAAAATCGCTAAAATCGACCCAATTTTTTTTCTTTTCAAAATATCGACTTTTAACCTATACCATCGTTCTCAAGTCGTATATTCTACCCCCGAAAACGCTGGTTACCAATACTTTTGACTCGATTTTGAAAAAAATATTTTTTGGCGAGATTTTTTTGTCAGAAATCATAGAATCGGCTCCGGACCGAAAATCGCTAAAATCGACCCAATTTTTTTTCTTTTCAAAATATCGACTTTTAACCTATACCATCGTTCTCAAGTCGTATATTCTACCCCCGAAAACACTGGTTACCAATACTTTTTACTCGATTTTGAAAAAAATATTTTTTGGCGAGATTTTTTTTGCCAGAAATCATAGAATCGGCTCCGGACCGAAAATCGCTAAAATCGACCCAATTTTTTTTTCTTTTGAAAATATCGGCTTTTAACCTATACCATCGTTCTCAAGTCGTATATTCTACCCCCGAAAACACTGGTTACCAATACTTTTTACTCGATTTTGAAAAAAATATTTTTTGGCGAAATTTTTTTTGTTAGATATCATAGAATCGGCTCCGGACCGAAAATCGCCAAAATCGATCTCAGAAATATTTTCTTTCAACATTTCACCTATAATAGGCTAAGCAATTTTGCGCTGTTGCGCTCTTATAAAGCTTGAAAAGGTTACGGGCACTGCCGCACCCGATGTCTTATGTCAAATTTGACATCGAACTGATTTTGTTTAAAACGGACTTTTGTGGCAACCAATCACAGCTCGAATAGTTTGCTAACAACGTTTTCCGTTACTCATGAACTTTATAAAAGAGTGATGACAAAATACTTCAGCTTGGCACGTTTTTTGTTTCCCTTTTTTAAACGATTGACTTCAAATAATAGTTTTTCCGCACTAATTGCGTCGGCGCATGTTGACGCAATTAATACAGTAATCAACAGCGCGCAATAGAGCCGAAGTGGCTTTGTCATCAAAGGCAACATCATTGAGGAAACGTACGTAAGCACTGGTGGACGAAAATGTATGCACACGCGAGGCCAAACGCGCATAAGCTGTAATATACTGTTGAGGCACCTATAGACACACAGTACGGCCAGGCGTGAACTTAAGTGGATCTATTTATGCAACACACACACACGCAGACGCGCACGCACCTCGCGGGGAACACAAGAGAGAGAGAGAGGCCCGGATAGCCACTACATTGTAAATTGTGTACGTGGATATATAGACAAGAGCGTTTCCATGTACCCCTCTTTGCGTCAAGAGATACGCAGATGCTGCATCGTGTACACTGGAGCATGTACGTGCGTAAGCGTCTGCCGGATACACGCGACCCCAGGTGTGCGGATTTACTGCGCATACATATTGGCTTATTCATAAATCACTTTCGATTTAAATTACCACCGCCCGATGTCGACTCGAATAATTAATAACGCTTCGTATTCTATTTTTCTCAAAATCACCCGCGTTACTCCGATTTTCGTGCGTGTAAAACGTGGTAATTAATTATCGGAACGACGCAGTAATGTAACGATAAGTCAAAGTTAATCAGAATTATTGCCAAAAGTGGTACAAAAATAAACGAACTATTTTTTTTTTATCAACATATAATCCGTATAATAAAGAATTAATTAGAAACCAAAACGACAGAAAAAAAATATTTAAAAAATCGCAGTGGAAAAAGCCGCGAACGTGAAATTTATACAGCATTGGAGCGAAGGGAGAAACATGGTGAGAACGTGTTTCGCGTCGTCGGATCGTTTTAATAGAAGAAAAAAGCGTGTATTAAGGGGGTGAAAAAAAGGAAGTGGAGAAGCGTGGCACGAGGGGAGGATACGCGGGGTCGGTAGAGGCGAAGAAGCAGAGTAGCAGAGAACGAGAGATATTGATCGCGTGGGTCACGCAACAGGCTGCTTGTCAGTCTCGGCCACCGCTCGGTTGTCGGACAGTCGCAGCGAGGGGGTTGAAGTGCGCGCGGAAGGGCGGAAGGGCGGGGAGGGGAGACAGGGAGTATTAGTAGGTATCCAAAGGGCATCGCGAGTCGGTGGCCATCCATACCATTTCCCTATTATGTATATATACTATAAGCTCGTTCTTACCTACAGCCCGGGGCGTTGTACCATATCAGCCAGTGGCCACCACCACCACCACATAGTACGTTGGCCTGCCGACACATTCACCCCTCTCGCCATGGCACGTGGAGCGAACCGAGCGGATAATGGAGGTACTAAACAGCGACTGCTACTTCCACCTGTCACACGCATTTTTTATTTCCTCTTTGGGAACACGCATTTTACTTCACAAACTGAGTGTTTAACCCAGTGGGGGTCGCAACGAGAAATATTGGGGTCTGTAAGCCATGAAACGATTGCATCTTGGTGATTGATAATATTGCTAATTATAGGTGGACACAATAATAATATATTTGAATTTTATTTATTTACATCGGCGCTACAATATTTAGTAATAATCGTTGGGAAACATTATGTACTTTAAATTTTTTATTTAACCTAGGGGGGATTGCAACAAAAAATATTGGGGTATGTAAGTCATGAAAAGATTGCATCTTGGTATTTGATAATATTGCTAATTATAGGTGGGCACAATAATAATATATTTGGATTTTATTTATTTACATTGGCGCTACAATATTTAGTAATAATCCTTGGGAAACATTATGTACTTTAAATTTTTTATTTAGCCTAGAGGGGATTGCAACAAGAAATATTGGGGTATGAGAGTCATGAAAAGATTGCATCTTGGTGTTTGATAATACTGCTAATTATAGGTGGGCACAATAATAATATATTTTAATTTTATTTATTTACATTGGCACTACAATATTTAGTAATAATCGTTTGGTAACATTTACTTTCAATTTTTGTTTTTTTTGTTTACGGACTTGTTTTTTTTTTTTTCGAGAGCGAAAAAAAAATACAGAGTAAATTTAAAAACGAGTAAATAAATATTTGGTCGGGGACAATGTAATGGCTGGTGAATGAAAAATAAACAACTGGGCGGAAACTGATTGCAGACTGCGATGGAGCTTCACGTGTGTCATCGCCGCTATCGATGGAAAACAGCGAGCGCGCGCTGTGTGTTTCGCTCCGGTGCCGTCGCGAGCGATAAGAGTCGCGGGCCACGCTCTGTCAAACGTCGCACGAACGCTGATGGCTTTGGGCCGAGCAATACGAGCCGAACGTGTGGAACAGCGACGAGCCGGGGCGGGAGGCGGCGCTCTAAGTAGAAAGGGACACGAATGGTCAGACGCATTCGCATGTTCGGTGAGTACACGATAACGAGCCTGTAGGCGGTGTCGTTCGCCCAATCTCGGCGCTTTTTGTCATGTTACGCGAGGCGATAAGGAGCGTGTGGCAGTCGGGCAACCAGCGGCGACAGATCGACGTGTAAAAAGAAAATTCCGTCAGTTATAAAGATTTAAAATTCTGAGCACAATTTTTGTCAGAAACTTCAACGTTAACATACAATTTAATTTATGTATATCCAGTGTTTGCTCGCAATTGAAATTGACACTGAGTATCCACCGGGAATCCTTAATCATTTAATCATTTAATTCATTTTTATTTAAAATAAAAAGAATTGTTGCCGAATTCCTCCATTTCCAAAATTTATTTTCATCCCAAAATAATTGACTAATTTATAATCATGGTCAAAAGAAAGAAGAGCATTTTATTATTACAGAAAATCAAAACACGCTGCACGAAGGCCAGCACTGAAGGCGATAAGAACGTAGGAAAAAGCTGCAGCAGCAGCAGCAGCAGCAGCAGCTGATCGATCTCGATGAAATTTCAACGCTGACATAAGCGTAGCGAAGCGATTAACCCCCCGCTGGGCTGGCATAACCCTTCTCTCCTCGTGTTGGGAACGTGGCACGTCATATCTAACACAGCAGCCTTTATATACAATATATACACATGTACATATGTGCACGCTACACATGTAGTGCAGTATAATCACGGTGGTGGGTAGTATAGACAGCCGATAAGAAAGACACACGTAGAGCCCAACCGCACGTCCTACTTCATGGTCGAGTCTCGAAGCCTCCGAAGCAACTGTAAGCCAGAGTGGTGGGTATTGCTTGGAGGGTTCGAGGCTGTTGCCACTGGGATAGATGCGAAGGGCGGGAAAAACTTTCGTTGCGAGTTTTATTGGGGGCAAAAGAAAAAGGAGGAGGCCTCGAGGTGTATAAAGCCACCCTTGGCGCCGGGGCCGAGGGAGTAGGACGTGCGAGGCGGGCGGGGAAGGAGGCGAGAAAAGGGAGACGAAGGGTTTCGCCCTTTTCGAAAAAGGGGCGAAGAACACAGCGGAGTTTTCCAGGGGAGGATAAACTACCGAGGATTATTTCGGGTCGGGAGGGCCATACAAATATGTGGCTGCTTCTGAGGGCAACTTGACCCGAAACTTGGCCAACGATTTACCAGGAAGTAAGTCGCGATGTTGAGCCATCCGAAATTTGGCCGGTTGGGGCGAAACGACGAAATTTTTCGGTGGTTAGACACGGTGAATGGGGAAATTGGTTTATCGGTGATTTTGGGTCGGGTCTGATCGACTGTTAGGGGTGATTTGGACTTGAAAAACGCGGGTTGAGACACAATTTTATTTTGACGAATTTTTGGGAAACGAAGTGAGAGGAGTGAATATTTGGAAAAATTGAATGCCGGGAGTCCAAGATAACTGAAACTGTGGCGATATATTTTAACGAAGTAATTTCGTTTTACGACAGACAATGGAGAGGAGGGACGCAGCTGCCAGTTTGACGAGTGAATGAAGGACGAGGTGGACGGATGGATAAACGAGCGATCGCGTCGTGTCCTGGCTGTTCTACGACGTCCTTCGTCCAAGGATATGTCGCTCGCTAAATCCACCTTACCAACTGAACGTCCAGATGCATCCGGAACCCTCGGATCCCGGGTCACCTCGACTTTCCAACGATCGCCGAGGCTGCCTCGAGCTTCGACTTACCTCCCGGGTCAACTCGACGAAATTTCCCCCACGATATTCAATAAACAGGTGAATTTTCGAATTTTCGGAGACACTTGGGACGTCATCGAAGAATTGAAAGAAGCCAACAATTTATTCCCGCGAATAAAAGTGGGGAAAAAATTAAAGCTGCCCGTATCCTCGAGTTCTGCCTCCACTGACGAAGTGTCCAATAACATAAAATCGCTCGCCCGATACTCGCGGCAAAATCGTGCAGTCGCGCAAAGGGAAACCGTAGAGTGAGTGAAAATCGGAGGGACAAATTCGCGCTCGAAAATCAGGCGCGCAAGGTAGTCCAAGTTGAACGATGTTATCGAACGTGGCGAGCGGCGTTGTGGGAGTCCAATCAAAGCAGTATTCAAGCGTCGACCTCTCTCTCTCTCCCTGTGTGCATCCAATGTGGGGGACGTTCGAACGTGGAAAATTTTCCGATTGAAACAGTACGACAGTTATTATTGTTATTGTCCGAATCATTCTGGAGTACTGGGGTTTAATACAGTTTCGCCACTTGTTGAGAGATATTTATAAGTAAACTCGTTGAAACAAAAAATGTCCTTTTTTTGTTGTCTCAGCAGAATATTTCGCTGAAATAACAAATAAACGAATTTGTTGTCCCTATTTCTTAGCCCGACGTGACTATTTTTTCCGTATAATTCTAAGGAAAATGTAGTTGTATAAACATATTTTTTATAAAAGCAGAGACAATAGGCAATACATAAAGGCTATGCGAGGCTTAACTGGGAAGTACATCGATTATAATTGACTGGATAGTTCCGTAGATTTTGCTGCATATACGCATAGCGATAGCTCATTATCAAGTTCGCATAGCATTCGCGTAAATTCGTTCCACGGTCGCGCGAGCCTTCGTTACATTGACCCACAACGGTTCACATATTCCCCTCTTCATTTCTCGGCGCAATCCCATTGCTCGTCCGCGCTCGCCTGCCGTTCGTAATAATAATAACGATGGACTCTGGGCATCGCGATTCGGAATCATCGCATCCAGACGCGGTCGCGAATCTTTGGCCCGGGAATCATCACATAATGGCAAAATGTGCAGAGTACCCCAAGTGATCACATTCGAGAGTCAGTTTCGAGGTGGAAAGACTCAGCGAGCCAGAGGGATATTCGAGCCAGAGTCTATAGGGAGCGCCAAAATTTATTTCCTACTTTGACCCCTGCGGTCAAAAACTTATCGGCAAAACTGAGATCGCAGTTTTTTTGCAACAAATATTTCGTGAAATTAGAACACAAAATAAATGTCTCGGCACAAAAAATTGAAAATGTGGATCTCGTGAATGAGGCAAAAAAATTTCAATCTGATCCTGAATGATTTATTTAAATACCATATTGAAATAGATGAATAAAATGTTCTATAGAAGAAAATTGTTGAAACCATTTTCGAGTCGATACATCTGAGTGCCCAGCATTTTTGGTACCGCCTGTAGACTCGCTGCGAAGGGCAAAGGACGACTAGTAGTAGTAGGCGGCCGGGGAGCGGGCGGCAGATTTGGGGAAGGGGGATTGGCGCAGGGACGGTGGGAATATCCGACTGATTATAATTGAAGCCCACGTCCGGGCGAACGACAAAGGGATTATTCGAAGCTCGCGTCGCACGATAATGCGCCTCTATCCCTCTGTCTCCTGTTTGCCTCCACCTCGTCCTCGCACCGAATACATTCGATCGTGTACTCGTAATGAGTCGATGTCGAGATACCGTATCTGACGTGCGATCGCTTGAACATATTTTTTCAAAGAATCCTCGTTTCTTTGTGCACGTAGAGGAATCGTCTCACGCAGCAATTTTTTTGTTAATACAGTAACACATTTTTTTATAACCTAGAAAAAAGAAATTTTGTAAAGCAAAAATTTGCCAGCCTAGCAAAAAAAATTCTCCGCATAGCGAAAAACGTTTGTTTACTTACAAAAAAAAATGTGTTAACCTGAAAGATTTTTTCTTAGAATTATTACTTACAAAAACTGAGGTAATTTGATAAGTGTAATTTAAAGCTTCGATATCCAACTCGACAAAAAGGCCTCTGAATGCAAAATTAGCACGAGGGTCCGTGAGTTCCAGCCACTAGAAAAGCTAAAAGGCGTTTTCCGTTAAGGCTGTGAGGTCGCGGCAGGGAGAGGGGGGAGAGAGGCCGATGTCGCAGCTGCAGAAATTACCGATGAACACGCTGTAATTTCCGCGCACCGAGACAATAATGCCCCGGTTCGGGTCACGCAGCTAATCTGCACGCGCTCACGTGAGGAATTCCGCTATAAAAACCCGCCGCCGCGCAACTTTCACGTCGGCCACACCGTGATATTACCAAGTAACGTTCGCGTTTTTCTTTCCGCGCTCTCTTTCTGGGTCATTACGTTTCGTACCTGAATCGTCCAACCTTCAATTATATCCTATTTTCACCTCTCGCTGCTTCCTTTTTTTTGCATTTTTCGTTCTGTATTCAATTTTTTTTTACTGGATCACTATCGATGATACATCACTATTCCGAACATCTCATAAAAAATTCAGAAGAATCCAATACGAATATGGAATTTTTGAAGCAAAACAAAATGTTCCAGTTTTTTCCACTTTGACATTTCTCGACATTGTTCAGAGTCTTCATCGATTTTTTTGCCTTCGCGGAAGGTATGTAAAATTATCGCGTTGTACAAACTGTCGGAAATTCCTCTTCACTGCCTCAGTTCACTATCCTCATTTCGCGCCCCCTCCACGAGTTCCCTCAGCAATATTTTCTCCCCGGAGTCCGTGGGTTCTGCCCCGCTGAGAGCCTGCTGGCGAGGTGTAAGCCCCGGCGTGTGGAAACTTTAACGAGGGAGGAATTACGGGCGGGGATAATACGCGAACGAGCTCGCTCCGCGCGGGCCTGAAGTGTGAAGAGCGAAAGAAGTACAGTAAATACAAAATAAAAGGGTTGCAGGGGGGTAGAATACGTGCGCGACGCCGGAATAGAGATGGAAATGAATGTTGAGAGAACTTTCAAGGCGTGAAACAGCTTCGCGAGGCTGTAACAAGAAAATGTAATGAAAAGAAATCAGCGCGGGTGAGATGACGATGGGGGGAGAAAAAGAAAATATAATTTGCTGCGTCAAACAATATTAATATTTTTCCTCGGAGTGGGTCGTAAAAAGGGTGCGCCAAAGGGTTGCAAGAAAAAGGAAAGAAAATATGAAAAGAGAAATTGAGAATGATGAAAAGTATTTCTTTTTTTCATCTCTTTCGCAAGACAATGATAAAAGGGGTGTGTAAGAAAAGTAACATGATGGGGGTTGCCGAGGGTTGGGACGAACACGAGAATTTGATATCAAGGCGATGAAGGGGGGAAACGGTGGGGGAGAAGAGGGGGGCTAAAATATCGCGGAAAGTTTTTCCCGTGGAAAATGCCCGGGTAAACGAGTTATACGTCCGAACGATCGTAGAGCATTCAAAACAGATTGCTTCCTGCACGCTAGCCCAGGGGGCTTGGGATACGGAGAAAAAGAGGAAGAAAGAGAAGAGAGGGCCCGAATAGTCTTTTGCGCGGGGCCCCGAATCTCCACTTTCCCATTTTACGTCGGAAACTCGCAAGTTTCGCATCGCGAGCCCTACGAGAGGGCGGGAGGAAAATGTAGAGAGAGAGAGAGAAAAAAGTCTCGTCTCGGTTGGATGAGTCGGAAACTTGGAACGAGGTTCGGGTTGTCGAAGCCTCGATAGATTTACAGGCTGGGCGAAAAATCGGAAATTGCGGGGCAATTAATTGAGTGGATTCTCATAATTCCAATTTTTCATTTTATTTATTTTCTGGTTACATGAATCTTTTTTAAATTTATTTCTTGGTTACTCCAACGTTTTAATTTTTTTATTTTAATTTCAGATCCTGAGGGATTCTAAATGAGGCTACGCGAATTCCATTATGACGGGACAAGAAGACGTCTCTCCGGTTTCCGGATCGTTTTGTCTTTTGGCAAATATTTGCTCTCGCGCGCGGTGAATATGTTCAGCACATACGGGAGAGAGAATTCGCGCAATCCGCGCGGCGGCGAGGAATAGCGAAAGAGTAACTCGAGCGGAGATGAATCGGGGAGAATGGCGAGAGAGAGTTGATTCCCACGTGAATCGACCAAAAATGTGCTTCCCGGGGTTTGTTAATAAACTCATCCGTGCGTCAATGTGCTCTGCCCGCTCGGCGCGCATGGAAATAGCGAGATGCATAATTTATCGCCGCAGCTGTATCGTGTTGTTTAAGTCTCCACGTGATATTTTCTCGGTTCTCATTTGCTTAGACGAAATTTATACGCGGAATAGATATCACTATTATCATTAGAAATTACTATTGCGGTATAAAACGTTGAATTCAATCGATTTCGAGGGAATTACTCCCTGTAAATTACATCGTCGAGCACGCGGATCGCGACATTATGAAAATCCATTTTACGTGCTTTTAACACGCTCGACGCTTTTCCTCACGGCCCCACGACGACACCACCGACGGCGATAACTACCGGTGAGAGGTGCTCAACCCTTCTATCGATATTATCCGCCACACCCACAATTTTAAGTGGATCAACCGTGCGCTGCACCCTGAATTTATCGCTTACGCGTAGCCAACGGTTGCCTCTATTTACACTGTAGTACAACACAATTTCCATGTGATTACGAGGCTTAGAAGCCTCGTTCGATTATTTGAGTTCGTGGGCTTCGTTGATCCGTCCAACTTCGCGTATTTTCCTGGCAAATTCGATCGACCATAAAATTCGCACGTCAATTAAATCATCGCAGCTATTCAACGTCCAATTTTACGTTCATACGCTCAATCATATTATTCGTAATAACAACATTTAATAACAGTAATAATAAAAATAACAACAATATTAATATTCACGTTGGTTTAAGAGAAAATTCCGAAATTCTGGACGTTCGTGCGATTCCGAAAAATTAATTTTTCAAATATCAATTTATCGCTCGCAGCGAAATTTTATCCACGGGCGAGGGTGAATCGTGCGGAAGTGAAAAATAAATAAATAAATGTATGTGAAATTGGTGCGAAGGGTCAGCGAGAAGAGATACAGTCACGTTTCGCAGTGACCGTAGAACGAAATGGCCTACGGGAATACATAGAACGGAGCGTGAAGGCGGAGGGGCAACGTCGATGTCGTATAAACGCCAGGGAACCGTCGTAAAAAAAGGAGAGCGAGAGATGGTGCCGGTGCGCCTCTCTCGGACCCCGGTCGCGCGCATTCCGCAACCCCGAGTCCCAGGTGTTTCCGTCACCGGGTTAAAGCTCAGTCGATGCTACACTTTTATTTTCTTCAACCCTGTATTTTTTGTCCGTTCCCTTCGAACTCGAACGTTTGTCCAGTAGGATTCGTCCGCTTTTCTGTAACTAAGCTGATAGTGCAGAACTGGATTCCACTACTGGCCGCTCGTGGCTCGCGCAGCTGGTTTTACACGGTCTGACTCGTACTGCTCGTTTCTACTGACACCAAATCGCGTCGCGTTCACAGCAGCCTGTTTATCCGGGGCGATGTATGACAAAATTCTCTACTCTTTCACGCGTCGTACTGTAAATCCCTATCGCTAAATCCGTACCTACTAATCGCTATCGCAATCGCAGTGTGTGCTTTTCCAGGATTACTTTTATTGTGAGCAAAGAAACTAATCGTTGGCGAAATAAATAAATAAATAAATAAGTTAGTGAATAAATCAATAAAATATCGCACTCGTAATAAATAAATAAATAAATAAATACATAAGTGAATAGACCAATAAACCCTCGTACTCGTAATAAATAATGAAATGAATAAAATCCATCCTCGCGCGTGACGAGTTAAAAGTTGCATATTAATCAATGCTGCTCTTAATCACGGGCGCCGACAGTGCGGGTAAATTTTTAAATAAATTAAAATCTCCTACGGGAAGCAGGAAGCGCGATTCCCCTGGCGCCGAACGGTCGGTGGCGGGTGGTCGCACGTGTAACACGGCGACCCCGGTGATTGGCGCACGTATAACTCGGGGCAGGCAATGCATATCCGGGTGGCTCGTGCGTCGTCCGTTATACATGGAACGTTACCACTGCGCTGGCAAAACAACGAGGCGCGCACCACTTGGGTGGATATAGCGACGGCGACGCGACGCGTGGTTCTACTACCAACCGAACTCGCGTCGAGCGAGAGGGAGAGAGAGTTGACAAATGTTAATTCACGGGGCGTCGTAATGACTCGGTATACACCGCAACGCTAACGCAGCGGCGGTTTGTGCATTATGCACGCGCGTTCCACGTGCAATATCTTGCACGCCGGATCCATACGTACCTTAACTACTGGAGCCCCCGGCCGAGCCCGGCCTGTTAACGTCAGCGGATGCGCGCTGAAACGTCACTCGCGAGCACCGCGGATAACGCTGAAATACGGCTGTCCGCTATCCGCTAATGGGGCCCATTTTAAGGTGGACTTAAGACGTAATTCAATTTTAGATAACTGGCGGAGAGGATAGCGGATCGTTTGAGCGGCGAATTTCGATTTCGGAGGAGAATCGGTTGATGGAAATCGAATTTTCCGCCAGGCGAATTTCTAACTGGAAATTTGCATCATCTGTAATGAGGCAAAGCGCAAAGGGCAGCGAGGCGCAATTTGGGGCAATATTGATGGGGAATATTTGAAGGGAGATTGAAGCGTCTTTGAATTTTTTTTTAATTCGATAAATCGGTTTTATGATTGATGTATATATTTATTCGCGTTATCTGTAATGAAGCTGGGTGCAAAGCACAAAGGGTAGCGAGGCGAATATTTGAAGGGAGATTCGAGCATCCTTGAAGTTTTTTTATTTTTTTTAACCCGATTTATCTGTTTTATGATTGATGTTTATTTATTGTACGATTTTTTGTTGTTGTTTTAATACGATTTGTTTGATAGAACGTCGAGGCATCTTCGGAGCGTCTTCCGAGTTTCCATTGTCAACGAGTGCAGCGGATCGGATCTTAGTCTCGAATGATTGAAGTGCTTTTCCAAAGTCTCTCCACGTTTCCGCGAAGCAGCTCCTAAAGTGCTTTTAATATAGAACGATTGTTCGAGTACTCGGGCTGTCGAGAAATTACGCGCCTGCTGCCTTCGGGAACGTGAATCGAGGTGGAACGGTAAATAAATGTCATAGCGATTGAATTCGTCGTGCACGAAGACAATCACGCGGACCGACGACGAATCCGATGGCCATTCGAGGAGACTCGATCGCTGTACGGGACACATTTCGAACCTGTTACAATACATATTTATTGTAGCAGGTTGGAAGCCTGTATATATATATATTTATTGCAGAAGGTTGGAAATCTGTATATATATTTATTGCAGAAGGTTGGTAACCTGTATATATATTTATTGCAGAAGGTTGGAAACATGTACATGGGGGATTCCCGTTGGTTTCGACGTGGGTCTGACCCTCGACCTCTCAATTCGATGTCGGACTTTTTAAAACTTTATGAGTTTTTTTCGATAAAAATGTTTAAAAAATTAGTAGCAAGGGTCGGTCCACTTTGGCTCCAATCTTAAAAACTTTTATATCTGAAACAGGATTTTTGAGAATTTGTTCAGATTTTTTAATTGTGGCTAACAATGTTTCATTTTGAACTATTGTAATAAACCCAAATTCAAAAAAAAATCTGAAAAAATGTCGAGCTCTTATTAAAGTTAAGGTAATGACACAAAAAATTCTGGCCGAAATCCGAGAGGCCGAGAATCAGACCCAGCTCGAAACAAGCGGGAATCCCCCATTGTATATATTTATTTTATATATATTTATTTATTATTGTAACAGGTTGGAAACAGGTTGGAGCGATACAGGAAATACGAGAAACGACGGCGAGTGAAAGGAAGACCGACGGGCGCGAGAGAGGACGGAGAACGTCGGATAATCGTGGAAGTGACAGCGAGGCGCGGTTGTGTGCCGACCACCTGAATGACCACCTGCGAACGTCCGTCCACCTGTTTGTCGCGTGACATCAATGAATTATTATTGCCCGGGAGATCGTTGTGTCCTCCGGCGTCGCTGGTCACTCTGGTCACGACATCGACACCGTCGAGCCGTCTCCGGCGCAGCCCGAGCCGGCCGAGCAGTCGTTGGCTACTTGAGCGAAGATAAAATCGAGTTACAGACAAATTTGTCACTTCGACGCGTTTAGTCAAATTTTATCGTTTCATATTTTACATTTTGCTTTTATGTTTTTCTCGCGGTTTTGTTGTCACGATTCGAGATCTGACAGAGATTTTTGTTTTCCTCTTTGGCTAAGTTTTTATCTCAGTTGAAAGGATTTTTTAAAAACTTAATTTTTTTTTTATACGTTGAAAGGTCGGTAGGATTTATTGTGTTATGTTTTGTGGGAATCGCGACTATTGCGACGTATTTTTCTTGTTTCAGGGACAAGGCCATAGGGGTGCAGCACCAGTTTGCCGCTCGCTCTCGCTCGGCCGTCGGTAAATCGACGACGCACCGGGGCGAAATTTTCTTCTTACCGGAAGTTCAGGAACAGGGAAATCTGCAAAAAGCCAAGTGAATCTCAATACACAGGAGACGCCGAAGATTCTTACCGGCTGCTGCTCTGCTACTCACCGAGTAAAAAGTTTGCGTCGACTTGTGACACGAATTTCTGCCAGTCCGTATGTTGCAAATTGTCCTCTTTTTTAATCCTCGCAGATTTATCGATCGTAACCACCAAAAATTAATTTCTTGTAAGAAATAATATAGCTTTGCATTTTTCGAGAAGATCCAAATTAACGTGAACATTTTTTTTCTAAATATTTAGATCTCGAAAACTATTGAGCGATATATTTAATTGAATACACTAAACTATTAGTGTGTCAACAGGAGGAAGGATCGATAGAAATAACGATTTGCTACATTAAATTTATTGAAGATAATTTTTTTATGTTACACCCTTAAACGTAACGAAATATACAGCGTTGTGCCAGCAGCATAAATAACGGGCTCCCAGTTGAGTCGGAGTCTCTGTATCTCTGCTACTCGTGGCGTACAGTGAGGATCTGACGCTGATAGTCAACGGGCAGAGTCGACTATACGTTCACACGATTCCCATTGTACCAATATATATACATACACGTATATATATTTATTATCAGAAATGTGAGAATAACATTAATGAATTTTTCGTAACTAGTACGTTGTATTTCGTAGGATACTGATCTATCTCTTCCTTCTCATCATTCGTCCGGTGGATCAACTATTTTACGTTCTGACTTTTTTTTACATTTTCTCGTTCTACAGGAATTTCTCTAGCCAATGACTGCTACGTGTGTCTTCTTTCTTCTGTTTTGTTGTTGTTTCTTTTTTCTTATCGCGATTTGCAACCCACCATCGTCAATATATTATTTATTTTATTTATAATTATAATATCGGAATTGGGTAGAGTCGTCAGTGGAATTCATCTTCGCCTTTATCTGCAATTCGAATAATATAAAATTTACCATGTTTTACGATGCACTATTTTTTCTTAATCATTCTTTCATGTAAAATCTCTTACTCCGAAGATTTTATGGCGTTTAGACCGCAGGTGAAATCCGCGTCGAGAACCTCCTTCACGTCGGCCGGTCGAGCTGTGATCGTCACAGAGTTGTCGTAATTTCCGCTCGACACGAGTCTCACTGTGGTCACCTCGCAGCCGATTATTTTAGACTCGGCAGCTGCAACACAAATTAATTATAATGATTGAAAAAATCCTTAATCACAAAATGTAAAAAAATGTTAACGTGAATTATTTTCCAATATAATTTCTAAAAATAATTTTGCTCACATGGTTTGGAGTCGACGCCGCATATCGTGTCAAGAGTCTCCAGCTGCGACGTGTCGAGGCCGTCGGTCCCGCCGATCTGAACTTCGTCCTCGGCGCCGCGTTTGTCGCACTGTATATAAATTAATTTGTCAACGAATTTTCATAATCGCGAATTAATTGGAAATTACGTTGTTGCCGCAGGATCGACGGAAGAAATACCTGATGGATTGTGCCGCTCTCCGTCTCGGGGAACACCGAGCCCCGCACCCTTTTGCTGCCTACGTCGAGAACGATGGTGCGAACAACGGCCGGATAAATTGCCATGAAGGTGCAATTAACGCGCCTCCCGTAGTTCCTAAGCGTGAACGGTCCTGTGTCGCTGCTCGCGACCACGTTGCACGCTGTAACAAACACGACATCGGAGTTTACTCCGCGAACGTACGTAAACCCTGTTTCCGCGCTGTCAACCCACACGAGCCAGACTCGCCTCCCTCGCGTGTTTCCCAACCCGCCAACCACTCCCGCTACACTTTGCTCTACGGTGTACAAATTTCTGCTGAAACTACTTAGTCCCTGAGTACAGTTCTGTGTACATTTCCAAATCCACCGAATAGTTAGCTTGCATTGCGGTAGTCGTCTATTTGATATTTTATTTATTCATTTGCGAAACGGAACGAGGAACCCAGTTAAAAATAATTTTGTGAAATCACGACTACATGAACTTTTAATTTTTCGCAAAGTGGTAGAATTTTTTAATTGGAAGTGGTTGAAAAATTGTAATTGGAACAGAATTAAAATGTAAAGATAATTTTGTAGAATCACAAGTTATTGAATTATTACTTTCGCAAATTGTCAAAATTTTTTTTTAATCGGAAGTGACTGAAAACTGTAATTAAACAATAATTAAAATGTAATTAAGACGTCTATTTGATATTTTACATATTCATTTACGAAATGAAACGAAGAACCCAGAAAAAAATAATTTTGTAAAATCGCACTTAGTGGATTTTTATTTTCCTGCGAAATGGAAGAATTTTTTTAAATTGGAAGTGGCTGAAAAATTGTAATTGGACTAGAATTGAAATTAGGTGAATAAATGAATAGATTAATAAATAAATAAATAAATTGCACTCACGTTGACGATTTTTTCTGAACTTTATAGACACCGTGAAGCCTTTGCCCACGGTTGGTATCCTGTACTGCACGAGCCCGATGTTCTGCGAGCTCAGGAAAACCTTGTCGCTCTTGTGTCCGCAAAATTCGCTGGTTCTCTGTACGAGCGGCAGGGGATGATCGGCCTCGGAGGGGAAATACTGGCCGTTCAATTCCCACCCATTGACGATCTGTCGCAGAAAAAACGTAATTATTATCTGCATAAAAAAATTCAAGACTCTTTCCTGCTTCTATAAAAAATTATTCATTAGAATTTGCTATTTCTCGTCACTTACTCATGAAATTAAAATCAAACTTTTCGTTTCTTAAGCTACAATATAAATAGAACTTGACAAGTAAATATATTCCAAAGTGGCAAAATTGGCTGCATCACGACTCCCAACGGGAATACGAAATTAGCGAAAAAGTTGTAGCGAGGGCGAGGAAAAACTCGATGGAAAGTCGATCGGCAAAAGAAAAATATTCCGTGGACGGTACACGCGACGAAGGAATATAAACACTCGGCGAAGGAGCGGGCGATTGGAAAAGGGGAGGCCACTTGCGTGAAAGGCTCTTAATTTATATAAGTTTACGACTCGGGAGGAGAAACGGGCGGGAAAAGTGCTTCGCAGGGCGAAAGGGGGCAGAGTGCAGGCTGAGTGTACTTACACCGATGACGTCCTGGCCACCGCAGGGAACGTCCAGACGTGGAAAAGTAAATTCAACGATCTCGTCGGCCTGCGTGAAGACGTAAATTCCGCAGACCTTCTCGGAGCTATCGACAGCCTCGAACACGAAGCGACCCGCCTCGGAAGTGATGAACATGCAGTCTGCAAAAATGAATTTTTTTTTACTTCAATTTTTTTACATTTGCTTACATATTTTCAAAATTTAAATATAGCTGACTGATATTCAATTTGGTGAAAATTTATCGAAGGCTTGACACATTTATATCCACTTTTGAAAAGTTAATTTTTTTCCGCCTCTATGAGAAAAATGGGCATACTTTTTCATTTAGTGAAAAATTTGAAAAAAATAGCGGATGTTATGAGCAAAGTTTCCTTCGAAAAAGCTCTTCGTACTTTATAGTATTAAAGCACACATTTGTTGTTCCAGGTGTCTCCTGTCGTCGGGGGACGCGAGGCGAAATGAAAAAAGTTCGCCTTGAACGAGACCTTAAAAGGAGCCAATGGAAATAAATCGTCCGCGCCAGGAGGATATTTGATCAGAGATTTCCGAAAGCTTTCAAGCGTCAGCACCGGGGAAAATGTCTCCCGATGGGCGATAATGCATTTCCGTTTTCGTTTCAACGCGTGGCCGCTGGCCAGGTGAGCAAATCTCTTTCCGGGGAAACGTGCGGGAAAACGTTGGCAAACACATCGACAGAACGCCCAGGAGGGTCGTACGTGATAATATAGACGGACACGGAGCGGCGATTTTTCTCATGATTTTTCGCCTATGCAAGCTCAGGTCCTTTCGCGCAGCTGCCACAGCTGCCGCCGAGCGAGCATTAGTCTCGAGCACCGATCCGTTCAACGTTGTTTGGATAAATCTCGAGATGGGCGAAGCTGAAACTTGTGTCGGTGGAACGTGAGCTCACCTCAAATACGTCGTGATACTTTTTTTTTAAAGAAAAGTATTCAAGAAGTCTCGATTCAGCCTGACGATAAAATGATATAACACAAGGAAAAAGAAAAATATAAGTAGTAATGGTCGAAGGATCGAAGAGAATTTTATTTTATTTTTTCAATACTGCGTCAACAAACTTTTTTATCGCGTTTTCAATTAACTTCAATGCGGGCGACTTTATATATTGCATAGCCGCAAAGTTTCCGAACAATTCTGCGGTGGTTCGAGGCGGAAATAAGTTTCGCAATGCGAGAGACATTCTGCACTTGTGACTTTAAAGCGGCGCTTAATACACCCCGAGCCAATGTTGCGTAATGCCAAAGCCGCGCGGAATGACCCGGGAAGTCTGTGTTCGCTCGGTAGTGTTGAACAAGTCGGTTTGCGAGAGTTCAGAGTGAAGAAAATGAGAAAAGCCGCCGCTGTTTCGTAACGATCTGATCGATCCTCGACGGCGCGAACGTCGGACAACGTGTGATACATCGCGTTTTATATTTTATTTATATTTTTCTAGAGAATGGATTGCTACTTATTAAGTGGAAACTTGTGTCCTGCCCACTTGCGATTTTTACTACACTCAAACTGTCGTAGCAGTCAGACTTACAGAAAGATCGTGAAATTTTTTTATTACGCCCACATGTTGCAGCCCCTTAATGGCACTAAAAACCCCCTCGGGAACAGGGCGAATAAAAGTCAAAGTTAGCGATGTCTACACGTAAAATTGACGCTGACCTGTGATCGGTGTAGGCGGATAAGCCTCGCGAATTAATCCCTTAAATCCGTAAAGACCCAGATCCGGATTTCTCTCCAATTCCCTGGCGATCTGAAAGCAAACGAAATCCAATTACCAACATTGACAATCCACCAACCTTTTCTTTTCTCGGTGGACAATTTTCTTTTTTACACAATCAGACTTAATTTTCCCTCATGCATTCCTAATAAATAATTCAAGGGCTGCGTCCTTCGGACAGGAAGCGCTGAATTACGGGGGTCGAGATCGATTCAGGACCCGTGGACTAAGGACTCGTGTAGCTAGTACCAATATCCATTACAGACTGCGTGTTTCTTGGCGGGAGGTCGTTTAGCAAGTAGTAACGGTCCGTGTCGGATCAGACCGGAATATCGAGGACTTTGCCCGCAGGAATTGGTGAAGTGTTTTCGGTTGATCGAGGCCAACGTTTATTGTCGTTCAGCCGCATCTTCGTGACATATTTAAATTATTCAAAAAATTATTACTCGCAAATTAACGATCACCTTTGCCTCACGGTCATCTTACGTGAACAGAAAACAAGACGCCAACACGATCCCGGCGTGTCGGCTCTTCGAGCTCGTTAGTTCAGTCAGCCGAGCGGCGTACGACAAGTTAGCTTTAGGGGATTCCCAGCAACATTACTCTACACGCTTTGCAATCAGTGAACTGCATCGCGAACTTCCCTTCGCCTGTCTCGCTCCGCAGTTTCGAACCTGCTAACTAGCTCCCCGAGTTTAATCATTCGCTATCGGCGCGTCGGATTGTTATTATATTCTGGCGCCCGAAAAAAAAAATTTTAATTGGTGTTCGGAAGTTTCGTATGAAAACGGATGTAATAAATCTGAAAAAAGAGATTTTTTAATGCTTTTTACTTTTGGCCTTACTTTGGTGTTGAAAAAAAAACTGATGTCTTTTCCGTCTCAATGTTTTTCCTCTATTTCGCCAACAGTAACGTGCAAAATTCACGAACTTTCTCTCTCAACTTGCAGATGGTACCCCGACGGCCGCTAAACAGTGGCGAGCGTCAGTCTCAACGGCCGAACTTGGTTCTCCAACTCCCGCGAGATGCGGAAGCCACCGCTGTATCTGTGTATCAACTGTCGTCGTTCGCGAGGGACGTGACGCATCTGCATCCACGAAACTTGACTCTCTTCTCCTTCGCCCAGGGAAATGACCATGCGACCATCGGCCCGGCGATTCGCAGCGTCGCGCGAAGATTAAAAATTGCATCAGGCTGCTAATTTTTCGCTCTGTCGACGGCGAGGCAAAAAAGCATCGATGAACGTCGATGAACTTCGAATTGGCGAGAGAAAAAAAGAAGAAAAAGAATGCACCGATTGCATCGAGTCAGCGATTACCCATACGGAGAAGTCGATGGGACGCAGATGGGGCGAAGGGGGCGAAGGGGGTTTGCGAGTGGTTTGGATGGTCGGGCGGGAGTGATGAAACAGAGAGGCGGAATTTATTGAAGGGCGGAAATTACGACGCAATCTGCGATCTTGCAGACGAGATAGAGCAACGGGAGTCGGCAGTGTCTCCCGAATCCGCGATGAAAGCGCAAATAGTCGCGCCCCGCGGTTCGCTCGCACCCCGCGCGCTTAACGGGCTTTCGCGTGATCGATGGATTCGCGACAGAATCCATAGAAATGATATATCCTTTCATTCGCGACGCCTCCACTTTCCATCCAACCCGACGTGCGCCGGGGATGACGAAACATTGAGCCGAGCGTGAGATTAAAAAAAAATACATATTCGATTTCTCACGCAGAATGTGACGCACGATTGGTTTGTTAGTTGTCGATCGAGCAGCGAAACTATTTTGCGGATTAAGGACGAAGCGGATCGAATGGAGACAGTCGCGAAGAGTCGGACGTTGATTGGATATTTTTTTCAGTGGAAGGGGATTTTAATTAGCTCGTGAAATTTTTTTTTTTTTCTTTGTTCACGAGAGCGTGTGACGAAAATTTGCATCAGAAATGAAGCTTTTGTCGGGTCCTTCGTTGTACGGGAATTTCCTTGAAAAGTGGGAATTTTAATACGCATAAATAAAATCATATGGCGCCGTATTCTCGAGCTGGACATAAAAGGGAGGCGGAATAAACCTGGGTGGCTTATTAACGGACGTATCCCTTGATAAACTCGGGTCCACGCGGTCGGAATTGTATATTTCAAAGAATTTTCATTTTTATATATTTTTTCATAATTATACGAATTTTCGTCAAAAGTAACATTTTTGTTTGCATAAATAAAGTCACGTGGCATCGTATCGCAAAACCCGACGAAAAAGAGACGTGAAATAACCCTAACGAGCTTATCAAAGGATGCACCACGCGTGGACCAAATTGTATGTTCCAACGAATAAACATAGATACAGCCGGCTCGACCGCTGTAAACCAGCAAAGCGTGAAAGCACGAGGGGGCGTCCAGCAACCGGTGCGCGAATTCAAAATCTCAATTGACTAATTGCAATATTACGCCGATATTGTCGCCTAGTTATTGGCGCTCACGGCGGCTGAAAGGGGGAGACTCGACGTGTTATTAATTCGTTACGGATGGGCGAGATTTCGTCCCGATCTCGCTTTGTGCGCCGTAATAGCACGACCTAATTGTCCCATTTGTACCGGAATTATTTGTTTGATTCAATCGCAAACGGCGACGTCGCCTTCGCTTATTACATATTTCACGCGTGGGATTTCAATGCTGCCAATTATTATCACCCGAGCTCTAAATACTGGTGAACAATTAAAACAGCAAATATGAAACAGTCTGACGATTACTCGTGGCAACTAAATATTACGAGGAAATAGGAAAAACGGCAAACTGCGATTGATGAACGTTGAATTCATAAAAAAGTATTGCACAAAGTAGATCGGGTATTTTATCCTCATTGTGTTCCGCATAATTTGCCGATTTTAAGATATTGACTTGAACATTGAGTCCGCCTCCGAATTCCATGACAATTCGATAATCTCGTTCCGGATGAATCGCTTTTGTCATACCGACGAGTGGTTATGAAAAGTACTCTCGCTCTCGCGATTTTTGCGCGTAACATCGTTAGGTATCCCGATACGCCGGCTTTCAGTTCGATTGTGAGCTTTTGTCCCGTCCGCGGCATCCGGAAAACTCAATTCTGCCGCGTGCGGTTAGCTTGAAAGCATCGTCGTTCCATTGGCATTTGTCGGCCGCAATTTTTTTTTATTCCTCTCACGTGACCATTTTTTTTTCGTTCCTTCTCAAATACTTTCTGCCAATTTTATTTTGATTTTTCACATTTAATTTCAATCGGTCAATCAAAGAATAATTTAGAACATTTTATATTCTTTCCCCGATTCTGATTAACAGAAACCCGTAAATAAATAAATTAATAAATTTACAGTTAACAGCAACAATAATAATCGATCTCGGAAATGCCTCGGTGGTTAAAGTGGCCCTCGAGGTGCCAGTAGCGATAACGTCCTTTGTACATGTTGCACAATGTCAGGGATCAGGTTACCCCGGGCTTGATGGCTGTAGCGTTGAAACGAAGTTACCACCCGGGACGTTGCAGGACATTACAGACCACGCTGCGCGTAACAGTTATACACACAGTGACGTCCTGCACCGCTGTTGGTAGCAGCCGCCACGATCCTGGCAGACAGCTGGACAATGTCGGGCTGCGGGAAATGCTAAGGCGTCGTCTCTTATCCAGTGGGTAAGGACATTGCCGCTCAGACATCGGGCCAATTGTCCCTAATTGCCGGGACACGCGGGCACCGTTTGCCACCCTCGGCCAGAGGGAGGACGAGGAGCGAGAGGACGGCAGAGAATAAAGTGAAACGTGGGTAGCTCGGTGGGAAATCGACGTTTCGTCAAACGAGATATCTTCTTGTATTTCTCCTCGATTGAGCCACGCGATACGTATGAGACTCGGGAGACCCGCTCATCGAAGTTACGAGGGATGATTATTTATTAATGCTTCGTAAAAGCTCTCGCGAAATTGCAGTCAATTATACATTTATTTCCCCCCAGTTATTATTTATCTGTCTCGCGACATTTTGCTCGTTGGAACGTACGTTGAATAATTTGTTCAGATTTATCTTCGGGACAATTAAAAACATTAGTTGAAAAATGGAAATTTGTGTAACAAAATTAAGATTGGATGGTTGAGGGGAAAATCTACGCTTTTATTTTTATTTTTGTTTTATCGTGGAAGTTCAGGAAGGAAAATAGTTGATACAATCAAGTGAATAATACCGCTACTGGTCAGACTCGTTGGGGGATCGCACCACAGAACCAGAAGAGCAAAATAAACATCAGGGCTATCGATGGGCTTGTTTAAAATTGGGGAACTGTGGTCGTTCCGAGCGTCCGAACGATAAACTGCGTCCTCAAGCGTTACAAAAAAAAACAGATAACTTTGTAAATACCAAAGAGGTAGCTTTGTAACAGGTGTAGAGAGCTGATTGAAGTTTACCGTTCAATGACGACACGAAAAAACCCATTTGGTTTATTCGTCGCAAATGTACGCGGAAGAACTGATAAGTTCTCGACGTTAATCGAGCGATTTTTATCGCTCATCAGCGTCACCCAGAAATTATCTCTTCCACGTTTTTCCCCAAGCTCCATATTTTTTCAAGGTATTGAAAAAATCCGTCGTCTGTGACGACGTTTGCACATAATCTCAGCAATACAATCAGTGCGGTGTCATCACCGACTGACGAGTCAGCGAGAAAAAAACGTCACACGTATGTGACGATAATTTTTTGTACGTTAATTAATTTTTTTCTTTTTTTTTAAGAACAATTTTTCTTTAATCAGCGATGACATCACCAATAAATTAACAGTTTGGCGAGCAAATTTAGTGAATGACAGTGATACCATTTCCCAGTTTCATGTAAAAAAAAATCGTCTCGACAAAATTTATTGACATGCTCGAAATATAAATTAGCCACATTTTTTACTCGTGCAAAAATAAATTAGCCAAATTATTTAACCGTGCAAACATAAAATCACCAAATTATTTATCCGTGTAAAAATAAATTCTCTAAATTTTTAATTAACGTGCAAAAATATAAATCAGCTATATTATTTTACCGTGCATAATTACATTAGCCACATTATTTATCCGTGGCAAAATTAAATCAACGTCATCGACTCTCGTCTCAGATTGAAACAAAGACGCCGACAACAAAATCTCCCCAATATCCCCTCGATCTCCGAACTACAGTGAGGCTTACCTGTTGCTGAAACGGAAGCTCGTTGCCGGATATGACACTGGCGTGAACCGGAGGCCCCGCGATTCCCCCGACTATCGCGACGGCCGCGAAGATCCTTCCCACAACTCCGAACATTTTATTTATCCTTGTTATTATTATTATCAATTATTATTAATGTTTGTATTCCAAGAATTGTGTCTCGTCAAAAATGAACTCGCGAATTTTTTCTCTTTTTTTTCTTTCTTTTTTCTATCTTTTTTTTCCGAACAATTCTTGAAAAAATTATTTATTGTCGTTTGAATTGAAATTAGCCGGTCGTCGGGGCATCGAATCTCGAGCCGTGGAGGACGCGAGGATCAGTGGTGGTCGCGTTGCCCGGCGTTCCTCTTATAGCAGCGCCCGAAGCCGCTCGCCTCCTCGTCGTGGCGCGCGCGGATCGCTCGCCTCCTCGCTCGCCGCTGCGCATCCCCGAAAGCTTTTCCCGCACGGCACCCCTGGTAACCGCCCCTTTTTCCAGCCTCAGCGCGCGAGCCTCGCGGCTCTTCCTGCTTTTACGTGCGGACCGACCCCACCGGACCCTTAAACCTTCCGTCTTCGTTAAGCGACTCCGTGTGATTTTCCTCCTTTTTCCCCCCTCGATTCGCCGCGAAAATATTTGGCGAACCCGTAAATTTTAAGGGTCGTAAATATTTCTTATTATGATGCGCGCGAATTTTTCTTCAACTGGTTTCACTCTTTCGCCCTTCTTATCAACGCGGAAGGAATTTATGGGATTAGCCGGCGAAGCGTAAATTAAGTCGAATGCTCTGGGTTTTATAGATTGAATTATTTTTTTCACGACTTGGGGGAAATTTTGGTGTGGCTTACATTTTTTCGTAGCATTTTTCGTGGTTTTCTTTGTTTATTTAATTTTATTTTGTTTTGTTAATTTATTTATTTATTTTTTATTCACATGTTGATCACCTGTTTCAGCCAATCGTCGCACTCTGCAATAAAAGAAACGAGAGATCTTTATTCCCGGGACATCGGAACTGACACCTTGAGTCGCATTTCTCCAAATCAATCACGTAATTCCGCGGCACCCGGAGGCGACGACAGCTGCAATTGATATCCAACTACGCGCGAAGCTTTGTGGGCAGCATCGGTCAGAGTTAATTGATCGATTAATTCGCGCCCCAAACTGTCTGCTCGTCGACGCGCCGAGCTCTCGAGATATTCAGGAGATTCAGTCACTTATACACGGCCCCGTCGTCACGAGGAGGAGGAGGAAGAGGAGACCCGCGAGACTCTGACACTAATGCCGCTTAACTTTCGACGTGGGGGTGAAACCCGCAAATTGGTAGTTACTGTCAACAATTTCCACGAAAACGTACCAATCTGTATACCAATCAATTTATGAAAACAATTATTTATTTAATCTCGATAATATGATTTGTTATTAACACCACCGAATTTTCAAGAAGATAATAACAAATTGTTCTACAATATAAGAAAAATATTTTTTCAATGAATTATAAAATGATAAACAAATATATTTTAATAACGTCGAACACTTAAGACGAAGGAGCTTTTAATAAAATTCTCAATTGGCGTGCAGATCACTCGGAACCCGTCAGGACCTTCCCGAAAGATCAGACGTCGGGAGATCATTGGCTCTCACCTGGCACGCAAAAAATACGGGTGGCCCGCGCGAAGTAAGATAAAGCTGCGAGTTTGCGTGTGACCCGACGGCGGCACCGCGACGAATGCAGGGTGAGAAGGCGAAAGCGAGACGAGCGAGCCGCAGGTTCAGGAGCCTGGGACGAGCGGAGAGCGAGGGACCCCCGTGTCTAGGTCGAGCACCGGATTTAGATAAAATTCGATTACCGCGGCCCACGTGATGCCCGCCACTTGCACACGAATAGAGAAGGTCAACAGTGGACGTACGCAGGATTGGGGGAAAAAAAGATTTTTCGTACACACAGCCCCCGGGTCCTAGTGACGCAAACTCGAAAAGAAGTGGAAGAGGAAGAGGAAGAAAAGGAGGGAAAGAAGGCCGAGCGCAGAAGAATAAGGGATGATTTCGTGGGGGGTGAATTTCGGTTAGGACGAAAATGGATATTTATTGATACCCTTGAGAAGTATTTTGGGATTAACGCTGATACCACCAAACCGGGAAATAAGTTGTCCACTTCCTGCGGGGGTGGCTTGTTTGTTTGGCAGCCTCGACTCAACTTCAGGACACTCCGGCACTCAAGTGTTTCTCGAATCTGGGAGTCGGTGGTCAGTAGAAAAAAAATCTGCCGAAAGTCCCGGTGAATTGTAGAATTTTCGAATTCTTGGAATTATTTGTTTACTATTTTGTCGAGGAGTTTAGGTGAAGCAAAAAAATCTGATCGAGTTGTCAAATAGCAAAATGGTATTAAAAAGTGAAGTGTAATTTTTTGCAACGCGTTGTGTCGAATTAATTACTGAATAATTCACGGTGAGCAGAATATCACAGAATCCCTTGGGCGGTTGTTTTCAAGAGGCGGGTCTATGCTTCTCCCCCAGGAGTCATCCTCCAGCTCTCCGCGCCTTTTTGCGCCCGGAGAGCGAGAAATATAATTCACTTTTCATCCCTCAGTCGACGTGCCTCGCGCTAAAATTCCCTTTTTCGCCCTTCGTCGCTGAAACTTTCTCGCGAACGGACGTGCCCGAGTTACAGGTGTCGAAAGTGAGTTACAGAGACCTTAACAAATATCGAGCCGAAGTCGCGGGTCCGCGGAGCCGACAATAACTGAATATAAACTCATCGAAGACTCCTTGTTCGATCGCTCGTCCATTTCTCACTTCCCGGAGTATTTACGAATGATTTTTTATATCGAGACACAGAAGATTATTCGTTATCCAAAAATTATAGAATTATCCACCTCATTTTTTCACGTCTGTCACATTTTAAATTATCAACTTATTTAACAAGTTTTAATCTTTTTCAATCACTTCTGAAAAATCTCGAGTTTTCGATTTACTTGACACTTATAATGACCGCACAATTGTTGTCATAATTAAAGCATCAATTTACCAAACAGAAAAAAATGTCGTCGTTAGTCTAATTGACAATTTTATTCACTTACCCGTGTTAATATCGTCGCGCATATTGTTTTCCGTAGAAATGACGAATCGTCGTGACGATTATTACGTCAATTAGTCAATAACCACTCCGTATGCGAAAAGTATTAGCACCGACAGTAATCGAGCGATTAATTGCCACGAGAGGCGAAACGAGCGTTATCGGAGGCAAAGAGGTGCCAGGCATTCTGGCGAGACCGTTTCGAGCACTGGAGGACCCGAGAATTCACGCTCGCTTAGCTTCCATCTTCTTCCTCCGCGCGTTTCTCCCAGACTGCGAGATACGTGCGTTATATTTCATTGACGATATTACGTTTGTGTATGTACATCGAAGCGCGCGAGCGATAGTGAGAAGCTACAACCGTGAATAATGCCACGGTGCTTTGTAGTACACACTACAAAGTACACAGTAGTATACAGGCTCACGGCAAGCAAATGTAACGTTATCAAATGTAAACCGAAGTTGTTTGTGCCGTGGAAGAATCTCGGTGAATCCTCTCTTGTGTTTCTCGATTTCGCCCTGGCTACAGATTTTCAAAGCACATTTTTTTTTCTTTTCTTAGTTATTTAAACAAAATTTAAATATTATTTTATTCTATTTCTTAATTGCTCAGACGATCGCGAAAAACAATTAAATCTTCGTGAAGCTTCCACTCGACATTTTTTTCATTGCTTCAATTATGACTAATTGGGAATTTTGTTATTGAATGTTTTTTTTTTTCGTCATTGATTCCGTGTGAAATTCTCACGAGTTCCCTATCTCCTTTCTGGAATAATGGAAATAAATGTTAAATGGCCTTGTTTACCCGAGCAATTAGTGAATAAATCTCGTTTCACTCGATAATCCTACCCAGCTCCATTTGTCAGACCGGCTGTTTGCGGAGACGAAGAAAAATGGATGCATCTGGTGACCGTAATTCTGGTTCTAACTGACCAAGGACAATGTTTGTGTCGAGAAATACATTATTTATAAAAAAATCGTCTTCAATATTGTTTAGAAAATAAAAATGGTTTTCAAAAATATTTCTTTTTTAAGTTCGTATTCGAGTTCTATACAAAAATGGCATAAAAAAATGGAAATAATGTTCTTTTTGTTCTGACGAGAAGGCAATATTAGCTGAAAGCCCAATGAAACGAGTTGTTTACACGAAACAGCCCGAGGAGACGAGAAATTTGCTCGCCAAACGTTCTGCGCACGTTTTATCCTCGGGAATAACAAGACCGAGAATCGCCGCACGGGGCCTCGTACAGGTATCACGAAATATGGTGCGAAATTTTCCTTTCGGCGGCCCCGCGGCAGACTCTGATTTTATTGGGCTGCACGATAAGATTATTTCGCGTGCGCGCGCGCGAAGCACAGTCCATTCGTCGTGTCAGCGCTTTGAATTAACGTCACTGACTCGTCCGAATAATCGATGCAAATTTCTCGCGACGATATTTATTAGCTGAAGGACAATAATATTTTTAAATTCAGTTATTTACTCGCAGCACTTTATTCAATATTTTTAACCATTATCAATTTTGATTGTATACATTTATATGTAATCATGGATTCAATTTATAGATTACTTAATTAAATGAAACTAGCAACTACGTTTAATTGTAAATAAATAAATAAATAAATAAATAAATAAATAAATAAATAAATAAATAAATATACAAATAAGTGTATAAAATAAATACATAAATAAACGATATATCATAGCCGCAGCGGGGGCAACGGTCAAAGGAACGTAAAACCGCAAGTCGCCCGTCCATTCGCATTAATTCAGAAGTCGCGTCGGTTGCTGTATCTCCACCTCTGGATATTAAATCGTTTCAATTAAATCAAAGCCCAAACCCCTGATCAGCTTTTACCTAATTTTTGTAAAATAGAGGTGAAATTTTTGAAAATAAATGTTGAGTTGAACCTACCGTGCCAAAAAAAATAGTCACGTTCAGGGACTCGAGCGAGTCGGATAAATTTGATAAGGAAGTTCGAATCGACCGGCTGCAGGTTCCACATGACTGCTTCTCTCGTGCCAGGGCTCCGACGAGTGGTACAGCCCGTAATTGACACCGTTCGTCGCGATCTTCTTCAGGCCCTGTATGCTCGAGAGCATCAGCGCCAACTTGGCGAGAATCAGAGCTTTTCCTCCGAGCACCGCGAGAAATTGGAAACCCATCGGAATGAGCACGGAGCCCATTATCAAAACCCCCATCATCAGCATGGGCATCATGTGATGTCGTCTTCGATGACGACGTCTTCGTCCTAAAAAAAAATAACAGAAACATAAACAATTCCGTATCGATAAAAAAAATGTTATCAGTTAATTACAGCTCAATAAATGTAAGTCGTACTATTGACTGAGATTTTGTATCGACAAAAGTCATTCAAAATTGTATCAAAGAAAATAAACATAATTCGTATCGACAAAAAAAATTCTTATCAATCAATTACCGCTCGATGAATTTAGTTCTTCGATCAATAGTACGACTTAAATTTATTTTAGTTGTTTTTCGCGTGCAAGAATAAATTCCAACGCGATGGAAAAGTTTCCGTCCGTCAATCCTCGCCGCGACGAATATTTAATCCACGGCACGACGGCGAATTAAACTTCGCAACGTTCGCGACGAAAAAAAAACCTGTCTGCGCTTTTAATGCGTTACCGCACTTTTAACATACTTTCATCGGTCTCCCTCTCGCGCTCCCCCGTATTAATCCCCTTTCCGCAACGCCCACGTCCCTTCTGGCTGGCGGCGTAATTTATTCCCAACAATGTATACACGCGACGCAACTTCCCACCTCTTTCTAATCGCTCGGAGTGCGAGGAATCCCGAGCTTCGACAGTCCAATCGATCTTCTCGCGACTTTTACATTCATTTCACGTTTCTCTTCTCGCGAGTCTCACGCGAGACGCTGCGAGATGAGAGACAAATTTGTCTGCGGGCTAAAAAATATCGCTTCTGCGCTAAATGTAATTTTTACACGAAAGCAGCTTCCAAAAAAATTATCATTCTTTACTAAATTCGCTTCTTCACTGCATATATTTATATTTATTGTATACGCAAAAACAGCTTCCAAAAAAAATTATTGTTGATTAATATTAATGCATATCTGTTTTGCAAAAAAAAAAGTTTTATTAAATAAAAAAACTGATAATTGGAAGAAAAAAAATTACCTTGGACCGAATTATCCTCGGATTCGGAGCCGACGTTCGTGTTATTGGAGACTCCGACCGCGCTGGTCAATTGATCCACATCGATTTTCAGTACGTGAGTGCGAAATATCCGAGCGAGACGACCGAAGACCACGGCTCCCCAGCCTTTTCCGTTCTCCCGGCCGTCCGTTGATCCCTTCCTGCGTGAAAAGAGTCGGGTAATAGAAGGATATTTACTTGCCCGTCGTACGAACGACGCCGAAGTCGTGTCAGTGGGTCGGGGAATTGACTCGGAACGGACAATAATTAGACGATGTGTCGCCCGAGTAGCGGTAAAGCGATATTATTATTTGCGTCGACGCGAGGTGCCCGCAATTATTGACACGAGACACAGATGCCTGCAATTATCGACACGACACGGATGCTGCGGAGATTCAGAAAATATTTGTCTTACTTTTTCTTCCTCTAGTTTACTCGACACATTCCTGTTTTCTTTATAGAAAAAAGTACTGAGATTACTGAAAATGTTGTCTTAGTCATTTGGAGTAAAGATTTAATTTGTTGGGACAAAACTGATTTTTAAGCTGATAAAATAGTACCATTAAAGTCATTGATTTTTTATTTAATTACGATTTTTTAAATAATTATTTCAATTAAATATGATTGTTTAATCATTACTTCATTTAAATATGATTCTTTAATAATTACTCCATTTAATTGTGATTTTTTAATAATTATGATTCAATTATTAATTGTTAGGTATTCCTATTTATTCGGTTGAATAAAATTATTGCATACTTTTCAGCCGCCTGCGCGTCCGTTGCGGAGTCGTTGGAATTCTTGACGAACCGCACGAGGTCGATTCCCTCGACGACCGGAATTACGTCGTCCGCGAGCAGCGCGTCCATGGCGATGAGCGCCCGACGCTGCATGCAACGACGAAGCATGTCCACAAAGTCCCGGCTCTCCCCGGACTCGGCCGACGAATTCGGCGAGCAATTCTTCAGGAAGCCACCGACCGACCATTTCTTCTTGTCCTCGGTTCGACCGGAGCGCGAATACAACGCGAGGACCAGCAAAACCGGCAACGACCCTCGTGGATTCATCTAATTATGTTTTGGTAATTTTTTACTCCAATTTTTAAATTATACTTCACTTGTTTCACTGTAAATAAAATAAAACTTACGGTTCTCAAGTGGATTTTTGTCTTCAGCTTTAATTAATTAATTTCTGATTATTAATTCGATTAACACTGATTATTAATTTTTGTATACACTTATTTTTTTTGTTTGCAGTCAACTTACCTCGATATACACTGAAATACAAACTCGAGCAGATATATCGAGACCAAAGTATCGCGTTTGAGTGCAACGCTGTAACCGGTGTCTCGGCTATTTATGCGAGCCGATAAAATAGGCTAAGGTGCCATGCGTGCAGCGATTCGGAGTCGGAGTCATCGAAGGGGATCATCGGGGTAGCGGTCAAAAGGCGTGCGGTCGTACTTTATGCTCGTCCAACCCTAACGTGTAATTCATCATCGGAACCTCGCTCGCTTCTCTCTCTCTCTCTCTCTCTCTCTCTCCTTCCGCGCCGTTCTCCCGGCTCCCCGCAAGTTCGTCTTCCTGCCTACTGTTACTCCAAGACCAGTCTTTATCGCAAACGGTGATTTGTCGTGCGGGGGAATCGCTCGGCATGACATTTATCACGTTCGATAGTCGTAAAAATCGTGTCATTCGACGAACTCGACGCGCCGCCCGTGCGCGTCTCAGCCGTGAATCATCGGAGCGCGATACGAGATCCCGAAACGATCACTTTCTCGTAAACTCCTTTCAGCGCCCGTCAAATCGCTCGCTTTTTTTTACAACCATCGAATAAACGACAATTCGGCAACGAATAATCGTCAAGGCCGGACGATTGACGTTAAAGCGAGCGGACGTTTCGAGGCTGTGCGAAGATTTTCGACGACTGTATCATTTTTGCGGGCCAGCACATTTTTTTCATCGAGTAGAAAAAAAATATATCGGCTCGCGATAATTAAATTACGACTTAAAATTATTATTATTTTTTTTCAATCTTACCAGAGATATAAATGTTTTGTTAAAAATGTTTATTGCACAGGAAGACAACCCCTTCACATACACCCGGAAGCGCTGTCCACCTCGCAGGTATAAAAAATGGCAACCGTAATCGGCGTCTTGATAAATCGAGGAAAAAACGTAAATATTTACAAACAATAATCGATATATCTATCACGAACAATAATCATAATGATAGTAGGAATAATAATGATGAGTGGAGTTAACGTCGATGGGTTTTCGGACGGTGAGCAAAAAAAAATCGCAGGTGAAACAATAACGTCTGTGACGAATTTCTCGAATCAAATTCGTTGTTCCGTTGTTTCGCGCCTTGGGATTTTTTTTATATATGTAGCCCGACTACAGATCTACGCTGATAATCACAGTAAACATTGTTAAAAGTCGCTCGAGAATCTGCCAACAATAATAATTCCCTTTGTACCTATCGTAGAATATTTTTCTACGAAAATTCTCTTTTTTTCTTCTCTTCAAGATTCGCGTAATCTTTCTCCTTCGGCACGTGAGGTTTACAGCCGTAATTGACAAATTCCTTACATAATTACACCGAGAGAAAATGTAGTGTTCGTGACTACCAAGTGACCGCAATTTTTCACAGATCTGTTAAATATTTTTCAAATTATGGCAACTATAAAATTGCCATAGTTACAAAATATTAAATAACTATGTGAATAGCCGCAAAGACTCAAAATTGATAGTTCTCACTTTGTAGTCATCAGAATCGCTACGATTTCTTTCAGTGTACGGCTCGCTTTATTTTCTCGTCTTACTTCTCGATCCGGCAATTTTTTGTTTTACCAAACCGATATTCAAGTACTTAAAATACTTTATTCATTGTTCCCTCGATCGTCCTTCTTCACGTTCATTATTCTGGGAGGCACACTCGATGCCTGTAACACATTAAATGCACATCAACCGTGAGATGCAGTTTCCACGTGTTTAACGGAAAATCTCCGAGCGTCAAGACTCACTTTAGGCATTCCCGATCTGATGCACTGAGCGAGAATCAAGTCCTCCTCGTCCTCGGAGAGACTCGAAGTGTCGGTAAAAAGTTCCTCCGTCTCGTGCTGCTGTCTTATCGTGATTTTCGTCACCGACTCGTGGAAAACTTGGGTTACTACGTGGGAAGACTGGAAAGAAGCGGCTTCGTCGATGCTGGAACGTCTCGTTGGAGGCTCTGGAGTTTTTCTCGACGTCTGGGGATTCACAAACGGCAGCGGATTTATCCTCGCCTGAAAGACAAAAGATAACATTACGATTACAGCTCAATTTCCTCGATGTTTATTCTATTCCACAATCGCAGCGATAAAATCTAGAAAATACCTTCGGCATAGCCGAGAGAATACACTCGGTCAAAATTGCATCGTCGTCCGAGTTATTCGGGCTGTCGTCGTATAAATTGTCTTCGTTGCTGACGCTAATAGGCGCTCGATCCATGGAAGCTGCGCGCTCTTCTTCCTCCTCCTCGTCCCTTTCGTTGGACTCGGGCGGAGGTCGCCAATTATTGAAGGATTCGCGATGCACAGGAATCCCGTTACTTTCGACTACAGCAGGCGAGGAGGACGAAGGTGCTTCTCGAATTTCCGCAGCCCTCTGCAAACTCAGGTCGGATTGTGTCACCACAGCCGCGTGATTCGAATGATATTCCTGCAAAAAAATAGCAAACTCTCGTACAATCACCCATGTAGCAAAAAGACACCTGGCACGTAAAAGTTATCGAAATGGGTTGCTAATGCCCGTCCTGATCCCATCCTACATTAAAACAAAATCTTTTTCGAACAGCTGACAATTATTAGACATCTTTTAAGACGACATTGGATACGCATTCGTCATAACTTATTTCGATAACTTAAACATTTGTGCTACTTGGGCATCCCCTCAATAATTCGTAAATTCGAGAATCCTGCGAAGATATTTTTACCACTGAATTTCCCGGGTGCGAATTGCCGGTCTGTCGAGCCTTCGGGATTCCGGACTGAATGCACTCGTCCAAAATCTTGTCGTCCTCCACCGAAAGAGCCCAGCCCTCCTCGTCGTCCCCGGACAGCAGATTCCGCTCGTCCTTCTCGAAGTCCCCGGAGATGCTGAGCATCGAGAGGGCCGAGAGATTCGACTGCGAGCCGACGGGCGAGATATCGGCGGGCGTGTCCTCGGTGCAGTAGACGCGAAGCGTGTCGGCGGGCACGGTGACGGTGTCGATGGCGATTTTGTTCTTGAGGATTGGCGAGAGCGCGTCGAGACGATCGAGGGTCGAGCTCGTCTGGTATCGCACGAGATTCGTCACCGACCCCGCGGGTATCCGATGAACGACTTTTTCGTCGAACTCGGAGATTTCCTTGAACGACTGTCGATACGTGCTGTTTCGCATTCCCATGTTGATGCAGGCCGCGAGGATGTCTTCGTCGTCCTCGTCGCCGTCGCTCACCGGTTCCTGACCTCGGTAATTCTCTCGATTGGCCTCGTTTTCCGTGGCGATCTCGTTGCCGTTGCCGTCCGCCGTGTCCGCGGGTTTCTCGGCCAGCGATCGGCCGAGCGTTCGCGCCTTCTCCGCCGGGTAATTCTTCTCCTCCTCCTCCTCCTTCAAGTCGAGCTTCGGCTCGTCGTCGATCGTCAGCGAGCTCAGACTCGTCGCCGCCGAGAATTCGATCGGCGTGGATTCCTCCTTGAACGCCGCGATGTTGTCCTCGAAGACGCTGGGCTTGGAGCGCGGGCTCTTCACGTAGGAGAAATTGCGCAGGGGCGGTCCGCGCGTCGGCAGATCGTTCGATTGCATCCTGTGATTGTGCCGCGGGCTTGGTGGAACCGTCTGCGTCGGGGAATCCGGCAGCTCGCTGGGGGAAACGACGCCGCTCGTTCGGCGACTGAAAAATACACGTTTGGATCGTTGATTGGTTATTTACGAATTATAGCAAACTAGCAGGTTGGCTCGCACGCTTCACGCGCTCGCAAAATACTCGAATCGAAATTAGATTGTGGATGAAATTAATGCGAAATTAAAATAATTACAAATTTATAATTTTTTAACAGACTTGAATTAAGGGTGACAAGGCTTTATTATTTAGGGCAGACTTTAATTAAGGAGGCTGGGAGAGACAAAGAGACAAACAACTTTCCAAAATATTTAAAAGAACATAAATTATGGATTCCCTGGGAAAAGAAGGAGCAACGATGTACCTGAAATCGCTGACTATGGAGCTTCGATCGTCGTGAATCGACTGCTGCTCGAAGCCGCTCAGCGAGCCCAGGGAGCTCGATCGCGAGAACATGAGCGGCGTCTCCTCCGCGTAGTGATCTTCCCCACCGAAAGTCACGACTTTTCCTGCGAAAAATCGCAAACAATTGCAAATCGTGTGGACACAAAATAAAATAACGTTTTTATTGTTTTTTAAATTCAACAAACCTTCTTTGTCGATACCTCTGTCGTCGTCCTTCTCCTCCTCCTCGGCGCCACAAGCAGCAGCCCCGCCGTCTTCTTCTTCACCGCCGCCCGAGTCGTCACCCCCAGCCAAAGCTCTCTCGCCCTCTTCAATTTCCTCCCTGCTGCTCTCGACCGAAGGAATCGGCGACACCGGAAGCGCCGGTGTCGTCTGCGCCGGATTCGGCTCCTCCCGCGCCTCCTCCGCCTCCTCGACCTCCTCGTTCTGCGCGACGATCGCGCAGCCCAGAGAGCTCAACGAGCTCACCCTGGATATTCTTCCCGGCGTTCCCTCCTCGTAGTATTTCACCGGTTTCTCGATGGAAGCGCTGCTGGAATTCAGCACGAGTTCGTTGCTCAGGTTCTTCGACTCCTTCGTGGAAGCCGCGTCCGCCTCGTCCTCCTCCGTGAAAGCCGGAGCCGCCTCTTTCGGCAGAATCTCGTTGTTGTTGCGAGCGTCCTGGCTGGCCACCTTCTTCGCCACCTCCTTGGCGTCCTCGAGCCGCAGATCCGACATGGAAGTCGCGGTGGAAAAATTCAGGGGCGTCTCGTACGGAGTTCCCTCCGTGCAGTAGGTTTTCACCGTGTCCTCCTGCTCGTTGCCCGCGAAATAGGCCGTGTTTCGCTTCTCCTCGTCGTCCACGTCGTCCTCCGCGTAACGAAGACTGTAGTCCGTCGGCTGATCGAGATCCGTTTCCGCGTAGTCGCCGTAAGGATCGACTTTGCACTCGCGCTCGGCGAACGTTTTTTCTCGCTCCCGCTGATCGGCTTTCACTTTGCTCAGTACCAGAGAATTTCGCGGCACGTAATTCGATTTCATCGTGCTTATCGAGTTAGACTCGACGTACTTCTTGCTGTAGTCTATGGGTTGATCGCTCGCGTCGACGTCGTAGGACGCCGAGGCGCCTTTGCTACGCGTCGCCGCGAAGTACGAGTTGCCCGGTCGCGGCGGTTTTGGAGTGCGGTTCGGGTAACGCGGCATTGAGAGATCCAGCGGAACGTCGTCGCTGGGGTGCAAAGCTGGCTCCAATTTTATCCCCTCTTGGGGTGGCTGTTCGTGATTTGGTCTACCCATTCCTAAGCCGGGGTTCGATGCAAAACTCATAACGAAGGAGGTGAACCGCGAGTTCCTGGCTCTTGGCACATCGGGTGAGATTTTCAGTGGAGTTTCATTGGGGATGGGTGAAGTTTGCAGGTGGATTTCTGAGAAGAAAAATTTCCCTGGCTTGAAACAATAATTTTGACTTTTTCTTTGGTGAAAAATGTATTGAAAAAAATAACGAATTTATCTTTGCATTATCATCATAATATAACATTTTTCTGACAAAAGTCTTTATTATTATTATTCTCTTGAATTACTGAAAACTAAAAAATAAAAAGTAGGAGAAAATGAAAGGCTGCTATTGCCACGGAGCAAAGTATAGCTACATACTCTGTAATATTAAATCTATAATATAAACACATATTAAATCATATTCATACAAAAATGAAGAACATAAGAATAATACAAGTTTATTAATATTTGTTAAAAAAATAATAATACAGAGGATTTTAAAAAGACTCTGTTCGCAAGTCACACTAGTCACTACAGATCCGTAAATAATTAACTGTATCGCGTATTCGAGACTCGCAAAAAAATGCTCTTTTGAACGCTGGTAGAACAAACAGTGCAAACCGCAGCGAGCAGTTCCGCATTCTTGCAGTCACTGAAGCGGCAATAACGCGAGCCCATTATCACAACATAACCTCGCGAAAATGCGAAAACGAGTCGCGAGATACTCACCATTATTACCAAGAGCTCAACGGACGATTGTCGAGTCCGGTAAGTCGCCGAAAATCGGGTACTTCGCCTCTCAATCAGCTCCGATCTATTGCACGTTCATCGCAAATGACTTTTTCCGACACTTCGGGGGGGGGGCAGATTTATTTAGACAAGCGGACTGTCAACTGCGGGAAAACAGGTATCCGCAGCAGCGACTCCGGCACTCGGGAGAACTTTCAAATCTCTGCCGCGCGATGGCGCGACACGTCCGGTCCGACTGCGCATTGCGCACGCGCACGATTATTCAAACGCGGTGTCGCCGCCGCGCGCGCACTCCATGTTTTTTTCTGACGAAATGATTAGAACGTGCGGGTAATACCGCGTGATTATGCGCGTGAGAGAGAGAAAGAGAGCGATATCTCCGATCGAGTCTATGACGAAATCGCTATCGTTGCTTCCGACAAATTGATCGAATGGCAGTAGTGCGCGGCGCGTTGTTTGCTGTTATTTCGTGCGCCCGACGGGTCGTATGACGGGCGATCGTGGCCGGCGTGAATCCCATCGTCGCCTGACAGTCCGCGGATAACAACAAATCTCGGCGAATGCAAACCTAACCTAAGCGATGAACCAGACGAGCGTAGACCTGACGGACGTCGATCTCGACGATCCGCGATTTCGCATCAAGCCATATCAACAAATGGTCGCCTCGTGCACCGGGGCCCTTATTACGTCCATTTTCGGTGAGTCCGCACGATTATAAACGGCTTTTATCGTTTTTTACATCGCTGGTTCTAAGCGATATATAACCTGCAACCGGGACATTCGGCCTTGTAACATTTTAACCGGAAGCCGATCGATACGATCGCCGCCTGATTTGTTTACGATCTTTCCCCCTCCCCCACCTGCTGTATCAGATGATTCCATCGAAACGCTCGTTTTTTTAACGATGTATTGGGGGTTGTAATGTTTCTTTACCTCCTATTTAATTAAGTTGCAGAAATTTTTGTTGAATATAGCGAGTTAAATTTTGTTTTTACGTTAAGGATGGGAAACGCATTTTTGTTCCCCTTATTCAATTGTTGCTGTGGATTTTTATGTTTATCATTTTGTTGAGACATAAATGAAAGTTGAACTTTGCACATTGTTAATGTCGCAAGTTCAATGAATTTTTGATAAAGCCGGGATGTTGAGGAGTCATAAAATAAAAATCATCTCTGAGAGAAGAAACGTTTGTCTACACTGATAGCATGTTACAAACACTCTTAGAGATAGGGAAATGACATTGTTAGCTGCAGGCGGAGATAACTTTGTCTCCAAGGACAGCAGAGAAAAAAATGCAATTTCTATTTGCAGTTACGCCCCTGGATGTAGTGAAGATCAGATTGCAGACTCAACAGAAGGCTATGCTGTCTAACAAATGTTTCCTGTATTGCAACGGCCTCATGGATCACCTCTGTCCCTGTTTGAATGGAAACGGCAAAGCTCCCGCTTGGATGAGAGAGAATGGAAAATTTACTGGGACAATTGTGAGAAAATAGTTGAAACAATTTATAAATTACAAACATTAATTTATTAATTGCAAACTGCTTGATAAATTATGGATAAATTTCTATTAATGTTGCTTTGTCTTTCACTTCAGGACGCTCTAGTTAAAATAGGCAAGAGGGAGGGAATCTTCTCACTCTGGAGTGGCCTCAGTCCGACTCTTGTATTAGCTGTACCTGCCACTATAGTTTATTTTGTATCTTACGAACAGTTAAGAATACGTATTAAGGTATTAAGAAAAAATCCTGAACTCACGAATCCTGTAGTTTTGTCTGTAAATAATGAGGGTGAAGATTTGACGCGGATTTACGCTTTTTAGGATAGTTATAACGCGAGATTGGGCAAAGAGAAATCGCAGAAGGTGCAGCCTTTCTGGATCCCAATGGTAGCTGGAGCCACAGCGAGAATTTGGGCTGCTACTCTGGTCAGTCCTCTGGAACTCATAAGAACGAAGATGCAGTCGCAAAAGCTCAGCTATACAGGTAAAAGGAATAATTGTGAAAAAAAAAAAAAAAATACAATCGACACATTTTTCGTCACTCAGTTTGAATGAAATTCCATTGATTCACAGAGATGGGACAGGCCTTGAAAACCGTGATACAGTACAGCGGAATTTCGGGCTTGTGGATGGGACTGAGCTCGACCCTTCTGCGCGACGTTCCCTTCAGTGCTATTTATTGGTTGAACTACGAGACAATCAAGAAACTATTCCAAGGTTCGGAGCAGACCTTCACTTTTAACCTCATGGCTGGAGCTCTGGCTGGATCCGTGAGTTTTCTTCCTTAGTTCCTAATTTTAGAACGGCCGAAAAATCCTAAAATTATCTCCGAGTTATCGGTGTCGTCGCTTTTTCTTTTCAGATTGCTGCTTTCATTACTATACCATTCGACGTTGTGAAGACCCACAGACAGATAGAAATGGGCGAGAAGGAAATATACTCAGGTAATTCCTCGCCCCGTATACAGATTCTTTTTTATCTCGTTGAATTTGACTAATTATTCGCCATTGCAGAGCGACCGGGACGCAGCAGCGGCACCGCCGAGATTATAAAGCGGATATACGCGCAGAACGGCGTGAGAGGATTGTTCATCGGTCTGACGCCGCGTTTAGTCAAAGTCGCGCCGGCCTGTGCGATCATGATCGCGACTTTCGAGCACGGCAAGCGTTTTTTCCAGACCTACAACGCCAACCAGATTCTCGAACTCGAGAAAGATGTACAATACTTGAATCACGCGAGCGGCGACTCGTAGAGACGGACCGTGACGAGGAGCAAAGTACTTTTGCCCATTGATGAATCTGTAAATAAATAATTGTGTCGGTGAAGTCGAATTTTATTGTCATACATTTTTTTCCTCTTAAAGATGGACCAACACCCGAAGATTCGAAGGGTTGCGGGAAAATCGCGAAGGTTTTGCAATACACAACAGAGCGATTTCATCTTTTTGGGGTTTATTAAAAATCACTCATACTTTCTATATACATGTATTCATAATTCTTGGTCGAATTCTTTGATCAATCAATATCAACTTATCGGGTAGAAAAAAAAGTATGGCGAAATTACAATAAACTGCGGGCTCTTCTCGTTTGGTTGGACAATCACGAGGTCGGTCCTCGTGAGCGGCTCGTGCGCTCAGCTTTTGTGGATTCAGATCTCGAGTTCTCGAATAAATTCAAAGTCCGCGGAGGCTAAAGACGGCGCGAACACCGACGAAAGTGCTTTTTCGCTGCTCGCTCGCCGCCGATTCCACTGGACAGTTGTAATAATAAAACGGTATACAGTAATAATGTCGTCAATAGAATAAAATCTCGGGGGACGATACGAGCTAATTGAAGAGAAACGAGATAATTAATATAGAACATTAATTAACAATTTTTCGCTTCGAAGAAATTTTGTTGTTTTTTTTTCGTCTACTTTTTGTCATGGACTCGTGAAAAATGTTTTGTACCGTTTCGAAAACTTGTTCGACGACAAACGGGCAAGATACGTACAATAAACTCTCGACTCGGCGCTAATCTACAGGCGGCAAAGAAAACGTTAAACATAAAGTATAATTATATGCTACAAGGAAGGGGGGAAAAAGCTCGACGGTGGCGCGTGACGCCGAATTTCTGTTGATTTAATTCTGTTTGCCGCGGAATCTCGGACTCCCTGGATCATTGATAACCGTTAATCGAATCTCCCGAGCGATAAAACTCATCGCCGTGACGTTAGTTTCGGGACTCGCGGACCGGGATAGCGAGCTTTATTTCTGGCGATACCGGGAGCGATAAGAGACGTGGAAAACCTATAAATACGGCTGTAGCCTCTTGGCGCAAAAAAAATTAGAAGAAAAGAAAATGGTAGGACAGAACGCGCGTGTGACGAATAGACGATTTCGGCCTACGGTTATTCAACGCGCGAATTGGTCTGCGAAAGTAACGTTTGAGATAAAAGTGACTCTCGCAAAAGTGATTTCGTTCTCACGCCCAATTCTCACTACAATCAGCTGCTTTCAAAACGTCGCAGTCAATCATCAGCGAAGCAAAGCGAATCGCTTTTGCGAAAGACCCGGGACTTCTGACTAATACATTTTTTTTCCTTATTTCCAGTCAATCATATCCCATCGTATCCGTCGAACAAATCACCTTCGTATTATAACGATCCATATAATACGGATGAAAGGATTATGGGGCAATTTCCGTTGAAAAATATCTCAAGTTCTCCTCTCCCGACTCTATGTTTTTCTCTCTCTCTCTCTCTCTCTCTCTCGCTCTTCTCTCTCTCTCTTCCTTCTCTTTATCGTCTCACTTTTCTCTTTATCGTCTCGGCGCGGCTCGTTTTACATAACAACGCACCACTTCTTGGGCTCGGCCTCTTCGACCGCCAGTTTATCGTCGCCGTATTTCTCCGCCGTGAACTGATAGCCCTTCGCGTTCGGCGTCGACACTTGAATCGGCCGCCGGATGCTCTTGAGAATCTCGAGTGAAGTATTGAAGATGCTGCTTCTCTCGGGCTTCTCGGTCTTCAGCTTCTTCGCGGAGGCCGCGCTCTCCGTCACGATTTTTCGCTTCCTGTCCGCCGGGCTGCCGTTTGTCAGCAGCGAGTCGGAAAAGTCGCTCGTGTGTCGCAGCAGTTTGCAGCTCTCCTCGGGATCCAGCGAGGCGCTCGAGGTGTTGACGAACAGCGAGCTGTTCGGCGAGAATCGGTGCTCCCTGACGGTCACGTAGCGCAGCCGATTTATCGTGCTGCGGCCTGATATGTTTCTCAACGTTTTCCCGAACGACATGTCGAGGCGTTTCTGCTGCTCGGCCTCGCTCGCCGCCGCGATGCTCTCCTCGTTCGCGTTGCTCACGTCGAAGAGCTTCGAGTTGTCCTTCAGGCAGTCGTTCAGCTTGATCTGAACATCCTTGAGCATTATCGACGCGTCGTAGGATATGAAAGAGGCGTCGATCTCGGGATTGTCTTTTCCCTGATCCCCGTTGGTCTCCGCGTCCTTCTCGGACGACTGCGTCGCGACCCCGGAGTCCGTGGGCTCCGAGGTCGTCGACTCCACCACGTCCACCGAACAGTTTTCTGACGATTTCTTAGATTCCGCGGATTCCTGGACCGCCTCCTTCACGATTCCCTCGTGGCTTTCCTGGGAATCGCCGTTGCGCTCCGACGACTTCGGCGCCCTCTCGACTTCCTCCTCGTCCTCGAGTTTCAGCGCATTCTCCTCGAACTCCGAGCTCGGATTCTCGGCCTCGGTTTCATCGTGTTTCTCGTTGCGGCTGATAGTCTCGCTCGACTCGTTTCCGTTGTCCCGCGACTCGGTCGACTGCTTTTCCTCCGGCGCTGGCTGCTTCGTCGTGGTGTTCTTATCAGCCGCGCTTCCTTCCTTCTCGGCGGCGCCGCGCGGCGTCGCGTTTTCCGCTTCCGCGAGGTCGATCGCGTTTTTGCCGTTGGAGCTCGCGTGATCCTCGCTCGCCGACGTCTCGGCCTTCTCGGTGGTTTCCTCGGCGCTGATGATCGCTCGCTCGACGTCCTTGACGATGTCCTTCTTCGTTATCGACACCTTGAGCTGCATCGCCGCCTCCTCGGGCTCCGCGTGCGCGGTCGGCATCTCCACGGTTTCGCGGTCCTTCGACGTCGTCCCGGCTGGCTTCTTCTCGTCCTTGCTCGTGGAGGGCTGAAAGCGAGGCGGACTTTTCAATGCTCTGTGCGATTTTGTCGTCGCTGGACTACGCAATTTACTCTGCAACAGAGAAGCGCGCTTTTCATGCCGTTTTCGTGCCGAGGATTTGGATATATGGAGGCTTTTGGAGCGACGGCAGCTTTTTTAATTAGTGTTGTTGTTGTTGTTGTTGTTTTTTTTTTTTTTTTTCATTTTAGCTATTTTGAACGCAACTTTTGCGGTTACTGGAGACTGGAAAATATTTTTACTGCTTCTGAAGACTGAAGTACATTTATCAAAACAGCCCAATCTTGTTTTTTCTCTGTCTGGGCTAAATTATTATTTTTCTGTAGCAAACAAATCCTCAGCATTTTCGTTTGATAAAAATTAAAAGAAGAGCCATTTACCTTGAAAACCTTTCCTGGTGGTCCCGTCTGTTTCTTCTGGACCCCAATGGCTTTTCCTCTGAAACAAGACCACACAAACCATGGATCACAGTGCCAAGCTCCAAATCCAAGATTACCAAATAATCACAGGTGAAAGCAACAGGCTAGAAAAAAATTCTCTGGAGGTGATGAGAGGTCGCGACTTCGATGCTACTTCCAACAAGACCAGAGTCTCCCTGCTCTTTTGAAACACTCCGCAGAGTCAGAACTCCCGAAACCCGCTAAAAACTACAGTTTCCAGAGAAAAAGCATTTTGCCAAGATCGAACGTCCAGAGATTGAGTCTCGTTCCATCGACGCAATTTCACCGATTGCTCCAACGCAATCAAAATATTTGCCAATTCCGCGAATGCAGTACCAAAAATTCCACAAAATTACCATTCAACATCAGCCACGAATAGAAAGAAAAAGATACTTTTTTGTCTACGATTTGCCACCGATTCGGTCCTTGGAACATAAAACCGAGGGGAGGAAAAGCCCGAGACTCTCCGGGCCGGCTAATGAGCTCTACAAACCTGTTGGGATTCTCCGACTCTCGTTGTTGCTTAGCAGGCGGCAAAGTCGCGTCGCTAGCGCTCAACGAGCCGCTCGTCGTGGCTTTAAGCCTGCGAACGTACAGATTGCTCTCATCGCCTCCAGGGGCCGGTTTCTTTGGCGTTTTAGCCATATCCCTTCGTCTCTCTCTCTCTCACACTTTTTAAACCGTTATTATTATTATTGTTATTATTATCGTGAAATGACCAAACGACTTCGAATTACTGGCTGTATTTCCGGGGCAAATATAACTGTTTTATAAATCTCCCTCCGCCCTTTGTGTCCTCGCGTTATTCCCCGCTCAGCTCCGAAACGTCGGGACGGCGTCGACTGAACCCGAATTTTCTCCCGAATTCGTGGGACGATTCGAAGCCGATCGCACGCGAGTCCGGACGTGGCGTCCGCGTTGCATAGAGCTGGGGGCGACGCGATCTACGCGGATAGACGCGCTTTTTCCGCGCTCTCGGCTGTGACGCAACTCTCGGGCTCTGACAAAGGGGGATAAAGGGTTGTTTACCGGAGCGAGGCGGCGTTTATGCTTGCGTGAAGTACACACCCTTGACTCGGATTTTGTCACGTAGCCGCGACGCAACTGCGGCCGCACGACACGGGCGGCCCGGACGCGCTGTGTGCGCGTTACGATGCGGGCCCTGCGAACTCGTCCGGCTCGAAACTTCTCTCCGCACGCAGCACACACACGACTTAAACCGTCAGCCACGAAGCCCTCGGGACACTCGGATTACGACGCGTCGCTTCGCGCAGGGACGGCGATTATATCTTTTTTTTTTTTCTTCCGCCTCTTTCATTCACGTATCGCGATTAGATTAGGATTTTTATGTGTTTATTTTTTAATTTCTCGTTTTGTACTTTTGTCCGACGATTTCGTGCGCTGTTCCGATTCCCGGGGAAAAAGCGAGCGTCGTGCATCTGCGGCGTACGCGCGTATTTTCCGGCCCAGCGTGCTGCCCGACTTCTGTCTCGCTCGCACGATTCGTAGTAGGTATTCCGACCGTGGGGCGGATATACCGGCCACAGCTGAACGAACGCCCGCTGTCGCGCACTCCACGCGCCCCGATCCAATCAGCGACAATCAGCCGAGCTCAGGGCCGGCGCGGCTCACGGATTTTCCCCGAGGAATTCCGCCGGGCCTTGTTGCTCTTTTGACACACGCGCGAATCTCGCGATTCAGGCGCCGAGCTGCGATCGGCCGGCTCGAACGGTTCGCCGACTTCGGGGTTGGGCAGCTGACGAGATTTGCCTCTTTTTTTTTCTCTCTCTCTTTCTCTCGCCTCTTTGGCCGTGGGGCGCGGCCGATTTTTGTATTTTCTTTGTCTCGAGAGACTCGCGGCGAGATCGGAATTTTCGGCCGGTGCCAAAATCGCCGCGGAGCGAAAATGAATAATCGACGTTCGAGGTTCGAATAATCGATTGTTGAGATTCCGGGCGAGATTCGGGAAACTGATTGGAGGAAATATAACGACAGATGTGGATCTCTGCGTGCGGTAGATTCTCGGTGGGGGGGATTTTTGCTTCTGAGATGATCGAGAGACAAAGAGGGTCTTTTTGTGACTCTGAAAATAAAGTAATTTTTTTTCTGGGTGGAAATGAGAATTTGCGCTTTGCTTTAGAATGATAATTTATTGCATTTCTATGTTTACCTGCTATGCGAGTATCGTTTTCGTTTTCCTCCGCGCGGTAAGATTGCATATTAACAACACTTAATTGATAAACGATGGCGCTCGGGACGCGGTGCGCACGATTTTCGTCCCTACGCGCGCTACAAAATACTTTTTAAACACTTTAATACTTCGGCACAACTTGCGTTGCGTTTATGCGTTGTTCTCTGCGCTTAATTGTTTATTACACTATAACTAAGAGACATAAAGCGAATTCGTGAAACAGCCAATCAGGTAATGTGAAGCCGAGGAATCGAGAAGACGTGGCGATCGGCGCTCGAAAAATGCCGTCCGCCTGTTCTCAATTCATTTTTGAAGAAAAATTTACAATGTATACAAACAAATTGTAAAATTGTAGCGAATCGATGACTCCGCAAATCGCCGCTGAAACTCATAGTTTATTCCCGAATTATGCTACAGTTTCTATTTACATTGATTGGCCCTCAATGAATGTGAACTACGATCGCGAAAAGTTGGGTGATATCTCGCGGAAGTCAGATTATTTTTTCCTTCTCGTTTATTGCACGTTACTGGTAATTCTGAAGCTCGGCCGCCGCGCGCGCAAACATCGAGTTTATCTACGTCGAACTAATTGTCTAAGATCACAGACTACTATTCTTGTTCCTTCCTCCGCCCGCTCGTAACAATTGCGCTCCGTGTACGCCAAGAAAATCACCTAATCTGCGCCTAACCGCGGGGAAAGTAAATGATAAAAATACTGGTAGAAAAAAGTCAACGCTGGGAGAGAGAATTGCCCTAAGCTAAAGCGACCTAATCTCCTCCTGCAGCGTAGAGAGCGCGTTTCCTTTTTAGTCTATTCGCGAGTTTCTCCCGAAATAAAAATTCCTCAATATCAAAAGCGACCGAGATTCGGTGTTTGGCTGCAGTTCGAAGGCGAAAACGATCGTCGGCGTTTTTACGTTTATGTACATAATTGACTACGAAGATTCTTTCGGAACATAAACGCGTCCCGGGACGAACGTCGGGAGTTGGCGAACCCACAAGTCTTTTTGCTCGTTTTTTTTGTTCTAGGAAGCTGACACGATAAATTAAGTTTAGCTGAATTAAAGAAAAAAATTAATCCAGAGGCAAAAGTGCTAAAACGCGGCTTTCAAACGAGTTCTGTGGTCCCCCGAGCGAACCACGCAAACATTTGTCCTTTTTTCTTCACCAATTTGTTGGTTGTTATATATTTTTTTTTTTACAAAAATCATCACGAAGGCTGCCCGAATTCGCGAGTCGAACACGCGGGATCTTCGTTCCTGCAAACGTGTGAGAGTATAAAAGCGGCATGCGCGTTATTTGCACGTTCGATCGCCACATTCTACGCGGCTTTACGCACGACACGTATAAAACATCTCAGCTACGACGTTTGGCTAATCATAAAACGTGTAACATTCTCGTCGCGACGAACAGCTAAGCCCGAACGTCGGCGTATTCATAATTCCCAATCGAATTACGTAATAAATATTGACTCGAGATTGTACTTTACGATACCTTGCGTTGTGCTCCGATTCTCCCGTGAGACACATCGGACAACGGCGAACGCAAGAAATGGGACAGAGAGGAAATATGGAGAGAAGAGACAAACGAGCGCGAGGAGCGAGTGCAGTGCGACACGTAGATCGAATCAACGATTCCGAAAAGGTGCGTTGCGAGACGTGCTCGGCGATTAATCTAGGGGAAAAAAGCTAAGACGCACAGCTAATTCACACGCGCTGCGTTATTCGAACGGCTCTTTCTAAAATTCTTGGCGATACTTTACAAAGCTATCGAATGACTTTCTAGGATTCCCAGTTTTCTAGCCTCTCACAGAAAAAAAACTATCGGAGTCGGAATATTATTTCAGCGACTCCGATAGATTTTTTTCTTTTTTTTTTCAAAGACGATCTAACAGTTTACTCGACATTCTGTCCCGCAGTTTTCTAACTTTCTCGTCTCTCGCTCTTCGTCACGACCTCTTTTGCTCATTCGCGCGATTTTCTCCGCTTCGTTACCGTCAATTCAAGCTGACCCGCAGTTTTCAACTTTCCCACAGACTCTTGGCAATCATTTACAAAGCGTTTCGGCCGCGCGTTCGCGCCGTCACCGACGAATTACGTTCTCCCTGCGCGTCTCAATTTTTCGGACCCGTGAGAACCATCGAAAAACGGTAAAATTGCGAAGTTTCTCTGGACAAAAGATCCACGTCGGTTTCAAAGTTTTCAGCCGAAAGATCCCAAGTTTCTCGCGCACGGCTGTTTTACCAATGTAAAAGGGACGAAAGAGACGAAAAAAATCTCGCGGCAATCGCCAAAACTAGGAACTGCGAACAGTCAACCGCCGCCCGGAGACGTCGCGCCCGCCCGAAAATTCCATTAAAGCGCGATGAGATGCGACCTGCAGTTGCACCAGCGTTCCTGAAGCTTCTGCCGCTGGTCGAGATGATGATCGGAGAGATTCCTCGTCATGCCGGCCTGTCCGCCGGTCTTGAGCTTCCGGGGATCCAGATTCGCGCCGAAGCTCTGAACGCCCTTGGCGAACTTCGAGAACGGCGAGAGTATCTCCTTGGCCGTGCAGGCCACGGGGCTCGCGACGTTCGTGATGTTGTTCTTGATGGACTTGAGGGCGGACTCGCTCTGCGAGGAAGTTATGTTCAACGCCAGATCCTGCTCGGAGTTGGAGCGTTTCTTCTCGTGGAGTTTCCCGTCGTCGGCTTGCAAACCGCCGACGCTCGCCGCGCCTTCGCCGGGAATCGCGCTGTCCACCTCGCCCGACGAGTGACTGATGTTCTTCGGCAGATTGAGGCTCGACGGCGGCACCGCGCGCTCCTTCTCCTCGAACATCCCGTTGTCGCCGGCCGTTTGAATCGTTATCTCCGGCGTCGAGGCGCCCGCGCGGTCGATCTGACCCATCGAGTTGCAACGATCCGCGTCGCCAGGCGGCACGAGACTCAGACCGTCGAAAACGCGATCGCCCGGACGCGACTTCGCTGCCGGATACTCGAACTTCTCGTCCGTCGCACGCGGCGTTCCGAACGCGCGCGCCAGATTTTCCGGATCGTCGAGCTCGCTCGCGTCCGCCAGGCGATCGTTGAAGTCGTGGCTGCTCGTGCTGCTGCCGCTGTTGCTCCGCGACTTTCGGTTGCCCTCGATGTCGCGATTTCCCACCGTGAACATCGGCTTCGCGGCTCGCGGGTCCGACGACCGCTTCTTCTCCAGACTCGAGTCGCTTCGCGATGCGTCCCCCGGCTTCTTGCCCGCTATCGTGTGCCCGAATTTGTTGAGCTTGCTGAACTGCTCGGACATGTTGCTCAACGCTTTTGTACCTGAAGAATTATTAGAGTTCAATGAATTATTATTTGTACTGCGCGTCTATGATTCGATTGTTAATTTTCGTAAATTTACCTGAGGGATTACTGGAGTTTAATCAAAAAATAATTGTACCGCGTGTCGATGATTCGATTGTGGATTTGTCAAAAAATGTACCTGCACTCTTCAAGGCTAGAAGTTGAGTCTCCGAGACGTTGCGCGTCAACTGCGGAAACGAGGAGATATCCAACAATCCGGTGGAACCTTTGACGTTCACTGTCTTGCTCGTCCTCTTATCGAGCGCCACGTTCATCGCTATTGGAATCTTCGGGAGACCCGCGATTTCCACCGCCACGGAAAAAGCCTCGCATATCGCTTTCAGAGATTCTAAAAGAGAAGAAATTAAATTAGCAATCTCGCACTTTTAACTTGCAGTTCGCGGAATTCGATTTTGCTCACCTATCGTTTCCTCCTCCGTCTTTATAACCACGGCCATATTGTTGAAGAAACGCAGGTTGGTGCTGCGAAACATGTGGAAGTAGCCGTACTCGCATGATATCTTGTAGTTTATCCTGATGCAGTGGTGCTGTTTATTCTTGAAGAGCGAGACGCCGCTCTCCGGCTGTCCGAACTCGATCATCACGATGTCGGACAGCGAGACTCGCTGGTAGTTGGTCACCTTGTCGATCTGATCGTCGTAGTCCGCCACACAGTAGCTGTCCCTCGTTAGAATTAATATCGTGTCCATTTCCGTCTCGCTGGGATCTCCCGTTCTGTTTGAAAAAAATATTTATATCTGCGTGAAAAATCTGCGGGATACAAATAATTTGCGATTGGAAAATCATTTGGCGCAAAAATGGAAATATTACACAGGATCGGCGTCGATGAGGCCCCAACTTCCCAGTATTATCTCGGGATCGGGTATCAAAAGTTTCTTGCAATCCTCGATCAGGAGCTTCACGTGGAAGGCCGTAGCCGCGTTATCCTCCTCCTCGGTGCGCTCTTGGAACATGTCCTCGCTTATCGGCTTACCGAGCATCAGATCTATGCTCGCCTGTCTGTACACGTCCTTGAAACGATTCAAATAATATCTGCAAAGTCGCGAAGAATTTCCGTCAGCCCTTTGCCACGATATGAGCCGGTTATTCGAATGAAAATTACCATTCTCTCATGCTCAACGGAATTACAGAAGTAGAGGATTGAGAATAGAGTTGGTGTTAAGTATTAGGGTCACAGGAAAATCTGCTGTCGAGTCGTTGCATCACACAAATCGTACTCACAGGCTAACTAAAGTATCTAGTGTTGAGTTTCATTGAGGTGATTTTTTTAGCTTTGTTAAGACTTCAGGTTTTCATTTTCCGGTCAGTCGAAACGTGTTGGAAGTAAAAAAAAACGTAAGAAAACGCCATGCGATTCGGGGCGCGTAAAACGCAAAATCACGCGAAAAGATCACAACTCGAGCGACGAGAATGAACGGACGAACCTTGTCAATTGGAACATGGCAGTGGCATATAGAAATTCGGGATGTGTAGCGATTTCGAGGTGAATTTTCGGCGGTTTCGCGGGTATGAGCTCGAGGCAACAGTTATCGATAATCCTAACATAGTCCGACCAATCGTCGTTTATCTGTTCTACGTCGACGCTAACCCCGAGCGAGATGTCTATTGCCGCCTGACGTATGTCGTCCGAAAAGTGTTGCTGATAATATCTACGGGGAAAACGAAAGGATCGTCAGGATTTCTGTGCCCCGGAGACGCGGCCGCCCGAGGAATATTCGTCGGTGCGCCGGGCATGTGCCACGCCTCTACAGGAATTTCCGACAATGCCCGTGTCGCGCGCCCGGTATGTCCGGCGGAATTCTGATCGATCCGAGACCCTCGATAACCCAAATTCCGGTAGAGTCGCGTCAGCCGTGACAAATACGCGTTTCGGTACGACTCAACCCGCGAGACTCTCGTCAGCGAGCACTCGGCGAGGAGGGCAATTAAATATTTATCACGGCTGGCGAAGCGAAAACGTTTGTTTATTCTTCTGTACGAACCTATTTGCCGAATTCACGCCGTCCTTCATCAGTCCTGTGAACTTTCTCTCGCCTGTTCTCGTGTAATCGCCCTGAAAAAACATGATCGTTTTATTCCCTCGACAATATATCGATCGGTGAAATATCTCGCATTTTTTATATATAAATATTGTTGTCGGATTATTCGTTCTCTGATCGGCTGTCAGGTTGCCTGCAACTCGTTGCTAACCAACGAGCGGTTTCAGAAGTGTTATTGTGTTTTGACGATTCGGAGAGCGTGCGAGGTTTCCAAGCTTTGTTAACGTTATTTCGGGAAGGGCGAAGCGTATGGCCTAACATTTGCATATTCCCAGAGATAAAAAATCATTCTTTACGTTTTTCGCGACGAATTTTCTATTTTTTGGGTAAGCAACGGTGCTTTTCAGAATAAGCGCGAAATTTCTCATCGGATATGGTTTTCAAACTTTACGAGATCGCAAAAAAATGGCAAAAAACGCAAGGGAAAAAATTCCTTATTATGTGTAGAAAAGAACGGACCTTTAGCGCGTTCGTTCCGGCGTACTGTTTGCTGATGATGTCACCGTTGTTGGCCCAGAGCAGTTGAAAGGTCTGCCGGATGTTGGTGGGCAATGTGCCGTCCGGCGGGATGAGCCCGAGCTTCGAGAACTGCATCTCCATCACGGTCTTCCCGAGGGCCGTTTGCACGACGTTCGTGCGGTCCAGGCAGTCGATGCAGTTGACGCGAAAGACGCCCTTCTGCACGCAAATCGGGCCCTGCTCGTCGTGCCAGCAGTATCCCATCTCGCCGAGGACGCCGGCGAGCGCGCTCACGAGAATCGAGACGTTCTCGAAGTGCATTCCCCGGCTGAATCCGGGAGAAAGACGCATTTACAAGCCGCAAATCGCGTCGACTGGTCGCGATTCGCTCGACGATTTGTCTTACCAATATTCGTGAAAATCGAAGGTCGTGTAAGTGACATCGGGGCTGTTGTAGTTGATTACGTGATTGTTGTAGGCGTCCCATATTATCTTCTCCTTTCCCGCCTGCTCGACGAGATTGACGATGCAGATCGGGCCGTACTTCGAGTGCTCCTCGGCGAAGTGTTTCTCGAACGCGACCTGCGTCTCCGCCTCGTCTGATCGATGGAAATTGAATCGATAAAAAATCGAAGTGCTTCAAAGGTCCGTCGCGCTTTTGGCGATTCGACGGTCTCGAATTTTCCTCACCTTTGTCGATTCGCGGCGGCGGTTTGTACTTGTAGCCCGGCTGCGACCAGTAGACCGGGACACTGCCTCGGACCTGCACGAACGAGACTTGGTGATCGTGGTACCAGACCAACTGCTCGGTCTCCACGTAATTCGCGCACTTTCCATCCTCGTCGACGCCTCTTCGCTTGTATCTTTCGTGAAGAAATGTTTTCTTTTAATAAGTGAAAACTATATTTTCCCACGAAATTGTACTCGACGACTTTTACTAGCATTCGAATTACTGTAAAGTCCCCGTTAAATGAACAGTTAAGCAGGACAATTTGATTATCATGAGTTTCTATAAAATCTCATATTCTTAGACTATCCGCGAATATTTTAACGATTGATCAAAACGTTGAATTACGCAATGCAGCTAAAAAAATGTCGTTTCTTTATCGCGTAGTATATAAAAATAAGTACTGAAAGCCAAAAATTCAAAAGCACCAGTAAATAAACGGGCCAATCTAACCTACACTTTTAATCGAAAATCGGGTTCTGCGACGAAATAATCGCAGCAGATAACTAAATAATAGACAAAATAAGAATCTAATGTTTATCCAAGTCGTCGCAATTTCTCATGAATTCTCAAAAAGCTGTTGTTCATTTACTGATGACTATTCAATTACTGGTGCATTCACTCTACCTGGTACCGGCCCGGAAGCGGCTTCTCCTCGAGACGATGGCCAGATTAAAGATCTCGTACTGCGGCTGACCGTCGAATCCGACCTCGACTTTGACCTTTTCTATCTGCACGAAGCCCTGAATGATCGGCAGTATCCAGCAGTCTGCAGCCTCTGTCTGCAATTTTTTAATTCAATCGAGATTCAATTACTCGCCAAATGAATGCTAAGCCCAATTCGGTCGACAAAAAGCTGTTAATTTTACGTTTAAATCAATGACGTCCTGCAACATGTGTTTGTTCCAGAAAAATCGGTCGTCCACGCGCTTCCACAGCGGCTCCTCCTGGTCTCCCTGCTCGAGCCGACTCTTTTTGTACGCGCACTGTCTCTGCAGGCTGTTGGTTATATCGCCGGTGTGGCAGAAGAAAAAGGAGTCCGTTTCCGTGAAGATTTTCGCGAGTTCCTCGAGTATTCGCTTCTCCAGTCTGTCCCTATCTTTGCCGGGGCCTCCTCTCTTCGTCACCGTCGATTTTACCTGTGTTAAATTTTACTATTTTACATCTATCGGATTTTCGTTATTAATAAAAAAGAAAAAATTCAGCAATCTTCACCTGCGAAGTCGCCATCGCCGCGGCCTGTTGCGTGGTATTTTTTATCGTGTTTCCCGCGCTTTTTATCGTGCCCCATGTCTTGGCGAATCCCGCCTTCTGCGGGACGTCCGCGAAGATCCCCGTCTGAAACGTCTTCTTCGGCAGGCTCTGGTGCTTCTTGCAGGGCTGCAGCCCGAGCTCCGAGTTGTCCGAGCCGATGTGCAGAAACGCCACGGACTTGACCTTATAGACCATCCGGCCGCCGTGCAACTCGCCCACCGGCGACACGTCCTTTATCAGCATTATCCGCGGCTCCATCACCGACGGCTGCTCGATCTTTCCGATTATCCCGTGCAGCGTCCCCAGACATTCCAGATTCGTCGCCGATGCCCATTCCCAGTCTGCGAAAAATTACAATATTTTTCAAGCTGCTGCGGAAAAAAAAATCGCGGAATTCTTTTTTATCATTTTTCATGATTATTATTTTATTTGTTATCAGGAAATTATAACTTGAACTAATTAGTAATTCCAATAATAATTAGATGGAAAAATTACGATAATACTGAAGCTGCTCCGTAAATTTAAAAATATATATATATATCCCGGAATTTTTGATGAATTATTATTATTTTTAGTCAGGAAATGAAGGCTTGAAAACGACAATAACGGGAAAAAGTCGGCAGATTAAAAAAGAAAAATGCGTCGTTCGACTTCGTGCGCAACTGCGTGACGTATGAAACCCTAGTACATTATAATCCGTGCATTACATGGCATCTACAGTGTAAGTTGGTAACTATTAATATCGCATTATGCGTCATGTTTACCTCATCGATTAATAAACAAACGAATATACAAAACAAATAACTAAACCTAATTAAGCTTTAACAGATGTATCGAAAAGATTACGGAAGCAATTCCGTGTCACACAATTTCCGTCTTGTTTACGCGGCTATATACGTGTCCCACATACAGCTGTGAATAGTACAACAGGGGGGAGTGGATCCACCCACGAGTGGGCTTTAAATCCCGGAACAATGGGGCCTTTCATCGACTGTGACATTCGCGCCAGTGTTATGAAAAGCCGATGGTCCGCGCGCGCGTGGGGATCGATATCGCCGGAGATATTTTCGTTCGTTAATTAGCTCGCGAAACGTGCAGCTGCCGCGCGGGTCGTCGAGAGCGGCTAAATAATGAAAATGCGCGAGATGGAAACGTCGATCGTGTCATTCGGGTCGGTTTTTTGCTGCCACGGGCGGGCGGAGGCGGCACGGGAAACGCGTAGGATCGAAGATCGAATCGAAAACCGCCCACCACCGAGCGCGGCGGCCGCGAGAGTCGACAGCGCGCACCGCGAAATTGTGTCAGTGACATTCGGAGCAACAAAACACTCTGGTGATATCGATCATTCGTGCCCGTTTGCTCTGCCCAAACAAGCAAACGGCAGACGACAGACGCATTAATATTTTCGCGTTATGAAACTGGCGACAAACCTGACTTGGCCGAGAGTTCGCCCGTGAGTCTGTCGCACCAGAGATTGTGTCGCTCCTTCACGAAGATGAAATGCGTGTCCGTGCGAAACAATTCCATCTTCCGGATGGACCCGAGCGCGCGAGCCACGAGATTCTGGACGTCTCGTCGCGCGAGAGAGAACAAAAACTACAAAACTCCCGACGACGACGACATCATCCGTGACACTTGTTCGATCTCCGGGAACGCCACACGACGCGACACTCGCGTCCGCACACCGACTGTACACTGACGCTGCTCTCTGACATGTTTCACTTGACGCGCACACACGGACACTGCGCGCGCTTGGTCGGTAAGGCAGGGAGTAATTCCCGCGCTGGCGCAGGATGCGGCTGCGCGCGCAACATCTGTCGGGGGGTGTTGTTGTTGTTGGGTGTGCCGTTGCAGTCGATAAGGTAGGAAACCCACTGTTGCTCGGTCGGTGACGAAAACTGTATATAGAGACAGAGCGATTGGTGGTCGCGTTGAAGGGAGAGAGAGAGTCCGTCAGCTATGTGAAGCACGTCACGTTCATGACAAGAGACGGCGCTGTATGCAAAAGACCCCTCGAGTTTGCGTGTAACACGTAAAAATGTGTGTGTGTCAATATTTCAAGCTGCAAAACACGAAACTTCGGATCCTAACCTCAAATTCGCGTTCGCTCTACGCATTTTTCGATTTTTGACGTTTAATCCTTCGCGCAAGGCTCTAAAACTTAAAGTATTCGTGCTACTGGTTTCCATTGATCGTTGTATCGTTAAATAATCGACGATGGCCTCGTCGAGGGAGAGACGCGCCAATGCCGGGAATAAAATGGCAAAGTTGTTGAACGAGGAGGAGGAGGACGATTTTTACAAAACTACCTACGGCGGTTTCGAGGAGGTCGAGCAGGACAACGATTATATGTAGGTTTTTGGCTGCCCATTCGCTGCGTTACGCATTTTTGTGGTTATATAATTTACTCATTTTTACTCGTAGGGAGGAGGATGAAGGGGAGGACGAAGTGGACTCTGACTTTAGTATAGACGAGAACGACGAACCAGTCTCGGACACCGAGCAGGAAGGTCCAAAGAAAAAGCGGAGGCTAGTTACAAAAGCTTACAAGGAGCCCAAGGTGATTACGACGCAACCACAGACGACGCCCAAACAAAAGAAACCTAAGATTCCCAAACAGAACCGATTCCTCTTGGACAGCACAGGTAATGCTGAATTTTCCTGAGACCATCGATTTGAAATGTGTTTTCAACTTCTGATGCACAATTTTTGTTCTTTTTATTACTTCAGAACGAAAATCCATACGACGCTCGACGGCAGCAAAATCGGCAGCGACGCAAAAACGGCTGAGAGAGAGGAACGAGGATCAGAAGAAGAAGGTGAAGATAGTCAAGCACGACACGTGGAAACCGACGCAAGAGGAACTTTTGGAAGAGGCTCTGTTGACCGAGGAAGTAAACATAAAATCTTTAGGTAAATATTGTTCTTTTTTGGAGCCGAAAATGCGTAGTGAATTTTACTCACGGCTCTTCGGTATCGTTACAGAAAAGTATCAGAAGTTGGAGAATGAGAAGAAAAACACGCGGGCGGTTCGCAAAACGCACTCGGAGCCGATGATTCGCTATCAGTCGCACTCGATGCCTGTGCTGGTTCTTGCGGACGCGAACGGCGAGAAGGAGGAGGAGAAGATCAACGTCGAGGCTGAGGACGCGACGGTGAAGTCCGCGGCGACGACTGTCGAGGAAAATTTGTCCGAGACACCGATGGAAACGTGAGAAAGCACAGAAGATACCGATTTAATTTTCATGAGGATTTTTCCCTTTATAATTCTACCTTTTTAATATTCAATTTATTTCCGATAATCCAGGACTAATTTTATTCATCGTTGATTATTTCCCCAGGGAAGCCACGAAGGACAAGGTTCAAGACGCTGAAGCAAAAGAGGAGACGATCGGCGAGGAATCGAGCGCGAAATCCGCGACGGAAAATTCCGTGAAAGAGACGAAAATTCAGGCGAACGAGACTGGCGCGTTCTACGAGCGAAGCTTCGTTACCTTCGAGAACGAGCGATTGTTTCTCGAGGCGTTCAAAAAGACGCCAGAGCCGAGACCAACGCTGCGTTCTCTCTGCGCAATTACGAGGTCAGCGCGTATTTTGACGCTTCAAAGTTTGATCCACGCATCAATTTCTCCTCTATTCATTCTAATTCATCGGATTTTTAGACACTCACGTTTTGCAAAAACGCACAGAAGTGCCTATTAAATTTGGTTTGTTTTCGTCTAAATTTCCTTTTTACGGAAAAATTATAATATAATTTGAATTTATCAATTTCTTTTTACAGCACATTTCTCAAACATAGTGAAATACATGTTGTTGTTTTTCTTCAGATTACCAGCTAAATATCTCGATCCCGTGACGCATTTGCCGTACAGAAACGTCCAGACGTTTCGACTGATACGCGAGGCGTATTACCAGCAACTCGAGGCGCGGACGGACGCGAGCGACGCGACCATCAGCCCGGATTTGCTCAGATGGCTCGAGTGGAGGCAGAAGAACAATTCCAGCGGACTCCCGCAGAGAAACACCGTTCGTCTCGAGCCCGCTTCGATATTCTCCAACTCGTAGCTACTCCTCGCCGATAGCTTATCAAATTACACGATAGCATTCATGCCCACGAATCCTCGCAAATGAGGCAATCCGGGTTTATTTGCCGTTGATACGGAATCTTTTTGCCGAGGCGCAAAACGATGAACGTACGGCAAGAGAATTTTTTAGGGTCCGGAAGGACCGGATCTTTCGTAGAATGCGCGGAATTTACTCCAATCGGCGGGAATCGGTGAAGATAAAAATAGCAGCAAGATCTTTGCGTCCTGACGATTTTTGTAGATCATCGCATCGCGAAACGAACAATCGCGACGTTCGCGAGAGTCGCGGAAGGAATTTAGTCGTCGCGTTGTCTCTGTGAGACAGTATTTTCTATATAAAAAAAAAGTATACAATAAATTAAGTCTCGAGGAAAAAGTTGCGCGGGAAATCGTCGAGAGGCCGCGCAAAAATTGGTCGATAGTGATAACGGGTTACAATAAAGAACTTCGTGATGTATATATATTTTTTTCATCGTTATTCGTATGTTTTTTTTGTTTCCTCTTAATTGTATAATCGTTCCTTGTAATTTAAATGTCGCTTAGAAATAAAGTAAAAACTGTGGTGTTTCTCTCATCACTCTAGATATAACCGCATTCTCGTCGCCTGTTTCTTTTGCTTCTTTTTGCTCTCAAGAATTCTCCAAAAAAGACTTGACAGAGTTTACGATCTACGTACACGGGCGAGGGTGGGAGGCGGCAGGCAGCGAGGTTGAGAATATTAAAACGTAAGAAACCTAAGGATCCGCAATCGCTTCAAGTACTTCGCTCGTTCTTTTTTCTCTCTCGTCAAGATCATCCAGCGTCGACGTTATCCACTATAAACGAACGACGTAAGCTTCTTCGATAAAACGTTTGTCGAGGGTATTCGAAGCTCAAAATCGCTCGTTAAAACGGTCGAAAATCCGTGTCGCGAAGATCGAAACTATCGGGTAATCTTATCGACGCGATAACGCGGGATTCTTAGCTGGCGACACCCCCGAGAGATAGAAAAGCAATTAACAGCTATATCGAATACAAGGTAACAGGAATTACGCACAGCAGGATTTTTCTTTTCTTCCTCTTATTTTGTGTTTTTTTTTGTTTTTTTTTTTACTTTTTTGCATTTCATAAACGTTTTAATTTATCCCAGCGATATCTTCCTAAAGCAATTAAAGAGTTAGGACACGAATTTCACTTCGTCAAACTCTCGAAGTTATGTTTTATGATTTTTTTTTCGTTTTTTCTTGGTTTTTTTTCGGTGCACAGAAGCAGCTTAGATATTTCAATTTACAATGCTCTTAAAAGAATCCGTCGTTAATTTTATATTTCTACTTAGGTGTTTTGTTTGTTTGTTCTTTCTTTTCCCCGTTCCTCTGTCGTGCTCTTTCTACTCCTCGTCCTCTTCTTCGCCTTCTTCTTCTTCGTTGATATATAACAGAGGCTCGTTCGGCGTCTCGCAATTTATTCCAGTACAATATTCGTCGGGCTAGCGCGCACACACACACACACGCACACGAGAGCGTCAAAAGAAACGCAATTTTTCGTTTTTTTTTGTTTTGTTTAAACGTACCGTCGTATTCGTAACGTAATGAAAAATAATATCTCCTGGCTAGATCTTTTCCATCCTCGAGAATCTTCAATATGTTAATGGACTATTTTATTTGTTTATTATTTTCTTTTTTTTAGATATACTTAATTTATTTATCTTCCCACCCCGATTTTTGTTTACTTTCCTCGTTCGCCTTTGAAAAAGCCAGAGTGCGCGAAAACACGACCGGCAACATATTTCCGGACGTATTTCTCACCGCTCTCGTCATCCTTCCGCCTTTACTAACTGGCTAAAGTGAGAGAAAAAAAAATCCTCTTTTTTCCCCTCGTTAACAGTACAAAAAAGAAAACGAAACCGAACCATAACGTGAGACTGAAAGAAAGGAAAATAAAAAAGGAAAAAAAGGAGTTGAAGCGCGCACGTAGCACAGCGGAGCGTTCGTCGTCGTCGTCGTCGTCGTCGTCGTCGTGGTGGTCGGGCGGTGCCTGCAGCGATAACGGAGTGCGAACAATATTTATAAGTCGTAAGATTTTACATTAACTACGCGATAGCGACAGACAGTGAGCAACGAGGTTTTCTCGCGTTTCCCTCTCGCAAAAATTCAATCCACCAGGCCCATTTTGATATTCATCCTCGAATCTCTCTCTCTCTCTCCTTTCCTCTCCTAATCCCCGCAAGAATCAGCGCGTGCAGCTACAATTTACAATCACCGTACTTGATAATTCACAAATTTTCAGACACATCGGCCGCAAATCGCCATCGATTCGCTTTTTCAGTTGCTGTTTTTTCCTTGTCTCCCGTTACAATACGCGGTGCTTGCTGATTTTTCGTTTCGCACACACACAACATACACGCAGACACACACAGACTATAATGCTTAGAGGAGATAATAATAATTATTATGTATTACAAAGAAGCGGTAATACAACATTTAATTATCGTAACATAATTAATATACGTGTGTGAGTGTTTCATGTCTGTTTTCTTCTTCTTCTTCTTTTTTATATCCTTCTGTAACTGCGTCTTAGTTTTTTTTTTGTTTTTTTTCCTTTTTGTTTTCAATGTGTGTGTCGGTGTTTCGACGATATATGACATATGTATATATACAAATTGCTTGTTGTTCCGTTTTTATACATACATACCCATATATTTATCTTTCCCTCCTTCTGTTTTCCTTTCTTTTTTTTTTTTGTTCTTTTTTCTTTGCCTATATAACGACAGGGAAGAGAGGGGGCGGGCGGCAGAGAGACAGGAAGAGGAAAGTGAGACAGAGAGATCGATCGAACGAGAGGAAATTCGATTCTGGGACGCTCGGGCTCGCGTTTTCTGGGTCTTCAATCTTTTTTTTGTTGTTTTTCTTTCGTTTCTCCGCAGTTTCTACATGATTTTTGTGTCCACGAGACGATTATCTGGCGTCGCTTTTGCTCGCTCGTACGTATTTTTGCCTCCTCTCCGCGTCGCGATCGCCCGACCTTGCGCCGTCTCCAATTGTCTCGTCGAATGGTGTGATGACTCGATGGAGAGATTGCTCTCTGTGCCCCGTTGCTCGCCGGGGATGATCCTCGGAAGTTCGATGTCGGGAAGGCCGAGACACGCTCGTGATTCCTCGCAGTCGTCGTCGTCGTCGTCTTCGCTGTCGTCCGCATCGTCGCTCTCGCCTTCTCGCTTCTCTCGGCGCACGAGAGACAGAGAGAAAGAGTACAGGCCTCCCGCACACATAGTCTTAGCCTCGTGCCTCAACGCACCTGACGTATCTATCACTAGCCACCAATTTACTTCCTCTTCCTCCGTATCCTCATCCTCCCTCCCTCCTCTTACTGCTGCTCCTGCTGTTTCTGCGAGAGCAAGTTTCACGATTAATCGGCGGTATTGGAAAAACATAATTTTCAAAAAAAATCTCCTTTTTTCTCGGTGGAGGATATAAAAAATTTGCGGAAAACTGCGAGGAATTTTTGTTTTCATCGCGATAACTACCATTATTTTTCCCGACGTCAAATAAATTCGAGGAATTGGACTGCGCACGAAATTTGTATTATCAGCCAAACTAAACCACCGAGTTTCGGAGCCCCGTGTTATCGATATTCTGGCCGAGAGGCCGACACGCCAGCCACTGCACCGCAGTATTACCGGATATGTAGTGGCGGTACGTGCGAAAAAAAACGACGATATCTGTGGCAGATAGAGCGAGGAAACACGAGACTGAGCAGCTGCATTACTCACTTGTAAAACAGCGAGGCGAGTCACTGGCAGCATTGCTTGCGCATTCCGTCGGGGTTCATTGTTGGTTTAACGTTGATGGGTTCTACGTTCTGTGGTCGGATCGTGTCGCCTTCCGGTGGGTCTCGCATCTGTTTCTGCGATACAATTCTGTAGATTTCTGGGGACAGAACGGAAATTCTTGATTTAAAAAAAATTCTGCGGTTGTCGAATCGATGATTGACTGCGGATTGCTATGAAAAAAATTATCTTTCTTTATTCGCGTTGCGATTCATTTTTAACAGTTAATGCAGAGAAAATGCGTTAACGTTTGCCTGTTAAAATACTTCTGCGAACTGAACGGAAATTCTTGATTTAAAAAAATGCTGCGATTGTTGAATCAACGATTGACTGCGAATTGCTATGAATAAAATTATCTTTCTTTATTCGCGTTGCAATTGATTTTTAACAGCTAATGCGGCGAAAATGCGTTGGCGTTTACCCGTTAAAATATTTTGAAAGGCTGTCTCAACGTTGGTCGAATCGAGGGCAGACGTCTCGATGAAGGAGAGCGTGTGCTTCTCGGCGAAGGCCTTCGCCTCGTCCGTCGGCACCGCCCGGAGATGCCTAAGATCCGATTTGTTGCCCACGAGCATGATCACGATGTTCTGATCAGCGTGATCTCGCAACTCCCTCAGCCATCGCTCGACGTTCTCGTACGTCAGATGCTTCGCTATGTCGTAAACCAGCAACGCTCCGACGGCGCCTCGATAGTATCTATTACGGCAGCAGTTCGACAATCACAATTACAAATCGTCAAAGCGAGGACCAGCGACGACTTTGCGTTACGATTCATTCTCGCGCAATTTCGCCGGGTACGCATAACTTCTCCCCTCCTCGTTATCGACGAGATAATGAGCGTGTCTGGAGTTCGAGAAAACGTAAAAATACTCGCGAGGTTTTTTTTACGCTAAATTCGCTCGATTCACGATATTCATTTTGTGTTAAATAAAAAAAAATTAAGCTCCGAGATAAGCGTTTTAAAAATATCTTTGGGCGCGAAATATCGCGAATTAAATTCAGTAAAGCAAAAAATCGTCGTTCTCAGCTCGAGGCTCTTACGCAGAGGTGATCGCTCGATAACGTTCCTGTCCGGCGGTGTCCCATATCTGAGCCTTGATGGTCTTCCCGTCGACTTGTATGCTGCGTGTGGCAAACTCCACGCCAATCGTCGATTTGGACTCAAGATTGAACTCGTTGCGTGTGAATCTAGAGAGCAAGTTACTCTTGCCCACACCGGAGTCCCCGATGAGAACCACTGAAACGCAAAACGGTATCTCATAGTTACTGTGCAACATTCTATCTGGTTGCGTGTAACGTCGCTCTATATCTATCTGTGTAGTACATTCATCTATATAGACTGTCTATCTTGAACAAAGGACGCTATCGGCTATTATTCATCCGTTGTGAGGTAACTCATAGAATATATCGACGAATAACAATCAAGTTAACGTTTGGGCAATCCCGTCAACAAAATTAGTCCCCTGAGATGCTTCGCATTCAACCGCAAACTGCACTACACATGAAAAATCCTGATTCCCCTTGAATATCTGTGGCCAGATATTCGAATGAGTCAATCAATGAGGACCAATTGAACCTTTCCACTGACAATTTCGAACAAGGTCAACATTCCAAACTGTGTCAATTGTATGTCCATCCCACGCAAAAGTCAACCAGCCAGACCACATTTTTCGAGTCCCTAGCGACAATTTTCCGAAAATTCGAATGAAATAAACTTTCCATTGTGACGAGATAAAAAATCCGCTGAATATCGGTTGAATAAAAAAAAGAAGTGTCTAGTGACCCAAAATGCGAAGTCCTAGGTGACTCAACATATACAGTTATTTCTTTCGTATCTCCGTTCATGCGTCGTGGAGCGATGAAAAAATCATCGAAATACAGCGAGAAAGACGAAGAGAAAAAAAAAGCGGTAAAGCGAGGTTCATTGAGAGACGCGTGGGTGGGTGATATCATCGTCGTCGTCGTGTTTGTCGTCGTCATCGCCGTACAGTCAGCGTACGTCAGCTGGTCTCCTACGAAGAATCGGACGAAAATCATTGGTGACATTTCGCGTGTGTTGCGTACGTGTTGCACGTAGCGCTGTCCGTGTGTGACAACGAAGCGACTTCGATCACTTCGACACGCGGAATGCGCGATCGATAGGGAATACCGACGGAATGAACGAAATTGCAGCAACACGACGTAACCCTAGGTACATCGTAAACAGCAGTCGAGGGAGGGCAAACGACAAAAAAAAAAGAAAACGTGCGACCCGAGAGCGGTGAAAAAAATCGCGGAAGCCACAATCAGGCGGCGTAAATTCGCGTCAATCGGGCGGAATCTCGGCTACGCCGACCGCCGCGGCCCCGCAATTTTTTCGTCCCGCCGTCTCGAGAGCGGCGACAATGCAAAATAAGCCGTGAGAATCGAGGCAGAGCGTCGGCGGCATCGCGGAAAAAAAAGCAACGTAGAGAGCGTTCGACGTAACTGGCCAAGGGGACGAGGACTGTACGTCAAAACTTCGGCCTCGTGACGTTGTGGCTCAATGTCAATGTTTCGTGGCTCGCGATGCGACGAGTCTCGAGGGCGAGGGTAAGAAAAAAAAGAAGAAAAAAAAAGAGCGCGACTACGGTAAATTCGCGGTTGGGCGGAATATTTCAGCCAGGACGAGTGACCGGAAGGGCGAGCAAATGCTCGAGAGGTGGGTGTCTCCCACGATTCCACGACGTGTGCGTGTCCGTGTGTACGTCCGTCCGTCCGTCTGTCCGTGTGTACATCTCTCGCGAATAAATGGAAAAACCTTTGCGACTTACATCGGGCCGCGCGACTGTTATTACGAGACACGACGACGAGTCGCGGACACGAGAGGCGATTGTCGACGAACGAGGGTGGTGCGGGACTTACCTTTAAATAAATAGTCGTACTCGTCGTCTCGAGTGCCCATCTCGACGGCAGGAAAGCCCGAAAACTCCTTCGGCGCTTTTGTGGACGGAGGGACTTGTGTGTCCCCGGGATCGTGCGAGTAGGAAAGAAAGGGACGTACGTGTGTGTGTAGGATGTGTGTACGTGTGGTACGTGTCGCTGTGTCTGCGTGAGAGAGTGATGCCTGTATTTATGTATATGTATATATATAATATACACACACACACGCGCGAGTGACTGGTGAGGTTTAGAGAGCGAGTGGGACGGCGATATTGGAACGTCCTCCCCGGGTGTTAACGTATATCGCCCGTTATATTTCGCTTCTTTCTCCCGTTCTGGCGGACGAACAGCCCGTATCCACCTCTCTCGTTGTCAGGTGGCCGCGTCTCGTTGACACACGAGACGACTGGGAGAGCGAAGGGTGAGCGACGACAACACCGCGCGCGTTACGCGACGGACAACCGACAACAACGAAATAGCCCGCGGAGCCACAGGAGCGCGTTATACCCCGGACGATCCAGACACAACGAGGAATATACCCGATAAATTATTTTTCTTTGCTTTCAATTTAACTGTACAATATGGCCTCCTTTCTACGCCCCTCCAACGAGACTACGGGACGGTCCGGCGGGACGCATGCGCGTCGCGCACTCCTTTCCACGGGGCGCTCCGCGCGCCTCGCGGGCCGCCGCGCATGCGCCACGATCTCGGCGCATGCGCCGCGCGCGCCTTGTGCGCACTCGATGTGTCAAAATCTGGGGTCACGTCCGCTGTGCGGAAACAACACACGGCGGTTGGAGTTTGCTTTAATTAGTCGATTAATCGGGTTTGGGAGATTAATGAGAGACGGGAGAGAGTGGGCGTATGATCGTCCGGAGAGATTTAAATTCTGGACAATGTTATTTATGATGAATGCGCAATAAAGATTATTACTAACAATCCTTTATTTTCGTTGTATATTGTTGCTCGTTTGGGAATTTTCATCCGAATTCCTGCAGGTTGATATATATATTTTTTTTTACACATCTCGAGAGACGATCCCCTCGTGAAAAAAATGCTACAGGAATATAATATGCTACAGGAGTCACGTGTGGTCATAGCATTGGTAAAGGGGTACAATTTTCGAAGCAGTATGATAGTCAAGAAGCCACACTTTGTACTCTTCTCGCTAGTTCTGCCTATAGGCCGATTGTGTGGGCGCGAGGAGGTTGAAAAAATTGCGTGCAGATGGCGCGACGATGCCGGTTTCGGGTGTTGTTGGATTGTTCTTTCGTGTACGGAGCGTCTGGAGCGATCAGCTGTCGAGCCAAACAAAGTCAGATATACGGACAACAACAGAATCGAAACAATAACGCCGAGAGAGATTCGTAAGTGGGAAACCAGCCAAGAACGCTTCGGTGGCGGAAAGACGTGCGAGAGGTCGCGCTCCCCCGCAAATATTCGCGTAATCCGCATGCACGGGCGAACCGAGAGCGATAACGTGTGATACGCCGAGCGCCAACGTCGAGGAAGCGAGGATGGAGAACGATCTAAGGATCGTCGTGAAGTGGAGCGGAAAGGAGTACGAGATCAGCGATCTGCTCGAGAGCGACACCGTCTTCAACCTCAAGGAGCGGATTCACAAGGAAACCGGTGTTCGCCCCGAACGTCAGAAGCTCCTCAACCTGAAGCTCAAAGGTTAGTCGCTCCGTTGTTTTCAATCGATATCAGCACATTTTTAGCTAATCAGGGAATTCATTCATTCGCATGAGTAATATTTATTTATATTTTTTCCGCATCTTAATATTCCACTTCACATATTTGGCGACAACAAAAAAAATCGACATTTTTCTTCACACATGTCGATATTTTTTGCACTCGTCCAATATTTGGTGTCCACCATTAAAAGGACGAAAATTCCGCCACAGCTCGGCGGCCATTTTATTATTTTCGAAAAACCGGCGGTCATTTTATTATTTTCGAAAAACCTGCGGCCATTTTATTATTTTCGAAAAACCTGCGGCCATTTTAATTTTTTCGAAAAACCGGTGACCGCCTCAAAACCGGCAAATAAAAAAATCGACTACCGCGAGTTGAGTCTGGACGATAAAATGACGCGCATTTGTTTTCGATACCCAGGAAAAGCCGCCCAGGACGACGACACGATGGGCAAACTGAGCATAAAGCCGGGCTTCAAGCTGATGCTGATGGGTTCACGGGAGGAGGACATCGCGGAGGCGAGCCAGGCGCCGGAGAACATGCCGGACGTGGTGAACGACCTGGACATCGAGGAGGAGGAGGTGGAGATCGAGAAGGCGGAGATCTACCTGTCGAAGATCGAGAAGCGGATCCGCGACTACAAGATCGAGGAGCTGAATCCCCTGCGTGAGAACAAGAAGCTCCTGGTGCTCGACATTGATTACACGCTCTTCGATCACAGATCGGTCGCCTCGAGCGGCGTCGAGCTGATGCGGCCGTTTCTACACGAGTTTCTGACTCGCGCGTACGCGAGCTACGACATCGTGATCTGGTCGGCGACGAGCATGAAGTGGATAAACGAGAAGATGAAGCTTCTGGGTGTCTCGTCGCATCCCGACTACAAAATCGCCTTTCATCTCGACTCGCTGGCCATGATATCCGTTCACACGCCCAAGTACGGCGTGGTGAACGTGAAACCGCTGGGAATAATATGGGGACGGTACAAGCAATTTTCCGCGAAGAACACGATCATGTTCGACGACATCCGGCGAAACTTCATCATGAATCCGCAGTCGGGGCTGAGGATAAGGCCGTTCAAGCAGGCGCATCTCAATCGCGACAAGGACAAGGAGCTCGTGAAGCTCGCGGACTATCTCGAGCTGATCGCGAAGCTCGACGACTTTCAGACGCTCAATCACCGCAAGTGGGAGGAGTACAAGAGCAAGCGGAGCCGCCGCGAGGGACGGGGCGCCCGTGATGACAATCAGAACATATAGTGGAGCCGCGCGGGTCTCCCTTAATCACGGCTATGAAATCTCACCGACTGCCGAAGACCCGTGGGACGTTCATCGCGATCGTATCGTTTTCACCGGGTAAATGATGATCGATCGGCGCCCCTGTTCTTGATATTCGACGTGAGACTGAAGTAATAAAATGTTTGCGTTTTCGCGGCCGAGGACGGCAACGGGAATTTGCGAACGATCGTGCGAGAAAAAAGAGAGGAAGAGCGAGAGAGTAGAACGGGGGTAAAATGCATTTCACCGTATTATTTGTAAGACTGTATGAGAGAAAATGAGGAAATTAAACGAGAAACGTACTACCTACAGTGGATCTTTGCGCGGCCTCGAGCCGCTCGGGCGTTCGCGCGACTGTGATTAGAGACGAGTATTCATAATAAAGTCCTTTTTAATCCATAGTCGAGGTTTTATTTAATTTCGTATTTAGCGCTTGAAATCTGGGTACGGAAACTGTCGCTCCAATAATTTTTGCTCGTGGTGATCGATGATCGACGTTGCGATTGGTTGATACGACGAGTGGAATGGTTTCATTGGTTGGTGGGCAGCGAATAGCAGGCGAATTTTCGGCAAGCACAAGCGACTTGCGAAGCCAATCGGATATCTGATAGCTGTTTTGCTAATCGCCGGAAAGCTAAAACCGAGTTATAATTCGCGGACATCAAGATGGTTCGTGTAAACCGAGCCGCAATAGGAGCCGTCGAAAGCCGCAATAGGAAAAAGCGTATTCGTCAGACGACTCCGATTGGCTGCCTAACGTTCAGCGTTTTAAATTCACTGTCATGAAAATTCGTCATTACACCTTTTTAGACTGCGTTCGACGCGCGCCCTTGTGAGAATTGGAGGCACCACACAAAGAAAAAATGATGTAATTAATCAAATTAAATTGAAATTATATAAAAATTGGCGATATTTTATTTCTGCAGTTGGAGCTGAATACAGAAGGTTGCGAGAAAAATGTCATGGAAAATCAAACATATTTGCTACACAGTTTTTATTTGTTTTCGTCCTAAACTACCGAGAAATAGAAAAACATGTCCCAAATAAGACATCCTGACTCACGTTTAGTACGGGTAATTCCATCGAATTTTTTCTAAACCTTATGATATTGGGAAATTCCGGAATATTTCCTTTATTCAAATTTCCATAGCTCACGAGCGAAGAAGGGTCTTATGTACGCTCGTAAATCTTAATCGCAAGGTTTATTGTCTCATAGCTACCGGTGCGTGACAGTATAGGTGCACGAGGTGGTCGTGCAATAACGCACGGCTCCAAGGGCGTCCTTTAAGACAAATGGTGTTATCGAATCGCAGGTAGCGAAGGGAAGGGGTGGGTGCAGGACCCACCCAGCGGTTCTAACGGTACCCGGGACACTCTATGGGCTGTTCGCGGTCACGAAACACATAAATATATAGCCGGTTGCGGACAACTCGTCTCACCTCGATTTCTTATCTTCGACGTGGTACGCGTACCTTTGATCTGTGCAATATTTTCAGTAATTATGCAACACACAAAAACATGAATTGCCACGTATTTATTTAACGAAAAAGTTAATCGCTATAAAATTGTGTTTGAATTATTCCAGTGAGGAATGTCAATCGGTTTAATAAAAAACACGAAAAATAAATCACAACTTTTTAATCTTTTTTTCGCGATTCAATATTTGAGTTCACTTACAACTAAATTAGAACTATTGTTTCCAAATACACAAGTACATTTTTCCTCGCTACCTATTTAACAAATCGATAATTTTCTTCGACTCGGTCTTTTCTTCGAAGCTCCATGACTCGTCATTTCGCGTGACTCAGTCACGATTCGAATCTCCCGCCGCGCCTAACCCACAAAACTTTCTCCCGTTCGGCGAGCCGACGACGGCGTTCGGGCGAGCTTGCGCGTGCGCGTTGGCCCCGAGGTTCCTCGCGTAGCTGGCGTAAGTGGCGGCGGTCTCGGTGGTGGGGAGGCAGGGCAGTCGCGTATAGGTGTAGCGCCAGCAGCAGCGGCGGCGGCGGCGGCGGCAGCAGCAGCGGCGCAACACACAATCACAAGATCGGACAAAAGTGAGTTGGAGAGGGGTGGGGGGCCCCAACTTTACACCAGTCATCAGAGTAGCAGCAGTATTTGTCCCTCCGCCCGCAGATTTGGTGGTTAAAGCGGATTTCGTAACGGGAGGAGAGCGCAAAGAGAGTTGGGTGTGAACGCGCGACGTTGCTCCTCACGAGGGTTTTCTGTGCTCGACAGCTCGACAGAACGGAAAAGGATCAGCAGCGGCGCAGCCAGCAAAGCTGTTTGTCCCTCGACACAGACACGCAGAGACAGACACACACGCGTCAAACACACACACAGAGAGAGACACACGTACAGACAGACACACGCGCGCGAGAAAAACTCACGTCGAGAGAAAGAGGCCCGCGAGCGAGTCATACTTGCAAGATAAAACCAGTCGTATCGCGCATCAGTTCTTCGTCGCTGGTCGTCGTGTGCGCGCGTGCGTTGTATCCTCCTCGTCCGCGGTGATACGAGAGAGCGAGACAGAGAGACACACCACGTATTCTACGAACCGATTGATATCGCGATTTTTACCCTCGCGCGGAATATACACGAGACGCGCGTCAGTCGTCGAAAATCGCGAGGCCCGAGAGGAAGGAAAGTGTGAATATTCGCGTGCACGATCGGTAGTCTCCGTCGCCCGGAGTCGCTCCTCCCGTTAACGAGAAATAATCACAATAATCACGACTACCAGAAGAGAGAGAGACTCGAAGCAGCAGCGGCAGCAGCAGCAGCAGCAGCGGCAGCACGTTAAACGCCAACGAAAATACGATTCGATTGCGAGGAGCCGAGAACAACTCGGAAATCGGTAGCTGCGAGTCGAGTCCGTGGGTTGCGAGCCGCACGAAGAGGAGCGACACGTAATACCGCAGTCAAGTGGGGACACGAGAAGCAGGCGCATAATCTGTCCGAGGAAATCGTCATAATAACAATATCGCCAAACACGAGAGACGGAAAAAAAAAAACATTCGAGGAGGTGAACTCGAGTCGCTGCCTCATTTTTTTTCCTCCAAAAAGTTTCCCCTCACGGCGATACCGCAGTTTTTTCCATTCGGGGGACCAAAGAGTCGCGGGTACGAGGCGATAACCGACTAAGTTGGCCAGCCGAATAATATTCTCTACGGTGAATTATGTGGGATCTTGCCGCGGGATTACGATCGGCCACAGCACGTCTAGTCAGCTGACATATTGCGCTCCGCTACACCGCGGCAGGCTGCTTCGGTGAGTTTCGTGTTTTTATATCGTTTAGCTCTTATCTCATCCCCCCTTCTCCCGCCCGCGCCCCTTCGGCCCCTCCCCCCCGATCCCCTCCCGTCGCCGTTCGCTCGGAACTGTGTTTTCGTATTTTTCACGAAATCTACGACTGATACTCGCGCGTCGCATATCGCGAATCTCGACGATATTTCTGGTCACGCTTTCGTTTCTTTCAGCACTAACTTCGCGTTTTTAAACACGTTTTTAAAGATCACGCTTTACATTATTATCATAGCCCTCCCTCCCTCTCGCTTACCCGGAACTGTTTTTACTTTTCTAATCCACGATTAATTGTCCTCCGGTCTCGCAATTAATTTCTACACTACTTTTTTCTATTTGCGTTAGTTTCGTCCGTGCGTGGTGTTGCAAATAGAGGGCCTTCTGGTGATAGCGTAATTGCACGTTTAATTTGACGCGTATACTTATATACACACGTATTTCTGTCTCCGTCTATCTGGCGAGTGCGTGTCGCAATAATCGCGAGCCCGCGCCCGTCATAGCGCGCTACGTTGAATTCTCAAAGCCAGGCACACACCGCGCGCGGCGGCAGCTCGGGGCACCTACGGCCCGACCCGACGGCGGAATACTATTTTTACCGATAAGACACGACGCCGCGCTAAGGAGCAATAGGAGAGCCGTGCCCGTGACTCTCGATTGCGCGCGCGCTCGCTCGCTCGTGTTCACCTCTGTCTCCCTCACCCACCTATAAATGACCGAGAGACCCCACGCTCGAATCCCGCCCGTCGCGGAAAAATCTCGCTCGTCAATCGTCGCAGAGTCGAACGTTGATTTTACGCCGTCAGCGTCGTACTTCCCCCAAAAAAATAACGTCGAACCAGTAAACAAAAAAAAAATAATAACACACCGTCGCCGCCTATAAATGACTTTCGAAAAATCTTGTCGAAGGCGAGCGAAATCGAAAAGTCGAATCAGTAATACAAAAATACTAATAATAATAACAGCGAATCTTTTTATTAGCACGCAAATCTTGGGGGAGATAATTCACATCGACGCGAATAGTAAACAAAATTAATGCAACCCGTTGGCACCGGTCAAACGGCCAAACATTGTCGAATGTCATTATCGTGTTTACAGCCCGAGCGTATTTCACCCGCGAAGGCTACAAACGGGCACACAACACCCAAGCCCCAATAAGTGCTGCGTACGGCGCTCGGGCCGTTCCGCGTCTCTCGGCCCGAACACACGGGAGGCAGACCCGATCCCGATTGTTATTCGCTCTCGTCGGGCTTGTTGTTTTGCTGCTGCGGCTCGCGCGCGCGCGCGCGCTTGGCCTCCGCTGTGATTCACGTGTCTCTCCGCGCCTTCCGCGCTTCCTCCCGATAATCTGCGCCTCTGTGCGCGCCGGGTTTTTTTCGTTAACGTTCGTCGCGCCGGTGCGCGGAACAACCGGGCGTAGATAACCGAGAAAAAACATCCCCCTTCGCTCTCCGCGCGCGCATCTGATATTTACATCTTCGCGCGTCCCAGCAGGTTTCTTTGTCTCACCACCGATCGACCGATCGATCGGTCGATCCTCGGGAAGTCGACGCGTTCCGAGTCGCAGGCTGCGTGTATAAAACCTACTGGACAACAAAAGCCACTGTGCGGCCAAGTCGCAGGGCAATTCGTGTAGGGAAAAAGGCTACGAGCGCCGAGCGGCTCGCGGCCCACACCTGCATACGCGTCCTATACGCTCTCGCCACGGTTTTTTCTTTCTCGCTGCGTCGAGTCTCTTTCTCTCCTCGGGCGGCGAGCGGCGAGGGGGGGAGGGCCGCCCGCCCCCACGCGTCCCTCGGCTTTCTCATTCGAGAGCCCACAGAGCGCCCTCCCCACCACTGCGGCCACTCCAGCCGCTGCTGCAGCTCTCGCGCCTTCCCCTTCCCCCGCCGCCCACTCCCCACCCCACCGCCCCGTATTACTGTACACTCGCGGTCACGTGGTACTCTAACGCTGTTCGCCACTATCTCTCCGCCACAAGCGCTATTCACGACGTCAGCGTCGTTGTTCCGCCGAGCAGCAGAGAGGCCACGGCGCGCGTCCGTGATCGCTCGGGGCTCCCGGAATCCACTTCTCACGACACGCGAGGGGCTCTCGCTATCTCTCGACGGCCGAAAAACCGTTGCTCTCACCCGCGATACTTCTTTTTCCCTCTGGTTTGTGTTTCTGTGAATGAGGGTTTTTCGAAAACGAGAATCAGGTTTTTTTTGTTGTGGGTTTGTGGCAGTTGTTTTTTTGTTATTTTAGTCATAATCTTGGGGCTTTGGACTTGACGTTTGATGATTGTGGGAAACATTTTGAAAAAAATTGTAGATTAGGTCATTTTTATCAAATTGAGATTTTTTTATTTGCCTGGGAAAAATGACTTGAAAATATTTGCGTATTTTTATAAGTCGCTATTTGAGTTGAGAACTTGGAATCTGTTAATTTCCCTCGAATGTCCCTCGGCTCTCGGTCTCGCCCATTTTTTTTCTCTCCAGCGCGCGTTCATGTGTGTCACAAATGGCACCCGGTAATTATGTGTACACGCGGGGAGAGCCCTGCGCGGTCCTGCAGGAGGCGCGCGTCCATCACGAGTTTACACGAGTCTGCGGGCGCTCGTTTTCACTCTCCTTCTCGTCGTCGTCGGCGATCGAACGCTCGGCTGGTCCTTCGAACCCCTCGCAACAGCCACGCAGTCAAGAAAAAAAAACAAGGAGTTAACGAAAAAAAAGAGGCGAAGGAAAAAAAATTAGGCGGAGGGGGGATGACGCCCGAGCGACAGACGTTGCCCCGTATCGTTTTACCCTGGTAAACCCAGATCACTCTCCTTTTTTCTCTCGCTCGTCGCTTGTTCTTCTGGCGTCCGGCTTGACCGCTTTACAATTTTTATCATCAACTTTTTATTTTTACAATTTCTCGATTTATTCGAAACCGAGGAAATAGTAAATTTAATTTTGGGTCACAGTGACAGATTCATTTTTTCAGTAGAAATAAATTCAGCATTTTTATTTCCCATCATATTCTCTGAATACCAAATCTCTGTTTATTTGATTTTTTTTTTTGGCTCGCAACCAGCATCAAAACATAATTTCGCTATTAGTGACCTTCGGAGGTCGTCGGACCCGGCTGAATTTTTCGTATCTCCGTGACGCTGTTGACTCCCTCCCCCCACGAAGCTCTCGAGGGTTTGAAGGATGTGAAAACCGTGAAAAACGAGACCCGAAGAGGCGTTTTATGGATTCCATGTGGCGAAAGGTTCGACCTAGGCCACCGCCGGGCTCGATAAGTCCTCACTCACTCGACGCCTCGCTTCACTCCGCTTCGTCACACTTTAACCACTTCTGCGTCCCTCTCGACGCGAGGCGACGTCGTCTACCTCCGGGCGATAAGAAAAAATATATATCAGTTCTGAGGGTCAGTGTTGTTGTGCTAGCTCGTATTTCACGAAACTGGAACGCTTTATCGAGTGCGACGTGTGTGCTTTCTTTTTTATTCGAATATTCGTCGCTCGAGGCTGTGAAGTATGAATGAAGCACTTCAAACTGGGTTTTTTTTATAGTCAGAAGAAATTCTGGCAGACCCGAGAATTATTACATCTTTTTCCAAGACATATTCTTATTCGCATTTATTTTTATTTTTTACTTTCATGTACATTCATTTTTATTTTTTACTTTCGTTTACATTTTTTTTTATTTTTATGATCAACTAATTACAGTAACCACAAAGTGACGACCACAGCTGAAAAATGAAACAAGTTGACGTATAAGATTATTCTATATTCAGTCTCGAGCGGCGATGAATTGAATTCAATGTTGCAGCCACGGCAAGAGATTAAAACTGAAATATATTTACGATGTAACTCCCAACCGCGACTTGTTTACGTTTCACCATAAACCAGTCGGCGATTGTGTCTCCGCCGTCTGCGCTCGCGAAACGACGACTCGTCGTCGGGACGACGCACTTTCTTGCGTCAGATCCGTTGCGTGTATGTGATCAGCTGGTATCTCCTTTTTGCGACGCGTTTCATCACTTTCTAGCTCACCGACGACGACGTTACGCTCAATCGATTTACGCGCCGACTGATATCACAAAACTGCGCATTTGTCGCCGCAAAAATTCCGTTCGGGTTGATAAAACGATGACGTTAATCTCTGAATTTTTTGTCGTGCCAAAAAAAAAGACAAAGACGGCATAGGCCACTCGCGAGTGGAAAATAGTATCGACTTATCGGGCCGGGCGATCGATAGATCAAGCGTGCGTAATTAATGATGACCGTGCGAGGTCGCGAGACTGGCAGAAACGTCCTCGTCCTTCGCTCGAGTCGGCTCAACTTATCCGGCTGCTGCTATAGCACAGCAGTCGCCCGGCCATACCGGGGATACCAGCGAACCGGGTTCCTCGTTGTGACGTTGCGATTCGCAAATCGTGGGCTATGCTAAATAGTTGTTTAATCGAATTCGGTACAACCGAATGGTAGTACGAAAAAGGTCAACAAATATGTAGGTGTAAAGCCGAAAAAAATTAATTCATCATCCCAACGTCTTTTTTTCAACAGAAATAATAAATCATAAATAAATCGTAAATAAAAAATCACAAATAAATATAATTTTTTTTTAGATTTTTTAATTCGAACTCAGATCAGTCAAAGTGGAAAAATCTGTTCTTTCATAGTTGTTCGCGTTACACATGACACTTTTCAACACAAGAAACTGATTGAACATTTATTTATCGCAACCCGATTATCACGCTAGACCGTCCAGGCGTTTTTCGACCGAGTCACCAATTTTTTTTTTTCTCCAGCGCAACAAACTTTCGACCGTGGTGTAATTTACGGTTGCAAAGTATATCCGCGCGGCGAAAGCTAAACACGGTGGTCGGAGAGATATCGACCTTCCTCGCTCGAACACTGACGAACCGAAAACCCATGCGAACCGATAAGCAATCGGGAAGAACGCGCTGTGTGCGTCAGCGTGACTTCACACTGTGTGGGGACTGTGAGTCAATCGTCGTCATCGCTCCGAGCTGCCTGCCTGCTACTCTTTCGCCTCCTGCGCCGTTGGCCGAAGCCGCGGCTTCCGAGCGCTGAACCTGTGCACGTATCGACGCGTGTAGTGGTGGGTAGCGTGAGTTCTCAGCTACGTCACTGCGCTACAGCGTCTTGCGTAGCAGCGCGTCGCACAAAGCAAACGTCGTACGCAGCCAACGGCTTTTCCATTAAGGAAACGTCCATCGATCACGATGGAGATTTAACAGTTCCAAGTCCTTCCGACAGAATCGGACTTTTTCCTTCAGCTCGCTTTGGCAAATTTCCCAACAAGGCAAAAATAGCGCAACTGAAATTTTCGTCAGGGCGAAGTTTCATGGGAAATAATCAGTGCCGTGATTTTTAAATATTTATATCAAAAGCTTGAAAAATATGTGTACACAATTTGTGTTTTTGTTGAGCTGGGAAAAAATGTCAGTAAATAAATAAATGAAGAAATAGAGACGAGATCTTGAAAAAATATTTTTATTAAAAGCTTGAGAAATATGTGTACAAAGTTTCAATGTTTTTGCTGAGCTAGAAACACAAATATTTCACTGCACGATTCGTAGGAAGAGATTGAAAGGACGTAGGACGTGCGGCGAGGCTTCAGTTCCAGTTGTGCAAAACATCCCGGAAGTCTCGTCTATCGTTTTACGCCGTATAAAAAGATACCGAGTTTGCGCAGCGCGGAAATGCGAACGTGCTCGTTTGGTTTCCTTTTTTTCCTGTTCCACGTTCGTCTCTCGCGCGCCGCCCGAGTTTGGGCTCCACGATGACACAGAATTTCCAGAATTTCGCGCGCGCGCGCGCGCGAGCTTCCTCGTCATTGTTAATACGTGGCGTGATGACTCTTGAAATTCTCGGTGGCGCATCGCTTCTGCGCCGCTGCTTCGCGCTTTGTCGTACAAAAGCTGTTTTGCTTTTTAATTACCTTCCCGTCTGGCCGCGCGCACGCCTCCCCCCTCCCCCCTCTTCTCCGGCTCTCCGCAGTCTCTTCGAGTGATACGCGGGTTCATTGCTATCCGTTTTAGAACGCGACAGTCTATTTTCAGCGCACGGCGGCTTTGTCGTCCCACCGCAATTTTACAATTAACGCGAATTATTATTATTATCGTCGTAATTTTGTGCTCTCTCGGCTCTGCAGCGAAATTCGCGAGGCTCTCGAGATGAGATAATGGAGGTCACTCCGGGTGTCCTCTGCGCGTAAACAACCAGTCGCTGAATATTCTAACGCAGGACAAACATTCGGTGGCATCGGTCTACTCGGTAATTGTAAACAACGCTTGGTTATCTCTTCCCCGAAATGTTGTGGCTCTCATTTACGAAAAAGATGCCCGGGAATTATGACCCGGGGATTCGAGGTGCGAAGTAAAATGAACGGCTCTCGTTATCTCTTTGTCCTTCCTTATCCTCTTTTGACCTTGACGACAGATAACCAAAAGAAAAACGATAGCCGCCCAACCCGCACAAACCGCCACAATTCTCGCTCTCCCGGCCCACAGTCACCGGAAAATCTCCCAAAAATCCCGCGACGCGACGAACGCGAAAATCGCTTTTGTTCCTTTGTCGTTTTCCCCCGATCTCCGGGTCGTTTCACCTTGAAAACCGCGTCGTTATAGTCCCGGAGAGCGGCGGAGACGCGCGGTGTGTGTCGTCGAGGGAATTCCGCCTAAGATAAACAGCGAAGCACGTTGAATCGTGTTCTCGGGTCATTATTCGGGGTGTCGGTCGTGTCCTCCCCCCTCCCCACGCCGCTCCGGGCCGCGAGGCTTTCCCCTCCCCTCCGTTTCCGCGTTTTCCCAGAGCGAATTTACGCTCCCCACCCCACCACCGCCAGCAGCAGCAGCAGCGGCGGCAGCGCCGTCGTCATCCCCACCGTCGCGACCTCGTGACGAGTCTCTTTTCGCGTTGCGCGCGATCGTCCTTTGTACAACCTTGCGCGGCGCACACCGAGCGACGATACGTTACAAACCGAAAGAACTCGCGGGGCAACACGCGCTTCGCAACGACGATTGCGACTCGCGGGTCGCCGGGTGAACGCCGAGCGCCGTCCGCGCGCGCGTCTCTCTCTCTCTCTCTCTCTCTCGCTTCTATACTTACGCGAGTAGAAATAGTGGCGGTGGTGTGTGGCGCAGCGCCGTGCGGTTAGCCTCGACGGCTAATGGCACACGGCGCGCATGGCCGCGCGAGGAGGAGGCGGCGGCGAGAGGCGTCCGCAGTGGGCGAGGGAGAGAAGCGAGCGATCGGACGTCACGAGACGCGTTTTCTCAATCTCGTGTCGCGACCCACAAAGAGGCGACGCAGGTTGGCGCTGCGAGCCGGGCGAAAATCTCCCCCCGACGATTTGTCTCGCTGTGTGTCGCGGGCGTGATGGACGTGCAGTGCGCGGAGCCAAGTTGAATGTAGGGTGGGAGGAGAGGAGGGAAAAAAAAACACGACGAGCTTGTGTTGACGCCGCGCGGCGATCATTGTTGATGCCGGTGGGCGGCGAGGAGGCGCGAGAAAATCCGGGGGACGACATAAAGAGTCGTAAAACAGCCCCGCGAATCGCAAATAGAGAGGACGCGGGGGGAAGGAGGAGGCAACGACGAGAGCGGCGGGATTTTCGGCGACGAGCGAGCGCCGAGAGAGAACCCTGAAAAGTCTTGGACGACGGCCAACTTTTTGTTTCCGCGTTCGCCGGCAAACGGCTGCACTGTCCTACGCCGTCTGTATAGACGCGCTGGCCGCGCACGAGGAGATTCGGGAAAAGAACCTGCGCTTTTGTCCACGTGGGGAGAGACGACTTTTTTCGTGTTTACGTTGGAGCGTCAGTCGCGCTCGGCGTCAGTTCCTTCCGTTTTTTCGACTCGGGACTTTTCATCGTCTTTGAGTTTATTTTATAACCCAATTCACGTAAATAATAATAATGATCCGTTGAAAAATAATTTTAGGTCGTTATTCGTGATTTGGCTGCAACGACCGACGAATGAAACGCAGAGATCGGTTCACTTGTCTCCCCCGGCGGGTCCTGCACGTGTTTCGAAAACACCCGAAACTCCCGGCACCGTCTGGTCGGTGACAAAGCGAGCGAAAAAGCCTGCGCGAGAGTCGGTTGCATCTGCACCGGGCGTTCGAGAGTGGAGGGGCGGGAGGGGCGAGCAGCAGCGGCGGCGGAAGGGAAGGGGGGACTCGAGAACAGCAGGTGAATTTCCCTGCGAGTCCTTCGAGCTAGAAACGTGTTTGTGTCAGTCAGTCACCCCAGTCCGGCTGGGCGGCCAGACCGGGGTGACCGAGAAAAGGGCAGGGACCCTGAGCGCTTGAGGTACGTGCGCGAGACCCTCGGGAATGGGAAGGGGGGGGGGGGATAAAAGCCGCTATGTTTGTACATACAAAACTCTCGGAGAATGTCGAGCTCTTCCCCCCCTCTCCCCTCCTTTCTCTGCCTCCCCTCCGCAGCGTCGACCCCGGGGCAGGTCAGAAGCTGGAGTTTCCTCGGGCAAGCAGGTTGCGAGGCTGAGGCTGCGCGAGAGGCCTCCGAGGTGAATGAAAGAAATTAGAGAAGCAAACGAGGTGGTCAGGACGGAACAACTTTGAGATAAAAAAACGAAAGACGCACAAGAGGGTTAGGAGAAGAAAACAATTTTTATTTGCGCCCCGAAGCGGATCCCATAAAAAAAGAGCAATTCGAGGAATCTCCCAAGCTGTTGAGCCTCTTCGCCTCTTCCGTCTCCTCGCGAGGCTGCACAATGCGCTGGGTGAAAGAAGAAAAAAAAAGAGGCTCTACTCGCGCTCTCCGTGAATTGTGTAGAAGCGAGAAGGTTCTTTCCCATCAAAACACCTGCAGACACTGGCAACGGTGATTATTTATATTATACAAGCCCCCCCGGAGTATCCGAGCGCGGCCGAGCTCTCTCGCTCGTGTTTCAAGGAGGCTCGCGCGCTCGCCAATGCGCGAGAAAATGATAATTCATTGTCTCGCCGCGGCGCGCGTCCCTGGCCAGGTTTTGTTTTCACTTCTGCCGCGCGCTCGTTTTCCCGGCTGCGCTGGAGTCGGCCGACCGGCCTCCGAGCGCCCGAATTTTCAACGCGGCCGAAGGACGCGATTGGTTATCGCTTGCAGTTGCTTGTGGGTTTAAATTTAGGCGAGGGGAGGGGAACGAAGGCGCGATAACTTTCTCGGAAGGCTAGGAGAGCATAATAACAGCGTCCGCACGGTGCACGCAGCCTTCTTGGGACGAACCGGCTGTAGGTATCCTCGAGTCGTAGATCGCAATCTACTGCCGAGCGAGATTAACATAGGCGAACACACCGGGGCCGCGAGATAAAAGGAGACGACGACGGTGGATCACAATGGCACGCAGGGGGAAAAAAAGGTGTTACGGAGCGTGTGCAGGAAAGTTGCGAAGGTTCTCGCCGTTCTTTCTCACTTTCGGAATGACTATTGTTGCGATAGGTTCGTGCTAATGCGGCTCGAGCGCAATTTCCCCGGAGCGACGACGAAAAAAAGCGCGCTTATTGTCGTGGCGCGCGCGAGTCCGTCGGTGGGAGACGGCGCGAGCGAAAAAGTCCCCGCGAGCCGTCATTAGAACCGATGACCAGCGAGCAGGAATAGGGTAGGCCCCGTATGCGGACGTCATGTGCAGCGTGTGTGCGGCACACGCCCGTTTTCTGCGCTCTTTCGCCACGAGCGGCGGTTACGACGTCGCTGGGCGAGCATACGGAATTCGCCTACGCTGCTCTTTGTGTGCGCGCTCGCCCCACAACCACGGGCTCGACACTCGCGGCAGCAGCACCGCTTGGACTGTGCGTCACGGCGCAGGAATTATTTGAATCGACGCTGGCGCCATCCGCCACCGAGGGCGGCCATGTTGGCGCGCTCGACGCGCGAGATTCAAACGCGAGTCTTTTGCTTTTCGATACAGTCAATGGATCCTAAAATACTGGATTAAATATCGAACGATTGTCACTTTTGGCTCGTGCACGATAATTCGCGCCCTTTGAGAGCTCTTGAGACAATTTGTAATTTTTTTTATCGCCGAACCCGGTGTCAAACTTACGGGAAATTTAAGTACAAACCAACGACCCTTTTACCGAAAAACCTTGCTGTTAAAATCATCTCGAACTGCGATACCCAAATTCTCGAGTCTCCGCATCTCGCGCGTAATAAAAAATAAATTCAACGATACATGAGATTTTTTGTAACACAGCGAAACGTCGAATAATCTGAATACCTCGAGTCGCAAATTCGAATTTCGGCGGGAAAAGCGTGAGTCACAGCGCGAGCGTTGAGAACGGGGCTTGAAGTCGCTGGCAGTGCGGGGCCACGGTGCGTGCAGGCCCGTAACAATTCGGCGGTGGCGGAGGCACCGCGAGAGCCCGCACGGCCACCGACCGTCGGCGCTGTGCCCGCCGTGTGTTCTGGTGCGGTGCGCCCCGAGAGTGAGAGCTATCGCCGGTCGTGAAAACATCGGGCTCTCGTCGTGTCGTTATCGTCGTGCCTCCTCCGTCCTTGCGGGCTCCCTCGGCCGCCACAGCGAGAAGTGTAATATTGAACGCTCGAAAGCGGAGGGACGGCGGCTCGTGTGTGGTGCGTGCTGCGTGGTTCGTCGGACGGTGGCGAGATCGTCGTCTGCGTGGAGATCCCCGAGTCGCGAGGCGATCCGAGAGCTGCCGGAAAAATCCTTCTCCTCGGGGCTTTTGAATATTCCTCCATCTCGTTCGTCGCCCGACGTCCGTGGCCCCCCTCCCGAGAGAGTCCCACGAGAAGAGAGACAGAACGCGACGACGACGACGACGACGACGTTCTCTCCGCGTCGTGAGAGTCCGAGCGCTGCGAGGAAGACAAATAATAATAATCGTGCGAGCGTGTGCGTGTCCGTCTGTGTGTATGTGTGTGTGTCGAACGCTCAGTGCGCGCGTGTGAGCCGTGCGCGAGAGTGCAAAAGACAGAAAGAAAAATATACATATATGTATTTATATATAAAATATATATATATACGAACACACGTATAACCGATACGAAGAGACTCACGGTGATTATTGCAAAGCACGAGAAGTAGGAGGCGCAGAGGAGAGAAACGACGACGGGAGAAGGATAGGAAACTGGGGAGCGCGAGCAGCGTGAGCGAGAGAGAGACGGACGACGACGACGAGAGTGGTGTGCGAACGACGTGTGTGCGGGAGCCCCAAGCGCCCGAATAAACGGGAAAGCCATATCGCGAGTGAGTGAGCGAGTTTAACAGCAGTGAAACGAGTGCGCTCGCTCTCGCGTGTGCTCCGTGTGTGTGTGTGTGCACCAGGCTCTCAGGTCGAGGAGTAGATCGGGGAAACTCCGACGACGACGACGACGACGACGGCGACGGCGACGTCGCGCGACGTCAGCGAAAGAAAGGCGAAGACAAACACAGTACGGGGATTAGGAGCGGAAAATCTTGAGACAACGAGGGGGACCTGCGCACTCGTACTTATCATCTCGTAGGGCACACACGCTGCTTTTTATAACTAATTCGACCTCTCTGTCTATCTTTATTTTTCTCTCTGTCTCTCTCTCTCTCTCTCTCATTCTCTTCCTCTTTCTCTCTCGCTCTTTCTCTATCTCCATCTATCTCTCTCGGTCTAGTGCTCTGTGTGTGCGTGACCGTGCGCGTTCCTCGGGCCGAGAGAACCCGACGAGCAGGCCCAGCAGCGGAGGTAGTGGACGACGACGGAGAGACACATAGCGCGCGCCGCTGCCGTCGCTGCCGCACCGAGAGCCCACTTAAATGCCTGAGAGACACTCTTACTACTCCATGTTGTGCATCGGTTGTTGCAACACGATTGCGTGCTGGAAAGTGAGTGTGCCTTCGCTCTCTCAATGTTTCCACCGAATCTCCCTCTTCCATCCCCCCCCCCCTCCCACCCCACCACCGACCGCCTCGCCTCCTGCGTTTTTTTTAACGCGTTTACTCGCCGTTATTTTTTTTACGTGTAAGTCGCGCGAACCTGCGGGAAGAGTCGTCGCTGGGGTTGGACGATGTTTCGAGAGCAAATCGGACCTCGTGTCCCGATTCGTGGGAATTAAAAAAAATATAGGTTGGTTGAGGTGGGGGAAACGGTAATTGTAACGTACGAGGCGGATGGGAAATGAAAAAAATGCTGTTTCACGATTTCGACTATTGTGGGAAGAGTTGAGGATATTCGTGGGTGGAAGAATTCGATGGGATTTGGGCTCGTCGAAATACGCAGTGCGTATTGCGTATCCTGATGATTCTTGGCTTTCCTGTCAACACGACTCCGTCCTTGTCCCTCGCCTCTGCCTCTCCTCTTTCTTCGACTCACGTCGGGCACAGCGGTCGCCTTCCCATCCCCACCTATCGCGCGGCGCTGCACGTCGCGCGATAGCCATGATTTCAACGCATTTCCGTGTGACTCGTGCGCCGCTCTCGACGGGGCCCTTTTTGGATATCGCGGCGACCAATCGCCGCGAGGCTTTTAAATGCCCCGCGGGTTCAATGTCACTTCGGGGCGCCCGAAACGTGTTTTACGGGCTTTTTGTTCTGTAGGCCAATCCGATCGAGGCCAAAGGGCTTCGACAATAAGCGATCTTGGCCCGGGGGGGAATACAGCGAAACCATTTTCGGATTTTTGACCCTTAATTTCTATTGTATCGTCGATCACGTTGATGACGATCGAGGCCGAGTAACGAACGATTTTTTGCACGATTTGTAGGTTAGAAAAATGCTTGGAAGTAATTTTTAAGTAGTCCCGTGCTTCAATATTTAATAATCAATATTATTAAGGCAAGGTTTAATTATTATCAATAGCTGACACGTTTTGCTTATTCAAATTTTTTTAGTCCAGCGATGTCCATTTTTGGGCTCACTTGAGTAAAAGGCAAACAGAGACTACCAATTATTTATTTATCAATAATACAATATAACTTGATGCAAAATTGATGTAGCGGTTAATTAATTGAAATTTTGTTATCTGTTCGCAGGTGAATTTGTGGTGACGGCTGGTTGCGGAGGAGCGTTTGGCGAGAGGGCTGCCACAGAGTGACCCAGCACCGAGCTGACTGCGGCTTCCCACTGTTTCGATCAGGCAGTGCAAAAACTAACTAGGATATATAATAGAATATATAATTAAATAGAAAAATCAATTGAGGCAAAGGGACAAAGTCAGGGAGGCAGCGAGGCGTTTGCGAGGGCGAGAAACTTGCGAGGAGGAAAAAGCGGAGGTGAAGGGTAGTGAAGAGGAGAGCCAGAAAGACGAAGAGATGGAACGCGAGTCGAATCCCATGCAGGCTCTGTGCCGGAGCGGCTGCGGCTTCTACGGATCGCCGGCCACGGACGGCCTGTGCTCCCTCTGCTACAAGGAAAATCTCAAGAAGAAACAACAACCCCCGGTGTCGTCGGCGAGCGTCGCCTCCAGCCAGACTGTGTCCGGTAACGCTGGAACGTTGCAGAACAGCGCATTCAGCAGTCCCGCGTCGACCGGCACCACTGCACAGCCCACCATTCCCACCATACCTCAACCGACGACAGACCTACCCAGTCCCAAAGAGGTAACATTTTTCACGGTCATTTTTCATTTTTATTTCGTTCCTTAATGTTAGGCTAAACACTCGTCAGTGCGAGTGCGAGACAGAGCGTTAAAAATTCAATCCAATCGTACTTGAAGAAGGCAAGAGTCAAATTTCGTAAGCGGGGCCATCTTCGCATCTGATTCACCTAGAGGGCCGCCCCGCTTACCAAATTAGCTTTCATTGTATTGTTTTCTAGTACGATTAGGATTGATACTCTTAGAAAGAGACAGAATGATCAGCCTCGCCTTAAAAATAAAAAGCGAAATATGTAAAAGTTAGAAATGACGACTGGGCTCTTAGGAAGTGTTGAGAGAATTTTTTTTGCTTTTCTCAAAATTGTTCCGAACCCCTCGAGATTACGAATCAGACGAACATCAGCTAATTTCCCGTGGCACAGGTTGCCATGGATTCCCGCCTAACACACTCTCTTTCGGCTCCGATAAATTCCAGTGGACTATGGCCTCGGGCCGTGGCTCGTCGTCCAAGGGTGATCCACGACGTAAACCAGTAATTTACCTGTCTTCGGTATCCCCGAGAAATCTAATCCACTGTCTCGTTGCAAATTTGTCGCTATTAAGTTTTTTTTTAACGTGTCCAAAACCAACCTATAGATATTCTTTTGAGTTTGACAGCAAATGTCAAATCGCGAAATCTTAAACGCAAAATCGCGATCGAATAATTTTACATCGTATTTTCGTAGCTTTGATTATCAATATCAACACTTTTGTACGATCCCATTCGAGGACCGGAAACGAAGAACTAATCGACTAACTTAATCGAAACGTCGCATTTTTATTTTTTTAACCTCCTTCACTCGCGTCAAAATTAAAACTGGCTCGAAGTACAAAATGTATCTTCGATAAACTCCACAAAAATGCACATTCCCAGGATCTCAATCGTCTCGAAATGATAGAAATTAAATTAGTAATAAACGCATCTCCGTTGTCGAACGTATCGTTGAACTCGTGTCTGGTGTTTCCGCAAGCAGGTGAGCAGGGACGAGCAGGAAGGCGAAGTTGGCGTGAGCGGCGGAGCGGCCGAGGGTTCGGTCAGCAGCGGGGACGCGGATGACTGCTTCGACGGCAAAGAGACTGACAAAGAATCCAAAAAGAAGAAAAATCGTTGTGCCGTTTGTCGCAAGAAAGTGGGCTTAACCGGTGAGTCTTCGGCGGCTGAAAACAAACAATTAACCGAAATCTTAATTCGTAGACACGAATGAAATTCTACAAACTAACGTGAATTTCTTTCCGCAGGATTCGAGTGCCGCTGTGGAGGACTCTTCTGCTCTATGCACCGATACAGTGACAAGCACGACTGCAAGTTTGATTACAGAGAAATGGGCGCCCAAGAGATACGGCGCAACAATCCAGTTGTTGTTGGTGAAAAAGTGCAAAAAATTTGAACTATCTAGTGTGTAGTCGTTGGGAAAATGGTTATATAACTATATAAACAAAAACAAAATATTACAAAAAAAAAGAGAGAGATGAGAGCGAGAGAAAGAGCGAGAGCGAGGGGAGAGAGCGAGAATGTGAGAGAGCAAAGAGGAGCGCGAGGATACAACAACAAATATAATAAAAAAATAGTAATAACTGCGAGAAGAAACACGGAGAGAAAACACACACGTGAGACAAATTATATATCTGGCAGCTGATTGACATCGAGGAATGAGGAATACAAAGATTTAACGAAACAAAAAAAATAGTCGCGTCAGGACAAAAAAAAACAGAAAAAAATACACAGAGACATTAACACACACACACATTACACACACGCGCATAAGCGGGAAGTAAAGAAATGCGGAAGTATATCTATAAATATATATACGGGATGAAAGGATAAATCGAGCGAATGTGCGAAAAAGTGTTTGAGACGGTGAGAATGCGAGATTTTTTGTGAGAGCGCGCGTGATGGGAAAGGGAAGAAAAAAGAAACAAACACACAAACCGAGAAAAAAGCTGGATTTTTTCACAATTGCGAGTAATAATTCGAGGATCGAAAGAGCAAGAGAGAGCGAGAGCGAGAGATAGAGAGGCCGAACAATTCGCGCAGTCTTTTTCCTTTTTTTTTTCTTTTTCTTTTTTTACTTTCTCGTCACCGAAGACCTGAAGTGCGAACATCTTAAACTCGAGAATAGGTTTTTACAACAAAAAAAAAACAAAAAAAAATCCGTTTTTCTTTTCCTTCTTTCTTACGTTTCTGGATGTCAGTGCCATGTCAGAATCACGTCACGTCTGCCGAAAACATGTCTGTTTTTATTTTTTGTTTTAAACAAAACGCGTGCGCGCAGCTGATGCGACGAAAAGCGGAGTGGGGAACAACCAATATGCGACGGGTTTTTCGAGACGAAGAAACGAAAAACAAGATTAAAAAAATCACACACACAGATATCTGGTTACTAACTGCTGCCAGCTTACTACTACTATTACCTATTATTATTATCTTTATCGATTATTACGGTTTATCATTATTATTAATATTATTATTATTATTATATTATTATATTATTATTATCTATTGTCTATTCTATATTACGTTTATTAATTTACTTAAACGCAAGAAAAATCTATTCGCTGGTGTCAACGACTAGAAGAATGAATTTTTTTTTTTTTTTTCCGGAGACGGCGGACGAAGCAAAAGTCCGAGTGTGAAGATTGAGTAAACGCGAGAGCAAACGGGGGGTGAAGAAAATTCGGTTTCCGCGCGATCCGAGGATAGATAGAAATGCAAAAGAGCCACACGTATCTATTATATATATTTAAGTAGACGCGAAATTCCTGGTGCGGTCAGTCGGTCAGTGAGAGCCGCGCGATTCGGCGGCCGCTCGCGACTCCCGCGCGGCGAGCGCCGAAACGCGCGGATTTATTATCGAGTAATGTAATTAAAGAATAATATCTCGCTGGAAGACGCACGTCGATCGCGTGTCCCGATCGATGTGAATCGAGCGAGAAGCTTTCGCGGCGAGCGCGCACGACGAGACAACTGGTTTTGGGAAGGAGAGAAAAATGTGAAACGCGGGAAGAGAGAAAAAGAAAGAACTATCGAACGCGTCGAATGGATTTTTGTTTTTCTTCTCCTTTGTTTCTTTGTAATAGAACAAAAAAAAAAGATGGTACGCTCTATGGTAAGAACAGAGAGGAAATATAACTGCGGTCAGAGGGACGCACGGCCGGCCGAAAAAGAGAGGGAGGAAGAAAAAAGAAGGAAAAAAACGAAGGAAGAAGAGTTGCTTAGGCGATGACGACTGACGTTGATATATGGGTGATCACAATTCTAGGTTTAAATATGCGAACGTAGTAGTCTAATAATTATTAAGTATATTAGCCGATTGATTCATAAAAATAATGCAATGGAAGTATAAACGATGAAAAAAAAACAAAAAAAAAACAAAAAACAACAAACGTAGTACTGTGTGTTTATGTCCAATCTCACGAGAATATAACGGAGCATTACGCGTTAACGAGGAAAAAAAAATTGAAGAGAAGAAACTAGATCACAACCCGCTTGTTCCGAATTTGTATTTGCGTGTTTTGTGCGACGAATCAACGGCGGATTATTTTTATTTTTTCCTTTCTGTTAATTTCGCTCGTATTTGTTTCGTGGTTTTTGCGTAGAACTCGTTTTATCGTTTGCGTGGAAGAAAAAAGAAAAACACGACGACAAGGAACTGGCACCGCGTCTTGGGTGGCTGAAAGAAAAGAAGAAGAGAAAAAAAAACGAGAAGCCTCAGCTTGGCTGGATTTGTTTTTCGCTCTACGTTCAATGCAAGAGACGTAATTTCGTCGTCGCAAAACTTTCGCGAATGTAATTCCGAAACGCTGCGCCGATCGTTTCCTTCTCGTCGGGCCGACGAGATCTAGTGAAAAAAGAAAAATAAAAAAATAAATAGAGCGACGTATAAGTTTCGCTTCTTCGCTTCGCGAGTTTATTCGATATTTAGAATTATTTAGTTAAATTGACGAGAAAGAGGTGGAGAGACGAGAATTGGATTGGGGATCGTTGCAAACGTCTCGCGACTTTCGTGGAAATTCGCGAGAGGCGCGACGGCGCCGCGGTCGCGGTTGGTTCGTCGTCGACGTCGACAATTTTGTAAAACCAACCGGGACGGCGAACGAGTCGCGGAGCCTCGAATATATCTGCCCAAAGTCCGCGAGAAGAAGTAAAAAGTTAAAAAAAAATGTCGATTGTTTTTCTAGTGCAATTAAATAAAGAATGTCGATCGCGAATCGAGCGACGCCTCGTGGACTCGCGGATATCTTCGACTCGCGAGACCCGTTGGCGAGGAAAATCGTCGGAGAGCCTCGGGGAAAAATCGCGTTTCGTCTTTATTGTTACTATAATAGGCATCGTTGTAGAAGGCGCGGGACAGGGCGCAGCTCAAAGCGCGCTGGCCACTTCGTATACGATATCCTTCGCTTGTGGAAGAGACACAGGAACGCAGAGAGAGAGAAAGAGAGAGAAAGAGAGAGAGAGCGAGAGAGAGAGAGAGAGAAAGAGAGGAAATCCGCTTTATACCTATTTAGAACTACTACGTACGAATATGACTGATGCTTTATCGCTTACGTTCAAAGTTTCATCACGAAAAAAAAAGAAAAAAATTCACATCTCTTTCGCTGAGCTTTTCCGCGATTCGATGAATTTTCCATCACGGCGATGTCTTCCCGTTGACGAAGAGCCTCCAGGACCCGTTGACCTCTTTTAACGTCTTATCATTATTGTCGTTCACGTTTGTCAGCAGATTCTGTTGCCTCGAATTCGCAGATTCGCAATCGAGGAAAATCGGCGCACGTAGATTTTCAATGTGAACTCTAAGTTGTTACCCGGACACGACTGTTAAGCTTTATCGAGACGATTTCTCGGCCAACGTCGCCTCGGGAACGTTGTTTTAGTTTTTATTTTATTTTTTTTTGAAACTCGTTCCCGATTATCGAACCTGCTACGCGAGACGCTAAAGTCACACATTGCGAACTATATCGGACGGAGACACTGACGAAAAGAAAGGGGAATGGATAAAGCAAAAATGACGAGGGGAAGAAAAAGAGAGAGAAGAAAATGGGGGGTAAAAAAATTGCGTATGATTGTGGGGAACGCACACCAATGCTGTTTGGTAAAATAATATCGTCGGAAAGGTTGCCTTCAGGCCTTCACATCCTATTTTAGGCATAGCATATTTTTCTAACATATATTCGCAATATCGGAGGGTTCTTGCCTAGCGAGAAAGATAAACGAGAAGACAAGGGAAAGCGAGGTTGATTGAATGCGGGCGCGAGCGGGAGCGAATCGAGGCGAGAGACAAAATGTGCGCGTGTGTGTGTGTGTGTGCGAAAAAAAAAACGCGTGAAAGGATAGAGTTTACGGGGATAAATACATATATATACTATATATTGAAAGAGAGTGCTTGTTTTATCGTGAGAATGGGGTAAAGCGACGGGGTGAAGCGAATTAACGAAGAGGTAAAGAAACTAAAAAAAGCGAAAATAAGGAAGAAAAAAAATACCAAGAGCACGAGAGAAGGTAAAAGAGGAAAAAAGAGAACACAAAAAGTACGAGGAAACGAGGAATTATCAGCGACGACGTTTGTAATACACACACACTCGGCTGACTCTACATAAGGACGTAACGATGCTTGTAATTATTAAAATTGATATTAGTACGTTTAAGCGATTAAAAAGTAACATCAACTTTAATATATTATAAATGATTACCGATTACTTACTCCTTCGTAAAAAAAAACGCAAAGGGAATGATAGAGAAATCGACGTGGCGCAGAAAGAAGTGAAAATGCAACAACAAAAACACTTACGACGAGAGTTATGGAAAAAATTTAAGAATGGAACGATGCTTTAGCGTTTAGAGTTCGTCTAAGTAAACAAATTTAGCGTATTTACACGAAAAAAGAAAGAAAAGAAAGGAAGATGAAGACAAATCGTGGAGTTTCGAGTCCTTCCTTTTCGCCTCGTCCCTCTCGAGAGAGATCGTCCCTTGTCGCTCCAAAAACACTTCTCAGAACAAAACATTCATTTATTATAGCCGACTATATTTATGTATATTTAAAAAACGAGAACAAAAAGAGAAAAGACAAGAAAATATATATAAATTCATCCACCCTGTACAACACGAGAACGAGGGAGAGGAGGAAAACGACACTGGTTCTCGTTCACGAGGACGCAGCTCCGGGGAGGGTCTTTTTCTTTTTCACATTATACACACGACAACTTTCTTTTCCCCATTTTCGCTTTATTCTTTCGTAACAAAATTTTCTCTCGCTTGTCTACGGTAATCACTTTATTATCATACTTTTTTTATTGCGTTATGAATATAATAACAAATTATCAACTATGTGGTATATATATATTTATATATCTCGTCGGATGGTGAAACGGCGCGGGGCGAGACTCTCGATTCGTTTGAAGCTCGGCGGAACGTAGAATTTGTTTTGTTTTTTTTTTCTTCAGTTTTCTTCCTCTCTTCTCGTGGCGCAAGTCTACGCGCAAAGAAAAACCTATTTTTCGCAATTGTTTTTGTTCGTTTTTTTTTCTCGTCTTCTTAAGTGCACTTAGTAAATAATCGAGCAACCGATATCACGTGTCTCGTTATTTCGTCTACGCTAAGGATCTACGCTATCGGCGAATAATTTTCGAATCGAGCCCTCGGACTAGCGAAAGACAAAATCTACCCGCCCGCGCGCGCGTTTTTTTCTTCATTCATCTTCGAACATTTCTCCGTCTAATCGCGACAATAATCGATGGAGAATTTACCAAGCGTATAGAGTTTTCTCGAGATCACGCGGCGCGCTCGGCGCACTTTGCAAACTCAAATATTGCGGCGTACGCGACGTAGATAATATACATCGAGATACCTGCGTTTTTTTTTTCTTCTTTTTTTTTCTTAATAATTCTTTAGCTTTCGTTATACTCGTTTTTTTTTCCCTCTTCGTGTGACTAGTAAGCGTTGCCGTTCTCGACGACGCCGCGACGACTCTGGCCGCTCTGACTGGACGCGACGACGTTCGCGAGGTACTTGTGTAGCGATCGTTCGTGTTGCTGCTGCTGCTGCGAATTCCCGAGGATCGTCTCGGTTTTCGCGGGGCTCTGCGACGGAAGCGGCGGCGTCGAAGCCGGCGTCAGGATCCCGAGCTCCTCGTCCTCGCATTCGCGCGTCGTCGTCGACTCGCTGCCGCTGTCCGCGTAGATCGTCTTCTCGGACTTGATGTAGCCGTGATCCTCGATCGCCGCGACCTTCGCCTTCGCCACCGTCTGTTTTACGATCTTCAACGGCGGCACCGTCTTCGACGAATTTTCCCGCTGCTGCTGCTCAGACTTCGCCGTGGAGGAGGAGGATTTGCCGTTCTGCAGCAACTTGATCTGCAGCACTGTACCCGCGTGCTGAATCGCCGCGTGATTCTTCAGGCCGTACGGAGTCTTGTAGCTTTTTCCGCAAGGACATCTGAACGCCTTTCGTATCCTGCGCAAATTTATGCCGTTTTTATCCGAGAATATTCGGCGCAATAGCGAGAAATAAAGAGAGATTTAAGACTCGGAGTCGATGGGAAATTCGCAGCGTTTAACGAGGCTTCGCTTAGAAAAATATTTTACTGTCAACTTCGAACCATTAAAAAAAAATATATATATCTGAGACCCATTAAAAGATATGCAATTTTCTCATCGGTCCCCGGCGAAGCGATCGACGGTGAGGCACAATTCATGCACGTACTTGCCATCGTTCTTATGACCGTTTTTCGAGTGATACTTTATTCCGTTTACGTTTTTGTAACGCTTCTTGCAGCCGGGCACCGGGCAGGCGAACGGTTTGTCGGTCGCGTTGCTGTTGCTGTTGCTGCCGCTGCTGCTGCTGCTGTTGCTGCTATTGTTGTTGGTCGGCGTCGCGGCGCTCGGATTTATCACCCTGGGAAGAAGAATTTGAGATCAAAGTGCACAAATTCGAAAAAATTTGTTGGCTGCAAACGACGATGCGTTTGAATTTTCTTTAAGCTCCTGATTTATTTATTTTCTTCCGTACCTGTTACCCCCATACCGGAGTATAAAGTCCGCCGAGAACTCTTCGGATGTTGTCCACGAGTCGTTGCTGTCTTCCGGCTCGCTGACAAACTCATCGCCCTCTTCGGCTTCGCTTCCTAGCATTTTCCAAATATTACTCGGGCAGTCGGGTGGGATCTACCGAATGCCTGGCACCGCGAAACGTTTACCTGTTGGTGTCGTCGCAGCATTGCCACGACCTCTCGTCGACGACGCGAACCCGCCGCTCGCGTCGCGCGGCAATCTTCCCTGGCTGACGGGCTTTAAGCCCTCTTTTCTCGCCGCATCGGTGAGAAATCGCAACGCGTAACTCAACGGTATGCACGTCGGTTGCTGCAGCTCCGTTTGCTCCACTACGTGAGGATCGTAATCTACGAAATGCCGAAATCTCGGTTTATTTCTTTCGCGAAATTTCACTCACGGAATATGGTTTATTTGCTGTTTCATGAAGGTACAATTGGAATGTATAAAAAATTGTTGCTGATGTTGATAGAAAATTCATTTTTTGAGTCAATAAAAGCAAAGAAGCACAGGTCCCATGCTTCTCCTGAAGCTGCGCAGAAACTGGGGTACCAACGTGTTTGAGCCGTTTTAGATGGGTACCCCAGTTTCTGCGCAGCTTCAGGAGAAGCATGGGACCTGTGCTTCTATGTAGGTCTATATTCTTTGATAAAAGATACTTCCCAACAAATTAAATATGGAAGCTTCATAAATTTTCCACTCTTTCTGCTCTCCATTATTAAGTTTTCCGATCTCATATTTTTATCGCCGACTCTACTTGTTTTAATGCAAAATATTTCTGCCCTAGTCTACGATATCTACTTTCACAGATTCTTGTTTAAGAAAGTTGTTTCTGCTCTACATTGGTAAATTATTTTTTTCATCCGCATTCAATTTTTTTGCTCGACAATGATTCTCATGGTTCCTCAAATGTGTCTTTCGTGGAATCTACTTTTAAAGCCTATGAAAACAAATGCGCAGCAAGCGAGATCGTCAAACAGATAAGCCGCCCAAATTGTTGACTATTCTGACTGAAACATCCGTCACAAACGAGCCTACAACGGGACAAAGTAAATTCCAATCAGAAGCGACGCAGCGATCGCCTCGAAAATCGTTTGCCGGTGTGATTTTCGAAAAATACGAATGACTCCTGAGGCAGACGACCTTTGCTCCGAAAATATTCGATTCCCCCATCGCCGACGTCGAAACCTCCCAAGCCCGGTAAATCGGATGTCAAATTGAAGCGGAGATCGCGAGGATTCCGGGAGTCGCGAGTCCGCGAGTTGTCACGGGATTTTCTCGCCACTGCGAGCCGAGAGAGGATGGCCCGCGCGCGCCCGAGGACACTCGGGCCCAGATAACCTCTACGATCCTTCTTTTTTTCCCTTCGCGCCCGCACATAACCTCGAAATCGCGATTCTCTTCCCCGCCCCCGATCGACGCGATCGCCGCAAAAACCGCGAGATCTTCGGGGCTCGTGGATAATCGTGCTTTACCGATATGCGTCTCTTCGATATGCTGAATCAAGTGTCCCAGGCTCTTGAAAGTCAGGCCGCAACCGTTGAATTTACAGACGTTCAACATAAATACGGCCATAATATCAATGGAGACTGGGACCGACCGGGAGGCCGAGGTCAAGCGACCCTTCGAGTCGTCGATCGACGCCGCGGGGTTGGGCCGACGAAAAAAAGGTCGAAAGGGCCGCGAGCCCGGCTGCCGTAAAATCGATAACCGCGAGGATAAATAAATCTATCCCACCGGCGCGATGTATCGGGAACAAATGATTTCATCGAGCCGCGAGTCTCTCGCTTGACTCGTCGTCTCGGTTGCAGACGAAAAATCAGTTCGGCTAAATTCGGTTGGTCGATAAAGGGAGCCGGGGCGCGCGAAGCGGTGAGCCTCGGGTGGGACGGAAAATCGTTGGGTTCCGTTCGCGGCGCAGCTCGCCGATAGGCCGTCAGCGCGCAGCTCCGTTCGCGTTTCACTCACCAATCCAACATTCCAAAGGCCGGGTCGGCTGGCATCCTCCTCGACACTGTTCTTTGGTAAGTCCGAGCGCCTGCTGCTGTGCTGGCAAGTGAGTAACAAATTCGGCCCGCGAGCCAGCGACAAACGTGAATAAATCGTTCGAATTTCTCGCCGCCAACCGACGTGGAACACCCGCCGCGTGTCGTTTCGCCCGCGTTGAGCCGCGATAACCCGGTAAAATACGCGTTTTCACGCCGCGGATCTTTGCGGCCCCGAGAAACGGAAACCGCGAGGCCTCCGAGCGGGGAGGCCACGGCCATTTTATAACGAATTACCCGTGTGCCGCAAAGATTCGCGGCGTGCTCGCGCCGGGCGTAACCGCGGCGAGATCGAGGGGTTTCGCACGCTCCGCGGAATTTCACGCAGGAAAATTTCGCGTTTTCGAGGCGCCGCGACTCTGGCAGTTCGTCTCGTGCTGAGACCGTGACTAGACGTTACGTAATTCTCGTCCGCTCGCGGGGGGGTTTTTTCAAGACCGTTGTTCGATTTTCGGCCGCCGCTCCGACAGTCCCGCTACTTTGTGCACGACGTCGCCCTTGTACTTCGCTGTTACGTGTCGTGCGTAACGCAAAGTACGTCGCGATATATATAGATAGATACATTTAATAGTCGTGGTACTTTACACACGCGCGTCGCCTAACTAACGATCTCTCTCTCTCCCTCTCGCTCTTTAGACCACGAAATAAACGTCTCTCTCTCTCTCTTTCTCTTTTTTCCTCCTATCGCGATTCGTTGCTCTTCCTCTCGGGCCGAAGCCGCCGAATCGCGAGCGCGACAAGCGAGGATCGCCTCTCTTTCCCGACTCGTCCGTGTCGCCACCCACTCTCCGCTCATCGACGCGCTTTTGCTTCTCGCTCGTTTCAGGTAATCTTCGAGTCGACGAGACACCAACCAAGCCCCACCAACCGTCAATATGTTCGCCTGCACCCGATTCATTGCGCCGGTCGCCAGGACCACCGTGAGTCTCGTCTCCCTGTTCGCCTCCAGCGCCGAGAAAAATCGTTAATCCGACGTCTGTCGGTGGCGAATTCTCTCGGGCAAATGCGCTTACATAACCCGTCTGTCTCGTGTTTCGCGTTGACTCGGCTCAGCGCGCGACACGCGAATTTTCGGGCTTCGAGTTTTCACACGCGTTATCGCGATTTTCGTTCTTCTCCACAGCTCGTCGCGGGTACCAAGAGCTACCTGCGCCCATTGAGCAGCGCCGTGATTAACCAGAGCCAGTCCCTGCAGGAGAGCCAGAGGCAGACCAGCTTTGTTAGTGTGAGTACACTTTTTTTTTAAATAACCGTTATTTAACATCGATTCTGCGTTCTTTCTGCCAATAATCGCGATTTGGCCGTTTCGTGTGGGTGTTGAGGTGCGTGCATCGTGTCTCCTCGGTGCCGCTCGCGCATCCGCACGCGCGATCGTCGACGCGCGCACATTGCATAATGAGCCAAGGTTACATAAGTCAGGGGGCACTTTGAATACTTTTTTCGTCGATTTTTGACACTTTCCACGCGAAAAATCGACGGGATCCCGGCGGACGCGGACTTCGGGCGTGTCTCCCGTGATTGCGTATTCCGGGAATCGGATCGATCGGGAAATTGCTTGAACTCTTTGCTTGTGATGGACCTACAGTGACTGCTTGACAATCACTTTTGCGGTTTTCACAAGTTGAGAACGTTATACTTAATGTCATTTGGCTTTGCCATTTAATTATTTGACACTGCTGGATTGGAGCACATTTATGAATTTCTGGGTGAAATGGGCTTTAATCTTTAATTCAGAATTTTTCGATCACCTTCTGTGCTGATGTTCAATTCTGTTATACAAATAAAATTATCAGTTTGAAGTTTGTGGGTAAAGTAAATGTGTGTTTCACCAATGGGAGCTTGTTATTTGGCTTTTTTTACACATTTCGAAGATTGTGCCACTTCAATCATGTGGAAGTCTACACTTTGACAAGCAGATAGTTTCACCAGAAAATCAATAATATTTTAATTCTACCGAGATCCGTGTGATGCGAAAAAAAGTGTCCACAGACCGTCGATATCCGGGCTAATCGAATATTTGTTTCGCGTTTCAGTCGCCAATCGTGCGCAACTTCCAGACCTCCACGATCACTCGTGACATCGACTCCGCCGCGAAGTTCATTGGTGCCGGCGCAGCCACCGTCGGTGTCGCTGGATCCGGTGCGTAAAATTCACGTGAAAATAAAAACTAACAAATTTCCCAAATATTCGATCCCCAGAAAAATCGAGTATTATGCAACGATTACATAACGCCCATTGCCCAATTTTCGTGCCAATTTCGTCCCACCAAAGTTTCCTGCCATTTCCACTCTGCCCTTTTCCAGGCGTCGGCATCGGCCTCGTATTCGGATCCCTGATAATCGGCTACGCCCGAAATCCTTCCCTGAAGCAGCAGTGCTTCGCCTACGCGATCCTCGGCTTCGCCCTCGCCGAGGCGATGGGACTCTTCTGTCTCATGATAGCCTTCCTCATGCTCTTTGCGTTTTAATGTCCACCGTTCCTCGCTAACCCACCGAAGATTTTAACGAAGATCCCCGGAGTCCCGACGTCCTGGCGATGAAACGGAACCCCAGGAAAATCCCTTTGGGCGTAAAACCAAAAGTTACATCTCTCCTTCGTTCATCTCCTTACAATACAATCTTTCTTTCTTGCATTCAAAAACTCACGTCTCCTCGATGGATTTCCACCTCTTTCCTATTGTTGAATATTGTCGACGATTGATAATAATTTTTCGAAAATGTGTATTTTAAACAGGCGCTGGAATTGGGTCGGTATTCGGCTCCCTGATCATCGGTTACGCCAGGAATCCATCCCTGAAGCAGCAGCTCTTCTCGTACGCCATTCTGGGCTTCGCCCTGTCCGAGGCTATGGGTCTCTTCTGTCTTATGATGGCTTTCCTGTTGCTGTTCGCCTTCTAAGCGGGCTCGTGATCGTCGCGAAGAGATCCCAAAACAACACACAGCCTCCATAACGAATTTTACCGATAGTTGATAGTGCGTCACTGCCAAGGCAGCGCTGCTCGTGTCATCATTCTTGGCTTTCAATAGTAAAGAGAGGAACGACCGTCGGCTGTCTGGTTCGCGGGAGCCCATGAAATAATTAAGGACGCCTTTGAATTTAACACGATACTCTCTCTGTTATATAATATTATTCGAAAGAAAACAAAAAAAAGGAAAAAAATCTACCAACATCAAATTGCGATAACTCGAAAGATCTATCACCGAACATCCAACCAACCGATGCAATCGCTGTGCGCCAGTGGCTCTGGGTCGGTCGACGCTGCGGTCCGACAATTGACTGTTACAACGGAAAATTGAGAAGAAAAAAAATAACAAAACGTTAAAAAAACAACAAAAACGGGGCTGTACATTTTCAAACCGAGAATAATCAATTTCGAACCGTGACCGGACCCTTCCAAGCCCTTCGCAAAAAAAAAGATAATTAAGAACAAATCCTGTTTTCATCGATCTCTCCTTATCATTTCATGGCCTACCGCCTCATGTAGCGTTAACTCACGTTGTTATTGAAGTACTCATTGCGATATAAACGAGGAAGAAGGATGATTAAAAGAAAAGCGCAATACAAAAGCAAGACGTTAAAGAATCCACCGACGAATCGGAGCCACGCGAGATTGCCGAACAATTAATTAGTTTGTCGCGAAGAATCGCGACAAACCAAGTAGTGATTAGTAATTTGCGAAAGCACGTACACGCCTTACCACGCGTCTGCGATTTGACCGAAGAGCGAGAACGATAAAAACACCTTTCGGACTTTCGGTAACATCGTCACCGTCACCATTCATCGTCGTCGGCACGGGTAGGATCGTTATTATATTTTTCTCTTATTTCGTCGATTCGAGAGAATTCGCTCAATTTTTGCCACTTCCGTTCGATCATCACCCCCTTTCCCCCCATTCCCTCGTATTTCGATTGTCCCACCCGAGACGATTCATCATCATTGTTGTGCCGTCGCGTACGCACGTTGTTGAGGTAATAACTCTCTCTTGGCGAGGATACTGTACAGTGATATCGAATAAAACATCCATGTCGTGAGAACTTCCTGGCTTGCGTTTCCTGTTGCGATTGATTTTTCCACCCACCGCCGAGACGACGACGCCTCCCGGCTGGCTTAGACGACGGAAAAGTTGTTTGGATCAGTCAGTCGGGCAATCCAGGCGAACAGCAATTTTTTTTATTCTTTAATTAAATTTTATTTCCGTCAAGAAGAGGATCGATGAAATCTATTCTTAAAAAAATCCAAAAGGCTGCAATTAATTTAATCTTTATTCCACCTCGTCTCCTTAACAATCTAAATCCGCCTCTCTCGATTCTCAGCGTCTCTCGTAGAAATTTCGCCGCATCGTCCTCGCAAAAAAAAAAAACAAAAAAGAATCAGAACCCCCGTGCACTGAAGTTCATATTATATCTTGGACACAAAAATTCGTTCGTCCAATCGCCAGTTCTTACGGTACAAAACGCAGGGAAAAACAAAAAAAAAAGAGGAAAAGTTTTCGATATCTTTTACATGTTGACGCTGTTTATAGCGACGGGCTCGCCGATGCTGTTGGACGGCAGCATGTTGAGCTGCTCGAGGAGCGCCTCGCGCTCGCGCAGGCAGCTCCACGCCTTCTCCTGCTCCTTCCGCGTGAGCGGCACCTTCCGCTGCTTCGATCCAATCAATTTGTTGTAGTGCTCGACCACCTCGTTGTCGGCGGTGCCGATTTTTCGCTTCAGCGACTGCCGCTTGCTCTCCTCCTGCGCCAGTCCGAGGAGCCTCTTGAGTTGCGTTACGTTGTGACTAGACAAGGCCGTTAAATCCTGTTGGCACCGCTTGATCTCCGCGAGAATCTCGTCGTCCTCCTGGCTCTTCCTGTGCACATCCGGCTCCAGAATTCCCTGCTCCACGAGCTCCTTGTGCATCCTCAGCTCGAGATTCATGGAATTCTGGATGCTGAGGTCGCGCAGAACCGGCGGATCGCCGTCCCTGAACAGTTTGTTCTCCGTGTTGTTGTTCGCCACGTAGACGTTTTCCTCGAGCAGCGCGGAGACGAGACGCTGCGTGAGGGGCCCCGCGATCCCGTTGACCTTCTTGTCGGCCTTGGAAACCAACACCGACATGTCCGAGCGCGTTTTCTTCTTCTCGCGGTTCGGATTCGCCGCGTCCTCCTCCTGCAGCAAATCGTTGTGCGCCCACATGAGACTGTAGTGCCGGCCGAGCGGCGGGATCTTCTTGAATTCCCCGAGGTCGCTGTGCGAGGCCACCAGCTCCTCCAGCAATTTTATGTCGTCCGGCATTATGTCCGTGCAGTAGGGATCGACCGAGGCCCAGAATTTGTTCGTCGTGTCGTTCTTCGGCAGCAGCAGCTTCGGCACGTCCGATTTCGAGCCCTCGACCCGCACGATCTCGTGCGGATTCGGCACGATTCTGTCCCCGGCGCCCACGGTTTTTTGCTTCAGCAGCTTCGCCGTCAGCGGCGACTGCGTCTTCGCGTTCAGGTCCTTCGTTTTCGATTTGTCGTCGCGGATCTTCTTATCGAACGACGACAGACCTTTGCCGCTCTTCGATCGTTTGTCCCGTCGCTCTTCGGCGGAGGAGAGACTCGCGATCTCCTCCTGTAGCGTCCGCGTTCGCACGACGACGGAGGAGAGCAGACTCTCCAGCTCGAGTTGCAGAGTGTCCAGGTCCTCCATTCCTACGCCTTCTTCGGCGCTTCTCTGCAGAATCGTGCAGTAACGGGGCAACTGGCGGGCGCTGTCGATGCTCTTTAGGACTGGCAGAGTCGAGGACATCTCGGCGCCCTCCGAACTTGTGTCTGAAGTCTGCAGAGAGGACTGCGCAGTCTTTCCACCCTCTCGAGCCTTCACCGGCGTCTTCTTTGTACTCAGCTTCCCTTTGCCCGACATATTTGTATCTACACAGTGGAAATGCAGGATTTTGTCAGTAAACAAGGAAAATATTAACAAGAAAAGTTTATACAAAACATAATAAAGATTGTTTTTTTTTTTTTATTATAAAATCTATTTTAATAAAATGCCTTAAATTAGGGTACACGTTGTTTTGTGTATTTGTAATGTTTGTTATTCAAATTTAATGTATGTATTAATTCGTGTTTCGATCGTAAAGAGAAAAATATTTGTTTTTGATTCCTCACCAGGTATAAAACTTTATGACCATCTGTTTTCCTTGTTTGTTTTGCGCGCGCTTCGTCTCGTTCTGCTTTTGTTTTCGCGCGTTCGTCTCTCTCTCTCTCTCTCTCTCGCGCGCCTTTTCCTCGTTTCCCTCGGTCAGACGTCGAGCATCGTCCTCGTCGAATTCGCACCACGTGGCTATGACGATTCACGAGGATGCTGCCCCATGTTATTCCCTCGCTCTCATCGCGCCGCGAGCCGACCCTTCGTCCCAATCGCCGAACCCGCGAGACGATCGACTCGTGAAATTCCTCGTTTGTGTCAAAGCAAGCGACACGGACACTGGGGGTGGCGATTTTCGGGGCCCCCGTCGCGCAGACCCGGGACGCGAAAAAACCCCTCGAGATTTCACGACTCGACGGATTTTTCAGGGGCGGAAGTCGTCAGTGGCGACAGACGGCCCGAATGGGCAATCAACGACTTACGAAAAATTCGATAAAATCACGAAATTAATCGCAAAATCGCAAGAATCATCGCGAGTTGGCTTCATAATTGTGCACAAATATTTGTTGCGTTTTCAGAAAGCGAAATAATAAGTGTACAGATTTTTTTTTGTAAAATAAATATTCGTCGGTAAGGAAGTTACGCTATTTTACCAACGGAAACTTTCGTAAAGTTAACGAGGTTATGTTCGTTCGTTGATGCTGCGAGGAACCCAGCGTTAATTACTCGTATAATTTTGCGATAATCCGCGATAAAAACGTCGAAAATCGTTTTATCAAACTGCCGCGCTCCGACTCAATCACATTTTTTATCGACGATGCCGGGAAGTTCGCGCGGCCAGTGAAAATCGTCGACTGACGATGGCAGCTCGAAAAGTCGCGTTTGGAGCTGATTTTCAAAAGGCAGTAAAATGTCTCATTAGATACCGAAACGCAAGTCGCGGGCACGAGCAATGAGAGGACTGAACTCGAAAGTCGTCCCGGACGGTGCGCGAATTCGAAGAAATATGCTTTCGGTGCCTTGAAACTTGAAATACTCAGCATGGAAGGAAGTTGGAGGAACCTCAGGGCGAGGCATTTCCTCGTATGTATTTTTATCACTTTCGTTGTCTCGTTCCTGCTGAGCGTTCTTCCTTTTGGAATAGGTGAGATGTTAATGATTTTCTTATCGCAAAACTTTTTTTTTATGTTTATGGGATTATTTGTTTATCCCTTAAACACTTAAATGAAGATAACAACAACAATAATTATTTTTAGACGACTGCAAGTGCAGAGATGATACCACAGGAGATAAATCAGAGCCAAAAAGACCGCTGAGTCCATCGACAAAGAAGCCAAAGACTCCGGCGCATCGTTTGGCTCTGCTGGTGCCATTTAGAGATCGTTTCGAGGAGTTACTCGCCTTTGCTCCTCACATGAAGCATTTTTTGGATAAGCAGAACATAGACTACAGCATATACATATTAAATCAAGTCAGTGAAGTAACACAAAATTTCTACAAAATTTTCGTTTGGTGTAAAACCGAAGGGTAATCAATTTTTGTGTCTCCAGGTAGATAGATTCAGATTTAACAGAGCGTCGCTCATAAACGTCGGTTTTCTTCAAGTGAAAAACGACTTCGATTACATAGCGATGCACGATGTTGATTTGTTGCCCATGAACGACGAATTGTCCTACGGATTCCCGGCCGACGGGCCTTTCCACGTATCGTCGCCGGATTTGCATCCGCGGTACCATTATTCCACGTTTATCGGCGGAATTTTGCTCATTAGGAGGTAATTTTACCACAGAACTACCCACTTTGTTCGCCGAGAAGATGCGAAAAAAATCCACATTCACAAAACGTATTTTCAGGGAGCATTTCGAGCTGGTTAACGGAATGTCGAACAAATATTGGGGCTGGGGTCTCGAGGACGACGAATTTTACGTGAGACTGAAGGAAGCCGCGCTCAGCGTCCACAGGCCGAAGAATATTTCGACGGGGACGCATAATACGTTTAAGTAATTGTTAAGAATTTATTTGTCGCTAAACTTCGCAGCTTTTCGATTACTTACATTTTTTAATATTTTTCCGTGGCAATTTTAGACACATCCACGATAAAAATCACCGCAAAAGGGACATGGTGAAGTGTTACAACCAGCGCGAGGTGACCCGCAAGAGGGATCGCCAAACGGGCCTGAAAAACGTGTCCTACGAAATCGCCGACGTGACGAACGCGACGATAGCCGAGGCCTCGCTGACGATTATAAATATTTCATTGAACTGTGATAAAGCGATAACACCGTGGTGCGAGTGCAACAAAGTCGAGGAGCCGACGATCAGGGACAAGAATCTTGGGAAGGAGAAGAAGAAGCTCGGCCTTTCGAAAACTGCCGCCGCGCTCTAGCCGTTCCGATTGTATTATACATAGTACGAAATTTACAAATACATCCCGTACGCACTGTTCAAATTATACTGAGATTCTTCTGATTACGATGATTTTTTTCGCCGAACAACGAGATTCCGATTTTTTCGCAGAATCTCAGCTTCAGGATTTTTCCATTTTTTTGTATGTTTAATTTATACTTTATTTTCTATCGATTAAATCTCTGACGATTAAAAGAATGGTTCGGCGTTTCGAATTTTTTAAATAACAAAAAAAAATCGAGCGAAACACGTGAATCGAGAGACTCTGACAGTCGGAGGAGAGGCGAATAAATTATTTACTTACCTTTTGGGTATTTGAACGATCGAAAAATGCCGATTCCTCTCGACATCGTGAAATGCTACAAATACATCGACACGCAGCGAAAAAATTACGTCGAGGAGTTGAGAAAAATCGTGGCGATCAGCGGCGTCAGTCGCGATCCAAAGACTCACGACAAACTGACGCTCATGATCGAGTGGATGCAGCAGCGTTTGGAGGATCTCGGTTTCGAAGTGGAAATTCGCGAGATGGGAACTTACACACCCGAGGGAGCAGAATCACCGGTATCGGAAATCAGTTCCCCAAACTACAAAATTGTTTCGCGTCTTAATCGCACCGGAATCTTCAGTGAAATTGTAGAATAATTTCAGATAGACATTCCCCTGTTGGTACTCGGGACGCTGGGCAAGAGTCCGGGAAAGAAAACTCTTCTCTACTACTGCCACTTGGACGTGGCCGACGTAGATCGCGATGCTCGGGCATCAAATCCCTTTGAAATGCTCGAACGAAACGGAAAATTGTACGGACGCGGCACGGCGAGAATGAAGGGACCTTTGCTGTGTTTTATTCATGCGATCGAGTGTTACAAAACGCTACGACTGCCGCTGCCGGTTAACATTAAGATATTTTGCGGTAAACGAATGAATCGTATAAAAAAACATTTATAGGAACAAAAATCATTTTTATAGGAAAGAAATCATGTTTTATAGGAACAAAAGGTAATTTTTATAGGAACAAAAAATTATTTTTTGTAATAAAAAGAAATTGTTTGCAGAGTCCATGTATGAAGCAGGCAGCGTTGAGGTAGAAAGTAATTTGGAGGCCCTACAATCCGGATTCCTCGTGGGAATCGATTGCGTGCTGATGAACGAGAGTCACTGGATAGGAAACAAATATCCCTGCATTGTTCATGGTTTTCGCGGTGTCTGTTACTTCGACGTGTGCGTCGACGGCCCGAAGTCGGACCTACACAGCGGAGAGTACGGAGGAATATTGTACGAGCCCATGCAAGACGTTCTATTTCTTCTCAACACTCTGGTCGACGACTCGGGACGCATACAAATTCCTGGCTTCTACGACGACGTCGCGCAAATCACTCCTGACGAGGAGGACATTTATCGCAGTCTCCAGGTCGACATGGAAGATTACAGAGAGAAAGCGGGTCTGACCAGACTCGCGCACGACGGAAAAATCAAACAGACTCTCATGCACGTTTGGCGTCATCCCTCCTTCAATCTGCACTTCATCGACAACAATTTGGAGTGCGACTGCTCGGTGAAGCTGACGATTCCCAAAAGAGTCACCGCCAGATTTTCCCTTCGGTAAATTTACGTCTCACGCAGCATTGAATTTGATTGTTTGTTTATTATTCGTCATTACGAGTTTGCGAATCTCGCGCAGTTTGGTTCCTCGACAAAGTCACGAACGCGCCTGCAGATTGTTGTACCGATACGTGGAGAAAGCGCTGCGCGATCGATGCACGCCGAACAACGTTACGATCAAGGCGAGCGGTAAACTCGATCCCTGGCTGGAGAATCATTTGCACTGGAATTACGAGGCCGCGAAAGTCGCCACTAAACAGGTTCTCGTTCCACCGATTTTTTCACCGATTATTTCGAGGCTTCCCTCCCGATTTGTCATAAAAAAAAAAAAAAATCGCCCCGTATACGCCGGACAATTCCGCAGGTTTACAAAGTCGACGCGAATTTAATTCGCGAGGGCAACGAATTCCCGACGCTTCTGGAGATTCGCAAAGCGCTGCCGGGGAAAAACATCCTGATGCTGCCGCTGGTGAACAATGAATCGAACACGGACGCTGAAGGTGAAAATATTTCATTGAGATGTTACATCGAAAGTACGAAGCTACTTACAAATTATTTACATCATCTGAACGTTTTCACGCGCAAACGTTGAGGCGCCGATGTCTTCGCGAAACTTAACCGCACCTGACGAAGTAGATTTGCGTTTCAGTTGCGTTTCCGTAAATGAGATAAAACAAAAATAAATTCGAAAAATCATGACTCTATTTACAGTGGATCAGCCCGAGAGATTCCGAGGATTCGTCAATTACTCGACTCTCTCAAATTTATCGCGCTTGCAAACAAAAAGTTCGCGTGTTTCGTATTTTCTCTCTCTCAATAATTCTTTTCATAAAAAATATCCTTTCACCCGATTATTCTTACGCTGTATCGTATTTCCGTCGTGTGAAACCGAGACTCGGATACGATTTTTCATATTCGATAATTAATGAAACTGATTAACTTGCTGCAAAAAAGAAAATCGGAAACTATAAATAAATACAAAATCTAGGGTAAAAATGATGTACACGCGTAGCGACGAGCGAACGAAGCAAAAGCTTCTTACGTGGGCCTTAAAGAGCGCCTTCGAATTCTCGCAAAAAGTCCTCCCTAGTGTCGATAACACTCGGATCATCATCACAGTCGTTGCTCTCGTCGAAAATGTCCTGAACAGTTTCGTAAACCGTGTTCTCGTCGTCGTCGTCGTTCAGCTCCTCCTCCTTGATCGCGATTTTCGCAGTCTCGGGCGCGACTTCCGGTTCACTCGCGTTCACCACCGCCGAGTCCCTCGACAAATTCTTCTCCTCGAGAATAATTCGTTTCGACAGGACGTTCTGCATGTTGATCATCTTTTTCCTGTACGTATTCGTGTTCTTCTCCGCCCTCTCGAGATACTTCGAGGCCTTCTCGAGTTTCCAGTTCAGCTCCTTGATCCGATTGTCCCGCTGCCGAATCTGCCACTCGAGCTTCTTCGTCTGCCGATTTTTCTCCACGAGCTGCCTGTTCAGGCTCTTGTTGATCTCCTCCGACTGAATCACGCGCTCCGACAGATCCTTCAGCAAATTGTCCTTCTCGCGCTGATGATCGCGAAACGGCCGTTTCACCGCCGTAACCCGATCGTTCGCCTCGGCGTTCGGTTTCTCCGTCGCGGCCTCGACGTTCTTGCTGTCGACCAGCTGTTTCGTCAGCGTGCGAATCACTTCCTCCTGGAATTTCACCTTCTTTCGCAACTGTCGGCAAGTCGTGGGATTTTCGTCATCGTTCGGCGATTCTACGGTGATTTTTTTCAGACTCTCGTTCGCTGGAATCTGCCAATTCCAGTCGGCCTTCGTCTCCGCGCTCGGCGATTCCTCGATCTCCACTTTGGGCTTGAGCAGCTCGTTGCTGCTGCTCGGGGCCGGACGATCTATCACCGAAATTACGGAAGTCACGAAGCCTCGGCGGTTCCTCGTCGACTGACTCGACGATTTGTACTGATAAATCGGCTCCGACCCGAGACTCCTCACGATTTCGCTGACGTCCTCGTCCATTCCCGTGACTTTAATCGTGAACCTCGACTCCCGCGGCGCGGCTACGTCCACCCGCGGTTTTTCCTCTTTCTGCTTCTCGACGTTAATCCCATTCGGCGGATTTTCCGCGTCCACCGTATTCTCGATATCCCGCATGATCTCGTATCTCGATCTCCTCTTCCGGTTCGTCGCCTCCTTCATCTTGGCCTCTTTTTCGTTCGCCTCGCCGTTCAGTCGCGGACACGAAGATTTTTCGTCCACGCTCGCGCCGGAAGTGACGATCTTCCCGTTTTTCTTCGCCGGTATCTTCTCGATCTTCGTCTTGTCCTCGGGCTGCGACTCCCCGTCGCAGATCCACCGCAGTTTTCTCTCGATGTCGTCGAGATCCTGATCGGACTCCACTCGCGGCTTCGTTTCCGGTTTCACCTCAACCTCCGTCGTGTTTTTCGCGTCACCGACGTTTTTCACGCGATCGTCACCGTTTTTCGCGTCGTCCTCGTCGTCCGAGACGACGATCGTCTCCTGCGGCTTCGCCTGATCGCGCATCGCGTTTATCGCCCTCGAGTTTACCGCGATTTTCGTCGCGAATCGACCGTACAGCGTTCTGCGCGCGGTGATCAACGCCGAGCAGTCCGAGTCGTCGAGATAGTCGTCGAAAAGCAGACCCTGGCGGGACTCGTAGCTCGTGAGCTTTCGTCGCTTCCGCAGCGACTTTCGCGTCGACGTTACCGTGAATATCGACGGCACCGCGTTGCGCTTCAGCTTTATCCTACCGCTGTGCGAGCGAACCCACTGCTTGGAGTCAAAGTGCACGTGGCAGAGAAAGGAATTCTTGGAGGGTATCCAGTCCGCTCGGCTCACCTTCTCAGTCCAGAGAGTTCTCAGTGCTGGATCGCGGGGAAAACATTTCATAGTGTAACCCTTCTCGCTGCGATTGTTGCAGCCGATAGCTGCGCATCCTGGCATCTTTTTTCATTGATCAAAACTTCCGAGCGGACACTGAAAAATAAAAAAATAAAAAAAAAAATTGCTATTTCCGTTTTAACGTCCTGAAACAAAATTTGGTATCAACAAAACCAATGCTATTGTATTTGTTGTAATTCAGAGTATAATTTTATTTACCTTGCCGCGCTAGCAGAATCCTGGGCCACTTGAAACATGTCTCCGCATTAATGATTAGGGTTTCACTTTGGAAAAGTGCAGATCCTCTTCACTCTCGTCCGGCCGCTTTTGCCTGTGCGCAAAATATTGTTTTTCGTTACTCGACGTCGACGGCGGCTCGCGCGACGAAAAACAAAAAATCGTTGCACCTGCGAGCCGGAACGCCGCGATCGAACGTCCGAAAACCTGAAAAAACGCAGCGACACCGGACACCTCGGAAAAATCGTACCTCGTCGAAGCTGCGCCGCGGATTTCGGCTCCACGTCCTTCGGGCCGGATCGACGCGCCGGCTTTTTCGCGATATCGACTTTAAGTCAGCAGTCGGTGAAACTTTGGCTGGACGAGCCGCAAACAACAACACAACAACAACTCGCGAGAAATTCGCCGATTCCTCAGACGTCCGCCATTTTCCAAGCTGACCGGGACTTCCGGTTCGTCGCCATCCAGTGGCCGCGGCGCGAATTCTCGGGTTTTCGAATCTTCCCGCACGGTGGCGCCATCGTCGACTTCCGGCCGTGCGGCGAGTAAGGCGATCTACCTTATCGACTGAGCCGCCGCGGGAGCAATAGAGACGGCGACATCGACGACCACAGTGGAGCAAGAGAGAACGACGGAAACGTGTAGCGCAGCACGTTAAAAACACACACGGACACGTTTGGACACGAGACTCGTGTGTCGTACGTGGACACTGGCAAAGATTTTCTGTCACGAATGGCAGAAGACCGTGGTGGTTATGGCCCCGTCGACTGACTGTCAATATGTTTTTCCCGCAAATTTAACGCGAGTTTCGTGCGTCAAAAAAATGGGAGACGGGCCGAGAGTCGCGAGAGGAACGATCGTCTAGAGGAATCGAGAGCGTTTGTTGTTAATGAATATTGCAACAATGGCGCAAGCGCTGAACGCCGCTATGAAGGCGGTGGATGCACTGAAGAATTTTCGGCAACCGAGCGGCAACAATTTGCCGGATTTGGCCGCCAGGTACGTTTGGCAATTTTTATAAATAAAAAAATTAAAAAATAAATTTCTTTGATCCTGCAATTGTTTTGAAAATCCTTCGCACTGTCGCAATTTTCTTCAGAAGATGTTTTGTTTTTGTCACCAATTTTTGTATATTGCGATTGCGGAGTACAATTAAAATAGAAAGTAGCTTAACGTTGGGCCCATTAATTGAGAATAAATTAATTTGTTCATTCAGGAAAGCGGAAAAGATTGCCTGCTGCACCGTCATAGTGGACAACATGTGTCTGCCTGGCGTTAAAGCGGCACCGCACTTTTCCCAGGTGCTGAGTCTCTCCATCAAGCATCTGCTTCATCTATGCGACGATCCGGAGTCCGACGTCAGGATGTTGGCTGATGAATGTCTCAACAGGATCATAAGAGTATTTTTCACCCATTTTTCACTACTCTGATTTTTTTTAAATGAAGATAATTGATTTCTGACAAAATATTTGTAATTTGCAGTCAATGGCGGACAGCAACATCATAAAAATACAGTTCCAGCTGTACATAATGATAAACAAAAACGGCTCAGCAAGATCGCTGAGAGCTGCTCTGTGGCGTTTCGGAGTTCTTAGCCACACGATAAGGCCGATAAAGGGCAAAACGTACGTGTCGCATTTGATGCCCTGCATAGTCGCGATCAGCCAGAGAACCGAGGAATCGGTTATCGACACTCTGGCGCAGTCTCTGCCGTTGATACTGAAGAGCTTGGGGCCGTTCATGACCGACAAAGACGTCAAGGTAAAAAAAAATCGCGACGAATTCTAATCGCGCGTGATCGACGCGATAAAAAATGTCTAAGCCATTTTTCTTTTCGTAGACGCTTCTCAAAGCGTTTTACTCGAGTCTCTCGTCGCCGCAGGCGGTGTTCAGAAGAAATGCAGCGAGTATGATATTAACCACGTGTCTGTACTGCCGAAAGCCCCGGATTTTCCTGGCCTACGTTCTGCGAAATCTCATAGGTAAAAATCTTTTAATCCTCGCTGAAAACGTATTTTTTAGGGATGTGCGAATAATTTGAATAATTCACTGCGAATTGAATATGAATAATTCAATTCAAACTTTGAATATGAATAATTCAATTCAAACTTTGAATTGAATATTCAATTCAAATTTTAAATTGAATATTCAATTCAAACTTTAAATTGAATATCATTGCTCAGGAATTTGAATAATTCGCTGCGAATTGAATATAAATAATTCAATTCAAATTTTCAATTGAATATCATTGCTCAATTCAATTCAATTCTCGTGCTATTCGCACATCCCCAGTATTTTTGTTCCTCCCACACAGAACGCGCGAATTCGGAGATCGAGTATTGACACGAACCGTAAAATTGAACAGACAGTTTGGTGCCGGTTTCTCAGACCGAGGACAACGCCGCCCTGGTGATCGGAGTTCTCGGTTGTCTGAGGATAATTCTGCCGCACGTGAACTCTGCGCCCGCCGAGCCGGAGCTCGAGGCGGACGCGCACCGTCTCGACTGCCTCGTGCAGATATACGACCTCTGTCTGCACTACGCCAAGTGGCACTCGGACCACAATATGGTGAACGCTGCGCTCGAGACCCTCGCGCAGCTTCTGCAGTCGCCCGAGGATGCGCTGCTCGGGGTTCTGACCTCGGAGCGCGGAATAACGAGCAGCAAGATCGTCGCGACCGAGACCAATGCGCGAATCTCACTCGGCCACATGAGCGCCTCGACCACGACGGTTTCCGGCGATCACTCGGAGTCCCGGCTGACGCTCTTCGAGCCCGACGTCCCGGAGATCAATCCGAAGGTCGAGCAGTGGATCTCCGACTCGCTCGACAGCTTCGGCACCGTTCACAGATCGAACCCGGAAACTCCGCCCGTGAGCAGCGAAGCTCTGGAGTCGTCGGACGATCACTCGGAGAATCAGAGCTCGTTGACTGGTCGCTCGATAGACAGTAGGTATAAACGTTCAAGTATTTGCATTAAAAACACGACGCCTGGGAAGGTGATCATAGAAAAAAGACTACATTTTTATTTGTGTAATTAATTAATATTAATTAACCATAAAAAACATTATTGATACATTTGTGAAAGCAAATTTGGCGACATCGAGGAATATATATTTTTTAAAATACATTTTGTTTTGTATAATTAATTCATATGAATTATCCATTAAAAAATTATAATTGTTGCATTTGCGAATGCAAATTTAGCGAATGAAAATTTAGCAAAATTTAGATTCAGTAATTTTACGATCACCTTCCGGGTCTTCACTTTCGCCAGTTACGAATGCGACCGACAATTATCGAATTCACGAGGTTCGTTTTCCGCCGCAGGTGAATTAATTGAAGACGCGAACGAGCTGGAATCTTCGCTGGATCACGTGGTGAAGCTCGCGGAGCAGAGCGACTTCGTGGCGAGCGAGAAGTCCCTGGAGGATCGAATCCTACAGGAAGAGCTGCACTTCTCCGACGACTCCTCGCAGGTGACGACGTCGAACGTTCCCCACGATCGCGTGGACGTCGGATCCTTCACCGACGCCGACGTGCCGCTCAAGTACGCCTGCCGTTACCTCGCGTCGTCCTTCCTGCTCACCGGGAACGTCGGTCAGCTCGTGGCCGACAAGTATTTTCGCGTGAGCGTCAAGTCCCTCGCGCTCACCTGCATCGGGAATATTCTGCGAATTTACCCGAGCATTTTTTCGGCCACCCTGGCGAAGGATCCGCCGATAGACGGAAGCCAGCAGATGATCGCGGACATTCTGCTCCTCGCCGAGCACTCGGATCCGCAGATTCGCGGAAACGTCGCGATCCTCGTGGGATTTTATCTCACGGCCGTTTACGCCAAGTGCAAGGGAAGCTACGCGGGAATGGAGGAGGAGAGCGCGAAATATCCGGGCGGAAAAACTGTCCCTCTCGAGGATCTCGTCGATCTGTTGGCGAAGGTAAATTATTATTATTTTTTCTTTTTTAATCAATATTCTGATCTATCAGTAATAAATATTTAAATTGTGAAATCTGGAATTTTCATATCGTCACTCCATGCCAAAAATGTATAATTGTCGTAAGAGGAGAAATCCGTTAATAAATTAAATAAAATTAACTAGAATTAAATTAAATCGTAGTGCAAATTTCCAACAGCGAGCATCGTAGATTTTTCATGCAATTGTTTCGTCAGGGTTTGGACGACGACTCGACGACCGCCTGTCGCCAGACTCTCGTGGCCCTCAACACGTGTCTCACCGATCTCCTCGAGTCCGACGACAATCGTCTTGGAGTTCTCGTGATGAACAAACTCCCGCGCCTCGCCGACAATCCGTATTTTCTCGTCAAGGTTCAGCTGGCCCGGGCGCTCAGCGAACTTCCGTACATCGCGGTCAAGCACATCACGGGGAGCTTCGATTTTCAAGAGAACGTGATTAAGGTGCTGCTCAAGTTGCTGGCGGATCAGGATCCGCGGATTCGCGGCGCGGCCAGCGAGGCTATCGTTGGGTGAGCGAAAAACGAATCTGCAGTTTGTACAGTGGAAATAAAATTCTTACGCTATTTATTTCACCCGACAAATCTACATTCAATTAAATTACATTGAATTTACGTGTGAGTGAAATTAAAAAGTCTCTTTCATCGCCAATTTTTCAGAATCATCCCGTCTCTGTACTACCAACACCCAAACGAGACCGAAGTGACGCGAAAAGCGTCGCACTACACGGAGCTCTATTTATCAACGATAATATCCGACCCCCTGTTGACGCGCGCCTGTCAGATGGAGTACAAACTCCTGGTGGACAGCCTGATCGAGCCCTTCTACTCCTTCTACTCGGAGCCCGAGAGCCACGGGAGGCTCTCCAAGATCGAGGACGCCCTCTCGATAGTCATAAGTCTCCTCACGGAGAAACTCCTCGTCCACGAGTCCAAGTTCTTCGCCTACGGCTGCTGCGAGGCTCTCAGCCGTCTCACCGAGATCTACCCGACGACGATTTACCCGCGCGCGTGGGACTGTTTCGTGGGCAAATTGCCCGTGAAGCGGGAGGCTAAAACCAGCGTGATCGGTCGCGGAACGGAGATCAGCGAGGTTGGCCTGACGAGCGAGTTTCTCACGCCGATCGGCAACGAGCTTCTGTCCCTCGCGGTCTCGATGCTCTCCTCGTCGCCGGTGAGCCTCGATCTCGCGACTCACCGAAATCTTATCCTGCTGGCGGGAAACGTCACCTCGGGAATCGCGCTTCACGGGCTGAAAGTCAACGGCGAGACGACGAACGGAAAAAGCGCGTCCGCCGATTCGACGAATCTCTGGAATCTCTTCGAGGACAAATCGATAAACGGCCACTTGGAACGGCTGTTCACGCACGTCGCGAGAGTCCTGAACATCTACGTTCACGTGATTGACGGCGTGCAGCTCGTCCCGCCGAGCGCGAGATCCGCGCTGCCGTCTCTGCCGACGGCGCAGTCGCTCTCGCCCCGCAGAAAACTCGCCGGCAACGAGCCGAAGCCCAAAGAGCGCAACGAGCGGGGGATGAGCGTTCTGAAGATCGGGAAAGATCTCACCGGTCATTTCTTCCCGATTCCCCACTACATGAAGCTCTACGAGACGCTGAAGGCCGCGCACGCGAATTACAGCAGCACCCTCGACTCCGAGGCGAGCAAGATGTACCTCGCGCTTCTGAACGCGAGCCTCGAGGTGCTCTCGCAGATCCTGGAGATCGCGAGCACCCTCGAGGCCAGCAAATTCGCCGACGAGATTCTTCACTACCTGCAGACGACCCTCACGCTCTCGCCGACCACCACGGTTCAGTGCGTCAGGCAGCTGCTCAAGTGCCTCTTCGGCACGAATCTCAACGCTCGCTGGAGCGAATTCGAGACGGTCAGGAGTGCGGAAAAGGCTTGGGACGGGCATCGGAACGATTCCAGGCGGGGTTTGCACGCTCAGTGCTTTCAGAGACCCGCGAGACACATGGCGGAGACGATCAAGGCGATGGGAAACAACTGCCGGGGCGGAAACGAGCCGGACGTCGGGTAAGAACGTACCTGTAAATTTCGTTTTATTCGCTCGCCGAATTTTCGTGCCCATGAATTTCCGCAAGCTGGCAATTTTTTTGTATCGTTTTGTTTTGTTTTGTGTTGTTTCTTATATACGAGTCGTATCGCATTTGTTGCTTCGTTGCACTCGCAAATACCAGCCATGTCGCGCGAGAGTTTCTTTTTACCAGAAGTGTTTTGCATAAATACGAGAAAAATTACAGACAATTGCAAACACTTCTCGATGGTATAAAAATCTGAAAAAGTTCATGCACATTAAAGGTACTGAAAAGATTAATTTAGCGTGATAATAATTCTAAAATGTTATTAACAAATTGGTGAAAACAAATTCGCAATGTATACTCGGACAGCACGACGCGGCTTACGGTATCGTCCTTTGCCAATCGTTTCCTGTTTTCCAGCTGGATCGGCTCGTGGCGCAGACGGGAGGACCGCAAGATATCGACAGTCTTCAAGAGCTTCGCTCGAGCCTCGAACCAGAAGTCCTCGGTCACGTCGTTCATCAAGATCTTCGAGCCGATGGTGATTAAATCCCTCAAGCAATACACGACCACGGGTTCCGTGCCGTTTCAGTGCCAAGTCCTGGCGCTGCTGACGCAATTAGTGCAGCTGCACGTCAACTACTGCCTCCTGGACACCGACAAGATCTTCATCGGTTTCGTGCTCGACCAGTTCGCCTTCATCGACGAGGCGCAGATCCAACAGACCGAGCAGCTACTGCCCAAGATATTCGGTTTTCTCGTGCATCTTTCCTACAAAAAGTACCACTCGAAGAACATAATCGACGTGCCGAAGATAATCCAGCTCTGCGAGGGTCTCATGGCGAGCGGGCAGCCGCCGACGACTCACTGCATCCCGGCGCTGATTCCCACGATCGAGGATATTTTTCTCACTCGCTCCTCGGCCTCGACGAAAAATCCCACCGACCAGAGAGAACTCGAAACCACCCGTGAAGTCCTGATGACGACTCTTCTTCGCCTCGTCGAGTATCCCCGCGTAATCGATCTTCTAGCCCGCTGCGTCGCCGAGTCGCGCTACGACAGCGACGGCAACGGCGAGGAGAAGTGGCGACGCTGGTCGCGTCTCGCGACCGACACGATTCTGCTGTCCCTCGCGTGCGGAAAAACCCGCGTGGAGACGAAAGACGCGGACGTGGCGCTCATGAAGCTCTTCTCCGCGGTTTCGCCCACGGTTTTCCGTCCCGTGGATCCGCTGCTCAAGGTCCTCTTCACGGTGCCGCCGACCGCGGAGGAGTCGACGACGAAGCTAAAACGCTGGCTCGGCATGGTGAACATTGTTCTGCTGTCGCTCGTCGCCTACGCCAAGGAGGAGGCGATGCTCGCGCGTCTCTCGGACCTCAGCGTCTACATGACCGACCTGGCGCACACGTTGGGCCTGCCCGACGCGCTCGCCGCGTCGGCGGATCCTCTCAACGCCACGAACGTCCAGTCCTCCTCGCTCTCGCCCGAAAACATCCTCGCTATCTTCATATTCCGCGTGATCGGCCTGGTGGGCCGGCGAATTCACTCGATGCTCGGCGCCGTCGATCGTCGCAACGAGATCTCGCGTCACGTGAATGCCTCGCGAAAACGCGGCGTATTTACCGACGATTCCAGCGATTCTTATCTCGTTCACCAGTTTGCCTTCTTCCTGCAGCTCTGCATCCACATGTTCGAATCCGGAAGCCACTGTAAAGTCGCCACCGCCACGATGCAGATGATTCGCGCGCGAGACGAGGAGAATCTTCCCGTTTGCGAGCTGAATTCGCTCATGCTGGACGTCGCGGCTACCTGCCCCTTGCTGACTTGTCACTGGGCCTATCTGATGACTCTTCTCGACTATAGCGAGGTCTCCTTCTGGTCGAAAATCCTCGGGATCCAGGAGACGGGCTGGAGTTTCGATTCCCACGAGAAGAATCGAAACGCGAGCGAGAAAACCCTTCAGGAGAAACGAAAATCGCTGCCGCGCGAGACGAGCATAAATCGCAGAATCGTCCGCGAAGCCGGCACGATTTTATTCTGCGACCATGTGTGCGAGAATCTCAACGACGCGGAGTCGCTGACTTGGCTGCTGGTGAATCACATCGAGGGGACGATAAACCTGGCGATGGAGTCGCCGGTTCGCGATCTAGTGGCGACGGCGGTGCACAGAAATTCCGCGGCGAGCGGGCTTCTCGTCCAGGCGATCGCGGCGCGATGTCTCGACCTCTCGCGGCCGAGTTTCGTGAAGCGACTGCTGCAGTGCATGGAGGGCGCGCATCACTCGCAGAGCGGCGCGGTGATTCTCGCGCTGGTCCCGCGTTTTCTCGACACGAAGCACCTGGCGCTCTCGCGAATGGCCGCGAAGATCGCGAGTCGGCGGGCGGAGATTCTGCTGGCCTCGCGGCCGGAGGACGCGGTTGAGCAGCTGCCGCGCGACGATCTGCTGCAGCTGATGGAGACGATGCGAGCGACGAAGCTCGCGAGAAAGCACGGAACCCTCGTGGGTCTCATGAACAAACTCGCCGCGGCTTACTACGATCTCTCGCCCCTCGAGCTCGAGCATTGCCGTCCGTTCAAGCCGTCCACAGTGAAAAACACGCAGCTCGATCGCCAGTGGTTCTTCTCGCAGGTGAAGCTTCGCTGTTGCCATCCGTGCGTCACCTCCGACCTCCCGGAATCCGCGCAGCTGCTCGGAAATCTCGAGCTCGAGGACTGCGACGCGATTTTCGCCGCCAAGGAGTTCGACCTGAAGATTCTCATCGAGTGTGTGAGGCTCGGGGTGCGAATGACCAGTGAAACCGCGAGGGACTGCGAATTCAGCGGCAGGGAGAAACCGGGCGAGCCCTGCGCTCTTTATCGCTCGGCCAGGCAGTGCCTGTTGGAGAAAGTCTGCAGCATAAACGAGCTCGTGCCGAAAACCCACCAGATCTACGATCCCCTGGGGACGGAGAACGGGAGAGCGGCGAAATACGCAGCGAGGCTTTCGAATCTCGTCGAGGATTCGATCTACCGCGAGACCCTCTTCACGATAATCCCCGCGGTCACGACGTACGTCGCGACTCTTCGAGACCTCGAGAGATGCTCGATGCAGGCGCTGGAGGAGAATTACGAGGAGGATCTCGGTAAATTCGCGGTGCTGTGCCTGGAAACCGCGCACTGGATGCTCGACGGCGAGGAGAGACGCGCGAGAAGCCTGAAGCCTCACGAACTCGAGCTCGCGCTCAACTGCGCGGAGGAACTGCTGAAGAACGAGCGAATATCCCGGGTCTTCGGGCGGGAGACTCACTACACGTGGGTGTGCTCGGCGGCGCGGACGCTGACGCGACTGGTCGACCACTGGACGAGGAAGAGCGGAAATCCGCTGACGCTTTCCGAGAATCAAGGCCTGGCCGAGGCGCTGCAGACCGAGGAGACAAAGATCTACGCTCGGGCTTGTCTCGAGATGAGCTCGCTGGTTTCGTGGCTCGAGAATTGTCAGTCGCATCGCGACGCCGCGATTATGCCGGACTTTATGTTCAGAACGCTGAGGAGTCTCGTGATAAGCGTGAGCCGGCAACCCCTGGTGAACAGCTTCGTGCTGACGCCGCCGCTCGCGTGGAAACACGGCTGGCACGCGGTCGCCGCGGGTTCGACGCGGTGCCAGCTTCCTCTGCTCTCCACCGAGTCGAATCTCCTTCAGGAGGTCGACGTTCTTCAGCAATTCATCTTCCGTCTGACGCTGCTGGGCTGGACCTCGCGGCTGCAGTTCGAGGAGATGTGGATGGCGCTTCTGAGCGTGCTGAGCGTGTCGCCCGACGAGAACGAGGCGTCGCAGCAGGACGCGCTCCAGGGTCAGGCGACGAGCCTCGCCGTTCAGGCGATCACGCGGTTACTCATGCAGACTCTGCTGCTTCCGAGCCCGGGGAATCCGGGGAACAGCGAGGCGATTCATCATCCTCGGGATCCGCAGCTGGCGCTGCATAAGAAGAGCTCACAGCGTTTGCTGTTCGTGCAGGATCTTTTGTCGTGGAAATACGAATTTGTCAGCACGGCGGGGAGAAGACGAAGCGGGGAGTCCGCGAGGCTCGAGCATCTCTTCGCTCGTGGGAATATCGAGCGGGACGGGAACGTCCGGGAGTTCGGTTACAGCCAGCTTTCCATACCGTATTTGTGGTCGCTGTGCTCGCTTCACGAGGACAAACTGAGCTCGTCGGTGATTCTGCTGAAGGAGCGGAGGGATCGCGCGCTGGAGAGAACGAGGCTCGATCTCGGGTCCTGTCTGAGGTTCCTCGTTGAGTTGTACACCAGGTGGATGATGCCGAGGGCCAACACCCCGCCGAGGCTTCTCAACGAAGTCGTCAAGTCGCTGCTCTCGATGTCCGAGCTTTTTGTCGAGCGCGCGCAGTTTCAGTGGATGCTGGATACTTGTCTGGAGTTGTCGAGGATTCACACGGTGGAGAACGAGATTTTGCATCACTATCTCGTCGTGGCTGTCTGCAAAGCCGCGGCCGTTCTCGCGCCTCTGGTAATATTTTTAGCTTCGTTATTCATTTTGTTTCTATGCTATTTGCATTTCTTTGTGATTGAATTTAATTTATTTTATTAACGAATCACTTCTTTACAAATTACAGTAGTTGCTTTTAATATGGAGCAACAACTTGAAAATTCCAGATTATAAATAAAATACAATAGCAAAAAGTACATGTTTAAATATCTCAATGAACATAAATTAATTAATTAATGGTGCTTACTGCATACAATATTTTAGGCTAATATCATAGTATTGTTACTTGAGCCTTCATTCATAACGAAGGATTTTATAGTTGGAAAAAACTTATTATACTGGTGAAAACGTGATTTTTCTCGCTGAAGGACGTGGAAACCCTGGAGAAGGTTAAACGCTCGGTGGACCTCAGCCTAAAGTCGAATTTTCTGCCCGCCCGAATCACCGCCCTCCACGGGATGCTGTATCTCCTGCAGAGCGCGGTGCTAGCCAACTGCGAGGAGACGATGAACGTCGTGCATCCGCTGGCGATCAAGTACATCCAGAAGCACCTCGAGGTCCAGGAGGAAAACGGGTAAATCGGCGCTGAAATAACTTCGACGGCCGAGTCTCGGCAGCTATTATAATTGATGCCGTTCAAGGGCGCTCGGACAAAGCGAGGAGCACCAGAGAATCATGTGGGCCCTCGTTTTCTTCCTCCTGGAGCACGCGGAGGACACGCCGCCGGACGCTGAGGCCCCCGCCGTCTTAGAACTGGTTCTCACGCTAGTCACCGTACCAAATATATCCACGGATCTTCATCGAACGCTTTTGCAGGTCCGTTTGCCGCTCTTTAGACTTACAACAAATCTTGAGCTTCGCCCAAAGCGATTTTTCTTATTCTTAGAAAAAAAATGTAGGAGATACAATTTTTTTCAGCAGTTTTATGAGTCACTGTTGTAATTTCTATGAGAGCAAATGATAATCGACAGCTGTACATTTTTCGTCGCAGGGTCTGGAGAGGCTGATAGGAACGCGAAGCGTCGTCGGTCGAGTGGCCGAGCAGATAGTCAAAGTTGCGGTCGAGCGCCTGCGGCAGCCCAGTCCACTCCTCGCGCTACCCGCGCTTCAGTTGCTCCTCACTTGTATGTACACCGAGTCCGCCGACCGCTTCAATCGTCCGGTGGCCGAGGAGCCGCTGCCAGACATCGAGCCCGAGACCCTCGTGCGCTCGATCGAGCGGACGTCCGCGATCTTCGACAGAATCAAGCGCGGCTACCCCACCGAGGTTCAAGTGCTCTGCGCCGTTCTCTCCGAGGTTCTCGGCGACTTCTTCCCGCCCTCGGACATCCTCACCAAAGTCATCGGCGAGTTTCTCTCGCCACAGCAGCCGCATCAGCGACTCCTGTCTGCGGTTGTTTTTAAGGTACTCAAAAATTCCTCCGTCTGCATCAAAAGTGAACACGAATTACTACAAATCAATTGCAATGAAAAATTGATAAAAGTTACCAACAAAAGTACTGCAGACAGGGAGAAAAAATAATTAGGGAGTGATAACAAATCGATCGTTGTATTAACGAATTTTTTGTTGCGCCAGCAACATTTTCAGCTACCACAGCAAGTTTGCAAGTGCAACAGCAAACATTTTGTTATCACCCCGTTGATATTTTTCTCTGTGGATTTTTCTGTCAATGTTTTACTGTTTTTTGAGGGGGAAGAGATACAGAAAAATGTTGATAATTTAATGTAAGAAACGAGGAGCGAACGAATCGAAAAAATGGTGCTAAAACGTTTTGCCTAACGAAATCCAGGTCTGCGAGCGCGTGGCGTGCAACGGCGCGCAGCTGGAGTTGCTGCAGGACTGGGTGGTCTTCAGCCTGCCGAATTTCATCCAAAGTCTGCCGCTGGCGATGTCAACCTGGTGTCTCTCGTGCTTCTTCATCAGCGCCTCGACGAATCCCTGGCTCAGAGCTCTGTATCCTTTGAATCTCGATGGAAATTCCCGAGTCGCGAGGAGCTCCTTCCAAAATGCCACGCGTCGTCGTTTCGACGATCCCGTTGTCGACAAATTGTTTTCTCCTTAAATCATGTATGAAAAAATGTAGATTTCCGCACGTACAATCGAGAATCGGAAAGTACGAGTACGAGGACAAGAAGATTCTGTGCATCGCCGCATCGGACTTTTACCACAGGGTGAGTCACCGCAGGGGAGTTGGGGGAATAATTTCATGTCCCATTCCCTTTGATCGCGCACTTATTACATTCGCGATGTGTGCCCGACCCGAGGCGACGCGGTCGTGCATAGCCGCGCGCACAAGTGCAGAGCTCTCAATGTACTGAAAATTTGTTACGTTTGTGTGCGCAGTTATCCAGCCCGAGTCAGAGGCGAGCGTTCGTCGAGAGCTTCGAAGCGGCGGCAAAGGAGCTCGGGACCCCTTTCAGTGACATACTCGCCTCCTTCTAGAGAAGCCAAACCGTCTTTACCTTCCAGGCCAAATGTTGAACGACAAAGATTACTCGCGAACTCGCGAATTCCTGGTGAGCACGAAGTACACAAAAGTAGACGCAGAGAGAGAGAGAGAGAGAGAGAGAGAGAGGGAGAGAGGATTTTAGAGAGACCAAGTGCGCACCGTTCGTGCACTCTTCGCCGCCCCCTTCACCGATGTCTATACTTGTATATGTATTGTATGTATGTATGTAATATTATTGATTCTCTATTCAGTGTTGAGAAATCGGCTGGGCAAAGACATCGACACGGTGCGAACACACTCAACGATAATAAAGTATTTTCAAACTATTCTACGTTTTTCGTGGTCGATCCCTGTTTTATTAGTTTTACGAATCCGGCTGACGAAACATGATTTATTTATTGATTTCGGGATCTTGTTCGATTAATGATTTAAATCAAGATTTCGAACCATCTTAATTATACTTTATTTTACTTTACTTTAATTCGACTGATTAGTACATTTAATGAAGGTAAGCAGGAAGGCCTAGGAGAGAGTAAGGGGGGGGGGGGGTATCTACCAGTCATCGACAGTCCCGTAAATGCTGACTACAAGCGGCGCGAGCAGCCGTCGAACATACTGTGAAATGGTGGAAGAATGAAGTCTTCGCAATAATTCGAGTGTGGAATTTGGTAAGCGTAGAAGTAAAGGTTAATTATCCGATGCGGTCGGAAACTCCGCATCGGATGATTTATAGAGGGTATTGAACCGGGGTTGGAATGCGGGAATAGCAGAAATACAAATTAATAATACTCAAATAATTAAATATAAAGTCGGAAAAATTGCCAATAGGCGACAATTAGAGATGAAAAAAAATTAGTATCTCCATTCGTGCTCGTTGTCGACGTTTTTACGAAAAAACGTCTTGACCCGTTGCTGGCGCTCGAGTTCGTCCCTCTTCTCCCGACGCAGCTGCATCCGGAACCAGAAAAGATGAATGGTAATGAAGTAGAGAATTTCCGCGAAGGATAAGACGCTGGCACCGAGAAAGAGGCCGCCGGCTCCACCGACGGCAGCTAAGAAAATTGGTTCGTGGAAAATGAGGTTGATCGAGAACTCAATGCTCGCGAATAATAGCGAAGCCGCCGCGAGTCACTCACCGAGAAAATCATTGAAGCCGAACAAGAGTTCCCGGCGAATTTTGTCGGTAGGAAAATCCAACTTGCTCTTCGCTATGGTGAAATTAGGCGAACCCGCTTTTCTGAAATGTTAGTTGGAGAATTTAGCGCGAGCCTGGCTCGATCGAACGTAGAGAGAAAGCAAAGTTTCGATGACCCACGCCTTTGTGACTTGCATTCCCGTGAGTTCGAAAACCGCGGTGTCGCAGGAGTCGTAACAGCCGCATTCTTCTTCGTGCGCGCGGGTGATCTTCAAAAAGTTGTCCCGTTTGTCGCCTAAACAGCGCAACTGTTGGGCCGTGCAAACGGCGACCCCGGCTGAAATAATAATCGCAGATTTATTATTTATTGTTTACTAGGGTAATCACACGCGCTGGCGCGCGTGCCTGAAAAACTTTTCACCAAAATCGACCAAAATTGTTTCTTTTCAAAATATCGACTTTTAACCTATACCATCATTCTCAAGTCGCATATTCTACCCCCGAAAACACTGGTTATTAACCTTTTTTAATCGATTTTGAAAAAAATATTTTTTTGGCGACGAAATTTTTTTTTTCTGTCAGAAATCGTAGATCCGGCTCCGGACCGAAAATCGACCCCAATTTTTTTTTCTTTTCAAAATATCGACTTTTAACCTATACCATCATTCTCAAGTCGCATATTCTACCCCCGAAAACACTGGTTATTAACCTTTTTTAATTGATTTTGAAAAAAATATTTTTTTGGCGAGGAATTTTTTTTTTTTTCTGTCAGAAATCGTAGATCTGGCTCCGGACCGAAAATCGACCCCAATTTTTTTTCTCTTCAAAATATCGACTTTTAACCTATACCATCATTCTCAAGTCGCATATTCTACCCCCGAAAACACTGGTTATTAACCTTTTTTAATCGATTTTGAAAAAAATATTTTTTTGGCGACGAAATTTTTTTTTTCTGTCAGAAATCGTAGATTCGGCTCCGGACCGAAAATCGACCCCAATTTTTTTTCTCTTCAAAATATCGACTTTTAACCTATACCATCATTCTCAAGTCGCATATTCTACCCTCGAAAACACTGGTTATTAACCTTTTTTAATCGATTTTGAAAAAAATATTTTTTTGGCGGCGAAATTTTTTTTTTCTGTCAGAAATCGTAGATTCGGCTCCGGACCGAAAATCGACCCCAATTTTTTTTCTCTTCAAAATATCGACTTTTAACCTATACCATCATTCTCAAGTCGCATATTCTACCCCCGAAAACACTGGTTATTAACCTTTTTTAATCGATTTTGAAAAAAATATTTTTTTGGCGACGAAATTTTTTTTTTTCTGTCAGAAATCGTAGATTCGGCTCCGGACCGAAAATCGACCCCAATTTTTTTTCTCTTCAAAATATCGACTTTTAACCTATACCATCATTCTCAAGTCGCATATTCTACCCCCGAAAACACTGGTTATTAACCTTTTTTAATCGATTTTGAAAAAAATATTTTTTTGGCGACGAAATTTTTTTTTTTCTGTCAGAAATCGTAGATTCGGCTCCGGACCGAAAATCGACCCCAATTTTTTTTTCTCTTCAAAATATCGACTTTTAACCTATACCATCATTCTCAAGTCGCATATTCTACCCCCGAAAACACTGGTTATTAACCTTTTTTAATCGATTTTGAAAAAAATATTTTTTTGGCGACGAAATTTTTTTTTTTCTGTCAGAAATCGTAGATTCGGCTCCGGACCGAAAATCGACCCCAATTTTTTTTTCTCTTCAAAATATCGACTTTTAACCTATACCATCATTCTCAAGTCGCATATTCTACCCCCGAAAACACTGGTTATTAACCTTTTTTAATCGATTTTGAAAAAAATATTTTTTTGGCGACGAAATTTTTTTTTTTTCTGTCAGAAATCGTAGATTCGGCTCCGGACCGAAAATCGACCCCAATTTTTTTTCTCTTCAAAATATCGACTTTTAACCTATACCATCATTCTCAAGTCGCATATTCTACCCCCGAAAACACTGGTTATTAACCTTTTTTAATCGATTTTGAAAAAATATTTTTTTGGCGACGAAATTTTTTTTTTCTGTCAGAAATCGTAGATTCGGCTCCGGACCGAAAATCGACCCCAATTTTTTTTCTCTTCAAAATATCGACTTTTAACCTATACCATCATTCTCAAGTCGCATATTCTACCCCCGAAAACACTGGTTATTAACCTTTTTTAATCGATTTTGAAAAAATATTTTTTTGGCGACGAAATTTTTTTTTTCTGTCAGAAATCGTAGATTCGGCTCCGGACCGAAAATCGACCCCAATTTTTTTTCTCTTCAAAATATCGACTTTTAACCTATACCATAATTCTCAAGTCGCATATTCTACCCCCGAAAACACTGGTTATTAACCTTTTTTAATCGATTTTGAAAAAAATATTCTTTTGGCGACGAAAAAAATAAAATTCTGTCAGAACTCGTAGATCCGGCTCCGGACTGAAAATCGCCAAAATCGACCTCGGAAATTCTTATTTCAAAATATCACCTATAATAGGTTAATCAATTTTGCGCTGCTGCGCTCTTACAAAGCTTTAAAAGGTTACGGGTGCTGCCCCGCCTGTCCTCTTATGACATTTTTCAAATTTGACACCAAACTGAGTTTGTTTATCACGGACTTTCCTGGCAACCAATCACATCTCCAGTTTGCTAACAATGCTTTCCGATACTCATGAACTTTTTAAAAGAGGTATTATTTATTATTTATTATTTATTATTTATTATTTATTATTTATTATTTATTATTTATTATTTATTATTTATTATTTATTATTTATTATTTATTATTTATTATTTATTATTTATTATTTATTATTTATTATTTATTATTTATTATTTATTATTTATTATTTATTATTTATTATTTATTATTTATTATTTATTACAGTGACGTGTGAAAAAAATGACATTGCAATTTCATTAACTCACGCGTTGGCCTGGCAAAATGTGGATAGCAGCCGCACAATTCTCTCATCAGCTCGTATTTGCACTCTAGGACGCACATGTTGTGCGTGTAAATCGGCCACATACGGAGTCCACCCTCCGCCGGAATTTTGCACTTTCTCTGGGGAATCGACAATTGTTTCACGTCGTCGGACGTCGAGGTTTCCGAGGTGCTGAAGGTGAGATCTACGATCTCGCTGTTCAACAGTTCTACACCATCGTTCTCGAGCTCCGGCACCTCCAGCGGATAATAGACGCTCGCCTGAGTGCGGAAAAAGCTAGATTAGAAATTCGCAGCAGCTGGGAAGAAAAACGTGTTTTTTTACTCACTTTTATCGCGTGTCTTTCGCTGGTCACTCCTCGAATGTCCTCGCGGTTGAAGAACGTCAGCGCCGGCAGATGCTCCGGTGGCTGCACGATCGTCCAATTGTTTTTCACCCAGTAACTCGTTTCGTAATAAAACATGATAATATTACCAAACCAGTTATAGATGTTACAGATTCGTTTCTACGAATCTCGAGTCTCGCTGATTAATTATAATTGCGTTTAACTATAAACGATATCTATCTATTTACTCGTAGGACATGTAGAGGCTCGTGTAGCTGAAGAGCATCAGGCAAAATCCCTCCTCCGTGACTACCCAACGCTTGGAGTCCCAGTTGTCCAGCTCGTACGGGAGAAGAGTGAGCTCGACTTTGCTCTTCATTTCGTAGAGTATCGTCAGCCACTTTTCCGGCGAGACGGCTGTATAGATCGGCGTGTCCTGCATCTCGCGGTACGTCGAGTTCGCGATGAAGGTGAAGAAGCTTCTCGCCTCGGGAGTGTCCTCGATTTTGTGTCTGCAAGTCGCGTTTATTGATTCGTTATAATTCCCTAAATTCCGCTAAATCAGGAACTTCACGTGGAGGCTAATCAAATGGCTTTTATGAAGAATCTCGAGTTGCTTACTTTTGAAAAACTTCCGTAAACAGCGACGCGTCAATTTTCTCCAGCGGACACGCCAGGATGGACGGGGTCGTCACCTTGAATGCTTTGGACTTGTATCTGTGGTCGATCACCAATATCGTCGCTTCATTTTGATAGCGTCCCCAAAAATGATAGGAAAGAAGGATCGCAGCCACCAGCGCTCCGAAGATGAACAACACCGCGAGAAATCTGCGGAGAGTGTTTGTCTTTAACACTATGAAGAAATCAGAGATGTAAATCCCAAAATCTTTCAGAAGTAAAGTTGATGGTACAATTGGTTTTGTAATAATTTAATAATTATGATAACATGGGGCAATTATAATATCGTGTGCACGCTTTTTAATGACAGCAAAGAATATACATTCTCAATAGAATTTCATGGGAATTTTCCTGAAAAAATTGAGTAATGCGGTTGATGCATTACGAAAGTACTTGAGTGCTCTTCCATTTTTTCCCCCAATTACTCCAAATTGTTTATTGAAAATGTGGCATTTACGCAGCTATGCAAAAGTTCAGACATCATTTTATAACCGCCGCAGGTTATTATTATTAAATCACAACTACAAAACAAATTGTACCTTAAAATGTATTTCTTAAAGCAGTGAGGATTTACGACTCTGAAAGAAACGTATAGTAAAGAAAATATCTGCATACTTCTCGGCGGGATGACGATGCGGCGCGGTCAAATGATTGATCCCGTGGATCGACGAGGTGCTGGCGAATTCGACGAAGTATTTGCCGATATTCGTGGTGGCCCGAATCTTGTCCATGCCTATTCGGGGCGCCTGCTGCCAGGCCTTCGGCTTGTCCTGAATTATTCGCGCATCTCCCACCAATTCCTTCATCCACCCTCCTTCCAATTTGATCGACGAGCGACGGCGTCTTCCTTTCTTCTTTTTGCGCCACCATCTCGCGGTATCGCCCTTGACAGACATGCTTGAGTATCTTTTTGTCGTTGCTTTTTTTTTTGACAATTAAAAATTCTTCAGCCAACAAATGGATCTGTCTGCCTCGTCACTGCGCGCCTCCGATACGACTGCGAATAAATCACGACTCAGCGGCTGAAAAATACCGCATTAAATTCATTATTTAAGCATCGATCAGAGATACTTACGGGCACGTGTCGTGTGCGGGGCGGCGATGCTTCCACCTCGATAACGTGTTCCGCGAACTCGACACGCTCGTTTGATCGAGTTCTTTCCAGGCCCTACGATTTTACCTTGAAATTTCTCGCTGGCTCGACGCAATTGCGGTCGCGTGCCGTTTCGGTCTTTCCAGGGTGGAAATTCCGTTTGAAGGATTCGCAGTCTCAGCGAGCGAAGTCGAGTGCGGAGGTCTTGAGAATATGTCGAAGAATTTCTCGAGACGCGTTCGTCGGCGACTGCAAAAAAAAAAAAAAAAATTTAATATCGCAGCTGTTTCTTATAACGAAAATAATTCTTAAAAATGCCGGTAAAATTTGCAGTCTCGAGTGTGGAGATCTTGAGAATTTGTCAAAGAGTTTCTCGAGACGCGTTCATCAGCGACTGTAAAAAAAAACACACATTTAATATCGCGGCTGTTTCTTATAACGAAAATAATTCTTAAAATTGCCGGTAAAATTTGAGCGTTGCCTTCTCCAGGTCGTTCTACCTCGACCGCAACGTTTCCTCCGCGAGGAAGCCAACGTTAATCAGCCGACTTATTCACGGAGTAGGCTACGCGGCTACGATGGAGCGAAATAATGAGCCGGCAGCCCGGAACGCGTTCCACTTTGCTACTTTTTTTTTTCGCTCGCTCCAATTAGTACAATCTTTACCGCGAAGAATAAAAACTTAATTTCAATCTAGTTCAAAGTCTTCGTCGAACAAAATATTCCTTTCCTCCTTCGCCCTTTGCCGTCCGGGCGCTAAGCCCGCTTGCTGTGAAATCTGTAATTGGCTTCCGACGCGTTGTATATCTTTTTCGTGACGCTATCCGCGGCGATCTCGGCCGAAATCGTTAGCACTTATTCGCCTCGTCGGGCAGGATTAAGGAACTTTGCTCCGGATCCGATAAGAACGCCGCCAAGGCTCCGCCGACGGAGCCGCATGAAATCCATTATTTAAGCATCGATCAAAGATATTTACGCAAAGTTTCGCGTTAAGCACGATGCCTGGTGGTCGATAACGGACTCGGCGAGGTGCTCGCGGCTTATTCCGTCGAATCTTCGCCGCGCACTCGGGCGAACTTTCGACGAACGAGATTGGGGAAGCGAAGAGAGAAAATCGGCAAACTCGCGAGACATTACGGCCGATCGATTTGGCGGAAAAGTTTTTCGCGGGAAAGGCCGAAGCCCGGCGGCTTCATTGTTAACTCTTCGACGCGTTGCAACACTGCGTAATTTCTTAAATTGAAAAACACTCGAGTGGAAGGGCCCTTCCTCGAGTATTCGACGAGCTGACGGGCGAATAAATTGGACGAAAGGTTCGAACTAAGTTACTTCCAGGAGATCGCAGCTCCGGGGCGGAAAGTATTATTCTTTTTTCCTGCCACTTCTTCTTCGCATTGATCTAAATAAAAAAAATCTCTTTTAAAAAATTACTGCAATGGGAATTAGTAACTTGAGCAAAGATCTTTTTCCGTTAATCGGATAGCAATTTCAGGGAGCTTTATATTTTAGTGATCTAAATAAAAAATTGTGTCCCAATTATTGTCTGCTTTTTTATCTGACTACGATTCTGGTGTATTTTCTCCACGACAAAATCCGTAATTACATCAGCAGCTCTCAGCAAAGACTCCAAACTCTAAAAGCGATATCAATGCAATTTTTGGATGCCCCAAAAAGCGGATCATAACCGAGGAAAATACTTCCCCGATTAAAGAGTGACAGACGCGCAGTTCTCGACGTCGTCTTTGAGATATCATACGCGTATAACCGGCGAACTATAAAGCAAGGAAAGCTGTCGGGGATATCGCGAGCGTATAGATATCGAGAAGCCCCGAGAGTTTCACGATTTCCGTCGCCTTCGCCTTCGCCTCGTACTTTTCCGCCGCGCACGATCTGTCTATAAGGAGGTTGCGAAACTCCGGGAATATTTATGTGAGTAGAATGTGGCCGTGGGGGATGAGGCTCTCTTCCCTTCTGGTCCGGCAAGCCGAAAGCGCGGGGGAAGAGAAAAAGCAGAAGGAAGAAACGAAGAATAGATGGGGGTTGAGTTCCCGATGGTCAACGGGGTAAACGCGAGTCGGATCCTTATCGATCCCCCGATTCTCCGCTCCGTGCCGCTCGTCCCTCTCGCAAGCGCAATTCTTCATACGATAAGTGTACACAAAAGCGTTGGCTCCGGAAATTGAGCCCGCGGTGTATACGAACCGGACGCCGAGAGAAAAGACACGGGTGGAGAAAAGCAACTCCGAGAGATCTCGTTAAGGAGCTTTTCCCTGCTCCATCTCTTCTCTCCCCATTGATCGCGATGCGCGGCCCGAATACGTTTGCGAAATTTCTCAAAATATCTCAATGGCTCTTTGTTTACCCTCGCCGCGCTTTGAAATGCGGCCGGGCTTTGTCCGTGGATTAACGTCCAAAGGGACGAAAATACAAGTCAAATTATAGACGACCGGAATTCTTGTTTGATAAAAATAAAGCTTTTTCTATGAGTTAGCGAAACGGAGCAGAAGTAGAAAATGATAGAAACTGGAGTGAAGAAAATTCACTGCGAGAAAAGTGTGATTGGTTTAAGTTCCACCAGCTCGAATTTCTCACTTGAACACTGGAATATCTCAACTTTTACCACCTGCGAATAAACGTCCACGAAAAAAAGCACAGGCTCATATTTTTCGGTGCGTCTCGACGTGAGAAATTCATAGAAAAGACGTGAAATTCCGAATCGCCTTTAAGAAGTAATTCCCCGCGACTTCTGCCGCTAAGCAGTCGTTAAGTTATTAAAAAACATCGAAGAGAGTTGAATGGTAACTGCCAAGCCTGGCCAGGACTTCATAACTCTGAATCGCGAGGCTCTGCAGTTGAATTGATTTCGCCCGGTGGGATGAATGAAATTGAATAATAGAAGTAGTAAAGCCGTTCTATCAATCGATTCAAGCGAGCGGATCGATCGAGGGGCGAACAATGCGGGGCGGACGCATCCGCTCGCGGATTTAATCGAAGCTCGTTTTTTTTTTATAACCCCGCGAGAACGTGTCAGCGTCACTTCCCCGAGGCGACAACGAGAACCGTCCGCGACTCTCGTTAAACGCGCTGCTTCCCGCTCGTCGGCGCATCCGAGGAAAATAATAACCGAGTAATAAGGACTCGGCGACGATTTACAGACTGTGTGATGCCCGAGACGGGGAATCGGCGGCCGCGAGCAACGTGACTCCGGCTCTCGCCGCGCGGAAAACTCGAGTCTATTCTTCCTCGCTTCCCGAAGACCCTTTGAGCCTCCCCACCGCGCAGTCAACGGTTACTCATGGATGACACGGTTAGCTCGGCTTGTTGAACATTCAGTGGATTCACGGGAGTTCCGAATTGCTCGAATTCCGCCCCGCGGTCGCATTATTTCAATTTTACGCGCTTCACCTCGGCGTATTTTCCTGCGCCTTCGTTGTAACCTTCTCGCTGCGAGTTCCGAACTGCCGCTGGCTTGATTAACATCCCCAGAGCTGCTTCGAGAAATCATTTAAATTTCTCAGCCGTGAAAACTCGACAGCGCTTTTGTTTCATTTTTTTTACTCACAGGCGGAAACCCGATCCTTTTTGCTCCGCCCTGCACTTTAATAAGCTCCGGATTCCTCCCGGCGCGCTTTTTGCCTCATATTTTGTTGCGCCGTGCAGCTTTGTTGGTCTTTGATGAGCTCGCGAGTTAATTAACAATTATTTTCTCGACCTCCGCGCGAATCTTCGGAATTTCTTTCGCGAATTTATTCGGCTCTCGTTTGATTTCTTCGCTACCCTCGTCGTTGTTTCTCCGCCCCCGCAGGAAATAATTAACAGCAGGGATTACCCGTCCCGAGCGTTCTACGATTCTCCTCGCGGTCTTCCGCGGCCGACTCGTCACGCCGCGTCCGACGTCAATTTTCGCCAGGACCTCGTGCGAATTCCCGAGGGCGAGAGGAGAAGACGTCGCGCGAAGCCTCAGCACTGCCCGTCCTGTCTCTCCCAGCCGGTGCACAATAATTCCGTGGATTCCCATCCCAACGACCATCACAGACGCAAGTAAATATCTGCAAAAAATATAATTTTTATCTTTATTTTATTTTATTTATTCTTTGTCACGGGTAAAAAAACCTAATCTGGGGGAGAACGGACATTATTAAAATTGTTAAAAATTGTTAAAATTGTTAAAATTTCTCTCATTAATCGCGCAATATCTATGACAAATATAATATAAAAATAATATAAAATTATTAGGTCGCGACGTGACACAATAATTCAACGTCGTATTTTGTATTTATTTCGTGCTGCTCCCCCGATCGATTCGCCACTGCCGTTTACGAGAAAAATATTTATAGCCCCAAAGCTTTACCTGTATATTTCCGCGCCCAAGAAATCCCGAGAAACTGGAGGCCTCGCTGACTCAACACTTGGACTACGAGGCAACGAGGATGCCGGGCTCGCGGGGAAGGGACCGCGGCGTCCAGCCGGACGTCCCGTCGTCACCGAGGACCGTAACGGCCCATCAAAGATCGCAGTACCATCGTCCGGGAACGTCCCGGAATCGCGGTAATCCCGGAAACACGACGCTCCGTCGGCGCTCGCGAAAACGCGAGAATGTCGAGCCGCGCGGACGCACCGTGCTCGACTCGCCGCATCGGGACGTCGTAAATTCGGACGAGGCGACGGAAGAGCCCGATTTCCCATTTCCCCGGGATCTCATCCTCTCCAGGAACATCTGCAAGGAGTCCGAGCTCCGTTGGCACTCGCCGCCCGGTGTAACGTGTCGTTCCCTCTACTTTTCCCGCCTGCAGCGAACTCGCTTCGCGACAGTCTCCGTTTTTAACATCGTTGGCCACTTTCTTGCTGAATCAAATTCGCGTTTTATCGTTTTTATCAATTTATTTAAATTGATAAATTTAATTTCGTGAATACATTTGATGAATTTAATTTCGTAAATACAATTGATGAATTTCATTTCATAAATACAATTGATTAATTTATTTTAAATGCAATTGATCAATTTATTTTAAATGCAATTGATCAATTTATTTAAAATGCAATTGATCAATTTATTTAAAATGCACTTGATCAATTTATTTAAAATGCAATTGATTAATTTATTAAAAATGCAGTTGAGCAATTTATTTAAAATGCAATTATTATCCGTTCTGATACATTGGAGTTCGCGATCCTTGATTTTCTCCGTTTCACCGAGACAATTGTTTGTCGACCCGCCGTCCGAGGCTCTAATTGCGCTTCGTGATTACCAGGAGCCGCAATCCGAGCCCGAGATGGATTCCCCGCTAGCGAACCGTCGCCGTGATTATCCGGAGTCGAAGAAACGCCACGCTGGACAGGGCGAGTGCGTCTATGGGACTTGCAGGGAGCTCGAGGCCAAGGTATCGATAGAAACGGGCTCGAGCGTGGACAAGGAGGTCCGGGCGCAGTGCGAGAGAGACCAGCAGGAGCTTAAGGACCTCTTCCAGGACGTGGGGAAATTCGCGAAGCGTAAGAGCGCCGGCTGGATCGCCGAGGAGTCGAACGACGAGGACTACACGTGGGAGCAGACGAAACAGCCGGAGGAGAAGGACGAGGAGGCGGATTTATTGGAGAGTATTAATCACTTTGTCGGGAAACTCTCGGTGCAGCGAAAGGAAAACATTGGTCGCGGGGCCGCGAGCGCCTCGGCGAAGAATCGCAGCAAGGTAACCAGGGAGTTACCTTGTTTAATCTTCAGTGATTTTGATATAATCAAAAAAGACTATAGATTCATATCTACCCAAACGTGTATATTAAGTGCCAGATTTTGATTCCACAATCCACACTTTCAGTCCTCTTTGTATTATTAATTTTGCTTAATTATATACTAAATTAAATTAATAAATTACATTTAGCAATTTTATAGAAAATATAAAATTCGATGAAGTTAATAATGCAAAGAGGGCTCAAAGTGTGGATAATGGAATAAAAATCTGGCATTTGAAATACACATTTGGCCCGCTTCGTTTAAAAAAAACTGTTACGTTGTCTGAACTTTGATGAAACGAAGCCCAGATTTTTCTTCCCTCACAACGGCGAAAGTCTCGGGTCAAAAAGTCCGATACAAAAACGGGGAAAAAACTGCAGCTCGATGGTCCAGAGCGTGTGGCTCGTCTGCCGTAGCTTTTAATCCATTTCCGTCGGACTTTTTACGCCGAGTAAATAGTTGTCGGAAGCCGGGGGATCGGAAGTTCTTAAGGTCGCGGGTCCAAGGTGGCTCAAAAGTTTTCTGATAAATCTCGATGTCCCCGGCGATACAGTCGCGAGCTCGGGGCAGCTCTCAGCTCCCTTATCACTCGGCCGTGCCGGACGGACGTATCGGCGGCGGCCAGCAGCAGGAACTTCCGCGAAATTTAGACGACGAGTCAGCCGCGGTCCGTCCTTCGACGTCGAAGTGCCGGGATGAGGAGGAGGTGGAGGAGGCGGAGAACGAGGATCTGAGCGAGACCGAGGAGGAGGCCCGGGAGTTGGCGAGGGAGGAGACGGAGACCGAGCGGGTTGATTGTCAACGAAAAACTTGGGCCCCGAGCAAACGGCACAGCGGCTGCCTATGGAATCCCCAAAGTTCCGGCAAAGCGAGCGGAGCCACTCGAAATTCGACTGAGGACAAAGACGAGAAGATCCAGGCAAATCCGGACGGCAGAAAGACGCGAGTCGACGCTCGAGAAGCCCTCAAAGGGCGGCGCGAGAAGGAGGCAGCGATTTCCGAAGAATCGGAGGCTCTAAGACCCAATCGACTCGGCGGAAACGAAGCCGAGCGCGGGGACGGCGGAAGGACAAATAACGCTCGAGTGCGAAGCGGTGGGAGAGACGGGAGGGCCGATAAGCGGTATCGAGAAATCGCGGGATGCTACGGAGCGTCGGGGGATCTCGAGCTCGAGACCAGCAAGACGAAGACGTGCATCGATGAAATGATCGACAGTGGCCTCAGCCGGGAGGCGGCGAGGCGCGGAAACGCGCCGCGGGAAACATCCGAGGCACGTACTCCACGTCTTCACCAGCTTTCGTACTATGTGCTCCCGCGTTGCAGCGTAAATCGATCATAATTTTTCGAAGCGCATTCCACTTGTCACCCCGTGGTGACGGACGAATCAAATCACACGACGTTCTACCCAATTCGTGTACAGAGAATGACGAAATCCTAGGCGAAAATTGTAAACGGAAGATTCGGGGAATACGGAGAAACTAAGATTCACTCGTCATCCTGCGGTGACGAGTGGAACGCGCTTCGAAAAATGTATTCTCGTTTACAATTTTCGCCTACGATTTCGTGATTCTTTGCACATAAATTGAGTAAAAGGTCGAGTGATTTGATTCGTCCATCGTGCCCCGAGTCGATAATTTTACACACGAAATTATCGACTTCACCTATACTTTCACGTCCCTTTTAGGAAGGGATCGCTCGAGGATTTCGATGCGCAACGCGGTAGGATAGAGAAAGAGAGATTTAAGAAATAGTTCTGGACGAGCGATAAAGTTATGATATCCGGCGTTGAAGCGCGGACATAAAACGCGACTTCCAAGTGCATCCTCGTCACCCAGTGTCGCGTGGGACGCGCACACGGCGAGAGCGTTTATACCGCGCACATAGTGCACTAAAACTCGAGCCCGAGCCGCGGCGGTTGCGTCCTCCGCTCGTGGTTTTATGCCGAGAGCCGCCACCGGGACGCAATCTCGTAACTTTGCCACCGAGCGCCTTTTTCCTAGGCGTCCTAAAAACGTTGCCGCGTGTTTTTTTTTTTGTCATCAGGATTCGCGGCACGCGGCGGGCGGCCCGGGGGGATGTCCACCGAAGCGCGGAGCCAGCGAGCAGCCGTGCAAGATTATTCGGCCCGATTCTTCCTGTCCTGTTTTGCGGGGCGACGAGCGTTCCAGAGCTGCCGCCGTTTCCGCTTCCGCTTCTGCCACCAGAGGCGATTGTTTCTGCAAGAGCCTCGCGGAAATCGTCGCCGACTACCGGGATCCCCGGGAGTACGTGAGAAAGCTGAAGATTCGTCGTTGGGCGTACCTCAACAGCATGCAGAGCGACCTCGAGAAGCTCTACGGCCTCGAGAAATATCTGGACTCGTGTTCGCCGGAGAGACGATCGTCCGCGGCGACCCTGCGGGGCTTCGCGCAGGAAGCCACGGAGCCGAAGAGCCGGTCGACGAGCAGGGGTGACGCTAAGGGATCTGGAACAAAAATGAGGCTGTAGAATATTCGTGGAGGGAAAGAAGACACACTCGAAAGTTCCCTAAGATTTGATACTAACACTTTGCTTCTTATCAATTTACGAAGACCCAAATAGATCTACCGCTGGAATCGATTTTGTTAGTATTGTTTTGTGCGAAATATACGCGAAAATGCTTATTGAATATACCTTCTGTCTTGGATGTCGTTCAGGATATGTGATTACAGAGGTCAAGGCGCCAAGGGAACTGAAACAAAATTAAGACATAAATTTCATACTAAAACTTTGCTTGTTACAAATTTACCAAAAACCCAAATAGATCTAACGCTGGAATCGCTTTTGTTAGTATTGTTTAGCGTGAAATATACGCGAAAATGCATATTGAATATTCCTTCTCTCTTGAATGTCGTTCAGAATATGTGATTACAGCGCTCAAGGCGCCAAGGGAACTGAAACAAAATTAAGACAAAAATGTAATACTAAAACTTTACTTGTTACAAATTTACCAAAAGCCCAAATAGATCTACCGCTGGGATCTCTTTTGTTAGTACTGTTTTACGCGAAATATACGCTAAAAGGCTTATCAAATATTCCGTCTCTCTTGAATGTCGTTCAAGACTTCTGATTACGGTGCTCAAGGCGCCGAGGGAACTGGAACAATATTAAGACAAGAATTTCATACTAAAACTTTGCTTGTTACAAATTTACTAAAAGCTCAAATAGATCTACCGCTGTAATCCCTTTTGTTGGTATTGTTTTACGCACGGTGTATGCGAAATGCTTATTGAATATTCTCCCTGTCTCGCCTGGATGCCGTTCAGGACTTACGATTACACCGCTCAAGGCGCTTTGTGAGACAGGTTTCCGCGGGCTGATTTAGAGCTCGCGAGGCGCGATGCGGACGCGTTGCAGACCGTACTGCGAGCGAGGCGCGAAGACACCACGGCTGGTGCGGGTTATTAGCCGAAAAGTTATGAGTTACGAGGGCTCTGGGACTCTGCGGGCGCGATCGATGTTCCCTGCGAGCTCGGTTGCGCTATAAGCGCGGCCGGCGCGCGACGCGGAAATACGAGGACGCATCTCGTCGGCTTCTCTCGGGGACTCGAGGGCTGTACGCGCCAAGTACCGTAAACCGCCCTTGGTTCGCGTTTCACGTGTGCGACCGAGAAGGGCAACTTCGAGCTGTGGTTGCAGACGGCGAGGCCGTCGCGCATTTGTCTTCGCCACAGTGGGGCCGAATGCAGTCTGTGTTTAGGGCCGATTGAATTATTCAGCGCAAGTGCGCGATTCTATTGAAAGGGCCAGAAGGAAATCGACGTGAAGCAACCGGGACGGGACGGCACGAGAGGCAGAACGTTACAGTGGCAAACTGTTACACAGATCCGGACGGGACGCCGGCTGCGATTTGTCTCAATCCTTATCCCGTTTTCCCGTGCGATCAATATTGCAAGAAAATTGGATGCAAGATACCCGGTGAAGGTTGGCGACTCATGGAACCCTCGAACGAGGACCTGACGGAGAATGTATATAACGCGAGCCACGATATTGTTATAAATTATCGAGGAATTCCCAACGAGCTCAGCTTTGAAGGCATCGAGAATGCGGATTTTCTCGGTGGGAGGATTTCGAGTAGTTCGTGAGACGACCCTGCAAAGTACTGGGAATTTCCTCTCGAGCTTACGGGGGAGGAAGCTTTTTTTCCCCCCCAGGAGGTCAAAGGGCACCTTTTGTTCAACGACAAAGACGTTTCTGCCGAACGGCTCGGTGGGGAATATTATTCGAGTCCCTCCCGCGTTCGACAACAGTGCGTGAATGTCGCTCGCATTGTCGAAGGCCACGGACGCCGCTTGCCAGTCGGACGGCAGTCTGTTTGTTTCACGTGCAGAGGGTTGCGGATTCGCACGGGGATGGTTTATCGCCGTGTCTGTCCGTCGGCGGTCGCGTGCGCTCGGCCCAGCCTCGCGCTCAATGGGCGCGCGTGGCACGATCTGCGGACTCCCCGATAACCAGCGGCGCACTCGGATCTCTGGCACAAATCTGCATTCGGTCGCGTCGATGTGTGGACCACGAGTGTAGGCGAGTTCGCAGTGAACGGGGACAATGCTGGTCGGACGGGAGGATCCGCTACGGTTGATTATACGGAAATCTGACGCTAACCGAGCGAGACAGAATCTGAGCTAATTAATTAAATAATTCATTCATTTAACTATTGCAAACGAATTTTTGGAGCTGAGCTACGTAAGCAGAAGTAAAAACGAACAAGTGGACGGAAGAGTCGAAGAATAGGGTAATTATTTCGTCGTTTCGAAATTGCCGGGGGAATCTAGCGGATCGGGAGAAAAGTGAACCACTGATTTAGAAAAATCGCTGGTTTAAAATTCTGAGAATTAAGTACTCAGCTCAAAGTATGAGCTCATTAAGTCATTAATTGAACTATTGCAAACGAATTTTTGGAGCTGAGCTACGTAAGCAGAAGTAAAAACGAACAAGTGGACGGAAGAGTCGAATAATAGGGTAATAATTTCGTCGTTTCGAAATTGCCGGGAGAATTTAGCGGATCGGGAGAAAAATCAACCCCTGATTTAGAAAAATCGCTGGTTTCAAATTCTAAGAGTTAATTACTCAGCTCAAAGTATGAGCTAATTAATTCATTAATTGAACTATTGCAAACGAATTTTTGGAGCTGAGCTACGTAAGCAGAAGTAAAAATGAAAAAGTGGACGGAAGAGTCGAAGAATAGGGTAATAATTACGTCGTTTCGAAATTGCCGGGGGAATTTAGCGGATCGAGAGAAAAATAAATCCCTGATTTAGAGAAATCGCTAGTTTAAAACCCTCGGATAAATTCTCGGGGATTAAATTAAAGCCGCGTTAAGGACCTGCGCGCGATAATTTAAATATCTCGAGAACCCGCCAGACCGGAAGAAATATGAGCCGACAATTTCGTTAAGAGTCAACGAAATCCGGTCGGCGGAGGGTGAAATTAATCGAACCGACCGGGGAGCATAGTTGGCTCAATTAATTAAACCTCACGTGAAGTTCGACGTCGCGAAACTCATCTCGCGAACTCGCGCCAGGCGTATCGCGCAGTTGCGCCGAACTATGTTTGGTTGACTCAATTAACTTCGCATTAAAACCACTAAATATGTCTCGATTCCGTTACGGATACAGCGATGCGACAGCCTGTTTTGTCTGGTCCTGTCTGTAAAAAGCTCCCGTGTCATCAATCATATTCATTTAGCGTCCGACCTACAAAAAGTGTCCCAAATTCCTGTACAGACATCTCCTAAAAAGAATATCGCATCTTTGCCCTTTTACTATCTTTTTCGCCACAGGCTGAAAAAAACCTGACACATCTTTTAGATCCCCGACAGATGACTCGCGATGTCCACGTTCCCGCATCCACCCTATCCAGTCTGTCGCACTGCTTGTGTGCATTATGTATGCACACACATACAGCACATCTGTATTACGTGGATACGTAGAGTGGGAACAGCGTGTACAACCAACAGCGGCCGCGGCGGCAGCAGCAGCAGCAGCAGCAGCAGCAGCAGCAACAGCAGCGGCAGCAGCAACAGCAGCAGTAGCAGCAGTTGTCTGTGCAGCAGACAAGGGCACCCAGATATTGGTACGTTGGGCGCGCGCGGGACGGGGAAGAAACGGTGGCGCGGTTAGTGTAGGAGGCGGAGGATCCGCGGGGTTGCTTCCTGGGATTTTCAGTTCGCGCGCGACCACCGCGTCGTGAACACGCTTTTCCATAGCGTTTTCACGAACACCTCTCGACCACCGACCGATCGAAAACTTGGTCATGTCAGCGAGAAGATACCCAGCGATAATTCGCCCACCATTCTTCACTCTTTAGTGCGGAGAATTATGAATTTACTACCCCCGAAGTTTCTTCAAAAATTAATCTTCCCGCGCCGGGAGACGATAAACTCCGAGGGTTTAATCTAATTTAATTACCTCGCCGAGGCAAAGTTGCGAACCGAATGGACGATCGGCGCTCTCGACGCTCTTCGTAAATCAAGCCCGGGACTTTATCCGCGTTCGCGAAGTTGCGCGCGATTTTGCGCCCCGTCGAGAGTGTCTCAACTATCTCGAAGGTGGAATCTCGATTGCCGGGAGGGAAAATTGCACCGTGCTCGCCGCCGCCGATTTTCCCCCGTGGATTTCTCGCACGTCCTCGTGTTTATCGGCGAACGCCGGCAGAATTCGCCGCTTCCGGATTCTGATCTTCGGTCCCTCGCGCGGCTCTTCGCCTGATTGCTGCTCCCGTCGATGATAAACATCAGCGTCGCACTGGCTCCCGTGTCGTTGATGTAAAAGTGCACCCGGTGGAAGTGGAAGTACCTGCAACATAATAAAACAGTTAATTATCAGATAGTAGCGCGAAACAACAGGCTTAATGCACTCAGCTCGGTGGCGTGAAAAAGCAAGCCCGGTAAATGGAGGGGAAAAAACGTTCCTGATTTAACCGCGAGAATTCCCGTCTCTTCCGAGGGGGAGGCTCGAATTGAATAATGAAAATTGCGTAGAAGCGGCAACGCCGGAAGTCCGGAACGGATGAGAGAGCCGCCACTTCGCAGTCCACCGAAGACACCCGGCAAGGAGTGAGTGAGTGAGTGAGTTTTATTTCGTACTCTGGGACCGAAGTCCCCTAAAAGTATCGAAAATCATATAACAAAAAGATTAGCAAAATAAAAATTAGCAGCTCACGCAATCCATAGGCAAAAATTCGCAAAATAAAAAGTAATAACGCGCATCACACATAAGCAAAAGAAAGCAGATGAATTCGCAAACGAAAATTAGCAAAATAAAAGTAATACCGCACGGAGGATAAATATAGGAATAGCGTGGTTGGTTTTGGGACTGTGAAGAGGCGATTTGAAGTGGGGTGAGAAGAAAAAGAAGTGCACTGATTGGACTATCATCATCACCATCATCATCAGCTTCAGAAAAATCGCTGCCTCTCACAAAATCCTAAAAAAAGCCACCGATTGGGGATCACGAGGGTGAATCAATTCCGGAAATGTGAGGATGATGAAGAGCGGTCGGTTGACAACGGTCGGGGGCTGATGGAGCTGAAGAAGCGGGGCGATACTAGCCACGAAGTGGCACTTTGACCCGGCGGAAACTTGGAAGTAACAGTGAAGAGGCATCGCCGCCGCGACTAGAGCCGGGAGTCACGTTCCGAGGTAAAGAGCCAATCGCGTTAATTGACTTTGTCCACGCTCGCGTGGGTATCTCTGTTTTCCAGCCGGCGGATAGCCGACCCGGGCTGTGCATCGGAGTTTCGAGTTTGCGGTTTGAGCCCAAAGCGTAACGCGCGCGCCGCGTATAGCGACTCGTTGCATGGGAAAGCTTTCAATTTCGGCTTCAATCGTTGAGGAACGATATCCGGGCTCTCGTCGCGGAGTCTCGCGGGTTTCGGTCGCGTGTTTGATGTGCGCTATGTGGAATCTGTAAATACGGTCTATTTGCACAATAAGAGAAATAGATTGCGCGGAGCTCGCGTGGGCCACGAGAGTCTGATATGTATATGACGGGGGTTTCCTTTATCGGAATGAATTCGCGTGTGAACGCGGGGCGCAGTGACAACTTGTCGGGAAATGTCTATATTTCTCCCGTTGTCCGTGTGTCGTGGCGTTTTTACGGATTGAAATCATTGGCAGAGAAAATAGAGCAGTCGAGGGTAAATTTGTGGTGAAACGCAACGTAAATCGGAGATGATTTTCATTATTTTTCGATGAGTCGGTCCCCTTGCGGGGATGCGAAGTATATTTATGTTTATGTCATGCAGATTTACGCGACCTTTCGTATGCTAATAAATTCAAGCCCGCAACACGCATTGCACGCGCCGATTTGCTTTTGTTTTCGAAAATACGAATTTCATCGCGAGCTCTTTCGATGCATAATACGCGTTCGTTATGTATTATGATAATGGTCACCATCATCGCACTCAATAATGTTAACGATCTCGCATACGATTAAACGCCAACGGACGAAAAAGCTCGGTGTCGTTATTCCCTGTCGGATAGAGGTAAAATAACGCTTCGGCCGCGTGACGTCCACGGTGGGCGACGCTAAAGTGAGAGGAAAAATATGCGAAGATTATTCTTCGCGCCGAGCTCTCCGGGTCTCCCTTGCCGATACTCCTTATCACTTCGGTACTCCGACTTACTTTGGTATTCATGGCGGCAATTGAAACATTCTTTATATTCTTTTTTACGACGAAAATGTTGTAGTATTCCTAAAAGATATTGCTATAACAGCCCCCACTTGTCTCTTCAAGACGGTCAAAATAAGATAAGATGAGTATTTTTTATCAAATAAACTAAAAGTTTCGCCACGTTGCAATTTTTTTATGAAATATTTTGCCGCACAAAAATGTTGCCTTGCCTTGGAATTTTTTTCTAAAATATCTTCCCATGCGAAAACTTTCATTGCAAATGACGGCTATGAGCATCCAGATTGTTTGCCGAGGAGTGGCGCGAGGATAGGGCGAAGTAGGTGCGAAGATTACACTTCCGGCTCAGCTTTAGACCTCGTCTCACTCGCTCCCGAAGACGCGGAGTCGATCGGGTGGGCCATAAACGCTGAAAGTATCGTCCGCCGTGGGGTTCGGTTTAGATGGAGGTGAGAGGCGAGATTTTAGTCCGGAGGCGGAAGCCCGAGGAGGAGAAAGAAGAGACGCAGGCCTCGAAGTAGCTTCGGGGGATCGCTTGACATTTATTCACCCCTCGCGCGCGGCTGCCAATACTCGGCGAACGCGTTTTCCGGTACGCGTGAACCGGTCGGTTAACTGAAAAATTCAGAAAAACAATTTCCAAACCGTTTTCCACCGCGCAGCTCTCTTTTTCCCATCGGCGCGACATTATTTTATGCAAAATATAGGGAAGCGAACGGGGAAACGTTCCACTTTGGAGAAAAACTGATAATCCAGAATAGCGACTCAAGATTGTCTCAATATTTTTCCACTCTAAAGACGAAAGAAAAAAAACTGGTAATCCGGTATAGCGACTCGACATTGTCGCAATATTTTTCCGCTTGAGAGACAAAAACTGGTAATTCGCAGTAGTGACTCGAGATTGCTTCGACCTTTCACGTCTGTCCCTATTCAACCTTTCGCGTCTATCCCGGTTATTCGCAATATTACCATGTAGTTCCATCAGGGTTGCACTCAAATTTCACGCAGCATTCGGAATACTAATCCGTCCATTGAAAATTACCGGCGCATTTAATCTCAAACTTTGGAGCTTAGGGATCATTCGGTGAGCCCGGATTTTCTCATCTGCATACCGTATAAACGTATCAAAACCCCATTAAGGGCTTACATCCATTTCGCGGCCAAAAAAGGGTGTCTCCGTAATTTTTTTTGTTGAGAACAAGGTTGCAGGTTTTCAACTTTTTTCACAGAAAAGAGTATGGTTTGAAGTAGGTTTACAATTTTTTTATTATTAAATATTCGTAAATGGAAAAGACACAATATATTTCTCAGACCACTGTTTAAAAAAGGTCCTCCGCGGTGACCACTGCTGCTCGGGAACTAATAATGCGAATTTAAAAAACCAAATAGATTTAGGTTTCCAATCGTATTATCTGGTTTTTAATTGAAGGATTCAATAAAATAATGATTTAAAAAGAACGGTCACAAACACTACATTTTCCTTCATATAAAAAAAGTATACTAAGGACTGTCTTTTGGTATATAAAAAATGTATGCAAAATGTGAAGTAGATCGGCCTTATCGTATTTGAGATATAATAACCACCGATTCTCAAAAAATCATTCCGAGAAATTTATCGTATCTCTTACATTACGAATATTTTTTAATAAAAAAACGTGTAAAACATACTTCAAGTCATACTCTTTAAGTACTGTAAAAAGAAGTTGAAAACCTGCAACCATTTTCCCAACAAAAAAAATCACGAAAGCACCCTTTTGTTGCCGCGAACTAGATGTAAGCCCTTAACGTATCAAAACTCCATTAACATAATGACCCTCGGAAGCCTCGCCGAGCATCTGTTCTTCGCCCCCATTCGCTCGTCCCACTTGTTTGTCCCGTTTGTTGTAGACGCTAAGTCGCGCGAGTCCCCGAAGACGCGTCGAGAGGAGGCAGCGATAAAAATTTCCCGGAGAAAAAGATCGAGTTCTCCGAAGGTGGAGCGCGAAAGCGCTTTAAAAGCGTCGTGACTGGAACAAGAGAAAAGGAATAGGCGAGCGCGAGAGAGCTCGAACGGGCGCGCGGAGTAACGATCAGAAGTGGTCCCCGGTGGACCCGGGGAAGCGCCGGAGGAGGAAGTGAACGAGTGGAGGAGAAAGAGAGCGCCGACGTCGCCGTCGTCGCCGATGAATGAATAAGTGGACCGTTATTGTCTGCCCCTCTCCCTCGGCCGGAAGTTCGCGCTCCATGGAAGAGGAACCGTCTGCGCTATCGCTGTCGGACTCACTCGCGCCGTCACAGCGCTCAGTACGTTGTCACCGTAGCGTCTCGATACACGTTACGATATTCCGTGTGAACGCGCGAGTCTCGCGAATTAAGTATTGACGCGAGGACGCGCGGAGGCTGCGAGGCTTCCGTGTCCCGAGGATTACCGGGACCCAGGTGCGACAGTGTCGGGTTTTATCAGTCTATTCGCGTCACCCGCGCGCGCTTATTGGAGAAAACGAAAGACTCGCGGACCGAGGATGGAATCCGTGTGTCTTAGCGCGCGGCGAACGAGATATTGCGCTCGATTTTTCCGTCACGAAACACTCGGAGCCGGATGACTCGACGTCGGAGCGAGCAACGATTCTCGTTTGGGTCGCGAAATATATTGGATCGCGATATTTCTCTTTACACACTTATATTTTTAATCGGTGTTCTGAAAAAATTGTTGACTCGCAAACTGTTATAAATTTCCAGTGGATAATCCGGCAGTAATCAAACGAATCCGCAACGCAGAAGTTCGCGAGCGGCGGCTTCCTCATTATTTTCCACCTCCCGCGGAGCTTCCGGCATAAAGGAAGCCAAAATCGATCAACACACTTCCCCGCCGCGGCGGCGGCGGCTTTGTGAGAGCCAGAAACTAATGAGCAAGCGATGTGCGAGATTTCCAGTTTCAGGGCCTGTTTGCCGCGCGGCTAAAAGGATAAATAAAAAAATTCGGTACGTCCGATGCGCGGAGCGAAGAAAAACGCGATCAAAGAAATATAGTACAAGCGGATTCCGGCGGATTAAGGATGGATAACGCGGAGTGGTTGAACCGAACGGAAGCGAAGAAAGTATAATATTTGCGATAACCCGACCAAGTATTTATCCCTCAATCGTCAACGTTTACTCCGAAGCCGCTCCGTTATTTTTCACCGTTTCAACGCAAACATTTACGTAGTCTCGATTTGTTTCTCATTCCCATCTGTTTATCGCTAGTTCGTTTTTAATCCGCGGATTGTTCGAGCACTTTCGTGTCCTGGAGAAAATAAAAATAAATCTATCTATTTATCTATCCTCAATTGTCGAGCCTCCTCACGCATCAACCCCGAATACAACGCAAAGCCGACCCCCGATTCGCTCGCAACTCGCTATTAATCCCCCCGACGATCAACATTTACTCCCGACCTGCCCCGCTATTTTTAATCGCCTCAAGACAAATGTTTACCCCCCCAACTCTCTTTCCAATCCGCGCGCAGTCTCTCTCTCTGCACCCTCGAGCTTTCCCTCTTGACCGCAGACGCATCAATCCCCTCTGTTTTATTCTCTCCGTTTGTTCGTTCGTTCGTGTTTTTTTTTTCTGTCGTTATTTTCCAGCGTGCGAGTGCAATGATTATTTCTCTTCGTTCCCGTCCGTCGTCGCAGGCGCTTCGAGCCGGCAACGTGGGCGCTCCTTCCTCGTGTCAATAATTCTTGCTTCGCCCATCCCTCCGGAATTTCGATATATCACGGTATGAGAGGGTGGCGAGCGAGCCTCCTGCGAACTGGCCAAGTCGCGAGGGCCAACGTCATCAGCCTCCGATCGATGCCTCCGCGCCGTGCGGCGCGAAAATTCACCTGGAATGTTCGATTTGACTCCTCGAAGCGGTGCTGGTCAGATATTAGGGTGTTCCGGGGCGTCGAGGGTGCGTCCGGACGTCCAGCGTCGAACCTTTGGCCGAATGTTGCTGTACCACCTGACGGCCACCTGACCCGTGCTCGCCGCTTTGGCGTCCAAGTCCCTCGATTAGCTTCGTCTTGTCGGGGCGCCGAGGGAGATTTCGCTGTGGGGAAAGCAATCAGGATCGAGCCCGGGAGAGTTTGCTCACTTGTTACCATCCCAAAGGGCCTCACTTCGAGCCCTCCCGTTTCCTCTATTACCACGGCGCACGCGGGGCTGTATCGTAGCGGGAAATCTTAATCATCGAACTTCCGAGCTCGTCGGATCCGTCGGGACTGCGGCGGAGGCGTCGAGGGCGGGACGGAAACACTGTGGACAAAAATAAAATGCTGTTTCTTTTTGTTGCTTTGGCTCGGGAATCAATAAGACGCGATTGATCATCGATAACACGATAATAGCCTCCTTCGTTACCTCTTTTCACCGCGCTCGCTTATCCCGCTCGGAGCATCATTCAGGCGGAGAGCCCCGGCTTTTCAGGCGATACCGCTCATCATCGGACTTCTCAAAGTATCGGGTCGGCCCGAGGAGGACGGAGGAACTTTTCGACCGATGAAAGAGAAGCCAGTGTGCCCGGGGAGATCACGGCGACCAAGGGATTTTCTTCACAGTTTTGCTTGAAATTTGTCCTGAAAAAAATAAAAAATAAAAATAAAAGCAAAAATGAATGGGAAGCTCCAATCATTTTGTCCCGGCAGTCGGGAAAAAAATCATCAGCGTAAGAAATTCTCGGAGCAATTTTTTTTATCTCCTTGAGAGATGCCAAAGAAAAATATCTCCACGCTCGATATCTTGAGTACGAAGATGCGAGAAGGCAAAAAAGAGAACTGACGAGCTTTTGAAAAATTCAAGGGAAGAAAAATGCACTTCCGGGTTAGGCGATGGTGGGAGCGAGAAAAAGAAATGAGAAGAATTTGTGCAACCAAACGGTAGTTGCCATCCGGTGTAATGAGAGGAGCACTTGAGCGTCGAGACCTTGGCGGAGGGCTTTGTCAAAAATGCGTCCTGTAATTACGGTATCGTCCGAGTGCCCGGGGGTATCGTAACGCTAGAATATAATTACCGAGGAAGGCGAATGTATAGAAAAAGAGTACAGAGGGGGGGAAAAGCGCTCTTTTGTTGTGTATGCCCCAGAAATTGGAGTCAAAGGATAATAGCAGTTGGCTGTATTCGCGAAGCTCTGTAGGTGTAGCGTCTAAAGCTTCAAAGGCCGCAGCCAGACGGCGAGATAATAGTTATTTATTATTGTACCAGCGCGCGCGGGGGGGAAAAAAAGAACGACGATGCAAATGGTCCTCGGGGCATCTCGAACGGGTTCAAGTGCGACCGGGGGGAAAAAAGTTCTACTTCCGTAATCAAACTGGCGAAGAAGATTAACTGCGCGGACTCTCCGGTCGCCGAGCCAACCCGCGCGGAAGCGCGAGGAATACGGCTCGAGTGCGGTGAGAAAAATAACTCGAGCGTAAAATGAGATCCTGATGTTTAAGCTTAATAACTTAATAAAAAAAAATCATTGGTGCACCGCCTCGTGTGACAATGAGTAATATTTTCATCACTAGGTTAATCACACGCGCTGGCGCGCGTGCCTGAAAAGCTTTTCGCCAAAATCGACCTCAGAAATATTTTTTTCAAAATATCGCCTTGTAACCTATACCCTTACAGTCAAGTCGTATATTCTACCCCTAAAAACACTGGTTACTAACCTTTTTTAGTCGATTTTGAAAAAAATATTTTTTGACGATTTTTTTTCTGTCAGAAATCGTAGATCTGGCTCCGGACCGAAAATCGCTAAAATCGACTCCAATTTTTTTCTTTTCAAAATATCGACTTTTAACCTATACCATCATTCTGAAGTCGCATATTCTACCCCCGAAAACACTGGTTATTAAACTTTTTTAATTGATTTTGAAAAAAATATTTGTTGGCGATTTTTTTCTGTCAGAAATCGTAGATCCGGCTCCGGACCGAAAATCGCCAAAATCGTCAAAATGTCGGAAATTTTTATTTCAAAGTATCCCCTATAATAGGTTAATTAATTTTGCGCTGGTACACTCTTATAAAGCTTTAAAAGGTTACGGTTGCTGCCCCGCCTGTCCTCTTATCAAATTTTTCAAATTTGACACCAAACTGATGTTGTTTATCGCGGACTTTCCTGACAACCAATCACAGCTTTAATAGTTTGCTAACAATGCTTTCTGTTACTCATGAACTTTTTGAAACAGGGATTTGGGAAATAAAAATTTATTGAACAACGAGACTTCGTGTCAAAATGTTATCCAGCGGACCTCGATAATTTTTGTAAAATAAATTTATGACTGAAAATAGTTTTCCGTCATTTTTTTGTAGTTTTTTGTTATCACCGTTTTTTACGCCTCACTAGTCCCTAGTTTTTGATGAAAAATAATAAAAAAGAATCCAAGCAGGTAGTAAAAAATCTAGCACAGAGTCCTAAAACTCTACCTACAAACGGGTGCATGCATAAACGGCGAAACCTAGTGCCAAGTGTTGCGCACGAGGAGAAATTGTTATTTAGTATTATCCGACGTGGCTTACAGTAACAGCTGTTCCTAGACTCTCATAATCAAACTGCTACAAGCTCCGCACGGCTGCCAGTTAGGCTACTGCGTTCTACCTGAAACGCGCAGCAGGCAAAGTCGATGAGAAAAGTTTTGAGAGGAAAACCGTAGTGAAAAAAAAAGAAAAAACGCACGTAGGAAAAACGAACCAGCTTAAGACGCCTCGCAGCGTTTTCCTGCGAGAAGCAATCGCACTGTAGCGGATATTAAGAAATAGAAAAAAGCGTCTGACTGCAGACCGCTCGTTCCACTGCGAGAACTCGTTGGTTCTCCGCAGTATCGAGCTACTCCGTGGCAACGAGCAAAATTCATTCGCCATAATTTGCGGGATTAAAGTGCTCGTATATATATCGCAGAGTGTCGAGGAAAACGCGCTGCAAATACGCGACGAGTGGCCGCGAATAACGGGGAAGCCACAATCGACAGACGGTTACAGAAAAATATGCCTCGGCGCGGACGTAATAGTCGCGCGAAGGAGTCTCGGGCGCCTCTCGCTCCGTCGGCGCGGTTAAAGAAGTCTCGCGCGGAGTTAAATTGGATGCAGTCGAAAGAATCCAATGCACAGGTGATAAAAGCGCGGGGCTTGTTAGTTAGTTGGAACGCGAGGCGAGGCTAATGAAAGTCGATTCGCTCGTCGGTATCATCGCCGTAAACGCAAAATTGGCGGCTATTCAATTTGACGTAACAGTCGTTTGCCGTGACTCGGATGGACTTTCGTCGAGTCTCGGTGCCAAGTACGATGGGAAACAAATATATATTTTTTCAAAGCCGCTTTTAAGATGGATTAAAATGCGACTTGGCAACGATACAAGTCAAAGGTCGATATTTTGAAAACAACATTTTTGTGAGGCAGGTTTGTAAATCCCAAATTCTTTCAGAAATAAAGTTGACAATACAATTGGTTTTGTAATAATTAATTAACTATAATAACATGCAATAATTATAGTATAATGTGTACATTTTTAATGGCTGCAAAGAATGTCCATTCTCATTAGAATTTCACTGTGATTGTCCTGAAAGAAGGAGAAATGCAGTCGATGCATCACGAAAGTAATAGAGAACTCTGTTCTTCCATTTTGTATTCGCAATTACTCCGAATTGTTTATTGAAAATGAGGCATTTATGGGGATGTTCGAAAGTTCATACATCATTTTGTAATCGCCGCAGGTTATTATTATTAAATCACAGCTACAAAACAAATTGTATTTCTTCAAGCAATGTAAAAAATCAAATGTATTTTTGAGAGCAATGTAAAAAATAAAATGTATTTCTGAAAGCAATGTAAAAATAAAATGTATTTCCAAAAGCAATGAAAAAAATAAAATGTATTTCTGAAGACAATGTAAAAAATAAAATATATTTCTTAAGGCAATGAGGATTTACAACTCTGTTGTGAGGTAGCAGTATTGCAGCCCTACGGATCCTCTACGCGCGATGCAATGGGGGAAGGGATTCTCGAAATAGCTTCGCAATAGGCAGACAGCGGAGGTTTCACAATTAAAATAGAGCCGAGACTTGCGGGGGCGGGAAAATGTGCATCTACTCCAGCGAAATGGATAGGGGTAAGGGGATATCTACACGAGTGGGCCGGCGGGTGCTCCACGCGACAAATAATGACAACGCGACTCCTATGACGACAGCGAGTGCACACTTGACCTCGGTGCTCTGATATCCTACACGCCCCAGAGAGAATATCGTGCCGTTAAAATGGAGCCTAACGACACGGTGACGGCACGGTGGCGACACGGCACAGCCCGGCGTGCCGGTACTGTGGTGTTATGTGCGACCGAATGTGACGCGTTTGTGTCGACACAGCGTCGCTAGACTCGTCGTAGCGACACAGTCACGGCACCGTTGCAGCACTCCGTGGAGTACGTTGCCTACGCTGTGTCGCCACGATGGAGGCATCATGGCGACACGCCGTGCCTGAAAAAAAAAAAAGTTTGTCATGGGCAGGATTCGAACCCGGGACCTTCCGATTATTGGTCTGCGACTTAGCCAACTCGGCTATTCTAACCTTTTATGTTAAGTATTTTGATTGTCTATTTGAAGTTTGGTTTTGACGGTGTAGGCACGGTATGCCGCCACGGAACCTACACCGTGGCAGCACACCGTGCCTACACCGTGGTGACATGGTGCCTACACCATGGCAACACACCGTACCTATAACGTCAAAACCAAACTTCAAATAGACAATCAAAATACATAACATAAAAGGTTAGAATAGCCGAGTTGGCTAAGTCGCAGACCAACAATCGGAAGGTCCCGGGTTCGAATCCTGACCATGACAAACTTTTTTTTTTCAGGCACGGCGTGTCGCCATGATGCCTCCATCGTGGCGACACAGCGTAGGCAACGTACTCCACGGAGTGCTGCAATGCTGCCTTGACTGTGTCGCTACGACGTGTCTAGCCACGCGTGTCGACACAAACGCGTCACATTCGGTCGCACATAACTGCACGGTACCGACACGCCGTACCGACACGTGTCGCTACCGTGCCGTCACCGTGTCGTTATTTTTCTCTCTGGGGCGTCGCATCCGCTTGCAATTGTTTTGCTCTGCGTACGTCGCGCGCTCGCGTCGTCTACGTCTCTGTCGACCGGGGAGATTTGATGGGCTATGCAGCACAGCCTCTGAGAAAAATATCTGCGCCTCGACCGAGAAAATGAAAGAGCTCCTCGACTTAGCGTCTAGACGTGGGGGCGACAAAAGCCTCTTGTGATCCGATAAAAATTACACACGCTGATGGGATTACAGATGATAAGAGTAATATTTACTCTTGGAAAAATCCTCCATCGTGAATTCTTCGACTGTATAGAATTTGATAAACAGGCAAATAAATCCATAAAACTGTTATAATTTAAGCCATGTTTGCAAAAATGGATATTCAATATTTGGGATTATTATTTTCATCTGGAATGTTTTTTTCTGGAGCTTATTAGAATTACCAGAAAGAAAATATTCTAAGAAATAGAGCAACATTTTTGTATCTCGAACGCATTCTCGCGTGATACTTGACGACCTGCGACTACATAACTGTGCCAAGTGGCGGTTTTTATTGTTGCTGTATTTCTCGAGAAGCGTCGAGGATAAAAGCGTATAAAAAGGCGCTGCACGCGCGGTAAGAATAGCGAGTCTTTGGGTTATAAGTCACACGGCCTTTTGTTGAGCTTCCTTTTTTTATTTTCACGCCCTTTTAATTTACGTTTTTTCGGCTTCGCGGTGCCTATATTTTCTTCCCGTCTATTATTCGCGTTCGCTCCAATCTGCAGCGCGATATTTTCGAACCGCGCCATCGTCGAGAGACAGACGAGTGTATTTGACGTTTTTCGACGCTTCGGCCGTGCAACCCGCACACTGACGACGCGTTTCTTCGGGGAGGCGAATATCGCGGAGGACGAGTCGAGTTTGAGTGCTGGGGAGTGAGGAAAAGAGCCGGAAGAGCCGAGAGAAGCGGGAGAAGTGTCGAGAAAAGGAACAAAGACTTTTCCACAACTATATTCGAGTCGATGATATTCCACGCGCGAGATTTTCCTCCCTTTCTCTTTCTGTCTCTCTGTGTATGTAATTTTAGATCAAAGTCGTCGCCACAGACGGAGAGAGATGGGAGTGGAGGGAAGATAAGCCAAGAGTTATAGAAAATAGAGAAAGCTGCCCGGTGTGCGCGACGCAGGACGAGAGATACAAACATTCGGGGAATTATTTCGTGGAAAAATGTTACCGGTTCTTTTAGTCAATATGTGTCAGGGTCTTTCACTATATTTTCTTCTTTTTTTGCAACTGCGTAACGAAAGCTTTTCCCTCGGCCGACGCGCTTACTTTAGTCGTAATTATTGCAGGTACGGCGAGACTAATGAAATTACCGACAACGTTTGCTCGACGTCTGTTTTGCGAAAATTATGGTATTACCCGCGAAGACGCTGCGAAAACCCTCTAACGTAATTGCGGACAAATGTGCGACGCGAGATCGGCGCGATGAGCCCGAAGCTACGGCGTTTCCACAGTGGAATTTCGCGCGAGTTTATACGCCGGATCAAGAACGAGAAAGTGACGATATTTGAACAGCGAGACCGCACGAAAACGGGGGAAAATACGGGGCTGCTGGCCGTGGGTATTCAAATATTTACACCCCGCTTCATCTTCGCGGTCCGCAAGTTTGCGCGCGCGGAGGCATAAAATTTCCCGGCGAGTCCCGAGAAATAGAAAAATCCCCGGAAAGAGAATACCGCACGGCGATGCGGAATGCGGAGCACGCGCGCCGCACGTGGACGCGGCGCGTGCGGAGTCCTAAAAGCGAAAGATATGAATCTGCGATGTGAGGCTTTGCACTCACTTCGCGCGCGCTTTCGACCGTCCGCATTTCCGCGCGAAATTATCGCGCGCGAGCCGGGCGGCAAATTCACGCACACGGGAATTGGCTAATCTCCTCGTTGCACCTGCGACGGCCCGAGATCTACGATAATCGCGAGTTTAAAATCCAAAATTCGCGTTGAACAGAAATATTTCGGGATCTTCAAGCGATGAAGTTTGAAAAATTATATCCGAAAGGGTGAAATAAACTTTGTGCCCCAATTTACTTGTCACTGCGTCTTTGTTGTTTCAATCCTTTCTTTCCCTGACAAAAACTGAGTAATAAGCTTAAACCCCGCGAGACGTTAAAATTCATTTTAACCGCCAGAGTCGCGAGGACGAAAATCCGCGTCTTGCGGAAAATCAGCGCGCGGCGGGCGCCGAAGTTTAACTAAATTCATAACTACTCGTTTAACCATCTTCAGTCCGCGTTCCTCAAAAGCCGGCCGAAAGTTCGTTAAAGTCGCGCGCGAACTTTTGGAGTTTATGGAAACAAGTTTTGAATTTTAGTGGCTCGTTTTGCGCGCGGAAAAGCTCGGCTGGGAAAATTCTTAGCACGCGAAATTTCGGGCTGCGAATAATCGCGAAACCGACTCGGAGCTCACGCGCTGCGCGTTAAGGTGGTCCTATCGGTGCAGTCCCGTCAAATGTGAGTTTCGGGGAAAATTTCGAACATTTCTCGATAAGAGAATAATCTGAAAAAAACGAAGCATGTAGAAGGTGCCGAATATATTGATTTTGCATAATTATAATTCCATAATGTTATTACAAATTAATGAAAAAATGAATTGTTCAACAATTTACTCGGCAACCCAACTGTTTTTTCTGATGAATATCATTCATTCATTTTTCAGAATATGTATGAATTTTGACAGTATTTTGTCTAATCTTTTAAAGTTGCGTTTTTTTAAACCAAAATGAGGGGCGAAAACCGTAATTTAAACAAATTAGACAAAATCCTGAAGAAATTCATACGTATACAGAAAAATGAATGAATAATTTTCATCGGAAAAAAACGTTAGGTTGCCGGGTAAATTGTTGAATAATACATTTTTTCATTAATTTCTTAATAACATTTTGGAATTATTATTATGCAGAATCAATCTTTTCAGTACCTTCTACATGTTTGACTTTTTTCAGAATATTCTCTCATCGAGAAGTGTTCAAAATTTTCCCCGAAACTCACAATTGACGGGAGTGTACCGATAGGACTACCTCGAGTCCTCCTGGCTGAGCTACGGGGTGGCAAATTCCCGAGAATCCCGAACGTACGAGGAAGTCGTCGGGCGCGGAAATTCACGGCGCAAGGACGTACGGATCGAGTGTGTGGAAATCGGCGAAAACCGCGCGCGCTGAAGAAAGGACCTTTGCCGGATGGAGAGCGGATAGAGCTCGGGGACAGCGGCGACGAGCGAGAACGAGGGACGCGGAGCTTTCGAGGTTGCAAGCCGGCGCTCAATCTCACTTTCAAATGAGAGGAGAACCGGGAAGAGCCGCGCGGCGCGGCTGAGTCGCTGCCAGGGATCTCTATAGGCGGCGAGGACGTCGCGCACGAAGTGAGCGCGCGCGACCCGCACGGCAAGAGAATCGCAATTATTTCCCATGAAGGCCAAGTTCTCCCCGCCGACCCCAACTACACCCGAGTTACAGCCACCTCTTCACGTCCCCGCTATATATTCGGTGCTTCACATAATGTAACACACGCTACTCGCGAAGATATTAAAATTGATGCCCCGGGCGGTAAATTATGTGAAAAAAGGAGGTAGGAAAAAAAAATCCCGGCCGAGAGGACTCGTTTCGTATTCGACCGCACGAATTCGCGGGGAAAATATTCTTGCGTATATCTTGTCGGGATTATTTTAGCAGTCTCGAGTTCCTGTTTCGCGTGTGAGAAAAACTGTGTCGCCCGCCATGAGAGCGTCGAAATATGGACCTTTGGAATTATTTTGGAGCACAGAATTTGACGCTTTTCTTAAAGTCTTAAAATGTATGAAGAAAATATAATTGAAAAACTTGAGTCATATTCAACGGAACTAATTGAAAAAAAAAACCCTCCAAAAACGACCCCGACTTATTCTTTCCCAATTAACATTTTTCTCCCGCTCATCGCCCGCGTCGAAAGCTCAGCAAAAAGCGTTTAGAAAAAAGAAAAAAACATCTTAAAGCCCAAATTTTCTCAATGTTTATTTATTTCGTTACTCCCCAGGACAACCGGAATTTGGGAACAAAAAAACGTCCCTGACTTATTCTTCTCCAAATAACATTTTTTTCCCGCTCGCCGCCCGCGTCAAAAGCCCAGCAATCGCCTTCCACGCGGCAATAAAAAAAGGAAAACCGTTTTAAAGCCGAAATTTACTCAACGTTTATTTATTTCGTTACTCCCCAGGACAACTGAAACTTCCTCCCGCCGCTTTGTGCCCGACAAATGCGCTACAGCGGTACCGCGGGCCGCGCGGGTCCTATAACTTTCGCCGTGATATACTATTGTTACCGCAGAAACTACAAAAGCTGCAACGTGGGACGAGGTTGTTGCGTAACCCACGAGAGAGGGATGGGAAACAGAGCGATTTTGGTTCCGCGCGCGGAAGGCGGCGGCCGCGAGAGTAAGTCGTGAGCGAGAGAGAAAGGGAGACAGCGGCCGCGTTCCGGCGGAGCGTGTACGTCCGTTGTTTAATTAATACCCGAAGAAGCTCTCCCCGAACGCTCCGCCACGGTCACCGGTGGAACAATATGTGTGTCGTGGGGAATACAGTCGCGTCTGCACGGTGGCTTTGCCGGGCGGACGCGGAGAACTCGCGGGGGACCCGGGAGGAACTGAGTCATCGTCGCTGAGCTCGGTACGTAAATTCTCGGGTCACAGAGAGAGATAGAGAGAGATAGACCAGAGTAGAGTCGAGTAGCGAGCGCGAAACACACCGGGGACGGCGAGCATTGAATAACGAAAACGTTGCGCGAAGCGGATAAATTGATGTTCGTCGAACGCACCGGACCGAAAGCCAGGATCGCGATACGAGCGTCCGTCCCCGCAGCGCCGACAAAGTTCAACTTCGGGGGCTTGCTCTCCCTTTCAGCGTGCCGATTCCAGCTGCGCTCGTCGCATTATCCTACTCCACCGGCTTTGGCCCGCGCGCAACACGTTTGGCCCGCTCGAGTCGAGTATCCCCGGTCCTCCGGCGCTGATTACGGCTTTTCCGGATGGCGCGCGTGCTTTTCCCCCGCTTTCCATTGTGCGTCAATACGTTCGTTCGGCCTTCCGCTCGGCGAGACCTGTAACGGAATTTTCATTGTATCAGTCGGGTACTCACATTTCGCTGCGAATGGGGGGGAGGGGGCTGAGGACGAAAACAAAAGTTCGCGATAATGGCGCGACGTCGTTCGGTGAATGGGAGATCGATTTTTTTTTGTCCGCAAATAGAGTCGGGATTTCATGGACAGCGAAAGAAAATTTTTGGTCTGCTTTTGACGTTGACAGTAGCGTCATCGCGATTTGCGTATCTCCGCAAACCCGGAGTATCGATCGACGGTCAGACCCGCCGGTGGTTGAGACAACGTCCACTTATCAGTTCCTCGATCAACATAAATTTGCGAGTCTAATTGCACGCCAAGTTCCGCGCGTGTGGGTAACACTCTGAAAATTCCATCAAAGTTCATGGTAATTAATTAACTGCGACGGTAATAATGCCCCGGGATTCCAGACGTGCGTGAAGTTTCGCTGAATGATATCGAGCATTCGCAGAAGTACTGTAATCGCGAGCGGCTAAATTATTAGCCGTTTCGAGGGGCTTTGAGCGGTGGCCCCCTTTGATTGTTCGCCAATTACCTGTAGCTAAGCCCAAGCTCCGTGCTTACTGCCAATCGGGTCGCACGTCTGCGTATAACGTTTCGCCGCGACTCTCGCCGCAAAGTCGTTGAAACCCGCGCTTCGCAGTCGCCGCGCTTCGACATTGTCGGAGAGACTGCAGCCGGATTTCGGAGACAGGCTTTTGTTACAGCTCAAGACTGGAGCGCGGTTTAACGAGCACGGAAATTGACCCGGTGTCGATAATCGGTTCCGTCGTCGTGACGGCGGATCCGGCCTCGGTTTCCATCGGTCGGCTTGCTCGATACGCAACGGCGACGAGACACACTGCGTTTCCGAGGTTTCGCTGCGAACCAATGCGATAAACCCATTGAAGTTGGCTGGGGGAAAACGGAGGAAGAAAATAAAAATACTCGGAGTGGCTGCGTGTTAAATTGAAGAGCTTTACACCAGTCGAGTAAATCGTTAGATGACTTTTTTGTGGTATTAGCAAAGATTTATGAATTGATCGATCGCGATGAAAGAGGATTTTTGTTGCGGGATTCGCAGCGATAAATTTACGAAAAAATTGATCGACTGACCGTGAAGGCGATTTTCAGTGATTACTATTTTTTGGTTTTTGTTTCGTTATGTGGCACTCATTTTATTAGCGACGAGTTAGTGGTTCATATTTTTTCCCTCTTCAATGCTTACTCGACTGTTTTTTTGTTGTTGTTGTTTTGTTTGGTGAATAAAAATGTGTGAAAAGGTGTAGAAAAATGTAGAACTGATTGCGCCGGTGCGACGAGCTTCGAATAGATCCTTTGCGCATCTTTACGAAGCCGTCAAGCCGGGAGAGCCACTAACTATTATTATAGCGCGTTCAGTGTATTCCAGTAGTTTGCGGCTGCGATCGGATGGCTCGCGCGGTGCGCGGTTTCCTCATACCATGCACCCCTCTCGCGTCCCACCGAACCACCCGCCCGGAGCCGCCCCCGCTATCTCTGCTCGATATCTTGGTACACCGTGGCATTCTAATCACGGATATCCGATATTTGTAACAGAAATAGCAAACCCGAACGGAAATGTACACGACGACAGTGGGACTCAACCGTAGCCGCTTCAAGAGCCGCCGGGCTGACTATCGTCGATTATTACTACTTGAAAGTCATCTTCGCCGTCAAATTAATCCGCAATTTTATCTGAAATTTTCGCCAGCCCGAAAGCTTTGGGCCTTCGACCTGAAACTTTAAATCCAACTATTTGACGCGTAAAAAAGATATACAAAAAGATCGAAAATATTCATGTCTTAAAAAAAAATTGGTGAAAACTATTGCGTTTAGAAAAAAACTGATAACGAATTTGTTGCGTACGGTAAAAAATACGTCGAAACAAAGTGTAAAAAAATGTAAAAAATTGCGTTTTTTGCGAAAAAAAATTGTCGATTTCGGAAAGTTTGAAGACCCTATCTGATGGGAAATTTCCCGCTAATTCCGAAAGGCATCGTTTCTCCGAAAAACATAAAATTCGATGAGAAAAATGCAAAAATCGAGGTTACGTTTTTTTTTTGGATCGACCAAACCTGGGTTTCCTTTTTGCGTTCGAGAGAAAAGTCTATAGATTACCGAACGCCCTTCGGGAAGGGTGTTCGGTTGGTTAGCAGCGAGTCGCAGGCAATCCGACAGCGAATCAAACAACGAGTAACCCAACAACAATACTTCTATCGAAAACGCGAGATATTTCGATGTAAATACGCGCCCGTTCAACCGCGAAAATGCCCCGCTCGCCCGGAATAGATAATTGACTGCCGCTGTCATATTCCATCATGCATACCGTTCGCCGCGTCCACTCGACTAGTTTGCAGTTCCGCTGCGAGCGCCGAGTCGCTCGACGGTTGTCTCATCGCTTCTGTTTACACGACGTTCACTCGTACCATTGCCAAACGTCCCCGAGTGGAGTTCTCGTCCTCGCGTTTCATACACCCCGCGCGAGGCTACACCCACTCTCGTTTAAGTCTTGTTGATCCAGTGCTCTTTCCGGGGCGTCGTTACGCGCTCTGCAGTGAAACATATTCCAGTTGTTTAGACACAGTTTAACGCAGCAAACACGGCGCACCCTACTTGCTATTCCCCCCGACTAGGCGGCCTCTCGTCGCTGTATATCAGCATTTTCCGCTCTCGCGTGTCGAGCCAAATCTTCTCGTCGTATTACCGCGTTGAGGCAACTTTACAAGTGAAATATTTACCGCGGCCAACTCGAGTTTCTAATCATATTCGCGCGAACGTTGAGTGAAATTTTCACAAGGATACATTGCAACAAGATGATAATCTGCAATCCTCGATCCTTAATCCCCGGTCTTTCCCGCGAGCCAAACGCGCGAAACCCGGCATCTGGAATTCGCCCGCAACCACCGAGAGTGCATTAAGACGAATTCGCCGGTATCCCTCAAAATCCCTATTGCTCTCGAGTTGAATACCGCGGACGAGACGAGAGCAGGTTGCCCTTATTACAGCGAAAACGCTTCCCAGTGATACGACGGCCCGTCGTATCCTCGGTTATCCCGAGCTGCCGCTACGCGTCCGCGTGTACCGGGGATAATAATACTCGGTGATAATCCCGCGTAAATGCACACTGAGAGCGCATAAGCTTCTGGCGCGCGCGGCCGTATTAGTGAAATCTTTATTACCCGGAGCGTCGAGTGCGCGGGGGATGGAAACGTACGGTGATGGTTTCCTTCGAACGGGAACGGAGGTCGCGCCTCCCGGTAATTCCGCGTGGGGCTGGAGATCCCGGGGCGTTCTGGGCTCTCCGTCTGCCCGGAGCTTTATCTGTACCACCGCGAAGCCCGGCGTATTCAAGTAGTTTGCCAGTACTTTGCCGACGGCAAGCTCGTATTTCCTCCTCGTTCCCCCGTTTCGCCGGCACAACTCGTAGTTATCGCTTTATGATACCGAAAGTAGCGAAGTTCGGCCCCTTTCGGCTCGAGCCCCCGTGTTGCACGTCTATCTGTACCTATATGTTCGCTCTCTCTCTCTCTCTCTCTCCCGCGGCCCGGCTGTGTTTCCGGATATTTGCCCGCGCCAAACTCTCCCAGCCTTCTCGACTTCCAATCGCCCCGACGTCACTCGCACGTAACTCGCATCGGCGCCGCGCCGAGACCCGCGAAACGATGAAACATCGGTTGAACAATAGAAAAAAATTGAAAGGTCGAAAAGCGATTGCAGTGGGAATAAAATAGAATTTTAGTTGGCAACGGGTGAAGCCCGACGGAAAGTCGCACGTGGGAAAGTCACGCATTTTTGCGATCCATCTGAGGCTGCGCCGGGCTTGACGCGGACGGTAAATACCTACGGAATCAACGTTAAGGTAGTCATATAGTTTACGGAAAACTTCGAACACTTCTTGGTGAGATAATAGTCTGGAAAACATCAACCATGTAGAAGATGCTGAAAAAATTGCTTTTGCATAATAATAATTCCAACATATTATTAACAAATTACTGAAAAATAATTTGGTCAACAATTTACCCGGTAACCCAACTTCTTCTGATAAAAATTCATTCATTCATTTTTCTGAATACGTATGCAATTTTTCAGAATTTTGTCTATAACTATTTTTTAATATAGCGGTTTTCGCCCCTCATTTTGCTTTAAAAAACGCAATTAAAAAAAACTAGACAAAATTCGGAAAAAATTCATACGTATTCCGAAAAATTCATTTTTTCATTAATCTGTTAAAGACATTTTGGAGTTATTATTACGTCAAATCAATATTTTCAACACCTTCTATATGCTCGATTTTTTTCCGATTATTATCTTATCGAGAAGTGTTGGAAGTGTTCCCCGAAACTCACGTTTGACGGGACTGTACCGATATGACTACCTTAAAACTTGCGCCAGAACGTCGCATCGCCATTTCGATTTCCCGTCGCCAGATCCTTCTGCACCAGATCCCGAATCGTCCCCCGCAGTGGACTCTCGTTCCGGAGTCGTCAGTGCGGAATATCGCAGCGTGTTCGCACTGCCAATCGCCTCGCCGTCACTCGCACGTGACTCATATTGCCGCCCGGGCAGGTCCTGCGAAACGATAAAACACGACGGCGTTAGACAAAGCGAAAAAAAAAAAAAACGAAAAATTCCAGTAAAAGCAAAAAGACCGGAGGAAAAGGGGGGGAAAAATTAGAGATGGAAATAAAACGAATTTAAGTCGGGCGAAGCCCGATAACGCGGGGCAGTCACGCTCGTTCGTTTCACTGGCCTCTGACTCCGCCGCTTCTGCTGCAGTTGAAAGCTCTCCGGGCCACCGAGATCCGGATAAAAACGGAAGTGTAGTGGGAGAGAGAGAGAGCGCCGCGTCTAATTGTCATATCGATTCCGGGACGGGGGCGAACGGCGGAAGAAAAAGAGAACATGGGGACCGGAGAGTCCGTGAGTTCACGCTATCAGCCAACCTGCTCCTCTCTCTCCTTCTCTCTCTTCGCCTATCCTCTCAAGTTCCGCAGTTTCAACGTGACTGCTGTTGGCCCAGGCGAAGGTGCAAGAGCATCCAGCTTTCGCGCTCTCTCTTTCTCTCTCTCTCGCCCCTCGGTAACGTTAATCACCGAGACAATTTTCGCGGGAGGCAGCCCGCAGCATTTTCGCTTCACCAGCGACCGGAAGTAATCCATGCAACCGCACGGAGAAGTTGCGCGCCTGTGGCCAAGGGAAACGAGAGATAGATAGAGGCGGCGGGTTCTCTTCTCTGTTGAGCTCTCGCTTTTTTCGCCTCTCTCTCTCCGACCGACCTCAATGCCACCCGGGGATTTTTTTTCTCCCTTCGCAGCCTCTGTTTCTCTATTCCTGTGTCGTGCGCTTTTTTCCCCTCCACTCTCGTGTAATCTCTCTGTTTATCCCACATAAAGATTTACACATGTGACGCGGCTCTTTCGACAGTCGTTGGCGCGTTAATGGTCCGTGTGAGGAAACTTTTTTTTTTTTCCTCCTCATCCGAGATCGCGATCTAATTGGCTTTTTCGGTCGCGTACGCGGCGCAGACTTTAATGGACATTAATTACGGGAGGGGGGAGAATGCGCGAGACGGATTTATGCAAATTTTGTAGTTTTTGCTGATGGGAACCCGGGTTGGTGGGAAAAACGTTGCAGGGTGCTGCGTGTTTCCGGCGAACGCGGTGATACCTGTTTGCCGAGCGAGTTGCAAATTTTTTGCTCTTCTCGCAATTTCATAAAACTTGAAAATTGTAACCAATTTGGTCAACGTTTTATTTATTACAGGAGGCAAAATTGCTCCTCGGTATTCTCAATTTTGCCAGCAATATTTCAAATTACGGAAACTGTTTCCAATAGCTGCCGTTTGTGCGCTAATAAAAATGGAGAGAAAAAATGGTCCGTAATGCAAAAAACTTTTTCCCTCAGGTGCTCAACCCCGGCAATTCCCACCTGGCCGGCCGATATCGCGCGCATATTCTCCCCTCGTTCCTCCCCCCATCGTCCATTCCCTTTTTCACCGCCCGTCCATTTCTCTCCGGCTCTCGCGCTGCGTTTTTCGACACTGTAACGATAAATCGGGGACGGCCCGTTTCTGTCATTCCTCAAATTTATTCCGCGGGCACCGCGGGTTAAAAGAGGGATATTTGAGCGATACGGGGAAACGAGGCTGGCGCACATGGACACGCGGCAGGTTTTCGCCTGGCGATTACCCTTCCCAAGCGGAAGTCCGTGATATTTCGCGATAAATACACAGGTCCGGGGGGGGCCGCGAGGGGGGAAACACGAGGGGGGCGCGCGCTCTCTTAGCACGCGAGAGCGCCCGAGGCTTCTCTCATAATTGCTCGAATGGATTATTGCGGCTTGCGGAGACCGCCCGGCACGACCGGCACGTTTCATGAATTGGAAATTGCCCAATCTCGTAATTCGTTAACACGCGAACGCCACCGCTAACGCTGTTTTCTCTCCCCGCTCGCCTATTCTGGCTTCGGCCGCTCGAACACAGTCATTGCCGCGCAATCTCGCGGCGGGCCCTAAACTTTCCGGCTCTTGATTTTACGACGCCGCACGTAAGTACACTGGGTCGTAACAAGGTACTCGCGATTGTATGTCTTCGGTAATGGACGACCTCAGTTAAAAGAAAAAAAAAAAGAAAGACCGATTCTTCGTTAAAAACGATTTTTCCTTCATCCAATTCTCTAGAAAAGGTTTTTTATTCTTTTTTTTCGCAGTAAACTTTTTTATTCGCAGTAAAAAAAAATTGGCGATTGAACGAAGTATCGGAAGGTTTTATGCAAAAACTGGTGCGTTAATTGTAACGAGTATTACGTAAGCTAGAATACAATGAAATCGAGAATAAAACCTCCTTTTTCCAATGCACCAAAGCGAAATCGGACATTTACGTAATGGCGACGCGTCCATTATAGTAGCAACGTTATATTCCCGCGTATGATGCGCGATTCCGACGTCAACGAGGGGTAAATACTGTGCAGAGCTCTCACTCTCGAGTGAAGCTGTGCGTGACGCGAATCGTCAGGCGAACCGACAGTTAATACCCGCAATGACCTCGAGTACTTGACGCGGCGCTCCTCTCCATGCCGACTGTAACTGTTGTTTCAACGTTACTCGCGCGTCGCCTGGTTCATAACAATCGGCTGTACGCGTCCGGCAAATTGAGCGCGGCGAACTGTTTAAAAAACATATCCGCGCGTGGAGGCCGATTGGATCGTCGGGAAAGCATTACTTTTTTCGATTTTCATTAGTGTCGCCAACGAAACGATTCCTATCTTTTTTCCCTATAATTTCGATAATTGCTAGAGCGATGAATACCATGAACGAAACATAGGAGGGAATGAAAAACCGCGAGCTAATCTGCCTTTGCGATCGCCGTTAATGCATCTGGTTGCCCCGACGACGTCGATGTAACCGGGGGACCGCAGTCGCGGGATTACCTAATAGACCGACGATAAAGGTTTACGAGCCGGAGGTGATTAAGTCGAACACCTACGCGTTTATCGCGCAGTTCGACACGCAATACCCGGGGAATCCATATTTCATTCGCGCGCCCGAAGGTGAAACGTGTTCCTCTGTACACCCTGGGGACAGAGTGTTACACAGGCCCGCCGGGAAGCCATCGGCGGTTTCGTAATGGCCTCGCGTACGCCACGCGGCAGACGTAAACGTCGCCCGAATGGTTTTCCATTTTTTCTTATTTGCCTAATAAATAATCTTTGAATGCTTTTTCACGACTCCCTTCGGCAGTTTCGCTAAATATACTGGAGTTAAAAAAATATAACTCATCTTTGCTCAGACGCAACTCTAGATTCCATCTGGGTCGCCAGGTTGACGCAAATTGTAAATTGATCTACCGGCCGAACAGATCAAAGCAGTTAAAAATAGCGTCCGAACGTCACCACCCCATTTCGATTTCAACTCCGCGGCGCGAAGTCCTTCGGGACCGAATGGTCTTCCATTTTTTCTTATTCGTCGGATAAATAATCTTCGAATGCTTTCCGACGACTCCTTCGGCGGTCACTACATTTTCAGAAGTAAAGAAAAAATCATCTTAGCTCAAACCCCTTTCGAAATTTTACCTGGAAGTTGCGACAAAGGTTGATGCGAATTGTAAATTGATCTACCTGCTGAACAGATCAAAGCGGTTAAAAACAGCTTCGGAACATTACCAACCCATTTCGATATCCTTTCCGCGACGCGAAACCCTTCGGGACCGAATGGTTTTTCATGTTTTCTTATTCGTCTAATAAATAATCTTTGAACGCTTCGCGACGACTCGTTTGGCGGTCACTAAATTTTCAAAAATAAAAGAAAACTCATCTTAGCTCAAACCCCTTTCGAAATTTTACCTGGAAGTTGCGCCAAAGGTTGACGCGAATTGTAAATTGATCTACCTGCTGAACAGATCAAAGCGGTTAAAAACAGCTTCGGAACGTTACCAACCCATTCCGACTTCCTCTCCGCGACGCGAAACCCTTCGGGAATAAATGGTTTTTCATGTTTTCTTATTCGTCTAATAAATAATCTTTGAACGCTTCTCGACGACTCCATCGGCGGTCACTAAATTTTCGGAAGTAAAAAAACTGATCTCAGCTGAAACCCCTTTCTAAGTTCCACCTGAAAGTTGCGCCGAAGGTTGACGCGAATGGCAAATGGATCTCCCGTTGAATGGATCAAAGCAGTTAAAAATAGCGTTGCAGCTTTCCCGCATTTCGATTTCCTCGCCGCGGCGCGAAATCCCCCCGAGACCAGATTCTAAATCATCCCCTCGCAGTGGATTGTCGCTGCCGCCGTCGTCGCCCCCAATCTCGGAATCCCGGGCTGCCTCCGCCTTACCGGTAAACGCATTATATTTATAGGTGCTAAAAAGCGCACCGCGAAAGTGTGAACCGGTATAAAGAAGGCGAGCGACTGTGACGGAGCGTGAAAGCCGGCCGCGGAAAAGTCGAAGGAGCAGCGACGGCGACGTTTTACGAATCGGATGTGATTTGCGCGTGGAAAATGCAGGTCGCACGCGGCCCCGGGTTCCCAGCGACGACGGGACAGGTCGCCGAGGGGCTGAGAGTCGAACGAGTCGGCGTCGTGTATAGGCAGCGTACCGCGCATACGTGGCCGGCAGCGCCGGGTTTCCCGCAAGCTCCTCTCGTGCATCTGCGGAACGCGGCGTTTCCATGTTCCTCCGCTCTTCCGGCGCATTTAGCCGAGCTGCTTTTCCAATATTTATGCGCGGAACCCTCGAGAGCGAAGTCCCTTCCTCCCTTCTTGCCTCTCGCCGTCCGCGCACGCCGCGCGAGAACCTGCAAACCGAGAAACAGAGTCAGATACATCGAGGCAACAATGCGCGGTTTAAAAAGCGCTTACAGGCCGCGTTCCATTTGTGTTCACACTCGAGTGAAGCGAGAGAACGCAAAAAGATCAAAAAAAAAAAAAAAAACGCATGTGCATCCAGCGGCCTTTCGACGTCACCTTAGAGCGAGAATGAGGGTTTGGCAAAAAAGAATTTGGGGAAAAAATTACGACCGCGAACCGCACGCGGAGGTTCACCTCGTTGGCGGAGCTCCAGAACGAAAGAAAGGGCCATGAATAATAATCGCTGGACCGTACAATGTCTCAATGGCGCGCCTGTTTTAATTCGCGGTACCGGGATGGAATTCTCCGCGAGGTTTTCGTTTCCTTTTTTTTTTGGCTCTTTCTTCTTTTGCCTCAACGGCCTCCCGAGCTTCTCATTAATTCCCGTTCGTTGACTGACGCGCGCGCGAGCCCGGATCGCGATTACAGTAATAGAGCCGGAAGGACAAAAGTGAACACAGGGCGCGCGGTGTGCGAGGCATTCTCTGCCGATTCATACACTTTTTTTTCCTCCAGCCGCGCAACCGGCTGCGTGCCGGTATCAGGTGGAGGCTCTGTAATTTGTCCAGGACGCGATTACAGTTACAGTGTCGCGATAGGACGAGGGAAGACAAAAGTAAACACAGGGCGGATTGTTTGTCAGGGATTCTCCGACGATTCGGACACTTTTCCGTCTCTCGACGCTCTCGGATCTGTTACACAATTGGCTGCGTTAATATCACGCGAGTTCTAGAAATTCTTCAGAATATTTGCACCCAGCCTCAGATTTTTATGTTGAAATGAAAATCAGGAGAATCTGCGCTACTAAAAAAATATAGTTATTAAAATTTCACAATTAAAAGAAACATGATCTAAAATTTGTATCATAAAAAAAAATTCATAATTTCTTACTCAACCGATTCCGGATTCCCGAGAGATTCCAGCGAAAAAAGCGGCTGAATTAGCGGCGAATAACTCGGCCATGAAAAGCGAAACGAAGCCACGTTTCATGTCTGACCCGGAAGTGCCTGTCCGATTCGACGCCCGGCCCTTCCTTCCTCTCCTCCCCCACGTCCCGTCTCGCCGGGTCTCGTTGAAATAAATACGGCAATAAATTTCCTTTTAATTTCCCGCTCGGGTTTCGCTGCGATGCAGCGCGGACTGCACACCGGCGAGTCGAGCCAGCTTAATCGGTTAATATCGAGCGGGGAGCGGAGGGTCTCGGGCGCGTACATCAGCGAGTTGAGAAATGCGAGGAGGGAGCGCAGCTGGCCGCGCGTTGCTGTAGTCCGCGCGCGGTGAATTCCAGCTGGGCGTCTGTGCGGCAGCTAAGGATCGAGAGGCAAAATCGAGGGAGCGAAAACGACGCCAGGAGAGAGCGGAAGGAGCTGAGACGGGGAAAAAGAGTTCTCGAGGGAGCGCGGAACGAGCATCGCAAAGACCGGCGCGCCTTTCTCTTGCTTTTACCCTTTCGGACCCGGGGATATTCGGTCCTCACGCTTGGCCTGGTTCCTCTCCTTCGTCGCGCTTTCTCTCTCGCGCTTCTTGCAACAAAAGCCTCGGGGTCGGCGAAACCGATGAACCAGGCCAGTCAGAAATTTAACACGCATCGACGTCACCGCCGAGGCTTTTCCGTAATTAAGCCGAGATTACAATCAACCCGGCGCGCGATGTACGACGCGAGCTCAGCTCTCCACGATTTTACACGCGTTTTCGGTGGTAAAAGTTCGTTTGTTCGTTAAACACGCCCTGATTGCAAATTAGAGAGAACAATGACCTCCTTGATTCGGGCTTTGTTCGTATTTTTCTCCGTGCCTGTCGACGCCGAAAATGTTCCTTGTTCGAAGAAAACGTGGAATTTTTTTTTTTTTTTTTTTTTTTTTTTTTCAAGTTTTTTTTGGGATGTAAAACTAAATGCTGTATCTGGTATAGAAATTGAGGCTCGAGGCTGCGATTGCAATAGGCACAGAATGTTTCGTTGGACTCCGAAATCGATTGAGCCGCAAACTAGTATCCCTGCTTAATAATTCCGATTAACACCGATTAAATGGACGAAATTTCGATTGAAAAATAATCGGTTTAAATAGATTTCAATCGAATTTTGGTGCGTTTTATTGGATCTAATCGGATCTTTTAACCAGGGATGTGCTGATCAGCTCCGTTTGACTCGGGCTTTGGGTGAGCGAAGCGCGTGATGATATCGATTTAATTTTTTTTTTGTGTTGCTTTGCCGTATAGTTATCTTGCAGTAGTTTAAATTGCGCGATTAACAGACCCAAAACAAAAAAAAGATCCCAAAACCGGTCGGACCGAAGCGCGGGTCAGAAAGAAGGGTTTTGCGTTTCTGCAACGTAGTCCCTAATATACAAGAACGGATTCGCGCGTTGCAGCTTATCCTCGAGCACTCAGGGCTCCCCCAAGAGGTTGGCAAAGTGCCCCTCGATCGTCGAGGGCCGCACAGCGCCGGAGAGGAGCCAATAGCGTGGCCCGCGCCGGTATTCGCGTACACTCGGCCTCGTGAATAATTCACGTTCAGTCGCACTATCGGCTCTAACGACGAACGACGTCCGGAAATCCAAACGAGATCGCTCGGCGCCTCGTCCGTCGATCTTCCTTCCTTCGCTCGCGGCCTTCGAGCCTCCCGTACACCGCGGAGGGGCGGAAATTACAGGAGAGGGAGAGACGAACGAGCTCACCGAGGCGACGACGTCGCCTCGCGACAACCGCGACCATTTTCCGGACAACCAGAGCGCTAAACTATCCGCGATTCTTTCGGCGATCCCCGCCACTGATCTTTCGCCCCGTCTGCTTCTTTCGACCTGTTTCGATCCGCCGCTCAACCGTCGCTTCCGCCTTTTGTTCACCGCCCGACTTTTGTTGCGGTTTTTCGCTGCCACCTCCCGCGATTCAATCTCAGATTGTGGCCCGTCTAATGTCTGTCTCTTTTTTCAGCCCTCGTGACCCCCTTTTTTTGCATCGCGATTGCGCGACGAGGGAAGAAGCGATCCAAAAGGAAATTCGACTCGGATTTCAGTGGAGATTATTTTGTGCCGAATACCGGGGAAAAAAAAACGCAGCGTTTGCTCATTTCGACGCTTCGATTCCGTGACAAGTGATACGTACCAATTTTGTCCTTCGTTTTTTCGTTTTTCCTTTGTGGCTCTGCGTCGTCTCTCCCGGGAACGACCGAATGATTCAGCGGTTCCACCGATGCGGACCGCGCGATATTTACACGACGAGTTCTTTGCGGTTTGGCGGTTTCCCCCGTCAGTGAGATACAATGGGATGCTGTTTGCAGCAGCGCCGACCGCTCGCGCCTCCGCTTCGTATTGACCAACGAATTGCAGCGCAACCGACGCATGTAAGCCGGACGCTTTCCTATTCCCTGCGCGATCGAAGCGCGCCGCCTCGTTGTATTTTCCCTGTGCGCGAGCCGCCTCAATTACTCATTGTCCGCGGCCCGGCGATAATTCAAATGGACCCGTCTGTCCTTCCGTTGATACACCGCGCGTTGAAACTCTGTACAGTCGTAAGTGCAGTTTCGCGTCATAAAGCATCGTCCTGTCTGATCGTTTGACGACTGACCTATCAACAAAAAGGCGAAATTGGGAACACACAAACTTTAAACAAAGATTAAAATCTATTAAAAAAATATTGAGTTTTTCTTCGATAGATAAATTGGGTCGAAAAAATTCGGTGAAAGAAATTATTTTTCGCATTTTTCTCGTCGAATTTTCTATTTTTCGGGCTAACAACGGTGCTTTTCAGAACCAGCGGAAAACTTTCCATCGTGTAGTATCTTCAAACATTAGGAAACCGGAATTCCTTTTTTCGCAAAAAACGCAAGACACCTTTTGGCTTTAAAATTCTGTGTAAAATTCAGAAATCAAAATATCGCGTTCCGCCTTGCGGCATTCTCTTCGTTACAGTTTTCTCTCGAACGAACGAACAAAATCCAGGTTCCATCGAGCCAAAAAAAGTAACCTCGATTTTAGTGAATTGACAAATGAGTAAAATAGAAAAGCAAAATTTGTATTATTCCACAACGAAAATTCCGGTAAAAAATATCAAACAAAAAGACCACAAACCCGTTTCTCAGTCCCTCAAGTAAAGAAGCCGACTGCGTCCGCTCGCAGCGGAAGAGACGAAAGTTTTCTCTCCATGATCCGCAGGCTTACGTGACTCCGCGCTTTATCCCGTCGATTCATCAGGCGCGTTTTCCTCCGTCGGACCTCGGGGTGTTCCTCCGAATGTTATCTCCGCGCAACAACGACGTACAATGCAAAATACGTGCATTACGTTCGCGCTATTCTTCTCACTCAGGAGAAACGGTGCGCGCGCCCTCGGGCGCATCGATTATTTATCGTGTGCTGCGCGCGAGCCCGCAACGTCGGCGCGTATCTTCCCCGTTGCGGCTCAGGCGAAGCTATTATACGAAGGAAAGCTCGCTGCGCCGCATCCAGTCGCCTCGCACATACACACGACTCGCGCATAGCCACAGTCGTAGGCCCGCGGTGTCTCGTCTACGTGCATAACGTACTACGTGGGGCGTAACGCGCAACATCGTCCGCCGGGGGCGCGCCACATTTCGCTACCTGGGACTCTCGCGCTGCTTTCCACCCATACGAATCCGCAACCTCCTTTGGCGGTGAACGACGAGCTCCGGTTATTCGCGTTCGCAGCAACTGAAACACAAATAATCAAGTATTGAATCGACCGAACGTCGCACTTGGACTGACTAAAAAGGCTACAAATATTTTAGATTCACGTAACACGACTTCACGTAACAGACAATTTTTCGACAGTCCCGCCGATTCGCCGAGTGTTTATTTATCCCGGTGCCAAAATGCTCTCCGCTCGCTGTTTCGCGTTTTCCAAACTCGCGAAACATTTTTGGCTTAGCGCGACGAACGTTCGCCGACTGTCCAACTGCGAAAACAGCTTTTTTTCAGCCAGTTTCACCCACGCACCAAAATGCGCTGGCAGCGTTATTCCACTAAAAGCTCCAGAAACAACTTCCACGATGGTTTCCGGAAGCGAGGATCGCGCGGTAGAGAAGAATCGTCTTTCTGAAAATTCGTGAGAGAAAAAAGGTCTGCAATAAAAATACGGACAGTTGCGTTGGAGCTGCGACTACAACGGCTTACGTTTGAAGTCCTGCGAAGTTTGCGAGGTCGTGGGGCAATAAAAAAAGAAATCGGATGCCGGAAAGCAGCTTTGGAAGAAAAATCGGGACGTTCCATTGCGAAGGGGAAACGCAACTATCGCGATTATTTGAGCTCCGGGACGAAACGAGTTGCGCTCGGCCGAGCGGCCTTTCCTCGGGCTTTGATGTTACGACCCTCATTGGCTGATAATTCGACTAAGCCGATCCCGGTGAATCCTCTCTCCCGCGCTCTCTTTCTGCCAATATCTCCGTCCCGATATTCCGCCTCGCGGGCTCCAGAACCAGTCAACATCGTTCAAATCAAACGTCAACAGTTATTCGGGTATTATTTCTGCACACGAATAGCGCGTTCGTGACTGCCACAGGGACGAATTCTGAACCGCAGAATTTTACATGCGTGACATGTTTTTTCAAACAAAATTGTTACGCCAAGTATAAAAAACAAAAATTGTTAATTTCAAAACAAAAATTGTTAATATCAAAACAAAAATTGTTAATTTAAAAACAAAAATTGTAAATTTCCAAAACAAAAATTGTTACGCCAAGTATAAAAACGGTAGTCAAATAAAAAATTCTTTGCAAATAAAAAATAATTTATCAAAATATAAAATAAAAGACGAATGTTTCTTTAATTCTTCAATTTTTTGAAGAATTAAAGAAACCAGAAAATCTCTTCCCGCGCAACGAGTAAATACGACTAAAACGAAGAGCAAAATAGACGGCAAAACTGATTTGTCTCGGAGCGACGGATATTTTCGGTACATCGCGACGGCACAATGAAACCTCGTGCCGTCGCCCAAAGCCCTGGTCTTCCCTTCGTCCGAGCGCGATCCGAGGCATTGGATGCGAAACACCGGGGGCTATAGACGGCGGGTAACCCGGGGGATGGAAATGGATATGAGGGTATCGATGGACAGGCCGAGGACAGTGGCAAAATCGTATTCATCCATCGCATGGCCATTTCAATCGCGTCAAATGACCTATCGACGCGAGCTCGTTCGCGAGGCTTTTTCTCCGTGTACACCGAGGAGGGAGGGTGGGAATCGGAGCGATAGAGAAAGAGAGAGAGAGAGAGAGAGAGAGAGATAGAAATTTGGCTAACCCGTAAACGCTCGAATTCCAATTGGTTTACTCGCTGACTCTCGTCTCCCGCCAATTGTCCAGCGACTGGTGGCCGTTCCCACGGCGCCAGTGTCCACCGCAGATAGACAGCCTATTGATGCAATTTGAGGCGCGAGTTCATACAGCCCGGGCGCCACTGCTGTAGCGGGCGATAAACGGGTACGTCAAACCGCTGATCCTCCGCGGGGCGTCGCGCGATATTCGATACAAGAAGATTTTCCTCGGGACAGTCGGCCGCCCCGTCCTTCTCTCTCCGTCGCTCGTGCGGGTTACGCAATATGAATAGTGAATTATATTCCGCGTTTTCCCCCCGTTAAATCGACGGATTTCCACGGATCCGTTTTCAATTTGGATTAACGGTCCCGCTGACGGAGACGCCGCGCGGCCGGCAATTAATAGCGCCGCGCGCATATTCCACCCGCGGCCGTCATATTCGCCCTTTGGCTGTCACGTGTGTTCCGGTTAATCGGATATTCGAGAGCCCAGATCGGTGATTGCTTCCCGGGAGGCTCTGGAATATTTACGGAAAATCTCGTGTGTCCGATGGATCGTTTACACTCGGATCGCGCGGCGAGGCTCATCTGGCTCGTCTGGCTCGTCTGGTTCGTTTCCTGCGCAATTTCCAGGCGGACTTCGGCGAGTTGGATCGGAAGCGAAACCTACGTATTTTTTTATTTGTTGGACATTTTTTTCGATGTGTTAAGAGTGCTCCAAAGGTCCAATCAACGAACTCGTATTTTCAGCCCTGTGAACGGTTGTCAGTGGATTAAATAGATCTCGATTTTTCAAAACAAAAATTGTTACGTCAGGTATAAAAACGGTAGCCATCCGGTCGAAAGAAAATTTGCCGGGATGCAAACAAAAAATTATTTGCGAGAAAAATTCATTTAAAAAATATTAAACCAAATCCGATGTATTAGCCAAGTAAAATCCCTTTAGTCACTGGCACGCATTTTCGGCCCTGTGAACGGTTGGCAGTTGATTAATTAAATGGATCTCAATCATTGCCGATCATTTCCGTCACCTGTGTTAAGCATTTTGTGAACTCCAGCCAAAGCTGTGTTTTTTCCTTCAAAATTATTCAGTGTCCACCCGTAGCAAAGCGCAACTCCCTCCTCTCGTTTCATGGCATAATTATAAGAGTTAATTCTGAGTGTTCTGCGTCTCCTTTTTTTGCTTTGTTTTATATTTCGTCTGATTGCTATTTTCGTTTTTGTACTCTTTTCGCTTGCTTTTGTCTATTGCTATGTTATTCTGTGTGCTTTGGTCCTTAAAGGACTTGTCACAGGACCCCATAAATATATAAGAGATGATATGAAATTCTTGCTTTGTCCTGTTTTTTTTCCTTACAGACAGCGCAGACGTATGGCCGAGCCCGAGGAGAGCTCCTCGCCCGAACGCTGCGGGAAGCGGAGAAAAGCGGCGTAAGCGAGTCTCGCGGAGGACAATCACCGGTGGAATGGAGAACCGCACTACCGTGTATTACGCCGCAGCGGTTGATCCACCGGCGTGGCTGTACTACAAGTACAGCAACAACGGGAGCGTTGGCCCGAGGGGGACGAGCTTCGACGATTATTACGGCGCTGTTCACGCGTCCCCAGCGCCGGCCTCGACCGCGGAGTACCTACCGAATTGGACGGACCTCGTTTTCGCCGCGCTGTTCTCCGTTCTCATCGTCGTCACCATCGTAAGACGCGCCAGTTTTTCAGTCCTCGAATTTTTTTCTCCGCTCACTTTTACCGTCTTCAGCCACTGCGTAGTATTCGAGCGTTCGAACCTGTGAGCAACAAGACAAAACAATTCTAGCGATTATCTTACGAGTAAATTATAAATAAACTCAAAATTTCCGCTACTGTTTTGCGAATAAATTATAAATAAATTCAAAATTTTCGCATTTGTTTTGCGAGTAGATTAGAAACAAGTTTAGATTTTTCGCAGTTGTTTTATGAGTAAATTGGAAAAAAATTCAAATTTTTTTGCTGTGGTTCTGTGAATCAATTAGAAACAAATTTATAATTTTTGTAATTATCTTATGTGCAAATTACTAACAAATTTACAATTATTCTCGCATCGTGAGGAATTTGAAGTCCAATTGAACGAAATTTTTGGCTGTAATGGAACAAGCGACGCATCCTCGATGTCCGAGTCTCGCATTCGCGAATCGTCGCATCCTGTTGATCGCCACACGTTCATAATACGATTGTGATAACGCGGCTCTCTCTCAGCGTCCGTCCTGCAGAGTCTCGTGGCCAGGTTTCCGAGCACTCGAGGCACTTGACGAAGCTCTCGACGGGCCGATGTACCCTCGGCCGTTCTAGTCCGCCACGCGATCCCGCGCGCACACGACCCGCGTGCGTCTTCGGCGCCTCGATGGAAACCGCGATGTACGGGACGCGAGGAACGGCACACGGGACCCCCGAGTGCGCCGTGCGCTCTCGCCGAGTGTCCCCCGCGTTGTCCGGATTCCCAACGAGCTGCCGCTGGCTCGGCCGCCGCTCGGGCTTTGTGCGCCTCTACACATAATGGAATGCATGAGACAATGATGTTAGTTATTACGGACACGTAGCTTCCACCAAATAGAACGAGACACACGGAACGCGCTTGGTCATTATGCGATCATTCCACTAGATTATTTACTGATTCCCTCGCATCGCGCAATCTCGACTCTCTTCGCCCCCACTGCGAAATCCACGATTTTCCCGCTCGTGGGCAAAATTCAACGTCAGACCCACGCGAGTTTTCGTATTTCCCGTGGATATTGATATAAAAATTTGAGAGTTTCGAGGGAACGAGAAATTACGCGAAAATAATGTTCCCGACAACTCGCAACGCAATCCCGTGAGAGGATTTTTAATCCCCGCGAATCCACCCGCGCTCCTCGTCCCCGCCGGCGAACGGGTTGATTATAACAATTCCGGCGATTCCTCTGCGTGCGCGAAAATACATTCCATTGAGATAAATCCCGAAAAAAGAATTGAGAAGGAAACACGAGGGGGCGGCGACGTTTTACACGTGTCGGATGACTCGGGCGAATCTGAAGCGCGAAATTCGCGCTACCCGTTGCGAAATCAAATTGGCGGGGGCCGCCGGTGCGTCAGAGAGAGCCGCCTACTTGTCGCCCGGCTCGTGTTTCGCCCGCGCAAAGCCTACGCGCGTTTGTCGTACGCGGGTGGTCCGCGTTGCGTGTGACGAGAGAGCGACGACTCTCGCGCGACCGACGGCGACGCGAAGGCCTCGCGCACACGGGAACACGATCGTTGCATCCCCGACGCGTCCGCGGGGCGAACACACGTTGCGGAAATGAAGGGACGTCAGCGGTGTCGGGATACTAACGCGTCGCGTATATTGCAATGGGTGTATCCGTTTGCAGAGTTATAGCGGTCTAGTCGATACGGACCTCATAGTTGTGATAATTCAACCACCTGGGACGCCCGCGCATCCCGCTCGGCTGTCGGCGCGAGCGAGCGCGCAGATTGGCCGGCGTGGGATACGTGGGAATTAATTTGACGCGGCTCCTCGCTGATGATCCTCGTTGAGCCACTCGTGAGGAATCGTCCGTCGATTCAGCCACGTTTTTTTCGGACCTGGAATCATTTTCGTGGTTACGTTTTATTATCACGAGTAATATTTTTCACTCTGTAATTTTTTTCTGATTTTCAAATCCAACCTTTCAGAAAATTCGATATCTTTTTTTCTTATTTTTAAGTCTTCTATTTAGTAGTAGGAGCGACCGCGCAGATTGGCGACCGTGCCACGGAGAAAAATAATCAGGGATTGATAACAAATCGATTGTTGTAGTAACGAATTTTCAGGTACCACAGCAAAAGTTTCTGCTAGGGTAGAAGCACCGGTTGTGGCCACTCTACCAGTTGTGGCCATTTTCACAATAATTTGTTTCAAATTGTTGCTTTTCTGTATTTTCATGTTGATACTTCGAAAGTATCCATACAAGTCAACAAGATTATCGATACAATTTTGTTTCGTTTTGACAATACAAATAATTCTGTACCTTCGAAGTCGGTGGCCACAACTGGACCAAAGGTGGCCAAAACCGGTACTTCTACCCTACCACAACAAATTTGCAATTACCACAGCAAAAAAATTGTTATCACTACGTTAATATTTTTCTGTGTGGAATACGTGGGAATTAATTTGACGCTGGTCCTCGCTGAGCCACTCGTAAGGCATTATCGATTTAGCCACTTTTTGTTCGACCCTGAAATCAGTTAACACATTTTAGTATCACGTTGAGACCTCTGTAATTGTGTTCCAGATGCTTTGATCCAACCATTCAGAAAATTCACTAGGGTTTTCACATTGTTTTCCCAGGTCTTTTTGTAGCAGCAACGCGTCAATTTAATTCCGTTATCTGGTGAGAACGCCGAATGCAGATTTATCCCGACCTGGGCGCGTCGTGTCGGAACAATCGACCGCGGTTTTGACGCGCACACGGGGAACGCGCGAAGAGAGCGTGTGGCGGATGATGCGGAGAGAAGCCGCCGCGTATTTGTCCGTTATTGCTACCCCCTTGAATTCGATTTCAGGTCGGCAACACCCTCGTGATCGCCGCGGTGATTACGACGAGGCGACTGCGCTCCGTCACTAATTGTTTCGTGTCCAGCCTGGCGGCCGCCGATTTATTAGTCGGACTCGCCGTGATGCCGCCCGCCGTGCTGCTTCACGTACGTAACAGTCATATCTTCGGAAACGTCTAGTCTAATCTTCCTCTTGTTTATTTCCTATGGGGCAAAATGGATCAATCAAATTTCACGATAATTACATTTTCTCCCATCTCCAGATTTTTTTACTTCCTAATATAATTATAACACCTCGCTCTTTATTTTTCCTTTCCTTTACTTTTCCTTTTAATCGCGAATATCCACAATTAAAACGTTTCGCGTGTCAAATATTCTACACTGTAATTTCCAGCAATTTTATTCCATCGTAAACGCCGCCCCGCGAACTGCTGATTTTAATTTGCCAAGGCTACGCGCACCGTTTGGAATCCATATTGTGGTCCGAAAATTGACGATATGTTTTCATTGAAACGTTTGTTTACGAGGTCCATTTTGCCCTGAATAAACCCCGATATTTAGTTTCTATATGGTCGTTTGTTATGGGCCAATTAGTCATCGATACACAGAGAGGCAGAGAGAGAGAGAGAGGCATAGAGAGCGGGAGGGGCTCGTACGTGTTCGCGTGATACCGCCGTGATATTACCGTGGAAACCAGAGCCCTCGCCTCTCGAAAAGGGATTTATATACTGTCTTGTACCTCGTCTACGTTCCGCCCTGTACGCGCATACCATCCATCGTTATCGAACTTACGATCTGAATACACAATATTCCCGTAATATGCGGACACGTGCGGGGCGACGTAACCGAACGTACACGCGATATACATTCTCGATACACCGGGAGTCTCGCCCACGTTCGCGAATCGTCCTGTTGATCGCGATCACGTACGGTTATTGCAACGCGAATATCAGCCGAAAAAAATTGAGTGCTTTTGGTGTTTGCGTAATTCGTAAAATCAGAAATACCATTTTTTAATCTCAAATTAACTTCGCTGGAAATAATAAGAACTGACTTCAAATAATATTGACGACGTCAAAGTTATTAATGAATTAGTAAACTCGAAGAATTTATATCCCTCTCGCTTGGCAAAGTACTGAAATTCCAAATGAGCCTTTGGCGCAGCCCACGCGCTTCGTCTCTCGAAAAGGGGGATTTATATACTGTCTTGCACCTCTCGTCTACCTTCCTCTCCGTGTACCATCCGTCGTTATCGAACTTACGATCTGAATACACAATATTCCGTAATATGTGGACACGTACGAGGGCGCCTCGTAACTGAAAGGCCGGAGCTTCGGGGGCTAATCCAGATATCGTTAGCGCGCGCTGCTCCGCGTACACGGAAAATCCACCGCGCTCCCCGTCGTAATTCCGTCATTTTCCCGTCCGCCTCGGCTATCCATACTCTTCACTTCTTCGCCCCGCTGTGTGATCCTCGTACCCCCTCGACCCGCGTGCTTCGCCACCGGTGGAAACGTCGATAAGCCCCCGCGGCTACCATATAACTTTCGCGTGTGCTCCGGGCGAACCGATACGTCCAAGTGGACTCTGGGATTTTTCATTCTTGACTTCTCGGATTCCGCGAGTCGATTCTATTCTCCGGAACGCGAGCGGCTGCCGTCCAGGGAGAAGAGAGGATCCCGCCGCGACCTATTGAACCGGGAATCTCATCGAGTGCCAATTTGCTTCTTCCCTGTCGGACGGGAAGTAGCAACGCTGAGAATCACAAATCAAACATCTTCGTTACGCGTTTTTTTTCTAATAGTTTTTTTTTCATATAAGTTTCTTTTTCATTTAAGTTTTTTTTTCATATACGTTTTTTTTTTCATATACGTTTTTTTTTTTCATATAATTTCTTTTTTACCGTAAATATTCACGTGTCCTCGGGGCATAGAGATTCGACGAAGTGGGTCCGGGGATTTTTCATTCTTGACTTCTCGGATTCCGTGGGTCCGTCGATTCGATTTTCCGGAACGCGAGCGGCTGCCGTACACGTAGAAGAGAGGAACCCGCCGCGACCTATTGAACCGGGAATTTCATCGAGTGCCAATTTGCTTCTACCCTGTCGGACAGAAAGTTGCAACGCTGAGAAATACAAATCGAACGTCTTCGTTATGCGCATTTATATCATTTTTTTTTTTTTTTTTTTTTTTTGAGTACGTTGAAGGTATTCGCCGGTGCTGAAAGCGGCAGACGTTGGTTCGTTATCGCGTAAGATTATTGGCGAATTATTTCGTGTTTCTTTGCCGGTGGCGAGCGAAAAATAAGGAGTCGCGGCACGAGGAACTGCGAGGAATTCCTGTTGCGTCACATCATTACCAATTCCTGGGGACGTTTTTCAACTTGTTTTCCTCCTTTACCGATGCTCTCTACTGCTCTTCATTATGTATTCGCCCCGATACGACGAGCACCACATTTTAACCGTACGGGAGGTAACCCACTTTATTATCCACGCGGTAATCCGATCCGCGGATACGTCGGCATTTCGGACAATTTCGTTTAATATTTTCCCGTATATTCATCCACGATGTGAAGCAATTTTCCTTGTACCCGGCTCATTGCTTCTTGAATTTCGCGGAGCTCCGATGAAAGTCTTGACTCTAAAACGCATCACCGGTTTTCCGATACTGTCTCAAAGAATATTCCTTATCGTTGTTCGCATCGGTAAACAAAAATTCTCGATAAAAAAATTCGGTATGAAATTCAGTTGACCTCCCGTAAAAAATGCGCAAATCAGAAAATCATTGAATCGTTAAAAATTATTTGAACGTCTCGTCCCCTCCTAATTTTGCATCTTGTACATTCAGGACATAGGATGTCGCCATCCCATCTAAAAAAAAAATCTAGCAAAATGCCTCGTTTTACTGTTGCAAAAGACATCCTAAAAACGTTTTTTTTAAATCGTTAAAAATCATTTTAAACGTTCTAAACTTGTATCCTATACATTCAGGAAGCAACGAATTCTCATCGTGCCACCTGAATAAAAATTCTAAATGCCTCGATTTACTGTCTGCCGCAGAAAAAAAATGATTTCACGTGTCTCCCTCAGATAAACGGCGGGAACTGGGCGCTGGGCGAGATACTCTGCGAGTCGTGGGTGTCCCTCGACGTGCTGCTTTGCACGGCGAGTATTCTCTCGCTGTGCGCGATATCCATAGACAGGTAAGACAGAAAAGAGAGGAGAGAGAGAGAGAGAGAGAAAGAGAGCCGAGGGGGACGCAGGCGGGGTCGGAATGCCTCCTCCTCGCGTTCGTTCGTTCGCTGTCGTTTTCGCGTCTCGTTGCCGTCATTGCCTCTCCGCATCCCGGTCACGTTTGCGTAACGGGATTACGAGGAGAATCGCGCGCGCACGCCGCGACTGCGTCCTCCGTGCGACATTCCCATCTCTGCATTCGTCGCCTCCACCGCCGCCGTTCGTCGTCCCTCGTCACCGTCGCGTTGTCGCGTTTTTTTTTTTTTTTCTTTTTACCCGCCGACCACGTTTTTCCCCCGGATCTTGAGGCTCTTTTTTTCTTACCTTTCCCCGCGCGAAGCCCTCTATGTTTTTCATTAAATCGAGGAACTCCGCAACGCGGGGTAATAATATCGATGACGAAACAACGCGGAACGTGTAGCGGAACTGGTCAATGTTTGGCGGGCCGAGCGACGCAGAAGGGTCCTGGGACACAGATGTGCAGCGTGTAATCCGCGAGGAAACAGGTGTCCCCCACGTTCGCTCCGGGTTCCCCGTCGATTGGATATCGCGACGAGCCGGGAAGATCAATATTTCGGTATCGATGAAACTCGATCCGAAGGTCCCACCTTAAATCGTCGTCATGTGCCTGAAATTTGAAGAAAAATGTACTGCGATTTAGCGTCCTATCGACCCATCATTTTATCCGCATGTTTTTATTTTCTCCAGTAACAATTTAATCTAGAATTCACGGTAAAAAATGCAGCTTCCCAAAGAGGACGGAAGTTGGTTTCGATTTTCTCCAATAACTAAGGGCAGTATTGATGTTGATTTTGATTTTCCCCAATAACAATTTAATCGAGAATTCATTGTAAACAAAATTCAGCTTTCCAAAGAGGGCGGAAGTTCGTTTTTATTTTCTCCAGTATTAATTTAAACGAGAATTCATGGTAAAAAAATGCAGCTTCCCAAAGAGGTGGAAGTTGGTATCCAAAATATTGCGTATCGTCTGAATGAAAAAACATTTTTTAAAGGTACCTGGCGGTGACACAGCCTCTGGTCTACAGCCGCCGTCGTCGCAGCAAGAGGCTCGCGGGCCTGATGATCGTCGTCGTGTGGATCCTCGCCGGAATAATAACGAGCCCTCCGCTCATCGGTTGCTTCCCGCGGGCGCGGAATCGCGACCGTAACAAGTGCGGCTACAACATGGACTCCTCGTACGTCGTGTTCTCGGCGATGGGCTCGTTTTTCCTGCCGATGATGGTGATGATTTACGTGTACGCGCGGATCTCGTGCGTGATCGCGCGGCGTCACAAGAGTCTTCAGGGTCCTGACGCGAAGAGCGACTACGGATCGCACCGGGGCAAAACCCCGTCGATCGAGGGTCGCGAGCGCTCGAAAAGTTGCTACGTCCAAGCGGGAGTGGCGAAGCGATCGGAGGAATTGTCGAGCGTCTCGGACATCGGGCCAGGATCGTCGAGCGAGAAGGTCGGCGAGCAGCGAAGCGCCGTGCCCGACTCGACGTCGCCGATTCCTCCGTCCGTCGCGGCGGGCCGCAAGAATCATCTCGCCGTTCCCAACAGCCGCGGCCAGCAGCGCGGCAGCCATCAGAGCTCGATAAACCGCGTCAGGAGGGAAACAAAGACCGCCGGAACCCTCGCGGTCGTCGTCGGCGGCTTCGTCGCTTGCTGGTTGCCCTTCTTCATCGTCTATCTCGCCACACCCTTCGTGCCGGTCGCCACGGACAGCCTCATGCCCGCCCTCACGTGGCTCGGTATGTAAAATCGTGATCTATGCAAATGGAATTGGAGGCATAGTTAAACGTAGTTGCGAAGTCGCGAGGCGAGTGTAGAAATTGGGCGGGAAAAGCGGGACGAGAAAATTGGGCGAGCTAATTGGGAATTGTCGTAATTAAATGTTTCGCAACGAAACAACAATTGACTGCAAAATATTAACTAACGAGAAATGTATTAAAAAATAGAAGTTTCAATTGTCTGCATTAAACATTTTTGATAGGTAATATTTGCAAGATATTATGTACTTTTCTCAGTGATGGGCTCAGCGCAAAAAATCAAGGGGTACATTTTCGCGAAAAACAGAAATGTCGATTTCGTAAAATTTGAAGACCCTATCCGATGGGAAATTTCCTGCCGATTCCGAAAAGCACCGTTGTTTGCCCGGAAAAAAGAAAATTCGACGATAAAAACGCGAAAAACATTTACGCACTTTATTCGAAATTTCGTCGCATAAAAATTGGAGTTAATTTTTTTTGGATTAATCGAACTTGGATTTTCTTCTTGCGTTCGAGAGAAAACTCGATAACAAATTTGAAAGCCAGACTAGGCTAATCACACGCGCTGGCGCGCGTGCCTGAAAAACTTGCCAAAATCGACCCCAATTTTTTTCTTTTCAAAATATCGACTTTTAACCTATACCATCATTCTCAAGTCGCATATTCTACCCCCGAAAACCCTGGTTATTAACCTTTTTTAATCGATTTTGAAAAAAATATTTTTTTGGCGACGAAAAAAATATTTTTTCAGTCAGAAATCGTAGATCCGGCTCCGGACCGAAAATCTCCAAAATCGACCCCAATTTTTTTTCTTTTCAAAATATCGACTTTTAACCTATACCATCATTGTCAAGTCGCATATTCTACCCCCGAAAACACTGGTTATTAACCTTTTTTAATCGATTTTGAAAAAAATATTTTTTTGGCGACGAATTTTTTTTTTTTTTGTCAGAAATCGTAGATCTGGCTCCGGACCGAAAATCGACCCCAATTTTTTTTCTTTTCAAAATATCGACTTTTAACCTATACCATCATTCTCAAGTCGCATATTCTACCCCCGAAAACACTGGTTATTAACCTTTTTTAATCGATTTTGAAAAAAATATTTTTGTGGCGACGAAATTTTTTTTTTTCTGTCAGAAATCGTAGATCTGGCTCCGGCCCGAAAATCGACCCCAATTTTTTTCTTTTCAAAATATCGACTTTTAACCTATACCATCATTCTCAAGTCGCATATTCTACCCCCGAAAACACTGGTTATTAACCTTTTTTAATCGATTTTGAAAAAAATATTTTTTTGGCGACGAAATTTTTTTTTTTTTGTCAGAAATCGTAGATCTGGCTCCGGACCGAAAATCGACCCCAATTTTATTTCTTTTCAAAATATCGACTTTTAACCTATACCATCATTCTCAAGTCGCATATTCTACCCCCGAAAACACTGGTTACCAATACTTTTTACTCCGACCGAACCGTACCGGACCGAAAATCGGAAAATCGCCAACTTTTTAAGGGAAGACCCCCAAAAAACGCAAAAAACGCAAGGGAAAAATTTGCGATTTTTGAGGGTGACTTTAAAATTCGGTGAAAAATTGAGAAACCAAGATATCGCATTACGCTTTGCCGCATTCTCTTCGGTATAGAATTTTATCTCGGACGAAGTAAGAAAATCCACGTTCGATCGATAAAAAAAGTAACCTCGATTTTAATGAAGTGACAACTGGGTAAGCGCGCGTATGGGCTAGTCTTAAAAAAATCGTTTTATTATTTTTTTATTATTAATTTCACTATTATTATTGCTCAAGCTCGTTTTAATTTTTTACAAGTACTATTATTATTGCTGACGTTCGTTTTAATGTTTTACAATTACTATTATTATTGCTCAAGTTCGATTTAATTTGTTACAATTACTATTGTTATTGCTCATGTTCGTTTTCATTTGCTGCAGTTACTACTTTTACTATTATTATCGCTCAAGTTCTCAGCGAGGTATCAGAAGTCTCTAATCCATCTGATGTATTCTCACCTCCGTAATCAGGCTGGATAAACTCGGCGATAAACCCGTTCATCTACGCCTTCTACTCGGCGGACTTTCGGCTGGCCTTCTGGCGTCTGACATGTCGCAAGTGCTTCAAGAACGTGCCGCGGGCCTCGACGAACGCTTTAACGGACCGGAAGCAGCTCGCGGAGACGAAACACTGGCAGAAGGAGACGCCCAAGGGATGAGAGCGCGCCGCGCCGGTGCCGAAGCGAACGAGACTCGTTCGCGAATACGCAGCCTGACGATCGTCAAGTGACATTGCGCTCGTCCTCCGTTCGCCGCGAACCTGATGAAGCAATCAAAGAACGTCGAACGTGAAAAATACGCTCGTAAAATGACTGTGAAACTGTGTTTTACTTACCGCGCGGAAGGAGCCGGTTGAGAATTGTGGGAAGCGCGAGACGAACCAGAAGCGACGATGCTGCGGCGTGTTGAAAGTGTAAATATTGTTGACTCGCCTTCGTCGACTGCTTCCTTCACGGGCTTCGCGCTGCTGCTGCTGCCGCTGCTCGATCGCCCGGTTACCGCGACTCGTGCGAAGCGATGTGCGGCTCTCGCTACGCGTGATCGAAACTTCGTTCCTCCTCCTACTCGAACCCTTCGCTCCTGCATTTATTCACGCCTATGAATAATTTACCGCGTCCCGACTACTTTTACACTTTGTATTAACTAGTTTTGCTACCGAGTCTTGGCCCTAGAATGAGATGCTTTATTTGTTGTTTTTTTTTAATATTATTCAGTCGACAGTCTGCAAAGGTCATCATAAAAATCGTTATCGAAGTCTAGACTTTGATGGGCAACACAGTTTTTTTTTAAACAGAGGATAACATAATAATAGGAGAAAATCTGAGAATATGTTTCACATATTTGTTGCTGCGTAGAGGAAAAACCTGTTTGTGCTTCAAATTCCATGGTGTCCAATTCTAGGGTGAAGATACAAAACTGCTGAAATTATTATTTTCATAACTGTAAACCATGCAAATGCCTATTGTAAGCCTGAACATGGACGAACATGGATAAACTGTTTGGCAGGGAGCGAAGGAGCAAAATAAATGTATAAATAGATAAATAAACGAGTAAATAAACAGGTAAATAAACGACTGACATGAGCACGGAATCAAACAGCAGCAATCATAACGACAAAAAAACACATTGAAATATCAACGTATATGATAAAAAATTTCCCACCGCTTCCTTGTTGTACAATCTGTTCCCCTTGCTGCTCGACTATTCGCGTGTCCCGAAACGAGAAACATATTATACAGTCTCAGAAAAAAAATTGCTAACGCTAATTTCGTATAAAACCTTTTTCTCTATAGAGGATAATGATGAAAAAAGAAGAAAAAGATTACCACATAAATCATACCACGTACCTTTTGGATCGTTCTCTCGCGATGCGAATTTTATGTAGAAAACAGCGACACTTTTCACTCACACAAACGTCTCGCGCGAGACGCAGTCGTAAATAATGTAAAATGTTGATAATGAATAAATGTAAAACACTTACCTTGTTCTGCGTGCTTCACGAGCGATCCGAGACCCGAAGAAATCGAATGGGCGTCCTGCGTTCGAGATTACGCGCTGGTGGCGCTGCTCTCAATGGTTTTTTTGGATTCAAATCTTCCCGCGGTTCTCTCGCAAGAAGGATTTCATAGGATTTCACAGAAGAATTTCTGGCTTTACATCGTCGAATTGATTAGACTAAGACACTAAACTCGCGATTTTTAACTGGAGCACACGAAACAACCCATTGAGGAGGCAGAAAAGTGGACACTTGGACCTTTGTCGATTCACCCATTGTTAGTACCCGGCGAAAGTGCGAAAATGATTTATCAAAAATAAGACCGACCAACGCGTTGTTCGGTGCAAATCTTTCCGTCCGAGGGTCCAAAGCGTTCTCAAGATCGGGTTTGAGACGCCTCAGAGCTAGAGAAACCCTTCGAAACAGAAAATATTCGCGAATCACACTCGCGAACGTGACCAACCGGCGGTTAAAAGGGCAGCGGAGGTCATCTTACCTTTCCTTCTACAAGCGGGGGGGGGGGGGAGCTCGTATTCCGAAAATGCCGGTCGCCAACGATTGTTCTTTCCTCACCACCAATAAATTAACCACATAAGCGCCAGAATACAATTAATGCTCACAAAAATATAATAATTACATAGATAACCAGCGCCTTAATCATCAGTCGATAAGTGAGAAAACGACACGCGGCACAGACCGGAAGTTGCGCGAAGCGCCGTGCGCGGCGCGCCGGTCGTCCGTCGTAGCCGAAAAAGGACATTTCAAACATGGCGACCGCGGTCGCAGCAGTCGATCGTTCGCCCGAGGATTGATGTAGGCCCGGAGTGACGGAATCGCGCAGAAATGTCGTTGAGAATCGGTCAGCGGGTGGAGATAACGGGTAAGGATTGCCAGGGGGCGATCGCGTACATCGGGCATCCGACGTTCGCGACGGGTAAGTGGATCGGCGTGATACTCGACGAGCCCAAGGGCAAGAATAATGGCACCATCAAGGGTCACGCATACTTCAAAGTAAGTGAGGTTGACAGCTGCGCTGTTTACCGCTAGCCGCGCGGCTCCCGGTTCAGCTTGACCCCCGATCGCGACCCCCGAAATCTCACGATCGTCTCGTTGCAGTGCCAGGAGAATCATGGGATGTTCGTGCGTCAAACGCAGCTCATCCTGCTGGACGAGGCTGGCAACCGGCCAGACCCGACGAGCCCCTCGTCCGCGGGCAGCAGCGCGACCACCCCCGACGACAGCGGAGCCGCTCGAGCTCGCAGCCGTCTCAACAGGTGACGCGAAATTTCACTCACGCACATTCCTCCTCACCCCCCCCCCCCCCCCTGCATGAGATTTCTCTTGGTCCGCCTTGTAAAAAGGTTCTCGATTCGCTAATCCTTGTAAAAAAAACGTCTGCCTCCGTCTTTATTCTCCATCTTTTTCTGTCTACTAACCGATATCTAACCGCTCGTCTCGATTAACATTGGTACGCAGCATGAGCGTGCGAAGGAGGAACGAACCCACGGCGTAAGTTGAATAGCTATAAGAGAAACGGAAGAGAACAGAAAATATTGGCTTTTGTACATACAGATTTTGCTTCGTCGGTTATCGCAGTTCCGATTCTCTTTACGGTACGAATAACACTTTTTAATTGATATGTATATGCTGCTCGTAAACAAAGCGTTAGAAGAAAAACATCCCCTGCGCAAGTAACACGGCAACAGTCGGAGAAGCTGTCTGGGTAAGGTTCATGAAAATCTACTACGTTTTTTTTTTTTTTTTTTTTTAATGGAACTTGTTATTTGATGTGGACCCTGATTTTGGTTTCCTTGTTTTTGTTTTTGGTTTTTGCGTTGCGTCCGCTTCCTTGTAGAGGAAGGTTTGCCATTTACATTTGTTGTGTATTCATTCATTCGTTCATATAGTTGATAATTCATGGTTACAAAAAGTATCTGCATGCTCATCATTGAAAACGTTTTTGGTAATTATAAGTTCAGTTGGCAAGAACCAGATTGAGTAGCATCTGTCGATCTGATCTCGTAAGATTCTATTGAATTAAAAAAAAAAAAAAAAAAAAAAATTACGTCAGAGTGGAAAGTCGATGCAACTTAAAAATTGATTTCTTGTCGCATTTTGTGTATCGCTCAGCTCCAGACTGTCTCTGGCCGGAAGCCGAACCCAGCTGAGCGCCCCGAGCATCGAGAGCCTCACGTCCTTGCAGCACGAGCGTAAGGATGGCGGCGAGTCGCAGATACCGGCCCCGACGTCCACGAAGCGTGCGTCCTTCGTTGAGGTACGAGAACTGAAATCATTCGAGAATGCGTCAAGTTATCAGCTTATACTGTTACGTATATTCGCGCTGGTTACGTTAGCTAAAGTATTTAAAGAATTTCGTTCCCGTTGGAACTCGTATCTCCCTTCCAAAAAAAAAGAGAGAAAAAAGCAATAAGAAAGTAACAAAAAAACCAAGCTGAAAGACTCGAAACGAGGCGTCAATCCGCCGCAAAAATGCGAGAGAAGAAGCGCAATCGAAATTTCATGGAGTAAGCACGAACGTTTTGATCGACTCTCCGGTGTCTATTATCGACGTGCCTGAACGAAATATAAAAAAGTGACGACGACAACTGAATAACGAGACGAGAACCTAAGTTTAAGAACGGGATATAAAAAAAAAGTAACGTGGGAATTGTTTTGTAAGAGGAATTACGAAATAAGTGTAATTGTTTGAGATATGGGATTCACATGGGAATGCACGTACGTGTTTCAGAAGTCCCCTAGCACGAGCTCGCCTCCCGGCAAAAAGCCAAAGGCCCAAGATGATCGCAATAATGTAATTAATACTCATTAATGTAATATTTCAGTTTGTCTTTAAACTCATCCATATCTATATATATATATATACACACTATATATACTGTTATTATTATTATCATTAATCTAACAAAACTCTCGTAATACAGCTACAAATCTCATACTAGTTGTTTGTCGATCATAGCAGCCATAACACGATACTACATCATCCTCGAAACAGTTAAAATTTTCTCACACTAAAGAAATTAATAACTTTCTCTGTCTGCCTCTATCTCTCTGTTTCTCTCTATCTCTCTCTGTGATTGTTACGAATGGGTGATAAGGAAAAAAAGGAAGAAAAAACTGTTTAGCTTGAAGGGAATCTGAACACGAGCCATCGATCATTCATCATCCCTCCCGCATTCACCGTTCGCTTCTTTGATTGAGTTTTGCGATTCGATTTGTGCCTGACACTTAACACGGGGTCTAACGAGAACGAAGCGAAAAGAGGAAAGCGCAATGCGATAATCCCACACGAGCCGCGTTTTCCCCACTTGTGTGACTAACAAAGTTTTGCCGGACGATCCGAGAAGCGTGCGAGAAAAAGTTGTATCTTAGTCGTATGAGAAGCGTTTACCGTCGTTGCTTGCGATATAACAAAGCGCGTCGAAATTCTCACTCAGGAATTTCGACACGTTCACACGTTGGAATTTTAGAGTTTACTGTGTCACTAGGACGCGACTGTTAAGGCGATGTGACGCAACTTCGAAGACTGCAGTCGACATCGGGAATTGTTATTAAATTTACATTTACATTATTTTGAGTGCAAAAAAAAGCTCGCAGCTTCCAGAGACGCGTCAAATCGCTTTAATTATTATTGCAAATAGATATTTAAAAAAACATGCGTAGCTTCAACGCCCTGTGTATGGGTAGAGAGTACAGTGTAAGCCGAACTAACCCGAGACTAATGGACCCAGCATCGTTCTATTTGCCCGAGCCTCGGTTCTCGAGATTATTCCACACTCTTTTGGCCCTTTAGCAAATCTAATAGAGAGTTGGGTGTAGCTTTTTTGGTGTCTGCTGTATTCTTCACGACTGATTATTAATATCAACGTTTAACGGAAGCCTAACGCAAACAAAAAACCGAGAATAATCTGCGATACGCGCTCGTACAGCACGAAACACGCGGGTTGTTCTCTCGTCTCCCCTCGGCGCTTTGGTTTCAAATCGCTGAAACAAAATTTGAGCGTCGAACGATGTACAGTAAAGTGGTCGACGCTCGTTTCGCGATGCCAAAGCGCCCGAGGAGAAATCGAACAGCCCGCAGCCCGTGATTCGAACGATTTTTCCTTACGAGTCTCTTCTCTTCTCGATTAAAGACGGGTTTCGTGGAAACCCTCAAGCCGCACTTCGTGCCCGGGCAGGCGATGGCTGGCACGATGTCCGCGACGGCGGCCAACGCGTCGACCCTCGAGGAAAAACTCACGCATATGCAATTGGTACAGGAGAACGATAACCTGAAGTCTCAGGTAAAAAGCTGCATCTAAATACTAAAAAAATGAGTTCAGAGAAACGTTAAATTCCGGCTTTTTCGTCGCAGGTCGTCGATCTCACCGAAAAAGTGGAAACACTGCGGGTGAAGCGGATACAGGATAAGGAGAGAATGAAGGATTTCGAGAAAACAAAGATTCAGCTCGAGCAGCTGTTGGAATTCAAGTCGAAGGTCATGGAGAGTCAGGTGTGTTCTTCGAGTTTTCTCTTTGTTCGTCTAATTCGTCCGGTGTTTATTTCTTCGATAGCTCTAGAGGTATCCGGACGAGGCTTTGTTGATAGTGTAATTTATTTTTACCCTCGACTTTACGCCAAATTCCGTTGTATTTTCCCCTCAGGCGAGTCTGCAGAGAGAAGTTCAACGCGCACGACAAGAGGCTCGCGAGGCTCAACTCGCGCGCGGAATTTATCAGGACGAGATGGCCGATCTCGCGGAGACGGTGGAGATGGCGACGCTGGACAAGGAGATGGCCGAGGAGAAGGCGGAGACTCTGCAGATCGAGCTCGATCAACTCAAGGAGAAACTCGAGGAGATGACGCTGGATCTCGAGATTCTGCGCACCGAAATGTCCGAAAGGGTGAGTCGCATGAGCTCCGCGCTTTCTTAACGACTTTGCAGCCGTTATAGAGATACAAAAACCACTCGTTTCCTATTTAAAAAAAGTTCTCTCCGCAAGCAAAATAAATGTAAGAAAAACATTTGCAAACAGGCCGGAGGAACAGGCGGCGCAGCGGGTGGTGCGAACGGTCCGTCGACCTACGAGATCAAGCAGCTCGAGCAGCAAAATTCCCGGCTGCGCGAGACCCTCGTGAAAATGCGCGACTTGTCGGCGCACGAGAAACACGAGTTTCAGAAGCTGCAGAAGGATCTGGACCAGAAGAAATCGGAGATTCTCGAGCTCGGCCGAACCAAGGAGAAGCTCTCGGCTCGGGTCGAGGAGATGGAGCATCAGATAGCGGATTTGCAGGAGCAGGTGACGATTTTCAGCCCGGAAAAAAAATTCCCGATCTCCCTGAAATCCCAGCCCAGGATTTTTCAATAATTTATCTATTCTCGATCAGGTCGACGCCGCTCTCGGTGCCGAGGAGATGGTGGTGGTTCTTGGCGAGCGAAAAATGGCTCTCGAGGAGAAAGTCGCCGAATTGGAGGAAGCGGTGGCCGACTTGGAGGCTTTGCAGGTAAATAAAAATCGATAAATAAAATTCAACCATGGCATTTTTGTTCCCAAAGCTTAAATAATATTTTCACCCTTTTTCCTTTTTTTTCTTCTTAAAATTCGTTTATTTCGAGCAGCCAGAAAGTTACACAATTAAATTGGAAATGAAAACGAGAAAAACCAAAGATAGAACATTAACAAAGGTGTAGGGTTTTTTTTTAGCTCAAGAATGGTTATGACACAAACACATTTTTTTTTGTTGGATCTCCAGAAAAATGCGAGAAAAATTGAATTTAAAATTTTTTTCCTCTCTTTACCAGGACATGTCCGACCAGTTGGCCGAGTCCTCGAAGGAGCTGGAGCTCGAATTGCGCGAGGAGCTCGACCTCGCGCTCGGAAGCGCGCGCGACGCTCAGCGTCACCGCGACGCTGCGATGGAGACGCTCGCGGATCGCGAGTCGACGATCACCAAGTTCCGCGAGCTGACGAGCCAGCTGCAAGAGCAGTGCGTGCAGCTGCAGAACCGCGTGCAGTCGACGGAAACGACGAAGACCGGAGAGCGCGGGGCCGAGCAGCAGCTCGCGGAGATCCTCGACTTCCAGAAGACGTTCGCGGAGACGCGAGCGCAGACCAAGGCGGTGGATCTCGAGCTACGGCGCCTCGACGTCGAGGAGGCGCGGCTGCACGTCCGCTACCTGCTGTCCTTCATGCCGCCGACCTTCCTCGTGCGCGGCGGCGATCACGACGCGATCATGACCCTCCTGCTGATACCGCGGATGATTCACAAGACCGAGATTCTCATCTCGCAAGTGAGGGACAAATATCGAGCCATCGAGAAGATCGACAGGTGGGCGATATATATTTTTTTCTTTCTTTTCTTCATTCACTTTTGTTTTTCTTCTATAAAAGGGTTGGGAATTCCCAGGTCAAAATCTGAAGATTTTTCTTTCTTTTCTTCATCTACTTCTGTTATTTTTTCTTCTGCAAAAAGGTTGGAAATTTTCCGTTCGAAATCCGAAGATTTTTCTTTCTTTTCTTCATTCACTTATGTCTTTCTTCTATAAAATGGTTGGAAATTCCCAGGACAAAATCTGAAGATTTTTCTTTCTTTTCTTCATCTACTTCTGTTATTTTTCTTCTACAAAAGGGTTGAAAATTTCCCGGTCGAAATCCGAAGATTTTTCTTCCTGTTCTTTATTCACTTCTGCTTTTCTTCTACAAATGGGAAGAAAATGTCCCGGTTGGAATCCGAAGATTTTTCTTTCTTTTTTTCATTTGCTTCTGTCGCTTTTGCTTCTACAAATGGGAAACAAATTCCCCGATCGAAATTCGAGAAGCGGCTGACCTTTTGTTTTCGCTTCAGGTCGACTTTACTCAAAGGACACTCGCTGGCTCAATACGCCTTCCGCTCCCGTCTCTGCTCCCACATGTACGCGCTGCAAACGGCCCTCGGTTGCTTCGAGTCGGCGCTCAACGTATGCACGCCGGAGATGCTGCTTAAGGTCGGCGCCACGTATCCGGAGATGGCGGCGCAGGAGAAGTCCCTGGACTTCCTGATACAACTCGCGAAACGGGACCAGCTGGACGAGAACGTGCCGCTCGACGCTATCGAAAAGTGCTCGGCCTACTTCTCGACGATGTTCACGATCCTCTTCGGCGAGAGCACCATCGCCAATCAGGCGCGCATGGTTGTCAATGGCACGAGGTCGTTGGGAAGCGCGTGCGACGCTATAACGACCGAGGCGACGGCGATTAAGACGCTTTTGGACGGCGAGGGAGGCGACATAGGTACACTTTTTTTGTTCACCCAAATTGTCTTATCGACTTCGACGTCTTTTTTATACTGACAAGATAGAACCCGGATCAATTTGGAGACGGAATATCTAGCGAATTCTAACGCGTGAAATTTCGCAAAAAAAAATGTTTAGGTCTTCTCTGCCAACACGCGGAAACGAGCTGCGAGGTGATCCAGCAGCATCTGAACTCCGCGCGAAGACGAGTACCGCGCGATCAAATAACGAACATCTCGGGCCCGGGGACCAGTCTGGGGCTGGAGAAAGACTGGTCCGAGCAGTTCACCAATTGCTATCAGCACGCGGTGAAGGTGACGAAGACGCTGCAGGATCTGCTGAAGAACGCGCTGCAGGCGATCACGGCTAACGGCGGTAATCTTCATTTCTTCTCCTCGATCCTCTACAAATTTAGCTTAACTTTACTTCAAATTTTGTTATATTTTTTACTTTTATTTTAGACTTTGACAGCGGTCTGAGCGCCGCGAAGCTGAAGGAGATGGCGGCGATGTCGAGCGAGCGAATCTACGACACCGAGGACCTCGGCCCGGTGCCGACGATCAAGGCGAGTCTCACGGTGATCCAGCAGATGGCGGCGAACCTGGCGCAGAAGATGGCGGAGTGCGAGAACGAGTTGGCGATCGCGGGCCACGTGGGACAGCAGCAGACGGCGCAGCCGGGATCGGGCGACAACGAGGCCGTGACGCCGATCCTGCTGCGCGCCCAGGCGGCGATCAAGGAGTCCGAGGAGACGAAGATTCTGTCGAGGAAACTGGAGTCGCGGGAGAGCGACGTGCGAGAGTCGAGGATCGCGCTGCGCGAGAAGCAGGAGGAGCTGTCGGAGATGATGCTGAGGCGGGACCTCGCGGAGAAGCGGCTGACGCACCAACAGCGCGAGCACGAGCTGGACATCGAGAAGCTCAAGAGGAAGCTCGAGGAGGCGCAGAATCAGCTCAAGCGGAAGGTGAGAATCGCCCGCAGCGTCGAATTAGTTTTTTTCCTTCCGGGAATTTAAGATCGATGCTACATTTTTTACTCTTTTCATAAAAAGTTTAAAGAACTGCGTTGAAAATATTGACGATCAGTAAAAGTTCCCGAGCGTTTTATCGAATTCTGAGTGAAAATGACCAAAATTCGGCAACGCCAACTCGAAAATTCTCCTCCATGTTTATATATCGTTTTCTTTGAGCTAAAGTATAATCTGTTTTGTTCACCATTATCCGTTGTGAAATCGGATTAAATCCCGTTCGCCTCAACAAAATGACCATTTGATTTTTCGCCTCCGCAGGAAAAAGAGTTCGAGGAGACGATGGATCACCTGCAGACGGACATCGACAGTCTGGAGTCGGAGCGCGGCCAACTGAAGGAGAAACTGAAGTCGTTCGGGAAGAAAACGGCGACGACACCGACGGGCGCGGGCGGAGCGGCTCCGAGCCTGGAGGGATCGACTCTGCCGTCTTCGGGCGTCTCGTCGGGCGCGCAAAGCTCTTCGTTCGACAATCGACTCCTCGTGCAAGAGATCAGCGCCCTGAAGGAGGCGCTGAACTCGGAGAACCGACAGAAGCGGAAACTCCTCGCCGAGGATCTGCGGAACAAGCTGAACGCCCTGGAGCCGCTGCCGAATCTGTCGCGCAAGAAGCAGTCGGACGAGAAGCTCGACTCGCTGCAGAAGGAGCGAAACGACCTTCTCAAGGTAAATCATCGTCGTTCTCGATCGATTCGCTCTCGTATCATCGCTCTTTAATCTCTTTAATCTCTCCTCCCGCAGGATATTCACAAGATAATGATTTACCCGACGGTTCCCGATCTGCGGAAGAGCAAACTGATCGCCAAGGAGGCGCCGGTGTTGGAGAAGGCGCTGCCGGCTTATCAGCTGCTGCAGCGTCAGATGTCGATAAAACAGTTGCAGGAAAGAGCCGATCAGTTGGCCGTAAGTAATTCCAAATTAAAACCGATATATATCTTTCGAATATTCGTCTAAGGAATAAATTAAGGCGAGGCGAAACCGCCGTGAGTGCGAGAGAGAGCAAATCATATTCGGTACAAAAATACAGGGAAATTAAACACATGCCAGGAAAAATAAGACTTACATCAATCAAAATCGAAAGAGTGATGTAAAATTGTTCTTTTATCTGGAAACGTTAGGCATCGTCGGAATAATTGTTTACAGTTTTTAGTACTGACTGAGTAGGTTTCACCTCGCTTTAATTAAAAAATATTTGTACACGCAAAAACCGCGATTGTTGACTGAAAAAAAAATTCGCAGGACGCAGTCAGAGAGGAAACCGTGAAGAGAACGACCGGAGGACGCGCGGAAGCTAATTTCGCAATATTCCTGAGTCGCGAGATGGCCGCGGCTCTGCGCTCGAGCAACAAGATGCTGGCAGCTCAGATAAGCATTCCGTGCGGCAATTCCGCTGCCCAGACGCACGCGGTGGACGTCGGCACGGAGGACTTGCGTAAAATTCACACGCTTCTTAGTTACTAACTCGAAACTCGATGCTGATCGAAGAAATCGAGGCGTTGTCTCCGGTTTTCATAGTAAAACAGTGAATTATGTGATTGTTTAGTCGAATTAACTTCGCAATTCTCCTTCGTTAACCGTTTCTCGAGTCTCTCGAGTGTAATTGGCTACAGCACGATGACCGGCACACCGTGGCTGCTAGACTGCGTTGTCATCTGTAATTAATTATTATCGTCTATCAGTTGTTTACTTTGGCGGTCCGTTTGGACTGGTGATATTTATTTAATCGATGAATCGATAAATCGATGAGTCGTGCGAGGTGGGAAAATCTCGGGCCGCGAGGAGACCGAGATTATCGCTACGCTTTTATATGTATATGAAGAAAAAAATGGAAAAAAAAAAACAAAATTCAACGGCGCGAAGCACAAATAACGTTCGCGAACAGCGAATGGTTGTCGATAAACGCGCGTTTTCTCTGTAATTATTCAAGCTCTAATCGCGGATTGTACTATTTATTCGGAAGGTCGAAGGAAGGCGCGACGGGCGAGCGACTTACCGCTCGGCAGAGGCCTCTTTTATGCCTTAAATATTCTCTTTAATCTAGTGCACGTCGATCTCTTCGATTGTCAAGCGGAAAGGAATTTTTTATACGAGAGATGTATTTAGTGATGTATAGCTTCGTAGACACCAGTATTTTCATCGTAAATTTTTGCCAGTGCAGAGTAATGTGCAGCCTTAAAAGTTCACACGCGCAAAACGCGACACAAGCGATTCATACTTTTTTTTCTTCAATCGCGGCCTACGCGGATCTCGCTCGAAATTCGTACAGCGAGAAGACTTACGACTGGTTATTATTTTTATTATTATTTTTTACAAATTGAGAACTCGATTTTTTTATTGCTTTTTTTCGGGCGGTAAGTCGCTCGGCCAAACTTATAGGAATAAGTATGTAAACAAGAAAAGAACGAATCAATCGAGGCTGTAACTGCTGGAGGTATGAAAAAGTAATAAAAGAAATAATAAAAAAAATATGCATTACAATGTTTTGAGTCTTTATTAATTGTTTAATAGAGACGAAGAGGAGGGGAGCGATAAACCTTGTCAAGTATTCACCGATATCTTTATGAAACGAGTGAGTTAAACGTTACCGTCGCATTTTTTTCATTTTCTCTCTTTTCTTCTTTTGTTTTGTTCCTCGTTATAATAGAATATATAATAATATACTATAATATACTAGACAGTAGTATGTGCATTTATCGTTAATTTTTTTGTTTTTTTATTTTATTTCATTAATTATCATTAACTTAGTCAATTACATGCTCCTCTTTTTTCTCTTTCTCTCTCTCTCTCTTTCTCTGTTTAACACTCTTACGCTCGCATTCAATCACATGTGTGTTCTTTTAATTAGATACTTAAAACTAAATTCAATACGATAATTGTAACGTCGGATTGGCATTCGGCACTCATTCCAAACAAACAGCCACACATTCGTAATCAGCGCATCACTCTTCACTCAACGTCGTCATCATTTGTTACACTATACTTTTTTTTCTCGTTAGATATAACTTTTTGCATTTTATTTTATTCTCCTCCACGCGTCATTTGTTTTTTTTATTTCGTTAATCTCTAGAAATTGCCCCGGTTATACTTCCTTCAATATCATTTTTTTTTGTCCTTATTCCTCGTAGTATTTAAGTGTTTTTTTTGTTTGTTTTTTTGTTTCTAGTAAAACACTTCGTCGCGTTCGCACGTTATTAGCAAATGTATTATACTATTTTTTTTCATACGTGTACTGGAGTTCCGCAGATATCAAGGCCGATCGCAACGATTCGCACAGCGGAGGCGAGAGACAGAAGAAGAGAAGGAGAAAGCGGGGAATCCGAAGAAAAGGACAAAACGTGACTCGACGATTTTCCAAAATCGCTGTCGTCGATGAAATTATAGAGAATCAAAGGGGGAGAAACGAGGAAATTCGTGATAAAAAAGGCTCTTCGAATCTGGCCGCGTCGCTTTATCGTTTTTTTTTTGTTCTCTCTCTCCGTCTGTCTTCCGTCTTCATTTACATACGAACAATAAGGTTCTTTCGGGTCGCGCGCGCGTAAACGTAGATTAGTACAGCTCTCCGACTCTGGACGATTATTTGCAAAGGGAACGGTTGCAAAATTTGTACACATTTAACGCGCGGCGGACGTGCGAGCGGGGCCGGCGGGCGACTCTAGAATCGCGCGCCTCGCGCTCTCGCTCCAACGCGGCGTATTACAAACTAGTTTAGACTAATTAAAAATTGTTCGAGTCAGGGTCGGAGAGACCTCGGAAGAAGATACGAATTGTAAACGCAACGACTCGAATCTCCGCGCTTGATTTTCAATTTTGTCGATTTTTTTTTCTTTTCTCTCGTTACATTCCTTCGATTACCAATAGACGATTATTTTTGCTTACTTTTTTTTCTTTTGTTTAGTAATTATCGATAACGCAACGCGAATTAGTAAAACTCATTGTTTGAAAATGTTAGCGTGTTATTGTGTTTTGCGCGACAGTCGCGAAATCGCTCGCGACGCAAAAAACCTCCGTGGCAACGACAATTTTTCCTTCGTTCGTATTTTTATTTTTTTATCGCAAATCCCGAACGACGCGCAACGAACGATAATATTCACTTACGCGAGCATATTATATAAATTATAACGTGAAGGCAAAAGGGCGCGTCTGGCGTTCTCGCGAGAGCAGCTAGTACAAAATTCGTGTACGCCACACTCGTCTCTCTCTCTCTCGTTCACTCGGCCACACGATTTTTAAATTTTTTTAAATTGTTTTCTTCGTTTTTGTCACGTGAAAAACAAGCGTTTCTCTCTTTCACTTCGCACGTCAGGACGTATATCCGACTTGTCTATAAAATTCACTCGTCGTCGTTATCGTCGCGCACCACCGACGGGCATATAATTAACGAACGACCCCACCGGGGCTCACGCTCGCCACCGGTTGTACAATGATAATTAATTCGCGCGTCAAAAAAGAAAAAAAAACAGAACAGGTTCTTTTACTTCACTAATGATTAACATGTGAGTGAATTAAATAGGTAAATAACGATGAAGACGGGAACGAATAATAAACGAAAGTTTAACATGAGATTTGTGAGTGTGTTGTTTGTGTGTGGTTTGCGTGTCGTTTGTTATTCCAAGATAACTGGAGTTGGATTGGATGAATTCGCAAAAAGTCCTAAGTACCGTCAAAGGAACCACCTGAACGCGGAATTTCCGTCCCTCGTCGTTAATTATCATCATCATCGTTATAATTATTTCGTTTAATTGCGTTTTTTTCCTATATGTTTTTTAATCATTTTTTTCCTTATTATTTGTTTTATCAGCAGTCTCGTCCCGATGCGAGCACAAAATCTTTCATATAGTTTGTATTTTTATCTATGTATATATTTATATATATATTTATTTATATATATATATTCATAGTGTGTAAAAGTTCCATGTAACGTACGCGTTGATCTCTATTTCGCTCTTTCTCTCTCTTTTTCTCGCTCTATTTGTCACTCTCACAATCTTTGCACAGCACTTCCTGGCGTTTTTCGCCGTTCCTTCGAGGCTTCGTGGGGGAAAACGCGCGACTCGCGTTCGTTCGTCGCGCGGATTTTGTCCAGTGCGCGCGGCTCGTCGTGTCATTTTTGTCTCTCTCCCTCTCCCTTTCTCTTTCTCTCTATCTCTCTCGGGTTAGTCGAGTTACAGTGGAAACAGCGTTTTCTTTCGATTACTTTTTGCTTGTCAATTTTTTTTTCGTACTAGTTCGGCGTTCGATTATGGTGCTTTTTTCATGAAGTGGTAGGTAGAGTTGTGTATGTTTTAGGGTGCTCCTGTAACAGATACGAATAAACGTTTTGCAGGTGACAAATGATTTTTGCTTTTCGAGATGCATGAATCATCGTTATTATCATTATTAGTATCAACAATTATTATTGCTATCGTTACGAGAACGAATCACCTAAATCGTAGTAAATTCTACGAACCAAAAAATCGTTTGGATATTCAAATCGTGCGAGCGGCTATCGTGAGGCGCAAAAGCTCGCGTATTAATGCAATTAGAGGTGATCCGCTCGAGGCTACGCCGAACGATAGGTGCGACAGTCGGGTATAATGCGGGCAATATCGAAAAATGCGTGCTAATGCGTTGGTGTTATGAACTGGGGGGCAATGGCGCAATGCAAACGAGACGGTACGAAAAAGAAGACGACGATTTTCCCACCGGAAAATTCTGTCGTCCGACTACGAAACGTTTGGCAAATTTCCGACGCGCTTGCGACCCCCAAAATTACCGACAAAACCGGTTCTTTATTTTTTTGTCTCATATGTATCTTTTAGTTATCCCTCGTCGAAGAGACGAATCGTTTTTTTTTACCGGACTAAAGTTTCGAGAGTATTTTTCCATTCGTAGACGATAAAAAAAAGAAAATAAAGAGATCTCCCTTTACCTCTCCTTTCCATTCCTTCTCCCCATTCTACGACAATATCCTGAACCTTTCGTGGATGGCTCCACGAGCTGCGTGCCTGCGTCCGTCCATTCGCGCATCATCACCTGCCAGTGGGAACAGAATTGGAATTAGAACGTGGCGTCGCGTGGAAAATCGCGATCTCCCGCGGCCGGTCACTCGGTGAGCGGCGCAACGACCGAATGTCGTTGCGAGACAACGGTGGTCAACCACCGGGCGCTTTTGCGCACGGTGGACTGGAACGAATCGTCCCGTGGGAGAGCACCCGGCGCCCGAGACAGACAACAGACGACGCTGTCGTCTTCTTGTCGCGTTCGTCCTCGCTTGCAGAGAGCTACGACGATGCAAGTGCAAAAACTGTTACTGTGAACGAGGCGATGAGATTGGGATGAGAAATGATTTTTTAGCGAGGCGGCGAGAGGATCTCGCGCTGCGAAGAGAAAGAAAAAAGTATGCACAAAAAATGCCGAGCGTACGGCGCGCGAGGGGCGCCCGAATCGTTGCGCGGATCGAGATCCACTTAACATGTGGGTCGACGTCCCAAAATAAATGAAATTCCGCTCTATCGCGGACAAATTTTCTAGAATTCCCGCCGATCCACGCAACGATACAAGAAAGCGCGAGTTCCTCCCGCGAAATTAGCTGATTGCTCGATTGAAAATCAGTGGCTTCTTCGAGGGGCGAAAAAAAGAAAGAGATGCGGGGAATGCTTGAGAGTGGATGAAAATATTTCGGCTCGTCCCTCGGGATTCATTTGAGCGAGGCGAAGCCTGAGTTTTGATCGAGCTGCGTTTTAAAATTAGAGCGCAAAACGAGGCTCTGCGCTCGGAGCGACAAGTTAGCAGTGAGGAGGAAGAGCGAGGGGAAAAGACGGAGTTTTTTCGTTCAAAGAGCAGAGAGAAACCGAATGGGGAAACGGGGAAGAAAAAATACACGAAAATTATTCGGTATTTTTCGTCGCACTTGACTGTGCGGGAGGTTGCGGTGTGGGCTGACCTTGTGCCGGCTGCTGTTCCTCCTGCGTCAGAGATTGTACTTCCTGTTGTTGCTGCGGTTGCTGCTGCTGCTGCTGCTGCTGTTGCTGCTGCTGCTGTTGTTGCTGCTGCTGCTGCTCCTGCGTCTGTGCCTGGGCACTCGGCGAGAGTGCGTTCTGCGTCGACGTGTGCGCCCCCGGCAACGCCTTCTGCTTAAGCATCGTCCAGTCGAACGTGTAGTCGTACTGGTAATTGAGGGTACGGAAGAGAATCTGGAATAATTGTCGGGAGTACATGTAGTCCGGGGGCTCCTCGAAGCGCAGACCCTTCGTGTAGCCCAGGTACATCGCGAATTCAGCCGGAAAGCCCTGCAACGAGAACACATCATTATTCCGGCGAATTTATATTTTACATTTTATTTTATATTTTTATATTTTACGCAAATCTTTACATTTTTGTAAAAACGATAATAATAATTTTAACATAACATAATTTAACGGGTTTCTCCTTTTCCAACATTTATAAATTCTTGGCATGGAGTGAGGATTTGATAATTCCAGACTTTACAACTTAAATATTATGACTAGTTACAGATTTTAATATTACGATTAACGAAGAAAGAAAATAGATATATACATAAAGTTATAACACAGAATAAACATAATACACATTTCATTTCAATAAAATAAAAAAAAAATCGGCAGGCGAACCCGTGAATAAATTTCCCAGGGTTCATGTGAATTAATAGTATGCTTTATTTTTTATGTTTATAGATGAGACAAAAGGAATTCGATATTCTGTGTTTCGCGTACCTTGCACAAAACTTCGATAGGCGTGGACATTTTCTTCTCGCTGATTTTCTCGTACTTCTGTTTCTTCGTGGCAGCTTTGAGACCCTGCCAGGGCAGTGAACCTCGGTTGAAGTACATGAGGACGTAGCCGAGCGACTCCATGTCGTCCCGGCGGCTCTGCTCGATCCCGAGATGCGCGTTTATCGACGCGTACCTCGCGGTCCCGGTCAGGTTCTTGTCCTCCCGATATGTTATGTGCTGTCTGTGGCGACCCTCGCGATATTTTTTGGCTAGTCCGAAGTCGATGATGAAGAGCTGGTTGCAGATTAAAACGAAAATGAGAGGACAAAGGCAAGATCGCGGGAACGAAAAATATTTCTTCGCGCGATTGATTGAAATTTGTCAATTTCCGTTGTTGATTTTGTACCTTGTTACAGTGACGTCCTATGCCCATTAAAAAATTGTCGGGCTTTATATCTCTGTGGATAAAGAGTTTGTGATGAACGTGCTCGACCCTCGATATCATCTGATCGGCGAGCATTAGGACAGTCTTTATCGTGAACCTTCTCGAGCAAAATGTGAAGAGATCTTCGAGCGAAGGTCCAAGAAGATCCATCACCAGAACGTTCCAATCTCGTTCTTGGCCATACCTTAAAAAAAATTGCACATTTCAGCCATAATCGTCAGATGATCTACGGTTCAGAAGACCTTGTCTTGTTTTTTCATTTTTAGTTACCATCGAACATGAGGTATCCCCGCAGGTCCGTTCAATATTTTATACACCTTCGACTCGTACAGCAGCTGCGGATGCCGTGCTCTGATATTCTCGAGCTTGACGGCTACCTCCTGGATTAATCAAAAGCAGAGAGTAACATGAGAAATCAACCAAATAAATTTTAGCGATTGAAGATTCTTCCAAATTTCAGCTGTTCTCTACTTCTACTACAATTTTATTACAGCACAATTGTCTCAAATCACCAACAGATTTAACACTCATAAAGGATCCGCTTGAAATACCCAACAACTCACATCTCATTGCCCAAAAAAAAAAATTCCTCTGCATTGCAGAACCAGCATCAATGACTCATTAGCCCCTCAAAAAAAAACCCGGAACTTCCCGTCCTTCGCGCGAAATTTTCCTCCCGTACCGCGAAACCTCGAGCCTCTTTTCCCGAAAACACAAAACTCCTCAAACCCACAAACCCCCGATTCACCCGAGCGACCGCGCTCATAAAATCGTCTCCCGAAACCACGAGAATCGTCACCCGTAAACCGCGAAAAATCGAGTCAACGGTGAGTCCAAAAATCGTCGCCAGTTAACAAACGTTTTGCAATATTTTCCAAACGTACGAGAAACGAAAGTCGTTTTCGAAAAACCCCCGCCCCACGTAAATTCGAGAGGGGGAGGCGTGCGGCTCTCCCGTGCGCTCGCCTTAGGAAAACTTACCTCGCCGTTGGAGATGTTGATGCCGAGGTAAATGTCGCCGAAGGACCCCGAGCCGATTTTTCTCATAAGTCTGTACTTGCCGCCGACGATGAACTCGGCCTTGCCGAGTATCCCGGCCCTCGCCATGCCACCTCCGCCCGCTCGTTCCGCCACTGCAGCGGCTCTCGGTCGGGGCGCGCACACTTATTTCTTCTTCCCCGATCGGGCTATATGATGATGCTGCTGACGTGCGGCCGCTCTTCAGGCTGCCACACTCGACTTTTCTTCGCACACACACAAACACACACCGCGAACTCTCGACTCTTCGCGACGCTCGCTGGCCAGCGAGCCCGGACCCCGTTCCGTGGTTAACACTTCCGACGTCGCGGATTAGCTCGCGCGGATTTCCCGGAAAACCCGGTGATACGTGGTGATGACACACCGAACGCCCGACTTTTCACGCCGAGACCGCGAGCGAGACTCGTGCGCCCTGTGGCCACCAGCCGACGGCTGCCGTCCCGTGGTTAACGCGCTCGTCGTTTCCGCGGGTTAGCTCGCGAGGATTTCCCCGATTTCGTCGCGACGACCAGCGGATATCTCGGCGGCAGATAAGCTGCTGGCTGGGACGATACACGAAGCCACTGAGACTCTCGTCGCACCGACACGAGAGACTGCGGGCGAAATCACCGAGCGCTCGTGGCCAGCGAGCGGAGACCCCGTCCCGTGGTTCCTGCCTCTGCGCCTCGCGACTCAACCGGGGGGCCCGTCGCACCGAACTGCGGGCAGCCCGATCCGGCCACGAGAATTCGGACGTAACGGCCCGTGGTTAACGCGCTCGGTGTGTCGCACAGGTAGCGAGCGAGGATTCGGCCCCGCGGGATAGGTGGGCGAACTGCTGGCGCGACGACGACGGCACGAACGAGCGAAGACACTGGGACTTTTCGACGCGAACTCCCGAACGCTCTCGGTGGTGGCCAACACGAGAGCGCGGACACCGTTTACGTGGTTAACGGCGCTCGGTGCGGGCAGGTAGAGCGAGCGAGGATTTTCCCCAAAGGGCCAGCGGACAGGCGGGCGAACTGCCGCTGCTGGCGATGGGAACGACGACGGGGAGGTGGATGACGAGGAGGACGAGGACGAGGATGGACGTGCGAGAGACGCTGAAAAGAAGCAGGTGAGTGTAACGGGAAAGCCCGGAAAAACGAATCGACGAGGGAATTTTAATAAGGGGAACACACACACACACACACAGCAGCCGCGCACGTCGTCTCCGCGAGTCCTAAGTCAGTGGTGCGACACGCAGGACCCGTGGCTAATCGCGAAACGTAATATAAAATATATATGTAATTATGTGTGTCGCGCGTGTGTGTGCGAGACGAGTCGTGCGCGCGCGATCGAGACGGAGGACGGGTACCGTGAAAAACGGTGGCGAAAGTCACTACTGGCACCAGATCGACGGACCCCACCAACGCACCGACATTTTACCCTTCGCTTGTTGAGAGGGGCACCGAGCAGAGGCCACGAACCAACGGCGACGAGGTCCCGGAACGACTGACCGACGCGCCGCAACACACTTACGGGCCTCGAGGGGACTCGATCGTCCCACCGGTCGTCGCCGTCGCGCGACGTTGTTTTACCGACCGCGGGGCCGAGTCTTGCTTACCTTCTACCGTGGGATCGGGGAAGATTTATTTTTTTTATGAGTTTAAAGTTGGGTTTGTGCAGGTCGCACTCGATAGAGAATTTCGGCGGTGATTTCGAAATTTGTGCGGATATTCGCTTCGCTAAAATCGAAGCTTTTTGGTTGTTTATTGTTAGTAGTAGTAATTGTATTTATTGGCAATATATGTAGTTTTTTTTCTTTCCATACAATGGTTGTTAGCTACTATTATTGCCAACAGGTCATCGACCGAGGTCCTTCAGCCTGTTTATTGTTATTTTCGTCAAAAGAGCGAAATCAATTTCAACTAAAATAAAAATGAATAAGTAACGCCTTATTCGATATATATTTTTTTTACCAGTCAAAGCCATACTTACCTCGCAAACTATGATGATTTGAAAGCGATGCGATTTCGATACCTTAAGCCAATATATTATAGCATATCACGATTATAAAATAGATCGATCGAGCGAATAAAAAAACTGAATTTTTTTTATTGTGTTGCATGAGAAAATCCATCCATGCGTAAACTTTGAGTATCGATCGCAAAGTTCTTTCCTGAACGCGAAAAAAAATTCTCTGCATCGGACGCCAGGTGGAACCCTCGAAGATCCTCGTAACAGCGCCGAAAAAAACGTTCGCTCGGTCGTGACGACTGCCGCGGGGTCAGGGACATCGGAATACGTAATATGCGTGCGAGGTACCTTACAATGTTGAGTCTTTATTAATAGAGAGAAAAGGGGAGCAATAAACCGTCGACGTAATAATTCCCCGCGCAGTATTCTGTGAAATAACGCATAAGTTTCATTTCGTTACTGTAACATTTTGTTTTTTTTTTGTTTTCCATAATAATAGAATATATATATATATATATATTTATATAATATACTAGACAGTAGCATGTGCAGGTATAATTATTTTTTTTATTAATTTACTCGTTACACGCATTCACGCAGCAATCTCACTCACGCACACTCGTGTATTCCTCACACTCGTTTACTTTATTTTATTTATTTTGTTGTTGTTTGTTTGTTTGTTTTTTTTTATTTCCTTAATACGATAATTATAATGTAGTTCGCATTCGCGCGGGCAAACACGCGGACGCACACGCGGGGATAACGCCCCGTGCGTGTCCTCTCTCTCTCGCAGCAGCATCATCCCTTTTTTACGTTCTCAATAAATCTGCTACAATTATTTGTTTCCTTGCGCCTCGCGCAATTTATCTCTATGAATTGCCCCGTGTAATTTTTCTTCTTCTTCTTTCCTTCTTTCCTGTTCCTTCTGTAGAACGATAATCGTTCCCGTCGTTGTTTGTGTGTATGTGTGTGTGTGTGTAATTTCGTTTTTAAGTGTGTGTGTCTGTGTATACATAGTACATAGTATAGTATGTGAATAAGCAAAAAAAATCGCACTGACGCTCGAAATCGTGGCACCTGCAGCACGAGCGAATCGAACGCCAGAAGGAGAACTCGCGCAACAAGTCAATTCTGTTGGCGAGCGTAAAATAATCGTAAGATAGTTGGGGGACGAGGGCGGGGAGGAGGCGACAGATTTTTTTCTCGCGAACGTAGAAGACGTTTCGCAGTTTTCGAGGTGAATGCTACGTGGGACAAAAAATATTCGAGGGACTTTTTTCCCTTGCGAAGAAGTGACGAATCGTTGTCGGACAAACTGTTCTCACCGCAGACTCATGTCAATTTGCTTTTGCTGTCCTCTGTTCGAATTCGCACACATCCGACGTGAGTGAAAGAAGAGAGAACCTTCTTGCTTATTGATTTGTTTTTTTTTTTCTTTTCTTTAAGTTTATTTGTTTATTTTTATTTTTTTCATGTATATCACTTGCCACATTTGACTTTGATGACGCGCGAACATTTCTCAAAAACGAATTATCGAGAATCTTCAGTACATTTATGAAATAAAAAACCCTTAGTTCACTTTACTTTCTTCCTTTTGTTGTGTTATATTCGCTACATAAACAACTCCGTGTCTGAGAGAGAGAGAAAGAGAGAGAGAGACAGAGAGACAGGGAGTAAGAACGCGAGTCACGATATTTAAATGGAGTTTAATACGAAGAAAAAAAAATTAAATTAACGAAAACTAAGTGATATAGTAGTAAAATGTTAGAGTGAGATAGCGAGACTTTGAGGGGCGATGTCGACCCGAGAAATCGTGCGTCTCGGCGTCGTTAAAAAAAAGAGAGAGAAAAAAAACTGAAGCCGAAGATACAACATCGTAATCCGAGCCTGTCCTTCGTCTCGTTGTCTAATAATATTGTGGCGTAGCCAGTGCGCAGTTCGCTCGAGCTTTTTCCTCCCTTCGCCGTGGCCACGACTCATTTTCTCCACGCTAAAATCCTCTCGCTACGTTTCCTCTAGCTTTTCTTTGCGTTTCGTTTCCCTCGTTTCTCTTTCGATCTCTCGGTATTTTTCGTTTTTGTTTTCTCTCGTTTTGTTTTACGTTTTTTTTTCCTTCGCAGCTCGTGTATTTATAGGCAGAGTCGGTTGCGGACTCTCTCAGCGAGACCTCGAGGCCCTCGTGAAGGTCTCGCGTCTTATCAATCGGATCGTGTGTGTATCGCGCTCGAGATACTCCAGAGCTTTCGGGATAATTGGCGCTTTTGTTATGTCACGCACACTGTAACGTTCGAGTGTTTTAGGGCGCACCTGTAACAGACACGAAGCAACGTTTCGATTAAAGAAAAAAAAAAGAAAAAAAAATATTACAAGCGAGTTATCCTGCTGCCAATTTGTTTATCGTGTTAAACGGGAAGACCTTTCGATTTCTCTCTCACGCTTTTTCTCCTTTTCACTCGAATTACACTCATGTTTTTTTGCTGTTGTTAATAAGTCCACCATTCGTATTATCACGGTGTTAGGCACGATTAGTGACAACTTTGGCACCGCTATGCGTTCGCTTTGGTTACACAACAGTGTTAAGTAAAAGCCGCTTCGTTGCCTGTGAAATTTATCGACTATTTTAACACAAAAAACTGCTTCAAACTCTCGAAAATTTCAGTCAGCCAACCGGGATACGCCTGGAATTTTTAGCGCGATCAATTTATAATGGAGCGCGATATTTCGTTGTAAATAAAATTTGTCGACAGGACGAAGAATGAAAAAAATCACCAATCAAGCAAATCGGTTACGTCGATTGATTTTTCGAGGGGATATTTTTCTTTTCAGCTTCGAAAGCCAGGTTCGCTTTCACCGGACCTAACCGAGCGAGAATAAAGATCTTGCGTTACGGCGAAATTTAATCGTGACGAGCAAATCGCGAGGGTCGACCCGAGGCGTGTAAATACTTGATATCTCGACTCGTCGAAGGACGCGCCCGCTCTTGTGTATCTGTCTCTGTGTGTCTGTTGAGTACGTGCACGCGAGAAGGAGGAAGGAGGTAGAAAAAAGTGGCTGGAGAGGATCGAGAAACAACCCCGCAAAAGCTTCAGCGATTTCTTAGCCTCGTTTCTCGTTAATCCATCGAGAGGGAAAGAGAAAAAAAAACCATCCCGTTTGCATTAAATGCGATGTTAGTCGGGGCAATTTTCTCCAATTTGTGTCTGCGTGGCGAGCGAGCAAGATTGTCACGAAGCTGAGGATTCATCGGGTAAGAAAGCCAGGAGACACTCGCAATAATGGCAACGAAATTTAGCAGAGGGAACGACGGCTGACGATTCTCACCCGAGCTAACTCGCTGTCTCTGTTTTAATTCTCTTTAATTTTTTAATTACACGCGACTCTCTCTCTCTCTCTCTTCTTTCACTCTGTAGTTTACCGGAGACTGGAAAGATATTTACTAGAAGAAACCCAGCGACTCGTAATCGGGAGGCGGAGGTTCCTTGGCCACTATTTCTTCGTCCTCTGGACAAGGAAAGAAAAAAAACACAACGCCCCGTTAGTTCGTGAAACCAGTGTCGAACGTGAAAAAAAAAAAAGTTTGAAAAAAATGAATAAAAAAGGAAATAAATCTTCAGACAAGTTTGTTCTGTTGTTGCTGTTGTTATTCACCGAAGACCGTTTAATAGCGAATGGAGATTAACGATGGAGCGCATACATCGGTGTTTGTCGTCGATGCAACGAGGTTGTTAGTTCGATTTGATGAGGCGACGACTTCGGTCGCGCGCGAAGTTTCGTCGGCTCGCGTGGCTCTCGACGTTGGCTCGAATTCTCTCGTGGGTCGTCGCGATCAACGGTGTCTATGAATTTCTTTTCCGTTGTCTCTCGTGTAAAGTGTGTAAGAAGAAAAAAAATGACAGAATCACAGAGTACACGACGCATAAACGACGAAAAAACGGTGGGCTTTTCTCGTGGGGGGAGGGCAAGAGACGGGGAATTAGTTTCTTCGCAATCTCTCGGAGATTTCGCTTCGGAAAATCGTGATTTTTAGTTTCTTTCTCATTTCTTTTTTTCTCTGCTTTCCCTCTCTCATCTACCGTCAAGGGTCGTCGTGGTCGTCCTTCTCGCCGGACGTTGAGAGAAGATGGAAATTGGCCTTTTTTTCCTCGGCGTTTCGCACGTTCGTGTTACGAGGGACGAAAGAAACGTGGTGTCCGGCGGATTCCAAAAGTAAAGCGAGAGAAACTGATGCGAGTCAATGGGGGAGAAAAACGAAAAAACGAAAAAAAATAGGAGGGAATGGATCTGGAAATGTCTGGACACCTTCTCTTAGTAAGTCGATGATTACTCCTTCTTTTTCCTCTCTGACGCGACTCATTTTTGTTGTTGTCTGTTTCTTTTTGTCATTCGCCACCACCGAGTCGTGGTTGTATGGAAAACGCATTTTGGTGTACGAGGAGAAGTATTTATATGATTTGTTGATTGATTGGCTAGCGATGGTGGCGGTTAATGGTGTCGGTTGTGGTGGCGGGCGAAATTACCGGTGACGATCGGGGGGGTCTCGGACGGACGGATGGCAGAAGATTAACCCTAACCTTTCTTGGAAGTGTTGTTGGTCGTCTGCCGAGTAACACTACCGCAAGCATTCTTTTTCGTTGCGACATCGCCTGCTGCTGCTAGGAATTACAAAAAGAGTTTTCGATAGATTCAAGAGATCCATGGCTTTTACATCCGACGATTGCGGAACGACGGTACGAGACTACGGAATGAAAAGAAAAAAAGAAAAAACGGAAGCGACAAACGAAAAAACTGAGGGAGATCCACGGATCGGCAGTTCGATCGAGTGGACGCCAGGGTGTCTGGATACTCTTTGCGCTTGCGAGTCAGCAAGGACGATAGCGTCTCGATCTTGTGCGAATAATTGCGGCAAATTGTCTATCGAAATCTGCATGAATTTTGGAGCGAAATCGAACGAAAATTGGAGTACACGAAAAAAAAAAACGCCAGCAGCTCCAGAAACGAAAATTTGGAAAGCTGTAGCTGCTGTTCGAGAGAGAATTTAGAGTCGAAACGATAGCGTCGATTTGCCGCTCGACACAAGCAGCTCCACCATCACCCGACAGGAGGAAACGAGGGGAGAAAAAAAAAAGAAGAGAAACACAAAAACTATTTCACAGCGGAAGGTAAACGGAGAGGATCGAGCGCGGCGTACGTACCTTGACCCTGTTGACCTTGGGTAGGCGTAGTCTGGGGCACCGTGTGGCCGCCCGGCAGCATCTTTTGCTTAAGCATCGTCCAATCGAACGTGTAGTCGTATCGGTGATTGAGCGTGCCGAAGAGGATTCGGAAGAGCTGACGCAGGTACATGTAGTCCGGGCTCTCCTCGAAGCGCAGTCCCTTTGTGTAGTTTATGTACATCGCGAACTCGGCCGGGAATCCCTGGGCGAAGGAAGAGAAAAACAAAGCGCGGGCCGCAAGGTACAATCCATTCAACGTTTCATTTGCCGACGAAAAAACAAAGAGTTAAATTTGACCAGAATATCAAAAATAAAAAGATCAGGAATATTTCAGGTCTTTTTGATTTAAATATTTCAGGTGTTTTTGACAAAAATATTTCAGGTCTTTTTGATTGAAATATTTCACATTTTTTTGACAGAAATATTTCAAGCCTTTTTGATTTAAATATTTCAGGTATTTTTTACTGAAATATTTTGATTTTTTCCGAGGGATCCATAAATTATGAATTTGAAAAAATCGATAAACGTAACCAGAAAAAAAAGTATGGTAAAAGACAAAAGGTAGAAGATGCGTACCCTGCAGAGAATGTCGACGGGCGTGGACATTTTTTTCTCGCTAATTTTCTCGTACTTCTGCTTCTTGGTCGCGGCCTTCAGACCCTGCCAGGGCAGTGAACCTCGGTTGAAGTACATGAGGACGTAGCCGAGCGATTCCATGTCGTCCCGACGGCTCTGCTCGATGCCCAGATGCGCGTTTATCGACGCGTACCTCGCAGTCCCCGTGAGATTCTTGTCTTCGCGATACATTATGTGAAGTCGCGTGCGGCCGTCCCGGTACTTCTTGGCTAGCCCGAAGTCGATGATGAATAGCTGAATAAAAAATAGGGAAATTCACGATTACGAACTCCTGTTCTTTCTTCTCTCGTCATTACCAGACGGATCGTTTGTCGTACCTTGTTACAGTGACGACCGATTCCCATCAAAAAGTTGTCAGGCTTGATGTCTCTGTGTATGAAGTGTTTGCAATGTACAAATTCGATCCTGCCGATCATCTGATCGGCGAGCATGAGAACCGTCTTGATGGTGAATCTCCGCGAGCAGAAGGTGAAGAGATCCTCGAGCGAGGGTCCCAGTAGCTCCATAACAAGGACGTTCCAGTCTCGCTCTTGGCCATACCTGAGAGAATGCAATTTTAATTGTAATTCAATTTTAATGAACTCTACTGCAAATTTTTTTTTTAATTTTGCGAAATTTTGTAACAACAAGAAGATAGGATAAAATTGTTATTAAACAAAAATAACGGGAAATCATAAAATGAAAAACCTAAACGATTCTGTTAAAAAAAAAATCAGCATTAGCTTAAAACAATAAAAAATTATCTGCAATTACCAGCGCATATGAGGTATCCCTATCCCACCCTGAAGTATCTTGTAGAGCTTGGATTCGTACAGAAGCTGCGGATGACGAGCCCGAACGCTCTCCATCTTGACTGCAACTTCCTGTAAAATAATAACAGAAAATAGTATCATCGAATAAACCTCAAACAACAGAGTCAACTCATTGAAATGTGCCGCACTCAATATTCTCTCAATATTCTTCATCATCGATACCAACCACCCCAACCCAGGAGACAAAAGACACTGAATAGGACAAAGGAAACCAAAAAAAAAATAGTCCGAATTATTCGCGCTCCAAAAAAAAAACCTCATTTTCGTTTTCGCCCGCGCGAAAATTCGCCTCTCCGAAACGCCCGCGGCAGGAAAACAAACAAAAAATTGGCATCGCGTTGAGCCGCCGAAATTGGCATTTCCGACGTTGCAACGCGCCGCGCCGACGGACAATAGCGCCCGAATATATCGAGCACGCAATTTCCGATTGACATCTCGTTCGCACACAAACACGCGCGCACACGGACGCGCAAAACACGTCGTCGCTCGATCGCGCGCCGCGGGTTTATTGTGTGTAACGTGGGCCCGTCGGCGATATTCGTGTGGGTGTCGGGGGATTGACAGGGATAAAAGTCAAAGCGCGCACGAAGGCGAAGGAGAGACGTCGGGCCGCGGTGTAACCAAGTCTCCGGGACAGCTGGTATATACGTATTTAGCGGTGGGCAGTAGTGGCAAATAAGTGGACAGTGGCTGTCGTGTCGCGAGGGCGCGCGATACGTGATTGAAATAATAAAAATGCATAAGGTTAAACGTATTTGTGTATATATGTATACATATATAACACATATATACATGTACATACATGTATATACATGTATATACATGTATATATATGCACATGTATATGTGTACATATATATAGATACATATATATATATCCACGTATATGCGTGAATCTAACTCACCTCGCCATTTGTAATATTGATGCCGAGATAAATATCGCCGAACGATCCGGATCCGATTTTCCTCATTAATCTGTACTTGCTGCCAACGACGAACTCGACTTTTCCGAGTATCCCGAGGGTCGCCATGCTTTCGTCTCGGTTCTCTGTCTGTGCAATGCTCCGATCTATGCGCGCTGCTACGCTGCTGCTGCTGCTGCCTGTGCTGCCGATGTCCCGTCTTCTCCCGTGGCTCCTGTGGCTGCCACAAAACACAGCGCTCCCCGAACGCACGGAACGCACAAAACACACGAGCGGAGTGAGCGACGAAGGCGCGCGCGCGTGAGCCTCGTATCACTCGTGCGGGGCCGAAATTTTGCGATAATACCGTTCAGCGGGACGCGACGCCGTCAGGTTTGCGACGAAAAATCCGCTCGGCGCGAAGCGAGGAGGACGAAACAGTGGCGAAAGTCCGCTAGTCGCACGATGGACCCCACCAACGCACCGACATTTTCCCCTTCGCTCTCTCTGCAGGGACACGAGTCGACCACGAACCGCACGAAGTGCACGTAGAGCCGCCGCGGCGCGCCGAGCGGACGTCGGGGGCTTCTGGGCCGCGCGGAACGCGAGCCGCGCGCCACCGCGCGGCGCTATTTGAATTAGCCCGCGGAATCTCGCTTACCCGCTGCCCGTTCATTGGCTGAGACGCGCGCGGAACGCGAGCGTCTTGCGTTGTCGTCTCCTCGATTTCTCAGATTTATCGGACTCTCTCGCTCTCGGTGGCCGAGATTGCGTACTCGATGAGGCTTTTTCTTGCCAGGGATTTTCGGGGCGTTGATCAACAAGTGGGGAGAAGACGCCAGATGATGTTTGAAGGATGTAGAAAAAATAGCGTTTTGTTTGTAGCCACAGGAAAATGTTTTTATTAATTGGACACTGTGCGATAAACGAACGTGATCGACGATATGCAATAAATCCGAAATTTCTTTACTTAGTTTGTTTGTTTAGTTTGTTTATTGCTACTCTTATCCTTATCCGTCTGCTTTTGTCTTGCTTATCGGGATTCATACATTCTTTCGAACTAACCAGCGAAGTTTGAAATTAAAAAGCTTGGTATTTTCTGAGCTAAGGCCTGGCGTGCCCGAAACATTGTAAAGGTGAAATTACAGTTCGCAGCAGTCATTGCGCTCGAATGGGTTTAAACAAGTAGACGGTGTACACGGGACACCTGACGGCGCAGGTGCAACGGTAAACCTAAACCAACACGCGCGCGCGCGCTCGAAAAACACGTGTATTCGTGTGTCCGCCGCCGCCCGTCGAGGCTTTGTTGTCTGTGATCTGTAACGGAGAAAGGACAAAGCCGAAAAAACAGCGCTGAAAAAAAACCGATGACGTAGGCGAGCAACCAAAATGGCGGCTAAAAATAGCGTCGAAGATCGCGGCGCCGTTTGGCCTCGGCGACGATGCGCATTATCGACATTATCGCGCGCGACATCGATGCGCTGAAAATAATTCGCGCGCAAATAGGATAAAGATTTTTCGGCTCTTCGGCGTAACTCGAGATACAGTGATAACGTGACTTTTGATTGCGTCAGTTCGCCGAATATCCTGGTGGCGCCATCGTGGCGCGAAAATTCGAATCTCGCTTGAAAAACGATTGGATCTGTCTTACCGACCGAGTTTTTCAGATAGAAAAGTAATGCAGCGGTTTAGGATTCGAATTATCGACGAATGAAATTGCGGCGTGTAACTAGGGCATATTTTTTATTCATCAGTGACAAAATATTCGATATTAAAAAATTTGCATGTGGTGCGATTCCCGGTCTTTGTAATCTGACGTTGTTTATAGTTATTACAAACACACAGAGCTCTGAGTTTTTGCGGTACAGCTTCTTCTTTTTTTTTCGTTAAAAAAATGATGTCACTCGTCGTGATGCGAATGCATTCGGGGAAGGCCAATATATTCTGCGGT